>CM070622.1:14281348-15650650 GCA_036346255.1 Ampelocalamus luodianensis
GAAGCCATGGTAAAATCACAGACGGTTCTTGTTCCGAACCGCGTGTGATAGCTGTTTTCACAGACGGCTCTTGTTTCGAACCGCGTGTGATAGCTGTTTTCACAGACGGCTCTTGTTCTGAACCGTCTGTGATAGCTTTTATCATAGACGGCTCAAAACCGCTCGTGATAACCACTGTTATCACATCGTGCTTTTACGCACGGTTGGTTGGAAACCGTCTGTGATGACGGTTCCGAACCGTCTGTGATGAGGCTTTTTGTAGTAGTGCCAATCCAATCAATTCCGCGTAGAAATCAACGAGTGCACACAGCATAACATACTCCAACACATAACCCCCCAAAAGGGAGCAAACGGGGAGAAGGATAGAGATGTACCTCCTGACGCAGATGAGGAGTCGAAGACGAAGGCAACGGCGTGAGAGGAGGGGAGAGGCTTTGAGAGAGAGAGGTGGTGTCTCGGAAGGGAGAAGTCCTTGCTTTTCGCTCGTCGGTCCTCCCTTGACGAGGCCCTAGTCTCCCTCGCCATGCGGAGCACTCGAGGAGGCGCCGTTCTCCCTCCCTCCAGCTCCCCTTCACCCACTGCCGCTGCTCCACCCCCCCCCCCTTCTCGCGTACTCCGCCTCCCTCGGGCGTCGCTCGCAGCACCACTTGGCCATCCTTCCTCTCGGAGGGGATGTGACGAGAGAGGGAAGAGGGGATTGAAGGGAGCAGGTGCTCGGGGGGAGAGAGAGCGAGCAGTTGGTCTCGGCACGAGACGTGGCTGGGCTGAGGGACATGCTATGTGTGGCCCACGTGGCGGCACAATGACTTTTGGAGGTGGGAGGTCTTAAGATGGATGACCACCAACTCTAATTTTTAAGTAGTAGAGATACCTTAGGAAAAAGAGGAAGTTGCTGGCCAGCTCATGTACCACGATCGAATGTTAACATGAGCAAAGAAATTAGAAATGATTAACTGATTTAATAAGATCTTTGTAGAGTCCTACACGCAAGTATTATTATACGTAACATCACTTGTAATTCAATTAGGCATTGTTTCCCCAAGTCAGCAATCCAAACTGGTTGCCAAAGTAATCATGCACACGGAGTCATTATAATTTATTTATTGCGAGGGAACCTTGAGTCGTTATTGTTGTTAGGGGTTACAGAATCTTCTAGCTTGAAAAAGAAGAATTTAAAGGTGCAGCACTTCGTATAGGCTAGCTTGAGCGCGATACTCTCTCATGTCATGCATCATTGCTCAAGCTAGCTAGAACATTATTAACCAAGTTAATTACCATTGACAAACTAAATGCACATGGAATCAAACCATCAATTAATAATCATTTATCTGTATGGTTTTCTTGTGAATAAAAAACATAAGGAAATTGCTATATAACTTCTGACAGTTAGGAACTGAGCGTTGCTCAGATGGCGTGGGGGCCGGTGTTGCCCCAGTCGACCCGCGCTCAACGCCTGGGATCTCCTACACTGTAACTGGTTTTATTAATTGAAATCGGGGGAGATAAGCACCCCTTTAATAAAAAAAAAACTTCTGACAGTTTTTTGAAGCCAAAACTATCACTTTTCTATGTGTTAGATGTGTTGTAAGATTCGTGTTATTGATGTGCTGTAAGAAAAAAAATTCATAATAGTTGAGTTTTTATTCATCCGATATGTTTTGATTTTTGCACCTTTTCCCATATGATGAATTGAGTCCGAATTTAATATGATTTTTTATTAGGAACATAATGGGTTCATCATATTGCCGTATTTTGTTAGTATATAATTTTTTTTGTTTTTGTTTTTGCTCAACCTCTCAAAGTACATGTGAGATTTTGAATCATGTGATGTAAATATGAGTTATTAAGACTTTCAAGAATAATTACAGTGATCAAGAACTAAAATTGCATAAATAATTTACTATAATTTATGTATAATAGAGTTGTAAATGAACTTTCAGAATATGACAGTTTTTTACAGAGAAAACAGTCGAATTATGTGCAGACAGACTCAAAACATAAACCACACCTACAATAAAAAATGAAAAATATTGAGTATAAATTTAAAGACCTGCACAAACTCCACTTTCCAACAACGATAGAAAACCGACCCCAGAATACAGGGGCAAACGTATTCCTACAAGCAACAATGGCACACGACACATAACATAACTATGGTCATAGTCAAATAAGATCGATCCCTGACTGACCGACTGACCAAAACTGTATGCCTTTTCCCTCCAACGTAGGGCCAGTCATGTAGCCACATGTCCCCTATCTAGAGAGTCAAGTTCATGACTCCAAATAGGAAGTGACTTCCATGTATACTCTGCCAGCGTAGCACTGGCCATTGCAAAACAAAAAGGAAATCCAAATGACATTATAATGCACAATCACTAGTTTCTTAAGGCTATTTAGTTGCAAAACCAATTTAGAAAACATCAGTTCTGATGCATTGACACTAGCTTAGAATTAAGCACTAGATAGTTTGATCAACAGAGAGATATTGCTAGGAATAGAAGCTTCTTAATTAAAATCTTGCAATTAATGGAACGGTGACAAAAGTAATTCTGCTACATGACGTCAAACTACTACCACTACTGACGCTACGCATGCACTCGATCTTAATTCCCCAGCTTCCTCTCTTGGAGCAAAGCCAAATTGTGTATCGAGCAAGTGGGCACCCCTTGCACTCTTGGTTAACAACAAGCTAGGTGGATACGCGAAAACCGGCCAATGCTGCTTGCTTACCTACTCTGTCCATGCATCCATCACCGATCCGTATCTCTCTCTCGTACGTTATTGTCGCGCGCGAACTAGATCTATCCATGTGACACCCCTCCCCCGCCCACAACACGTACTCTCTTGTGCCTGGCTCGATCATCTTGAGTGCGGCGGCGGTGGCGGCGGCTGCTCGGGCTTCACGCCGGACCGGTGGCGGTCCAGGAGCTCCCTCGCCAGCGCCTGCAGGTCTCCGCCGCCTCCCGAACTCTCTGCCATGCCGGAGGTGGCCCTGCTGGCCGGTGTGCCATATGACGGTTGGCGGAGCTGGTGCTGCTGCTGGAGCGCCCATTGCGGCTGCGCCGGCGGATCGAACAGCGCGGACAGGTCGACGGTGGTCGGGATGTTCGTCGACGACGGGAGGTCCGGGATTGAGAACGGGGCCGGCGTCGGCATTGGCGGCGGGGCCGGTAGCGGCGGAGACGGCAGCTCCAGCGTGGCCAGGTGGGCTTGCAGGTAGGTCAGCTCGGCTTGGAGATTCACCACCTGGGAATATATGACCAGAGGACGCGACGTACATGCATCAGTGCTACAGAAAATTATTACGTACAAACTTCAAATCACACAATCATGTATGGATCGCATGCATATAGTAATAAGAGACATCACAATAAGATTGGTTGGTGGGGTGGAGACGGCAGAGTTTGGATCTTCTAGAACTAGAGATTGGTGCTAGGGCTTTTCTTTTCAGGGGCCAGATCGAAAACCAAGCAGTACTAGTAGTATTTCTTGCTTTGTTCGAAGCCCAAGAGGACACACATATGACATATGCATGCTGGTTGTATACGTGGCTTGGTGGATGGGTGTACGATCTATGGATGGAAAGATCGGACGACGTACGCTGATGCGACGGATGAGACGTTTGTATCATTCATCACAGTAGTACAGGGAAGAAGCAGTCTCCTGGTTTAACGCTTGGCGTGCTCCTTTTCGCACAGCCGTTGTTGCTTGGCTTGGCCGTGTTAATTTCCTCCCGAGATCTAAAGGAGTCTTACCTTTCTCGAGAAAGAAACACGCCTACTCCAGAATCTTATCCCAGAAGAAATGATCCAGATCCATACGCATGCAGAAAACCCAAAGATTTAAGCCTATGCTGTATATGCATGCATGCTAGGTTTAATTTCGGAAGAAACATGGCTGATCGATCAACTCGCATAGTGGTAATGGTAAGTACCTGCTGTTGGAGCGCGAAGATGTGGGCGACGCAGCCGTAGACGGGGTCGCGGAGGCGGGCCTGTGCCTCGTAGCAGATGGTGACGACGGCGTCGAGGCGCTTGTGCGCCGGGATCTGGAGGAGCAGCTTGGACACGTTGCTGGCGCCGAACACCTTGTGCACCGCCGCGAAGTTCGCCGCGCCCTGCTCCGAATCGAAGTAGGGCGCGAAGATGCACCCGCTCACGCACTTGCGACGCAGGAACTTGCAGGCGCCGCACGGCCCACTGCCGCCTCCGCCTCCTCCTCCTCCACTTCCGCTGCCGCTCGGCCCGCCGCCGCCAAGTGTGCTCGTGCTGCCTCCCGAGCTCATTGCCCTCTCTCTCTCAAGAGAGTTTTTAACAGGGCTGCTTCTTATATCTGCTCTAGGTGCTTGTGTTGGGAGAGAGAGAGAGAGAGGTGGAACAGGGAGGAGGGCCGCAAATATAGTAGAAGCGGAGGACGAAGGGCATATGTGTAATACGGAAAGGCCCCTCTCTGATCTCTCTCGTTTTGGTGTGTCCTATTGGTGGAAGGTCATAGGGGGTTACACTTCCATTTTTTCGAATTCGTTTCTTCTACTATTCTTTTATCTACACTTTCCATGGACCATGGTGCCAGTCCTAAACATACTACTATGTGGTGTTTTCTTTTCGTGGTATTGATGAGACTTTAAAGCCACGGCATGGAAACCTAGCAGCAGCTGGTACCACCCGGCCGGCCGGCTGGCCGGCGTATCTTTCCCTCTCTACACACTTCTCTTTCTTCAGCTCTTTCGCTCTCTTAAGGGCTAGAAGATTGCGTGAAGCAAACATACATGCGATGCGAGAACCACACAGTCCCTCTCCCAAATTGCATCCATCCATCCATCCATCACACACACATACAAAGAGAGAGAGAGACTCTCTCTAGCTAGCTAAGAATTTCTTCTCTCTCTCTAAGAACATCTATCCAGCGCTGGTATGGCATTGGTGGCTCAGCTTCTCAAGGGCCTCTCTCACACACATTCCACTGCTACAGTGCCGGCTAGCTATAGTCTCCCACGTGAGCCTAACATGACATTCTTCCCCTCCATACGCTATATATATATACACACACACCTTTTGTTTCTAGGCGCTTCCTACCTCTATGGTTTGGGATTTTGAGTTTTTGATTCATTTGGTCTGTTTTGACGATGAAATAGCAAAAATAACACTACGGGTAAATACGTAGGCGACATATGTTGCTTGCAGTGCTCTAGGTGCACTTCAGGTCATGCGGCAACAAGACAAGCTACTGCGGTCCCGGTTCACGGCAGTCAATTAGTGGTAGGTCGACTTTCGTAGTGGTTTTGCGCGATAGAGTGCTATTTTTACTATTTTATTCATATGAGAGTTAGTTTTTGCTATTTCGGTTCAAAAGATACTAAATGCGCTGAAAAAAAACTCTGGGATTTCACTTGCCATCCTAGCTAGCCGCGCGCGGCCGGCTTGACGTTCTGGTCAAAGACTTTTCAGAGAGGCGCACGCAGCGCGCACTGTGCATGCATTCAGCATACGCACCTAGCTACGTGTGATCTGATCGTTCGAGATCGAATAGCGACGATCGATCGATATGATGTTCGGTTAAACTACTTTACTCGCTCCAGGATTTACAGCTTGAGGATTTTTTAAAAAAGATTTACAGCTTTTTTTGTGGAATGAGCAAGGATTTACACCTTTGAGCTAGCATGTAGAGTTGGGAGTCGAGCTGTGTCGTGCCGGCACAACACGGACGCGACAAGCTTCGGGCCACATCTTGGGCCAGCACGGCCACCTTGCCGTGCTGGGCCGGCACAACTCACCTTCGGCGAGGTCCAGGCACGACCCAAGACACGACGGGCGGTCGTCATGCCGTGTCGGTCCAAGCCCGACTTTGAGCGAGCCAGCAACCTTGACGATGACAAGTACCATGTCGCCTGGGATGACGATGGCCACCGCCGCCCAGGAAGATGAATATGCCCGTGCGCCACCTCCGCCATCCACGCCGCCATGTCCTCCTCTTCCTAGAGGCCAGTGAAGAACTCTGTCCGCCTCAGCCACGCCATGTGTTTGCGAAGGGGGTGAGAAGGACGTCGACGATGAGGTGGTGGTGGTGGTGGCACCGAAGGGGCGTCGACGGGGCTCAGCCATGGCGAGTGTGGAGGGAGGAGAGGAGGCGGCTGGAGGAGTGGAGGTAGGGTTGGGGATTGAGGATTGGGTGTTGGGAGTGGGGTGGGTTTGGAGACAGGGGAGGCCGGGAGGGGGTTTGGGCTAGGCCGGGTGGAGGGATTGGGCCAGGACTTTTGTGTCAGGCCGGCCCAAGCACGGCCCAACTGGTCGTGCCGTGCTGCCTGACTGGCCGTATTCTCAGACCCGGCCTAACCGTTCGTGCTGTGTTGGCATGGGTGGTCCCTCCATGGGTCAAGGGTGTTCAGTTGAACATCTATTTTTTTACAAAATATCTGGTATATAATATGTATATTAATGTATATGTTATTAGTTAGACTAAAATTACATATTTGTGTTCACAAATAAATTCAGCCCGTACTCCTCACACCTCATACGAGGCCCATGTAACACATTACACCTATTTGTTTTCCTACTCCAGCCTAACAAACCCTAATCTCTATTCTCTCTCTCATCCTGTGGCTGTGTGTGTGTGGGGGTCCGGCCTCCAAGTGGCGAACGAGCGGAGGTGTGGGCTACGAAGGCGAGCGACGGTTGGTGGACACGGTGCTACGTCGCGACGGCAAGCAAGCGTGAGGCAGTGCAGGATAGAAAAAAGTGAGAAAACAACAACGACCAAGCACCAACCACAATTTTTTTTGACAAATAATATATGAGCTCTACCAATCACTATTAGAGGAAGAAGATAAGTTTTAGTGGTGTAGCTACTTGCTACAATCCAGAACAGAAAAAATAGAGAAAACAATAATGACCAAGCATCAAGCACAAGTCTTGGCCGCACCACTGCAAAAATAACATAACTCAACAAAATATGAAGTTTAGAGCTAAAATAGCTCTATTCCTAGTTTCGACCTCCTCAACTGTCATTGATATCTATAATTTGCTGCTTAATTTATGTCATTATGATTGCCTTATATCGTTCATTTCTCATATGAAATCATTAATTTCTATATTTTTTATATTTTATTATATATACGTGTATCGTCATATCAGTGTTATTTTTGAAAAATAATATTTCACAGTATCGGCGTATTGGTATCGGTATATCTGGACAACCTAGCTCTGAAGTCCGAACACTCATCCTAAAAATCCTCGGTCCGCCACTGTGTGTTGGCCCAGTCCACCCGTGTTGTGCCGTACTTGGATCATACCATGCCGACCGAGCCTCGGCCGTCCAGAAAAGCTTGGCCCAATCCCAGGTCTACTTGCATGGCAGGTTAATGATTTCGACCTATAACGATACTGATGGACGACGATTAGATTAACGTTCAAGTCCAGCGATTGGCAATTTGCAATATATTTATGCGCAGTAGTACATTTCCAAAAGGAAGTACGCATAAGATATAAATGTACCATGTACGCATTAACTGTACGTACTCCGGCTCTTGACACATACGTGGTACGTACGTACAAAAAAAACTGTCCTCCAAACTCGCTCCTAGTGCCGCTTATATTCGTACTAGGAAAAAAATGTGGCCGCCACGCGCTTGGGGCTTTACTGTCATCTTCCGTTTCTTTCTTCTTTTTGTTTCTTACTCCTTCCGGTTTACAGAAATTAACGAGTCGTTTTAGACATGATCCTCAAAATACAATTTTAATCACAAATTACTATTATAATATATTTGTAAAATCCAATAAATTTATAATATTATGAAAGTATTTTTCGAGATGAATCTTCATATATGATTTTCATTTATCTATTTTAAATATTTAAAAAGATATTGATAGTTAAAGTTTTAAAGTTTAATTGCACGTATTTCAGAACGACTTTTTTTTAACTGTAGAGAGTAATTTGGAAGCCATCAATTAATCATCCGTTACTAAATGTTTAACCAAAACGACAAGCACCATTCCTGCGGTGGCTGTGCCATGCATAAGTTTCTAGTTTGCTACCAAACAATTTCCGCGTAATCGAACCATGAAGGAAAATTTAATCACCACCGCGCGCATCAGGCAGTTGCACCCGCGCCTGCGTGCCGTGCATGCAGTTCATGCATCATCGTATCCATCTTAAGCGGCCTCTGCACCAGCCTTATGTCGTACACCGAGTTAGTCTGCTCTAACCTCACATACATAGCACCCGAATCTTATGGGATTATTTCCTCGTTTATATGATACTGCTACAACAGTTTCAGTTTGCTAAAATATTTTTTGTTAGTGATATGCCGTAGAGGCAATCATACAGATGATTGTATCACGTTTATGCTTATAAGTTATAGAATAAATGTTATTATATTTCTTAGATGAATTATCATTTATAAAGATTAACAAGCATGTGACTTGTTGGTAAAGCTCTTTAAATTATATGATATCATTCTAAATGTTTTCTGGTCGGATGTCACTGGTCATGACACTAGTGACTTATCGACCAGCACATGTATTGATTAATAACTATGTTTCACCGGTGATGGATATGAGGATATCGAATAAATAATGTGAACACATGTTAGAGAACATAGTGTTGGATTGACCCACCTTGAGACACTTAAGATTGTTGTGATTTTATGTGTCATCAGTTGATCTCAAATAATGATGATGTATGATCCTTAGACCTGAGATCAGCATATTTTTCTACATGTGTAATAGTACACTTAGGGGTCGTCAAACGCTACTCTGTAACTGGGTAGTTAT
The DNA here is from genome assembly GCA_036346255.1 of Ampelocalamus luodianensis. Taxonomy (NCBI): domain Eukaryota; kingdom Viridiplantae; phylum Streptophyta; class Magnoliopsida; order Poales; family Poaceae; genus Ampelocalamus; species Ampelocalamus luodianensis. Next base: position 14,290,117 of record CM070622.1, read on the forward strand.
AAAGGTAGCTTTCGACTATACTATGAAACATGCAGAGGGATATGACTGGTCGGATATCGGATTTGCCCCTCCTAACAAAACCAGAGAGATATCACTGGGCGATGGGGTGCGAACTTAAGACACATCCGTTTCAACACAAGTTCAAATGACATAGTACATAAATTCAAATGTGTCAAATTATATGTTCGCACTATAACCAACATCACAAAATATTTTAGAAAATTACTTAATTACAACTTGATACGACGTTCCTTCATACTTTGAAAGCGATTGATGACATCATCATCACTAACTTGTAGAAAAAATTCGCACTCAATGTAGGTAACTAAGCAATCATTCAAGTATTGTTCACCCATACTATTTCTTAGCTTGTTCTTCACATGATTCATTGCCGAAAATACCATCTCTACACTTGCAGTAGCCACAGGAATGATCCATACCAATTTGAGCAGTAAATAAACAAGTTTATAGCGATCATGCTTCTTTGTCTCAACAAAATTAATAGAGAGTTCACTGAGATTTTTCACTTCTCGAAACCTTGTATCTTAATGCAGGTTAGTGATAAACATATTAAGTTGCAAAGAAAGTTGGATCAAATCTGTGTTCGAGAAATCTTTAGGATAAAACTTAGCAAGTTTAAGAACTTTATCCTTGTCATATGAAGCAAATGAATCAGCAGGATGCAAAGATGCCATGCAAATGAATCAGCAGGCACGCAGCGAGGGGTATAAGGAAAGGAATATGGAGATCAAGCCAACACTAGGCCTTGAAGGAGCCTGGAGCCAAGGAGGGGAGCGGGCGGACGGGCGATCCCTCGGGGTCGAGATTCGAGGGGTGCGATCGGCCATCGGCGCGTCGAGGCCGAGATCGTCGGTGCAGAAGCCAGAAGCGACACCAGAGTGCCGCGATGCACCGATGCCGCGATGAGTTGCCGGCTGCGGTGCTGCGCCCCTGCGCTCATGCGCTACTGCCAAAGCTCCTGGATGGGCAGATGACAATTAGGCCTGACACCTCCTTAACTAGTTGACTTGGGCTTGATTCCCAGATTTTGTTAGGCCTAATGTTATATGGTCTGTCAGGAGTTGAGGAGTATGCATGTTAGTATGTGTAGTGTATACTTTATGTATTAAGGGGGTATATATCATATATTTTTGCAAAAATAATTGGGGATGCAACTGCACCCCATGCATTACAGTGGCTCCGCCGCTATAAGATATCCCGTATCCGTAGAGTATGTGTAACACCCCAGCCCAACAAGAGCTTGAAATGCTACTAAAATAACTGAGTAACAATTAAAACTAAGACATCTTACTAAATTTTGGCAGAACCTCCTTTGTATAGTTAACTATACCGGAGGTTTGCACAGCTATTTATAGCCATAAACAATAATCCAATCATCAAATCTATAACGTAAACATAAAAACAACCATAACATGCTAAACAACTTTATTACAGAACATCCAACGCATAAGAAATAACCAATAGAGAATCCTTCAAGCTGTTTGCTCAATTATTAAAGCATGTTCTAAATTTAACCAATTATAAATTGTTCGTGGCAGTGTGTACCCAAACTTATTACTATTCCCTCCTATCCATGCCGTTCTCGTAAGAGGTACCTAAAAAACAAACAACAACAAGAGTAAGTCCAAGACTCAGCAAAGTACAAATTAGTGAGACAAAAACATACACATCTATGTCATTCTCATCCAACCACAGCTCTCCATATTCAACCAATTAATTCATAATGCAACGCAAATGCTCAAATACAACTTTTCTTTTCTCTTTGCATATACCGGTAATGCGGAGTATGCATCCGTCGATGCATATCCATGCATGTGCCTTCTTGCACAGGGACCAAAAGCCTACACTCCACAAGTGTGGGGACCACAAGCCCATCCAATATATGACGGGGACCTCAAAATCAATGCTTTGTCACCATATGACTAAGCCTCAAGGATGATAACATGATGTATATGAATCAATTTTTTATCCAACATAAACATGTTTTAGCCAGCAGCAACATACATGAATAAAGAGCATAACCATACTTCTAGCATTCATGAACAACGACATACACATCTTTCTAGTATCTATGAGTAGACAAAATATACTTACTATCAGCAAACATGAACCATCACTCTTAATTATTCTATCATTATTTGTATTTACCTCAACCGTATGAAGCTTGATGATGCGGAGAGAGCGCTACCCCCAGAATCAAACCACCTGGATAAATATAACAATCACACTAAGATGATATTTCTGGACAAGACATTGCTAAAAATAAGTACACGACGAACAATGCTCCTTAGGGCAACCCAAAACACCCACTTCTATAGACGTCGATCTGTCCCAAAACAGAACAGTCTTCTTAAAATTCATAACTTTTCGTATACTTATCCAATCTAGTGTTCTTTGATTCTCCTGAAAGCTTATTAAATTATTCACATAAAACTAGTTGGTGAGATTTCCAGATGTTATCATCTTCTATCCCTACCAAACATATTACTAAAACTGCTAAATCCCGTCAGATGTTCTGGACAACGAGACTAAAATTAACGTATCTTTCAGTACACTTATCCAAAAATTATGATCTTTAGCTCTATGAAAACCTTACAAACATACCTACAACTTTCATTTTGGTGAGATCTTCTAAATAATTCATTAACTATTTGCTAATGACCGATTAACATTGACTGTCAGAATTATGACAGAACCACAAAACAGCGGCACTACAAAAATCATATCTCCTGATCCGCTCATCCAAACAACCTGATCCAAGACTCTATTGAAAGCTAAAGACGTGACCTACAAATCTCTAGGAGATAGCAAGATCAAATTGCGTAGTTAACATCTTCAAAACAACCGAGCAATACAGACTACCAAAAACCAATTTAATACCAACATTGCCAAATCGCGAAACTACACGACTAATCGAATGAGATCGTGGGTTACCCTTGAAGAATCCGCTGAAGAACACAAGAACCACCACGTGATCTCTCTCCCTTCTCTTCTCCTTCTTCTCCTCTTCCTTCTTCTTGGCCAGCGGCACCAGAAGGGTTCTTCTCCCTCCCTCTTCTTCTTGAACAACAACAAGAGAGAGGGTGATAACTGTAGCAACAGTGTGGTACTGTAGCAACACGTGGTACAGTGCCATGCTAGAGTTTCCCCTCCCCCTCCTTCTTATGTTGGTGGCCGGCCCACTTTTGGGTATGGGCCAAAGGCCATAACTATTTTCCTCCTAAATTTAGATTATTAATTATTTTCTAATTCATTAAATACTTATTTAATGAAATGAGATATTACAATATGATTGAGAGTACTGTGCATGTTATATACACTGTGTATATACATACAGTAGTGTGGTAATTAATGGAGTACGTACTTGGAAATTTGAAGTGTGTACGTATAGTGGTGCACACATCAGACGCTAGGCACACAAATAATAGCAAGTTCAACAGCAGATTGTCTAAAAATGAAGTTATTATTGGGTTTAGATCTATAGATTGCCCTCTCCATTTTGACTAATCTTTCCATGAAGCTGCGTAACTAGCTAACTCTCCATTAGAGATGGCAAGTAGGATACCACAATCGGAACAGGCTTATTTTCAAACGATTAAAATTTGTTGCAATAATACACCTATATATAGTAGTAGTATATTACACACTGAAGCTTTATTGGAATAGCAATTACAGTGATCAATTCTCCAACAATTTTGTGTGGATACTCATGAGTTGATTAGTGTTGTAATCAGTAATTCAGTATTGCATGAACAATAAGATGGAGTACTCCTCTGTGTTACCGAATAAATTTTTTTTATAAAGCATGCAACCAAACTTTTAAAGCCTTGACCACAAATATACACAAAAGCATTTAAATTTATCACATGGAAATGATATAATTAGTAGATTTGCCTTCAAAATTACTACTTCTATTTATTTTTTTACTTATATACTCCATCTAGTCTCAAAGGAAGTCACCTTAGAATACGTACAATCAAATCTTATCAATTTTGACCAAATATATTATCTAAAATATTTAGTTTGGATGTACGAAAATAGTATGAGTATTGAGTAGATTTGTCACAATAAAACGCTTTCATAACATTACACTTTTATAAAATAAAAAAATCAAAAATATGATAATAAAATGTAGTGGTCAAAGTGACATCTTGACGACTTCCTTTTATGACGGGAGAGGGTATAATTGAAGAAAATAATTATCAAATGTGTATGTTGGAGATTGCATCGGTGTTTAAAAATGCATATATTTAACAACAGAGCCAGTATATTGCAAGAAGTACTTATGCATGTCGCCTACGCAATATACTCATGTTGCATATCTGCATTCCATGACACTATGTGAGTAGGACTACCAGGGGAACTGACCCAGGTAGCACACTTAAATTGCTTTAAGCTCTCTCGTTCCACCCGTGTAGTCGTGTGGTCAGCGCATAGGAGTCACCAAAGCTTAGCTAAGGTCTGAGGCGTGGGCCCTCAGCTCCCCCTATTCCTCTATTGCTTTCAGTGAGTTGGGAGTACCTCCTCCCAGAAATCCTGCGGGAGGTAATGGGTTTCAGTGGCAAGATGTCAGCTCAGAATACAGCAGGGAGACCATCTGTTTTGACGACAACTAATGCAAAAAAAAAGGGGAGCCCGTATCAGTGCATAGATAGCCTATAAGTATGTCCAATATGAACAAATTTGTTACTACTATCTGTGGATATCACGAGGATATGTGCACGATCTTATGATGATGTTACAATTGACAATTGCGCTTTTGGCTTGTCGTTTCTCGTGTTTTGGCAAAGATTTAATCGCTGTCAGGTTCAGCGGTCTGACCGGTGCTCAAGGAGCGGTCAGACCGGCCATTGAATGATGGTCTGACCGGTTTTGTGCTGAATGTTGATTTGATTGGTTAATTGATTTTGGGATAAGTCATATCCTTATTTGTCTTTGCATATGAGTTGTATATTGCATGATTTGAGTTAACGTGGGTCAAGTTGTGAAGAACTTGTTCCGGAGACGAGTTCTCTATCTATTGCTGTGCAGGTAGCTTAGAGGTCAATGACGGTCAACGACGAGGAGGATCGGGACTAAGCTTAGAGAGCTGAGGTCCAGAACGATCATGGATGCGGGGTGAGGTCGAGTGGCTCAAGCGTGGCGCAGAATGGACGAGGATGACCGAACGGGCAGTTCGGTGCGACGGGTTGATCAAGCGGCGCGGGAGTCGGTGCAAGTGTCTTGGTGGTTCCGATGGGATCCGGACGAGAGAGACTTACCGACATGATGAGAGTCGTTGATCAACCTACTCGTGGCGAAGCAGACGATTGCTTTGACATGATTGGACTCGGTCTTCGGAGAAGGACTGAGAAGGGGTATTTTGGTAATTTCACCAAACACCGCCTTTGTGACTTTTGGCTAAACCACGGCGCGGGACGGCGCAAGGTGAAGTGTTTTAGGTCAAGAGATGATGGATACGATGCTTTAAAATGCGTGCGTAAGTGTCCCGTTTGTGTTAGGCCTTAACGGGAGCCCATTAGAGAAACTCTTCTAGAAGCTATGCCTCTAGTATAAATAGGAGGGGTGCTGTCACACAACCCTCAAGCACTTTATTTGTAAACCCTAGTTTGGTTTAAGGATTAAGAGAGGAAAGGAGAGGCTTAGGGTTCTAGAGAGATGTGTTGAGAGAGTGCTCATGGATTGAGCTCTTGTCCTCCTTGAGGGAGTGGCTGTAACCAGCAACATCATGAATCAATCTATGGATGATTTTTCAAAGATGTGTCTCTTTGTGTTCTTTCTTCTTGTTTTGTGATTTTGAGTCTATCTTTGATCCTTTGGTTCTTGGTTGATCTCTTGCCCTCTTCTACCTTGCTGTGATGTGTGGGAATACATCTAGAATCATCTAAATCATCAATCTCCCACGAGCAAGTGTTTGATTCGAGTTTTCGTTTTTGCTCGGTTTTGAACCTTCCTTCGGTAAAACTGATAAAGGTCAAAACTTTGACGTGGATCTTCTTAATCGTTGCTTGGAATAGGTTCCTAATATCATTAGGAAGGTGTGTTCCAAATTTGGTCAAGTTTGGCCGTGTAAATCAAAAGTTAGACCGAATTTCGTTTTGGTTTTGGGTTGTCTGCACTGTTTCTGGTTAGGTTCGGTCTGACTGCTCGCATGCTGCCGGTCTGACCGCCAGCCGGTCTGACCGCTCTCCAGCCGCCGGTCTGACCGGTTTAGAGAGTTTGGATCTTCATTTTTGGGTCTTTTGATTTGGAGGTTGATTAGATTTAGCACAAGGCTTCAATTATACTTTTACTAATCTTTTTAGCTTTCTTAGCTAGTGGAGAACAGTACGTGTTGAATCTAATTAAGGTGAAATTTGAGAAAGCGTCTATTCACCCCCCTCTAGTCGCCTTTCCGATCCTACACTATTACTAGTTAGATTATGGAAATAGTTGGTTGTTAAATTTAAACATATGCTCAATCTTTTCCATGTTTTAATGGAATGGTCGCGAATGTTTATATTCATACAATGTGATTTTGTTATGTCATTGCATATGGTCTTGGAAAAATTGAACCACGCATGATCATGTTATTCAAATTCCTGAAGTGACTGTTGTATATAAGTAGTTGTAGCAGCACAGCAGCAACCTATCCTGAGACTGAGATAACTGAATGATTAGACGAAGAGTGCCACAGGAATCAGCTAGCACCTGGGGCATATAACTTTGCCGAACCGAAACCAAACTTCCATTCTATTCTATTGGCAGTGACAATTTAATGTGGGGGAGAACCTACCTCGCTACCTCCTGAAGTTTCAGCACTACAATACTCCCACTTGTCCTGTTGTCCCATAGATGGCACCTGAGAAACGTAGGGAGAGATTAGAAAAGGCTAAGCTAGCACTATACCAAGTCCACCCTGCGCAGTGCTAGTAGTCAAACCATCTTTAGAAAGAGTATGATCTTTGGATGCATGCCTTGACTCAGACTGGCAGAGAACTAGAGATATGACAGTGATTTGTCAGAGATATGACAGTGATTTGTCTAGTGTGGAGGAGACTTGGGGGGTATTCACTGGCCACAGCTCCCAAAGAGATCTGGGTTAGGATCTAAGGGAACTCCAGTCTAGAAATAAACAAACCATAGCACATGCTTTTTGATGCAAACATTCTACAGAACTGAAGAAAGGGGACATATAAAAGAGTTCAACGATCGATGAAATGCCTCGGAAAAGTGAAATTCCCTATTGTTTATAGCGTGCCATTATGCTGCTACACGCTTGAACTTGACAGGAAAAGAAAACACGGAGTTGGACATAAATTTTAGCTTGTTCATTTGTTAACCTGAAGACTTGTTAGTTTAATCCTAGCTAGTAAGCTTGAGGCTTGAAATTTACATTTCTCCCACAGAAGTACAAGCACGTATCCCTTCCTCCTTTCAGAAACACGCAATCTCAGCAACGTGAAAGATAAGACTCAATTTATTTCAAACAGATATCCTAAAAGTACATGAAAGAAGAACAGTATAAACAGTGAACCATAAATTTGATTAAGTGTCTGCAGTTGCTGGCACGCAAGAATTCTAATAATTAATCCCATTGCTTTCCTTCCTACCCTAAACAATAAATTTGATTCAAGAATTATAATCAGTAATGTACTGTTTCATTCATCCTCGAGTTCTGATCCAATAGGAAATGCCGTTTCGGTGGCAGATAGAATTGATTGATGCCTGATGAGGACTTCACAGCTGAAACCTAAGCTCGGGAATGCGGCAGGCCACCTGACCACACCAACATGGCGTCAGCTTTCAGTATGTACATGCTTCGTGTCAAGGCATGACATTTCTGTGTCCACGAATACAATGTATAACCTCCTGATAGTCTCTGTCAGCTTAGTTATGTGCCAATAAACAGAAATTTAATGCACAAGTCAAGGTGAAAACTAATAAACAATGTATAACCTCCTGATAGTCTCTGTCAGCTTAGTTATGTGCCAATAAACAGAAATTTAATGCACAAGTCAAGGTGAAAACTAATAAACAATGTAAAAGATTTAAAGGTAGATGTCCTTGGAATCAAAGCATAGTGCCCAGTACCAACCTCGTGTTGCACATTTGGTGTAAATTGGGAAAGGCACCCCCCCCCCCCCCCACAATGCTATGAAAACTATGCAGTTTTAGGCGCAAATGTTGGCCAAATATCAAATCATAATCAATATTCCCATACGTTGCGTCATGGGAGGATATGTCCCATATCAACCTTTCAAATCGATGCAAATAGCGGTCACTTTCCATCAAATGCTTATCGTTTGTCAGGATGCAAGTGAACACAAACTCTGAAGGAAGCACTGAACTCAGAATCTGGGTCTTTGAAAGGATCTTTGAAGAGCAGTCCACAAATCTAGCTGAGCAAGGAACATAAGTGTTCATTTTGAAAATACATGGCAATGTTTTTTACATGTATCGCATTTGGCATAGCGGGAGTCCACATATTGGATTCGACCTAACAGGTCTTGATAAGCCCTAAAACTTATAGAAGCAATCTCTTCAAGTTAACCTAATGTAGGTCCATGGTACTGGAGCTGCCAAGAAGTGCCTAGAGGTTGCCAAGTGCACACATTAACCTCAGAGAAGTTCAATAATAAACTGGTTGCTTGCTTTGCTATCTATGACTCGTTGCAGCCTCTCCACCATCCTGCAAAGGGTTAATAGAAGATTTCAGAAACCATGAAATGATCCATGCACTCTGTGAAGTATCTACCCCATCAAGGAGCTTAGAATTACCGTTTTGGCCAGCAAAGTGGCTTTCTCATCATCAAAACCAAGGGAAGCCAGTATCTTATGACCAGCTGACTCTTTATCTGACCATATCCCCAGGAACAAATGATTGGCCGTTACCTCTCCGTCCCCACCTAAAATCAGAATTCAACTCATCAAACAAAATAAACATAGGAATAATCAAATATATTTTAGATGGGCAAACTGGAAAAAAAAAGATACAGCACACTTCACTTCATGCTCAAGTGCATGTGCAGCATAAAGGTAACTGAAGGTAAAACCAACAAGACAAAGTGTATTTACGAAGAGAGCGGTCATAAAAATACACTCTCTTGAACTACAATGGTTATATATCCAGAAAACTCTAGTCAAAATTCACCACCTGGCCTCTATAATCTTACTGTCTGAGACCCAACACGTAGCAACAAACCTATCCAAAAAAGTCAAAATTCACCCCTGGCCTCTATAACCTTACTGTCTGAGACCCAACACGTAGCAACAAACCTATTAAAAAAAGTACTTTCTGCACTTTACTGTGGCTACAGTTGGACCTGGGGACAGTCATTTCGTGCAAGGGTCTTGATTGATTGATTCAATTTAAAACTAATACTGTAGTTGATGCCTACCAAACTGTACGATACCAAAAGTACAAGACTTCAATTCCATATCCTACTCTGAAACACAGCTCACAAATGGCATGTCTGCATAGACCATGCTCTTACCAAAAATGACCATATCCACCCTTTCAATTCTCACAGCAGGCTTGATAAAATATCATCTTGAATTTAATTCGCTGTGAATTACAATTTCAATAGCATCACCATAAATTACAGCCTAGCAGAACAGTAAAGCAGGGGCAAGTTCAAAGGTTAAAACTTTGCATAGCGAATGACATATACTATCGGATTAATGTGAGTAATTTTATAGCCATTTCTTGTGGCGGTGCATCCGGTGAAAATGCAAATTGATCAAACCTAGAAGTTTTCAAACATTCCAAAAAATTATCAGATATAGGGGGAGATTATAATTCTATATCTCTGCACAAATATGATTGGGTTTGTTCTTGAAATTTTACGAAGATACAAAACATACCCTCTTCTACATTTGATAATTTGTTGAGAGTTTTTAGAAACTCCTACTGTGGAATTCACATTTTTCACATGATATTTCGCCTTTCTTGACCAATATACGCACCCATAACATAATATCATTAACATTACGAAGAATGTAAAAATAAATTACTGATAAGTGAGTGCATTGATTACACAATTGAATTGGTGCATGTACATAGTAAAAGATAGATTAACACCACAGAGGAGAAGAATAAGAAAAAGAACACTAACAAGATGCTTCACTGAGAGCAATAGGGATAGATCATTAGGCGGGTCAATATGCTAAGGACTAATACTAGCAATCACAAAACATATGGGCCAGGTCCCTATGTTTTAGAAACATACCCTCTTCTACATTTGGTAATTTGTTGAGAATTTTTAGAAACTCCTACTGTGGAATTCACATTTTTCACATGATATTTCGTCTTTCTTGACTAATATACGCACCCATAACATAATATCAATAACATTACGAAGAATGTAAAAATAAATTACTGATAAGTAAGTGCATTGATTACACAATTGAATTGGTGCCTATACATAGTAAAAGATAGATTGACACCACAGAGGAGAAGAAAAAGAAAAAGAACACTAGCAACATGCTTCACTGAGAGCATTAGGGATAGATCATTAGGGGGTTAATATGATAACTAAGGACTAATACTAGCAATCACAAAACATAGGGGCCAGACCCCTATGTTTTAGAAACATACCATCTTCTACATTTGGTAATTTGTTGAGAATTTTTAGAAACTCCTGTGGAATTCACATTTTTCACATGATATTTCGCCTTTCTTGACTAATATACGCACCCATAACATAATATCAATAAAATTACGAAGAATGTAAAAATAAATTACTGATAAGTGAGTCCATTGATTACACAATTGAATTGGTGTTTGTACATAGTAAAAGATAGATTAACACCACAGAGGAGAAGAATAAGAAAAAGAACACTAACAACATGCTTCACTGAGAGCATTAGCGATAGCTCATTAGGGGGGTTAATATGATAACTAATGAATAATACTAGCAGTCACAAAACATAGGGGGCAGGCCCCTATGTTTTAGAAACATACCCTCTTCTACATTTGGTAATTTGTTGAGAATTTTTAGAAACTCCTACTGTGGATTCACATTTTTCACATGATATTTCGCCTTTCTTGACTAATATACGCACCCATAACATAATATCATTAACATTACAAAGAATGTAAAAATAAATTACTGATAAGTGAGTGCATCGATTACACAATTGAATTAGTGTCTGCACATAGTAAAAGATAGATTAACACCACAGAGGAGAAGAATAAGAATAAGAATACTAACAACATGCTTCACTGAGAGCATTAGGGGGTAATCTAATACTGGCAGTCACAAAACATAGAGGCCAGGCACCTGCCCCAGCCCCCCCCCCAGTCCCGCGTGTCTGAAGATCACATCTCATGAATGTGGAGCTGGAACTATCAACCTAAGTAGGTCATGCTAGTGCTATGGACTCTGAGTTGCTCATTCTGCATAATCAACGCAAAAGCAATCCCATCAGAGCACTTTGTATAACTCCGTTGCAGACAGAATTGCTAAGGCATCCCACGTCAGATGCATTATCCTTAGATTTTCAGAAAAAGGTGCATTTGCACCTGATATGCCCTCCAGATGGATGGTTCAAACAGAAGAAATCCTATTCATTGGAGACTCCATAGCTTATAGGTTTCTCAAGGTCGCAGTAAGGCAATTCCCTCACTTGTCAAACATCTGAGGAATATGAATATCCAAACAGGGTATCCAGAAATTGACTGCACAAGCCAAGAGTCCAATGTCAATTAAGTCTCTAAACAACCATTAATAGGTACACGCACTCCTCCAACAGCTAAAAACCACTGTACCTAAAGGAGAAAAAAAACACTATATGTTCTTCGTTACCAGGATTGGGGATTATGCACTTCTGATCAGAATGGAAGATCATTTAAATGTTTGGAACATGTTCTCTAATACCTATAAGATTTCTAGGTTTTCAGGTAATGTCTTGTATATGTAGGGTTTATTCATATAATATATGTGCACTACAGGTTCGGCTTAATACATGAATTGTCAACACACATCTTACTATATACGTCTAAGATGTAATTATATTAATCTCTAATTGGGAAATAGAAATGTAGAAAGCTAACACTTACATCTTAACTAGAGACCAGAGAGTAGAGACAAGCAAAGCAAGCAAGTGGGAAATGCATCATGTCTTACTGATGGAGCCAAAGCTAAGCAGAGAACAGAGAGGAGTTGCCGGCCGGAATGAGAGAGTGAGAAAGATGAATTTTTTTATGTGTAGTTGCCAATTTCACAAGAGGATTCATACTAAAATCCTAGCAACACCCAAAGTACAAACATGCCCTTCAATTTTGTCTTGAAAAGCTCTTTCATTTGAGGGATTTCGTGTCTATTGGCCTCGTGAGCAAAACCCGGCCGGGTCAACCGGGTCGACGAAAACCCGATCGGGTCGGCTGGGTTTTTCCGGGTCAATTACATCTTCAGTCTTGTGAGTGTCACCGGCCCGGCAAAGCCTCTGGGTCCGGGTTTTTCTGGTTCAACCGCTAGGCCAGTCCGGGTTTTATAACTATGCTAAATAAACCACACGTGAACACAGAAAAGGGAACCCCGACCCACATACGTCTCGGCCTTCCTTCCGAGCGCAAATAAGGAAGAGTTTTTGTAACCAAAACAAAAATAGAAATGAAGAAAAGAATTTTTTTAAGAGGGTATAAGGTGGACACACATCACATTCACACCACACGCACGCACGCACAAGAGTGTGTGTCCCCTACACATGCACGAAAATTTGGAAGCCCTGAGGCGTCACTGAAAGATGGGTGCTCGCACACGTATGTGTACCCAAATTATTTTGATGAGACACACTAGGTCGATCCAGGGATCGAACCCAGGTGGGTGGGATGTTACCCCATATCTCCACCGCTAAGCTATCGCTCAATCGTCAAGAAGAAAAGAATTTGTATGGGAAAATGTTGTCTTTTTGCTTGATTTCCAACTATATGGGCAATACAAAACACATGTAGAGAAGACATCTAGGGTTAAATAGAAAAACAAATGTATGAAATGCATCTACATTAGTGTGATTGGAAATTAGTAATATTTATGCATAGTTAACTACACTTTACCAATCTATAATGATGATGCCCGCGCAAGGGCGCTGGGCACCTTGCTAGTGGTTAAAAAAGTAAACAGCTCAACGTTTTTTCATGTCCAAAATAAGTCCTAAGATTAATCAGTGTAATCAAATTTCCAGGAATAAAAGCAAAGACATTCCAGGATTTCTTTCTTCATTTAGACCCACTTCACACTCTTATATACATATGCAGGTGTGCATAGCCTGATGGTCTGATAGACATTCATGAGGGAAATGAAGTAAATTTTATACATGACAGAGATATAACACATCAAAGCAGCACCAATTGTACATAGTGGGTCTCATCAATAGTCTACAGATCATGTACATTTCTATTTAGGAACAAGTTTTATTAGCTATATGGCTATCCAAATATAACCTGATACAAAAGAAGAATAAAATTTGAGCATATAGTAGTTGAACCAAAAGAATGAAGTATGCGCTGCATGAATCGAATGTTGAAACCATAGTCACAAGGATCCCGAATCGATCGGGTCAAGGAACGGGGTCGCGGGATGCCACTTGCGAAAAGTGTGGTGCGATTGGGGGTATACCTCTTCAGGATGCCAATTTGGGACATGTATCGTGACCCAAGCAATTATGGGTCGATGACCCCGGTACGATACATCCGGGTCGATGATTATAGTCACTAGTCAGATAGTACCATAAATATACTTGGAAAAAATAAAAGGAAGAGAAGGAAAAGGAGAAGGAGAAGGGAGTGGGTCGGCCCAGCCCACTATAACCAGGCCAGCCCAATCCCTTCCCCTTTCCCACTGCCACTAGGGCTTCTCACACACATCTATCCCTCTCAGCCCACTATTCCTCTCAAGCCAAACAGCCCATCTAAGCACCACTCTCTCCTCCCGAGCCCTAACTCCAGCTGCAACTCCCTTCCCTCCTCCCGTGCCTCAATTCCCAAGCACAGGCAGCCACCTCTCCTTCACCTACCTCTCCCTCTCCCTCAACCTCTCATGGCGGCTTCTGCTGCTACTGCTGCTCGCCTCATCCTCAAGCTGCAACCGGCGGCAGCGGTGGCGGCGATGATGGGCCAGCGATGGGCTGCAAGATCCAGTGGCCGGACACGAGCTGCCTCCTCGTGGCTAGGTGGACTCTCTCTCTCTCTCTCTCTCTCTCTCTCTCTCTCTCTCTCTTCCTCCATCTCCTCTAGTCTCACGGATCGCGACACGGTGTCGTCCCCCACGGCGACCTAGATCGCCGACAACCCACGATTCGGAACGCCAATCTGGGGTCGTGGATGGCCGGGGCGACCCGCAATCATAGTGACTATGGTTGAAACTACCATTTTCCCAATTAAATCCAAGATGAAATCATTAAACATGAATGTAATATGAGAAGATGGTATTAAGCATTTATTTATCTTTAGCAACTAGCAATTATGGAAAACAATATGCTAACATTTCTGGTTCTCCAAACATGAAAAAAGATGTTCATTATCCAAGCCTACAATAACAATAAAAACAAAACATGTTGTGTATGATGGATAAGTCTCTGTGTCGGCTTTCTGTGTCGGCTTTTTGTGTCGGCTTTTTACTTTTGTAAATGACAGCATCCTTGACTGGTTGTTAGTATCTCAAGGACAGCATCCTTGACTGGTTGTTAGCATCTCTAGGACAAACATCTTGACAAGCATCTTGACAAAGTTGTTAGCATCTAGAGGACAGACATCTAGGACAGATTGTTAGCATCTTAAACTAGCATCTTGGCATATGCTTGGCTGAGTAGCAGCCTATAAATATGTATACCCAACCCCTTAGGTTGGCATGGCATTGTGTGAGAAATAAACCAAGAAAATTTGCCCCATTTCCAAGTGTCATCCTCTCCATGAGAGTAAGGATCTTGCTATCACCAAGAGCAAGAGTCCCAGTGTAACAAGTGGTATCGAGCTATACTATCCCGTAGCCCGAGCATCTCCCGCTCATCTCCTTCTCCGCCTCTCTCCACGCAACACCCCCCGAGTAGCGCGCCATGTCCGCAGGCGCTCTCGCAGCCCTCTCTTTGCCGCCGAGTAGTAGCGTGGCGTCCGACGATCTCGGCCGAGGCCTCGCGCACACGGCAGCTTGCGCGCGGCGAAGCGGAGCAGGCGCCGCAGCGGCGAAAAGGCGCTGAGGCGGGCGGCGCGTGGCGGCAGCGGCGAGGCGAGAGGCGGAAAGCGGCGGCGGCGGCAGCATGCGCGCGCGCGGAGCGGCGGAGGTCGAGGCTCGCGCGGCGGCGTCGGAGCTCCATTTCACGACGATAAGCGTCGTCAACCTCGACCGCTGGCGAGGAGCCACAGCAGAGCGGGCGCGCGGCTGGCGGCGACGCCCACGAAGCTTGGCGGCGGTCGAACGCAGCGCGGTTGCGCTGGTGGCGCTCTCGAGGAGGCGCGCGGCGGCGGCGCTCTCGAGGAGGCGCGCTTCGGCGGTGGCGCTCTGGAAGCGCGCACGACAACGGCGGCAGGCGGGTCGATAGAGAGCGTGGCCTTCACAGCGCGGCGTGGCTCTCCCGACCGGCCGTCGCGTGGTTACCACGGGTTCGTGTCGTTGTCGGGACGCCGGCCCGGCGGTGGGTGGCCTACCTCACCAAGGCCAACTACGCCGAGCGGGCGCGGTGATGAAGGTGAGGCTCCAGTGCGGCACATGTGGGATGCGATGCCGTACGGCGACGCCGACTACAACCAGGATCGACGGCGCTGGATGCTCTCGCCGCAGCCCCGCCCGAGATGCGCTTCGCTTCTCCAACAAGCGGATCGCCAAAGAGGCTTGGGACGCCATCGCCGCTCACGATCGGCGGCGATCGCGCGCGCAAGTCCACACCGCAGCGCCGCGACGGAGTGGGAGAACACCGCCTTCAAGCGGTGAGGACGTCGATGACTTTGCTCTTCGCCTCAACACTCTGTTGCAAAAGCCGTGCGATCGGCGATGACACCTATGGCGAGAGAGAGCGTGGAGAAGCTCTTTCGCTGCGCCCCCGAAGTACAAGCGCCGATGGCTCGCCGATCCGGTCTCTGCTGGACCTCTCCACGATGTCGATCGAGGAGGCGATAGGTCGCCTCAAGGTCGCCGACGATGATGAGCCACGCTCTCTCCGGACCCGCGTCACCATTGGCGGGAAGCTCTCCTCGCTCGAGAGCGCTGGTCACGGCAGGTGAGCGAGGAGAAGACTTGGGAGCCTTCTTCCTTCATGCAGCGGCCAGCATAAGCGTGGCAGCGCGCGCGTTGCCCAGCGCGCAAAGACGCCGAGCATGGCGCGAGGACGTCTTGAGGGGTGATGGCCGTGATCCGGCGCTTGGTCCGCGCGGGCACCTGGTAGTGCCGAAGCCCGAGGTGCCCGCAACGTAGTGAGGATCCTCTTCATGGCTCGCCGATGTCGAAATCGCTTGCCGCCGTCAGATGAACCGATTAACGAAGCCGACGGCAACGCCAACCGGACGCGTGTGGACAAGGTAGCGGCGTCGCCATAATGCGGCAGATCGTGCAAGGCCCACTTTCTCCACAGACACTCACGACTCGGCCAGCCTCTCCATGTGAGCGTGCCAGGTTGCGGGCGGTGAGACCGCCACCCACGATCGCGCTTGGCGAGGCAATCGGGCGAAGAGAGATGCCGAGCCGCCCCGCGGACTCGATCCCCAGTGAAGGAGAGAGCCCAAGTCGCCATCCGAAGGCGGTCTTCATCTCCGCTGAACGCCTCGACCTCGGCCTGGAGCCGCGTGATCACTAAGTCGCCGACGACGCCACCGCCAGGCGTTGTCGCCGCTTCGCCGCCGCGAGACTGCAGCTCGTGCGCGCTTCCGCCGAACCCCATTTGCGTAGCGCGGAGTCCAGGCTTAGCGCTCTAGCTCATGGTGCCCGCCGCAAGCCGTAGAGGGGCCTTGCGCAGCGAGGACCTGCCTCTCGCCGGGATGACGAATCCTGGCGGTGACGAACGAGACCTCCTCCTTCAAGTCGCCGCTGAGGAAGGCGACTTGACGCCCATGTGATGGACGCGCCAACCCTCCCCGGGCGCAGAAGCGCGAGGAGAAGACGAACGACTCCACGCTGCGACGCGGAGCGCGGCGCCGCCGGTCGACCCTCCCGCCGCATGAATCCTCGCGCCACTGCAAGCGAGCCTTGTGCTTGACGATGGCGGCCATCCCGCTTCACCTTGAACACCCACTTCTGCGTGATCGCGCGGCGACGGCAGAAGATTCGCCAGCTCCCACGTTCCGTTCCGCCGACGGCCCATCTCCTCGCTTCATCGCGACACGCCACGCCGCTTTCTCCTCCGCCGGGAAGAGGCGGGCTCGCCGTCGCCGCCGACGCCAAGCGCAGCCCGCTGGTCGCGGTTGCGCCACCAGTGGACGCATCGCCGAGGATGTTGTCCATGGCACGCAGAGCGCAGGCTCGCCGCGTGGTAGGCGCCGACGCCGTCCTCGCCGCTGGGACGAGTAGCGAACTCCACCGCGGCGCCGCCATCGTGGACCGGCCGCCGTGGGCCGATCCGGCGTGTGGCCGCAGTGCAGCGAAGAGCGGTGAGTCGGCGCCGAAGCGCGGAGCACTCACGGAGGTGGCGGCGCGAGGTGTCGGGTGTGGACGAGCTCGGTGAAGACGAGCCGCTAGCTCTCGGCTTCGGCTGGACGAGAGTCGACAACGGTCCCCGAGTCGGGTCGAACCGCCGCCCACCGCCTTGTCCCACGCCCGCCGCGTGCCCATCGAACACAACGCCACGCGAGATGCGGACGCCGCACGGTGATAAGTGGTCGAGGATGCGAGGCGCTCGAGCCTCCCGCGAGCCGGCGAACACCCTGAGTGCTCTCGCCGCCGAAGCTTGCCGATGCGCCAAGCCTTGCGAACGCGAGGGAGCCAAGACCCGCCTGGAGATCGCCACTTGCGCCATGCCAAGCTCGCATGACGGCTCCGGCCGCCGAGCGCCGTAGGCGAGCGGTTGAGGATGTAGACGGCCGCCACCACCGCTCCCGTAAGACACGCAGATCTCCTGCTGGCGAGAGCCCGAGCCATCCCTACAATCGCTCGTTGCGCTGCCGACGACGCTCGCTCACGCGGCCGACGGCGCGGAGTAGTGGCGCTAATGCCCTCATCAAGAAGACGACGCGATTCACCGCCGTGGAATTCGCCGCCGCTGTTGCTGGCGAAGACGCGCAGCTTTACGACCGCACTCCGCCTCCAGAGCAACTGCGTGCGCTGATGGCGCCCGCAGCCTCTCCCTTGCCGCCGAGGACCATCACCCACATGTAGGAGAGGTCGCCATGAGAAAGAAGTAGCGCTGCCCCTCCCGCAGTGGCCGTGTCACCGCCACACAAGTCCCCATGCACGAGCTCGAGTTTCTCCGGCCTAAACTGGAAAGCGGGAAAGGCGATCGCCCGCCCAACACGAGCGACGCCGCAATCGCTTCTCCATGGTCGAGGCAACGCAGTTCGCAGACATCTCGCGTGGCACCGAGCCGCCGTGGCCTCGGCTAAGGTGCCCAAAGCGCTGCGTTACTACCACGCCTGCCGCCCGGACGAGCAATGAGACAGGGGGTTGTGCCACTGCATGGTGGATGTAGAGGCGACGGCGCCCGTTACCTTGGCAAGAAGGCGGCGCGAAGATTCCAACCGAGAAGACTCGCGGCTCGATCTCGACACGCGAGCCGCTCTCATCCACCGCCCTAAGTCGGCGATGGAGTTCCGCAGATCGTGGATGTAGTAGACGCCGTGAGCTCACTTTGGCTCACCGACACAATGAAGATGACTGAGCCGACGCTCTTGATTTCCACGGAGGGCGCCCCCAAACCTGACTGAGCCTCAACGCCAGAGTCAAGCTTGCCAAGAACTCCCGCCGACCGGCCATGTGACGTGGTAGCACCGCCAGTCGCAGGCACCACCCGCCGGCCTTGTCGTTCACGGAGCCGTGAGGCGGAGGAAGGCGGTGCTTTTGGCCCGCTGGGCGGAGAGATCCGCTGCACGGCGGTGCCGAGGTAGTTCGATGCTCGATGAGCACGAACAGAGCGGCCGCCTCCTCCTCCTCGCGCGACGCTGGCCCGCCGCCGCCGTGGTCGCCGACACCGCCCAATGACCAAGCTTGCCGCAGCTTGTGGCAAGAGTCGCCTCGCGTCGGCCAAGTTGCTGCGGCGCCGCTCGGCGCCCACGGCCATCATCATCGCAGACGCCCCGCGCCCATGCCCGGGCGTTTTGCGCGCTTGCGCCGCGCTTGCCACGCATGCGTCGCTGTCGTGAAGAAGGCTTCTTCTTCCTCGCTACCTTGGCCGGCACCCACCGCTTCCCGAGCGAGGAGGAGCTTCCGCCAATGGCGACAGTCCGAGAGACGCAGGGCTCATCGTCGGCGACCTTCAGCGACCCAACGCCTCGATCGTCATCGTGGAGATCAAAGCAGAGATCGGATCGAGCGAGCCGCTCTGCATGTACTTCTGGACGCGCGGGAAGAGCTTCACGGCGCTCTCTCCTCAGAGGTGTCGCCGCCGAATCGTACTAACCCGCAGCAGAGTGTTGAGACGAGAGCAAAGTCATCAACGCCTCACCGCTTGAAGGCCGTGGTCTCCACCCGCGCGGCGCTCGCAGCAGGACTTGCGCGCGGCCGCCGCCGGCGTTCGCGCCGCAGGCGATGGCGCCCAAGCCTCCTTTGGCACCGCTTGTTGGTAAGCCAGAATCGCATCTCGGGCGGATCGCAGCCGGATGAGAGATCCAGCGCCGCCGATCCCGGGTTGTAGTCGACGCCGCCAGACGGATCGCATCCCACACATGTCGCACCGAGCTTTACCCTCATCACCGCGTTCCCACTCGGCGAAGTTGGACTTGGCGCAGGGTAGGCCACCCGCCGCCGGCCGACGCCCCGACGATACCGTACTCGTGGTGACCACGATCAACCGGGAGAGCCGCGCCGCCGCAAGGCCGCGCCTCGCCGCCAGACCGTCGCACGCCGCCGGCGCGCTTCCTCAGAGGCGCGCCGCAGCCGCGATCGCGCCGTTCGATCGCCGCCGCGCGCGCGAGCGGCCGCCATCGCGCTGCTGCCCTCGCACGCCTCCTCTCCGGGCCAAGGTCCGCGCCGGCCGCTATCGCAGAATGGAGCTTGCCGCGCGCTGAAACCTTGACTCGCTGCGACGCGCCGCACGCGCCGCACCGCCGCCGCACTTCTCCGCTTCGCCGCCGCCACGTGGCCGCTGCCGCCGCGCTTTGCGCCTTTGCACGCCGCTGCCGCCGCCGCCGCCATACGCTGTTGCCGCTGGCGAAGCTCGGCCGTCCGGCCGACGCCAGCGTGCTCGAGGCGACCAACATTAGTCGCCGACTCTTACTATTGGTGATAGCAAGATCCTTACTCTCATGGAGAGGATGACACTTGGAGATGGGGCAATTTTCTCTTGTATATTTCTCTTCACAATGCCATGCCAACTTTGAGGGTTGGGGATACATATTTATAGGGCTAAGCAAAGCAAGCATATGCCAAGCATATGCGGATGCTAGTCTAAGATGCTCATCCTAGATGCTCTGTCCTCTATGTCCTCTAAGATGCTAAAGCAAATATCTTGTCCTAGATGCTAGTCAAAAGCTAGTCTAAGATGCTAAAGCAAAAGCAAAAG
Organism: Ampelocalamus luodianensis; assembly: GCA_036346255.1. NCBI lineage: Eukaryota > Viridiplantae > Streptophyta > Magnoliopsida > Poales > Poaceae > Ampelocalamus > Ampelocalamus luodianensis. The sequence goes on from CM070622.1 coordinate 14,310,757, forward strand.
CTAGTCTAAGATGCTAAAGCAAAAGCAAAAAGAAGCCGACACACAAAAGCCGACACAGAGACTTATCCATCAATCTCCCTAAGTCTTGTGTGTCTCCTTGTGAGAATCGAGCCATCCCGATCTGGCGCGAAACTCACGGAACTTGATCCGCCCAAGAGACTTGGTCGAAGTCGCGGTGGTCTTGGGTGTTGATGTAGTTGGCGGACACTCCCTTCATCGGCGACCGATGAAGTGATACCTTACCGGATGTGCTTGCTGCGCTCATGGAAAGCAGGTTCTTCGCTAAGGCCAAGGCGGACTTGTCATCGCTGAGCTCCAGCGCCTCGCGTCTCGCAAGAGGAGATCGCCAGCGGCCGTGCGACCACGAGCTCGAGTAGAAGCGGTAGTGGTCGCAATGTACTCTGCCGCAGCTAGACGAGCCACCCCGGCCGTTGACCGATCGCACCGGTGATCGGACACTTGGAAAACGGCGTCCCTGGTGCTCTTGCTCGTGTCGATGTCGCCGGCGTGGTCGCCGCCGTGCATGCGATGAAGTGCGCGCGCCGGGCACCTAGGTAGTCTGGCCGTAGTCGGAGGTGCGCAGCGTAGCGGAGGATCCTCTTCATGGCTCGCCGATGCTCGTCGTCGATCATTGCATGAGCCGACTAACGTAGCCGACGGCGACGCCAAATCCGGACGCGTGTGGACAAGGTAGCGGCGCCATAATGCGCCGTGATGCGTCGCGTCCACTTCCTCGCCAGTACACTCACGACTCGGCGGCCTCTCCCTCCATGGGTGTGGGGTGGGTTGCGATCGGTGAGACCGCCACCCACGATGCGCTTGGCGTGGCGATGCGCGAAGAGATCTGGGTGTCTGGTGGACCTCGATCCCGGTAGAAGGAGAGAGCCCAAGTCGCTCATCACGAAGGCGGTCTTCATCTCGCCTGAACGCCTCGACCTCGGCCTCCTTGGGCGGTGATCACCAAGTCGTCGGCGTAGGCGCCCGCAGGCGTTGTCGCCCTGCCCGCCGGTGAGACCGCGACCTCGTGTGCGCGCTGCTGGAACCCCATTTGCGAAGGGTGGAGTCGGCTTAGCGTTCGGGCTCGTGGTGCTGCGCCGCCGTGAGGCCTTGCGCGGCGGAGGACCTGCCTCAGCTGCGGGGATGGCGAATCCGGCGGTGGCGAACGTGACCTCCTCCTTCAAGTCGCCGTTGAGGAAGGCGGACTTGGCGTCCATGTGATGGGCGCGCCAACCTCTGGGCGCAAGTGCGAGGAGAAGACGAGCGGACTCCATGCGCGCGGCGGAGTGCGGCGTCGTCGGTCGACCCTCCTGCCGCATGAATCCTCGTGCCACCGCGAGCCTTGTGCAGACGATGGCGCGGCTTCATCCGCCTTGAACACCCAGCAAGGGTGATCGCGCGGTGGCCGGCGGGAAGATTCGCCAGCTCCCGCGTGCGGTTCCGCTCGGCGGCGTCCATCTCCTTCATCGCGACACGCCACGCCGCGTCTCCTCCGCCTCGCTGGGCGGGCTCGCCGTCGTCGCACGCCAAGTCGCACTCGCCGAAATCGTCTTTGCGCGATCCGAGACGGCGGCTTCGCGAGATGTTGTCCATGGTAATGCGCAGAGCGCGAGGCTCGCCGTCGTGGTAGGCGTCGGCGCGTCCTCGTCGTGGGGCGGCGGAGTGCGAACTCCACCGTCTTGGCGCTCGCCATCGGGACCGACCGGCCGTTGGCCGATCCGGTGGTGTGGCGCCGGTGCGGGAAAGTGGTGAGTCGGTCGCGAAAGTGGTGGAGCACTCGCCGGAGGTGGTGGCGGGCGGTGTCGGGGTGGGCGAGCTCGGTGAAGGAGTGCTAGCTCACGACTCTCTCGAAGTGGGCGAGTCGACAACGAAGTCCCCGAGTCGGTCGAGCCGTCGCCCACCGCCTTGTCCCGCGTCGGCCCGCGCCGTCGAACACAACGCCGCGCGAGATGCGGACGCTTGTGTGATAGGGTCGAGGATGCGGTGAGGCCTTCGAGCCTCCGCGTGGCCGATGAACACTCGGTGCTCTCGCCGTCGAGCTTGCCGATGTGGCCAAGCTCGCTTGGCGAAGCGAGGGCCAAGACCCGCAAGTGGGAGACCGCCGGCTTGCGCCCATGCCAAGCCTCGTCACGGCGTCCTGCTGTCGGAGCGCTTAAGCGGCGGTTGAGGATGTAGACGGCCGTCACCACCGCTCTCCCGAGAGCGGTAGGCATCTCCTGCGCGAGAGCGAGCCATCCCGCAAGCCATGCGGTTGCGCGCTCGGCGACCGTTGCTCTGCTGCGGCATGCGGCGCGGAGTAGTGGCGGCGAATGCCTCATCGTTGTGATGCGGCGCGGTCGGTGCCGTGGAATTCGCGCGCGTTGTCGTCGCGCGACGCGCAGACTTCGACCGCGCTCGCCTCCGTGGCGACTGCGTGCGCTGATGGCGTCGCGGCCTCTCGCTGCTGCGAGGACCATCACCCGCATGTAGCGGGAGAGGTGCGTCGATGGCGGCAGGAAGTAGCGTCGTCTCGGTGTGGTGGTGTCGCGGGCCACAAGTCCCGTGCACGAGCTCGAGCCTCGCCTTGGCTCGAAGCTCGCCCTTTGGGAAAGAGGCGATCGCCTCGCCGTCAACACGAGACGTCGCGAAGCGCTCCACATGGTCGAGGCACGGCGGGCCTCGCACCATCTCCGTGGCACCGAGCCGCCGTGGCCTCAGTGAAAAGGTGCCCAAAGCGCTCGTGCCACTACCACGCCTCGTCGTCGGCGAGCGGCGAGACAGAGGGTTGTGCCGCTGCATGTGAAGGATGTAGAGGCGATTTGCGCCTCTGGTTACCTGGCAAGAAGGCGGCGGCGAAGATTCCAAATCCGCGGCACCGTGCTCGATCTCGACACGCGAGCCGTTCTCATCCACCGTCCTAAGGCGATGATGGAGTTCCATGGTCGGGGATGTAGTAGACGCGGTGGCGGCTTTGTGCTCGCGAACACAGCGATGAAGATGGCGGAGCCGAGCGCCTTGATTTCCACGCGGGCGTCCCCAAACAGCGGAGCCTCGAGCGCTAGAGTCAAGCTCGCGAAGAACTCCGTCGGCCGGTCATGTGATGGGTAGCACCGGTGTCGAGCACCACCCGTCGATCTTGTCGTTGCGGGCCGTAGGCAGGAAGGCGTGTGCTTTGGCTCGTCGAGGTGGAGAGATCCGTTGCGGCGGTGCGTCGGTGGTTCGATGCTCGCATGAGCAATGAACAGAGCGTTGCTCCTCCTCCTCGCTCGCGCGGCGTGGGCCGGCGCGTCGTGGCATCGACACTCCGGCCCAATGACCAAGCTTGCGCGATTGTGGCAAGAGTCGTCTCGTCTTGGCTTGTGCTTGCGGTGGCGCCATGCTGGCGCCTCACGGTCATCATCCTCGGACGTCCTCGCGCCCGTGCCCGGCGTCTTTGCGCGACTTGTCGCGCTTGCCTGCGCATGCGGCGCGCTGTCGTGGAAGAAGGCTCCCTTCTTCCTGTCACCTTGGCCGGCGACCAGCTGCTCCCGAGTGAGGAGCTTCCGCCAATGGTAGCGAGTCCCGAGAGACGCGTGGCTCATATTGTCGGCGACCTTGAGCGACCAACGCCTCCTCGATCGTCATCGTGGAGATCAGCAGAGATCGGATCGAGTGAGCCGTCTGCTTGTACTTCGGGGACGCGGCGAAAGAGCTTCGGCGCCTCTCTCCTCGCTGTAGGTGTCGTCGCCGGCGTACCAACCTGCAGCAGAGTGTTGAGGCGAGAGCAAAGTCATCAACGCCCACCACGGCTTGAAGGCGTGGTCTCCGCTCCGTCGCGAAGCGCTGCGGTGTGGACTTGCGGCGCGGTCGGCTGCGTCGCGTCCGCGGCGATGGCGTCCCAAGCCTCCTGGCGATCGCTTGTTGATAGCGAGCGCATCTCGGGCGGGGCTGCGGCGATGAGAGCATCAGCGCCGTCGATCCTGGTTGTAGTCGGCGTCGCCGTCTCGATCGCATCCCGCATCATGCCGCTGGAGCTTTACCTCATCACGCGCACCGCTCGGCGTAGTTGGACTTGGTGAGGTAGGCCACCCGCCGCCGGGGCGGCGTCCTCGGCGGCGATACGGTACCGTGGTGACCACGATGCCGAACCAGGAGAAGCGCGTCGCTGTGAAAGGCCGCGCTCTCCGTCGACCGTCTGCCCGCCGCCGTCGCGCGCCTCCTCCGAGGCGCCACCGGTAGCAGCTGCGCTGTCTGGCTGCGCCGCGCTCGTGGCGTGGCGGCCGCTTCATCGCGCGCTGCCCATGCCGCCTCCTCTCCAGACTCAAGGTCGCGCCGCTGTCATCGCAGAAGATGGAGTCTTTATTCTGCCGCGTGAGAACCTTGACCTCTGCTGCGCGCCGCCGCCTGACATCTGCCGCCGCCTTGCTTCCGCCTCCATGCCAGGCTGCTGCCCGGCTCACTTGTACCGACCTCGGCGCCGCTTGCGCTGCTGCGGTCTGCGCCGCCGCTTCGCCGCTTTGCTTGCGGCGAAGCTTCGGCGTCGGTCACGACGCCGCGTGCTCGGCGGCCGAACACCGATCGCTGCGCGACATGGCGCGCTGCGGGGTGTTGCGTGGAGAGAGCGCCGACGAGCTTGCCGTCTCCGAGAGGAGTGGCGTGGGCAGGGGCGCCGCTGCGCTCACTGGGAGGCAGCTGAGGCGGAGAAGGAGATGAGCAGAGATGCTCGGGCTACAGGATACACAAGCTCGATACCACTTGTTAGTCATTTGGACTCTTACTATTGGTGATAGCAAGATCCTTACTCTCATGGAGAGGATGACACTTGGAGGTGGGGCAATTTTCTCTTGTATATTTCTCTTCACAATGCCATGCCAACTGAGGGTTGGGGATACATATTTATAGGGCTAAGCGACAAGCATATGCCAAGCATATGCCGGATGCTAGTCTAAGATGCTGCATCTAGATGCTCTGTCCTCTATGTCCTCTAAGATGCTAAAGCAACGATCTTTGTCCTAGATGCTAGTCAAAAGCTAGTCTAAGATGCTAAAGCAAAAGCAAAAGCTAGTCTAAGATGCTAAAGCAAAAGCAAAAGCAAAAAAAGCGACACGAGAAAAAGCGACACGAGACTTATCCATCGATCGCGAGGAGGAGGAGGCGCAATGGCTCTGTTCATTGCTCAGCGAGCATCGAACTACCTCGACGAGCCAGCAAGCTCTCCTCCGCCTTGACGAGCAAAGCACACGTTCCTCGGCGAAAGTTAAAAACAAGCAAGACCGGCGGTGGTGCCTCGACACCGCGACACCCACCACATGACCAAGGCGGCGGAGTTCTTCTCCGAGCGTGACTCAGCGTTCGAGGCTCTGTCAAGTTTGGGGCGCCCCCGCGTGGAAATCAAGGATGACGCTCGCTCTAGGATCGGAATGGCTCAGATTCTCACAAGGAGACACACAAGACTTAGGGGAGAATGATGGATAAGTCTCTGTGTCGGCTTTCTGTGTCGGCTTTTTGTGTCGGCTTTTTGCTTTTGTAAAGGACAAGCATCCTTGATGGTTGTTAGCATCTCAAGGACAACATCCTTGATCGGTTGTTAGCATCTCTAGACAAAGATCTTGACCAAAGATCTAGGGCAAAGTTGTTAGCATCTTAGAGGACAAAGATCTAGGACAAAGTTGTTAGCATCTTAGACTAGCATCTTGGCATATGCATGGTGAGTAGCGACTTATAATATGTATACCCAACCCTTAGGTTGGCATGGCATTGTGTGAGAAATAAACCAAGAAAATTTACCCCATCTCCAAGTGTCATCCTCTCCATGAGAGTAAGGATCTTGCTATCACCAAGAGCAAGAGTCCAGCGTGTAACAGTGTAATCAGGTACAAAATACTACAGACAAGCAATCGAGTATCTTTTCAACCCAAATGAGAAATGAACAATAATGGAAGTTAGTATTTTGAAGGAAAAAAACCTGATTTCAGTTTTTCATCTAAAGCCCAATCAAGAGCTCGTTGTGCAGCTTCTGTCAGTGGTGGATGCATAGGAGTGAAGTAAAACATTTCTGACTTCCCAAGTACGTGCGCTGCTTCCTCACGCACATTGAGCAGCGTAATTCCATTAGCACGCATAAGCTTTGCTGCGCCGCTAGTTCCTGAAAGCAACAAAGTTGTTCAGTGCACTGCATTGTAATATGCATAACAATGTAGCAAATGAAAAAAAACAAATATTAGCTCAACAGTTCACAATATTATTGTAAAAAAATATTAAGAGTGGTATATTCTCTACTCTCTCCCTCTTGGCCCATGTAGCCCATAAGGCCCATGTAATAATGTCTCTATATAATCTCTCGATTAATGAAAAAGTTGCACAATTGTGAATAACAAAATCCTAATCCCCAAATATTCTAACATGGAATCAGAGCCAGATCCACCCCAAAACCTAACCCTAATCCTTTAGCCGCCGCCGTCAACTTCTCCCAGCCCCAGCCGCGGGTCGACTAGCCCGGCGGACCTCTCCCTCTGGCGCCTAGACCTCGGTTGGCCCGGCAAACAGATGTGCCCCTCTGCGCCACTGCCAGGAGCTCGTCCTCGCGCCTCTGCTCATCTGTCTTCAACGGATCCAGACGCCGCCGACGCAGGCCACCTCCTCTGCTCCTCTGTCTTCAACGGATCCAGACGCCGCCGGCTCAGGCCACCTCATCTTCAACGGATCCAGCGCCCAGGAGCTCATCCTCGCGCCTCCACCTCTGTTGCCGCCTTGTCTTCAACAAATCCGGTGCTCGGGACTTCATCTTCACCGGCTTGAGGATCCATGCCGTAACGCCTCCTCGAGTTCATCTTTGTGGTCGCCATCGCCTCCTCTTCTTCGTGGCTTGCTCCGTGGTTGCTTTGTGGTCGTCATCGCCTCCTCTGCTTGGTATTCAAAATTGCTTTGGCACTCATTTTCCTCTACTTCGTGGTTGCTTCTTGGATGTCGAAGCTCTTTTTCTACTCTGTTGCTAATGTACTGTGCTTAGTACTGTGCAATACTGCAGCTTCTGCTTTGTTGCTTGTATTACTGTTGATTGCTCTGTTTTGTGTACTGCGGTTGTTGATTGCTTGCTGTCATGTACTGATGTTGATGCTGCTATTGATGCACTGATGCTCTGTCGTGCTTAGTATTGGCGTGTGGTTGTGGTCCATCAAGATGGCGAAATCTGACTCAATGTTTGGGGACAGTTCATCTCTCGTGTTCACGGACATCAAGCTTGATGGGTTCAACTACCGCACATTGGCTTTCTCAGTCAAGACTACTCTTAGGAGTTATGGTTTGGCCTCTCATTTGACTGATGATACTCTTGATCCGAAGAAGGTTGATGTTGAGGCAGTAAAGGCTTGGCAAAAAGGGGATGATTGTGTCATGACTGGCATTGTTCTAAGTATTAATGTTTCTTTGAGGATGAGTCTTGAGTATCATACTTCAATCAAGCAGATGTGGACATATTTTGAGAAGTGATATGTTTAGTCCAGTGGTGCTCTTCGCTTCACATTGCTCAAGAACCTTCACAGTATTCAGCAGCAGCAGCAGGATCAGTCAGTGAAGGAGTATTACAGTGCTTTCACTCATATCATTGGCCCTCTAGAATCTATGACACCGAAGGCTGCCACTGCTTGCCAGTCTTGTGTTGCCAAAGATGAGTATGCTCAGCAGACGCTCATGTATCAGTTTGTGGTGAGACTTCGATCAAAGTTTGAGCTTGTTCGTACTCAGTTACTCAACTACCCCACTCCATCGACTTTAACTGAGGTGCTCTCTAGTTTGATTGCAGAGGAGACTCGTCTTCATTCGCTTATGCCTACCTCAGGATCCTCACCATATGTTGTCCTGGGTCTCTCACAGCGGTCTGGATCTACCAGAGCTACACCCACTGGAATGCTGATATGTTCTCATTGCAAGAGGACTGATCATCTTGTTGACAAGTGCTTCAAGCTACATCTAGATCAGCTTGTTGATTATCATGCTATACGTCCATCTGATCGTCATCGTGGAGCACCTACTAGGCCTCCGAGAGCACTAATGGAGCAGTCACTGCTACCACACCCACACCTACTATAACTTCTAGATCAGTGTTTGCTATGACCTCGGTTGCACCTTCTGCTCCTAGCTCTGCTCATCCTTGGGTTCTGGACTCTGGTGCCTCTTTTCATGTCACATCGGACAACTCTCAGCTTGTTGCTCATAGGACCGTGACTGATGCTGCATATGTTCACACTGCTGATGGTACACCTTGCTCTATTACCCATCAAGGCATTCTCTCTATATCTCGCTTCTCTGTTCATGATGTGTCTTTTGTTCATAGCTATCTATGAACCTTCTTTCTGTTGGTTAACTCACTAATATGAACTGTTTCATTAGATTTGATGATTCTTCTTGTTTCATTCAGGATCGTAAGAGCAAAAGAGTGATTGGTTCTGGCCATCGCCGTAGAGGCTCTCCTAGTTTCTATGTCTTGGACACTTTACATTTTCCTTCCACCAATACGTCGAAGGCCTTAGTGTACCACTGACATATCCTTCTCGCTATCGTCAGCCCGTTGGGAGCCTTGTTTATCTCATTGTCACCAGGCCAGACATTACTCGTGTTGTTCATGTGCTCAGCCAGTTTATCAGTGCTCCCACCTCAGTCCACTATGGTCATATTCTTCGTGTGCTGAGATACTTGAGGGGGCTGCGTCCAGACGTCTGTTCTATGCCAATTTAAGTTAGCTTCAGCTCCACGCTTACTCTGACTCCACTTGAGCGAGTGATCCTATTGATCGCCGATCTATTACTGGCTACTGTATCTCTCTTGGTACATCGCTCATTGTCTGGAGGTCCAAGAAGCAGACTGCGGCGTCATGCTCTAGTGCAGAAGCTGAGCTTCGAGCTCTTGTCGCTACCACCTCAGAGATCATTTGGCTTCGATGGCTCTTGATTGATCTCGGTGTCCATTGTGACAATCCTACACCTCTTTTTTGTGACAATACAAGTGTCATTCAGATTGCTAGTGATCCAGTCAAGCATGAGCTGACAAAGCACATTAGTGTTGATGCATCCTTCACATGATCTCATTGTCAGCAGTCGACCATCGCCCTCAAGTATGTTCCCTCGGAGCTTTAAGTTGCAGATTTATTCACTAAAGCTCAAACTCGAGAACATTAGCTTCATCTACTCAAACTCAGTGCATCAGATCCTTCTGATCTACCTTGAGTTTGAAGGGGGGTGTTAAGAGTGTTGTATACTCTCTACTCTCTCTCTCTTTTGGCCCATGTGGCCCATGTAGCCCATGAGGCTCATGTAACAATGTCTATATATACTAACTCAATTAATGAATAAGTTGTACAGTTGTGAATAACAAAACCCTAATCTCCAAATATTCGAACAAAAATATGTCCTCAACAATCTTTAAATGTCGACTAGAACTGCTGACAGCTAAGAGACTTCTATGTACGCATGCACGCATTGTGTTGGAGCACATAATAGTTTGTCACAGTTCAACTAATAACTAATTAACTTGAAACAAATCATATGTGAACCACTAAAGTACTAAAAACTCATCAAAGGACTAGTTTAGAATTGCAGGATTCATTAGAACCTATAAACTATCACAGGTTAACCTTAACTATAGAGGATCTTGGACTTCTCTTCGATCCAAAGTATCTCTATAAGTCAGAAAAAAAAAAGAGGTCCAAATTTCTCCCGCATCATGAACCAAAAAAGGGTTTGCTTCACAACTATTCTACATGGAAGCAAAGCCCTCTTTTCTTTTCTTTTCTTTTCTTTTTTGTTGTAAACAGGGTGCCACATATTCTTTTGGCTTCTTTCGTTCTAAGGGAACAACCAACCAACATACTGCTTCAGATCACTACCATCATACTATGAGACCTGCATGTCACATTGTCATGAACTTTTGGCTTCATAAGGTTTTCCATAGTTAGACAATAGTAACTAGTTGTTAACTTGTTATCATGCATATACATAGATAGATGGCGTAAGCACTTGAGAACTACATAACTCAGCCAATGCTGTCAGCCGCTAAAAAAACTCATTGTGTTTAACTACTTTTGTATCATTATTCATGTTTTCCTACATTTGACTCCCCGTTCCATATTTTCACCAGGCATGTAGATGTAGACATGTAGTGCACAAAAACAACTTTTAGTAGTTTCAAAGAGTCATTTAGCTAAGTACATACTATACACTACGCATATTCATGAACAGAAATAGGTCCTATCTAATCAGTGATGCGTAAAGATTTCTTACTGGACAAACATAAAATCATCAGAGTCTCAGACCCACTAGCAAATAAGCAAATGTTTGGGCATATAAGATCCTTTGCCTCACCCTCGACGAGGATGCCCATAAGAAGCCCCTCAGTTCCTGTGGTTGGGTACCTCATCTTCCGTGCCTCCAGCTCCGCCATTGCAAATGACCGCACCGCCCTTGATGACCACCTGCGTGCAGTGCAATCCCCATGTAAGCTCCAAATATAGATAAATAATGCCGAAATATCAAGAGAATTGTAGCTCACCGAATTTTCTTCTCCCCAGAAGCTACCTCTGCATTCCTAAAAGCAACAATTCCAGGAGCAAGTTCACCACAGGATCCAAAAAATACAAGAAACAAATCGCCAGGCAAAGTAGTTATATTAGGTGCTAAATTCCAAGAGATTGAAGACTTAAGGAAAGAAACATCTTAAGTTCAGGAATGTTTTATGAGGAAACATTGCTGAGGGAGCGAAATATTATTAATTTTTCCTTACGTAGTGGGGAGCTGAGCGACGACGGCGGCGACACGGCGGCCCCGGCAGCGGGAGGGGAGGAGTGGGCCCCCCGCGGCAGCGGCCCAGAGGGAGGCGGGCAGGGCAGGGGTTGCCAGGAAGGAAACGGTGGAGGAGGAGGGAGCGGTGTGGTGGGGGGAGGAGGAGACGAAGGAGAGGAAGGCGGCGGTGGCGGCCTGGAAGGCGGTCGCCATGGCTGGCGGAGGTTTTCGGGGGTTTCCTCTTCTGGGGATTGCTCACTTGGGGGGAGGCGTTAAGTGAGTGGGCAGGACGACGCAAGGATAGAATACTTCCTTGCAAATAAGGCTACACAAGAGCTGCTGCTGCTCGAGACTGAATTTAGGTTTAGGTTTTTTGGTTTATAGCTTAAAATTAGTTTTTTGATTTAATTGGTTTATAAGTCTCTGAGCTTTTAAGTTAAGTTTTGGCATTTGGTAATCTAGCTTTTTATAGAATGTTGGCTTATTGAGTTGTGTGTGAAGGATAAAAAGTCTGAATTACCCTTAAGGATTTAAAATACTTTGTTAAACATGTATTTAAACTTATTTTTGCATAAGATTTGAAAATATGACGATACCTGCAAATGTACATATGAAACAAAATAGATTTCACTCGTACATGCATGCGTGTGTACCATAGCCTATCCAAATAATAGTGTCATATTACTGCTACAAGGTCGATTCTTCAAGGCTTGTATCAGACGGTAGTAAGCATGAACATTTTTCCAATGACCTTTTGCACAAGTATGCTACTGGACATTCATTTCAGCAATAAGCTTTAATTATAACACCGCAAGAAATATCACAACTAGCTGCTGATGCCATTGAAAATACATGATTACAGGACCAATACTACTTTATGGCATAATAGGAGATGAAAAATGTATTTGCTACTGCTAGCTGACATTCTACTGCTAGAACATTCCAAAGTACACAATATTGTCAAGAAAAGTCATCTAGTACATGATAAGCTTCAAAGACGTCAAGTTTCTACTACAATGGCGGTCACGTTAATAACATAATCAACACTTGAATTCTCTAATACATCACACCAATTATGTTCTACTAGTCTTTGGAATCTTTGGTGGACTCGGTGGTTCTTTAATATTATCCTTTACATGATTTCCAACATCCCGGATGCAAAACAATGAACACGAAGGTGCTAGTCCAACTCTCTAGCCGCTTGTGAGTTGTGACCTTCTTGGTGCTACTTGATGCGCATAGACAGAAACACATTACACATTCAAAAACAAAGACAATAATACATGTGAGAGAGGCGTCTTATTGCTACCGCTTTTTTAGGACATAAACAGCAAAATAATTCACAGGATGTAATGCATAGTCAAATAATTCTGGAGCATTGCTACTGATGTAAAAAATTAAGGAAGTCTTAAGTATATATTGATCAAAGTAGAGCATTCAATCATCCTGTAGAGCATTCTAGCAAAATTAATGCTAGTATTGTTGTAGATGCGCTAGTTTACACTCATCCAATGAGAGTTTCTTTTGGGAAATGTTTCAGAAATCATTGGAATTTACTTTTACAAACAATGCTCTGCTAACATCGTTTTTCGTTTGATGTATTGCTCCAGTGAGCATTGCTACTGATGCTATGCTCCAGTACGCATCAAAGTATTGATTTCAATCATCCTGTAATGCTACAGTTAACATCAAAGTATTGATTTCAATCATCTCAATCATCAAAGTATTTCAATCATCCAGTGAGCATTGCTACTGATGCTATGCTCCAGTGAGCATCAAAGTATAGCATTCAATCATCCTCTAAAGCTCCAGTGAGCATCAAAGTATTGATTTCAATCATCCAGTATTTCAATCATCAAAGTATTGATGCTATGTTAGGAAGGAGACAGAGACTCACTGGGGGGCGTTGGAGGAGGAAGGGTCGGCGTCGGGGTCGTCGGGAGGAGGCGGCGGGCCAGGGGAGGCGGCGTCTTCCTCGCGGGGGCGACGGCGTTGGGGGAGGGGAGGGGAGGCGGCGGTGTAGAGGAAGGGGAGTGGTGGCGTCCTCCTCTCTGGGGCGATGGCGTTGGGGGGAGGAGGGAGGAGAAGCGGCGTCTTCCTTGCAGGCGGCGGTGGGGGAGGAGGGAGGCGGTGTAGGACGAGGAGAGGCGGCGTCGGCGGGGGAGGAGAGGGGAGGCGGCTGCACACTTGAGGAGGCTGCGTCGATGAGGGAGGAGATAGAAGGCGGCGGCGTTCGAGAGGGGTGATGGGAGGCGGCGGCGATGGGGATGGGAAGCTACGCGATCGGGAGCTACGCTGGAGAGGAGGAGGCGGCGGCAGGGAGAGAGATGGGAGGCGGCGGCGTCGGGAGGGGAGATAGGAGGTGGCGGCGATTGGGAGGGGGAGGCGTCGGGTTGTGGGAGAAGGGTTGGAAACGATCGAAAAAACGAACGGTTTGCAATTATATACCAATGGCATTCTGAGGGTAATTTTAACGAAGTTCGGTGGTAAAAAGATATTCTATTCCGCAAAAGCCAAAAAACATCTCCCCCATGGCTTATGGCTTTTAGGCTTAATTTGGCTTAAACTTTTTATAAGCGAGACAAAAAAAGCCACCCCTTTGTTTAGGCTTAGACTTTTTTACTTTTAAACCAGACAAAAAACCTAAACAAAGAGGGCTTGAATCGCAAGTACAAGTAGTGCTGAATTTTGGTTTTGGTCTTTTGGAACAAATTTCTCAAAATACATGCAAGCGTAGTTTTCTCGATCTAAAGTTCCTGTTGAATACCGTAAGGCCTTGTTTGGCTAGCAGGAAAATTTATCCATAGGAGAAAATATTCAAGGGGGGATTGGGTTGATCCCCTCCCCTCCACCCAATACCCTCCCAATCCTCTTCCACCTATCCAAGGGGGGATTGAAGTAAAGATTGATTGTCTGGATCATGGTTGGATTGAAAGGAGGATAACATATATTTAAAATTTTGAATTTTAAAGTAGTCAGAAAATTCGAAATAAAATCAATATAAATGAACTTTTTAAAAACCCATAAAATTCAAAAACATCATAAAATATTCCAAAAAATCGAGATAAAATCAATAAATTATGAAAATAATATAATAAATTCAAAAATCACTCTAGAAAACTCTAATATAACCAGAAATTTCCGAAAACAATCCAAAAAATAGTCCACATAGAATTCGAAAAATCATAAAATTATATAGTACATTATTCCTAGGGTCATCCACAACTGGCAGATGCGACAATATAAATGCAGAGATAAATGAAGTACTACTACTTATGTGGCAAATGCAATATAGATTACATCGTGCATCATGAACTTAGATGCTCTCAAAAGTTAGCAAAATGGGATACTACTACTTAAGACATCTTGCAAACAGAGCACTAGTTGGACATAGCGAAGTCCTTCTCAACATGTTGTAGGCACGTTTGAGTGCATCATCATGGGATACTAGATAGCACAATCCTACTCGCAAAATAACAATAAAAATATCAAAATATACCAAGTACAAATTTTTCTCAAAGCATCCATCTCATGCGAATAACAATAAATCATTAAAGAAACATACCTACATATAAATCTTAACATTAGAAAAGCATTGCCAATGGTTAACTGTAGTTAGATACAAAGTATATAGCCACCGAATGCATGACTGGAAGAGGAAGGGAAACAAATATCCTATTAGGTAGCTCTTGCAAGCGCACCTCAAAACTTTCTAAACTAATATATTTACACCAAAGCTTAGCATTCCATGACCGACACTAGACGAGTGGAAAACCTTTTGTCTAGAGCAAAGTCAAATAGTAATGATTATGCTAGCACATCATCTACTGTCTCAATGAGACAACCTTTGCCTAGCACATCCTCGTCATTAGTTGAATCAACAACATATATTGACAAATCCCTAAACTCAGTTCTCAGCTTAGGGATTTGCAGAGCTCAAGGAAGGTAATGTCAATGATTATCCAGTAACGCAAACCCCATCATTTTTGAACTACAAGCACCTTTTTTTCCACTTTGTTAAGGCATGTTAGGGGTCTTACAATGTTTGTTTTGTTTCAGATGATGCCAAGTGCTAGATCAATGCAATCTTTCAGGAAAAAATTGCCAGCATCTATACATTTCTTATATTAGTGCATGAGCTAAAGTGAATTTTTAGGCCTTAGCAGCTTACAGCTTCTAATCCCTTCCATTTCCTTGATGTGGACAACTTGTATGCACAGAAAAAGGAACATATGCCAAGAGGATCTTGTGGCAAAGAATCATCATTTATCTAGCAAGCATGAAAAGTAATGGTAGATAATCAAGACTCAAGAGCCCTATCCCCAAATATTAACCAGATCAATTCTGAAAGGAGGCAGTAGACATCCTATCATAAACAAGAAAAGGAGTTAGGGGAATTAGCAAACCATCTAACAATATTGCCTTCTCCAAAAAAAAAAGTAGTAAATATTGAGTAGATGGGTCTATGCACTTAAAAAACTTACCACAAAAGTATTATTCTTGAACGACAATACAAGTAGAAAAACTGCATCAGAAAAGAAAGAAATACCGAGCAGTCCAATTTTGAAAGATAACAGAATCAGTCAAGATATGAAAGCAGTATGATATTAAACCAAATACTAAGGACCATTCAGTTCAGTTCAGTTCAACTCAAATCAATTCAATTGGAGCCTCTATGGTAAGATGGCATCATTTCCCATGCATTGTGGCAATCTGGCAGTGGTAGAAAAAGAAGTTGTGCCTGTGGAGACAACCACAAGTGCTAGCTAGCAAGCAAGCAAAGTTGGTTGGTTTCTTTCTTACTTGTTTGGTGGAAAGAAAAGAAAGAAAGAAAAGATGGAGAGAAAAGATCCTGCGACCAACGGTACAACCGATACCTGCATTGCATAATAGTCCCTTCAAATCTTCACTACATTATGAACCATCGGATCACCAGCTAGACTTTTTCATCAAAAAAATGACCGGAGTAAATCTAAATTATTGTGCATCCATTCAGAGCTATGACAAATTCTCACCAGCATTTGAAAAATCACTGGTAACCAAGAATTTACTATGTTATGTCCTTCAGCATTTGGAGTCCGCGATTAAATCAAGAATTCCAGGGATCCAATCTCTTATAACCAATACAATTGCAGAGCTAGAAACTGAACTCCATCGTCTCGTAAAACCCATTCTTTGCAGATGCTAGAGTAAGACTTACACATTTTATCAATCTACATTTTTGTTTTTATATGTAAGTTAATTTGAGAAAACACTCAATCGCCTTATCCTTGTTTGTTTGTGAGAAGGGCGAGACCTTAACATCAAAGCAAAACTTTCTAACAAACTCAGGACCTCATGTCCAGAGCTAACAATGTTTCAACATCTGAATATGACTAATGTTTCTAGTCCAACCTAGAGACGGTGCATCATGCACCTCCCCAGAATTCTCAATTATGTTTCCTGGCATATCTAAGATAAATATATATGGCAGAAACTTTGGTAAATTGGACCATAAATATTTTCAGAAGGAATTATAGCTCTAGTTTCAACATTTTATTCAGGCAATTTCAACTGAAAAAAATGACAGACGCAAGTAATTGCGCCTAAATGCAAAATCTTGTCATACGGAATATACACTCTTGTTGCTTAGATTAAAGTGTGAGGAATTCGATTCTAGAATGTTTAAACATTATTAAAGATAAATAATGTTGCCAAATAGTAGGTAAACTAAATAGAGATACATTGAGAATTTATTAATTTAACTATTGAGCTAGCCATCTACAATCTGAGAAAAACAAGGAAACACTTGCTATTTGTATGTCATCACGGACAAATTATCTCTGAAATAATGAGAATTGGGTTCACCAAAAGTCAAGACTCAAAGATAATATTTACCTTCCAAGTTCTATACATGAATGTCAATTTATGCATGAATGTCAAATTATGCACTTATATTAATGAACTTTTGTTATCCAAATGGTAGGCTTAGGCCTCATAAAGAAATGTGTCCTGCTAAAAAGAATTTGCCATGTCCAGTCAACAACAAACTTCCTTTGAAAATAATACAATGAAACTCCATTTGCCACCTCTCAGCAACAAAAGAAATAAAAATTCTCTCAACATTTACATGAGCATGATGCATGAGATCTAGCTATATACCTCTCTCTGCTTCTTTTCTTTGTTTAGGCCGATCAGCTTGTTCTTGGGAGCCTAACCAATCAAGAACAGAAAAATAGGCTCCAATTCATCCACGAAACACATGAAATCCAGCAAGAATATGATGAGAGCCTAACCAATCGAAATTCAGCAAACAAAGGAAAAAATAACCCTAAAATCTCCGCACTAACCGCCCCAAAATTGCAAGGATTAAACCTCTTCTAGGAGTAATTTAACAAGCCATAGAGATATTTAGAACGAGAAGAGCAAAGGAGGCATTTCACCTAGATCGGGGAGAGGTGGTTGTTGACGAACTGGCTCAGCGTCTCCTTCTTGTCCCCGAGCTTCTGGCAGACCTTACCGTCCTGGAGGCAGCTCCGGATCTTGGCCGGATTCGGGAGTTATCCACCCTCCTCTGCGACCACGTGAAGCTCATTCGCCTCGGTTCGAATTCTCTCTCTCTCCCGGTCGGATCTGCGAAACCGGTAGAGCTAATCGGATCTGTGAGAAACCCTAGAAATCGTAGGAGAAGGAAGATGAGAGACTAGCGGAGGAGGAGGAGGCGGCGGTGGCGGGCTCTGCGCCACCGAGTCAAGGGAGAAAGGGGAGGCGACGCCGTCCGGAGGAGCTACGACTCGCATGCATTTCGCAGAGTCACGAGCGCGACGACGGAGAAGAAGAAACTCGCGGGCGAGGCGTGGAAGGATTACCCCGTGGAACGGATTGGAATGGACGGGGAATTCCCAATCCCGGGAGTCGTCCAAGCAGGGAAACGGAGCCGCCCGGGAAAAGTTCCCCCGCCGGGATGATCCCCGTGGAACAGCTTCCAATCCCGGTCGTTCCCTACTTTGCCAAACAAAGCCTAAAGGGGGGGATTTACCTCACAATGAATCTACGTACAAGAGTCAGGGATGACTCAAAAATTGAAATCGAAGTGAGACTTCGCCTAATCAAATCAAACAAATTTGAGTAGTGCTTATGTGCTTCATCCCTTCAATAGGAGTTGCAACGTGCTTTAAATTATGTGCAGCTCTATAGGGATAAAGCATAGAAGCACCTCTAAACAAATTTGTTACATAGAAATATAGGCAAAAATGTAGTTTTTTGCGTATCAATAATTATTGTTGAATACAGTGGGTTAAAAAAATCTCTGAATTTAGTGCAAAAAAAGGTGACTAATTGGACTTGAACTGAAGATTTATACAATCAAACAAAGCTTCCTTCCATTATCTCCAACAAGTGGTTCAGTCGAGCATAGCAAAGTAGTGACTCGTGTTCGTGAAGTTTGAAGCCACTTGATTCGATGGCTTCAGGTGTTGGCGCCAGTATGGCGCAAGATTTCAATACAAAATACAATAAGGAAAACACTGATGTCGGAGGACGTTTGCTACAACAATATGCGGTATTCATGCATCCAAGATTATTGCCTACCTTGGATTAGGAATAACGAAAACTAAAAAAAAAAAGTTGGACACCCTGCTTGAACACCATGAAGCAAGATAGAGAAAAAAACTCCTATCCCAGTTGATCGAGCTGAACTCACCCACCGCCAAGCAAGTGCACAGAGCAGAAACATCAGAATGCTTTATGGAGTCAAAAGCCAACTTGATCTCAGCCTCGATATCCAACACGGTATTATAATGTGCTGAAAAATCTGAGGAACCTATCTTTTTTTCGTAAACTTGCATATGCTCTTGCAATTGTCCGACTAAAGGTAAAGCTTATCCTACCGTCTATCACCCCCAAGCCTAATTGCGTTCTTCTCTTTAAAGAGGCACCCACCACCCACAAAATCCCTCGCACCTCCGCCGCCTCCGACTTCGAGGCCAGCCATCTCCATCCCTAGTTCAGATCTCACGTGCCCTCCCTTGTGTTGTCGACTAGCAGCTATGGTAACTATTGATGGTTTGACACTGCTCTTATTATCTATTACTTCTCTCTTTACTATATTTGTAGCTAGTGGTGTCATGTCTACCAAATTTGTATCAAAACATAAAGTGATGGAAACTATTTGGTTTTTTAACTCAAAAACAGGTATGAGATTTTTAACAGCAACTATTTATAGTCGCAACTTTATTCAAACCATATTAAAAAAATTAACTATCCAAAGTTGGGTTTTTATCGTACAGTTGGAAAATATTTTGATTGCACCTGTGGTAAGTATGTCTAACTTTAGCTTTACAGCATCCTATCAACTTTTCCCAAAATACTTTAGAACAGCATCCTACTGCCACTGGGAAAAAAACCCTTGCGCAGTTCAATTTTTTCGAGGAAAAACCTGTCTCGATTGCAAAATCAGCTCTTTTTTTAGAGGAAATGCAAAATCAGGCGCAGAGACGAAATTCACCCTCCCGAGCTTCTGGCAGTCTGGCCTCCTAGCCTCCTGCTCACATGAGCCCACTGTGCTACAGTAAATCAAAAGAAAAGGTACCCACAGAGCAGAGATAAATCCAACAAAGAAACTAGAGAACACTCGACACTGATCTGTGCCTTTGAAACCACACTTACTGACAGGTAGGCTTGACTCCACCTTGGACCCATTCACCAGACTCCACAAAAAAGAACCATCGAGAGCCATCGGGCCCACCACCAAGCTTTCACACTGCTAGAGACCCCAAAGGTATAGCCCACTGGCAGTCTCTGGTCAGGACGCAGGGTAGAGTGGTGGACCCGTCCCCTTCCCTACACGTCCAGTACTACCCGCAGGCGGAGAACATAGGAGCGAGCAGCGCAGCGAGGAGCCGGGGAGGCGACAAGGCAGATGGACAGAGCCCGTACCTACCCAACCAAAGCTCAAACAACTGGAGTAACTGACATATCGGACCTATATCACGCATTATTTCACTGGAGTAACTGACATCGCGGGCTTATATCACGCATTAATTTGGTGGGTCCCAGTTGCAGCGAGACGAGTGTGCCGCGACCCTCCCCACAATCCCAGTGACGCAGAGACGATAGATAGAGCCCCAGGAAGACGACCGGAGGAGGAGACCAGAGGCAGATATATAGCACACACTGGTACAGTGAAATTGGAAGAGGAAAAGAATTTCCCCCGGAAATTAGAGAGAAAAATCCGGAGATGCCGAAGACCTCCTCATCGCCTTCCCCCACCGTCTCCCCCATGAATCCCCTCCTCCCCTCCTCCGCCGCCTCCTTCCCCAAATCCCCCCACCCGCCGGACCCGAACCCTAGCCCGTGCAGCTACCTCCTCCACGCCGACGCCGATGACGAGGCGCTGATCCAAATCCCGGGCCCGAACCCTAGCCCGGGCGCCGCCTCCCCCCTCGCCCTGCCGCCCATCGACCCGACGCCGCACATCTCCTCGCAGTTCTACACCTTCACCGCCGCCTCGCACGCGCTCATGCTGCGGTGCGTCCTCGCGGGCCGCCCCGCCGTCGCCGACGAGGTCCGCGCCGCCACGTCGCCCTCCGTGCTCGCCTCGTGGCGGGCGGTGTGGAAGGACCGGAACGAGGACACCGCCTACCTCACCGCGTGGAAGCGCATCCAGGACAAGCTCGCCGCGTCGGCCGACGGGCGGTACCTCCACTTCAAGTCCAACACCGCGCAGCGTGTCTCGCACGTCGGCCAGTGGGGGGACATAGTCTCGGAGGCGCACGCGGACCCAGACCTGCTCCGCCACCTCGGGCTCAAGGACACTGTCGATCGCATCAAGCAATCGTGGACTGTGGGAGCCAAATTCTACGGTATTCCGGAGTCATTCGTCCGTGTATGTGTTGCTGCGTGCCCCGTATGTAAGGCTGCACCTGCTGGACAGCCTGATTCTGCCATCTCATCACCTGGAGGAGGGAAGCGGCGCCGCAGGTTTGAATACACCGACACGCTGGATGTGCCTGCGCGAGATGTGCCACGCCGGCTACAGCAGTTGGCTGCCAAGCATAAGGTGGTCCTCTGTATCAGGCAGAAGTATATAAGGTATAAGCCATTCATGGCCGAGGTGAAGGATTATGCGTGCCACCGTGCTGGGGTGCCAACTTCAAGTGGTGGGAATGCTGCATCCTCTGCAGCCAGTGCCTCTGAGGGGAAGAAAACGAGGGTGCTGAAGCGGGAGCCATACCAATCAAAGAGGTGCGGTTGTGGGTTCCGTATTCGGGCAATTGTGCCAATAGCCAATTATAATGAGAAGGACAAGAGTTTTGTGTACCAGGAGGAGGGCACTGCAGTGTTTAAGCTT
The DNA here is from genome assembly GCA_036346255.1 of Ampelocalamus luodianensis. Lineage (NCBI taxonomy): Eukaryota > Viridiplantae > Streptophyta > Magnoliopsida > Poales > Poaceae > Ampelocalamus > Ampelocalamus luodianensis. Next base: position 14,331,814 of record CM070622.1, read on the forward strand.
TATGCGGTGCACTCGGGGCATGAGCCAGGGCCACTTGATGGCAATGCCCGAATTGTTCACAGGTTAGTTGGGCATAAGGGGGCTCTTGAGTTTGATCCAGACATTTATGGTGTCAGTGAGGAAGGCGATCCTAGCTTTACAATTAAGGGGGATGTAGATGTTGATATTGATGACTCACATCAGGCAGTCTTGCAGCAAGTCCGGGATCTCAGAGCAGAGGTGGTCTTGCTAGAAGGGAAGGTGGCTAAGATGCACCCGGAGCTGTTGTGTTCACTGTCCAGTGAGCTATCTGAGGTTTTGCACAGGATTAGGAAGTTTAATTTAGATGGCAATGTCTACCAGCCAGAGGAGACATTGATGATAGGCAATGAGGAGGTCGGGGGATGGGGAGCTGGTGATGTGTCCCACCATTTAGATCAGCATGATGGCGCATTCTGCAAGGATGATGAGATGCTTGATGATGATGATACTGATTTTGGCTCAAGCCTTGGGCCTATTGTCTCATGGGATAGAATGGCGGCAGAGTGCGAGGACAGGAAGATGCTAATGGGTGATAGCCCAAAGTGTAACAAGTGGATGCTGAAGGAGGATGTTGGTGACTTTGATGAAAAGAGTATTCTCAACTGTGGGGATGACGATGGTGTGGAGGATTCCAAGATTATTAAGCCATTGATGCATGATGAGACCATGGTAACTGACCCAGGGTTGGTAGGTATTCATGTAGAAGGATTCTACTCTGGAGCCAAGTGGTATGATTCGCCGGTAGGTTTGGATTCCAGTGGTGATGCGGGAGATGCCAGTTTCAGACATGGACTTGTGTGAGATTTGTGATTCGTCCATGATACCATGAATGTCTTGTAAATTCTGTATACTAGGAGGTGATCAGCTTGCACCAATTTAATGTAGTGTCTGTAGGTGGAGCTTCAATCAAAGTAACCTATCTGCCCTGATATACAGGCTGATTTATCAATTTAACTTTTTTTTACTTGTGTATAGTGCCTGTGTTGCATACATTTTTCTAGTCATTAGAACTTTAATTATATTCTTGATTAGTTTTAATCATAGTAATTTAATATTTTGTAAATGAACTCTCTCTCTCTCTCTCTCACACACACACACAATCTGTGTGTGCGGATTGTGTGTGTGCACGCGTACTGAATTTAACGCAACACTCTTGGCACAGTAACAGGGCAAGTTGTGTTATTACTATGCAAATTTGCATCATTCTCATTGTTACTGCTCAGTTGCATCAGTATTAAGTAATAACTGTTAACTACAAAAGCTTCCCTGTTCATACTTAATTGTTCATTTCCCTCTTGTTGCTCTGGTACATATTGATGCAATAATCAAGAAAACTTTACCTGTTCCTTAATCTAGCCTTGTTAATTTTATATTTATGTATAAGATAATGATATGGTGTTGCATATGCATTATGCAAGATGCACATACTGAAATTCCATAGTTACTCTTGTATTGTTTTATTTTATCTCAGCTTTTCTATGTAAGATGGATATTGCTTCCTTCTGCATTAAACTGTGGTTAACTGGTAACTGGTTGGTGTTTGCTATAACAATGCAAGTTTCTCATCTTATGGTCACTCGAAGCATCATTACTTACAAGATACGAAGTTAGTGTCTTATTCAAACATTGTACAGCTCTGGGTTTTAATGTTCTTTTACCAAGTACCAGGATTTTTCATGTCATATGTGCTACTGTATTCACATTATTCATGCAACATTATGGACAGCTAAACATTATTGATCATACTCAGCAAAATGAATAAGATTGCCAAATGCTCCAGGGGCATTTTCCCTTTATATTCAATGTGTTGCTTTATGATAAATGATCCAGGTGAGGTTTTCTGCATATCATTTACTCTTTTGAAATGTGAAATCTTATTAAATATGTAAATGATGTAGCCTTGAAGAATTAGTACTTCTGCAAATTATCGAAATGCTATTTCATTCTGCATTTCTCCCCTCTGATGAGCTAGAAGTTTTGCCTTGGTCAAATGGCTGAAGCAACACAGTAGATTATGAAGAGGATGGGGTTATTTTTCCTCATTGATTTGGGGTTTTCTGGATTGGAAATTTGGGGTGAGTTGTACACCATTTTTTCCCTCGGCTATACGTGTTTGTTGCTGGTGAATTACCAGTACCATTCTTAAACTAACCATTTAGTTGTGACCTTAAAGCATATAGGTCTGTCAGCAAACCATGAGATGTGCCGCCTTTTCTGCTTATTGGCTTGCATGGGCATCAGATGGCGCATCATCGGTTTGAGGTTAGAAGAACCTAATTTCATTATATTTCTTTTCCATTTTACGGTACTTAATATATAGGGCTATATGTGCAAGCCAGCAGGCTAGTATCACTGTTCATGATTGGGCCAAATGACAATCAAGAAGCAGGACAGATTCTAAGCTGTCTTAGACTCGTAGTACTAGAAACCCAGCCAAATCCAACGGTACAAAGGGAACTAGTGTGATCTGGAACGAACAGAACACTGATCCCTGCTTGGTTTCCTTTTTTTTTTTGTTGTGTAAAATTGGATTGAAGGCATGAGTTTCAGGGAGGAAATTCATAACCATAGTTCAAGATTATTTTTAGGTAACTAAAGTATTATGTTGACTGTTGAGTATACTTGGCATGAGGATGCTAAACATACATCTCGAAATAGCTTTGCTTGTAGTTACAAACTTACAATGTGCCTATATTGGGAGCATATGGCACTTGCACTGGATTTCGAACAATCTTCCTAGATCATAGCCTACCACTCAGAGATGAAATTTATTCCAGGTAATGAGCCATTACAATATCTGAAACATGGCTTCTGGAGACATTGTTTTTGTGGTAATACGAAGTTAGTCTACTTGAAATGTTGTAATCCTCATTTACGGGTTACCACTTATGGCTTCACTATTTACAGCCTGATATGAAGTAATTATGGTGGTTGTTATTGAGTGAGCGAAGTTAGTCAACTTGAAATGTTGTAATCCTCATTTACGGGTTACCACTTATGGATTCACTATTTACAACCTGATATGAAGACTGAAGTAATTATGGTGAATGTTATTGAGTGAGTTTATATTCTTATACTCGGTTGACTAAATGAGGTAAGAAACGAGTTAAAGAGTTTTTTCCCTCCATTATTGATTGATTACATTGAAGAATCATTTGTTGGGGGCACGTCACAAAGTTATGTTTTGGAAAGGGCTTATGGTGTGGTTTTTTTAGAGAAGTTTAGGCCCCTCTTGTGTTTTGTTCATGAGATTGCTGAATGCTGACATGCGTTGGCTAGCCTAATTGGATTTCTATTCGCGCACGTGTCATAGTATCAACTCATCCCTCATCTTTTTGTTTGTCTCGAGGGAGGGAATGAGGAGGCCCATCACCAGAATTTCAACAGTAAATGATCTAGTGATGCCACAAAAAATCATGGAGCAGACTCGAGTGAAGACTTAAAATGATGGTGCTGCTACAGCAGAACTGAACAGGGGTAACCACAGCGGATGAAATACGCGGTACCGCACCGTGAAATAGTAGGTGATTAATTACTACTGGATGAGAGATGGATGAGAGATGTCTTATCTGTTCCGTGGGACTCTGAACATCTGATTAATTACACTGAAGCAATTTCTTCTGCTTGTCAGCAGTGCGATGGGTAATGGTGATTCTGGTCATTGATGTCTGCTGTTCGTGAAAGGGCCTTCACAAAGTTGAAGTGATGCGAGGAATTGACAGGCTGCTGTTCCTTTTGCTTCAAGTTCATTATTGATCCGCAATGTTAAATCACTACATTACATCGGGCTGTGTTCCTGTTCCCATTGGCCACTGATTTGAATGCTCCGAAGTCTGTACATCGGTTAACAAGTCACATTTTGTTGATGGGTTAACATATAATTTGTCGGCAGCCTATGTGTGCAGTTTATTTAACAGGCGCAATTGTGACCATTCATTAAACCATTTTTGCTTTTAAAACCACTGGTGGGTGCATGTACTCAGTAAGCACATGGTAATCTGCGTACTAGTTGTCCACTTGTCTACACCAACGGTACAAGTGGTGTCTGAAGATATCTTTGTTATGTGCACCTCTAGCACAAAAACCAATGTGTGCTGTAGTGATCAGAAGGAAACTTGTATCACCAGGACCACAGGATCATGGCCATGTGGCTATTGCATGCTACGGAGAATGGACCAGTTCATCTATATATATCTATGGCGCAGATCTCCCCAAGTTAGCTCTGCAGTGATAGTCAGATGATCAGGTCCAAGTGAAAGCGAAAGGAAGCTTTTCCAGAAGACACGATCAAGAGAGTAGTGTGGCCACCATCACAGCCAAATCAGGTGTCATCGCAGTCGTTTTCCTGGTCATGTGCGTTGCCCCTGCAGCTGCCGGTGACAAGGACAAATTGCTGGCATCAGTCGACGTCCTGCAGCGGCCTGAGAACGCCGAGAGTGTCGGCTCCGGTTGCTTCACTATCTGCTTCGCGGGCTGCTTTGGAGCGGGGTTTACTGCAGACTACTGCTTGGCGTTTTGCGAGGAAGAATGCGCTGGTGATGCCCGGAGCTACTGATGGATTTCCTTTGGAGGAAGAATGCTTTGTGTCGCTCTCGGCATGAGTGTGTTTTGTTCTTTGCCACCATGTTCGTTCACTATTCGAAGTGTTGAAGGTGTGTCTGTGTTATCGTTTCGCCCCTTTCTCTGTCAAATTCCTTCTGTGAAGTAATGAGCATGTGCTGTTTGTGTTGAGAAGTCATGAAGTGTCTTGTGGTTTGATCTCTGATGTTCGATTCACTGGTGCTTAGCTTCTATTGATGGACTGAAAAGGACAAATTGCACTGTATATTGCTAAACTTGTACTAATGCCTCAGCATTTAGATCCCTACGCTTGCATAAGTGATCCCAACTTGTGTAAGGTCCATATAACTGCACCAAGCAAACCTAAGTTAATGGGGATCTAAATGTTGAGTTCTCAAGTTGACCTAAATAGAATATGAGTGCAAATATAAAGATTCACTGTCCAATCTATTATCTTATTAAAGCAAGTAATCTATTATCTTATTAAAGCAGAGTCAAACGAAGCCACCACATCCACTCTCAAGAGTTAGAAATTTCCGCGTTAACCGGTGGAAAAAAGATAGAGATCTACACCGTCAATCGTCGTGGGTCCAGATTATAACAATCTAGATTAAAAGAAAGAGTTCATGTCAAGTACAATAAAACTCAAATTCGGAATAAAAATAAAATAAAAGTAGTAATTTTTCCATACGAATTTCTAAGTAAATCCACAAATAATTAGAATTCAGAATAAAAATAAAGAAAAAAATGGAAAGTAGATTTATATACGAAACCGAACAAAAAATAGCTAAAATTCAGAATGATTTTTTTAGCATTTTGATTTCGATATGAATTCTAATAATTATAATCTGGAATAAAAGTAAAAAATAATAATTGGCAATTGGATTTGCATACGAAATCCAAAGAAAAATAATAGAAATTCAGAATAAAAATAAAAAAAATTAGCAATTTGATTTTGATACGAATCCAAATAATTATAATTCAGAATACATTTTAAGCAATAATTAACAATTAGACTTGATTTAATCACGAAATACAACAAAAAATAACTGCAATTTGGAATAAAAATAAAATAAAATAAGCAAGCTTATTTCAATACGAATTTCAAAGTAAAATCCCTAAATAGAGCTTTTCAAAGGCTAGAAAACCTCACGTTAATCGGTGAAAAAAGAGAAAGATCTACATCGTCGATCGTCATGGGTCAGATTATAACGGTCTAGATTAAAAGAAAGTATCCATGCCAAGTACAATGAATCTAAAATTCAGAATAAAAATAAATAAAATAAGCAATTTTATTTATATGCAAATTCCTAAGGAAAATCCCTCAATTATAAGAATTCAGAATAAAAAATAAACAAAATGGCAATTAGATTTGTATATGAAATGAAAAAAAACAGAAATTCGTATTAAAAATAAAATAATTTTAGCAATTAGATTTTGGTAGGAATTCCTATAATTACTATTTAGAATAAAATTCAAACAAAAATGCAATTAGATTTGTATACAATTTTTTTTATTTAAAAAAACTGAAGCTAGGAATAAAAGATAAAATAAAATTATAAATTTGATTTCGATACAAATTCCAAGGTAAAATCCCTAAATAACTGTTAATTGGAATTAAAATTAAAGAAAAAAATAGCAATTGGATTCGCATACGAATTCGACGAAAAATAACTAAAATTAAAAGTAAAAATTAAAAGAACATTTGTAATTTGATTTTCATACGAATTACAAAGTAAAATATGTAAATAACTAAAATTCAGAATAAAATAAATTAAACTAGCAATTCGATTTGTATATGACTCCAATAAAATAACTAAAATTTTGAATAAAAATAAAAGTTATAACAATGATAGCACAAATGGTGTCAAAGGAGACTACGAAAGATTGCAATGCCTTCGATCTGTCATGCAAGCGAAGAGCCGATGCAGTGAGGACAATGTCGTGCTGCTCATCTTAGTCGTTCGACGAAGACAATGTCGTGTTGCTCGCCGGAGCCATTGAAGAGAAATGACAGAGTCGAAGGAGCCAAATGCTACGACGACGAGTGGTGAGCGTCAGCGTTGTTGAAGAAGTCGGTGGTCAAAGAAGCCCGATGATGGGGAGGTCATGGTAGAGAGGAAATGAAGCTTTGCATTGTGAGTTATGCGTCATATGGGGCCATCGGATAACTAGGAGAGTGTCATCGCTGGTGAGGGGCACGATGTCACTGAAGATGGAGATAAGATTCTCCATATTGTTAGACAACGACTAAAGCAGATATGCAAACATTAGTGAAGATGTGAAGTCACCACAACTAGTGATGAAGCGACAACATTGAGTTGCCCGACGTTGAAGAAGAGGAGCGACTGACACGGGAGAAGAGGACATCGAGAACGCATAACATTATGCATCCGTACAAATAGTAGCACAGGCATACAGAAGCAGAGGAGCAAAGAGCTCGGAGTAGAGATGACGCAACTGTGGGGAATAAGCTTGGGACCACTGGACAGAGCATGGTAGCTAGGAGTGTGCTATTGCTAGTGAGGGTTACGACATCACCAACAATGGTGAGAAGATTCTCCATATCGTATATAGCGACAAAAGCAGATATGTCGATATTATTGAAGATGGGAAGTCACCGCAATTAGTGATGAAGCGACAACATTGAGTTGACCGACGTTGAAGAAGAAGAGCGACTGACTTGGGAAAAGAGGATATTAAGAACGCATAACATCATGCATCCGTACAAATAGAAGCACGAGCATACAGAAGCAGAGAAGCAAAAAGCTTGAAGTAGAGATGACGCGACCGTAGGGAATAAGCTCGGGACCACCAGACAAGCATGGTTGGTGTCCCCTGTAGGGATCGACGACGGTTGCACATGTATACGTGTTGATGTGGCAACAGTCAGCATTAAGCAATAATTAGAGAGAAATAGAAAATAACTATATAGTAGAGTATTGCATTGGAAGGGGTAGAAGTTGAGAGGAATCAATAAAAATGGGCTTGTTGTTGGAGGTTGAAGTAGAAAAGCTGTGGTGGCAAGAAGAGATAGAAGACACACAGTTCGATGCGGTAGTCGGTGTGTGAGAGATGATAAGTTCAAGGTAGGTCACTCATGATGTATCAGTGTATGCGTGAGTAAGGTACTCTAATACCATGTAAACTAATAAGATAATTTGATGCATATATAATCAGCATCGCTTGAGATTAAATAGATGTACATTTGAATGCATACATTTTAGAAAAGAGTAACTAATGGAGGAAGAATAGGAGCATGCAGCTACATGATTCACGCATAGTAGAGAATGGTTACGTTTTTAAGAACCACAACAACTTATTATGCTCAATAATTTCCCAGGATCAAAGCTCATACTTCAGTTACGTTCTTCAAGCGGTATTTTCCTTCAAGTTTTTTTTTGTCATTTCCAATGTTTATGATGTATTAAAAATATAAATAGCCTATAAGATACTTAAATATTTTTATAAAGTATCTAAGTTATATTATTTGATAATGCAAACTTTTAAACAAATCTAACCACGCAAATGCACAGGCCACACTGCTAGTTGTCTTATTAAAGCAAAGGCAAAAAAGCCACCACGTTCGCTCTCAAGGGCTAGGAATTCCCACATTAATCGAAAAGAAAGAAAGATATACACCGTTGATCATGGTGGGTCCATATTATAACGATCGTGATTAAAAGAAAGAGTTTATGTCAAGTACAATCCATAAATAACAGAAATTCGAAATACAAAGAAAAAGGAATCCGTAATTTGAGTTCCATACAAATTCCTAAGTAAAATCACTAAATAAACATAATTTAGAATAAAATTAAACAAAATTTAGCAATTATATTTGTACATAAATTCGAAAAAATAATTATAATTCAAAAAATAAAATAAAATAAAATTAACAATTTGATTTCGATACAGATTGCAACGTAAAGCCCCTAAGTAATTAGATTTCAGAATAAAAAATAAAATAAAATTTCTAATTTGATTTTGATATAATTTCCTAATTAAAGTCCTAAATAACTGTAATTTAGAATAAATATTAATGAAAAATTAGACATTTGATTTGTTACAACAAATAATGATTGAAATTCAAAATAAACAATAAAATAAAATTAGTAAATTAATTTCCATATGAATTCCTAAGTAAAATAACTAACTAAATATAATTCTAAAGATTTTTTTAAAAAAATAGCAATTAGATTTGTACAAAATTCCAAAATAAATGATTGAAATTTAGAATAAAAAATAAAATAAAATAAGCAATTTTAATAATTGTAACTTAGAATAAACATTAAATAAAAACTAGCCATTGTATTTGTTACAACAAACAATAATTGTTACACGAACTTTTGTGGCATTTGATCGAGGGCACCAGTTTTTTGTGCTTTTGTCCAAACACAGTGCAAAATGCTGGTTATTTGCCAGAAGACACTAGAGGAATTAAAATACCATTTTCCAATGAGTTGTAGATAGAAAATCCAAAATATGACCAAATTGCCCCCTTCCGTTCTTCTTCCCTTCCCTTCTTCCTTGTTATCTCACGGCCATGCGCATGCCCAGACCCCTGCTCGCCACTGCACCGCCTCCAGGCTCGCCTCGCGTCACAGTGCCTCCGCCTCCTCAACGCACGCATCCTCCTTCCTCTCCTCAGCCTACACGCGCCCTATGCAGCTCTTCATGGTGGGCGGCGATGTTGGTGCCCCCACACATGTGGGCTGCTCAGTGGCCACGCCTGCAGACCACACCAACGCATGTGCATGAGCTCGTGCGCAGAGAGTGAGAGAGATGATCATGAGAGAGAGAGAGAGAGGAGTACGGACGGGCATGCGGAGGGGCTCGCCTGCATGCAAGTGTGGTGGTGGTAGTGGGAGCAGAGACAGCGGCGACGGCAGTTGCGTGCATGGGAGAGAGAAGCAGGAGGAGAGGAAAAGGAAAGAAAGGGGAGTCATGTGCTGGGTGTATGACATTAGGACCAGTCCTAACAAAAATAAGAAAAACTAAAAGAAATGAAGAAACTGACTGGTGGGCTCCACCAACTGATAGGGGCAAAATAGACCTTTTACCCATCTTCTCTCTCCTCTCTCAGCCGGATATATTATTTTATTGGTAGTATTGATGGTTTAGTATCGATCTTAGGAATGAATACTGGGGAGTTTCCTCGAGTTAGACCGCATAGAAAAAGACACATGGAATTTATACAGGTTCGGGTCTTCTCATGAGAAAATAATAACTCTACTCCTGTGTTGTTGTATTGACTATACTTTATAACAGGGGAGAAATCACTAGAACTAAGACTTAATGACTTTTGTTTGTTGATCTTATCTCTGATCGATTCGTCTATGGTTCTTTTGTCCTCTGTCCACCGACTTTACTCCTTATATAACGCGTGAAGGGATGATAGTTATCTATGTCAAGAGGCATCTCACCATTTGAAGAAATGCACATGTTTCAGTGACGGTTACTGTCAGAGACTGATCCTCCCATGTTGTTCTTGCAGTTATGTTAGAGACATAGGCTTAATACGTGCAGCTATCCTGGAGAATAATAGTATATATTAACTACTATGTGTATTAAACACAACGCATAAGTGTCCCTAATCGATTGGGCCCATATGTCGGTAGATTTTGTTGACTATAGGGTCGTCGTGGTTGACTTGGTCGTAATAAAGCTTACGACCATGAAGTGATCGTAGTAAGGCTTACGATCATGAGGTGGTTGTAGAAAATCTTACGACCACTAGGTAGTATTAGAAGCACTTACGACCATGTACGATCTCTTCTATCCATCGGGAGCGGTTCTCGAAGAGGTGGTAACTGTTGAGTCCCCATGATCTTTAACTCAGATCTGCAGATATAAAAAGCTACCAAGTTTGTGACTTATGGTTTTTACTTTCCCCATTTGCTTCAATTTCTCTTGAGCTCTTGTTCTCTCCGTCGCCAACCAAGTTTGCAATCCTTCTCCAAATTCTTCTAAATCTAAATTAAACTCACTTAGAAGAAATGGCTGGGACCATTTCCAAGTGGGAGAAATCTGAGGTGGATATAGAGAAGATGATTGCTCTGGTCATAGCAGAAAAGATTCCAAAGCGTGCTTTGGTGAAGTGGACCAACACTGAGGGTCAGCATTGGCCCTCGGGTGAGAAGGATACTATTTGAGTATTCCAAGCGTACTGTGAATGCGGTTTTTGACTGCCCGTTCACCCTTTTTTTATGGTTGTACTCCAACATTTTGGGGGTGGAATTGATGAACTTGGTACCCAATTTCATCACAATGCTGAGTGTATTTATTTACCTGTGAGGAGCCTATCTGGGAATTCTTCTAGATTTGGATCTCTTCTGCTACTACTATAGGATGAGCAAGCACAACGTAATCGCATGTAACTGCGGTCTGAAACTCTACGATGGGAAGTCGAAGGAGTATATTCAGATGTTCACCCGGTCATCGTGGCCAGGGTGGAAGAAGAAGTTGTTCTATTGGACAGTGTCTAGGGATGATAGCCTCTTCTTCACGGGGAAGCATCTGAGAAGGGTCCATCTTAGGACTACACTTCAAGCAACCTCGACAGTGTATTTTTCAATTTAACCCTTTTTTCGTAAAAAACGCACATTTATACCCCTGCTAGTCTTATTTCCAGTTTTGGACCCAGGGGGTCGGCGCCGTGACTCACGGCGCCGAAGCTAACTAGCTGGCGCGTAGTGAGTCATGGCGCCGAGGTCCGAACCCAGCCACCGGGCGGCGGCGTGGCCACGGGCTAGGGTTCGGGACCCGGCGCCATGACTCACTGGGCCGAAGTGCAGTTAGCTCTCGTGCCGTGACTCACGGCGCCGACCTCCTGGGTCCAAAACTGGAAATAAGACTAGCAGGGGTATAAATATGCGTTTTTTACGAAAAAAGGGCTAAATTGAAAAAAATTCGGCAACCTCGACTGAATCACCCCTACATCCAAGCTATCAAGTATTTGAGGGAAGAGGGGTTGACCGGATGGCATGTGGTGAAAGACTGTTCACGCGCTGCATTAGTCCCCTAAAGAGTCCAGTACATCCCATGTGAAAGTACTCGGGGACTACTAACTCGAGCAAAGATTATGAAGGAATAAAGTAATAATTAACTTAGCTCTTTTTGTTAATTTTGAGTATGATTATTGATTATATCTTCATAATTGTTGATCTCTCACAAAAAGAAATTGACGCACGAGTCAAGCTCATTTGTGAGAAGGCTCCTACGACTACGCAGGAGCTCCTCAAATTCTGGCAGTCGTAACCGAGAAAGAAAGGAAAGAACGCGTAAAGATAATCAAAATTTGATTTCGTCTTGAGGGTTCAATAGTCGTAAAATTCGACCATTTGACAATATTTGTAACAGCCCCAATTCTATAAACAGTAATTAAATGCTTTATGAACAGTAATGAGGTGTTGTTCATAGCATTACTGTTCAATTCTACCATTTGGGCAGTATGTTACAAATTAAAAACCTTCCTTTTTAGCCAAAATCCAAAAGAACCATTTAAAGTCTTAAAGGAATACAAGATAAAACTTGTATTATGATTGGGAAGTATTTTTATTAAAGCTTAGATAAATTATCTTGGCTGAAAATATTTTTGTTGCATTTTTAGAAATTAAATTGACTTAAAGAAAAATAATTGTCTTTAAATGAATATTTTGGGCTAAAATAAATATTTATGTATTTTACAAAGTGATCATGTGATTTTAAAATTTATCTGGGAAATATATCATCCCAGTAGCCTCCAGTAAAAATTTCATGATTTTACAAATTTATTTGCTATTTTTAAACCCCAGTCAAACCTTTGAGCAATTGAATAGGTTCTGGTCAAATAATCAGGTCTAAATCTAAACTCTTGTACTGTAGTGACTCGATCTCATGCGGTTGGGTCCAACCCAGTGCAAGTGGTCCGGCCCAGTCACGTTCGAGCGCGAGCCCGAACCCTTTGTGCGATATGAGCCGTTGATTTTCAATCAAACGGGCGAGGTCGCAATGTCCCTCGAGCTGTCCACGTGTACACCTTAATCTCCGCCGTTGGATCTTGATCTAACGATCGAGATCAGTGTGTGCAATCGGACAACTCCGGAGCCCTGCCTCGATCTCCACCGTTCATTTCCGATCCAACAGCGCCTCCCTTTTCGTTTTAAACTTAAAGGCGCGCTTTTATCTGAGCCGTCAGATTCAAATCCTATGGATTTTCTTTTTACCGCGTGCTATTAAGGCCCGCGCTCCTCTGGGCCGTTAGATCTTCATCGTGTGGTCCAGATTGGTGTATGCATTCGGACGACTCCGGATCCCCTCACGATCTCAGCCGTCCATTCTTGATCTAACCGCGTCGCTCGTTTCATTTTGAAATCAAAGGCGCGCGTTTATCTGGGCCTTTGGATTTAAATCCTACGGCGCTCCTTTTTTACCGTGGGCCTTTAAAGCCCAAATTTAGCGAATCGTTGGATTTCAATCGTAGGGTCCATATGAGTGTATGCAATCGGACCATCCGGTTCTTTGCCCCATCTCGACCGTGGAAATCCAATCTAATGGTGCCGCGTCATCTCATCTAATCGAGTGACGTGTATTCCTTTTAATTGACCGTTGGATTCCAATCCAACGTCCAGATTTGAAAGTAGATCCCGAGATTCCTTTTGGGCTCTGTTTTAATCTCGATCGACCATTCTAGATCGCACGGTCCATATTAACTGATGCCGATTAAAACCTTTTAACCTCTCTATTTATCACAGCCGCCTATTTCCAATCGGACGGTGATATTCTTTTGAGCTTTTATGAAGCGCGCGCGGCTGAGGATGACAAAGGGACCCACATGTCATATTTTGCCTCCCTTCTTCCTTATCTCTGCAAGACCATTTACGAGAGCAGAGGAGAGGATTATCCAAAGATTATGCCACAAATTTTTGGATATTTAGCTAAGTAGACACCTCATCAACTCTAGATCTTTCCCTCTTGCCCTGTAGCTCAACATCCATATATAACCCTAACTTTTTGAGCTACTGCCATTGTTGACCACTGAAGCTCATGATTTTCCTTGCTGTCCAGTGGAGTTTCTTGCTCTTGTCCATTGCTTATCCACCTTAAGCACTGGTTTTACCTTGCAATAAAGATTGGCTATCTTTTGTAGGTTAAATCCAGAGTTTATTTCTCTGTCAATCCACTTCGGTTTTCAAAGTCTGTGGTGTCTTTCCTTTACTGGTAAGCTAAAACCCTAGTCTCTAACATCTTGAGCATCTTAATGACCTTAGAAGCCCCTGTGAATCATTCTTTTGAATATCAGTAGCTTCAACTTGCTCTAAACTGAAAAGTTGATATTCTAACTTTTCGGTCTTTCATGTCATTTTCAAGACCTAGGGTTTCTCCTGTCGACTTGTTATCCTAGTTAGGTTTAAACTAAACCCTAGTAGCATAACAAGTTATTCTTTTAATCCTTGTTATCATCTATTTAGGTTGATAACAGAAATCTGCCTCTGTTCCTTTTTGTCGGCTCAACCGACAATGCAAGTTTCTTTCAGCTTTTGGTAATCTAACTGATTAGGGTTAGATTAAGGTTAGTTTGGGATATTAATTACCCTAAAAGATCATGCTAAGTTTCATTTATGAACTTTTGCATGTTCTATTTTTCCTTTTCCAAAAGCGCAACTGTCTGTTTTGACTCTTTTAAAAATCTGAAAACTGGAACTTTGCACTAAACCCTAGTTTCTGTCTTAAAAAAAAATAGTAAGTTATAATATGGGTTAGTATTACTAGTAGGGTAGATATAACTTAAGCATACTGTCAATCATGCATTTCCAGATTGATCATGCATATTTCTTCCATTTTGGACTTATTGTCAGTTTTGGTATTTATTGGGTCTTATTGCTTCTTTTAGAATCTGGTTCTGCTGAAGCAATTGAATATATTCGAGCAATCAGAACTCTGCAATGAGGTTTATTATTATCAAGGCAAGCATCCTCTCGCACCATGTTGATCCCAAATTTTATACATTAGATTTTCTAAATCCAGTGACAACTGTGCATGCTATGTTTCTGAAAATACAAAGTATGATCTGTTAGTAGTTAGTTATGACCTAACATGATGGATTACCTCAATTGTCACCATACACTCAACCTTAGCATAGTATCTGTATATTATAACCTATATTTTCGTTTTGGCTTAGACATGCGATCTAGAGATTTTAGAGTTTGACAAGCATATCTTGTCAAACATGGGAATCACAACCGAACTTTTGTTATTTTAAACTCTTTGTCCGGTTTCTTTAAATCGGACTTGTATTTGAAATTTAAATTGATCCGGACAAGAGGAAGCTAGTGATGGTGCTTTTGTGCACGAGATTGGGTTTGTGGTGGACTTGTCCGGATTAATTAAGGACCGAACTCGACTATTCAATTCAAGTCCCCACGTACTACCACATGCGGTGTATGGACGATTTGTTTGGTTAAGTAAAATGTTAAGACTATTGGGTTGGAAACAGAAAGTAAGAATATGTGTATTGACCTTGTATGGCATAGATGCTTTGGTCCGATGATGCTGCGTTGTATGCCATGTGAGCTTGTATGTCGATATCGGATGTTCTTAGAAGGGTGAGGCGTATATGTGCTCAGTAGCATATACGATACCTTAATGGTGCCGATTGCATCCTAATATGGGTAGTGAGCCCGTTCGCATTTAATTGTTTGGATCGGCATTGCGACGCAACATGTGTGCCTCGGTTAGCGGATGCTATCGATCGTTGTTTAAGCGAGATCAGTTCACACATGGGGGTCCAACTCAATAGTGTTAACTTGTTGAAAAATACCAAATCTTAGTTTCCCCGGTCGGCATACCAAAGGAAGTATGTCATCATTCGGAGGCATCCGAAGGTAACGGGCTAGCTAAGTCATGTGGGTAAAGATGTACACCCTGCAGGGTATAAACTGTTCGAATAGCCGTGTCCACGGTCATGGACGACAACTTGAGTTGATGTCACCTGTATAGGAGTTTTGATTTTCAAAATCTGGTTTCGGTTTTTGGCCGTGCATGAGGGATTCATGCACTGTACTATTTACAATTATGTCATTTACTTACTGTTCTAATTAAACTTTGATTTATTAAATTGCTTTATCAAAATGTAGCATTTGTAGGATAAGATGTATCGCTTTAGGCAAATTTGAACCTTTATACCTTCCTGTTGTAACCTTATGCATGTAACAATTCTATTCCTTTGATTAGGTTCTAATAAACACTTTATTTTATTAGTTTGTGTAAGACTTGCTGAGTACCTTCCGTACTCAAGGTGCTATCACCTATTGTTGCAGGTGAGGACGGTTTTCTTTATGAAGTACCCGTTAGCGCCGATCAGGGTGACACTAACGAGTAAAGCTACTTCTTTCCTCTACGCAATTGCCTGCGGGTGGATGAGGCCATTGGTGGACTTTAATATTTTGTTTTTGCTTCCGCTGTTAGACTTTTGAAGTGACCAAGTCACTTAATATTGTAGTACTAAACCAAATGATGTAAACTTATGTTTAATTATGCAAATGTATGACTTGTATGTGTATGATGCAATGTTGTTGAAGGATATATATATATGCAATGGTCGTTGATCCTGGGAACCATTGTGAGATATATATATATCCGGGGATCCTATTTATTGGAATTGTTACTTGTTAAATTTATATCTTTAGCATGATCTTTATTAAGGGACAATACTGTTCCTTCATTAATAATTGTGCTACAGTATGAATTTAATTAAGTACATTTCCAATAATCCGGGGCGCCCACAATATTTGTTTTCTGATTTTTGCAGAAAGTAGGCAGGACAGACCGTCAAAACGACCAAGAGGTTGAATTGAAGGTTGTCGAACATGAGAAAGAGGAAGACAGAGTTCCTCTAACCAAAAGGTGTCGCCTTGTGAAGGCTGCCGATAAGAAGAAGGAGAATGAAAGTTTGAGTTCTACCCTTCCTTCGATCACCCCCATTAGACAGTTTTTTGTAGACGTGATTGTTGCAGAGAAAATGGGTGTGGTCGAAGAACTTAAGCATAAAGTCCCTAAAACCAAGATACCATTCTACTATGACAACAAAATATTTTTGATTTCTGCTTCTCATGATTTTGTCAAGCAAATAGAAAAGGAGCACTGAAAAAGTTTTATGTCTTTTGTGAAGGCTACCTCTACGACAGCAGAGCTTGTAGTCGAGACAGGCACTGTCCCTCAGGTGGTCGAAGTTGGTTCTGACCATCAAGAGGGGCAGGTAGCTCTAGTTCTCGCTCAAGACCTACGATCAGTCGTGGTCATAGAGGTCTCAATTCTTCATCAAGACGTTCGACCAGACGTTGTTGAGGAAGCCCTAGCCTCTCAAGCTCGTGACACTGTAAGCCTTCTAGAGGCTGAAAGTGTAACAAAAATTGAGGCGGCCGAAGAAGAGAAGAATAAGTCTTCTTTGGGGAAGGTTTCTTTTGAATTCAAGATTGTATCCAGGAAGTCAAGGTATACAAAATTAAAAGCTTAGAAATTGCATTCACCTTTTAATTCCACAGTTCAACATGTCTTCTCTTTTTCTTGTTGTTTTAGTCATACTTCTCCAGAAAGTTCCTTCGGGCAGTCTCCGAAAAGTTTTTGCAAATCATCTCCACCTTTGAGCAGTTTGGCAACCTTAAGGTGATGATGGGTGAGGAGGTGATTGGCCGTTTGAAGACGCACGAGGAACAGATCCGAGGATCTGGCGGCAGCGAAGACGAGCACTTGCTGTAAACCCGTGCTGAGTGGGAGGCCCGATCATCGAAAGACAAAGGCGAGGGCTCCTTCGGTGGCTTTAACGGTGGTGGTGGTCGAGGCCGCAAAAATCGGAGATTCGACAAGACAAAGGTGAGATGCTACAATTGTCAGGACTACGAGCACTTCGCTTCCGAATGCTGTAAGCCGAGGAAGGCGAAAGTGAAGGCACATTTAATTAAGGCGGCGTTTCACTGATGCTAAGTCGAGTCTGAAGAGTTGAGTCCAGAACGTTGAGAAGATGTGTTCGCCATCCTAAGTCGAGTCCGAGGAATTGAGTTCAGGACGTTGAGGAGATGTGTTCGCCGTCCTAAGTCAAGTCTGTGGAGTTGAGTCTGGGACATTGAGGAGATGTGTTCACCGTTTGGTATCGAGTAATAGTTGGGCAAGCCGTAGTTGAGGCCGACTAACTCAATAAGTGCACAAAGATTAGTGAGTGATTGCTAGGTAATCCTTGTTTAGTTTTTGTCGTATTAAAATCGGCATCGTACTAGTCGAGTCTGAGTAGCATACGCAGTAGAAACGAGTTGGCGTTGAGTCATGTACTCCGCCTTTATAAGGGCACATATGAGTCTTGTAAATCATGAGATTGAGGGAGAAGCAATAGAAAAAGAAAACAAGAAAACGTTGTGCCACAGTGCAGCACCAAAAATCCATCTTGTATCGCTTCTTGCATTGCATACGTGACTTCCTCTAGTACATGTGCGTGTGTATTGCTATGTGGGCTTCTAGCGAGCGCTCTGTCGAGCGTGTGCATCTTCTAGACAATCGCTTTCAGTGCATGCATGTCTTCTTCTTGGATCGCTTTGTGCTGATTGCTTCGAGCTGAGCGTGGGCTTCATCAAGGATTGATTACTACCACCAATCCAAGTTCTGCCGAGCATGATTCGTCTTTGGTTTGGGCCAACAATCTACCCTTCTCCGGAGATTAAAGCCAAAAATGACATTGCGAACTCGCTGGCAGGTGACATGTGTCCTTGTCTGTGCCACGGGTGCACAGACCCCCCTTGTCCCCTCTCCTTGAGAGAGGACTTTTGACACGTGTCCTTGTCCCCCTCTCTTGAGGAGGGGACTTTTCTCATCCATGCGCCAGGCGAGGGGACTTCCCTCGTACTGCTAATTAATTATGATTAAATTGATTATAACTAAATAATTATAAATAACTAATTAGGACTAATTAATAACAACTAACTAACTACGATTAATTAATTATGAATAATTTGTTATAAATAAATTAATTACAGCTAATTAATTAGGACTAATTAATTTTGACTAAATTAATTTTGACTAATTAATCACAACTAAATAATTACTACCAATTAATTACAACTAATTAATTAGAACTAAATAATCATGACTAATTAATTAGATGGGTTAATTAATTAACCCCACCTTGTAATTATTTAGTTGTAATTAATTAACCTCCACCATGTAATTATTTAGTCATGTAATTAACCCCCACTATGTAATTAATTATACGGATTTAATTAATTAAGCCTCGTTCACGCCACGGTGGGGACTTCCCTCGAATTGCTAATTAATTAATTAATTAATTAATTATATGAGTTTAATTAATCTTTGGTTTAATTACGACTAGCAAGGATTAATTAAACCCATGTAATTAACTAGTGATACGAGGGAAGTACCCACCGTGGCGCGAACGAGGATTAATTAACCCGTAGAGCAGACAATGATTGATTAATTAAATCAGTGTAATTAATTATACGGTGGGGTTAATTACACACTCGGAGTTAATTAATTACAACTAAATAATTACACTATAGGGGTTAATTAATTAGTCTTAATTAATTAGTTGCAATTATTTATTTGTAATTAATTGTCAGTAATTATTTAGTTATAATTAATTCATCGTAATTAATTAGTCATAATAAATTTAGTCGTGGTTAATTAGTCGTAATTAATTTAGTCATAGTAAACTTAATCATAATTAATTAGTAGTACGAGGGAAGTCCTCTCGCCTAGCGCGTAGACGAGGGAAGTCCCCTCTCTAGGAGGGGATCGGAAGTCCCCTCTCAAGGAGAAGGGACGAGAACACGTGTTGGACATCCCCTCTCTAGGAGTGGGGACGAGGGGTCCGCATATCTGTGGCATGTACAAGAACACATATCGTTTGTCGGCGAGTCTGTGGTGCTATTTTTGGATTTGATATCCAGATAGGATTAAATTTGCTATTTCGCATACAAACCATACCATTTAAGAAGAAAAAACTCGCAATTGTGCATGCTTTGCTGCTAGTTGCTTCAGAGAACGAATCGAAGGAATAAGCATATTCCCAGGTGCATTGGCCCAACCATCCCGAGCCAACGTGAATCAAGTTAGCCTTGGAATCCTTACTCCTCGCCTCGCTACTCCTGCATTCTTGCCTGGATTCGCATCGTGTGAAATGCGAATCCAATCGCAAAAGAATTGGTTCAAAAAAAGTTCTCTTTCGCCTGAATCTATCACATATCATGCCCCAACCTGAATTCTAGTAGGAAGCAGGAACCTCTCAAGTCTTAACCATCCCGTGATCAAGCAGATACACTTGCATGTGTAACACGTCGGGCACATATTCTAAAATGCTAACGCCAAATATCGTGCCCGAGACAATGACAAATATGTAGTGGTACAAGGTCATGTATAATGGACTTACATCAGCTATCTAAAATCATTGCCACGTAGAGAATAAA
Organism: Ampelocalamus luodianensis; assembly: GCA_036346255.1. Lineage (NCBI taxonomy): Eukaryota > Viridiplantae > Streptophyta > Magnoliopsida > Poales > Poaceae > Ampelocalamus > Ampelocalamus luodianensis. The sequence goes on from CM070622.1 coordinate 14,351,841, forward strand.
GAGAGAGAAATGTGTTATCTACAATGCTGTAGTCGACTGTATCACCAGAACCAAAGAGATTATCTAACCACACTTCTTAGATCCATGAAAGTATTAAAAGATTTTGTGATGTATAAAGACAAGTAAAAAAGATAACTCATTGTATGAGCTGAGTTTAGTACCATCTTCAGTGCTGTCTACAAGTGGTATGAATAGTTGCTGTCTGTTTTTTTTTATTAGAGGGATACTTATCTCCCCCGATTTCAATTAATGAAACCAGTAACAATATCTTTTTACTGTATATAGCTACAGTATACAGCTACAATACTACTCTACAGTGCTCAGATACAGTACTTTCTTCCCACGTAGTTGATATCTGTACTATTATACATATCCTAAGAGGAGACTAGTGGGTGAACAACAATCACCAACTAGTGTGGTAACTCATCTCACTCCTAGATTATTTGACTACGTAGCCGCGCGTCCTTTGGTTAGACTAAAGTCTGAGAAAGCGGGTCAAGTAGCATTGTTCGTCCAGCTGGCCGACATTACTGCAAAACCGAAAGCTAACACGAATCGAACCTCGTGCTAACACTGCAATTAAGCCACTTTCTCTAAACAAAGCATCCAAGGAAGGTGTCAGTGTCACCTTCACTTCGCTAACCTAATGCATTGGCAGGCCCATGAGTTGCAGAACTGAACCAAAAATAGCTTTATGTCGCAATCCTCCTAGATCGTGGACGATCCTGCGTATGCTTATCTCAGAATCATTAGTAACCTGGCACGTATCTGATTCCTTAATTAAAATACTATTGGTACTCCACTAGTACTACTTTGTTTTGCATCTTCAATTAATGTGAGATGAGAATTTGTGGGAGTGTAACATGCCAATGTCCTCCAATAACTGATGTACGCAAGTCCAAGCGCCGCACCGTAAAGTTACACGCGCACATGGATGGCCATGGGCTCGGCGCGAGGGGACACGCCGCGCCGGCGTCACATGCGCGGCCTCCCGAACTGCCGAGGCGGCGTCACGACAGCCGCCCAGTCGTTCGGGCGTTGCGGCGCGCGGCGCGACCGTCACATGGCGCGCAGCATCTCTGGGAAATGCCTGCCGCCGCGCGCGGCACATGCCGCTTCTCAGTCTCCGGCTCACGTGACCACGTAGGGATCGACACGCGTTGCCCTTTTTCCTCGGAGCCCCGCACATGCAGGGGCGCACTGTCCCACGCGCGTCCGTACGCGAAGCCCGAGGTTCCTCGGCCCGGCCGCGACCAATCAGGCAGCGGCACAACGTGCGCACACGGCACAGTGCACGTCGCTCTCTGGTCTCGGCCGATACGACACACTATTCACTCCCGTCGTGGTAGGCTGGTAGCTACGAAACAGAGTACCTAACTTCCTGGCCTACGGGGGCTAAATTACCGGACTCTACCGAAATGGAGTGCTACTACTGTGCGTTAGTAAGGCACCCACCACGGTGGATAGGACGAGGTGGTCGGCGACTGGGACCGGTTTTAGTAGCGTACCAGCGGCGATTACTTGGACAACTCCATTCTTACGTGCCGCGGCCACGGCCAGCCATACATCCACACGAGTACGACCACACCAATCTGCCTGCCGCGCCGCGCCGTGCCGTGCCCTGTGCTGATGCGCCGTGCATGCCTGCTCCATCATCCACACTCCACACCTCAGCTTCTTTACAGAGAGCACCAGGATTGCATTCTTGCGCCCATGTTAACATCCCAATCTAGTGAGATGCAAGTTGTTGGATCACGGAGTAGGGCATTTCAATGCGGGGCTCATACGCGGGTCCAGCAGTAGTCCAGCGGCCAGCGGCCACATTGATCATTTTCTTATCCACGTCATTGGTCCAATAAATAACGCAGGGTGCGCCACTAGATGGCATACTTCCCGTTTCCTCGGCGACCTTATCAACTACTCCACATCCACTGGGCAATTAGCGTGCGAAGGGCACTACTTGCAGAGCTTTTTATTGGCAACTTTTTCACGCCAACAAAAAGCTTGGAGCTGACATGTTTGCATGACCAATAGAGGTATATTTACCCTGTTACGGTTGGGATACACCAAGCTACACTAGCACATAATTAAAAATTTATCGTGTAAATCAGAAAATCATGCGAATAAGAGATCATATATCGTTACCACTAGACGTGCAGAGTAGCAGAATAAGAGTTGGAGCAGCCTAGTAAAACGCCGCGTGCTTCGGTGTAGTAGAAGTAGTCGATCGTCCAACGTTATATAATCAGTGAAACATGGTCATCAATCAATACATATGCTGATCAATAAGTCAATAGAGTCCCAACCATTGACATTCGACCATGTATACTTTTAGAATGATATCATACAACTATTAAAGAGCTTCACCAATAAGTCATATACTTATTAATATTTATAAATGATAATTCATCCAAGGAACATAATGATATTTATTATGTAACTCATAACATAGATGTGATACAATCATCTCCATAATTGTCTCTAGGTATACCACCACACCACGCTTCTTGTCCACCAAGCCATCATGCTTGAAATCACCATATTCATCTACTAAGCAATTACTCCTAAAAACTAATAATAAATTACATATGAGAATATGAAGCATCACATATCGACAAATAGGCCGTTATACAATAATATGTAGCCTTATGGCTATAATTCAGCATGACGTGCAAGTCATGCAAAATTCATACATGCATCACATGACACGTAGGCCATGCAAAATTCATACATGCATCGTAGACACAATGTGCCATACTATTCACATCAATCCCTGCAAAAGATGTTATGCATAGATTCCAATTCTATTAGGAGATATGAACACGTAATACTATATAACACGTCAACAATTACCTAGCACAGCGATCCCGCTAGCCGATTAGCGGGCAGGGTTCGAAGGGCAGCACATTTGGTAATTTTTTTAGGACATGAATCTAATTCACAAAATCGAGCCTGGAAAATTCATCTACCAATCACATTGATCTACGCATGAGGTTTCCAAAAAGAATAGCAACCCACAAAAACCGATCTGTTAGCTCCATATGACTACGCATCGCAGTTCACCCCGATGACGGAATTTCGTTTGGTAGAGGTATTATGCAATGCGACCGTGAACAAGTGCACCTAATCATGTGGTGCCATCAACTCATACCTCCTGCGAATCCATCTACCATCGCCAAAGCCGATTGATCTTATCAACCATAGCCTAAGCCAATCCATCCATATGAACCGATCTAGTTTACTATACCAGAACAGTAATAGATTCAATCTACTACTACCACCACATATCAACTATAAGCCACCAATCTATATCAAATACCACACAAGATGACTTTGATACCACTGTCGAGATACGAGTTGGCTACACTAGCGCGCAATTAAAAATTCTACCATGTAAACCAGGTAGCCATGCGAGTAAGGGATCATAGATCATTACCACTAGACATGTTGTGCAACGAAAGAAGAGTTGGATTAGCCTGGTCCAACATCGCGCATGTCGATGTAGTAGTAGTCAATCATTCAGTCTCCTTAGCCGTCGATTGTCTCCTCCAGCAGCCTCTCGTGTTCCCTACGTACGTCGCTGATCGTTCTTAATCAGTACAGCAGTGCCTCTACGGCATCCACATGTTCAAGGGTGAAACACCATACGCTGGTGTGCTAGCACTAGTGTGCACGCATGGCCTTCTGGGAGGTGGTGGCTAGGGTTTCACTGAGTGGTGCAACATCTCCCAAAAGCCCCACACCTCCCCTCATAAATAGCTCCTAATGGATATAATCTGAATTAGTTTATTCCAACCCATTAAGTGTGTGACCTTGTAGGTTCATGTGTAATCGGCCATAACCCGAAAACTCCTTTTCAATCCTCTAGTTGGTAGCGGTTCACAAACCCAAAAATTGATCGGCGTGAGACATGTCATCCATGGACGGTTCAATTTTTTCTCGATCTAGTGATGAATAACTTCCCCTTGTGGCACGATCATACGCTTCCTTTATCTAAGCATATCGAGGGGTCTAGAGATATCTCTGCTGTTATGTTAGGAGGAGCAAATCTCATATCCAACCAGTCACATCCCTCATGTTTCATAGCATCCCTAAAAGTCACATTTATAACTACCCAGTCACGTAGTAGCGTTTGATAACTCCTAAGTGTACTGTTACACATGTAGGAAACTATGTTGATATCAGGTCTAGGGATTATACATCATCATTGCTTGAGACTAACTGATGACATATAGAAACATAACAATCTCAATAGTGTCTCAAAGTGGATCAATCCAACATCATGCTCTCTAACATGTTCTCACACTATTGATTCGATATCCCCTATATCTATGACCGGTGAAATATATTCATTAATCAATACATGTGCTGGTCTATAAGTCACTAGTGTTCTGACTAATGACATCCGACCTTGGATATTTTAGAATGATATCATACAACAATTAAAGAGTTTCACCAACAAGTGATATACTTGCTAATCTTTATAAATAATAATTTATCCGAGGAACGTAATAACATTTTATTCTATAATTCATAAACATAAATGTGATACAATTATCTCCATAGTTACCTCTTAGGATATACCGCTAACGGTTACCATCACTAAACAAGAAATATAACACATGCCAAATCTATTATGGCATTACCAAGCAGATGATCATTAATGGAAAATGGACCTTTATAACTTCTCAAGAAAAGACCGCATGTAATGTTTCTCATGTACTTGATTGAAAGATTCATTAACATTGTACAACTATCTCAAAAAGGAGCTGCAGGACTGAAGAAAGTTTTGCAAGAAAAAGGCATGTGTGGAAAGGACATCATCATTTCTAGAGATCAGCAGTTAGAGACTACTTGAACGGCTTTAATTATGATATCCTTCTAGCTTTCTCCTACCTGCTCTGTGTGACAATGTGGCCTCCCTTCACAGCTAAGAAAGCCGCAAGTTTTAACCGAAGGCAATATCCTCCCATAAAGCTAGTGCATCTTTTTTTAATTTTTTTTTGGCAAGTCTGGCATGTAGACACTATTGGAACCTTTGAATTCTTCGCACAAGACTCTCTTTTATCCTTGTGACTTCATAACATCTCTACTAAAGTACTAATCTAACACATACATGACGGATTGTTATGATCAGGGTGAATTACGCCGTGTGGTCGTGCTGCGGCTTCCAGGTAATGGTTAGCTTGGATCGCAAGCATGAAGGGAGGTGGTGGCATCGGGCCATTACTGACACGTCTGAACAGATGCACGGGGCCACGGTTCGGTGGAGGTGGGCCAATCGCGTAAGCTAATGCCGTACCCCATCGTCGTAACGTTTGCCCGTGTGTGCGTGCAAGCTGTGGCATATGGCAGGTGTGGATGAGCTCCGCGTATTGGTAATTGGTATTCCCTTCGGAACGTGGTGGTTGTCCCGGGTCGGTGCTGCGATGGTCGCCAACTTGCCATCGTCGATTTGCGGAGGACGCGGCTTTCTTCTCTCTGCTTGTTGTGCTAAGCCCTTCCGTTTGCTGAGCTTGAGAGAGCAACGCCAACTAAAGCCGCTTTTGCAGGGGCCTTGCTTGTAGTCCTCAAAATAAGGTGGATTTGTAACTTGCCATGTCTGGGAAGCAGTATGAACGCCGCGTAGCTGTTGGAATGTAGCCTAGTTATTTCACCGAAAGTTCAGACGCTCAATGATTTCGGTCTATTCAGATATGGAAAAAATCCACAAAACCCTGAACTATTCGACAATTTCGGAAATCAACCTTAAAGTATAAGCCGAAAGTCTATAGAACCCTGAACTCTCCAAGAAATTTAGAAATCAACCCTAAAGTACAAAACCAGACATTTACCCCTAACCCAAACTGGAATGATTTTGGGTGACGTGACGTCCACATGTTAATGGTTTTAACGCATAAGCTTATTTTCGATAACATGACAGCCACTTAGCAATTAAAACCAAAAATATATTCATAGAGCCCACATGTCATCATCTCATTTCCTTTCTTCTTCCTCCTATTCTCACTCATCTCTCCCCACGACATCCCCCTCCCTGCGCCTCTCCTCTATTCTCCCCTCGGCTGCCCGCATCCCGCCGCCGTCCCCCCTTTATCTCATCGCCGCCGCCTCTGCCAGCTTGCCTCGGCCTCTCAGACTCCCCACGCCGTCCCCTTCCCTGCGCCTCTCCTCTCTTCTCCATCTACCGCCTCCTCGCCTCTGTCGCCCGCCTGCCTCCGCCTCCTGGACTCCCCACACCGTCCTCCTCCCCGCGCATCTCCTCTTTTCTCCCCTCAACCACCCACATCCCGCTGCCGCTGCGTCACCACTTTAGGCCAACTCCGCCCATGCCGTCGTCACCATTATGCTCGTCGTGGCCATGGGGTTCCATTTTGGAGCTCTTAGGTCGTCGTTGTAGTCCTGCTCGCCGACGCTGCACTTGGCTGGAGTGCCATGGCAGCCTCCCCTGTTCCGGCTCGATTTGGGGGAGAAGAAGCACAATATCCCTATCATTAGTGCTAATGATGTAATTAGATTTTAATCAATGATATGTGGCATCCACATCAGTCAAAATCGTTTTGGATTGGACCAAGTCTGACAAAACCACTCCAGTTTTGGTTGAGGATGGTAAAATGAACGGATTTGATAATTGAGTGTCGGATTTTTATAGTTTATGATTAATTTTCAGTTTTTTCAAAAAAATCGGAATTGTAAAATAGAGTTTTTTTTTTACATAAAAGATATGGACCTTCCCCGAAAGCAGCCAAGCACGTAAGAGTAACTGTTACTAGTACATAATACTGTCATGATTAGTGAGCTGAGGTCCCAACCCTGCAGCAAGAAAAATAGCAGTGCTAATACTGAAGAGGGTGCCTTCAACAAAGCAAGAAAGAATCTGAAAAGGGTGCCGTGCGTACGTGGTGACTGGTGGCATCCAGGGGCCGAGCTAGTGGGCGATCCTCTTCACACGGCATGTCAGTGAGCCAGTTCCCTTCCGGATCCCACAAAAAAAAAATATCCACAGGCCAACCTCTCCCTTTATCCTATAGCCTGCTCTGCTCGTTATCAAAACACCCTCTCCTGCCATTTAGTGGCACGAGCAATATAAGATATTTACACATATGTGTTTAGAGAGAGAGAATATAGTTATATTATTAAGTATTTATATAAAAGTTATTTCATCTAATACAATCATCTTTTTTAAGTGTTTAGAGGGTTGTATTATTTTTATTAGATATAAGTATATATGTACACATGTTAATTACTGATGCCTAATTAAATATCAATACTTAAAAATAAACATCTTATCTATAAAAAAATCAGTTTTTATCTGCTACTCATCCCTTTAAACACATAGTACATGTCTGACACACCATTTCGCCCCCAACACGTTCGGTCCGAGTCCAAACCAACTCCGACTACATACAATTCCATTGGACCGGTCCATTCCCACGACCGCCATTTGACTCGGGAGCCAAACCAAAACCACACCAATCTTTGCCTGAAATCGCGAAAAAAATGCCCACTTTCTCCGCCCATTTTAGACGACGGACGCTGACCTAGACAACACCGGCCATCCGCACACAGCCACCATTCCACACCGCGCCAGCGCGCCAGCCAGCCAGCCTACCCAAAACCCACCGTTTCCACACCCAATTTTGAACCGCTCCATCCATCCATCCCAAAACTTCGAGTCCGCCCGAACGAAACATTCACCGTCCGAAGGAGAAAAAAAGAGGGAGGAGCTAAAGAAACCGTCGCGGGAGGCGGGGAAACTGAAGCGGACCGGAGAGGAGAGGAACGGCAGTGCGGTGCTCGTTTTCCGGCGATGGAGCGGTCCCATCCCTCCGAGGTGTACGAGCTCTTCGTGAGGCGCATGAACACCCCGAGGTAAGTAGGCGTGGGATTTTCATACGGTTCTTGTTCTCGCGTCCGTTCGGATCGATCTAGCGGTTTGTTGAGTGTTGTGCGCGCGGTGGTGCAGGGTGACAGTGGACAACGGGACGTGCGCGACGGCGACGCTGGTGCAGGTGCACAGCGCGCGGAAGCACGGCGTGCTGCTGGAGGCGGTGGCCGCGCTGTCCGAGCACGGCGTCTGCGTCCGAAAGGGCTACATCTCGTCCGACGACGGCCGGTGGTTCATGGACGTATTCCACGTCACGGACGCCGTGGGCTGCAAGGTGGCCGACACCGACGCGCTGCTCGCACGCCTCGAGTCCTCGCTCTCCGCCGAAGCATTGCCGAGGTCGGTGGGGTGCGCGCCGCCCGCCGCGGAGGGGCTCACCCTGCTCGAGCTCATCGGCACCGACCGCCCGGGGCTCCTCTCCGAGGTGTTCGCCGTGCTGCACGACCTCCGATGCAGCACCGTCGACGCCAAGGCTTGGACGCACGGCGGCCGCGTCGCCGTGCTGGTGTTCGTCTGCGACGAGGAGACCGGCGCGCTGATCGACGACGCGGCCCGGGTCAGGCGTATCGAGTCCCGGCTCAGGCACGTCCTCCGGGGTGGCGCGCGCGGCGCGAGGATGGTTCTGGCCGACGCGGCGGCGGTCGGCAACCTGGACCGGAGGCTCCACCAGCTGCTCAACGAGGACAGGGAGGCCGAGAGCCGCACCGCCTCGGAGGCGCCCACGACGACGGCGGTAGCGGTGGCGGTGCAGGAGTGGGGGGAGAGGGGGTACTCGGTGGTGACCGTGAGCTGCCGCGACCGGCCGAAGCTGCTGTTCGACGTGGTCTGCAGCTTGACGGACTTGGATTACGTGGTGTACCACGGCACGTTTGACACCGACGGCGATCACGCGCAGCAGGTGAGACTTCTAGCGGTTTCTTGCTCAAATGGTTTTAAAGTTTTTTTTTGGGTGGGGGGGGGGGGCGGGGACAACCATTTGGAGCTCTTGATTTCTCAATGTTATCTTGTTAATTTGGGGTTGGTATTTGCAATTCCCCTCTTCATCTCAGGTTCTTGGTTTCGGTTTCCTTGTAACGAATCTAGATGTTTCTTTGGGTGGTTGTGTCAAGCATATTGCCTTCTGTCATTGTTCCACTTTTTTTTTACTTCAATTTTGCCCCTTTTAAAAAAGTTTGTACTTTTTTTTTTAATTTCATTTGATTCTTCTGTCATTGTATCTCTTTTTTTTTAAAAAAATTATGGGATTTGGGAGGTCAAATGAAATACCTTTTTGCTCTTATGAAATAGGATTAAGCCTTTTGCATCACGCTATCATTTAACCTTGCATTTTATAAGGTTAACTAAAGAGTTACCCGGAGCTTATCGAAATGTTTCTCTCCTACTAAATTCAGATCATATAAGTTTATCTACATGCCTGTTGCATCCATTTCCATTCGAATCTGGACCTGCTTTGAAATTGAGCCGTTTTTTTAAAGAACCAATTGAGTCGACTTAGGTGGGGTTAATCTGAGTTCCGTTTGCTTGGCTTCGCTACAGGAGTTCTACATCAGGCGCTTGGACGGCCGGCCAATCAGCTCGGAGGCCGAGAGGCAGCGCGTGATCCAATGCTTGCAAGCGGCAATCGAGAGGCGCACATCCGAGGTACGTGATTGTTGAATGGTATCTCCTTTGCCTTCCCTCCATGCCACGCCACCGAGAAAAAGCACACAATTCCCCTTCAGAATTCCTAGCGCGAAAGTCTCTTTTCTGCCCAGCTTTCCACATCACCCTCATGTGTTTAGCTGAAATTCCAGCGGTGTCCGTCTAACGCGATCTTCTGTGCGTGGGAAGCAGGGTGTGAGGCTCGAGCTGCGCATCTCCGACCGGCGCGGGCTGCTCGCCTACGTGACACGTGTGTTCCGGGAGAATAGCCTCTCGGTCACGCACGCCGAGATCACCACCAGGGGCGACATGGCGATGAATGTCTTCCATGTCACTGATGTAGCCGGTCGTCCAGCCGACCCCAAGACGATCGATGAGGTGATACAGAGGATCGGCACGGAGAGCCTCCGGGTGAACGAGGAGCGGCGGCCTCGCCTGTGCTCGACGGAAGGCGATGCCGGCCGAGGCGGCGGCGGCGGCGGCGCAGGGGGGTTCTCTCTAGGGAGCCTTGTGAAGAAGAACCTCTACAACCTTGGACTCATAAGATCATGCTCGTAGGGACAGGAAGATGGGTTAGATGGAACACTTGTGTAAATATGGGATTGTGCATGGGTTAGTTTGTAATTAAGTAGACCCTTTTATTTCCCATTTTTAGGTTTAGTTGTCAGATGTACATACTAGAAATGAGAAGTTGTTGGTCGGTAACAGCTTGGAGCTTAGAAGGACTCTTTGGTGGGTCATGTATCTTCCTTTCACATGAAAATAGACAGATAGATCAATGTAAACAGGGTTGTACATGCATAATATAATACTTTATGGTCGTGACTAATTGTTTGACTTGCATTTCAGTATACATCTATTGTCAACTTCCTTGGTCTCTTTCGCTAGCACTTGTGGTATGCTATGCCACGGAGCCATTGTTTCCAACCAGAGCCAGTCCTTCAGGAATCATAAGCACAACACATTACATACACTGAATCCCTTCAGGAATCATAAGGACAGCCCATTCCTTACCCTTCGCATAACAACAGCTAGAGAAGTAGAGATCTCAAAACTGAAATGACGCTACTTGATTAACAAAATCTCCAAGGTGCTGCCATATGGCCCAACAAGAGAAATTAGGAAATACTAACATTCACCAACTAGCAGCATCAAAAGTCTAAAGTGATGCCATAAGAAATATTAATCAAAGAAATATGACGGCTGATTTGACATATCCGGTTTGAACTTTGCACTAATCCTCAACCGTGTCAGAAAACCCTGCATAAGAACGTTCCATCAGACCAGAAAAATCAACTATCCGTGTACATTTTTCTTTCCTTTCCAAATGGTATTTCTTTCATTGTATTTGCCGACAGAGTTTCACTAATTTGAGGGAGTCCAATGGTCCATGAGGTGTCCATGCATGACATATGGGCTCGGCTGTCCCCAGAAAAAGAAACAAGAGGGGGGATACTGTGACTATCATCACCACAGCTAAATACTCCTCCTAATGACCACGTATGCATACATTAGGCGGTGTCTCGCTTTCATGAGAATTTTCTTCATTCTCCTCGATCTCGAAGGCACCAACATTACGACATACATACAAAGGCGGTTGTTTTCTTGCGGAGATGCCGACGCATACGCTAAAAATTAACCAGGTCGTGCATGCAGAACGAACTGATTTGAACTTTCTCGCCACGAAACGAAAAGAAGCCAACCATTACCGACCTACCGCCAACTGCCGTAGATAGAACCAAACTTGGTACGAACGATACAATCGCGATTGCTTTCGGGGGCAGCCGTGGTAGATCAACTGAGGAAAATGACCGGCCAACCTTTTTATTTCCTCCCCCTCTCTCCGTGAGATGGAAGAGAGGTAGGAGCGTGTACCGAAATTAAAATTGGCACTGATTTGGGTGGGAGCCGCTGGGTAACTTGTCACTCGAATCCGCAACAACGACGGGTGGTTGCAGCGTCCATGGGGAGCAAAACGTGCGGGGAAACCACCTTGTAACAAATGGGTTCGGTATTTGGGCGGGGCGGTTCCGGCCGCCATCATTACCGATTGATCGTCTCCAAGTTGGCAATTGGGTTAAAAAGCCATTTTGCAACGGATCGTAAGCAACCAGCAGTAAGAAAAAAAAGGCAAAATTGGCTATATCCCATCACCGCAGCGACACAAAATTTGGGTATTTTACCGCTAATGATACCAATTTTGCATAAGAAAAAATTGGAAATGTTCGGACTCCACGCCATGAAGATTGCCTAAGCAGAAATGCTTCGCAGGGGGGGTTTGAACTTTGAAGCATAATCTCGTTGCTTACATCGCACCGGATTTATCCAGACCAAGTGTCTGGGAAAATCGTTCGTACCATGAGCAGATAGCAGTGAGTGGCAATGTTGAGGGGTCCCCTGCGTTGTATCGGCCCAGATCTGAACTGGTCCAGCCTTTCTACTTATCCAGCTGCAGGGGTTTGGTCTCCATCGACCATGTTGCGTATGAAACCTAGTTACCTACCTATCAAGACGGCCTCGTTTTCGAAGGACGACGCTCTTCCTGGCTTCGATTTCGACAAGGAAACTGAAGCCGTTAGCTTCTTGTCTGGCCCCGAGAGGAGAGTATTCCAAAGCTGGTGCCTGCCCAGCAAGGCAGACGCCTCATGGGCTCATGGCAGCGGCGCAGAGCAACAACTGCCTCCCCCGTCCTGCCGCCCAAGGATCCCGTCATCGGATTCCTTCCGGTTCCGTTGCTGCTCCGGTCAAGTGTCTTCACAGCTGTCTCGTAGGAATTACTCCAGGAAACAACGGTGGTACATGAGTTGAGGGCTTCTCCAATCTCTATTTTGCAGTTGCAAGTACTGGATTGTCCACATATGGTTGTGCTCGTTGTGACATGAATTAGATGAAGGACAAATAGTACTGCTTATCTAGTGCCTAATCCGAAACAGGAATGGTCAATCATTGCATACATTGATTTGAGTAGCATAGAAAATTTGTGAAGTGATAATGGTGATAACTGATGCACTTCGTGTTGTTAAAGAATGGTTCTTCCCCAGTTCCTGAGAGGACAGGGCAAGACTGTATACAGTGCGGTAACTGATCTGTAGTTCTGTACAAAAGAATCTGTGGCTATTTGCAAGTTTATGAGTGGAGTACGTGTGCCCTTTGTTTCTGACGTGGTTCACACAACCAGTTACAACCGTGCACAAGCATTAGCTAATCTTGTAAGTCTTTCAGTCTACACAGGATCACTGCTTCTAGGTATTATTCTTACAGGAAGGCCGGCTGGCATGGGGTCGTGAGTATCTGCTACGCCATGTGGATCATCTTCATCCTTCTGGGGGACATCAGCAAAATGAAGACTCAGCCCTTCCTCAATGTCAGAGTCGTCCATATACCTTGTCTTGGACAAGGCTTGGGGATTTCTCCAGCTGCTATTGCTCTGCTCTAGCTCTCCCGTGCTTCCCTCCGATATATCGCCACTGCGATGGCTGGAACGACTGCCAGTCATGTACTGATTTCCAAATTCTGTAGGCTCGATAAAACTGCCTTGCGGACCACGATAAGATGCAGGGGCCTGGTCCCACCAATGGCCAGTAGATTGATCTGTATCACGGTGCTTCACGGGAGCAAGCTGAAACAAAGCGCTTGATGTTGATGCCCCCATTGGACTTTGAATTCTTCCATACAAATCAGTGTCCCAGTTTCCCACTTCTTCAATTTCAGATGTTTTCCTTGCTGGTGAACTTGTGGCCTCACCAGTCTCAGGGGATGCATTGTCAAAATGGGGAGCCTCAGTTCTATTCGAGTGCGGTGGATGACACATGTAATACCAGTCCAGAATATATGGATGAGTTCTTTGATCTGTATCAAGCAATCCCAAGGGGCCCAAGTTATAAACAGCAGGTGTGATGGCCTCAGCGTGGTTACGGATATCACTTGGGAGCATTTGATGGAAGATATCACCTCTTTGACCTCTAGTGCTAGCCACAAAGCCTGATGCTTCCATTGCTTGATATTGTGCAAGAGCTTGTTGACGTATTTGCGTTTCCTTGAACTTTTGGAGGTTAGATAAGAATTGCTTGCCATCATCATTTGGCTCCCATGATGGATAGACAGTCTGAAAACTGTAAACAATTATGTAATGCAATTAGACTTCATATGTTGTTGCTTCAGCAGCCAAATACATGGCATATGATTGGAAATGTACAGTGTACATGGAGAACTGAAGCAAAATTGGATGGTGTTTGCTTGGAATATCATATGATTGGTGCTAAACTTCCTCAGTCCCTATATTATACTACATCTATAAAGTGGCAACAATAATTTAACAGGGTAACAATGTTGTTAAATGATATTCAACGGTAAACATGGAAATGCTCAACTTTCGTCATATTTTAGGACAAAAGGACTCTGTTATGTAGTACTCCCTCCAATCCAATAAAATGTTGAAAATACTTGTGTTTTTTATTTTTCTAAGAAACATTTTCTTATCCCTATTAAATGTTGATTGGTACAATTTAGACAGGTGTACATTTGACAGGGGCAAACTATGCCAAAAAAAGGCAATCAGCATCTCCCCTGTTCAATGTGCATAAAGCTCGTCTATTTTGGACCAGAGGAGTACAAAATAAGGATAATTTGCAGCATAAGAAAAATAACTTCAGATCGAAGAACTATTGAAGTACACCAAGCCATTTAATCAACTTTTGATGGCACTAATCTTCATAATAGACCATACTATATAGTTAGTAAGAAGCACATGAAGCACATGAAACTTGAAAATATATTTACCTTAAGAATGATTTCTCCATTTTCCCTTGGGAGCTCCTCAGGCTTTTAAGAGCATCAAATGGTGAACCATAGTTTCTATTTCCATGTCTTTTGAAGTCAAACAAGCTTAAGCTATTGAAGCAGAGAGAAGCAATGATGTTAAGTGTTACAAAGGCCCAGCAAAAATAGATGATAAAGAAAGTAGTTTCTGAAGGAATGTCAGCAGAGAACCTGCATACATCTCCCACTCCATCTACATAAATTGTGAAGTCTGAGATGAAGCGCAGAATATCATCAGCTCGCTGTAAATTAATAAGAATTCATAACTGTCACAGAACTTTAGAAGCACATTTTTGTTGAGCTAGTTCAGAACATTACCTTTGGTACCTCAAAAATGAGCAAGTAAGGAGTGATGAAAATGGAGGCCATCTCTTCTAGTAGCATTACTATGGTATACTGCATGCACAATTTATCATGTCGATTCTCAAAGCAACAATTAAAAAAGCAAACCACATGGCCAATACACTTATATCCTAAATATTAAACATAAACAATATAAATAAATTCAACCGAGATCTAAATGCAAGTTATATCTAACCAGCAGACTAGCAGAGCACTTTGCTGAGTCCTGTGAATCCACACACCCAAAACTAACTTTTATTTTTTCAGATATAGCACTCTAACTGAAAGATATGAAAACAACTAGAAAACATTAGCTTTGTAATAAGCATTGCAAAATGGTAAGATATTATCTCTACTTTTATATTCTCCTATTAATTTACCTGTCCCATGATGAAAAAAAAAAGAAATTTAATTGTCATAAGGCTTTATTTTTTAGTAATGCAGTGGCTTGGGGAATCACAAAAACAAATGGTGGCGGGTGCCGATAAAATGGATGGCACAGCATATAGCACATTTGAATACCTTGGTTAGTTGGTTAAATATAGCATATGTACAATTCTCTCAGCCAACTCTGTTATCTTAAACAAAACAACATTAGAGGTGAACTAAATTACCTGAAATAGTGTTTCAAATTCTCTTCGCACCAGTTCACTGCTCTCTTTACCACGCCACCTCTTAGGCATGTAATGTGTTTGCTGGACAACGAGGCACATGGTCCCTTCTGGGTCAATGACTTGAAGTTCATCAGCCACTACTTTTCGACTTATGGCTGCTATTGTTCCAAACACGATGGTATACCAGAAGAGGTTTCTTCCAAAAATCTTCAAAAATTATGGATGTGAGATTTTACAAGGTGATCAAGATGCAAGTAATACCGAACGAAATAATGCGGAACAAAGGACTTACATGGCCCTCGAGAATGGATTCACCCAGAAATCCAATGATTATTAGAGCACCAGCCAGGCCACCAGAAACAAAAGATACGAATTTTGCCATGATAGAAATCAGTGGAGTTGGAAATTGCTTCAAGTAATTCAAAGAATGCACAGCACTGTTGTTCATCCTATGTCTGAAGAAATGATCTACCTGAAATTATTGTAAGCAGTTGAGTTTTAGAGAAACAATAAGGCTAATTACATAGTATTTATAGGCCTCAGCAGGCACACAGTGCTTTGCAGCTAGAGCTAATATGAGGCTGGTGAATGCCACAGACATTGAGAAAGTAAGGGAGGCCAGAGAGGTCAAAGATCCATTTAGATCATTCATAGTAGCAGTAATGATTGCATAAGAATAATCAGTTCTTCAAGAGAAGATACCTCATTATACTCCCTAAAAATCCACCTTGATAAGTTTGACCACCTTCTAGATGATGCTGTACTGGGGTGATTATAAATTTCTTCTGCATGTCTCAGAATGAGGTACACCAATGGGAAGATCACAAGGCAGGGTGACAGAATAAGCATTGCAATGCCCACAAATACAAGACGCTTTTTCAACACAGCTGGGCTTGTTAGAAAATCTTTTCGGACACAGAATTTACTGCACAATAAATGAATATCAGTTTTCCGTATAAGTTTTAACTTTTAAAAAGAGGAACTAAATTAAAGTTACCAAAAAGGAAAATTTACTAAGCCAAAACATTCACGGGACCATGGATCAAAAAACCGTTTCCGGAGGGAATCCCGGCTGGCTGGCGGAAATGATAACCGGCCGGTTACCGGAATTCCCGGAAAAATTCCCGATGAAATTCGCATGATTTTACTTAAAAACCAGTCGAATTTCAAAAATTAAAATTTGAATTTGCTAAACCGGAAAGAAACTGGCCGGGATTGGTACCCCCAGTCCCCACCGGTAAGACCAGTTACCGCCGATAACCAATGGTAACCGCCGATTTTTCCCCTGCACGGGACCATCCCAAAGCAATGTGTGAGTCTTGCCAGAAAACTTCGCAGTGGATGGTGTACACAATTTGGTGCACAAGTGGAAAATCTTTTGGTTTGGGTATCAAATCAATATTAAAAAAATTCTGAAAACAATTGTAGATGCGCTTCTGAAATTACTCTATTAGTATAGTTCAAATTCATTCCACATTGAGAGTAACAAAAATGAGAAAATTCTGACAAATGAAAAATCAAAAAGGAAAGGAAAAAAGATTACATCTATTTTTTTCGGAAATTTTTATATTGATTTGATGCCTAAACCAAATGTTTTAGCACATGTGCACAAAATTGTGCTTTTGCACTAGATATCTCCCCCCTTCCATGTGAATTGATTATTTAAGTTAACAAAAGAAATATGACATGTGGTCATCTAGAAAATTAGTAGTACGGCAGTAAAGCTTGTGTTAGATATTTCGCAATCAGTAACCAAATATTTAGCAATCGGTAGCCACTATATTATAAGTAGTGTCATGTCGATATTTTGGTTTATACCACGTGGGTTCTGTTGGGGGAGGGTCCCTGCCACCTCGAGCAGACGCTGACCACATGAAAGCATGACGCCCTGAACGGACCAACCCCGAACGGGGTCCGAGGGCCAACCTCAGACGGGGTCCGCGAACCAACCACGGGACGGGTCCGAAGACCGACCCCAGATGGATTCCGAGGACCAACCTCGGACGAGGTCTGGAGACCAACCCTGGACGAGGTCTGATGATCAACCTCGGCGAGGCGCAACACATCGGCAAACCTACTCCGGACGAGGTCCAAGGACCGACTCCAGACAGGGTCCAGAGGCCAACCTAGCCGAGGTACGACACATCGGCGGACCCACTCGGAGGTGGCGGGACCCGCTTGGCGAAACAGACAAAAGTACCCTCGAGATGGACTAGATACCAAGGGCAATGATATAACTTCGCATGCCTACCCCTCCCACTCTATAAATAGGCTCTATGTAAATGGGAGAGGAGGCTATTTTGTAACAACTACTACACATATGCAATACATGAAGATGGATTGTGGTGTTTGATTCTCGTTGAGGTCCCTTTCGCACCCCCGACAGTCGACGCGTCCGACTGGGGGTGCCACAAGTTTATTGTCCGATCTCGTATCGACAACAGGTTCAATACTACGAAAAAGAAAAAGAGAGTAATAATGACTGGTACGGACAGTATAGCTGGCTTATTTGCACCCGCTTGTGCAGCTAAGTTCTTAGGCAGCAGCTTAACCACTTATACGGCCTGCTTAAGGGCCTGTTTGCCCTGGCTAGAGCTTCTCTCAAAAGCAGGAGCAGCATGTAGAAACAGATACATAACTTGATCATCTAGATAGTGAAAATATTTTAGCCAAATAAATAGTATTGAAATAGTAAAATACTTGGCCAAATAAATTCATTACTACCAAGTAGTTACAGATACCGAGGTACAAACTTCCTTACCTGTCAAACATACTTTGGAAGATGCACCAATTTAAGGTCCATTCTAGGGCTTTTGGAAGTATCAGATAGTTCCTCCTGCCATGAACATGAGATTTGACAGTTGGACCAGCTCCAGGTACCCAAGGATGAATTGGAAATGAAATAATGCCTTTATTGACCATCCCTATCAAGTAATTTTCTTTCCTCATTATTCTCATGATAATATCATGCTCCGAGAGATCCCTAACAACACAAAGTTTTTTTGACTTTTGTAGCAGGACAGCCTTCTCAATTATTGTGGGCCATGATATGGTTTGAATCTCGAGATCTGTAACCTTAAGGCTAAACAAAGAGAAACAGAATGTGGATAAAGTCATTGATTGCTCTGAGCTAAAAAATAACACACATTAAGCTGAAACCTTACCTATTATAGTAGAAGTCACGAACATTCAGTGTACTTCTCAGTTGTACAAAGAACTTGAGGAAGTTGATAAGTCCATAGGTTGTCAATATAACCATTGATCCAATAGTGATCATTTTAGGAAATGTGAAGGGAACTAGTGGATTATGCTTAACGACTTTCATCAGATCACATGGTTTCTCCCCAGACTCAAGTGCCTCCACACCGCATTTCAAATGGCCGAGGGCATTCCAATCGACATATAAGAAGAAAAACCCAATACAACATACCATAAACAGTACATTAAGGATCTCGATTATCCATTTGGTAACGATACACCTTAGTCCTTTTGCACAGAAATATTCATAGAGCCTTTCGAAGAAAATATCCAAGTCAGGAATCGGTTCTTCCTTGAAGCCTTCACCATGGAGAAGTCCAGATGGGCTCTCACTTCCAGAACTTGGCAACCTTCGATAGTCTGACAACTCTATTTCAGGTGGAATATCAATGAGCAGTTGTGCTGATAATGGTGATTCGTTTCTCCATGGCCACTTAAATCTTGATTGTGCATTTGTGTCCTTCAAAGGAAAGGACATCATTCATGAAATGAAAAGCTAAGGCCAATTGGTATCCTTGCCATGCCACAGGAAACCACCTATAAACAAAACCAAAAGGAAATCAATGTGAAGTAAAAGCACGATGGAACGAGTGTCTCCTATAAAAAAAAAAACTCGCAGGTACTACAAATAGAAGAAACCGAACAAATGCTACACGCAGGCTTATTATTTTCAAATAATCTAAACCAAGACGAAGTTCTGAACAGGCTTTACGCTAGTAAATTGGGAAGGCATTACAGACAAGGTGAACGTACAAGCAGCAAGCAATTAGGAACAGATAAACCTTTTCTACTTGAAGCACTAAATGTCAACAAGGCAGTATGTCTCCAACTCCAAGCAGCAACAATATGATGTCCAAACTAAGAAACCTTAAATTCCTTCTGAGTTCTGATTGATGAATTGATAAATCAACCGCCACCAAAAGGCCCAAACGTAATTGCACAGTACATATCCCCCTTCAAATCTTCCGCGTCACGAAAAGCAATTCGGTGTCCGGCACCTCAAGGTCAGCAGCTAAACAACACGTTTTAGCTAACTTCTAGCAAAATCTCTACCCGCCAGCACCCAAACCCACCATACAACACATGACCAATTCAACCACCGAAGTTCTCCTCCGACTAGCACCGAACTCCCAAACCAAACCAAACTGGTCTGGCAAAGCTTGGTTTCTATCGGAAAAATCGCAGAAGGGCCACGCGCAGAGGAGAAAAAAAGGGAGAGGTAGAACTCATCCACCGACCTGATGGGCACCGGCGATCGCCGGGCGCAAGCGCGATGGGCGCCGGTTTGCGAGGGCCGCGTGGGACGAGGGTTCCGCGGGGAGGAGGTCGCTTGCGGTGGACTGCGGCTTCGGGGTTGGGGTTTGGGTGGGGTAATCGCACGGGGGGAGAAGACGAGGAGAGGGGAGGAGAGGGGGCGGTGTGTCTCAGGATTTCAGCCTTCGTGAGAGACGTAACGGGATCGGGGAATCGCACGAGAGGGGATCATTTTGTTCGTTGCCTTTATCCATGGGTTTCGCTTTGCTTCGCGTCGCGTTGCGTTGGTCGCCAAGTAATTAGGAATCGTAATTGCTTGCGCAGGGGATTGCCCGTTAACAACTAGTTAGATTGACCAAATGCTAATGGTGTCGTTTTTTTCGATGGCTAATAATGTTATTTATAGTACGATTTTGCTAAATAATATTTGGTTATTTTTTTTATCAAAATAGTCGAATTTTCATCCGTCCGATATGCTTTGAGATTTACAATCTTCTCATATGGTGAATTGTGTCCGAATTTATTACGATTTTTTTCTTCAGAACATAATAGATTCACTATATTATCGTATTTTGTTGGTATAAAATTTTATTTTATTTCTTTGTTTTGCTCAATCTCTCCAAGTATACGTTAGATTTTGAATCATGTGATGAAAATATGAATTATTAAGATTTTTAGAAATAATTACAGTGACAAAGAATAAAAATTACATAAATAACTAACTATAATTTATTTATAATAAAGTTATAAATAAATTAAAATTTAACTATTTTGAGCTAAAAAAACAGTCAAATTTTGTATACACAGACCCTTTATAGTACAGCTACTTATAATTTTATTTTTAATTTCAGCGAGATATTCACGTAGGTGCCCATGACATGTTACATTTCAACTCTCATTTAGAAGTTGAACCCACTTCGCTGCTACCGTGCTACGTACACCTGTCCACCGCAAATAACCTTTGTTTGTTCCTGACTGCCGAGTGCCCCGCGCGCCGCTGTGCCGTGCCGTCCGCGCGCAGCGCGCTGTTGCTGGGCGGTGGTGGAGAGGTCTCCCGGCTCTTCCCAAGCGACTGGAGCCTGACGAGCGGCTGGCGCGCGCCAATCCTCGGCGGTACCTCAACGCCGGCCCATGCCATGCGCGCGTGCGTGAGCGCTCCTGGGTCGCTGCCGTGACTAGTGGTGCGATGGGAGTGATATCTCATTCTATATTCTATTTTATATTTTTTGGAGTTTAAGTCAAAGACGATAGTGTTGGATACCAATTCATTCATCCCGTATTCGTTCCGTAAACCTTCGGTCGGTCAGTCGGACATATATTATCTATTTATTTTGCACCCCTACACAGGACATTGGATAGTAAAGGTGCACTTAGTATCCCCTACATGCTCAGATGTAGCAACTCACCTATCTATTATTATGTTTCTAAGTGAATTCACAACAAGCTTTCCTCGTACCACCTGATATACGTATACATACGGATGGATATCGTTCATCCATTGTCCTATTTTTTTTTCCTTGGAGTCGGAGTCGGACACGGATAATGCCGGATAATCATTTATCTCTTTCGTATTCGCTCCACAAACTTTCGGTCGATCAGTAAAAAATTATCCGCTCTGTTTGTACCTCTAGTCGAGCCTACGTGATCGGCTGTGCAGTGCAAGTGCACCTGTGGAGCACCCCAATCCACGATGCACGCTTATACAGATGGTCTGTTTGGCAACAATTGGGAAGGGGAATATGAGTTTAAAGGAGAGAGTTTGTAGTGAGATGATAAATAGGAGTTTGATTTTTAGTTTTGATTATCTGTTTGACAAGAGAGATGAGTAATCGTGAGGGATTTCTTTATAACTTCTTAGATGTCTTAATTTAAGTTACGATAAAGGACTGGGATCTATTGCTCAACAATTCGCTCCCAATTTTCACCCTGGGTTTGAAATGATAGGAATTAGACCCTCAAACTCCGAATTATCATCCAACCTAAATTCTCATGCCAACGAACGAAATAAAAGATTTCATAACCCTCGTCTACTAAATTCCCATTCCCTTCCGCCGATTCCTGGGCCTGGTTTGCTGCAAGTTGTAGTTCGTTGGGAATTGGAATGGATCGGAATCCACTGCTACACATGTGCGCCGGCGGCCCGGCCCCGTGGATGGCTCAGCTCGTGCACCAAATCCCAAGTTCTCTGACGAGCAGCTGATGGGCCGTAGAGACACAATCCTATGAACGCCTGAGCGAGCTAGATTTCTCTGCTTGGTAACTTCTTTTTTATTAACTATTGTAGATATGGGATTAAAAAGTGTTGTATAAGTAACGGCTGTGCTTATTTGGAACTTCAGTCTACAAGTAGTACTTCGATATCTTCGTACCGAAACCACTCATATATATAACTTCCTGCCTTTGATATAATTAAATCAGAGAACTATTAATCGTAAAAGAAGCAATATGAACATCACGCATTGTTTTTTTCACCAAACGTTGTTAGAGCCAGCCAAATGAAATACTTAGATACTATCTCCCGTTATTTTACTTTTGTGCATATTATAGGGCAAAGTTTTAAAATGTTAACTGCATGTGTTCCAAAACGACACGTAAAAAAGAACGAAGGAAGTATTTTAGCATATTAATTAGTGCAGATGTGGTAGCTGCTTTCAACATAAATTATTTGGATTCCTTCACTCGCAGAAAAAAGGCATTGGAATTAGAAAATTGATCCATAGAATATAGATACTCATTATTTGGAAAATAAAACAATCTAATTAGAAATAGCTATATTATTTGTTTACAAATAATAGCAGGATTATTTAGAATACACAAAGGTCTAATTAGCAATAGCAAGATAGTACCGGCTTCACCATGGCCTCACCATCCCAAGATTGTTAGGTTATAAAAAATGCAAGATTATTTAGAAGACACAAACATACAATTATCAATAGCGATCCGCCCAGGTCGTGCGGACCAACGTGTGTGGAGAGTGGGCGGCTTCCTATGCAATTCCCGTAGAATGTTCGTAAAATTCCTTCACCAATTCAACTACGTACTCCCGTACCGAGTGCCAGACTCATCCCGCCTCACCTTGGAGATACTCCCGCTCTCTAGATTTTCTTAATTACAGTTGTCGTGTGGAGAATTCCCTATCATATGTTGTACTCGGCGACAAACAAAATTATAGGCTCCGGTTGGAACTCGCGAATTTTGCTTGATTCATGTATGAATTAAATTGTTTCCTGTTGAATTCCTACGTTCCAAACAAAGTCATAATCTTTTTCTTGCTCTTCTCTGAATTGCTGGTCTCTAGCTATTTGATTGCAGTACATCATATCAATTAAGCTTCATTATAGATCCACTTCAAGGACGGGTTAGTGGCTTGGTGCGAGTGATCTATAGGATTAACACGGTGTGCCTTATTGAATCAAATACACACACGTTTGTTTTCACCCTCACTCCCATGAGACCCTTATGCATCCCCAAAATTTATAGTGCCTACATGTAATGGATACCCGGACTTCGGGCAGCCGCCACACTTCCCCCTAAAAACACTAGCCACTACCAAACAACCCCCCCTCTCCTCCTCTCTTCCTCCTCGCCACCACCGTCGGCGGCTACCGACCGGCCAGCGGCAGTGGCGGGGCTTCTTCTCCTCAGTGGTGGTGCTTGATCTGCATCGTGCTCTCAATGTCCAATGTCTGTCCGTCGATTTTCAACGGTGTGGACTTTCGTCGAGGTTGGATCTAGGCCCTTCTCCGCCGGCTCGTCTTCGGGCATGGCGATCCGGGGCCCTTCTCCACCGGCTTCTTTCGGCGGCACGGCTTCGTCGATGGCATAGCGACGGAGGTGGCGCAGTGCAGATCCATATTTGACGCAGTTGGTAGAGATCGTGACGGCTCGGTGGCAGTGGCGGCTTGTGCGGCGCTCGACTCCTCCCCGGTGGACGACTTTTAACCGGCCGACGCGTGGGCTACGGTGGACGTTGCCTTCCTTTGGTGCTGGCGGTTGGCCGTTGGAGATGTTGCAGACGTCATCTTAACGATCTGGCCTTCATTAGTTGGATCCAGTGATGAGGTCATGCTGTGGCGTGGTCTTGGAACGCTGGTACCTTTGATCCGGGATGAAAACTCTTGATCTGGCCTTTGTTGATTGGATCCAGCAACGACGTCGACCTGGGCGGTGTTACCTTCTTGAAGGCGTTGCTTTGGAGAACCGGTACCTGAGCTCTGGAGTGAAAACTTATAATCTGACCTTCGTTGGTTGGATCCGGTGATGACGACATGAGTCGTATCCCTTCTTGGAAGCGTTGCTACGGAGATTGGCCCATCATCACCTCTTTGCTGCGTAGTTGCTATTCGCGTGTGGATGATCTCTTAGTTGGTCCCGGGGGCGGAGCTAGGTGGTCTTTTTTTAGGCTAGCCTTTGCACGATAATTTGTTTGTCATTGTTGGTTTTTGACACTTTTTGTTTTAAGCTTTTAGCTGATGGTGGTATAATATCTGTATATATCCTTAGTTTGTGCAGAGACCAAAAGTTATACTTTCATTATCTAAAAATGCACACATGTGTGCGTGTGTGGTGTGACCGCCTTGAGTGACATGTGTGACCTCCTTGTACTTAAAAAAATGCCTATTTTTTAGAATTGTAGGCATGCAAGTCGGTATGCTTATTTATTTTAGAATTGGAGGCATGTGTGACTTGGATGGAGAAAATTTAATTACAATGTGTATTCATCTAATGACCTTTTTGTGATGAAATCTAATGACCTATATATACTGCTTAATTTGGAATTAAAGGTCAAACAATCAAAAATTTATATGAAGTAGCTAATTAAAACGTATCAATATCCAATCCAACTAACCTAGTTCTAGATTTGGAAGCATGGTTTGAAGAGACATACCTCTTTGAGAAGAGAAAGAGACATACCTCTTTGAGAAAAAAAAACTCGCTGATATCACTTCGGGACTTTCATATGTTTCAAAATAACTTCGGGGCTTCCATGACTTAATTACACTGTTACTTCACCTTTGTGCAGAGCTGTTGAAATTTGCTCTCTCTCCCAGTCTCCCTCTTCGGCCGGATTATCAATCTTGCATTGCGCAATCATACCCATAAAGCTAAGCTTTTTGCGAAACCGGCGGGCAGTCCGTTCCACGTTTGAATACTGATAGGAGGAATTACATGGAACTTCTCCCCTCCTATTAAGATCGTAGTGTAGCTTGACATGATCGCTGGTGGCTGGTACATTTGATCAGCATGGAATTGATGGATGGCAAGGTTGATCAGCAATTCAGCATGGCTCGACGTGAGCCCAGGAGATTGCTTCAACACATCCTATTCAGTTGAGAGGGTAACTTGTTAGGATCGATGGCGGCAGCTGGTACATGGAAGCAGACGGCGGCGAGTTGGAGAGCGTAGTTTTGAGTTTTGGCAGCCAGCTTCACTTTTTCCTGTGCGCATGGAGGAACGGCATTTTCCTCCTCCTTTCCGCTTCGCGCCCGTGGTTGAAGTCTCGAGGATAACGTACTACTTCGGCTTCCTATGGAAATTAACGTCATATTTTTGCTACGATAACCTTAGGTGCAGCAATTAAGTATAGATTAACCTTAGGTGCAGCAATTAAGTATAGATTAACCTTAGGTTAATTTAGTTGCTGCACTTTTTTAAGTTAATTTAGTTGCTGCACTTTTTATAATTATTTGAGTTCGTGTCGAAATAAAATTGCTTATTTTATTTTATTTTTATTCTCAATTTAAGTTATTTTTTGTTGCATTTCGTATACAAATCTAATTGCATTTATTTATTTTTTATTCTGAATTCTAATTATTTATGGATTTTTCTTAGGAATTTGTATGAAAATCAAATTGCTATTTTTTATTTTATTTTTATTCTAAATTTTAATCTAGACTATTATAATTTGAGCCCACGATAATTGACGGTGTAGATTCTTCTTTTTTCCACCGATTAACGTGAAAATTTCTAACCATTAACGTGGTGGCTTCGTTTGACTTGGAAGTTGGCAGATAGATGACAGATTGCATCTGATTACTTGGAAGTTGTCAACAAACTAAAGATGGTGAGTAAGTGTCCATATCAGATTATTCTCCACGAGATTAAGTGGATGCTTCGTTTGCTACCCTTACAAACCAAACCAAATATTGATAACGTCAACGAAAATTTATTGATATTTTCTACCAAAATTTAGTAACGCCAATGAAATCCAATGTACAAGCAGACAATCCGAAGGCGAGGAAATCTCTCACTAAAATTTTGATAACATCAAAATTTGGTTTGGCCACAATCCAGACAACGTTCTTTTTGCTAATATTTGGTTTTGCTCAAATTTTGGCTACGCCAAAATTTTGGCCATCAACCAAACAACCTCTAAAAGTAAGTTGTTACTGTTAGAGCAAGTGGAATTCTGGCATGAAGGACGGGACTCGGATGTTGAAGCGAATTTGATAGTGAAGAGTGTGTGTATGGTCTGGCCTAGGTCGTTACGTTTGGCTCGTTGGTGCCCCATAGGGGCGGAGCCAGTATTTAAGGACGAGGAGGGTCAAATAAGACCCTGTTTGGTAGAGCTCCAGATTCTTATTTTTCAGATTCTACTCCTGATTCTCTGAGAAACCACTTCTCTGAGAATCTGGAGCTATCTGTTGAAAGCGTTTGGCTGGTAGGTTAGCTCCAAAAACC
This sequence comes from Ampelocalamus luodianensis, assembly GCA_036346255.1. Lineage (NCBI taxonomy): Eukaryota > Viridiplantae > Streptophyta > Magnoliopsida > Poales > Poaceae > Ampelocalamus > Ampelocalamus luodianensis. Next base: position 14,378,334 of record CM070622.1, read on the forward strand.
ATATGAGGGATGATTAGAGGCAAATAGACTATGTTACCCCTAGTTGTAATAATTCAATTGTATTTGTGTCTTTCTCCTATGTATTTATACACAAATTATAGAATTTTTTTTCCCTAAATTTGTTTAGACCATGTGAATGTATATACGTTGTATCTATACACAATGACAGGTTACATTGCATTTACACTTCATGATGGATTACAATTGTGTATAAGCAAATTTTGTACTGTTCACGCTGCGATAGATGATGCTGGAGATATCGCATTCATATCGTATAAATGTTCAAATGATAATTAAATGATATCACGTACAAGTATTGTAATGAACAATCCACACACTATCTTAGTGTTCTCGTCGTTCCACTCAGCGTTATCAGCCATCTACATATTTGGCTCTTAAATTTTGTTTATCAAATTGACATCAACAACAAGATATATAGACACCTAGAACTATGGGCATACAAGCAGACACAGCTTCGCTGATATGACAACCATCTGAAGTTCCGAACCAAAAAAACCTCTATCAAGTTCTTTATTACTGCTCATGTATAGAAAGTTCAATGATCAACATGACAAACTCAATGAATGACTATCAAAGTAGTGCACAAGAAGGAAGTATCACAACTCTTGAAACATGTGTAATTGCCACATTGGAGCTCATGGCAATTACAACTCTTGAAACTCTTGAGAAGAGGTTCCATACGTTGTAGAATGCTGATGAGATGATAGCTGCTATGCTCTCGTTTGGTGTCAAGCCCACTGCCATCATTCCGTAGAATGTGAAATCTGTGATGTGAAGTACATGAAGAACAACTACCACAAGAACTTGGCAATCCACTCAAATCCAATCATTGAATAGACTAGTCGCCATATACGAGTGCGAACCAAGATGCGATGGCGGATCTAGAAATTAGATGATGCTAGTGCTCGACGATGTTTGCTCATCTGCTCCTGTCGTGGCTTCACAAATCGAAGTTCACATTTCACGGCATTGTGGCATTATGCGAGCTCTCTGGACTACAACTCCACAAGTTCAAGGAGACAATCGGACAAGACAAGGACACATCAAGTACATCACGTATTCACATTACTACATTAGTCATTACTCTACTCATTAGACATTAGGCCACAGATTGATTCGGACTTAAACAGGATCAGCTATTCAACATTTTAGCTCTCACAGTCTCACCACTCACCTCCAGACACTAGCAGAGTAGCAGTAGCAGTCCAGGCCCAGCCGCCCAAGCATCCAACACCAGGCTCCACGCCTCCACTGCACTTTTTGTTCCACCACAAATATGAGTTAGATTTCAGGACCAAAATAACTTGACAATGTTAACAAATAGCTGTGCTCAACTGCACTTTTTGTTCCACCACAAATATGAGTTAGATTTCAAGGGCATTCCATTCTTTACAGTTGTGCATCCATATACTCTAAGACAAATTACTTGTCCAAATGCATATGGGAAAGCTGAATACATGCCAGCTGCTCTTTCTCGGAACAAAGCGGGATACTGCATGGAACACAATCCGATGGCCATTACGTAAGAACCATAACTATGGATACAAATATCCAAGAATGCAATGCGGCTAGACTTGTCAACTGCAAGCATATTATTGTTTCTAGCTTCCTGACAATGTACACTCTGATTTTCTTTTATAAAAGAAAGTCATAGCTAAAAAGTCGACTAAGCGAATGATGAATCGAATCGATAAAACTTTGCAATTTGGTTCAGTTATTTTAGTTTATTAATTTAGGATAATTTATGTGCTACGAATATAAAAAAACCGACCAAATGAATTGGATAGCTATCAGAACTACAAAGCTAATTCTTGTCGCTCGTTTCTTTTGTCCAGATACAATATTGTTTAGCGGTTGTGGTTTTTGGTTAATAAACAGACGATCATCATTACCACTCGACTAGGAAATGGTTCTTGAAACATGTGTAATTGCCACATTGGAGCTCATGGCAAATACTTTCTCACTATATCATCGCTAGAACTTACGGTTAATCCTGAAAGGAACTTTGCAAGATTCACAATTACATTATAGACTCTTTGTTTCTGGTAGTTCTACTATTCTTGAACAAACCTACAGAATAAACAAACTTGATTTAATCAATTCAATTTCAGAAATAGCCTACAACCAAAAGTTGTAGCCCATTTGGAGAATTCCCTAAAACTGAACCGATCCAATGCAAACCATACTTAACAACCCAGCAAAATGCTCTGGACTGACGCTGTAGCACCAACTAAACTAGAACAGACCATGAAAAGTATGAATAGAAAAACAGAAGATTTTTTAACTTGAGAAAGCTATGTGATTCCAACTTTTTTGAAAAAAAAAACACTGGGAGATAGATAGAGCAACACACTTGGATCTGCCCCGAGCAATGGGTACACAGCGAACGATCAACCCCGCAACCAAGAACCAAGGTCACAGTTCTTAGCATGCTCACCATTCTACTAAAACCACTGGCTCGATTAGACAAACAACTAGAGAATCCCAACAAACAATCCGATTCCATTCCACAGGGTATAGAGAGATGGGCGGAGGAAAAGATGCATACCTAGATATGCAAACTTCCGATGGCAACAGATGATCCAAACAATGGAACTAATGAGGATAAGATCGTATGACGGTGGAGGTGGTGGTGGAGGTCGGGGAGGTGGTCGGCGTAGGGGGGCTCGGGGAGGAGGCCGGCGCAGGGGGGCTCAGGGAGGAGGCCGACGCAGGGGGGGCTCGGGGAGGAGGCCGAACGCAGGGGCGCTGGGAGGAGGCCGACGCAGGGGGCTCGGGGAGGAGGCCGGCGCACGGGAAATCGCCAGTCGCGAGAGAGGAGGAGATGAGGACGCTAGGGGAAACACGGTCGGGGCCTCGCGATGGGAGCGGGTTATGTCGATGGCATTTGCGGGTAAATACATTAAACTTCTAGGGTTATTTTCGTTTCTAAAGGTTAGATTCTCGTGAGAATCTGTGGGAAGGCCGCTTCTCATTGCTAGTTCATTTTCGAGACAGCTCCTCGCGAGAAGCAGAATCTGGTAGTTTTGAGAATCGGGTTGTTTGGTACGGCTCCACAAGAATCGATAGAGAAGCTGGGAGTAGAAGATGTACCAAACAGGGCCTAAGCTATATAGTGTAATTTCATTTGATAAGGGGGCCAAATAGCACTAACGACAATAATATTTCTCAAATTATACATGGTTACAGTGCAGAGCCAGTATTTAAGGACGAGGAGGGTCAAATAAGCTATATAGTGTAATTTCATTTGATAAAGGGTCAAATAGCACTAACGACAATAATATTTCTCAAAATATACATAGTTACAGTGCAAATTTGTCGATGCATGAGGGGAGCCTGGCCCGTGCCAGCCCCCTCTCCCTTCGCCCCGTCGGACATTTATTTTGTTCCTGTGACTCTTAATAATGAATCAAGTCCCATCTTCCTCTAAAAAAACTGAAGGAGGGCGTCCTTTCCCTAAAAAAACTGAAGGAGGATGCATGATACTAAAATGGATCGATCGGATTGTGGGGCAATGTACTTTACACGTTCTGTCTTTCTTACTGGGTCCTAATAAGAGATTTTCGTTTAATCTGTTGGGATTTTCGTTTAATCTGTTGGTTCTTCTCTTATTTTGCACCCATATTTCAGAGTTGGAGACAAACTGACGCAATCTTTTGTTAATGAACGAGTGATCTTCAGAGATGCCCAAAGAATGTTTTAGCCATATGACAAACAGGGTGGTTTTAATGGCATCCACTTATTCAAGATATGCAGTGTACGCATCAGTGTGACTTAATTAAATTGGTCTGGCCATGGCCTGAAGAGGTGTGGCCAATACCAGCGTCAGGTTTTTCGGTCATGTCCAACCCATTTTCTTCGATCTCTCATGGAAGCCTCCATTCAAACTTATGTAGCACGGATGCAAGCATCAGATGCACCATACGAGTAGCTAATGGCATCCCACGGCAAATCTGTCTGACAGAACCAAATGGAAGGAGCTCAAAGTATCTACCGTGGAAGTCAATCTCTTTCTCCAGGAACCTTTCCCACATGAACTTCCCTGATTCAAACTAGTGATGCCCAGATGGGCCGTGCCAGTTGGGCTGGCCCGAAGCATGACATTATTGCCTGGCCCGGGCACGGCATGACCCGTACTATAGATGGGACGGGCTGGCATGGCACCAGCGCCCATTCGTGCAGGTCCGCTGCGCCCGGTGGCGAGCGGCCAGCCACGACGCGCACGCCATGTCGGGCCAGCACGTCCTAGGCCAAGCATGGCGGCGGAAACACCGAGGAGGCCGAGCGGTGACACGGCCAGCGCGGTGGTGGCGGGGCGAGGCCACTGCAGAGGCGGTGGGACGTGCGTGGAGGCGGCGAGGCGCGGGACGAGCACAGAGATGGTGAGGCCGACGTGGAGCGGTGGAGGCAGGGGCGGCGGGCACGGCCGCACAGGGGAGAAAAGGGAGGCGACGAGAGGGCTGGAGGAGGGAGGAGGTGAAAAAGAAGAGAAAGATGAAGAAAGAAGAAGGAACTAGAAGGCATAGGTGCACGACCGAGAGAAAAGAAAAAGGAGAAAAGGGGGAAGGAAAACAGGGGAAAGAAAAAAGGGAAAGAGGAAAGAAAGAGAAAGAAAATAAGGAAAAAAAGAGATGGGTTTTTGAATTCTACACGTTGTTCTGATTTTTTTCTGATTTTTTTTTATTTTTCCCCAATTTTTCGAACCGAAATAGGCTATGTGGTCCAAGCACGGCCCATCGGGCCAACCATTCCCGGTCCAGACCTATCGGACCCTGGGCGTGGAATACCCAAAGTCATCGTGTATGCATCGTATTAGTTCCATGATCAGTGGCTAGTACAAACATCCATAATGTTGGTACACACATCCGTACACAATATACATACAACATGAAATAAATATGATACTTAACTTAAACGATTACATCCCTAGAGTATAATACACAGCCAACCGTTCAAATAAAATGACAAGTATCAAAAGTAGCAAGTTAAATAATGAAACAATATATATATATATATATATATATATATATATATATATATATATATATATATATATATATATATAAAGTCTGAAAGCCTAGCGGTATGCCCATCCAAACCCTCAAGCAATCGATAAGAACAAGTCCTAGCAAGACTCGTCGTTGAACCCTCCGGTACCATGTGCAAAGAACGTGTCATCTGGCATAGGCTCGTTCTCAAACTTTGAACAACAATTTAAGCAAGATTGAGTATATAATGTACTCAACAAGATTTATAGTGTATCGCAAAATTTATATATACGCATAGCTAACAAGGGATAGGGCTCTATGCTATAAGTTTTTTTCAGCATTAAGCAAATTTTATTTGCAATATCAATACATAGTATTTTGCAACGGAAGTTTAAAGAGTAGTTAAGTAGATAAAGAACAATAAGTAAGTAACTTGATAAATAACAAATCACAACCCTCCTCATCTATGATCAACATTTTGCTTTCAGCCATAGACATGACACTCAACTCAAATATCAACAAAAACATTCATCCCAACTTTTTCAACAAAACCATTTTTGTGAAAACAGACACTATACCCGTTAAGACTGCACTAAGCTTGCTCATGACCGTGAGTACGGCTATTTAAATAGATTTACACTCTGTAAAGGTGTACAACTTTACCCATAGTATATGAATTTTTTAGTTTGTTCGGCATCTGTCGATACCACCACTCACGATCTTTCAGTAAGCAGTTTAGAGTACGTAATGAAACCTTTGCATCATCTAGTCCTAGACTTGCACTATCCCGACAATGAAAACCCTCACTTCGATCCTGGGTACCTGCTGTCGAAGTGAGGCATTAACCGTTATGTCGTAAAGCTTCGTTCCCGACATCGTGGTGAAGGGAGCACCTTCAAACATGCCTACCTGGTCATGCTCGCACTACTGCATCCTACCAATATGCAAGGCTTGTCTTGATGACTTAATTAGCTAAGGTCATTCCATACCGGCACATGTGGTTGTATGCTTAGCTTAGCTAGGACTTACTGACGTTCGGTCCTTAATTGACCCAGGCGAGGATCTCCCCTTATCTACTTGTGAGATACACCTCTCACACTCCACAGATTATAATATAACTCGCCAGCGTCACAAACTAAGTTTTTCATTATTAGTTTTATACAAAATAACAGAAATGAACCCCTCTGGACCATCATTTAAAGATTTCCCAATTTCATGTTCAACACTTCATCTATTTTCCAATTTTTAGTAAATCTAGAGCACGGCTAAGCATTTGTGCGATATTCACACTCGAAATACCCAAATTGACATCATCTATTGCATAAACCATAAACTATTGGCTACAACAGTAATGATACCAATATTTTAAGGAGGATCATGCATTGAATAGGAAAATAACAACCGTTACCCGCTAACATAGCAATTTTAAGTAAACATACAAGAATGCATAATTGATTTTTGTAAAATGAAGTAAAGTAATTAAAATAATAGGATCAACATGGTCAAAGTAGGTGCTTGCCTTTCTCTGGTATCTCAGAGTATGAGGACGGAGGATCGTCGTAAATTTTGTTCGAAGTATCAACGTCTTTTCAAAAAGAACTGACAGCAAATTAAATATAGAAAAATAATTTCAACAGAAATAAAATCCAATTATTTTAGCATATTTAGATAGATCATGGTTTTAGATGAATTTATAAAAAAAAAATATTTATTCAATTTGAAGTTTGTATGCAAAAGTTATTAACGTTTTAATCTATTTCGGTTTTGAAAATTCAAAAATTAATAATAAAAAAAGGTGACATCGAAAGCACATTCTCTGATGTTTACGCATTCTAACATAGAAAGCATATTTTCCTTTGAGTTCTTTTGAGGTTTACACTTTTCAACAGAGAAAGTGTATTTTCCTCTTATCTGAAAGAGTTTTTTTTCTTATTTTTTCAAATTTTATTAACATACATGTAGGTCCTACTTGTCAACGACTCATAGTTTTATTTTTTTAATTTTATTTATAAAACAGAGGCAGTCCCACATGTCATAGACTCATTAATTATTAACTAAATGGTTAAACCTATTTTGTTTTTAATCTATTGACAGCTGGGGTCCACATGTCAGACTCTTGGTTTTAAAACATGTTTTTAAGCCGAAAATAATGAGTGGTCCCACACGCGAGTGACTCATTTACTAAATACATTTTAAATTAGATTCCTGATTATCTTTTCGTCATGTAGAGGAGGAGGCCGAGTACGTAGGTCGCGACCTTGTGGCCGGCGACAACCGCGCCATTCAAGGAACATGAGGCCGCGCTACATGTATTGGGGCGCGAAGACAAGCGCGAAGCCGACAATGAAGCAGGCCTCTGGGTTGCCGACGACGGCCAGGTGGTTGATGACGGTGAGGTAGCACTCATTGTCCTACCACTTCATCGCCTCCTCCAGCTCCAGCGCCACGCACCTCCCCATGGCGCGCTTCTTGGTTGCCTTGTATATGATTTTGCAACTAAAATTTAAGACGACATAATCTTAATACAAGAATTAATTATTCTATAAGAGAAAATTAAAATTATGACCAAATTAAGGTCGTTGTTGCTAGTCAAATTCAGTTCAGAACTGGATATTGGACATAAAATGAAATCATCGATCACGTACGTGGCTCGTAGACTGCAGAGGTCAGCCATGGGCTGAGGAGAACTCGCGGCCGTGAGGCCGATGATGTGAACGATGACATCGTCCGAAAGAGGGGCGATCACCAACATCCTCGCTAACTTGGTCCTCGCTGTCATGCTCCGCGTGCTCACCATGTGTATACGTACGTAGATCAATACCATATGCGTGCTCACCATGACGCGCGATGATAATTCTTATAAAACATCGAAGAGACACATTGTACGTAATGTCGGCATGCAAGACGAAGAGACGACGCATCGATCGCCCGTCGGCGCAGGAGACGAAGAGACGCATCGCGTGGGAGTCGAAACATTTAATTATGACAGACAGTTCTTATAATACCCGTCTGTGAAGTCTACAATTATCACAGACGGTTTGTATTAATAACCGTCTGGGATGTATCACAGACGGTTGTTTGTTGAAAACCGTCTGTGATAGTTCTAAATATCACAGACGATTATTTTTACAAACCGTTTGTGATAATTCACAAACGGTTTTCATCATGAACTGTCTGGGATGTTATCTCTTCACATACAGTTTTTAGCGCAGCCAATAACACAGACGGTCTCTGAACCAAAATCGTCTGTGATTTCATGTAATACAGACGGTTTTGGCCAACCGTCTGTGATGAGGTGTTCAGTATTAACCTTTTTGTAGTAGTGTAACTATGACTGATGCAAGAATGCAAGATGCTCGTGTCAACTATTGGTCCTCTTATAAACGATGCAATAGCCATCAATTAGCCCATTAGACAACGCCACAGACTCATGCACAGTGTGTATTCTTTTTAAGCCTTTTAGGAGTATACAAGATGAGATTCCCTTGGTTCTGTCCTAGGAAGGCGGCAACTGACTAGCAGCCGAAGAACATGGCATGCAATTTATTAGGACCTGTATTTTGATTTCTTTCCTCAACGACTATACCATATATATGACGCTGTGTACAATGATATAAGTTTTTCCAAAGACTTGCAATCATAGGATGCTGAGTTTAACAGTATGCTGATATATACTCCCTTCGTCCAAAAACATAGACGTTTTAAAAACATGTAATCAAACTTCTCTAACTTTGATTAATAATATATGAAACACTATTTAGATTAGTCATGAGATAATAATATCATTAGATTTGTCATGATATATATTTTCGTAATATAATAATTTTGTCAATTTTTACTAACATAATAATATGAAAAGTAATGGTCAAAGTTAGATATTGAAGATAGTGTCGATATCTAAAACATCGTACATTCTTGAACAGAGGGAGTTGTATTTTTTTTTGACATCCATATTGATGCTCATAGACATAAACAATGCATAGTAATAGTGCGACGACAACTTAAATTGGTTTGGCTATAGCCTGGAGTGGCGTAGCCAATGCTACTAGTATCGTCCCAAACTTCTCTGCCATGTTCACCCCATTTTTCTCGACCTCTCTTGGAAGCCTCCACTCAAATCGGTAAAGCAAGGATGCAAGCATTAGATGCACCATACGAACAGCTAGTGGCATCCCAGGACAGATCCTTCGACCGGAACCAAACGGAAGGAGTTCGAAGTCTCGACCACGGAAATCAACCTCTCTCTCCAAGAACCTCTCCGGCGTGAACTTCTCTGGCTCAAACCACAGCTTGTTGTCTCGACCAATTGCCCAAACATTCACTAGAACACGAGCACCCTTGGGTACAGTGTAAACTGTTATCTCTGTGGTCGTCTCGGCTTGGTGTGGCAGCAGAAATGGCGCACGAGGATGGAGGCGGAAAGTCTCTTTCACGATGGCTTGAAGGTACTTCAGTTGGCCAATGTCCGATTCCTCAATTTCTGCTTTGGAGCCGAACACTCGTGCAAGTTCATCACGAGCTTTCGCCACTGATGATGGATTTTGTAGCAACTCTGCCATTGCCCATTCTACAGTTACTGCACTTGTATCACTTCCGGCACTGAACAAATCCTGTGGAATAAAACCGAGGGAATCAGCAGGCCAAGATATTTCGATATATGTATGCGAGTTGCTTACTGGTTAATTCGCATGTAACCTGCATCAAGAATTGTCCGATCGGTATTTATAAGAGAAGAGAAAGTATACTATATGTTAGAGTTAATCTTGTTGTTTACCAATTTGTTACACACGTTAGATATGTTCACGTGTCCGTGCATGTAGCTAGAAGTGTGGTCTGCATGTAGTTGCACATCCTATTGATTTAGAGCCTGCATTAGCTGAGTTAGTTGCCTTGGAGATAGGCATGACCTGAGTGTAGTGGTTGCATGCATCAGTTGAGTAGTGGGCCGAGTCGTGAGGAAGCATGGTGTGGCCGCGGATTGTGCATGCAGGGATGGCGCCCATCAATGAGTCAGCTGAGTAGTCTATATATATGGTCTAAGTAGTAACGTTGAGTTTTGAGGTGAGATGGAATAAAAAACAAGAGAAAAGCGACGCTAGTTGAGTTTGCCCCAGAAAAATTCTCTCATGTCTCAGTATTCATCGTCTCCCCCGTGATAGTGTGTACATGTCCACGGGTAAAATTGTATGTGTGATTCCTTGTTCCAATATTTGGTATCAGAGCAATGTGTGTCATGAGGAGAAGCTGCTCGGCGATGGCTCGCCAATCAATGGCACACCAACGTGGCTCCATGCGAGGAGTAGCGGCGGCGTGAGTGCACTGGCTGCTAACGACGGAGGTGCACATCGTCAGTGAGGTGACGATCAAGGCGCTCGCGGAGATGCGGCTGTGTAACACGACCGTGTACGAGATGCAGCTGATCGAGCCGCCGGCAACGAGGACGCCACCAAGCTACAGTGCGATGCTCCAGGCAGGATCCGACGCAATTCCTGTGGCTGCTGCATTGGTGCTCGACTAGGCGTCGTCCAACATGCTGAGGTGCTGCACCGACACATCGAGGCAACGCACAGGGTGCATGCCGATGCGGCAACGTTGCAGGTCATGGCCATGAACACTACTGGTACATACATGGGTGGAGAATAAAAGAAAGAGAGCAAAGAGAAGCTATGGGCCTCGAGGCTAAGTAGGTGCAGCTGAGTGCCAAAAGCTCAAGTGTGTGCTCGTGTTGTTCTTCTGTGTTCTTCCACCAAGAATTTGTGTGTGTACGTGTACTCGTGTTCATGTGTGCGCGTGAGTTTCTATAGACGTGTCCAAGTACTCGCATGTGTAAACTTTGGTCCGAGTCTTCGTGGCCGCCGAGTTGTGTAATGGGCGGAGACAAATTAGAGCCGAGGCGAAGAGTTGAAAGCCGCTGGCAAGTCATGTCACCGGCACGAGGGCAATGCAGTGGAGGCCATCATCATCGAGGTTGGAGTCGTTCGGTGAGTCATGCCGTCGGCAACAAGTTGTGGCTGTAAAGAGGTAGCGGTGAAGAGTGAAGCGGCATGTCTTCCAAATACCTACTACCAAGGAGCGTGTCGATAACACAAGGCAAGATGGCATTGGCGACCATCTCCGTATCTCCAGGAGAAGAACTGTCAGGTGCATGGACTGCGGTGGTGCCCATGTTCACGGTCGCTGATGGCGAGGGCGAATGTATTATTCCTCAAGAGTGATCGTGTGGTGAGAGTGACTGTACTGTCCCTCAAAGAGTGCACCACGTGGTAGAGAAACGGCTGCGTGGGTTCGACGACACATAAAGAGAGTTTGTGTTGCTAACCCGTGTCGAATGGGAAGGCATGACTTGAAAATGCGTCAAAAGAGCGGCCTTCAAGTTGTGAAGAAGATAAAACAAGATTAAGGGAATGATTATTAGAGTTAATCTTGTTTTGTACCAATTTGTTACACACGTTAGATATGTTCACGTGTCCATGCATGTAGCTAGAAGTGTGGCCTGCATGTAGTTGCACATCCTATTAATTTAGAGCCTGCATTAGCCGAGTTAGTTGCCTTGCATATAGGCATGACCTGACTGTAGTGGTTAGTTGCATGCATAAGTTGAGTAGTGGGCCGAGTCGTGAGGAAGCATGATGCGGCAGCCGATCGTGCATGCAGGAATGGCGCCCGTCAAGGAGTCAGCCGAGTAGTCTATATATATGGTCTAAGTTGTAACTTTGAGTTTTGAGGCAAGATGGAATAAAAGACAAGAGAAAAGCAACACTAGTCGAGTTCGTGCCAGAAAAATTCTCTCAAAGCTCTGTGTTTATCGTCTCTCCTGTGATAGTGTGTGTGCATGGGTAAAAATTATGAATGTGATTCCTGGGTTGTTCCAACACTATTTGATAGTAGCACGAAAGATATTAAAAACTGAAAGGGCATACAGCCATACAGTGTTACTTTTCCCATGGATATAACTGTTCAAAGGATATTTAGGTGTCCTCGCGTGTTTAATCTGCAATTTCGTACAATGTTCTACATTTATGTGCGATCAAATTTTAGATCCGCATACTGGTTACGCTGTTTGGTGGCGCGCACAAATCGTACAGCAAACTGAACCTGTGTTCCAAGTACCAGTCCAAGTGTCAAACTGATTCTCTAACATGGTGTTAGCGAAAGCCAGTCTAGTTTCTCGCCTCCTGTCATTGTTGTCGGTGTTTAGGAAAATTTTGTTCGTGCCATTGAAAAAATGTACAATATAAGTTTTGCCACTTTTTTGCCCATTTTATTTTTGCCACTCTTCCGTCAGTGTTTTTTTTTCCACTTTGTCCAATTTTTAGCGAAGTCAAAGTGTTTGACCGTTAAGAAATATGCCAAAATATCATAAACATATTAGAAAATTGCAGAAAAATAGAAACAAAATCAATAAAACTACCAAAGAAATATATATAATTTTAATGAAACCTTTTGAACAGTTTTTTTATATTGTTTTCATAAACTTACACTAGGACAATTTCAAGAAAAAAAAATACAATATGGAAAATATTTTAATCTTCCTCAACTTTTATACAACATTGCTAAAAAATTTCCAATGTAAAACTTTTGTGTGATTTTTTTTCAAAAGTGGTCCCTAAAGTTTCTATATTTTTTTTGTATTTTCCTTGATTTTTTTAAAAATAAAAAATGTAATTTTTTAAAAATTTTTGCATATTTCTTAATGGTCAAACAGGTTGACTTGACAGAAAATAGAATGGAGTGGCGAAAATGAAATATTCACTAACGGAAGAGTGGCAAAAACGAAATGACAAAATAGATATTGCACATATTTTCAGTGGCATGAACAAAAATTTTCCATTTCGTAGGGTCAGCTTCTTCTAGTTATCTAGAATGCATATCCAGTTTGGAGCATAGTAAAATTAGCAATTAGATTTGTGTAAGAATTCCATCAAACAATAATTGAAATCCGAAATCAAAAATAAAATAAAAAATAGTAATTTGATTTTCGTACAAATTCCTAAGTAAAATACGTAAATAAATATAATTCGAATAAAAATAAACAAAATTAGCAAATATATTTGTATACGAATTTTAAAAAAAATAACTCAAATTTTGAATAAAAAAATAATTGTAACATCCCAAAAATCCACTTTGGGAGATTTGTACTATTAATAAGGCCCTGTTTGGATGGCCCAAAATCCCGGTATATCCCTGTGAATGGGCTGGGAATTTGAACTAAATTCCCTGCCCATCCACAGGGATGGATCGGGATTTTGGCCCACCCAAACAAGGACTAAAGTGGAAAAACACATTTTTGAGCATGTTTATACGGAGGGAAATGATTCAGCATGTTTTTGGAATTTCCTTTAAAACAATTATTGCATTCATGTACCAATAGTAGCTTGAAAGAATTTTTGAGAAAAATACAGAACACATAAAATTCTGTAAAAAATCAAAATAACACTGTGTCAGGAGCCTCCACACAAATTTTCATAAAATTTGGATCTCGTTTTCCATATTTAACAATTCGTCAAACTCTAAGCTTTTTTTTTTGGAAATGTCAAACTTCATTCAAATCTTTCGAGCGCCATTGGGCCGAAACCCAGCGTGGCCCATTTCCTTCGCTTGCCACCCCAGCTTAGCTATCCTGTGCCAGCACCCCACTCCCCCTCTCGTTGACATCCTAGGCACGCGTGTCAGACCCCTTCGTCCACCTCACGTAGCCCTGTCGCCTTCACCCTGTAGCGCGATAGAGCCGCTTGCCCATGGTTCGCTGCCGTCATCCTCGGGTGCCCACGGGAGACGACCGGAGTCATCCGGTCTCACCTGCTCTACCCATCGTTTTGCTCTGCTTAGGTCTCATCGCCGCACGAGAATCTCGTGAAAACCCGAGCCCACCTACAAATTCCCGTCGAGCATCTCGTCCTCGTCTCGCTTCTTGAAGACCCCCCGTATATGCCAAAACCCTAATCCACCATTGTCGCTCCTATTTTCTCTATGCCAGTAAGTTTCATCCACTATATCACCCAGAACACGTTGTTGTCTTGAGCTCCGGTGCACGTGCTCCGTCGAAGCTCAAGCGTGTCCCGGTGAGCCAACTCCTCAACATGCGCGTCACTCTGCACCACTTTGCTCACTCACTCAACCCTCACTTCTCTCTTCTTCCGGTGTAGTGTAGCTCCTCAATCGCGTCGCCTTCCCCAACTCCAGTGCTACAGTCGCTGCTGGAGATCTCTGAGCCCAGTGAGTCCCTGGCTGCTACATGCTCGATTTGAGCTTCACCTCACGTCCCTGAACCCACTCATGTGGTCTATTTCAGCTATTGTCGCCCACACTGATCTGTCACCGTAGACCTCCCTATCACCGCTAGCGCCATTGACGCCTTCTCCTTTCTGGTGAGTCCTCAACCCCACCGAAGTCGTTTTCCCCATCTATGTGACCACCTGAAGTTGTGCACGTGCTTCGTTTCAGTTGTTTCCCACCAAGGAGACATGTCACCATGGAGCTTGCCACCACTGCCTCTATTCACTAACGACCGACCGGCTTGGACCTTCCCGACTTCATTGACACCTTTCGCGTGATCGTGTTGAGCTACTAGAGCTTAAGCGTCCTTCAATTTGGTTAGTTTAGGGCGTTTATACCATAATCGCTAGCAATGCCCATGGCGCCACCGCGGGACATCACCGCCTGCTCGCCTCAGGCAACCCTAGGGCCCCGAGCCACGGCCACTAGTTATGCGAAAGCCCCTTGAGTCCAATTTCAGCTTGAAGACCCACTGCCCTCATCCCTGGCGCCAACGCCGTGTTGGACCCAAAGCTCCTCACTGCCTCTCGCCACCGTGCTGCCGTCGCCGGCCACCTCTCCGGCCATCTCCACCACCCACGTTGTCGCTATGACCCCATCTCTCCATTCCTAGGCTTCCTCATGCCTTTCCGCGCCTGTCTCACCGTCAGCGATCTCACCTCCCCCTCACGGCTGCGCGCGCTCTGCTCTCTTTCCTTCCCTCTATCTCTCACAGGTGGGACCCACGAGATTAGTGCCAAATGATAGTGTTTAAAGCTACTGAGTCATTGATATGTGGGACCGGTTGAAAAGATAATCAAAAACCTAATTCAAAATGTATTTAGTAAATGAGTCACTAACGTGTGGGACTATCCACTGCTTTCGATTTTAAAACATCATGTTTTAAAACCGAGAGGTTGGCAAGTGGACCCCACCTGTCAGTAGGTTAAAATCAAATTAGATTTAAACCATATAGGAAGAAAATATGATATGTAGGACCACCTCTGTTTTTATAAATAAATCAAGAAATTAAAATATGAGAGACTAACATGTAGGCCCCACATGTAAGAAAGTGATTTTCAGATAAATGTAAAAATGAAAAGCCATCTTCAATATGAAGAAAATATGGTTTCTGTGTTGGAAAGCGTAAATATCAGAAAATACGCTTTTAACGTCACCATTTTATTTAATTTCAGGATTTTTCAAACTGATCAAAATTAAAATGTTAATAACTTTTGCGTGTGAACTCAAAATTGGATTATTCTTTTTATAAATTTATCTAAAATCATTCTCTATCTGAATATAAAAAATATTTGAATTTTGTTTCTGTTGAAATTATTTTACTATTTGTGATTTGTTAACGGCTCTTTTGAATAGACGTCGGAACCGCAAACGAAATATTTGACGACCCTCCATCCTCATACTCAGAGAAACTAGAGCAAGGCAAGCACCTCTTTTGACCATGTTGATCCAATTATTTTAATTATTGTATTTTATTTTGCAAAGTCTATTATGTATGTGTGTATGTTTAGCTAAAATTGATATATTTGGGGATAACGGTAGTTAAATTCCTATTAAATGCATGATTCCTCCTTGTTAAGTTGATATCCTTTCTGTTGTAACCTTTAGGATATAGTTTGGACAATAAATGTTGTGAATTTGGGTATTTCGGTTAGGAATGTCAAATAGATGCTTAGGAATGCCAACTTGATGAAAATTTGAGTATGGAATGGGTAATTTTGAAATGATTGGTCCAGAGGGGTTACCTCTGTTAGTTTGATATAAAATGAAAATGAAAAAACTCAAATTTTGATGCGGGTGAGTTATATTATGAACCGAGGATTGTGAGAGGGGTATCTCACATGTAGATATGGGGAGATCCTCGCCCGGGTCAATTAAGGACCGAACACCGATGCCGCCAATCTAAGCCTAAGTGTATAACCACATGTGCGGCATGGGATGGCCTTAGCTAA
Organism: Ampelocalamus luodianensis; assembly: GCA_036346255.1. Lineage (NCBI taxonomy): Eukaryota > Viridiplantae > Streptophyta > Magnoliopsida > Poales > Poaceae > Ampelocalamus > Ampelocalamus luodianensis. Next base: position 14,394,571 of record CM070622.1, read on the forward strand.
TTAAGTCATCGAGAACTAGCCTTGCATGTTGGTATACCATAGTAGTACGAGAAATCCAGCAAGGGTTGTTCGAAGGCGCTCCCCTTCACCGAGGCGTTGGGACCAAAGCTTGTTTATACAACGGTGAATGCCCCACTGAAATGGGAGGAACCTGGGTGATGTGAGGATTAACATTCGTCGGGCTAGTACATGGTTAGGACTAGGTGATGTAAAGGCTTCATTATGAACTCTAGACTGCATACTATCATGTTGTGTGTGGTGGTATCAATGAATGCCTGACAAACTAGAGACCTCATATACTGTGGGTAAGTTGTACACCTCTGCAGAGTGTAAATATATTTAAATAGATATGCTCGCGGTCATGAGTATAGTCTTAGTTTTTGCAAAAAAACAGTTTGTTGAAAAATGTTGGGATGGTTGGTTTATGTGAGTGCCATGTTTCTGGCTGGGAATGAAATGTTGATCGCAGCTGAGGAGGGTTGTGATTTTGCTATTATTGAGTTACATACATGTTATTTCAATATCTGTCAACTGCTCTTTACAAATTCTGTTGCAAACTATTACATATTGTTAGTGCAAATAAAACTTGCTTAATGCTGAAAATAATTTGTAGAGTAGAGCCTCAACCTTTGTTAGCCTTGCATTTATAATTATATTGTGATACACTACAAGTCTTATTGAGTACAAAATGTACTCAATCGTGCTTAAATTTTTTTATCAAGAGTATGAGGATGAGCCGATTCCGGACGACGTCTTCTTTGCTCCCGGTACCGGAGGATACGGGGACATGTCTTGTTAGGGTTTAGTCCTTGTCGGTTGCCTGAGGGTATGGATGGGCACACCGCTGGACTTTTTGGTTTTATTTATTATGCTTTCGTTGTTTAACTTGCTACTTGTGTTTTAATTTGGCCAGTCGGTAATGTAATATATACTTGTCATATAACGTTTAAGTTTAAGTACCATATTTATTTTATGTAGTATGTATATTGTGTATAGATATGTATGTCAATGCTGTGAATGTGTGTAATAGCCACAGATCATGGGACTAGTACGTTACACACACGAGGGCTTCGGGTATTCAGAACCTGAGGTCCCACAATTAAATTCAATTAAAATTTTATTTTGGTACGAATTCCAATATAAAGTCCTAAAATAAATATAATTCAGAACAAAAAGTAAAGAAAATTTAGCAGTAGGATTTGTATAACAATTACAACAAACAATAATTGAAATTTCATGTAAAAAATAAAATAAAATTAGAAATTTGATTTCCTTACGAGTTCTCAAGTAAAATACCTAAATAAATATAATTCAGAATAAAAATCAAACAAAATTAGATATTAGATTTGTATACGAATTCCAAAAAAACTAAAATAGGGAATAAAAAATAAGATAAAATTAGAAAATTGATTTCATCACGAATTCGAAAGTAAAATACCTAAATACTTGTAATTCGGAATAAAAATAAACAAAATTTTGCAATTGGATTTGTTACAAATTCCAACAAAAATCATTGAAATTTAGAATAAAAATAAAGAAAACCAACAATTTAATTTCCATACGAATTCTAAAGTAAAATACCTTAATAACTAAAATTCAGAATAATTTAAATAAAATTAACAATTTGATTTGTTTGCAAATACCAATTAAAAAAACTAAAATGTTGAATAAATAAAAATTATAACAATGATAGCACGAATGTTTTCGGGGAAGACAACGAAAGAGTGCAGTGGCGTCGATCTATACTGGAAGAAGACATTAACCCATAGGAAAACGAAGAGCTGAGATGACGGCAGAGATGAAGACAATGTCGTACTACTCACCTTAGCCACTCAACGCAGGACGATATTGTGCTGCTCACTGGTACCGTTGAAGAGAAAGGCCAAAGTTGAAAGAGTGAAGGGGTGCGGCGACAAGTGGTAAGCATCAACATTGTCAAAGAATTCAGCGGCCAAAGAAACTCAATGATAGAGAAACTCTGGCAGAGAAGAAATAGAGCTTTGCATTGAAGATAAGCTATGGACGACATGGGGTTATTGGGGTACCTAGGAGCGTGCTATTATTAGTGAGGAGCACGACGTCACTGACAATGGCAAGAAGACTCTCTATATTGTTAGACAGCGACTAACATAGACATGCTAGCATCAGTGAAGTTGTGAGGTCAACACGGTTTGTGAGGAAGCCACAACGTTGAGTTGGCCAACGTAAAAAAAAAAAAAGAAGAGCGACCAACATGGGAGAAGATGATATCGAGCACGTATAGTATCATGCATGTGTATATACATGCATGTATCCGTCGAATAGTATTACGGGCGTACAGAAGCATTGGAGCAAGTAGAGAAGGTGCAGCTGTAGGGAATAGGATCGGGGCCACCGGAGAGAGCGTGGCGGCTGTTCCTGGCAAGGATCAACGGTGGTTGCACGTGTATGTGTATTTGATGTCACAATGGTCTGTATTAAGCAATAATTGAATAGAAGTGGAAGATAATTATGTGGTAGAATATTACGTTGGAAGGGGTAGCAACTAAGAGGATCGATCAAGAATTGGACTTGTTGTTGGAGATTGAAGTAGAAAAGTTGTGAAAGCGAGAAGAGAGATAAGATACACGGTTCCATTGGGTAACCGGCGTGTGATTGACGGTAAGTTTAACGTAGGTTGCCCATGTTTTATCGGTGTAAGCGTGAGAGAGGTATTCTAATAAAATGTAAATTGTAAACCAATAAAATAATTTATCGCACACATAATCAACGTATTGCGTAAGATTAAATAGAGGTAGATATGCAAGCATACATTTTGCAAAAGAATGACTAATGGAGGAAGAATGGGAGCATGCAGCTACATGATCCATACAAGATAGAGAGTGGTTACGTTTCTAAGAACCACAACAACTTATTATTATGATCAATGACTTTCTTCCATCAAATCTCATACTTCAATTATCTTTCTTAAGTTTTATTTTCCTTCAAGCTTTTATAGTCATTTTCAATGTTTATGATGTCTTTAAAATCTAAATAGCCCACAATATACATAAATATATTCTTAAGCATCTAAGTAATATCATTTGACATGACATCTTGGTCTCTTAGAATTCTCAATTGGCAAGCCAAACCAATGCACAACGCAACACGCAGGCATCATCGTGGACTTCTTTCTTTAAGAAAAGTTTACGAATCTTAAAGAAAGTAGTTAATATTATGTAAGGTCCAATATGCATTAATCTAAAAAAATAAATAAGGTAAAATTTCCAACCCCCCCCCCACTTAATATTCAAATATATATCGATATCTAATCTTCAATTTGATTTTTTTTTGTGATGATACAAATTTGCCTCCACCTAATATTAACCACACTAGCCATCAACCCGTGCACCTACACAGTTAGCAATTTAAAAAATACACTCTTTATTTTTATTTCAAAAGTACATTAGATATTTTGTAGAAATATTTTTTTAACATTACTATAGTCTATATTTTAGTACTTTTATATCCTGGATATAAAATTTTAAGCTAAATGAATTAGAACCGAAAGAGAAGTTGATAGCTATATTTTTTGACATTTTCTCTCATAAAACTATTGTAGGAGTTTCTAATAGAGCCACTAGTTAATATAGATTTACATAAAAATAGATTGTTTTTGTATCTGTATGAGTAACTATATATATTGGCCAGAGAAGTTATGACAGAGATGAAAAAAAGGGGAAATGTATTCATTAAAAAAGGAAAACATTTTCATGTATATCCATGTACGGAAGCAATTTAGCTCCATGTCTCCTATTCTTACACATGCATGCAATATTTATTTTGCTTTGAATGTTTCTAAGTTAACTACTTTGTACAATTTGATCGTGGAACAATAGAACGTATAACTGTATGAGACTCGCATATAGGTAGAACAGAGCCTTACGCCACAAGATACATGGATGAGATTTTTTTTCTTCAATTAATGTGAGAATTTCTAGCTTTTTTCTCATATTAATATGAGAATTTCTAGTTTGTTCTACCTAGGATTAAGGTGGGAGTTCCTCGATGAGCCTCTAATTAGTATAGAGATATTTTCCACCTAGGATTAACGTGGAAACTCCTAGAGGAGCCTCTAATTAGTATAGAGATATAGATTTAATTAGCATGATAATAACTATTTTAAATAATATTTTTTAACTAAAATTATATTGGGAAAAGGAGATAAAAACGCGTGTGTGTGTGTGTGACAGATGGGTGCCAATGTATTATTTTTCTAGTGCGGTACAGCATGGAGAGAGCCAAGTTAAGAAGTCACATCCGGACTCTAGAGTTGTAATTGGATCAGGCTTTGTGCATATGTGTGTTATTTTTTTTCAGTTTCCATGTCGAACACGTTTTTTAATACATATAAATCTCTACCATAGATGAACTCAGTAAGGAATATTGAACTACCCTGATTTTGTGTTACGATTAATGTGGGTATTTCTAGTTTTTTTCTTTTCTCCGATTAATGTGGTAATTTCTAGCTTTTTATCTCCTAGAATTAATATGAGCACTTCTAGGAGAGTCTCCGATTAGTATAGATAGATTACTTTAAGATTCATAAACTTTTCTAAAAACAGGTGTACTAAAGCAGGCCCACACAATTTAACTGAGGATACTCTTTCGTTCTTTTTGTCACGAGAAGGTCGAGCGCAGATTTTCTCGGGCACATATTAAGGTTGACATTTCTCTACTTCGCCATTGGTAAGGACTTGCTGGCGAATTTTTTATTATTATTTAATTCTTTTATATTATTATTTTAAAGTTAACCCCTCGCAGCTTTTATTTACAATTCTATCCCCTTTGGTCACACCACCATCTGTGGCATAACAAAACAATACTATCACGTCAGTCTGTATCTGGACAATCTCTTGTCACGCCGCCACCAGTGGTGTGATCAAAAGTGCTATTTTACGGACTTATCCTATAGCATGACAATGTTGTTTTGTCACGCTACGGGTGGTGGCGTGACCAACAGGTTTAGAATTATATATTAAAAAAAGGTCGCGATGGGTTAACTTTACAATAATAAAAAAAAAAGATTAATTAATAAAAAATTATTTCCGTTTTCTTTTCTGGAATAAAACTTGGCTCTTCTAGCACCTTTTCCTCGTGCCGAACCATGGAGTTTTGGAGCAATCTTAGGGGAAATGACAGATCTATGTCATGCAAAATGCACAGCTAAAAGTCCTAAAACACTAGTAAGCACTAAGCAGCATAGAGGTTAAAAGATACCGTAAGTAATGCGCGCAGCGTTTGACGATCGAACCCCCGGCCGTCCTCCGGGCTGCGGTAGTCGAGTAGCACGTCCAGGAAGTCGTTCTTGGGCGGCTCCCCGGCGGCGCGTTCCCGCATGCGCCGCTCGATCTGCTCGTCGAACATGGCGTACAGCCGCTTGAACACCGTCGCGAGGCGCTTCCTAAGCCGCTGCGGGTCGAGCGGCGCGACCGCGGGGAAGAAGTCCGACACGTTGGGCACCCCGACGGCGCTCGTGAACTCCGTGATCACGTCCTTGAACTCCCCGGACGCCCCGCGGTCGTCGAGGTCCGCGAGGTCGGCCGAGAAGATGGTGCACGAGAGCAGGTTCAGCACGGTGGTGAACGCGACACGACCGACGTCGACGGCCGCGCCCTCGCGCGCCAGCCGCACGACGTGGGACACGAGCCGCTTCACCTTCTCGCTTCGGAGGGACTGGTGCGCGTGCGCGTCGAGCCGGTGCGGCGCGAAGAGCTCAGCGGAGCACACCTTGCGGAGGGCGCGCCACTGGGGCTGCCGGGCGGGAGCCAGCCCATGGAGAACCTGTCGTGGGCGCACGCGCGGACAGCGTCCGGCACGGAGCGCGCGGAGAAGGCGGCGTCGTGGCGCTGGAGGATGTCGCGGGCGGCGTCCGCGGAGGAGGCGACGATCGTTGTGACGGCGCCAAGGCGCAGGGTCATGAACGGACCGTGGCGCTCCGCGAGGCTCGCGAGCGAGCGGTGCGGGTGGGTGCCGAGGTCGAGGATGTTGCCGATTAGCGGCAGCGGGCGGGGGCCCGGGGGCAGGTTGCGGCGGGCGTCGGCGAAGAGGCGGAGGAGGTACAGGGAGGAGACGAGGATAACGCATGGGGCATAGAAGAGTAAGAGGTCCATGGTATGTTTCGTAGCGAGTGTACTATACCAGCCAGTGCAGGGTGCTGATGTACAATGCTATGGGAGTATGGGACTATATATGTGTAAGGATGTAGGTGCAATAGCGACGTGTATTTTTTATAGGGTATTCGAGTCGGAGTTCAGCAGAAGATTCCTTTGTTGCCTAGCTCTGCAGAAATTTACTTCTGAGTTCCGACCGTGATTGGTTATCCGGTTGTCTCTGTGTCTAACGGAAGCGACCAGCGCTCGGACCATCACGCTCGGATAGAGTTGGGACTTGGGTCGTGCTTTTTCAGGCCGGTTCAAAGCACGGGCGGCACGGCACGGTCTAAGCACGACACGGCACGGCACGTGGTGGGCGGGCACGGCACGAACTACGGTGGTCGGGCACGAGAATACTGACCGTTGGGCGGCGCACGCAGACGATCGGTTAGGCGTATTTGGGCCGCACGACGCACGAAATAGGCCCAATCTTCCGTTCTAGCCCAATCCTCCTCTCTCGGCCGCTCAATCACTCCTCATCTCGACCTAGTGCAACCAATAACCTCCTCCGCCATTCTGGTCTCGCCCAACCAATAACCCCATGCCACCGGTCTAGCCTAACATCCTCTTGAGCTCCCAACCCCAATCCCAACCCCTTCTCCCGGCCTGGCTCCAAAATTCACAATCCCTAATCACATTCTATGATTCTCCTCTAGCTCCAACCACCTCTCCATAGCTGCGATCGCGCCTCCTCCTCCGTGCCGTCGCGCCTCCTCTCTCCTCTCCCCACGCCTGCTCTATAGTTACCAGAGGTCGTGCTTGGCCGCACTGCACCGACCGACGACGGGCTTTGGGCGTGCCGCCTAGCCGGAGGCGTGGCGGCGTGCAGCGACGGCGGTGGCGGGCCGAACTAGCACGCACGACGCGACGGCACGACGACGCTTGGCGGGGCGGCAGACGCCAATGCCCACTCTACGCTCGGAACGTCCAAGCATAACGTTTTTTCATATTTGTTGTAACATAATAAAAAATTATATGTAACATTTAAAAAAAGTGCTAGCACTAAAAATGGGTTTTAGCAGTTTAGAATACTACCTTGGCGCAATTACATCTCAAAAATCTCAGAATTAAAACAAACATTTAGAGGGAAAAAAAAGACGCGTTAAAAAAATCTTACAACATCACCTTGAACAGAATGTAACATTTTTTCGACGGTCGTAATATTTTTTTCAACGATCACAACATTTTTTTAATAGATTACAACATCCGAACAATTCACTAGTTTGCAACAGACGATCGGGTGCTGCAATATTTGAGTCTAACTTATGAAATATTCCGATTTCACACGTGCAACATTGAAAAATACAGTCCCAACATCTCAAATAACTTGTTGCAAACAAAAAAAAAAACTAACTCACAGGTCTCGCCCCGTGGCCTTCTCTGGTGGAAGCATCTGTCGCCGCGCTTAAACGCCGACTTGAGCAGCTCCTGCGTGCCCCTCTTCTTCACTGGCTTGTTGACATCAGCACATGATGGTGCACCCCAGCGGCAGCGGTGGCTCCGAGTGGTGGTCGGCTGCAGCGGCCGCCGGCGTTGGGCGGCTTCGGCTCGGGCTGGTTTTGTTCTTTGCCAGCGTCCTAGGTTAGTACTGCACAGAAGAATAAAAATGAGGTAAAAGAAATGCTTGGGCGGTGAAGAGGATAAGCACCGGGAAATTCTAGTATGTGGAGTAGAATATGATCAGTGACGTCGTTCTGCTAAACAAATGGGAAATGAGAATGGGGAGAGGAAGTGCTTCTGGTGCGGAGATAGAGGGATGGAGTAGACATAGGAAAATGAGAATGGGTTGTCGTTTTCCTCACGAGAGCAACAGATGGGAGATCCTTGGCCACAAGCTCGTGGTTGACAATACAGTACTCTGAAAAACTTCCTGGCCACATGTTTCGCAACCAGGACAGGGCTCATTGTTTTCTCCCACTGAAGTTAGGCCGATATGACGTGTGGGGCTCAAGTGGCAGACACGAGCTGCCACGTGTAGTTGAACTGGTTGAAGCAGGGGTCCGATTTTTTCGGTTCCGACGCCCGAACGCTATCAACTCCCGGGTCTAATTTCCTCCGTAGGAAGGTTAAACAAGCCAAAACTAAAAAAAAAACAGTAGCCTTGGGAGGAACTTTTTTTATTATTTAATTCTTTTTAAAAATTTATTTTAAAGTTAACCTCTCGTAAACTTTATTTCTAATTCTGACTCTTTGGTCACGGGTTATCACGTCATGGGTGGTGGCGTGACCAAATAGGTCAGAATTGAAAATAAAATCGTGATAGGTTAACTTTAAAATAAAATTCAAAAACGGATTAAATAATAAAAAACCGCCCATCCCAGCCCAGGCAGACGGTAGCAAGAGCCCCATTGTATGTTTCGTAGCGCGTGTGCGATATCAGGCAATAGCGACCTCACTGTGTTATTATCCTTGTTGGTTTCCCAACCGCCCATCCCAGGTAGTAGCGAAAGCTCCATTGTATGTTTCGTAGCGTGTGTTGTATCAGGCAATAGCGACATCACGGTGTTATTATCCTTGTTGGTATTTTTTAGAGGGTATTCTAGTCGGAGTTCATTGGAAGATTCCTTTGTTGCCGTTTTGAAAGATTGTTTTTTTAAGGGGAGGACGAGCGCTTGCTGCTCGCCAGGTAAGCGTAGCACCACGTCTGAGGTTCGATCCCTGGGATCGTAACCTTGTGCGCACCACGTCCGGGGTTCGATCCCTGGGATCGCAACCTTGTGCGCCTCATGAAAAGGGCTGAGCTGGGGCTCGATGCCTCGCAGAGGGGGGTTTGCTTTCTTTTTTAATGTGGGTCGAAGGGGTATCCCGAACATCAAAACAAGGGGGAGACAAGAGGACGCACATCAATCACACCACCACATACGTATCTACACGTGTGTGCGTCCCCTACATACGCTGGGATTTTTTACGGAGGCACTAGGCCTCGTAGTCATAGAGCGCGAGTATTCTCACTGAACGCGCACGCGTGTGAGTACCCATTTTTTGTTGTGGGAATTGATAATATACCCTTCACTTAAATGACATTCTAGCATATACTCTCATTCCCGAGATAATTGATAATATACCCCACTTTAGATGGGAACCTTGATTAAATACCACGTTTGTAATATTTTATTATTATCCTTTGTTTTTCCATTTTAGCCACGTTAAATGACCATGTTGCCCTCTCTGTCTATGTCGTCTCCAACGATTCCCCTTAGTCTTCTAAGTACATCACGATCACACTATAAGTCTATCACTCGTTGCCTCCTCGCATTCTCGCCAGACGGCAAGGGGATGGATACGGATGCCAGCATGATCCCCTCCTCGCCCTCCACCGAGACATCACCCTCTTCCTCCGATATCGACACCGAGGTGCTCAAGAATAATAAGCCATATCACTTCATTTGATTCTTTCTAATCATGCGTTATGTGTATGAGCAAAATCTTTACACACACATACATACGTACATACATACATACATACATACCCAATTGCTACTAGTCTAAGGTGTCACTCTTTCGGGACCGGAGCACGACACTGGGAACGCTCATGGGTGTGTCCTTCGCCGACGGGAGGAAGGGCATCAGGCGAGACGGGAGGCTGGGGAGGAGAGGGAGAGGCCCCATGTGAGGACCCGCGGTATTTAACTAGTAATGCTTAACCTCCATATGGTTCTAGCATTACTAATTAAATATCCTAAGCCTCGATGGACATGTGCTTCCCAGAACTGCAGCACATGCTCATCATCACAAAATTATACATCATTTCCATACAACATTTAACACTAAGTTCAACAACGACATACATAAAGTAAAGTTATTACAAAAGAGTCGACCGACCAATGACACAATATACAAGAATGACAGCGGAAGCAAAAGCGTCATAAGATGGCTAAGAACAAAAGTCGATCGGTTAGCCAACACAACCCACAAGGCAACCGACCGGGCCGCCAAGCTAGTCGCCCTGAATACTGCCACAACACAGCTCACAAAAGTGAGGCCCCTCAAGCTCACCTTCTTCCTCTGCAACAATTAACATTTAAGCAAGATAAATGAGTACATTAATGTACTCGCAAGACTGACGTGTGGAATAACAGACCTATTCATATGCTACATGCAGGCTTATTTAAGTGGAGGTTGTATGTCTCATTTGCACAAAGCCAACTTTAGTTGCAATAAGGTAGTACATTTGAAAGCAAGTTTGCAAATTTATTTTCTTGTTGAAATACAACGAAATAAGGATAAATACAAGTAACCACCTAGAGGTGACTAACCCAATAGCCACCACAACACAGCACGAATCCCTGATTCGTACCACCCATCAAGTTTTAATTAAAAGGTTGTAGTCTAACTCTTGAAAAGCTTACCCAAGCGTGTCCATAACCTAGAACGAGGCTATTCGAATAGTTTTAACCCTGCAGGGGTGTACCAATGTACCCACACTTCAGACCGTCTTTAAGCCACAAAAGCACACTTCCGAAGGTATGCCGGCACGGCTAAGTCCTACGAGACATTTCCAATCTTGTGCATTAACTACGAGCCGCTTGTATGGATAGAAACCCATACGCTTACATTGCAAGCCGAAAGACAACAAATCCCATCCCGGGTGAAGTCTTTCGGACACTACAATGCTCCCAACACCATCCCTCCTGCGACACCCTGCGACCCGAAGCCAATACACGCCAAAGTACTAAGTCAAGAGAGGTCCCATACCCTCTAGTGTGGTTAGCACGCACAAATTGCCTAGATAACAGGTACTCACAAGATGTTCGGTCCTTAATTGACTTGGGCACCATTCCAGTCACACCCAAAAATCACACCGTCTTACCATTGTGTCCAGGTTCAAATCCTTTTGCTTTTAGTTTTGGTTTTTGCAATAGAACAAAGCATCAAGCCGAAATATAGATACATAGTAAGCATTTGTGTGATCAAGGTTATCGACAAGTCGATAACCGCCCATTTCTACCGGAAGCTATGCATGACTAAGCAATTAATTCGCAAAACTACTAAGTGACAAGAGTTCATCCACGAACTCTAATCGCAACAATAACCTAGGCTCATGGTAGTAAAGGATAATCATTTACCTAAGGAAATGCATCTACTAGGTCAACTAACGACAACAGTTAAACACAAACTAGCAATGCATACATAGAATTTGTAAACAACATAAATACTTGAAAATACAGGGATTAACATGATCAAACTGCTTGCCTTGCTGGAATTGTTCTTGCTGCAGAGGAGGATTCTCAGGCTCAATAGACTCTTCGGAACCTAACGCGAAAATGCGATAAAACCCGATAAGAACGAAGAACACCAAACAAAACTCAACAACAAAAGATATCCAAATCCCCTGAAATTTATACAGCAGCAAGAGGTTGATTTTAGACAATTTTAGGAACAAGAATTACTTCATTTGGACTTAGCATGAAAAAGTTATGACCTAATCAATTTCTCTCAGCCTGAAAAATTCTAATTAAATTAATTACAGCTACTGTTCATGACAAAATTTTCTAGAAGGATCTGGAACCTGAAATTTTTATGGCAGGTAGATAAGGTTATCCTAAGAATAGCAAAGTTGAGTTTACATCATTTGGAGTTGAAATGAATTAGTTATAATTTTTCTAAGTTGTAAAACTAGCATATTTCATTTAACCTTTACAACAACATATATCAATTTCTAGCATAGCACAGAGCCTAAAATTGATCTCAAGTTAAAGTTCCTTCTATTATAAAGTTAATGCAACCTGAATCATCTACAAAGGAGTTAAAATGACAAAGCTATGCACTTTTGAAACTTGAATCAGCAAAACACTAAGAAGAAAACAGAGCTCTCGGGAGGTCTCACGAACAAGGGGAGGTCGTGGCAGTTAGATCAAGATCTGATGGCTACGGACCTCGAAGCCTGCACCACGCCGCGCGCGCAGTGGGAGGTGCGGACCGTTAGATCAAGATCCGCACCCCGATCTCCGAGGGAGGTCCTAAGGCTAAATCTACGGAGGGAGGTCTGGACGGCTAGGATCTCTCGGGGGAGATCCTAACGGTCTAGATATCCAGAGGGAGGTCCTACGGCTAAAGTTCACCCGAGGAGGTCCTGACGGCTAAGATCTCGCAAGGGAGGTCTTAACGGTCACGATCAAGCGAAGGAGGTTCTGGGCGGTAAGTTAACAGAGGGACACTTGGATGGCTAGGATCTCACCGAGGAGGTCCTGGATGGCCAAGATCTATGCGGGGAGGTCCTACGCGACAGGGTTTTAACGGGAGGAGATCTGGACGGCTCAGATTTGATCTAGGGAGGTCCTGAACGGTCTAGATCGACGCGGAGGGAGGTCCGGAGGTTTTCTTTATAAAAGACCACGTGTGGCCTTTTACAAAGAGGATCCCAAGGGTAGTCTTAGGGGTGGTTTTTGCAAAATGACCATGAGGAGGTCTTTTGCGCGCGGGGATGATCTCAACGGCTATTATTTAACCAGGGTGGTCCTAGACGGTTAGGATCGACTCAAGGGGAGGTCCTAGCACTCATAGTTTCTGCAGACAAAGATCCAACGGCCTAGAGCTAACCTACGAGGTCTTTAACGGCCGAGATTGATCCAAAGAGATCCTGTGACTTAGCGCTTTTACTGACAAAGGCTCTACGGTCCAGATCCAATCTTGAGGAGGTCCTGGACGGCTGAGATTTGGCGGAGGGTGGTCCAAGACTTAAGGTTTTTACGGACGTAAATCCAAAGCTCAGATCTAAACCTGGGGAGGTCATGGACGGCCACGATTAACCCGAGGAGGTCTGGTGACTTGACAAAATCGCGACAAAATCGTCTTAGCTTTCTATCTCATCTTGCTCTAATTTGAGTTTTAAAAGTTGTCCTCCTTTCCTTCTCTCAAAAGATAGTCATTATCGTTTAAATGGGGTTTTGGGAACCAATGAGTTTGGCAAATTGAAGTGTTAGCCGCCCTCTACAAGATTTTGAAGCTTCCGAAGTTGAAGATTTCGGCTAGGAGGCTTGGATGCGAAATCTGGACAGCGAGCATTCAATTTCCGGACAGCAGGCTCAAAGGTTCTAAATAGGGTAGAAAATGAGAGGTTAATCAATTAAAACTTGTGGGAACAAAAGGGTAAGATGTGATACTAGTTAGCTAAGTATCTAACACCTATTTTGTTGATTTAACCTTGCTCTCAAGTAGTGTTAGACTTGTTGTAGTGTGCTGAAATTTTTATCTTCTCAAACCATTGCTCGTTCTTTCAATACGGGTTAATGACATTGAGAAGTTGAGCTTGGTTTGGAGTTTCTTTGCTGTTTTGGAGCTTCTTTGGAAACATTTAAAGTTTGTTTACTTGCTGTTTTTGGCTTTCGGTTAGGGTGGTATCTCATTCCCCTAATCGTTAGCTTTTCGCTTTCATCAACTTCTAGTATTAGTGTTTTGGTTTCTAACCTAAATTTCTTGAATCAGGATGGCTGGAGGTACTCGTAGCGGCCGTGGTCAGTAGAGCAGCCTGGTTTGGATGAGGAGCTCCCGCCTCCTCCGACCATGGCTGAGGTCCTCCTTCAGATCGAGCGCAACCGTTCAGAGGACAGGAGGGTCCTGCTGGATGTTATTGCGCGCAACACCTCCGCCCTTTCCGGTGCCTCAGGATCCGGGCAAGGGGGTGGACATCAGTCTCGTGGGGTTTGGTGAGTTTCTTCGTACTCAACCCCACGTTCTCGTGTCCGAGGACCCATTGGGACGCGGATGACCGGCTGCGTCGGGTTGAGCGAAGCTCGGCGTTGCTCGATGCTCGACCAGACAGGCTCTCTTTGCCTCCCATCGGCTTGGGCAGCACTCTCTGGTGGGAAAACTTCTTGGCCATGCGCCGCCGGCCACACCGTTCTCTTGGGATGAGTTCGGACGGCGTTCGTCGAGCTCACATCCCGCGGCTTGATGAAGTCAAGAAGAAGGAGTTTCGCGCTCAAGCAAGGGCGTAAGTCGGTGATGGAGTACTGCACGAGTTCAACCACTTGGCTCGTTATGCTCCATCCGAGGTGGCCACCGATGAGGCCAAGCGGGAGAAGTTCATGGAGGGTTTGTGCGAGGAGCCGCAAGACAGGCTCTCCATTGTGGACTTTGCGAGACTTTCGTGCCTTGGTGGACAAGGCCATTGTTGCCGAGCACAAGGCCAAGGCGCCGGGCAAGTCCCGCATAGCGCAAGTGGGAGGCCCGGCCGATCCGCACAGGCGGCCTCTCCCGTCCTCGTGTCGGGCCCGCCCGAGGCCCGTTCGTGGCTTCACTACCACCGAGGCGCGCCAAAGACGGTCCTCGCCCTCCGCAGCCGTGCCCCGATCACGCGGCGCTGCGAACCAGGCAGTGGCCCCGCAATCCGGTGCCGGGTCACTTGCACCGTGCAACCGAAGGGCATTATGCCAATAGTTGCCCTAACGATCGAGCGGCCCCTCGCCCCAATGGAGGACGCGGCAGGAGGTGGTCCTCCCGGGATCGAAGGTTGTCCCGCTACCCAAGGTGTGGGTAGTGGCGCGTCAACCTCATCTCCGCGAGGAGGCACAGGAGGCACCGACGTCGTGTTGGGTACCCTTCGGTTAACTCTTTCCACCTTTCTGCTTTGTTTGATTGAGCGCATCTCATTCGTTTGTTTCGAGTCTTTTGCTGTTGTGGGAGGTCTTCTTTTTGCTCCATTGTTGGTCCCGCTGCTCATTCGCTCTCCCGGTTTGGAGTTGAGAGCTGAGTCTGAGTGTAAGGATGTCCCTGTTGAGATAGAAGGGGTAGGATTCGTGGCAAACCTTATCCTCCTTCGATCGGCGAGCTTAGATGTAATCCTAGGCATGGATTGGTTGTCTCAGCACATGGGACAAATTGATTGCGCTAGGAGGCTAATCTACCTCACCGATCCTTCGGCGCGAGTTCGCTACAGAAAGCTGCGGATCCGCATCTCTTCGCGCTTGAAGCGAAGCCGACTCTAGATATTAGTGAAGTCCCGGTGGTATGTGACTTTGTTGATGTCTTCCCGACGACCTTCGAGGATGCCACGATTCGAGACCTCGAGTTTGTCATTGAGTTGGTTCCTGCATCGCCCGATCTCGAAGAGGCCTTACCGGATGGACCCAATTGAGTTGGTGGAGTTGAAGAAGCGGTGGGTGAGCTTCAAGAGAAGGGTTTCATCCGCCTAGCTCATCTCCTCGGGATGCTCGGCAATCTTTGTCGAAGAAGGACAAGACGCTGCGCATAGCGTTGATTACCGTCCACTTAATGAAGTAACGGTAAAGAACAAGTACCCTTTGCCCGTATCGATGACCTCTTCGATCAATTAAGCGGAGCTCGAGTCATCTCCAAGATTGATTTGAGAGTGGGATATCATCAAGTTCGGATTCGACACGAGGATATTCCAAAGCGGCTTTTTCTACTCGTTATGGCTTGTGCGAGTACACCGTCATGTCATTCGCAACCAATGCTCGGCCTTGTTCATGAACCTCATGAATTCGGTGTTCATGGAGTATTTGGATAGGTTCGTTGTGTTCTTCATCGATGATATCCTTATCTACTCCAAGAGCAATGAAGAACACACCGAGCATTTGAGGCTTGTGTTGGGCAAGCTTCGTGAGCACCAATCGTATGCGAAGTTCGGCAAGTGTGCGTTACGGTTGAAGGAAGTAGCCTTCTTAGGCCATATTCTTTCGGCGGGAGGCGAGTTGTGGATCCTAGCAAGAAGATCGACGTGCTTTCTCGAGTCACCACGCCGGTCACGAAGTTCGGAGTTTTCTTGGTTTAGCGGGATATTATCGCCGCTTTATCGAGAACTTCTCCAAGATAGCGAAGCCTATGATGGAGTTGCTCAAGAAGGACAAGAAGTTCTCATGGTCCGTGATTGCAGGAAAGTTTCCAAGCGCTTAAGAAGCGATTGACCACCGCTCCGTTCTTGTTCTCCCGATGTCCGTCGAAGCTTCGATATCTTTTGTGGCGCTTCTCGCCGAGGCCTCGGTTGTGTCCTTATGCAAGAAGGCAAGGTAGTGGCCTATGCATCAAGGCAATTGAGACCTCATGAACTCAACTATCCTACCCATGACTTGGAGTTGGCGGCGTGATCCATGCACTTAAGATTTGGCGACATTACCTAATCGGTAATCGTTGCGAAGTGTATTCGGATCACAAAAGCTTGAAGTATTTGTTTACCCAACAGATCTAAACCTCGGCAAAGGAGATGGTTGGAGTTGATCAAGGACTATGACATGGGTATTCACTACCATCGGGCAAGGCCAATGTCGTTGCGGATGCGCTTAGTCGCAGCGCATTGCAATGCATTGTTGTTTCAGAGCATCGGCCCCTCTTCTAGAGGAGTTTCAAATGTCTCATCTTGGGTTTGGTTGAGCATGGTTCCTCGCCGCCTTGGTTGTACGACCAACCTTGGTGGATCGGATCAGTGCCGCTCGTGATCGGATGTTGGAGTAAACCGCATCAAGGAAAATGTCAAGAATGGAACGACCAAGTGCTTCTCCGTAGATGAGCTTGGTGTCTTGAGGTTCGCAACGCCTCGTGGTTCCAAAGGACATGGAGTTGCGGATTTGATCCTCGCGAAGCCCACGATTCTCCGTTATCTATTCATCCGGGCCACGAAGATGTACGGGATCTTCGCGAGATTTTGGTGGACCGAATGAAGAGGAGATCGCAAGGTTCGTTGCCAAGCGCGGCGTGTGTCGTCGTGTCAAGGCCGAGCATCGTCCGGCAGATCGCCACCCTTACCAATTCCGGAGTGGAAGTGGGATTGGTCCGATGGACTTTATCACCGCCTACCCAGTCACCGAGGGCAATGATGCCATTTGGGTTATCATTGACCGGTTGACGAAAGTGGCGCACTTTCTTCCGATTAAGACCAAGATTCGCACGGTCACCTTGCGGAGCTCTATATCGCCAGATCGTGAGCTTGCATGGAGTGCAAGACGATCATTTCGATCGTGGTTCCATCTTCACTTCGAGCTCGCATAGCTTGCAAGAAGCTATGGGAACTCGTCTTTCTTCGGACAACATATCACCCCAAGCAGATGGTGGGACCAGAGGGTCAACCAAGTTTTGGAGGACATCTTTGAGCTTGTGTCCTTTCCTATGGGAAGCATTGGGAGAAGTGCTTGCCATTCGCCGAGTTTTCTTATAACAACGCCTTCCAAGCCGTCTCGGCATGGCACCATTTGAGGCCTTATACGGAAAAGTGTAGAACTCGTTGAACTGGTGCGAGACCGGTGAAAGACCTTTCTTTGGCCGGACTCGATTAATGAGGCCGAGGGCAAGTCCACTCATTCGTGATCGCTTACGCACGACTCAATCCGGGCAAAAGAGCTATGCGGATCGCCGTCGTCGTGAGTTGAGCTTTGAGCCTAATGACCGTTTACCTCAAGGTTTCTCCTCTAAAGGGTCACGGCGTTTTGGTGTCAAGGGCAAGTTAGCTCCTCGATATGTCGGTCCATACCGTATTATCGAGAAGAAGGAGCTATTGCCTACAAGTTGGAATTGTCTCTGCACTGCACTTGCGAGTACATGACGTGTTCCATGTGTCCCGGCTAAAGAAGTGCCTCAGTGTTCCAACAGAGGAAGCTCGTTGGAAACTCTTGATGTTCGGGAGGATTTGACCTATCGCGAGCACCTGTTCGCATACTCGAGGAGGCCGAGCGAAGAACAAGGAATAAGACCATTAAGTTCCTCAAAGTTCGGTGGTCAAACCATTCGAGGATGAGGCTACTTGGGAGCGAGAAGATCGTCTCGTGGACTACCCTCTTTCTTTTCCGAGTGAACCAAATCTCGGGACGAAATTTTTGTAAGGGGAGGTTTGTAACATCCCCATTTTGGCTTGTGTTTCAAATGTAATAAAATGAGGGTAAATTAAAACTTTTCCTTCATCCTTTTACTCTTGAAACTTTTCGAAATTCTTGTAAAGGAATTTTGGGAAATTCAAAATCAAAATCCTCATTTATCTCAAGTCAAAACCTTCAGGTGAAACCCTATGTCAAACCCTTGGTAATAAATTTTCCTGGGCTCTAGGGTTGCTTGGTAACACCTCTGAATTATTTCATAATTTTTGGAAAATATTTGAAATATTTTAGAGGCAAGTCAAACCTTGGTCAAACCTCTGAAATCACCTTCGGAATTTGTGGAGAAAATTCAGTGCACAAAAATCTCTGAAAATTTTATGGAAGGTTAATCCTTAAGTCAGAAGCTCCAGTTAAAATTTCATAAATTTTGGAGTTGATTTGATGCCTCAATTAAATCCTCAAAGTTTCAGTTCAAAAATCAAAACCTAAGCGGTTTGCTTTGTTCTCGGGTGCGAAGTCGGGCTCGGGCTCGAGTCACTTGACTCGACCGAGCCAACTAATCGCACCGCGCGGTCAGCGGCGCACGCGTCATCAGCCGTTAGATCTCCATCGGACGGCTCTCATTCGTGTAAGCATTCGGACAACTCCGGTTGCCCTATGATTCTCAGCCGTTGGATTTCAATCGGGCGGTCGACGCTCATCCGATGCCGTTTCAACGCGATCGCACGCTAACCCTTGGATGCAAGTCGGACGGTTGGCCGTCGTCGCCTTCCTCTCGCTCGCGCGCAGCGCAGCGCCATGGCGGAGCTGAGCGTGGGCGCGATGCCTTGTCCCATCCGGCGACCGCAGCGGTGTCTGCAGCGCATTAAATGCCGTCACTCCACCGCCCGTTTAGTCGTCGTCTCAAGCGCTCCCATCGCTCACGGCGCCGGCGGCAGCAGAACCCGAGGCGAGCAACGGTGCTCGTGCTCCTCGAGCCTGCTTAAGCCCCCGGTCACCTCCGTTGGCTTCCTTTCCTCTCCCGCAGCTCTCTCTTGCACCTCTCGAGCTTGAGCGAGCCCATACCACCCAGCGCCCATTTCCGCCATTGCCGAGCTTGGAGCTCCTCGCCGACGGTGCTCAGTGGCTCCTCGCCCCGATTCTTCCTCCTGCTCCTTCCTTTTACCTCGTGGTGCTTAACCCTCACTCTATTTTGGGTTTCTCTCTGAGGCGGGATTGAGTTTTGGAGCTCGCGCCGCCAGTGCCCCCTTTTCTTCTCCGGTCTGGTAAGACCCTATTTCCCAATCCTCGCCTCCTGGAGCTTCTGCGTGGTATTGCGAAGCTCATGGTACTACCCGTGTTGCTAGTTTGGCCTGTGTTGACCCCTCCACGGTGAAGCTCTTCTCATCGCCGTGGGACTTCGCCGGGCTGCTCGATCATCCTTCGTCCACCCCAACCCCGTCATCGTCTTGGTGAACCCCGTGAGCTTAAGCTTCTCCCCGTTTAGCTTTTGCCGCACAGTAGCCATAGTTCCTGTTTGGTCGCGCGCGCCGCCGGCTACCGTTTGGACTCCGGTTGGTCGCGTTAAGTCCATAGGACCCTGTCATAGCTTTTGCACCCGTCCATTTGCGCGTAGCTTAGCCATATCGTCGTTTTCGTTTTCGGCCGTAGCACTCCCTCCGCCGCTTGCCACCGCGCCGCCGCGTCAGGTCACCATTGGCCTCGCCGCTGGTGCCATCAGGTGCGCAATAGTGCTAGGATCCCGTTTTGGCCCTTGGCCGGCATCGCCATGGCGATTCTCGCCGCGACGAGCCGAGCAAGCTCGCGGCCGAAACTTCTCTGTTGTCGGGCGGAGCTCGGTCGGGCGCGTGTCTCACATGCGGTCGTTCGATCTGAGATCTACGACCCTCGGCTCTCACGTCGCCGCCCTCTTCTGCGCGCTCGATTCGTGTCGCTCGGGTTCAACCGGGGCGTTCGATTTGAGATCGACGGCTCTCACTCGCCCACGTCTCCGGGTGTTAGGAAAGTCCCGAGAGTGCTAAGTCCAAAAACGGAAGAACATTAGGGTCTTGTCATTTTCATATCTTTGTCATCTTAGCTCCAAATTAGATGATTCCAATTTTGTTAGCTTCCTTATAACTTGAACTTAAATAGAAAAATAACTGGAGACCATGATAAAACCTAGAAAACCATTTTCAAAAATAGTAAACAAATGAACTTAATACTGTTTTTCAGAACTTTAGCAAACTTGTAAAATGCATAACTTTTAATCTATAGATCATTTTTGTATGAATCCAATTGGATTAGCTTCCACTGATAGTGTATTTGCTAGGAAAATTGGTTTCACAAATTTCTCTGTTTTTAGAAATCATAAGGATCATATTTTAGTTTAATAACCTAAACAATTTAGACAAATCATAACTCTAATATAACTCCAAATGACCTGAAATTTTGTATGGGTTACCACTATACCAGTAGGTAGCTACCATAAAAATTTCAGCTTCAAAATCTTTCTAGAAAATGTTTTTTCTACAGTACTAATTATGGCCGAAAATAGGTTTTTAGGGGATATCTTTTGCACCACAAATCCAAATTAGGTTTTTCCAGTTTCTATGTCTAGGTATGTTAGTATTTTACCTTGTGTATAAATTTCGTCGCATTTGGATAATTTTTGCTTGCTCTTTTGTTTAAGTGATTGCTCGTCTTATTGGTTGTTTTCGCTCTTTCGCTTAGGATTCGATATTTGCGGTAACCCAGAGAACGACCCTCGCAACAAATTGAGCAACGACAAGCGTGCAAGCAGTTTGAGCATTTCCCATTTGATCCCATTACTTTTAAAGTCTAATATTTTGTTTAACTTCTATGTATGCATTGCTAATTTGTTGTTAAATTGATTAGCTAATCCTCTAGTTGCATAATCTGTAGGTAAATAAGTATCCTCTACTACCTGAGCCTAGGTTATTTGCTGTGATTAGAGTTCGTTGGATGAGCTCTTGCCACTTAGTAGATTACGAATACTTATTGCTTAGCCATGCCTAGTATCGGTAGTATTGGGCGATCATCGACTTAGTCGGTGATCTTGATCACACAAATGCTATTATTATTCCATTATGTCCAACCCTTGTGTTTTACCATTTTGCAAATCAAAAACTGAAAACAAAAATTATATCTTGGCTTGGGCACAATGGTATGTTGGGTGATCTGTTGGGTGTGAATGGAATGGTGCCTAAGTCCCTAAGAACCGAGTTACTTGTGCCATTGATCCAAGCAATTGTTGCGTGCTAACCACACGAGGGGGATATGGAACCTCTCTTGACTAAGTACTTTGGGAGGTGTTAATTATGAGCTGGTTGGTGGGTGTGTTCTTGTGTGTGTGTGTTGTGGTGTTGGAGGAGCATTAGCGGGCCGGTTAGGCTGTCTAATGTGTCTTTCTCCGTGGGTTGCGGCTCTTAATTAGCATCGTCCATTGGAAAGCGTCTTGTTAGACTTAGCCATGCGCATACCAAAGGAAGTGTGCTAACCGTGGTGGTGGAAAGGCGGTCTATCGTGTGGGTACATTGGTACACCCCTGCAGGGTTAAAACTATTCGAATAGCCTCGTCCTAGGTTATGGACACGCTTGGTTATTTCCCACAAGAACTAGACTACAACCTTTTAAAAACTTAAACTTGACACGGGTGGTATGAAGGGGTACTTCATACTATTGTTGTGGTGACTATGGGTTAGTCACTTCTAGGTTGGTGTTGTCATCTATTTATTGTTATATTTGTCTCTCTTTTATTTGGACAATAAAAGTTAATTGCAAACTTGCTTTGAATCTATTACCTTATTGCAAATGAAAACTTGCTTTATGCTGAAAATAAGTCCAGAGCCTCATCCACTTAAATAAAGCTTGCATGTAGTTAATTATAGTTTCGTTATCTCACACGTCGGTCTTGCGAGTACAAAAATAAGTTTTGTACTCATCCGCTTTACTTAATATTAATTGTTGCAGAGGAAGAAGGTGAGCCCCAAGGGCCTCACTTTTGTGAGTGTGTTCTTGCGCTGTTTGGGACGAGTAGCTTGGCGGTCCGGTTGGTTGCCTTGTGGGTAAAGGCACGCCGATTGGCTTTTGTTTATTGCCATCTTATGGCCATTTTGCTTCCGCTGTTTAAATTAGTTACTTATGTGTTATTTGGCCGGTCGGCCTCTCTTTTGTAATAACTCTCTTTGTATTATGTATGTCTTTCAGTTGTTGCTTTTTGCTTCGGCTCTATGTGTATGAATGGAATTGATGCATGATTTTGTAACGGGGTGTGTATACTGCAATTCTGGGAAGTATACATATCTCGAGGCTTGGTTTATTTGAATTGTACTGTTAGGACCAAGTGGATGGTTAAACAGTACAAGCCGAATAAATCGGGGTCCTCACATCCTGGATGACCAAGATCTACGCCGGGAGGTCCTACGCGACAGGGTTTTAACGGGAGGAGATCTGGACGGCTCAGATTAGATCTAGGAGGTCTGAGCGGTCCGGATCGGCGGAGGGAGGTCGGAGGTTTCTTTATAAAAGACCACGGGTGGCCTTTTACAAAGAGGATCCCAAGGGTAGTCTTAGGGGTGGTTTTTGCAAAATGACCATGAGGAGGTCTTTTGCGCGCGGGGATGATCTCAACGGCTATTATTTAACCAGGGTGGTCCTAGACGGTTAGGATCGACTCAAGGGGAGGTCCTAGCACTCATAGTTTCCGCAGACAAAGATCCAACGGCCTAGAGCTAACCTACGAGGTCTTTAACGGCCGAGATTGATCCAAAGAGATCCTGTGACTTAGCGTTTTTACTGACAAAGGCTCTACGGTCCAGATCCAATCTTGAGGAGGTCCTGGACGGCTGAGATTTGGCGGAGGGTGGTCCAAGACTTAAGGTTTTTACGGACGTAAATCCAAGGCTCAGATCTAAACCTGGGGAGGTCATGGACGGCCACGATTAACCCGAGGAGGTCTGGTGACTTGACAAAATCGCGACAAAGTACAGAGCTCAACGTTGAGCTCGTCGGCACGTCGCCGACGACCAAAGCCAAGGCGGCGCTAACTAACTAAGCCAAAATGTTTGCAATACTATTGCAAACCTAATGCGAACATCCTCGACGGCGGAGCAGGCCTAGAACGCCATGAGCCGAGGAGGCGGAGGACGCCGGCAAAAACCGAAAACAGCTAAAACAAGTGCCACGAACTAAACTAGCTAGACCTTAAGCTCTAAGGGACTAATGTGAACTTACCCGAGTGCAGGAGAGGATCGAGGGAAATCGGAGGAGCGCTGGCGGCGGAGCAGGCCACCGGAGATGAAGACGATGACGACAACGGAGTGCTCTGAGCCATCAGAGGCAAAGAGACATATTAGGATAGCTTCGCGACGACCATAGGGTGGTCAAGGAGCAAGGAATGGCACAGGGGACACTCACCGGAGTTGGGAACGACGAAGTTCCACCTACGGCCGCGAAACCCGAAAATCCAAATCCAGCTGCTCCTGGGGAGGCAAACCAAAAATGGGATTAGGGCACAACTTGACGACGACCAGAGGTGCTCAGAGGGGTAAAGGACAGGGCAAGAGGTCCACTGGGACGCTGCCGGCCGTGAAGAGCTCCAAAGATCGAAAATGGCGGGGTGAGAGGCACTCGGTGGTATTGCGCACAACCCACAGCGAGAGGAAGCTGGGGTGACTGGGAGTGTGAAGGGGCTAGAGGAGGACCTCGGAGGTGCTCAAGTAGCCAGTAGTCCAACGGAGCACGACGACGGAGGCTTTAATGGCGACGGGACAAAGGTCTTTGCCGCGCGAAAGCGAGAGAGAAGCGAGTGCGGGTGTGTTGCTCGACATGGGCAAAAGTGGGGCTCAGAGCCGTTGCCGGGCCCCACAAGTTGACCACACCCGCCCTGCTCACCTGCGCCCGCGCACGCTTGCGGTACGGAGAGCCAGAGGAAGAAGAAGAACAGAGAAGGAGCTCGGGGAGGTCGTGAGCCCTCCGATCAAAATCGGACAGTCCAGAGCACCCGAGATCGCCCAAGACTAAGAAATAGTGGGGAGGTCGTGGACGTTGGATCTTTGTCCAATGGCCAGAACATACGCACCCTAGGTCGCTTATGGACTTGGCTCGACCGAGTCGGGTTACTGGGCTTTGACTCGAGCCCGAGTCTGGTTCGCACCCGAGGAACAGTGAACCCTAGTTTTGGGGTTTTAAAATGAGCTGAGACTTTGAGAATTTATTTGAGGTAGCAAAACAACTCCAAAAATTCTGAAATTTTTACAGGAGCTTTCTCACGAAGATATCAACCTTGGGTAAAATTTTCAGAGGTTTTTATGAGGTGCATTTTTCTCAAAAAATTCAGCAAGTTGTTGGACCTCTGTTTGACCATAATTTGATTCGGTTTAACTGACCTCCAAAAATATTCAAACAATTTTTAAAAATTGTGAAACTTTTCAGAGGGGTCACACATCAACCCAAGAACTCAGGAAAATATTTTCCGGAGATGATCACAAGATTTGACAAGAATGTTTTGGAAGACTAGGATGTTGGCCAAAATGACTTGTGATTCCTCTATTCCCTTAACTTCTTTACAGCAGTGATGCAAGTCATACAGGAAATACAATATGTAAGAAAAGTTTTTAATTTCTACTCATTTTCTTATATTTGAAACACAAGTCTGAAACTTGGGATGTTACACCCCACACGCAGCGTCGGAGGAGGAGGGGTGGAGGTGGCGTCGGAGGTGGAGGAGGCGGCGAAGATGGCACAACGACAGTTGGTGGCGGCTGTGCAGGGACGACGTCGGGCAGCCAACGTCACTGGGCTAGTTCCAGGACATGGAGAGGTAGCTATCCGGCGGCGGATTGTTGTGCGGTGACGGGGGGAGAGGGAGGCCACCGTGCCGCTGTTCGAGAATGGGAGGGTGTTGTCGGCAGCGGCGGCGGTCAAGGAGGAGAGGGGGAAGTGGGAGCTATGGAGGTCGTCACTGGCGAGGCTGTCGGTGTTGCTCACCACCATTGGCAATGGCTCGCGTTCGCTGAATCAAGGTTTTCATCCAAAGAAGGATATATTATCAATTACATCGGTAATAGGGTATATACTAGAATGTCATCTAAGTGGAGAGTATATTATCATTATTATTTTTATTTGGTGAGCACGGGTCATCTGCAGTCGAACGTGGGCAAGCCCAGCGAGCTGGGGCGCACCACGGCACCAACGCTCAGTTCTCTGGAACATTGTTAGCTCTGCAAAAAGTTACTTTTGAGTTCTGACCGTGATTGATTAACCTCTTCTCTGGATCTAATTTCCGTGTAGGAAGGTTAAACAAGTAAAAACTCAAAAGGGATTGTCTATTCGTAAGGTGATTGAAATTTTATTAAACATAAGTCACATGTTTTATTCATTAGATCAATATCTAATCATATGACACATCAATCTCTACACAAATTCAATTGTCACAACAATTGACTTAAACTTTAAAAAAATTATGCGACTAAGAAATAGCAAATCCGAACTCAAAAACAGTAGTGCGGGGAGTAACAGCCCATCCCAGGTAGTAGCAAAACTCGGCCGCGTTACAAGTTTACTACAGAACCTGAATTTAAAGCTCTAATGATTTCACCAGAAAAATTAACAAAAATCAATCGCCAAAATTCGTTTGCAGGGGAATAAGCGAGCATTTCCTCTTATTTCCTCCTTGCCTCTGAATGTACAGTGTACTGCCAGCTAGCATCCCAAGGTAGCAACAACGCGTCAACAGAGGCGCACATTTTCTGCCCTCCAGATTCTGTTCATCCTCTGAATGAACTCCTCGGCTCGCATCATGAGCTCATCCTCCTCCCGATCACCGCGTTTCTCTTGTAATGTATCAGCAGTAATGGACCCTTCCTCTCCTCCACTGTTCTTTTCGCTTGCCTGTATTTGAAAAGCATCTGTGCCGGTGCCAACTTCGCCTCCTTCCACGGCGCATCCTTCGGCGCGGCCATTGAGATCGGGAGCACAGCCGCCGCTGCCGATGTTAAGGGCAGCGACGGGATCCTCTTGTCCTCCACGGTTCTTTTGGCCTCCTTGCACTTGCGCAGCATCCATTGTTTCAACTTCACCATCCACCGTAACGCGCTCTCCGGCACGGCCATTAATAGCCGGAGCACAGCCGCCGCCGCCGAGGAGGAGGACGGCGATGATGAGATGGGAGAAGCAGAAGGCCAGGAGCGACGGGCTGGAGGACGCCCAGAGCGCGATCAACTCAACAGTGGAGTTTAGCATTTTTCAATATCTTGGAAAGGAGAATGGCTCGATTGCAGCTGGATGGTGAACGATCTTGGCGCGGTGGCTCTCATATACTCGGGCGCGAAGTCGAAGCCCCCGAGGGAATTGTGCAGGAGAAGATTCTACTACCCCTTGGACCGTGGGGACTGGGGTCATGGTCTCTGAGCTTCCTCTCTCTCAATATCTTGACGCGCAAGATGCCGAACGAGTCAGCACTAGCGCGTTTCTACTCGCGCTATCTGTAAATAGTTCGTGGAAAAACATCCTCATGTAAAGAGTTCTGACCGTTGATTAAACTTTTGCGGCACAAGTTGATGAAAAAGGATCGTATGGTAGCTCCAAGCCTCCAAAAGTTGCAACAGGACTCAGGAGAGCGCACATGGGTGGAACGTGGAGACTGAAGGGCCTTCCTGGGGAAGAAAACCGGGACGAACGATTCGAGATTTCAAGTCGTGGTCGTGGACTATTCCAACGTTAGTTAGATCATTTTTTTTATTACGAAAACTCGGGTACACCATTGTCTACTCAAAGTAGCTAGCGTAGTACATAAGTGAGTCGTCGTGTTAGCCGCACAATGAACAAAACACATATGAAAATCAGAAGAAAAAAAAACTCACTCAGCTCCTATGGCTCTCCGAAGATCGGCTGCAATCTCTGCTCGATGTCGCTTTTAAGGAATTCCATAAAGTTCACAAAACATTGTGAGTCCGTCTCGATGATAATCCGTGCGAGGCGCCAGGGCTTATTGAGGTGGGGACGCGACGGCATGCTTCGTGGCCTTGTGAGGCTGTTCCGCGGACCGGTGGGCGCCCAGCGCAGATATGGAGAGGAGGCGAATCTCTGGGATATGGTCTATGCGATTTTTAAAAATCCAATGGTGTGGGGTGAAGTGGAGCAAATATCTATGGTGACAGGTGAGTGGAACGAATACAACAGTTGGTATCATAATTCACCAATCCGTATAGATAGATGAGTACTAGGTATTATGCCCTGTTTGGGAAAAGAAAACGCAAGAGGAATTTGGGGTCCTGCATAACCGTTTGGAACAAACAAATGGTCACTGAGAATTCCTTTGAAATTAATATGGAATAGACTATTTTATAGGAATTTTGGAGGAAAACTAACATGAGTAATTCTGTGTAACATCCAAATAAATACTTTTGAAATTTTCTGTGTTTTCTCGGCTGCTACGGTGATTTGCATTTATTTTGCCATTGGCTGTTTGATTCCAAGACCATAGATGCCAAACCAAAATTTGGTGACAATTTTGGCATCTATTTGGTTCACTACTATTTTGTTGCCAAGTTTTAGTAAGATACCTTTTCCATTGGCTCCTAAGTTCACTTTCTTGACAAATTTTGGCCAAAACTTGAGCCAAGAATTTGATGACAGAATTTTGCCAAAATTTGGCACACGTAGTAAGATCCACATATGTCATGAAACAAACAGCGCCTTGGTTCAATTTGATCAATCATACGAAATACCATATGTCCACCTTATCCAAACACCGTATATTAAATTGTGGAAGCCGTTGCAACTATCGTTAAACAGGGTTCAGGTACATCCAAAACATGCGTGCTCCACGCAATATCAAAATTAAAGGTGTTTTTGGGCTCATGTCCACCCACATGTGATCGTGGGGAATTATTGCTCAAAACCTATGAGCACAACTACAGCACCTGAGAAGTTCAGATAGCACGGCACATTTTCACAAAATTTACTCAAACGAAGTGGTTCCTTCTTCACTTTCCCATCTAGTAGGGCTCCACTGGAGCACGGAATTTGGCTCCTGCATACGCGGCAGCAGCACCAAGCTCTTCCTCGATCCTAAGAAGCTGCTCCGGAAAAAAAAAATCGTCAGTAAAATACACCTTATAAACGTATCATGATCCAACACCGGGGCATGGGAAAATGGCACTAAAGGGAGACTGTATAATACTAGTTGCAAAATTTTGCTCGTCGGCAATCCATATACAAAATTAACAAGATATAAAACACAAACAGGATCGAAAGGTTCTTACCTGGTTGTACTTGGCAAGACGTTCTGATCTACAAGGTGCTCCGGTCTTGATCTGGCCCTGTTTCATAAGAAAGATTGTCACACTAACATCACCATGAAATTAAGATTCATCCTGACGAGCTCATTCAAAAGAAAAAAATTTATCAAACGCGCTAAAAAGGGCAGACAGATTGGACATACCGTAGATAAACCAACCGCCAAATCAGCAATGAATGTATCCTCAGTTTCACCACTGCAGCCAAGAGATAGCAATTGAACATTTTGCATCAGAAAAAAGGCAGGCAGGCAAGATCAGTAACACAGGACAATGAGTCAATGTGTTGTTGTGTGGGGTTCGACCAATGCGTTGAGAGGCGGCAGGAGATTGAATGAGGTCGTGGGTCTCTGGCCAGGATCGGAGAGGATAACGGGGTAGGGCTTGATCGCCCTCGTGCATGCGCTAAGGCTTGCCCTTAGCGTTGCCGAGGCTCTAATCAAGCGTGAGATTAGATGATTAATATTCTGCTTGCTTTATCCTGAAATAGATGAGTCTCTTGTATAGAGACCGGCCTAACAATTGGAAACTAAATATATCTCTTAAGGTGATTTGATCTCTAATATTAACTCTTAAGGAGATTGCTACTCTATTTGGAAGGCATCTTCGGACACAGCTTGGAGTCCTTCGGCCACACGCCTGGCTGGTGCCGCACGCCTCGCCTAGCTACCGCTGCTAGCCGGAAGTCTCCTCCTCTGATATGTCTTTCCAATAAAAGAGTCCACAACATTTCTTCCCTCCTGCAGAAACAGCTCGTCCTCGAGCTAGAAATTGGGAAACTGCTCTCTGAACTTGGGTAAAAATATCCATGAAGCATCTGATGCTGGCAATCCTTTCCATTGTACCAATAATTCCCAAGTTCCTCTATTCAAGTGAGCTCTACAAATCAGAGATGGCTTTTGAACAACACGCCCATGATGAAGTGGTGGCAATTCAATCACAGCTGTGGGTGGCTCTCATTCAAAAAATCTTAATGATGCAACATGAAATACATCATGTATCTTAGCCTTGATTGGAAGCTTCAAACGATACGCCACAACACCAATGTGTTCTAGGATTTGATAAGGGCAGAAAAAACGAGGCCCTAGCTTGGACGGTTAGCATTGTGTGATGCCAGTCACGGTCCGGTGCTGGAGACAAAACCAAACCCATTGTCTGACCACAAACTCCACATTCCGATGATGTCCATCATGTTCATTCTTCATAGTAGACTAGGCCTGCAAGAGTCGTTCTCTGATTTACTCTAAGAACTCATCACGGCTAAGCATCTGCTGCTCAATTGCGGCTACACGAACAGAACCTGGTTCACATGTAAGTAATGGAGGTGGATCTCGTCCATAAACAACCCGGAAGGGTGTGGCCCGAAGGGCAGTTTGGAATGAAGAATTATAACAATATTCTGCCCATGATAGCCACTGAACCCATTGACGAGAACGATCCCCGAAGAGACAACGGAGATACATGGTAATTATACGGTTAACCACCTCTAATTGACCATCAGTCTGAGGATGGAAGGCTGAACTCATGTGCAACTTGACGCCAGCCAAATCAAAAAGTTCAAACAAAAAATTACTTATGAAAACAGGATCACGGTCGCTGACAATAGAAGTTGGCATGCCACATAGTCAAACAATTTCATCAAGAAGAGACGAGCAACTCAGCTGGCCATATAAGGATGTGCCAGAGGCAGGAAGTGAGTATATTTCGAAAAACGATCGACCAGTGTTAGGATGACTAATTTACCGTGCACTTTCAGAAATCCTTCCACGAAATCCATGGAGATGTCAGCCCATACTATAGCTGGTACCGGTACTGGTTGCAACAATCCAGCAAGATGAAGGTGCTCAGTCTTGTTATGCTGACAGGTTCAGCTGCACAACTTTTAATGTAGTCGTGTACTAATTTATGCATGCCAAGAACATGAAAGGTAGCGTGGAATCAATGAAGCGTTTTTTGAACACCTTCGTGGCCAATATCATGAGCAGCCACTAGTATCTGAGTCCACAGAGAAGAATCGGGCGCAAAAAAAATTCCATGGAACATCAACCACAGACCAGACTGCTTGTTCCTTGCCGTCCTGGATCCGCTAGCGAAGCTCTGTGAGCGATGTTGTAGCTTCTATCTCCTGCCGCAATTCAGTAAACCAAGTAAATTGGGGAGCCGAGATTGCATGCAAGTCCACAGCCTCCTCGTCGCGCCGTGACAAAGCGTCAACTGCGGTGTTTTGTCGCCTGGGTCGATATTCCACCGTGAAATCATACCCAAGTAATTTACTAACCCACTAATGTTGAGGAATAGTTGACAACCGTTGATCAAGAAGAAATTTGAATTTCATACTATAATGGTATGTTCATACAGTAAACGAGCGACCCCACAGATAAGGCCTCCAATGGCGCACTGCTTGGATCAAGCCGATTAGTTCACGCTCATATGCAACTAACTTGGCATGCTGAGCTACACCTTTGCTGAAGAATGCGAGTGGTCTTTCTCCTTGATGAAGGACTGCTCCAAATCCTGACCCGGATGCATCACAATCCACTACGAATCTTTTAGCAAAATCTGGTAACTGGAGGGCAGGGGCTGTGATCAAAGCTTCCTGTAGCGCTTGAAATGCTTGTTGGGCCTCCTCAGACCAGACAAACGATTCTTTCTTGAGCAATTTAGTAAGAGAAGCAGCTACTTCCCCGTAACCCTTGATGAACTTTCAATAATACCCTGTTAAGCCGAGGAAACCCTACAAGGCGCATACTATCCTGGGACTGGCCAAGCCTATACTACCAAAACCTTAGCAGGATCCACTGCAACGCCGCGGCCGGAAATAATATGACCCAAATAATGAACTTGCTCTTGACCAAAAGAACATTTGGCTCTCTTCAAAAAAAAGTTGATGTTGGCGTAGGAGTTGCAACACTGCCCTGACATGTTGAAATGCTCAAACCAAGAGGAACTATATATTAGGATATCATCAAAGAAAACCAAGACGAAGCGTCGAAGAAACGGATTGAGAATGCCATTCATAAGTGCTTGAAAAGTTGTCGGCGCATTAGTCAACCCAAAGGACATGACCAAGAACTCAAAGTGCCCATGATGGGTACGGAACGATGTCTTCTTGATATCATCCGGATGCATGCAGACTTGATGATACCCAATATACAAGTCAAGTTTGGTGAAAAATCGCACCCCTTCCAACTCGTCAACAACCAAAATTGGAAATTTGTCATTTATGGTTTGCGTATTGAGAGCACGATAGTCCACACAAAAACGCCAAGTGCCATCATGCTTCTTAACCAGGAGCATGCGGGCCAAGAATTCTGAAGTGCTATGGCGGATGATTCCTTGTGTCAACATGTCCTCACACTATCACTCTATTTCACCTTTCAAGAGTTGCGGATACCGATAAGGACAAACTACTACGGGCGACTGTCCAGGTAGTAGATGGATATGATGATCGTGACGACGTTGTGGTGGGAGGCCCCATGGTGTCTCAAACACATCAACGAACTCCTCCAATAACTCAGCCAGTAGATCACGGCCAGAGCAACCCCGTACCTGGTTCGGCCTATACTGCTGCGATGTCGTGCCAAGAAACTTGGTGGTCGTTGCGCCAAAAAGACATGGATAGTTTGTCAAAATCCCAGCAGATGGGTCCTAGGGTTTGCAGCCATTGAACATCGAGCACCACATCAAATCCTCCCAATGGAATTCCAAAACAATTGATGATGAAATCTTCTTGGGCAATGGAGATGGGAGTTGCTGCATAGCCCGACACTAGTTGCATGGTCGCCATTGGCAACAAAGACATGCAAACCTAGACGTGGAGCTATGTCTAAGCCAATTCGTCGTGCGGTCTCCTCGGAAAAAAAAATTATGAGTTGATCCCGAGTCTACCAGAGCTAGTAGCTTTTCCCCTTTGACTGTAACATGTAGTTGCATCGTCCAACTGAGCGAATTCCCATCAAAGCATGGAGGGAAATTCCCACGTCCGTGTCGTCTTTGTCCTCCTCGCCTTCTTCCAAGATGAGAAGGTAAACTCCCTTCATCATGCACTGTCGGGCGTGATCCTTAGTGAACTTCTCAGGGCAGTTGAAGCACAACCCTTTTGGGGCGACGATCGGCCATCTCCTCCGACGATAAGCGACGAAAACGTGACCAAGATGTATTGGTAGTCATCCCAGCTGGCGTTGTTGACGCGCTTGGCGTGACGCAACGGGCGTCATGAGTTTAGGGGCCAGGGTCGAAGTCGCTACTTGCTGTTGGGTTGGACGCGCCGCTGGTTTGGGTTACGCAACAGATGTCGGCTTGCTCTTGTAGGGATCCTCCATGTGTTGCCTTTCATATGCCCTAGCCAAGCTCATCGCAATTTGTAGATTTGACGGGTTTTGCAACTCGACGTCAGTGCGGAGTGGATTCAACAATTCAGCGGTGAACAATTGTACTCGTTGTGATGGAGATAGCGGCTCTACTCGGCATAAGAGAGCCAGGAACTGTTTCTAGAATTCATCCACCGTTCCAGTACACCGAAGATGGGCAAGCTCCCCCAACAGATTACTGTGAAGGGGCGGCCCGAAGCGCATGTTGACAAAGTCCGCAAAACGAGGCCAAGTAAGGATGCCCTCATCGCGTTCTAGCTGGTAATACCACTGCTACGCCACGCCTGTCATGTGCTAGGATGCTAGCCACACTTTCTCCTCTAAAAATGTCCTTTGTCCGCGAAAAAATTGTTCACAACGGGGGATCTTCGCCGTCGAATGTTGGGAACGAGTCGATGGTACCGAGGTACACCACACCACTCATATCCCCTTCTAGTCCAGCCAAGGGAGCCTCCCTGTCGTTATTGCCTGGAGAGGTTCCAAGAGTGCCCCGCTATAGTTGCACAAGGGCGACATGTTGATGATCCTGCTTGATGTTCATCTCATCAATGCGTCGCATCAGCGCCGCAAGCATCTTGTCGATGTCTTCGATGGTACTAGGCTCTCCCATGAGAAGGGTGGTGGTAGATGGCTCTGATACCAAGTTGTGGCATGGGGTTCGACCAATGCGTTGTGAGGCGACAGGGGATTGAATGAGGTCATGGGTCTCTGGCCGGGATCGGAGAGGATAACGGGGTAGGGCTTGATCGCCCTCGTGCATGCTCTAAGGCTTGCCCTTAGCATTGCCGAGGCTCTGATCAGGCGTGAGATTAGATGACTAATATTCTGCTTGCTTTATTCTGAAATAGATGAGTCTCTTATATAGAGACTGGCCTATCAATGGGAAACTAAATATATCTCTTAAGGAGATTTGATTTCTAACTCAATATATTTCTTAAGGAGATTGCTACTCTATTTGGAAGGCATCTTCGGACACAGCTTGGAGTCCTTCGGCCACACACCTGGCTGGTGCCGTGCACCTCGCCTAGCTACCGCTGCTAGCCAGAAGTCTCCTCTAATATGTCTTTCCAATAAAAGAGTCCACAACACAATGATTAGAAAACATAACATCTATGTACCTCCGGTGGCTGGTCATCACACCCCAGCCAGCACGTTTTGACATTTTCACAGCCTCAATACTCTCAGTTACAGATCCAATTTGGTTAACCTATATCATAAACAGGACACAATTATTAAACTGACAAAGCTATTTTGCTAATTTAAAAAGTATCTCAAACAGGATGTACCTTGAGGAGAAGAGCATTGCATGCCTTATCATTGATTGCCTTCGCAACCCTCTGTAGGACAGATTGAAATTAATTATTAAAAACACCCAGGAAAATGAAAAAAAATAATGTATTTCATAAATTAAAAAAAAAACAAGTAACAAACAGTTGGGTTGGTGACGAGGAGGTCATCTCCAACAATCTGCACTTGCTCTCCAATTTCTTCAGTCATCTTAGCATAGTGAACCCAATCATCCTGGTCAAATGGGTCTTCAATCGAGACAATTGGATACTCACTAACAAATGACTTGTACACATTCTTCAGGCTATCACCAGATATCTTCTGGGAACCATCATTGTTCTGCAACCACCAAAACAACCATAAATAGACCCATTAAATTTTGAAATAACCTAATAAATTACAAACTGACATTACCTCTTCCTTGAAGTTAAGATCATAGGTTTGATCCTTCTCACTGTAGAACTCTGAAGCAGCAACATCCATTCCAATTACAACCTAACATATCAGATGGAATATTGTGTCATCCGGACCAAATATCTAAAATTATAGTGTCATAATCATTAAAATGATTTAACATGCTGTAAGTTCAACAAACCTTGCCAGTGTATCCAGCTTTTTCAATTGCTGTCTTCAAGAGCTCAAGACCCTCCTTGTTCTCCTACAATATCACAAAAGGCAAACAAAGGAATTAAGATATACCATAAAAGATGATGTCTTGAGTCTTGACCGGGATTAACTACGTTTTGCATGATTGTGGCCTCAGCAAATTTTCAATCTTATTGAGTGCAGACCACAAGTTACAACTTACACATAGAAACTTCAACATTCAGTATGGTAATTCTTCCTTATATAAACGAGTAATTAAGAAGGAACAAATAAAACAAGTCTCTGACAAACTTTTATGACACTGAAATGTCTATTTATAACCAAAAAATCATACACCGACAATTTGATAGCAAACTGAAACAACACACAAGTTCAACTAAACAAGAGAACAAATGGGCCTGCTAGAACAATCAAGTCTATACTTAGTGTTGGGGGCAAAATGACACAACAGGTAATATCAAAAAAGAACTTTGAAAGAATGTCTCGCATTGTAGTACGTAAGACAGATTACAGGACAAACCTGAATGTTTGGAGCAAAACCACCTTCATCACCGACATTAGTAGCATCTTGCCCATACTTCTTCTTGATAACAGACTGTACAGAACAACAGCAAACATGATCACTGCTAAATTATGCCAAAAAAACAGAAAAGTGAAAGGATGATTAAAGAATGACCTTCAAGTTGTGGTACACTTCAACACCCATCTGCATAGCCTCCTTGAAGGATGAAGCACCAGTAGGGAGGATCATGAATTCCTATAAGACCATTTGGAGCGTAAGTTACAGACTATGGAAATCACGGAGCAAAAAATATGATCTGGGAAATTTCAGTTTGGAGTGTTGCCTGCATAGCAAGCTTGTTTCCAGCATGTGATCCACCATTGATGACATTGAATGCAGGTACAGGTAAAACTAGCTGCTTGTTACCAGCAAGGTTGGCAATGTGCTGCAATGTAGAAGACACATAATGGGTAAGCAAACAATTGGACAATGATAAGCAGAACAAATTAAGAGCATTCAAATAGCAGAATGAGTAGTCCAGTACCTGGTACAGCGGAATCTTCTTGATAATAGCTCCTGCTTTGCATACGGCAAGAGAAACAGCCAGGATAGCATTAGCACCAAGCTGAATTTCAAACAATCAAATCGTCAGGCAACAATTGAAAAATGAAATGCTTGCAGTTTTTCTAGCAACACTACAACAACACCCACACCAATTTAGCAATACCTTCTGCTTGCACCAACCCCACTCATTCTTGGTTCCATCAAGTTGCTGAACCATGAAGTTGTCAATCTCAGTCTGTTCGGTGGGGTCCTGCAAAGCCAACAGAACATGTAAAGAACCATGAATTTAATATTGTACTATACACAGAATAACAGGAGTAGGGAACACAAACCTTGCCAATCAATGCTGGTCCGATAATAGAATTCACATTGTCAACAGCCTGTTGCAAGAACACAAAAGAATATAAACATGCTAAGGTAAACAGGCACAAATGTTCAGAATTTTATAAATCTAATAGAACAAAATGATGCAAGTGGGAGGTTAAGTTGAGTAGCTAACACAGTTATGCACACTAACTTTATCTCAGCATGGTGGCATGAAGTACTAAAAATTAACTACATTGTCATTAATATCCAGACACAGAAAGTGACAACTCTAAAAATTATTAATACTTGAATAAATTTAGTTGGAAAAAAACTTGGTTGTGAAATACCAGATATAAATACTTCTATGGTGATCGCTCCACAATCTTTTACTATATGGAATATAAGGTGGCACTGTGCCAGTGCTTATCAGCACAAACAATTAAATAATCATCTTTGCTAGTTCTTGTAAAGAACAGCCAAAATGCAAAACCATAAGTTATATGGCTAGTAATGCAGCATAAACAATGTTTTAGGTCACAGGTGACAACACCAAAGTAGTGGGATCTTACAAGAAAGTTAGAAAGCCACCAAGAAATGTAATTGGCTACAGAAAAGCCCATGTCGGAAAAAAAAATGTAATAGAAAAGATCTCTTATAGGTTATAACTGTATCTGTGATCCCTCTCATACAAAACATACAAAAAAATGCTACGCGATGGAGATGAGACACTATCACAAAGGCATTATACAGATCACAAATCACAACAAATCGATAAAGTTCCTTGCAAGTAATGCATTAAATTAAGACGAACCTTGAGAACACCCTTTCCCAAGTAATCAGAGCCTCCATCTCTCAATTCCAAAGCTTCATATACACCTATAACATAGGAAGAAACAGCCTAAGTTCAACTTCGAGCACATTATACAGCCTCCTGAAACATTCGTGATTGACATAAGCAACAACCTCCACCCTCCAAATTCAGATGGGAACATGCATTTCCGTGCATAAAAATGAACATGCAAAAGCCCACAAGCCTCCTAATCATTCGCTCAAATAAACGGCATATATAGGTACATTCTTCTCATTCCTCCAAAAACACTAGCATTCTTCTCGCACGTGAAAAGGATTGACGCAAATTTACTAATTTAGCTAGTGCATTGAACTGATATCCATTAACTCGCTATCTGAGTTGATTTGAAATTCAATTATCAAGGCTATAACCACAATAGAAATAAATATAATTGCTGATAAACAAACGACTCACCAGTTGATGCACCGCTAGGCACAGCAGCCCTCGCAAATGTTCCATCAGAGCAGCAAACGTCAACCTGGCAGCACAAACGGCAGGTTCATAGTTAGCTATAAGACAAGTCTGTTGCTGGAATCATTTAATGATTCTCAAATTTAATCCACTG
The DNA here is from genome assembly GCA_036346255.1 of Ampelocalamus luodianensis. Taxonomy (NCBI): domain Eukaryota; kingdom Viridiplantae; phylum Streptophyta; class Magnoliopsida; order Poales; family Poaceae; genus Ampelocalamus; species Ampelocalamus luodianensis. The sequence continues at coordinate 14,431,857 of CM070622.1, forward strand.
GAACAAATGAATGAAGTGATAACTCTATGACCGGAATCAGATCTTAAAACCCTATAGGCTACACGTATCATTTCGGACTATTCCGAAACCAAGACCTGAGACAACACGAAGATCCGATCGCAGTAATATGTTCAAATCAACGATCTAATGTTAAGATCCAACACCAAAGCATAGTCCACTGATACAGTGAAATGCGGCTAATCACTAGGCAGAGAGCAGTAGATCGAATCGTGCAATGCCTGACAAGAGCCTCGCTAACACTAAAAAGAACAAGAGGTAATACTACGGATCGAGCATAACGCTTAGCCATAAAATGATTGGATCTACCGAAATCCTTGATTGAAACGCCTAAAACCCTAACATCCATAACCAGAATTACAGCCAAAGCTGACTCGCCCGATAGGAATAAACCAATCGGAGCCCAATCCACCAAAGCATGGCCAAATCGGGGCTACACAGTTACAGATCATATACCGTCCAAAACACTAGAATTAGTAGGTCGTATCGTACATTACCAGATAAACCCTACAGAAAAGGCCACTCAAATCCAAACGGTTCTAACCACCAGGGCTCCAGATCGCGCCATGGAACAGCCGATCGGATCGCACGACACCCTAGACAGGACGAATCGGAGTTGGGCGCTTAAGCTGCGGATACCTCAACGGTGGGGTTGCCACGACTGTCGAAGATCTGGCGGGCCTTCACGCTCTGGATGGTCGCCGCCATGGCCGGAGGGGAGAACGAAGGATCTGGAAGTTTCAACGGAGCACTTCCGGATCGAGAGGGGAGGCGGAGAGTGCGATTAGGAATTTGCGGAGGCTTTAAGGGCAGGGCCGCCTTTTTACGGTACAACCACGCGGTGTGCGACGAATTTTTCAAAAAAATAATATTGTTTTAGTAAAAATTACAAAAAAATAGTCATTTTTAACAAAAATGGACGCCATTTGAAATGACAATAGTAACCCTGTTGCCCACCTAACTGGCAGTAAATGCCCCGGTCACCGGTTGCTCCTTTCTGTCGTCGTTCCAAAAGGTGATTGGACACGCAATTGGTATTTGAAATGGCGATAGGAACCGGCAACTATAAGAACCCTAGAAATTCGGTCAAAAGTTACTTTTATTCTGAGAAAAGGAAAATGAGGGAGACGAGGAGAGGAGAGAAGTGACCTAGCGAAGCGCTGCTGGTTCGTAGCAGAGGAGGAAAGGGAGAGAGAAACAAATCTGATCTTTCACTTTGCAGATAAATGTTCTTGCAACTTTGTATCTAAATTAGAAGCCATGATAGGTTAGCAAATAAAACTACCGGCATAGAATTGAATGGATTAGATAATTTTAGATGTATTGATATGTAGTGTAGTTTGTTGTATTACATCATTTTAGTTGTGTATAGTTTAGTTTATCGTACAGATATTATTTATGGTGCAGTAGGTGAATGATTTAGATTAAATCCGGAAAATTATCAAACAAAGCTAGAAAATTCTATGAAAATTCATAGAAATTCCCTCAGACATTTTGCACTTATAAAATTACTTTAGAATTAAATTTTGTTTTCATTTTTGCACAGTTAATAATTTTTAAATATCAAAAATACTTTTTAAACTAGAAAATAGCAAGATAGATCTAACAATTCTATAAAAAATTCAGAGCGGTTAAATATGGTATTTTGAGCTTAATTAAAATATTGTCAAATTAAATTTTTCTTTTTACACAATAAATCATTTTTAAATGTTGAAAATACCTTTTAAACTAGAAAAATAACAAGATAGCTCTCAAATTTCATAGTAGTTAAATATGGTGTTTTGAGATTAATTAAAATAATCTCAACTTAAATTTGGTTTTCAATTTTACACAGCAAATAATTTTTAAATGGTGGAAATAATTTTTAAACTACAAAAATAGCAAGATAGCTCTAAAAATTCTATAAAAAAAATTAGAGTCGTTGAATAGGGTATTTTGAGCTTAATTAAAATATTCTCAACTTAAATTTTATTTTAAATTTTACAAGATAAATAATTTTTAAAAGCTAAAAAATACTTTTTAAACTAGAAAAATAGCAAGATAGCTATAAAAGTTCTATAAAAATTTTAAATTAGTTAAATATGGCATTTTGAGCTTAATTAAAATATTCTTAACACAATTTTAGTTTTAATTTTCAAAATAGATATTTTTAGATAGAATGTATTGCTATGTGGTGTAGTGTCATGTAGTACATCATTTTAGTTGTGTGTAGGTCAGTAATTGAATTAGTTAGATATGTCACTTCTTATTACTTTGTGTCTATGTTTCATATTATTAATAATGTAAGCATTCTATTTTTAGGTATGACGACCGCAGGAGACGCTGTGTAATGACCATACGAGTTGCTTGACCCGGCCATTGACATGGGTCACCGCAACAGCCTTATTACCGTCCTACCCCAGCTTGGCGAGGCACACATCAAGCTTGGCGCATTGCGGTTGCGCACGCCCATGAGGACATAGAGGGTCGATCCACGTTGGGTTCCCAGGTACGTGTAGTTGTGACCTTCGTGTACTCAATTCCAGTCCAACTTGTGGGGGTGGACTCACATATGTTGTTAATCCTTTCAACGCATGTTGAGAGTGGCAAACCTGCTTCCGCTAGTGAGGATGGTGGAGGCGACGTAGGAGGACAACCAGAACATCGAGGCGGTGGTGTACGTTGAGGTGGTTTCCGTACAACCGGTGCCTCCTAGCGGCATTGGTTGGCCGTTGGAGGTCAAAGATGCACACATTTCATCTTCTGTGCGAGGAGATGGCGCTGACGCCTCAGGACATGGCCTGGCCAGGTTGTCGTGTGCAGGCTTCACCCAGCGGTGTACGACGTCGCACCGACGTGACGCATGGACCCCCTCGTGAGGTTCCAGGGGGTGCTGCCGCCCAACACCGGGTACAGGGAATTCAGTAGTATGCATGGGCCAACACTGAAGTGGCTCTGCCAGTTCTACTATTTATAACTCTTGTATTTCCACTTCAATTATTTTATTCAACTTAGTAATGAGCCTCTGTCTTCTTACAATCGCAGCATATAGCACAGGACGCACCCGACCACACAGTGAGGAGGCACTTCGAGGCCTACCTGTTGTGGCTATTTGGATGGGTCATATTATGCGACTCTCACGGCGACAGCATCAACAAGCATATGATCCGCTACGCACGGGAGTTGGCGGAGATGGAGGTGGAGGAGATAATCTAGTCGTACGTTTGGGACCTGGTGGTGTTGTGCATGACGTACTGCACCCTGTGCGACGCATGCCAGCGGGTCTGGGATAGTTCTGTCCTCTCTGGATGCCTGCTCCCACTTCAATTGTGATCCTTCGAGTGTTTTCCATATTGGACAACCACAACTCGACCTTGGAGCCTACACCATCGCCATGTACGCTGCCGCCAATGATGTGGATGGCCCGACCATGGATACGTTGTGATGTCACCGACGGGTAAGTTTTTTGAACCTTTAGCATGTTTCGTAATGTGCTTTATTTGCATGTGCTCATGTTTTGTTGTTCTATTCTACAAGTCACGTTTATACCTATCACTACGCATGCGTCCTACCCAGACTACATTGCGATGTTTGACCAGCTGACGGATAACCGCGTCATATGGACACCGTATACTCTAGAGTGGGTGTACGCATGCGCACCCCGAGGCCTGCCGAGCTTGTGCCAGCGAGACTCCGGGTACTTGCTCACGCAGCGTCGCTTGGTGCACAACGTCTTCATGGAGGAGTACCACGTGCACCAGATGATGTGCCAGTTCGGACTATGACAGCATGTCCCAGTGCCCTCAGGGGAGCCGTTGCCACCGAATGTCCATTGGTAAGTTAACGTTTAATTTTATCGTAGCCTTTGCCTTGCGTACTTACAAATTTATCGTTTTGTCTTCCACTAGTGGACTAGGAAGGGAGTATCTGGTCGGACTTCCTGGACTAAGAAGCTGGTCCCTTATATTGAGCAGTGGTGCAACGCCCCGTGTCATTACCTCGGGGGTAGTCACATTTAAGCATATAGATTACTATTTATCTGCCCGATAGGACACCGCTCCGACGAATAGCAAGCCTTGCCAAAGTTAACGTAAAGAATAATAAGATAGAAACTATACTTTATTATAGCATTTAGCCACACAATACTATGGTCTTTGCTACAGGTAATAATTTACAACTACAAACTGGAACTAAGTCCCCTCACTTTCCTGCCTTGCTTCACTGGTCGTCTACTCGTCTCACGCGCTGAATAAGGTGCCCATCTCGCCCTAGTCCTCATAATTAGTGCCCTCGCCTCCTGCGGCCTCCTAGGCACCTACGTATCCTTCATCCCACTCAGAATAGTTCTCTACCGGACTAGGATCTAACAAAGGAGAATAATATTAATATTGAGTACTAGTGTACTCAGCAAGCATTAATAGCAAAAGGTGCACTGTATGACTCATCTCTATTCGTTATCAAATTTTCTAATTCATCTCTGTTTCTGAAAATAAAGAATTCATCAAACTTTAAGTGGCAAGTTTTAATTCTGAAAAGACTACTTATCACTCGGTACCACTTTACCTATAGCTACTATGAGCTCTCTCTGAGCTAGGTCCCCTGCACTTCCTTTGATGTGGGTTCGAGTTCAGAATACTGAACATTTTCCAAGTTACATGATTAATTTCTCCACCCATTACTTTCCGTCAGTGTCTTGGAGCGCTCACCCAGCCGTCCACCGAGTTCCATAATGTTGGTTGGGCCGAACTCCCCACCCAACACTCCACCTAGAGCTATAGCGCCTTGGATCCCCTACTTTCGGACTCTCCTATCGGTCCTGGCTTTCTCCATCACACTCACACGATATTACTTACCCGATGTGGAGAGCATAGCTATGTGATAAGGTAGCATTTTCTGCTCGCAGAAACGGAAAAATGGTTGGCACTTAAATGCGGCCCCTTATCCGAGTGAGAGTTTTATTGGTCCTTATATATATTATATTAACCATATGTAAAGGGCCACACCTCCTCCCTCGTCTCTTTTTCCTGCTACGGCCCCCCTTTACCCTCCTAATATTTCTCTTGCAGTACAATTGCTCATCTCAACTGTACTGCTCTTTTCTCATTCATCTCTTTTATTTTCTCTTTTTTCTTTTATCCGATTTGATTTTAGGATATAGTTTTCACGCACATATGTATAAATATACAGAAAGTAACGTTTACATTTAATATAGCTAGGTTGATGTTCAAGAGATAAGCTTGCCTTCGTAGTTTTAGAAAAGATTTGCGTTGAAGATTTCTAGATCAACTACTCTGGTCTGTGTTGGATTGTCCTCTGTAATTATACGGCAGCGTGAATAATAAATAAATACTTAGTTGGTTTTGGTGCCATTATGCACATTAATCGGTTGATTTTTTGTGTCAACAGATTTTAATTTAATAACATCTTTCGGATCCCCCGTTAGGTTAGCACTCCCCAATTACGGTTATTTTCCTACGACCTATTAGCTCTCGAGTGTATGATCGTGGAACTCACGACTAGGTCTATTCAATTTTACGTAGGTGTGTAGGTATTTATTTACTTCTCTAAATAAACTTGGGTACTGTTGGGATCCAAATATGCAATTCTCGACCCTCTGTGTATAATGCACTAGTTCAGGATCACGCTAGTGCATACAGTGTCAACATAAATGAATATCAATCCACACAGACGAATAATAAAATAAACGAGTAATTTAAATAGCAAATAATGGTTTTGACCTTATGGTCGAGTTTACACTTATTAAACCATGCAGGGCTGGCAGTAATTAAATAAGCAGTAGCGGAACAAAATAAACTTTAGCGGAAACCTATCGATTCGCCACAGGCAACCGACTGAAATCAAGACCCAACGATTAGCACCATCGTAGAACTCCTCTTCGAAGGCAGGCGATGATTCCTCCACTTTAGATGAATGATTGCAACAAGAATAAGTACTCCTAGTACTCAACAAGTTGTACCACATAATGCAGTTATAGATGATGGCTTGTTACAAATAAAATGGCTTATGTGGTTATTTTGCAATAAAGCAATATTTGTAATTGAATACAAATAATATATTGGAAACATAATTCAAAACAAATAAACAACAATAATTTAATAGATGTTTTCACAAAGGACACAAACTCTAATCAATTTCTTTCACACAGTCATATGTATTTAGTCACATAGCTGTCCCTTCCCAATTATTTTATAAAAATCTACCCCCATGTGAAATCCCCGAGCATGTCCATGACCGCAGACGCGACTATTCGAACATATTATTTAACACTCTACAAAGGTTGTACACTTTACACACACGATATAATCAGTGTAGCTAGTACTAATCATAACCAAACTTTTCTGAAACTTCATCTCAATAATTGACACTCCCGATGTGTATTATCGTCATACCAACCCCAACACAGTGCTTTGGTACGACACACACCGTTGGAACTGAAGACGACAAACCGCTCATAAATGTGGCCTACATAGTAGTCCACACCTCCGCTCATCACTGAGCTCCTAACCTACAACCTAAGTAGTCAATATCAAGAATCAATAACTTACTAAGTTAGGTCCATCCCATCAAGCATGTGGTCATACAGTAAGGCTCAGTTCAATGGCGCAAAAAGTTAAATCCTTAATTGACCAAGGCAAGACTTTCAATTTTTAACAATGTCACGAAGATTACCATTCCCAATCACAAAGCTCCACCATATCATACAGTTTTCACCATTTGGCTCAGTCTAAATCTTTTCTCGTCCTGTTGATTAAGTACAACACATACCATCCACGAGTAATGACACATAGCACACAGTTTTCACAAAGTTTTATAATCACTTAGTCGAATTTATATCTACAACTCAGATGACAATGAATGACTCGTTGCATGGTTAAGCAGACTACTCGTATCTAACCAACCCACGTTGGTGCTACGATAAAACCAACTAAATAATTAATCAAACTAGGGTGACAAAAGGTCATGACATTATAATAGGCAAGTTGGATATAACAATTTGGATATATAACTAATCCCAAAGCATTTAAATAATTACTAAAAGTAAATACAATACTTGAATCAAAGTAATTTTAGAAAACTAGGTTCAACATGATCAAAGGTACAACTTGCCTAGGAATATATCTTGGTACTGGTCTTGGTCTTGGTGAACTCCTCCTTCCTCGAAATCTCCCCAAGAATCAACGTCTACTCACAAACAAAGCAAATAAATAAAATAAATACAAAATAGAGAGAAAATAAACTCCAAAAATTAAATAAAATCTCAGGAAAATAGAGATCGAAATTAGATAAACTTAGAAATTTGAATAGGCTCAAACGGAGTTCAGATGAGGAAGAACGCACATGGTTTATGACGTTATCATGACATCAGCCTTGGATTTCGGATTTAAAATAAATCTCCAGAAAAAGGCTTAGATATTAACATGTGGGCCTAAGGTCTATGGACCCGGTCCACGGACTTGGTTCACAGGTCTATGGGCTCACGTGTCTACAGAACAGTAAAACTAACAGGTGGGACCTACTGTCATAGGCTAGGCTCACAGTGGACTAAATCTATTTGGGATTGGACCTGGTTTAGGGTTTTGACCGCACACATACGCGTTGAAGCGGTGCTGACCGGGATGCCACGTAGGCGACACGTGGCGCGAGGGCTGATGTGGCTAGTGACGGGGCACGCCACGGTGGCTAAACAGCGGTGAAGCTCCGGTGACATAGGCTTCAGCGATTGTGACTCTTCGACAACAACGGAGGTGCACATCTGGACGACCGCGACTCGGGGAACACGATGACGTGGTCCATCCTCGCTGGTGTTGACCACTTCCGGACTCTCCTACTGGTCTTGGGTTCTTCCATCACACCCACACGATATGGAGAGTATAGCCACGTAATAAGGTAGTACTTTCTGCCCGCCGAAACAGAAAAATAGTTGGCACTTAAATGCAGCCCCTTATCCGGATGAGAGTTTTGTTGGTCCTTATATATTAACCATACGTAAAGGGTCACACCTCTTCCCTCATCTCTTTTTCCTGCCACGAGCCCCCTTTACCCTCCTAATATTTCTCTAATCTCAGCTGCTCTTTTCTGATTCATCATCTCTTTTATTTTCCTATTCTTTCTTTTATCTGATTTGATTTTGGGATATAGTTTTCAACCACATATGTATAAATATACAGAAAGTAATGTTTACATTTAATATAGCTAGGTTGATGTTCAAGAGATAAGCTTGCCTTCGTAGTTGTAAAAAAGATTTGTATCGAAGAATTTCTGATCAGCTACTCTGGTTTGTGTTGGTTTGTCCTCTGTAATTATATGGCAACACGAATAATAAATAAATAAATACTTAGTTGGTTTTGGTGTTATTATGTGCATTAGTCAGTTGATTTTTTGTGTCAGTAGATTTTAATTTAATAACATTTTTTGGATCCCCCATTAGGTTAGCACTCCCCACTGCGGCTATTTTCCTACAGCCTGTTAGCTCTCGAGTGTATGATCGCGGAACTCACGACTAGGTCTATTCAATTTTACGCAGATGTGTAGGTATTTGTTTACTTCTCTAAATAAATTTGGGTACACGTTTGTTAAAACAGACTTTGGCCAATTTGTTTTAGGGGTGATATTTACCGGGTGTTATTTAATTTAACTATTCTATCTTGATTAAATTATTTCTAATGCGTCAGATTATTTATTTATAAACTCTCAAATTAATTTTACATTTCTTTCCTGCTTTTATTTTATACCGGTCGGTCTACTGCTATTTATCCTCACGTGGATTATAATTTTATTTGGTACGATATTTACATACCCTTGACTTAATATTAATGGTACTCACTTCTACTGTTAAATCTATTTCTACTACTTGCCATTAAAATTTTACCTTTTCCTAATTTTTCTCTCTTTTTTTAACTCACTTCATCTTTTTTTCTCTCCTCCCCATGGGCGGCGGCAGGGGGGTTCCCGTGGTGCACGGGCACCCCAAAAATAATTTTTTTATAACTAGGTATCACCACGAGCACCTCTAAAAATAAATGAATTTTTTTAAACTAGGTATAAGCACTCAGCCAAGGTAGTTAGGATCGCGATCCAACTCTTAGAGTCTTACGATTCTACGAACCCACGACATCCCGTCGATCCAAGTCTTACGTCGATCCTACTCGTAGAGTCTTAGGGCCAAAAAAATTACAATTTTTTAGAGGCTAGGCTTTGCTGATATTTTATTTTAGAGCAAAATTTGTTGATATTAATTTTTTAGAATGAAACTATAAATAAACAAGGAGCATGCAAAATATTATATCAGTGTGGTAATGTTGTTCTCTTGTAGTTCAGAACTATATCACCCATCATGTCGAACCATTGTGCTTTTTTCATTTGTGTGATAAAAGTGTTTTGCCCTTTTTGGTAATAAGTAAGTGGTAAACCTTATAAGAATCATACAAACTTATAGTATAGATGGTAAATATGTGTATTTTTACAAACCAGTAGAATCGCCGATTCTACGATTTGATACTCGATCGATCCTACCGGAGGCAAATCGATCCGACTCGGGATCTCGACTCGACTACCTTGCACTCGCAGATTGAGCACTTGGCCGCCATTTCAACAATTCACTCACCAGCTACCAACGAGCAAGTCGCCAGCTTTGAGGCACCGCGCGCACCTTCCTAAGTCATTGTACAATCGATCACAGATAGTACTATCACAAAAGACTAGTTGTACAAGCTAGCGAAGGCTTTTGGATCTGTTCTGACGAAACATTTTAGTTCTTGGCGCAACCTTTTGTTCCTATCATGGTGTCATCTCGGCTAGCTACAATCGTCAACTGAAACAATCACTTCCTGATGCACACCTGCAGAGTATGAGTAATTTATTTCTGGGTATAACCATGGGCGGAGCCAGTAGGGGTGCCCGGGCACATCAAAAAATCGAAAACATTCCCAGGGATTAGTTCTGTATTTGGGCCATATTCATAGTACTCCTATGTTTCCTTCAGCTGGGAAAGAATGAAATGGTTTGTGAGGGGGTTTGTGATGCCTTGTGAAGGGATAGGCTTATGAATGGGAGGTGCTTTCGGCTAGCTTTTCCTTCTCTTCCCTTGTTCTCTACCCAAAGTGCCCTTACCCCTATCCTCTTGGCTCTCACAGGAGGCTATTTGGCTTTGGTCCTCTGGTCCAAAGATCACTATTCATCTTATTTTTTGCCGTTAAGGTAAGTCGATATAACATGGATGTTAGATTTTAATAAATATCGGGTGATAAAGCCCATATAAGTGAGACGGTGCTGACTGACCTATGTTGGTCTGGAACCTCGGTTATCTTTCTGAACTCTAACGACAATTCTTCTCCACTCCTAACTTCCTTTTTATAGTTTTTATTTGGCTATTGGTCTTGTGGTTGTTGGCGGTCGATGGAAATGCGGGTAGGGTTTCGGATTAGCCAAAGAATGGGTTCGACGAGCTGGCGATATACTGGCAAGGATGCAACGCTTCGGCAACATGCAAGACTTTACTATCTTCTTTTGTAATCTATTCAAGTTGCAACTTTTATTTTGATCTGTTGTAAATAATTCTTGTAATTAATTCCGAGTTTGTAATATTTTACTTTTGCTTGTAATGAATTCAAATTATGATTTAGGTTGATGAACTCTTGCGGATATAAATTTTGTATGAAATTGATTGGCGATATGTTTGATATCAGCTTTGTAATTTTCGTTTATTACCGGTTGATGAATTTAATTTACTGATGATCACTGTTTCTTATTATTGATTATCGAAAAGTAGATTGGTTTAAGTTGTTAGGGGTTCTCACAAGTGGTCTCACGCTTGGGAGGACGTAGTCTAGGAGGATGCTCCCTACGACCACCAGACATACGAGGAGTACATCGAGTGGTACTCCACTCGGACGAGGGTCCATTGCGTCCAGGTCGTGAACGACCCCCCACGACATAAGGCTGCGACGATCGACACATGCCCCACCTAGCTGGACTCGTATTCCATCACGTAGTACGTATTGAATAGTCTATACTTCTTATTTACTTCTCATGCTTTCGGTTTCTAACTTGTTATTTCTGTGTACAGAACGATCTAAACTGAGAGGTGTACAAGTTGGTGAGCTCCGTGCGTAGCATGACACTCAGGGAGTGCATCATAATGATGGCGCACGACCTCAGACACGCCATGGACCGGATCATGGATAAGGCAAGGCAAGGCATCGAGCTTACGTCGTGCCGTAGGTCGAGGCCGAGGGACGTGCATGACCAAGCAGTGCGTGCATGGAGGGTGAGCCACAGTGCGTCACAACCCATGACTCCTCACCCGGACGTGCCAGGCGGGTCCTCGTGGCACCGTACCGGGAGTACCCAGCACAGTTCACGAGTACACTTGAAACATTCATGTCTGCTTGTTTATTTCGAACTTTAGTATTTATTAACAACAATTCCTTCTGACATGTCCTTAGTTCCACCCGTACACGGTAACACGGGATAGGACTACGCGGAGCCATCCGCTGCGATGCAGCGGCTAAGTATGTTTATCTTGTTTACATGCATAACGCACTATTTCAATATTTCTATCTTGTTTACATGCATAACGTACTATTCCACATATATACACCTCTTTAGGACGATGAGCTAGTGTCGCACGAGGGAGCATAGATCGGGGACTACAACTTTGATGACAAGTGGGCGCTACGACGAGAGGGCAGTGGGCCTTCGCATAGCGAGAGCATTCCCAGCCAGATCTCTATTGGGGCTTCTTAGTTGCACAGTGCGCCCGGAGCGAGCCAACCGACGCAGCCCCCTATCGCGACACCCCTGTAAGCTACTCGTGGCGGTAGGGTACCTCGGTCGCTATAAACTTTGACGTACTCACACCAACGCCCGCAGTCGTCTTGTCGGATGAGGTCAGAGGCCACACGTGGGGTACGCCCGAGAGGGCCCGCGAGTAGATGTATTAGTACTGTCATGTAAATATTATTTTGTGTACTACTTACATTATGCTAGTCTCGTGTTTACGATATTATTTGTTCTTGTTGTGTGTACAAGTAACCATGTGAGGAAGTCAGCACCATGAAACTCCACACCACCCTACTTCTAGTCTATTCGTATGCAAAATGACCACACTCTCGTTTCCAAGTCATTCTCTCTTTTAATATTTTGTTCTGTACTCTCAAATAAATCGGTTCAGCAAAGGGACAATTGCATTAGAAAATGACACTTCAATACTTTTGTTATTGCGCCGCCGAAGGGGGCTATTTTTGTTATTGCGTCGACGAAATCGTATTCCAAATATATTTGGTCAGACCAAAACTCCTAAATTATTCTCTACGTTATATTTCCTTATCTTTTCGAAAATTATCGGTTGCGCCGACACTTAAAGACATTACCAAAATATAAATATAATATAATTTCAATTTCGACCTCCTTTTGCCATTTGAATTGACAACAGGATCCTTGACACCAATTGAATTAGCGACACGGATCCTGTTGCAAATTCAAATAGCGACGGAACTGTTTCCATGGCGACAAAGCTACTGTCGTCGTTTCAAATGACGATTGAGCATAGCGACAAAAACCCATTTCTGTTTAAAAAAGTTGACTATTTATTTTTGTAAATATTTATTAAAATAATATTGTTTTTAAAAAATCGTGTACGACTTTTTAGCGGAGGAAGTGAGGGGCCACCTGAAGTTGCATCGACATTTTTTTATTAGAGAGAGGAAAAATGGAATCGACCTTTGAAAGATGGCATATTCGCAGGGGCTGCCTGCTTTGGGCGATCGATCCTACGCCACCGTCGGCCCGCAAAAATGGACCACGGGGACAGGCTTTGCCGCGGCGCCTATGGCCCATGGACCATGGTGCGCTACGTAAGGTTTGCACACGCACCTTGCAGTTGCTAGGCACTCGGGGCAGTTCCCCATGGTCCGGAATGGGCTGGGCTGTGCAGGTTTGCGAATGCTCGGTCTGGGCTCTAGATCTGGCGTCTAGGCATGGGCCTAGCAGTTGGAAGCCATTGCAATTTTGAAATCACGTCAGGGCCAACATTCACCGCAGGGATAGTTTGTGTTGATTGCATGTACGAGGCTTGACTCATGTAGATGTAACTTGTAGGTTTTAGTATGTTTGATTGTCTGGTTGTGTGGATCAGTCTGGCTCAGCACATGTAAGATTCATTCTCGGGCTTGGCCCGAGGGAAACTCTTGAATCGAGCCTTGCTCCTCAGCCAGACTCAGCTCATGCAGGTGTTGCCCAAGTGCGTGGATACCGCTCACCTCCAGCGTCATGCCCCGCTCGCGCCACACTGTGCACGCAAAGCCACCCAGCCCGCGTCGCGCCCGTGCGCCCTTGCCCCGCCGCCGGGAGCACCATTGCCGCCACGAGGATCTTCTTCCCCGCTGCCACCAGCACACCCCATCTTGTCATTCCGTCGCTCCGGTGAGTTTCTTGCACCTTTGCGCGCATCATACCGTGTTCTATACTTCCTTGAGTCGTTCCTATAAATCAATTTCTTGATTTTTGCCCGCCTTGGTCATCCTTCGGCTTCCCCAAAAGACATGACGCGACCTCCGTGCCCATGCTTGTGCTACTTCCCTCGGAGCGCTGCCGCCGCCACCTTGGTGCCACTCTGGCCACACCACCACCGCATGGAGGATCCTCGTGCTGCACCATTCCAATTTGTCCACAGCCGACATCGTGCACCCGAGCCTTCACCCAGCTTCCCCTATTTCCTTCCTGTGTTATTTCTCTCTTTGTCCCATTGATCATTGGACCCCACCTATCATTCTTCTTCCTTCTTCCTCTCTTTGTCCAACTCAACACATGGGTATTCTCATTCTTCACTAGAAAAGGTGAACACACTCTGCCAGATGTAGGCACTAAACAACATTTCAGGCCTCAACACAGCTTGACCCAACAGAAACAAACAACCAAACAATCCATCATTGCATCCACTGAGTCTGGTTAGGTTCAGCTTGTATAACCCATACGGGCTAGGCTAGGGATATACAAGCAACCAAACACATCTATAGTGAATTATTTGGTCCCACCGGAATTGGGTGGTCTGAACCCAAAGCCCCTACCGTCGACGTCGTGGCAGCAACAGCCCACCGTGCGACAGCCGCACTATGGGCTTTACACTTGAATCCTGTGGCTAAGGCCCTGTTTGGGATGGCTTCGGCTTTGACTTTCCGCTCGGAAAAGCCAAAAATCGTCCAAAATGGACGGCTTTCTCCAGCGGTTTTCCCGAAGTCGGAAACTGTTTACAACGTGCGGAAGTCAGAAGCCGTCCGAGTGCAGCTTCCCGTGGCTTCGGTGGGTTTGACTTCCGAAATTACCCCCTAGAGTTGAGGTTATTTACCCGCCTCGTACCAACTATAAAAACCGACCGCCAAGCCCTCCCCCCATTTCCCACCCCATTCACTCCCATTTCCCCCCAACCCTAGCTTGACCCGACCGCGTCCCCGAGCACCGCCCGCCTACCCACGCCGTCTCCCTCCTCTGATTCCGACCTAGTGTGGGTGTGGATACTATTACTATCAGAATAGAGATTTTGATGAATCGCATTTGTGAATTGGTTGCTCGATTGTGGGTGTGTGGTTTGCAGGATAGTGAGTGAGAATGGGGAGTGGTAGTTCATTTGTGTGTTTGTAATGTTGATGCCAAGTCAAGCAGGCGTGGAAAAAAGAATCACAGGGGTAACAGCAATGGAAGGATTTGATAGTGGAAGTCGCCCCATAGCTTGTGGATGGAGGAGTTTGATTGTTCCTGCAACTTAAGAAACTAAGTAAACAAGTACCTTTTAAAATTGAAGTAAGATTTGGTCGTTACAGTTACCGGCAATCAGAAGGGTGACGTTGGATTCTTTTGGAGCTGGTCGTATTGGAGCACATTTATCCTAACATGGGATGTCCCTGATCATGATAACTTGTGTTAATTTCATTGCCGTCCCCATAATTGCATTGTTTGCAAACTTTAATGGTAGCTACTACAGTTTTCATGTGTGGCTAACTGGCTAATAATGGGCTGAAAACTTGAAATGTTCCTTTCATAACATGGATGCAGTCTGATACTGTTGCCTTGATTTTCAGTTGAGCCATTGGTCAGTGGTACAGAGTACATATTCTCTTGTGCATTCCACAACTGTACACTGTAGACAATTATGAGAAGATCAGAGTACAATTCAGCTACAAGAATCATATTTCTTGTGCATTTTCTTTTATCTGAACTTGCAGGTTTTTCTTGTTCTTGTTGTAGCTAAACCCATGCTTGTGCACATGGAGTCAAGGGATGATTGCTGGGAAAGGAGATAACTTTGTGAATAGCATCATGTAATTCGACCTCATAATTAGCTAGGCATATAGATGTTTCACGAGGGAATTAAGATTGTACTTCTTAGATGGCAGAACTCGTGCAACTGTGATTTTTAGGGTTAAGACTTGTTAATTTCATACTTGTAGATTTGAGGTACTGAACGGGTTGGCAGTTGGTTTTTTACCAATTCATTGTACTTGTATTTGGTCTCTGATTGTTTTTCTTGTGGAAGGAGTGGTGCATGTATACACGTCTAGATGCATAAATGTGTAATATCAGAATTATGCCAAATTGGCACTACTGCAAGCATCAAATTCATGGAACAAATTTGCTATGTTCTCTTCTTTGGTTGGATGAGTGAATGATGACAAAAAGTGAATGATGGCAAAAAAAAAAAAAAATCCACTCATAATGTCCTTCAAACGACATCAAACAAACCATTATTTGTCCTGGATATTCCAGACATTTTTCAACTAACAGGCATGACGGTAGAATAGGAGAAAGATCAAAACAAGGACCACATATACGTAACATTTTGTGTCTAGTACTTGCCAATTATGATTGTATTACGTTTAACGTTTATATTTACATTTGTATGTCATGTGCCAAAAAAAGTTAAATAAAATCTACTTATAATATCCGTTAAAACGACATCAAACAAACCATTATTTGCCTCATGAGCATTCCAGATATTTTTCAACTCAGAAGATCCAACCACTCTATCTAAAAATCAGACTGTTAAACATGAAACGTCTTCGACTCAAACGTTCAACCTTTAGTCCAGCCGAAAACTATTTTTTTTTTTTTTTTAAAAAAAAACTGCAGCTATACCAAATAGACCTAGGTATTTCGAAGAAAGCTCTAAAGCCGGTTTTGCAGAGTGCAATGGTTCCACCGGTGAGGTGAGGTAATCTTTTTAGTACTACTTTAGACGCAGATTCACAATCCAGTCGGCTCGTGAAGGAGGCTGAACTCCAAAACAGGTTTGATACCTGCTGCACTTCGAAGGACCAAGCAGGTTTGATACTGAAGCAGCTGCACGATGTTGCTTGATTATCTGGTTCCACGCTACGAAATTCTGTTGCTCTGACCATGAAATGTAGCCATACAGTACGTAACACGCAGGGGGAAGGTAAGTAGGAACAGCACAACTAGGGACAGGCAAGTCCGAGTGCCCGACCAAACTCACGGACCAAGGATATGGGCGTCAGTGTCACGTACTCGCATGACGTGACAAACTGCACGGTGAGGTGCCAGCTTTGCTTTCGTCCAGTTGACCCCTTTTTTTTATATTAATCCCTTCCTATCAGCTTGCATTGACCTAATCATTTCCCAAACCTGACCCGTGTAGGCCTAAACGTTTTCAAAAGAGCAATCCTTGCCCTGACACTTAAAGACGAGGACATGGCAGTATTGCACACCTGGCGTGATGTAGATGTGAATCATGTGATCGATTTGCAAGATGCATCGTGCCTGCCCATGCGTGCGGAGATCGGGGGATGAGGGGATCGGAGGTCCACTTTAACAAAGCTCACTCGCTTTTGGACTTCACCGGTGACTGGCCTGTATGCCTACATGCCTAGATCCTGCCCTACAACCCCTGAACACAACCTGCAGGGGTACATGCGTAGAGGACAACGGGGAAGAGAGCGATTTTGGACTGGCGCGAGATGGAACTACTCTCAACGCAGAGGTGCTCGAATTTGGAACAATCTTTAACGTTCCATCTAAAAACGAAAGTTGAGATCAATCAATACAGTACGCTCGGTATATTTTTTTTCTGCTACAATAAAATCGCTGTTTGCAGACTGTGTTGTTCGCCTAGCGTGAAATACTATTTGGACGGTGTTATTTACTGCAGCGGATCCGGATCCGACGTGCGCTTCTGTACAGGGCGACACGCGCGCACGCGACGCCACGCAGAGGCGGAAGCAGCGATGCACGCACTGACGAGTCCACTACCTACAGTTACCGCGCAGACGCTTGCAAACTGCACGAGTCGCAGGTGCTGCGCCCTCTCGCCTGCGGTGGCCAAGTGGGCTGTGCTGTTGCGTTGCATGCCGTTCTCGAAAGGCCTGGGCACACACGAAGCCAGCAGACGGCGACGGCGACGTCCTGCTCGTTTGCGCCTCGGCCTCTGGCGTGCGGGGCCCACCTGCGGTGGTCAGTGGTCCTCCATGAACGCGCCAGCAAGCGGTGCTGTTTTGTGCTACCTTGCTTGTGGCGAATCATGCGGGAATATGCATGGGATTTTTATCGATGCTAGCTGTGATCTGTATCCGGTGTTGGAGACATCCTACTGTGGATGGGAACTAGTTTGTCGAGGAGACTGTAGTGGATTTTCGGGATAATTTGGTTTCCCAGCTCAGAACTGAACTTCACAAAAAGTATTTTTCTTCTTCTGAACTCTTGCTAGTTCATGGTTGTTTATGGTCTCCAATATATTCATGGAGTATACATGTTGTACTGACATGTTTGCCCCTCCTAGTTCCAATGCTTGTGTAATCCTAGTGACCTGGTCACGCGGGGTTTTATACTCTGCAGTCTGCTTAATTTAGACCGAGTTCCTAGCTACTCCCAAGCTAGGAAGGATTTTTACCCTGTTCCAAGAAACTGTAAGTGAACCGAGATGAGACGAAAGTAGCCACTAACGGTTGCAACCTGCGAGCAGGCACCGGCCAGAGAGTCCAGAGAATTCTCGTCAGATATGTTATTTTGGCGCGGGCAGTACAAATCTGCATCAATGGTAGGTAGCATCAGCGTACGCCGACGCGAATGGCTCTCTCCGGCAGGGATGGCCGGGGCCCGGACTCTTCTTGCAAGTTGCCAACCGCCGCGACCTGTAAACTCTATCAGCCGATCCAACTCACTTTCTTCCATACTCGGAGGCCCACTTCTCGACGAACGTTGATCCATCATCCATCCGAGCGGTCGGTGGCGCTTCAGAGCGAGACTGCAGCCAATGGAGCGAGGGCTATCTGAACTCATGAATCACTCTATCGTTCACGAGAGCTGTATCTCCTTTCGGCCGCGCGCCCTACACGTTAGTTAACCCCGGTGGTTGGGTTGGCGCCTACTACGATCGATTACGCCCGTGCAAGTTGTATGTAGTACGACGCGCACGGCCCATGGCTGCTGCGCGCCAATGCAGTATGGCGCCACCATACCTCGCTGCTCAATCCATGCAGATAGTAGTACTACATCAGTTCATCTCGCACTTTCGACTGACTTAGTTGAGTAAACAGACACGACATGCGTGCATGCGTATTCTAGGTAAATGGGATGAACACGCGCATCTAAACTAGGATTTTCACCAGCGACAGTTCAGTTCTCACATGAAAATTTCCCACCCTTACAAATGGGCCAAAATTTTCGGATCTCGCTGGTGCTCTGAATTCCGATGATCTACATTGGATTTGCAGATGGTCCTCGATCGGGATGGTGCCGCCTGCGGTCTCTCTCCGCTGCACCTTGACGGTGGCCGGGGCCGGCACGTACTGTATCTGTCCCTACACAAATAAATGCTACACAACTACTGTGTACACAAGGCAGGCGTAGGTGCCGGCCGGTACTTAAGTCCTTGCACTGTAGTATTTGCTGTTCATCCGTATGCAGCAACCAAAAGCACTGAGAGATCGACGTCATGTCCTCACAGTGTATATGGTTGGAACACAGAGCCTGAGAGCCCGAGACGGCGAAGCAGAGGAGACGGCCTGCTTCGCTCATGGCACATGGCATGGCAAGCATCGGCGAATCAGCGATAGAGAGAGCTTCGTGGCGAGAGGTTGTCAGTTCGTGCGCGCAGTCGCCGACTTCTCCTAAGTTAGAACCGGCACTACTACAAAAGCAGTAATAGCGACACTCATCGCGGCGGTTCCAAAGGAGCGTTTGTGTTGAACTCTCTGAGCGGTTCCTTTGGAACCGTCCTGGGAACCGCTCGTGATATGTCCTTATCACGAGACGGTTCTTATTACCAACCGTTTGTGATACTTCACAAGCGGTTCGTAATATGACCCGTCTGTGATGAGGACGCCTTATCACGAGCGGTTTGAAATAAAACTGTCGTCAAATATCACAGACGGTTCAATTTGAAGAATGCGTAATATACTAGTATCACGAGCGGCTCATTAAATAACCGTCGGTGATATTATTATCACGAGCGGTTCCCATAGAGCCGATCGTGATATCCGCTCCATGCGATGTGTCTCTTCACCATCGCTGACAACGTCTCTTCGTCTCGCCGCGACGACGATACATGCGTCTCTTCGTCTCACGTGCGATTACTCCTAATTCTTGATATAAGACGGAATAATCACAGAAGATTAAACTCCTCCCATCGCTCTTCGTCTCACGGTTTTGAGTACGTCAATCGCCAAGGTTAGCATGCGAGCGATCGGGCGGCACCAAGGCGAGGAGGTCGGTGATCGCCGCTCTTTCTCACGATGTCGTCGTCGACATGCGTCGTGCGTGGTCACGCGAGCTCTCTCGACCATGGAGGACCTATGCGACCTACGATTAACGTGACGTACATCTTTATGTCTACAATATATGCGTACATACTACTATTTATTCTAACATCTTGAATGTATGTACGTATAGTTGTAAGGCCTTGCACAAGGTGTCAAGGAGCGCAGTGGGGAGGCGCGTGGCGCTGGAGCGAGAGGAGGCGATGAAGTGGCGTGACAACGAGCGCTACCTCGGCGTCGTCAACCACTGGCGCCGCCCGCAACCCGGGGCTTGTTTCATCGTCGGCCTCGGGCTTGTCTTCGCCCCAAGACATGCGCGGCAGCCTCATGTTCCTTGAGCGGCGGCCATGGCGGCCACAAGGCGCGACCTCGTGCTCGGTCTCCTCTACACACCGTACGCAGGCGCGGCGTTGGGAAGCACTACATCGGCCAGTCGAGGGCGAGCCGGCCGTGCCGGCGGGTGCGAGCGGCCAAGACCAACCGGAGTGCGGGCGGTGCGAGGCTCGCGCGGACATGGTCCAAAGCGGCGGCGTGGGGAAGAAGGTCGGGCCGCCATGGGCGGGTGTGGCGCCGCCGGAGGATGGCCACCGGTGCACGAGCATTGGTCTGCGGTGTGGAAGGTGGGACGACTCGTCGTCTTGCTGCGATGGCATTGCGGGATTAGGCATGAGTATACGGTTTCTTTGCAAGGTGTTAGACTATTTGCCATAAAATTTTAGTTTTTAGGTTTCTAGAAAGGTGGTGCGGTGGACTATTTTCCAAATGAAATGAATTTTAATGCACCAAAATATACGGTCCACAAGGGCGGGAGCGATTACAATTCCACGTTGACATCAAAATATCGTCGACATATTACAAGTTCATAACCAAACGCCTCCACTGTGACCTTGCACGCTCAATTTCCTCTTGTAGATGTTCGGACTCGTAATCAAGTCCCATAGCCCGAGGCCATCAACCTGGTCTCCACGGTCGGCTAGCGGACCCGCTCTCTGCAATGTCGATGTCGTCCTCGACTCTGGGTTGCATCCTCGGTGCGGACAAAGAGTTCCATAGGACAATCTCCACGGCGAGGTTTACTCACGGATCTTTGGAAACCTCGCATTTGATACATTGGAGGAGGAGCTCCAATCGGCCGATGGCGCCGTTATGGTCTCCGGTAGATGGGAGGGTCTACAACGGATTGCATTGCGAGCGGACGCCTTGTTTGCGGCTTGGGCGAGTTGCGATCGAGAAGTGCGAGTACACAGCAAAATGTAGGCCGATGCAATTGGGGCGAGAGAGAAGCCATTTGGAATTTGTGGATAGAGGGGATGATCAAGGAGCTTCGTGAAATCCCTTTGATAAGGGTTGTCTATTTATATAAAAGGAGCGAGAGACGAAGAGACACTTTCGCGCGGAGATGAAGGGAATGAGATCCATAGCACAGGACGGCTCTATAATGGATCCGTCGTGATATATTATCCTGACGGCTCTATTAAAGAAATCGTCGAGATATCATCAATATCACAGACGGCTCTGTTTAAGCACCGTGCGTGATAATATCCTGACGGTTTGTAAAGAACCGTCGAGATATCCTCAATATCGCAGACGGTGCCATTCAAGAAGCGTGCGTGATATTGAGGATATCTCGACGGTTCTTTAAGCAAACCGTCTGTGATATTATCATGACGGTGCTTAAATAAGCGTCTGTGATATTGATGATATCTCGAGCAGTTCATTAATAAACGTCGTGATATTCTTTATCAAAGCGCACCTAGGGTTTTGCTATTTACTCGTCGCCGTCTCCGCGCCTTAGGCTCGCGCGCGCTCGGCTCCTCTAGGGTTCGCCGTTCACCTCCCGGCCGTAAGACCCGCCGCCGCCCCTTCATCGACAGCGTCGCCTCGCCTCGGCGCGCGGCCTCCTCCCGTGTCGGCCTCCTCCTCTGCCCGGCCTCCTCCCGTGTCGGCCTCCTCTCTCTGCCGGCCTCCTCCCGCGCGTCCTCCTCCCCGTGTCGGCCTCCTCCCCGCGCCTCTCCCTCCTCCCCGCGTCGGCCTCCTCCCCTGCACCGGCCTCCTTGCACCGTGAGTTGTTGTGCGGCATCCTCTGTGAGTATTCCTAAAGATCTGGCAAATTGATCAGTGGGCTTTGTTGACATGCTCTGTGATGAACTCTGGTCTTATACTGAGATTGAATGTGATAGTTAGTTGATTCTTGAGCTCTATTGTACAAATTACTTGCTCATGTCAATTTCATATCTCGTTAATTTGTTACTTTCGGTTGAATGCTAGTTATCACTGACGGTTGAATGCATCCGTCAATTTGATATATCGTTAGTTCATTCATGAGCTCTATTGTATTGTGAACCCTCCGTGATGTGACTTTGATAGTCTTTGATAATGTGAACTGAAATTGATCAGTGGGCTTTGTTCGGTTTGCTCTGTGATGAACTTTTCTCTTATACTTGAGATTGAATGTTTTAAGAGATCATTTTCTGAATATGATTGAGATCATTTGTGATTAAGCAAAGTATTGTTTAGAGCTCATAGTTTGAATTTATACTATCATATTCATTTAATGAAGAGTATAGACAATAGGATTGAGATGGCAAAGACTTGTTCTTTGCAACTCTCCTTCGAGAGCACAAACTACCATCAATCCTTCTTTATATATTATACGTTTGTGCATCATTTTCGGTTAAGTTGAGTAAATCGCTTGAATCGGTGATTAGAGCTTACGATATTGCTTGCATATATAGATAGCAAGTAAGCGACATGGCGCCCGCACCATCTTCGCCGCCAAATCGGATCTCCGAGGAAAGTGGTACGTGACGTTGAGATGGCAGAGGAACATCGAGAATTCCTCCGTGCATAATGGCCGCCACGGAGGTCAATGCCAATGGGATCCTGTGAGTCCCCCAAAGCGCGGCGAGATTCCGAACCTTGTGCGGGATACTTGGAAGGAACGGTCCCCATCACCACACCGACGGGACACCGTGTCGGATGTTCGGAGAAGCCGGTGTGGGGCGAAGTTTTAAAATCGCTCACTTTCCCGACCGGCAGACGCGCGCGGAACGACAAGCGTTGCTCTCGATCGGAAGGCGTGGAGGACCTTCAAGAGCGTGCTTGTCACAAGGTGCGTGAACACGGTCGAACGCCCTTCACGGCGTATAAATTCTTGTCGCGGATATATGGGCGCCTTTGTGCAAATGAAGACGACGCCGAATTTCGTGAGAAAGTGCGACGCACAAGGCTCTCGGACACTTAACACTCACCCCACAAACTCGGCACGGCTGGTACGCGGGTAAAACCGCGCAATGGGCGGCGGAGGACGCGAGCGAAACAAGGCCATTTCTTGAGATCACGGACAGTGGCGCTCTCACGGTTAAGAGCGAGGGCATCGATTCGTCTTGGGCGAAATCTCTTTCACAAACCCGCAGAGGATGTGGCCAACCGTGTGGTAAATGTCTTGAACTACCTAGTTGTTAATAAGTCTATAACTTCATAATGTATATAATAACATGATGACCTCTTGCAAGAAGAATTGAGTTCGCATGTTCAAGGCTCCTTCCAGCGAGGAGAAGGATATACTAACTACGGCCCTGGAAACAAGGAGCACTCGGGTCGCACGCGAGGCAAAGGGTTAACGTATCTTGGAGGATGGATTCCCGCACGACTCGCACGTATAGGAGCGGGGAAGAGATCCAAGGCGAGTACGACACACAGTGTTGGAACATGTGCTTACTTCAAAATTTGAAGGAAGAGAGCGGTGCTTCTTGCAAAATTTGAAGAAAAGATAGCAAGATTGCAGGACCAAGTGAATCAACTACTACTCCTCAACAACGATCGCAGCGCCCCGTTGTTTTGGTAGGCAATCCTCCTCAACATCGAGATGGCGTCGCGTCCACGCAAAATTGTGAACACGATGATGTCCAATTACCTATCGACGACATCAAGGTAATGTACATCTCGGAATGCTCCAAAGATAGACCTATAGAACGCCTTAGCTAATTGCGTATCGTTTTGTAGGAGCCGGCACGATCGCACACTCCAAGTGAGGATGGTTGGGATGTCTATTGAGGTGGGCGGGGTGGTGTATCCATGCAATGAAGGGATAGTGCAGCACGGTGCCCAGGTGGCGCAGGGTTACGCCAGGGTCCAGGTGGACATGGTACATGATAATTTTAGGGCCGTCCCGCTGGAGATTCGCCCGAACAACGAAATCATAACACTAGGGGATGCCATGTATAGTTTTATTCAGTGGCCAAAGAAGGACATCGCCCTGGACCCTGCAGTGCCGCCTCAACCTTCGATGACTCCACCCCAACCATCTCCACACGACCATGCCCCTCCAATTCAACTTTTGAAGGACATCGTCCTGGACCCTGCAGTGCCGCCTCAACCTTTGATGACTCTACCCCAACCACCTCGACACGACCATGTCTCTCCAACAGGACCCTCCATGACTGCACCTCAACCTTCGCTTCAGAAGCCCGCCTCATCGGTTCCCGTGGAGAAGACACCGAACGAACAAAAAAAGCGTGCCGCCGTATCAGTTCCCGAGTCGTCTGACAGGAGGAAGACGCGTAGCGCGCAAGTCGTTCAGGACAAATCGAAATCGAAGAACATTAAGGCGCTTCCGCCTCCTAACCCTAAGAAATACTCTTTCGGAAGTCCGTTGGCGACGAGCACATAGCCTACGCTGGATTAGGTTGTCAGAGTTTGCATAGCTGGTACTTGAAGAAGACCAAAGAGAAAGGGTGCGCTGATGGAATCATCGTCAGATACACGGAGGACTATTTCCTCCACGAGCCGGCCCCCTTCATCGTGGGCTTCGACGACTTGTTCGACCTATTCAACCTCAAAGCCCTCGATGCCTCACTTCTACGATCTTTGGACAACGTAAGTGTGTACAATCAAGTTCTACATTCACGTACATTCACGTAATATAACAACTCATTGCTTATGTATAGATACATGATTAAAGCGCGGCGATTGAAAGAACGGTGGGTTTCCTCGACCCACACGTGGTCTCCGAGCAAACCATCTTGGCGCACGCATCCTCGTCGAAATACATAACGGCGGGATTGCTTGCTCAAAACTACGTGGACTACATAATGGTGCCCTACAACCGTAGTAAGTGCTTCACTACTTGCTATACAAATTTCATTTGTACTTTATACGTGATATGAACTTAGGTTTAATGACTACACGACATACATGAGTAGGCATCATGGATCCTTCTAGTCATTATACCAAAGAGGAATCGTGTACTATACCTTGATTCCTAATGAAAAAGGCCACGACTTCACCCTTGTGCAAGAAGTAGTCGACAGTGTGCTCATTTCCTCCATACATAACTCTATTGTAGTCTTCCTTCGTTTGAAATGGCCGAGGTTAACTTTTTGGAAACATGTAGGTCGTTCATCTCCTATATTGCCGAGGAGGGCTATACAAGGAACGAACGCCACACTTAATCACGGGACGCGATTTCCGTGACGTGCTACAACACAATAATCCTATATCATACTTAAGTAATAATGCGTCTCGAACCGACTATACCTATATATGTAATTCTATTTTTCGTCTTCGCAAGAAAAGCGTAAGAATGTGCATTCTACGTTTGCCATCATATGCGATTCTCATGAGTGCTAGGTTGCGGATCCGAGGTTGGTCAATCTCGCAATAATTGCTAATTATAAATTTAAATATATATGTGTAACACTTTACTCTTGTTTGTAGGTTTTGAATATAGATTTAGATTCACTCGTTCGAAAGAGATCTCGGATGTTCGAGGAGGCTGCACCTTCATCACGACGGATATCATTGGCCAACGGAGAGTTTCACTCTCGAGCGACCTTGAAACAATTAATATATTTGATATAGTTGAAATTCACTTTGAATAGTTGTGATTCAATGGTAAACTTTGGGTTGTCACTTTGGGTTGTATGACAATATTTTACGAGCGAGTTGATATTACAATGTTTGGTGTATTTGATATATGTTCGTTTGTATGACAATGATCACTTTGGGTTGTCAACGATTGATATACATGATGTATCTATTTTCTGCTGCTTATTTTCAGAGGGCATGGCTAGCAATCCCGAGGCTAGCCAAAATTTTTAAAAAATAGTTATCTTTGAAATAACTATCACGAGCGGTTTATCAATCAAACCGCCTCGTGATATGTATAATCGCACGGCTTTATTATATAACCGTCGTGATATACACGTATCCGAGCGGTTCGTAAATATATAAATGCTCGAGATATCCTTTATCACGACGGTTCTATTTACGAAAATGCGGGATATGTGTATATCACGACGGTTATATAATGATAACCGCTCAGGATATGCGTATATCATAGGCGGTTCGTAAATAGAGCCGTCGCGATATGCGTCTATAACGACGGTTCTTGAATAGAGCCGTGCAGCGATAATAGATATCACGACGGTTTTATAATTAGAACCGTATGTGTTGTGATTTATCACGCAGCGGATGTTTAACTGTGCGTGATAACCGCGGCTTATCACAGACGTATAAAAACGAGCGGTCGAACCGTCGCGATGGACCGCTCGGAACCGTCTGTGATGAGGCTGTGTGTAGTAGTGCGGTTGGTTGAAGCTTGCATGCAGTTGCATGTTCTGTTCGGCTAGGTAAGCTAGCTAGACTGCTAGCCTTCCAGCTGAAAGTTGCTCGTGATGAGACACCGGGGAGTGCCTTAAATTGACTTGCCGGTTGTTGATCGGCCCGTACAGTGATATACTGTAGCTCCTGGGCAGGATGATTGACTAGATTAAAAATTATAGCTGCGCAGTTAAATCCGGTCCAGTGGTAGTAACTCGTACGGTGTCAAGGGCCAAATTTTGCAAGCTGAAAATGAACATAAGCTGATCAGCCTCCGGAGTGCTGGAATTCTAAACGGCTGTATAGCCTTGCTCCGTAGCACGGACTGACAACAAATAAGTGGTTTTAATCTCGTCTTTGATGCTACATCCACCACTGAGAATTGAGAAGAACATCTAGAACGACTGGAACCAGAAGACAAGACATTAATCCTATCTAGTGTCCAAAACTTGCGAATCTTTCGGTGTCACGGTAGCCGCCAGTAGAAAATGCGATATATTTTAGTCAGATTTGCTATTTTTAAGTTGTTTAAAATTTTCTTAAATTTAAATTAATTCTTGTACTATTGAATTTGTGTAGAGACTGATGCATTATATAATTGAATATTGATCTAATAGATAGAAAATATAATTTATTCTTAAAAAAATTTAGTCACATTATAAATAGACAATCCCTATTTTAGCATACTAACTTGACGCAACCTCGCTCGCTTGCAAAGTCCTCGGCTCGTTTAGTTGTGGAAAACTACGGTACGGTTCCGACGTCGCATACTACTTACTGGAGTACTTTACAATTCCAATACTACTATAATTTAAGAATTTGTCCAAATCAACAGGACGCGTGTCCAGTTCCAATTCCTGTTGCGTAAACAGTGGTCTAACAAGGGTGGTTTCATCTCGGGAGCAACTTAGGATCCTAGTGGAGCTCTGAACTCTCTGGCCATGGGCCGGTCTGAACGAGCAGAGGCTCTTTGACTTTGAATCTCAGATGGAGCCTGCAGCCTTGCGGCATTCACAAAAAGTCACTGGCGGACGTCTGCTACGAGCGACAAGAGGCCAACAAGTTAACCGGCGCGTCGTCGTATCGCTGTCATTAGGGGGGACTTAAAGAGTTTTTTCCCCTTCGTTTAGCTTTTTTAAATAAAATATCAAAACTAGTACAGTGCGAATGAAATGACAGCTCTACTACCTAAAACCATAGTAGAAGGAGATATGACACGCAAAATTACCAAAAAAAAAAAAAGAGTCACATGCTGCGAATTGAGACCACAATAGGTGGCCTATCGCACCGCAAAGTGCATAGTAGGCCACCTGATGCGGTCTCAGTTGGTGGTATGTGGCTTTATGCGGCGATTTCGCGCGGTAAGTTATCTTTTGTGATGATTTTGCACGATAGAGATATTATTTTTAATATTTCGCTTGTACGGGGCTAGTTTTACTATTTTTGTTTTAAAATGAGGCCATTCCAAACGAACTCCAATCTAAGAGTAGCATTCAGTTCAACACACGGGCTTTGGATCCTGTCTCCACTCTGGATTCATTCAAGCACACGGGTCGGTCGAGCTCGCTCCGAATTTACGATGCCCTACCCAACTTGCCAATCGTTCTTAATGTGTCCCTCGCGAACTCATGGCATTCCTTGATGCTATTGGAGTAGCGTGTGTTACTCTTCGTTTCGTAACATTAGAGCATGTACGGTTTATATCAGTTATCTATAACATCTGTCACGTAGAATTTTTGCTGACGTGGATGAAAGAGAATGAAGAAAGAGAAAGATGATGTCTACAATCTTGTAGTCGACTGTAGCACCAGAAACAAGAAAATCATTTAAAAATTGTGTATTGTTTATAATCTTGTAGCCGACTGTATCACTACAACCATTGTATGAGCTATCTTTAGTATTATTCACAGATAATATAAAAAATTACTATAGACAACAACTATCTATACTATTATACATACCTTAAAGATATCTAACGAGGAACCGCGGGGAGATGTAGTACGAGGAACCGCGGGGCGCGCCTAAATATAGCACTTACACAAGAATTCTCGATTTTTTTTTTCATTGCAGCTTCTATAGTGGAGTACTACTACCGTGTAATGACGAAAATGCGTCCAGACAGACCTTTTCCTGTGACTAGCTATCCAAAAATGAAATATTTTAACTTGTCTCGATATGATTGAGCATTTGATCGCCTTTATGTAACACGCATGCAGTACGTACGGCGAGCGAGCTAGCGGGAGACAAAGCCTATGTTTGGTTGGTGTCTAGATAAGTTACTAGGTGTTTGAGTTATCTGATCTTGTGTATCAAATTGTCTGACAAGACACATATGAAATCCAATGTAATATTTAGTTGTTGTTCTATATATGTGTCTGAGCAGGTACAAAAGGCACGCAGCATTTTGTTCTTGATATGCCTGGGTAACACAAATAAGCACAGTAGCAAGTAAACCATATTTTTAAGTTGAGCATGGTACTATACAAATACTACTATAATATGCACTTCAGTTTTTACACGTAAACTGTACAATACACTGTTTATTGTATCAATTAGTTACAAATATTGCAAGATTTACCCATGCAATCAACAAATAAATCAATCTCAAATCAAAGAACAGATCATACTTATCATGGGCAATGCCTTGCACAAGACCCAGGCAGCTCGGTTAGCAGCCCATGCGTCCATTTTCGAGGGTTTGGCGCCAGGCAACAATTACAGGCAACTCTCGTCAGGCATAAATTGCCAGGTCTCCAACCAAACGCACCCCAGCAAGCTCCAGGCAATGCCCCGGCCAGGCAAATACGCACCAGGACACGAAGCAAACAACCCCAAAGGAAGCGTGAGCAAAATCTTTTCCTGCCTCCAGAAACCCAGGGGAGGGGGCCTCACAAACGGAAAATATCTTTACCATTATAATTTTTTTTAAGGGTGATGGTGAGTCTACCATTTACCTCATCATCTTTTAAGTTGGTGAGATTTTTCGTGGATAGATATGTACATACATGTATATGTTATTATAATAATATTTTGTGGATAATTAGATCAGCTACGCAAGTGGTTTGTGATATAACTCTTTGTGGCTTGTTGATATGATACGAATTATATATGCAGTTTTTAGATGTAGGAATAATTATTGGGCCCGTCTATACAACATTCGTCTATTTTTTCAGCCTAAAATAGTCAAATTTTAGTTCTCTTACAACTCTATTATACACAAATTATTGCAATTTATTTATGTATTTTTGTTCTTTGTCACTGTAATTATCATCGAAAGTCTTAATAACTCATATTTTCATCACATAATTCAAAATATAACATATACTTTGAGATATTGAGCAAAAACAAAGATAAAAAATAAAATTCTATACCAACAAAATATGACAATGTGGTGAACCCGTTATGTTCCGAAAAAAATCGTAATAAATTCAGACTCAATTCATCCTATGAAAATATGAGAAGAAGTGTAAATCTTAAAGCATATCAGACAAATGAAAATTTGACTATTTTGACAAAAAAAAAGTCGAATGTTGTTTAGTAAATCTCTTAATATTTATCGATTTTTCAGTTTATATATATATATATATATATATATATGTTAATTTGACATCCGTTACGAGAGCCGAGAGACGGAGATAACTCCAAAGAGGATGGAGATGGGTAGGAGAAGGGGGCACTGCATTAAACGCACCAACGACCCCGAACTGACCGGCATTCATGTCCCTCGTCCTGCCCCTCTCTCGTCCCCCGTGACGTAAACTGCAAAAAAAAAAAAAAAGAGTCACACGCCCACAGCGCAGGCAGGCAGCACCAGCACCGGCACGAGCGAGCCACCCGCCCGGCCGCCTCGCGCGCGCCCCCACAGCGCTATCGCGGTATCGCCTCGCCAGTTGCCACCACCGCACCGCAAGGCACCAGCACCGCCCGCCCCAGAACCCAAGAAAACCACTAAGCCACCCACCGCACATCCTTAACCGAAAGTGGTTATCGTTCGTAGAACTCGCACAGAGAGCTCGATCCGTAGCCATGGTCTCGTCTCCCTCACCCTCCCCTCCCTTCCCCTCCGATGTAAGTGTGCTCTTTCCTACTGTTGTCTTCTCCGGCCGTTACCATGTTTGGGTCGGCAATGCTTACTTATAAGTTGCAATGTTAGGGCTCCGAGTCGAAGCAGCCGGGTGGAAGGACGGCCTCGGAGAGGGTGGACCAGAAGTACGCGCACGTCGCGACGCCGCTGCACAGCCGCGGTGGCGGCAAGAAGACGCCGCGGCGGGCGAAGAGCGACGGCGGCGGGGTCGACTCGGCGGCGTACGTCGCGGCGGTGTCCTGCTCCGACTGCCGCTTCAAGCAGCGGCGCCTCGCGCCGGCGTCCCCGGGCGCCGTCATCCGCTCGCTGTTCGTCTCGCTCACCCGCCGCTCCACCCCGCGCTCGTCGCCGTCGCCGACGTCGGCCTCTGGCGGCGACGGAGTGGACGGCGAGCAGTGGCGCCTGGCCGCGGCCGACCTCTCCAGGCGGCTCGCCACGGTCACGCGCACACGGGACGAAGCGCTGGAGGAAACCACGCGGCTGAAGCACTCCCTCGCCGAGCTGGAGCTTAAGCTCGCGCGCCTCGAGGCCCGCGTCCTACCTACACCCTCGGCCGCCGCCTTCCCCGTCGAGTCTTTCCTCCGGGCCGTCTCGACGGCGCGCGCCGCCGTGCGGAACCTCGCGCGTGCTCTCTCCACCCACCTCCGCAGCCCAGCGAGCCCCGGCCCGAACCTCGAGAGCTTCTTGAATCGCGCCTTCCACGCGGACTTCGAGCTCGACACCGACGGCGACGTCCACACCGCGGACCCGGCGGGCCGGTGCGCGGCCAACCTCGCGGCGCACCACGCCGTCGCTGCGCTGACGTGGGAGGAGGTCCTCCTCCACGGCACCAAGCACTACAGCGAGGGGCTGAGCCGGTTTTGCGACGCCAAGATGAGCGAGGTGGTGTCCTCCCTCGGGTGGGCGCGCGCGCGCGCGTGGCCTGAGCCGCTGCTGCAGGCGTTCTTCTTGGCCGCCAAGGGCGTGTGGGGGGTGCGCCTCCTCGCGCGGTCCGTCCACCCGCCGCTGCCCGTTGTGCGCGTGGACCGCGGCGCGCGCTTCGACTCGCGGTTTATGGAGGACGCGGCGGCCGGACGCGCCGGGCGGCTGGAGCCGGCCAGCGTGAAGATGATGGTGGCGCCGGGGTTCCACGTGTACGTGGCCGGCGCCGGCGTGGTGAAGTGCAAGGTGGTGTGCTTCTACAATAACAGCCGCACCAGCGGCCACAGAGATGGCGGGAGCAGCACGAACGGGGGTGTGGGGCTGGGGAGTAGCTGTAGCGATGTGAATGATAGTGTTACTGATGCGGTGGAAAGCTGTAAGAGTAGTAGGGTAGTTACATAGGTAAAAGACACGATGATGATTTTTATTTGTGTGGTAAAGACAGGTCCTGCATTTAACTGTTGTGTGAATATTGGAGGCTTGATCGAACAGTTTCTGTTAATTTCGCTTGTGTAAGCTTGGTTTCCGGGATGCAAGAATTTTTAGTAAAGCAACACTTGCAATACGACTGCGGCACTTGCATTACGCTTGTGGAAACTTTCCCTCCATGGCGGCAGCCGTGCATGCCCGATTGGAATTGGTTGATTGGACCTTCCAACGATCTTAACCGCCACGCACGTGCTTTTGGGTGTTCCTTTTTCTATCATCACTTTCCTGTCCATTTTATCTCCTTTTTGGGGCTGTTTTGTTGAGGAACCGTCGCTGGCGAGTCCAGTCAAGCGACACTCGTGAGATGCGTAGAATCGTAAGAACAATGCATGAACAACAAGAAACGAGAATAAGAGATAGAACACGAGAGATGTAGGGGACTTCTTGCTTCTCTTTATTCCTTCATCCATCGATCAATCTTTTACAATGAATAGCACCCCTATTTATAGGCTACGACCTGCTAGGGTTTGGGATGAGAGCCCACCTTGGGCGGGACTCCGGTCCTGGGCCGGTTTCTAACACTCCCCTGGGCACTCATCCTTCATGTCCATGTCTCATCAAAACTCCATAAAACCCAGTGGGAAAAATTTGGAGAAAAGTACATTAATCATGTTACGCTATCTTCGCACGAATTGCCTCATTAAAAACCTTAGCCAGAAACCAGAAAACTCGTCAAGGGAAAAAGAGTACAATCCACCCAATTTCATTTAATCTCCAGGATTTACCTTTTGGGTACTCGGTCTTCGTGATCAAGCTTTAGTAATGAGTTCGTGAAGGTTCTCCCAGATTCGCACTTCTCTAAGTCTCATCATTCCAATTCCACATATGCATCTTTCAAAGCTAGATTTGGAAGTGACTTAGTGAATAAATCGCAAGATTCTCACATGACCTAGTATGGAGTACTTTGATTACGTTCATCTTTTGCAATTCATGAGCATAGAAGAACTTGGGGTTGATATGCTTTTGTAAGAGGATTCTTCACAATAACCCATCTGCACTTGTGCAACACAAGCTACATTATCTTCATAGATAATAGTGGGGTTAGTCGCGACATTCAATCCACATGATCGCTGGATGTGGTGAATCATCCGCCGAAGCCAAACACATTCTTGTGAGGCCTTGTACAACGCTATTGTTTCCGAGTGGTTCGTCAAAGTCGGCACAAGACTCTGCTTAGACGATTTTCATGGAATTACGGTTCCACCACATAGGGATACATAGCCTGTTTGTTATTTGGCTGTATACGGGTCCTACAAGTACCCGTTATCTGCATTGTCATTCATAGTTAAGTCTTTGTTCTTTCTGTAGAACAGACTAAATTCTTTGCTTCTTTGGAGGTATCGGAAGATGCCCTTTATTCCCTGCCAATGCCTTTGGTAGGTTCTGCACTATACCTTGCTAGTAGGATCACGACAAATACAATGTCCGTTCTAGTACAGTTTGCTAAATACATTAGTGCTTCTATTGCACTTGATGTGGGAATTCGGTCCCGTGACTTCCTCCCTCTTCTTTAGGTTTGTGCGGGTCTTTGTCTTGTTTGCAAGGTCTTGAGCCATTGGCATTTTCAAAGGGTATGCCTTTGCAAAGTCGAACCTTTCTAACACCTTCTGAGTGTAGGCTAACTGATGCACTAATATCCCTTCAGGGGCATGCTCAAGCTGCAAGCCTAAGCAATATTTGGTTTTACCCAAACCTTTCATTTCGGACTCCGACTCCAGGTAAGAGCTTGCTTTCTTAATATCCTTCAGGGTTCCGATGATATTCAGGTCATCTTCATACACTGAGATTATACAAAATCCATTCTGGGATCGTCGTATACAAAATCCATTCTGGGATCGTCGTATAAGTACACAGAGATTATTCTCATTGTTCGTGTAGCATTTCATGCATAGAAAGTCGCTTCAAGCGATTATACTACATTCTGCCTGATTGCTTAAGTTTGTACAATGACTTTCTGAGTTTCATACTGTACATATTTCTATTTGCTCTGTTTTGGTTCGGGACAGGGATACATTCAGGTATCTTCATATAAATGTCCGAATCCAATATTTCAAAAAAAGGTATGCTGGTACCCTATCCATCAATTTCACTTCTAACTTCAAGTTCACTGCCATTGAGATAAATATTTAAAAGGGAGTTCCGCCCATGACCGGGGAATAGGTTTCTTCATAATCATCTTCTGGACGTGCAGTGAAACCTTGTGCAACAAGCCTTGCTTCTTTTTATCTCTCTTTCAAACAAATACCCACTTATGCCCTGCGGGGTGCACAAGAGGAGTGCGTGCGGCTTACAGGCCCAAACGTCTTTCTTTTATTCAGAGAGAATAATTCAGTTTCTATTGCCTTCTTCCAATCTTCTCAATCTGATATTTTCTCTCATTCAGCGAGCAATGCAGGCTCTGAATCAAGATCGTTGATTGTGGCAATTTTCTTTGTAAAATAAATGTCGACATTGGTCGTTGTCATATTCAAAGATTCTCCGAGGTCATAAAGCTTATAGCTATTTCTTCAAGGGGCGATTCTTTTAATGCTTCTACTTGCTCACCATTGCTTCATTGCGGGCAAGTCCTTTAGTTTTTCAATTCGATGTGTGCGCACACATCCATGCCGATGTCTCCTTCATGGGGATGTTCAGTCTCGTATGCCTTTTACGAAGGTTCCATACCGATGCAGTCTCAACCGCTACCCTTCCGTTCGGGCACTTCGGTGATCGGTGTGTCAAGTCCTTCTTATCCTTTTTCACCAGCGTCCCGGTTGCCGGATTCGAGGGACCGGAGTTCTCGCCCTTTATTCCGAGGCCTCGGGCGGGATTTGGGATACCTTCATTGGTATTTCACCTCTCCGGTGCATTGCATACAGGCAAATGCGACTTGATCACACACTTCAAATCACTAAAGTGGTCAGGCAGTTGATTCGCTAATGTTTGCAAATCAATTATCTTTCGGACTTCAATTGTCTTCTAGACTTCAATTCAAATATCTTCTAGATTGCAATTATCTTCTAGACTTCTATTTGCTTTACTAGTGCGCGGGTCATATGCATAGATTTCAATTATCTTCGGACTTCAATTGTCTTCTAGACTTCAATTATTTCCGACATTATTATCAAGGGTTGATTTCTCCCCAATGACGGGAACTAATCTCATCTAATGTACTATCAGCGAATCGGGCATTATACAAATCTCCAGTCATATGGTCCAAATACTTGATTATGGATGATGTCTCATAACCAACGTATATCCCAGACTTTCAGAGAAAAACCCATTGCAGTTCGCTGCGGTGGTGGTATAGGTATATAACCCTTGCAAACCAACCTGCGAAGATGAGAAGTTTTCAGTGCTGACCCTTGCGCTAGTTGTATAGTTGGATGGATGTTATAGGCCGATGGTCTAAAATTGATGAGAGCTGCTACGAGCAGGACTGCGAGTCCCCAACATATAGTTGGTAAATTACAATTCTTCAAAGTTCTGCTAGTCCATTCTGGGTGTGGATATGCGGTACAAAATGCTCAACTTTTAATTCCCATTTTCATGCAATAATCATCAAATGCTTTCAAAGTAAATTCTCCGGCGTTGTCCATTCAGGTGGACTTCATATGATGATCAGGGAAAATATTTCTAATTTAATTATCTGCGAGATTGGCTTTGCAAAAGCATGGTTTCTCGTAGACAATAAACATACGTGCGACCATTCCGAGGAAGCATCGATGAGCACTATAAAATACCTAATTGACCCTTACAGGGGCTGTATAGGGCCGCAAAACGTCTCCCTGGATACGGTCAGGAATGCAGAGACTTCATCCTTCGCTTTCAGAGCAAAAGGTCTAATAATTAATTTCCGTGGCACATGCGGGCACACAAAATCTTCAGTTCGGGAAATTCTTTATATTCATATTATGTCCTCGTGAATTGTTAAGTATATCTCTCATTATCCTAAGACCTATGCGGCATAATCTATCATACCAGAGATAGATAAGTTCAGAGCTTCTAAATACAGTTTTCAGGGCAGTACAGGCTGCAAATGCCTTAATATTAGTGTAGTATAGCCCAGTTTCATATGAAGGAAGACATTCTAATGCCATTTTTTTTTTACTTTCTTCATGCTTTGTAGTGAGCAGGTATTCTGTACCATACTCTTCATCAGTTTCTACATGGAAACTGTTAGCGCAAATATCCTTGAGAGTTCTAGTCGATTCTGGGTACAACAAGTCTTCTTCAATGACCAAAGTTGTGCCCATTGGGAGTATAAATATGGCCCTTCATGAGCCTATTATACAAGTATCGCTGCCTGCGATTGTCGTAAAACTACCAGCATTCTTGCTGATCGACTGGAAAAATTTCCGTTTATCTCAGGATGGTATTCATTGTGCCGCTACATGCTAAGCACACTTCCTCCATAGGGCGCCACACGCGTTCTAATATAATGTACTTTATTAATATGTAGCAGAAAGCAAGCAACACATAAATAAAATACTTCAGATATCAGAACGTAACTTGCTATTATAAAAACGGGAAAAATAAGCCTTGCGGGACTCATAATAAGAATTTAATGCTTTGCTCTGCTAGAGCTTGCAACCATTATTCAATAATTCAAAATTCTGCTTTAATTACAAACTGCAGGTTACTATAAAAGATTCGAGTGCAATGCGTGCACTAGATCTAATAGACGAAGTATTCAAGAACTTCTGCCTCAATTGGCTCCATGCGCGATCTTCTCCTTTTGGGCAGCTACATCTGTGGCCGCTGCGATGTCCAAAGGAGGGATGATGGGGGCTGCTACTGGGCTGTCCACATTCATAAGTGCAACTAATGGATGCGAATCCTCTCAGGCTGCAATGGCGAGGTGTGCCTCATGCTATCATTTGCCCTTTTTCTTAGACTGGAAAGCATCAATAATGTGCGACGCACTACCTTACCCTTCTTGCTCCTCTCATTCGTGAGAGGCTTCATCACCTTGTAGCTACTAGTAGTGGCTTCATGGCCAACATTGCCATTAGGTGGCTGCGAGATGAAGTTCTTTCTTAGAACATCATCTTGAGCTTCCGCAACTTGCATGATGTCAATTAATTCGACAAACTTCATGTAGCCGTAATGACGATAGTTGCGTGCAGATTACACCGCGTTTGGGTGAAAGGTAGAAAGTCGTCTTAATCTTCTGCTCATCTGTGATTACATTACCACAGAATTGAAGAATGATACAAATTTTTATACAAAATCTGGCCATGCTAGGTCAGTTCTTCGAATTCCTGATTCGTGATGCCAGTCATCTTCACATTCATGCCAAATTCATAAGATTACTGCTGGTAATTTGTGTAAGATGGTTGCAAAATTCTCATAATGCTATTCGAACTTCCGGTTCGTGATCCCGTATTTTTCTATGCATTTTCATGATTTACTGCTATTTTCAGTGATTAAAAGTAATATAAACAATCACAGATAATCAAAACAGTAAATTCAGTAAATAAATTGCATAGAAATAATAATAACAAAATTAAACATGCTTCAAGTTCAAAAACCGATTCAAAAATTGAATTCCCGAGGTCATTTTCTGCTGGAAAAAGCATTTTCAGTGAATTCTGCAATTTTCGGGGGTTAACACGTAAAATTTCAGTACAGAGAAAAATTTATGCGCAATTTTCAGATTTCTAATGGGTTATTCTGCAAGAATATGCATAATCCCGTAAATTTCCAAATTTCAGGGGGGTTTCTGCAAAAATTCTAGATCCTTGATTAATTCTCGTAATTTTCAGAACTACAAGGGCCTTCATGCAAAATTTCCTCATATGCAAAACTACCTTGTGATTTTCAGAATCTTGAGGCTCTTTTTGCAAATTTGGGATTTCCCCCTCCTTTTTTTTTTCTTTTATTCGGCCGAATAGCCTCCCTTTATTTTTCTTATTTGGGCCTTTTACTTGGCCCATTTGGGCCTGCTTCTCACCGAAATCGGGATGGGGTAGGGTTTCCCTACCCCCCATGCCTTCAAGTGGCGGCGGCTCCATTGGAGCATGTGGTGGCGGTGGCGCTGCGGCGCGAGCGGCGGCGGCGGCGGCGCTTCAAGCGGGGCGGCTCGGGCGCACGGGTTGCGCCATAGCGGCGCGGCGGCGACGACGGGAGCCGCTTCTAGGCGGTGAGGCGGGTACGGCGGCCGGTGGAACGGCGGCGGCTGGATGCGGCCGGCGTGGCGCGCGCCGGATGCGGCCGGCGCGGAGCGCAGCGCGGATGCGGCCGGCGAGGCGCGTGGCGGCGGCGTCTTGGCGGCGCTTACATTGTCGGCTAGGAGGCCGCTGCGGCGGTCGGTGAGGCCGCACGCGACGCGGCGCTGGTGCTACGGCCATGCGGCCGGGTGCGGCGGGCGGGCGTGCGCCGGTTCGGCGGCCGGGCGCAACGACGCCCCATCCTCCTCTTTTTCTTTCTTGTTGTGGTCATGGGCGTGGAGGCGCAGCGCACGCGCGTGGGCGGTCCGGCGGCGCCATGCAGGAGGCGCCGCCGAGGCGGCGGTGTCGCTGCCACGGCGAACTCGCGGTCGACCGTGGCGGCCAGCCGCCCATGCGGCGTGAGTTCCATGCGGTGGAGGTGCCGGCGGGTCGGGACCGGCGGTGGCGTTGGCGCCGACGCGCTTCCTCCTCTCTCCCGCTGGCGCGGCGGCGCGTCGCGGCGAAGTTCATGGTGGTGTGGCGTAGATGTCGCTTCAAGCCGCGGCTAGGTGCGTGTGGGTGGCGCAGCCATACAGGCCGCCGTTATTTTTCATTACTTTTCATGCTATGCATTATGTTCATGCAATGATCTACGGTGCAATCAACATCGTCTCTTTCATGCAATCCAACCGATCGGCTTGGCCGGCGACTTCAAGTCGGCTCGCGGTAGATTAGAGAGGATTTGCATCGTAGAAAACAATCTAGAGAGCAACAATTGTAGAATTGAAAGCAATCTAGAAAACGATTCAATCTACGAGTGTCGTTCATCGACGGTTACCTTTTCGATGCGAGGAGAGTCGATCGTGCTGATAACGTGTTGAGGAACCGTCGCTGGCGAGTCCAGTCCGAGCGATTACCTCGTAGACAAGCGTAGAATCGTAAGAACAATGCATGAACAACAAGAACAGAATAAGAGATAGAACACAGAGATGTAGGGGGACTTCTTGCTTCTCTTTATTCCTTCATCCATCGATCAATCTTTTACAATGAATAGCACCCCCTATTTATAGGCTACGACCCTGCTAGGGTTTGGGATGAGGAGCCCACCTTGGGCCAGGACTCCCGGTCCTGGGCCCGGTTTCCTAACAGTTTTCTCTCTTATTGATGTACTGGTTTCATAAGTGGGAGACTTTGAGTTAGAGAAAAGCTTTATGGATTATGGTAGGTTGCTGATAGGATTGGTTGAGTGCTACTACTTCATCTGATTTGTTAAACGCCCAAAGATGCGAAAGAACCCTTGTCCAGGTATTGCTGGCCTAGCACCCATGTCGGCCCATTAGCTAACACAAACGACCACCGAGTGCCCGCAGAGCCCATATCAATTTCCACCACCCCTTCTGGTTTCTGCTTCAGCGTGCGGCCGTGCGCTCAAGTTTCGTCACTCGGCGTCGGCGTCGGCGTCCTCCACACGAAGACTAATGGCGACCACCATGCGGAGCGCCAGCCTCCTACGGCTCAGCTTCCACCACGTCTCCTCCCTCCTGCTCCAGGGGCCTGCCCCGCGCCCCGAACTTGGGCCTGGGCCTGGGCCTGGGCAGGACCGGGCTGGTCCGGCTCCGGTGCTCGGCGGCCGAGGTCGGCGACGACGGGGGCAAGAAGGTGTCGGCGCGGCTGGCGCTGACGCAGCAGGTGCTGCGCGATGCCGAGGAGCGCGCCGCCTCGGCCGGCTCCGACCCCGCCCCCAAGATTACCCTGGGTAACCAACTCCAGCTGCCCCAATGCCTCCCCTTTTTGTACTGTATTTGGTGCCTAAATCCTAATTAATGCCTGCATATCAAAAAAGGAAACGCCTCAAATCCTAGCAAAGAACCTGTTATTAAGGATTTTTTTTATCTGTAGCTTGTGACCCGAAACATAGAATCTGGGGTTAAAATCATATTTGGCTATTTGCTAACGGTTATTGAGGCTTGCAATTCGTCTTCTGTAAAAGAATGCTATTTAGAGAACAAGAAATGGACATATGTAGTATGCCCATTCTACCTAGCCGGCTAGCCCCTAGGGAGTTGGCTCTCCTGAATGCTGATTCAAGTGTATTAGCTACTTATGCATCCATTTCATGCTAAGGACATCGTTATGCCGGCACTACCATAGTCCCCTAGAATCTATAAAGCTGACAATGCGGTGAATTCTGTCCGTACACAAGATTTGGTTGGTCTGTTGTCAATGTTCTGTTTGTTAAGGAGAAATTGGTAGTGTGGAAAGCAAGTTAATCAAGCTTAGAAATGCAGCTAGGTTTGCTTGCCTTAGGGGTAGAAGCAAAGTAGGAGAGATTGGGTACGGTTGTGAGGTGATAGTGAACTTTGGTTAGCAAATTGCTATATTTAACAGTAGTTTGTGTCCGTAAGTTAATCTAGTTGAAGATGTTAGTCATTCTCATGAAGCCTTCTTGAAACCGGACTGGCGAGTGAACTGGCAAGATGACCGGTCACCGGTCGAACCAGCGGTTCATTGGTTGAACCGCCGGTTCAGCAAATACTAGTAATTTAATCTTTCATAATTATTTTTTAGTAAGAAATATCTATTCTTGAACAGTGCCAGTGAATCCCAAAGATGGAGAGAGCATTAATCATGGCCTAATCCCAAAGATGAAAATAGTTTGTGTAGTTGGATATTGACAGGCACCAAACATGGAAAGAGCATTACTCATGCTGCAATCAAAGAAGAAAAGGTGCGGTGAAAATATTCAACCAATTTGGACGTTAATGCCTTCGAATGACACCAGCTAACAAAAGAAGCCAAAAAGATCCAGAAAAACAAGTAGGAACAAAGCAATACTCTTATACACAAATGGATGCTCTAGTTGCAGCCGCTCCCATCCAATCCTTGTACCGTCATGGATCCAGCCTCCTGCCTCCGAGGCCACAGGCTGCCATGATGAGCAGCCGCCACCGCCACTGCCTTGCCGGACGACCAGAGCACCGTGCGCCCGCCCTATCGAAAATCTGATCACCATTGTGTCCTCCAAGAGTCCAGCCTCATAGCATCATGGATCGAGCTCCTGAGGACGGTGGATCGCTGGATTTTGGAACTTGGCTTGTTAGGGAGGCGGAGAAATGGGGGGGAGAGAGATCGAGAGAAACTAGAGAGGGGGAGGCGGCGGCAGGGTAGCTAGGGCTCCCCCCTCATATGCACCTAACTTGGCCGCGGCAATTCCTCCCCGTCCACTTTTATTTTTTCTTACGTGATTTATGCCCAAAAAACCCGTCCCGGTTCGTAGGAAACCGTCCGGTCACCGGTTTAACAGAAAACCGCCCGGTTCATCCTTTTTCGGTCCGATTGCATGAACGGTCTTTGAACTGAGCCGAGTTGCTGAAGTCACTGGTTTTGGTTTTTTCCGGTCCAACCGGCGGTCCCGTCCGGTTTCAGTAACTATGCATGCAACATTGAATGATTGATTGTACCAGGTGTATATGGATTTATGGACTGGACCAAGAAAAAAAAAGTCTAGAGAAATGGCTGAACTGCAAGCATAGATAGCATCTGTTACAAATCCTTTTTTCAACAGTGTTAAACCTACATGCTTTGTCCCATTGTTATTTGTAGATTTCTGATGACCATTTGTCCAATTGTTTTGTGAATTACTAACCTGCCCTGAAACACCCCATTATATGTCTGCAGACCATGTTACTGTTAACTTTGCAAGAAGTGGGGGGCCTGGTGGTCAGAATGTTAATAAAGGTTTCACATTTTTCCATTTCACCTTTCTCTGTTTATGTAAACCATTGTTTTCAATGTTCTCCTTGCATTCTATCATCGTGTTGGGTTTTTTTCATAATATTTTTTGTTGCTCTTGGTTCAGCATTCTGAAACTAATGAGTGTTTAGTTAATTAGTAGCATGTTTTGTTTCATGATTTGTCATTATCAAATAATTGCTGTTGACCCATTAAGTGTATATTTTTATTCAGAATGTCCAAATACTGATTGCTTAAGTATGTTATGGTGTCCACTCAAAGTTCTGTGTTTACCCATTTATGTTTGCCAATTCATTCTAAAATTTCTATTATCATTTTACAGTTAATACAAAGGTTGACATGCGGTTCAATGTTAAGGAAGCTCATTGGCTTGGAGAGAGGATTAGGGGAAGGATATTACAAACGGTTCAAAAAACCTCCTTATTTTGCACCTCTTATTTTTCTATGTTGCTATCATGTTTGAAGATGATTCTAGTTTATGTTGTTTACTTTTCATGGATGTACTTTTTTTGTGCTTGCCTTGTATGTACTTTTTTACTATATATCATATTTCTTTTCTAAATCTAGTAGAGAGGTAGTTTACGTTTAAATTCTTTGCGTGCACAGGAAAAGAACCGGATAAACAAAGATGCAGAGCTTGTGATATCTTCTACAAAAACTAGGACACAGAAGTAAATGTTGCTTAGCTAGTTCCTATTGGTTGTCTTGTTTGGAGAGCAACTGACATGATTTATCATATTAGGGGAAACATTGAAGATGCTTTGCAGAAAATACAGGTACGCTTCATTCATTTCAGGTCTTTGTCTATAAGCATTTTGCATAGGGCTCTTGTTGCTGTTCTCCTTTGGCCTTATAGCTTACTCCCTAAATATTTCATGAGCAGGCAATCATTGATGCTGCATCGTATGTTCCTCCACCCCCTTCAGAAGAGCAAAAGAAGAAGATTGAAAAAATGTAAGCTGTTCTTTTCATCATTTGCTTCCTTCAAATTTAGGTGCCAATATGTGGTTCTTATTATTTCTCCAGAAATGAAGATCTATGCAATACTGTTTACGATTTCCTTAAGCGGCTTGCACTTTGTAAAACTAAGGATTTAGCTCAGTTCAGATCAGCTCATCAGTTGCTACTTGCTAGGATTATTTCTTTTAGGAGATTATATAAACCTTCTGTATATGTATACTCTAAATCTTTGCTGTTGTGTCGCTCACTCAGACATGATAAAGATGATTTGTCAAATTACACTAGTTAACTCAGTTGCTCTATGTGTCATTACAGTGCTGCAGTCGCTGAGAGGAAGAGACTTCAAAAGAAGAAAGTACTTTCACAGAAGAAGGAATTTAGAAGGAACAGAACTAGCTGGGATTGATTGCAAGATAACAAAATTGTCTTTCTGTCTCCTGTTATTTTGAGGTGATCAAGCTTTGTGCATGGTAACTGCTGGTTTTTTGCGTTCCTTAATCTCCATTGGGTAGTTTTACTGTCTATATATCACTAACATGAGTACCACATTGATTCAGAGACATTGACTACTGGCATTTGCTCAGCGTGGTTCTTGGAGATAGCTAGAACTTATCCTTACACCAGTAAATATACATAGGTCGACAAGAACAAGGGTCAAACATGGTGAAGACATCTCGGTGAAGATAGCTTGTTTCACAAATCACAACCAGTTTTTGTTTCATCCATCGGAAACCAGCGCCTGCCGGGAAACATTGTTTTCCCCCCTAATACGCACTATGCATGAGTGGTCCTGATCCGAACTTATCAGATGCATCACATGTTATCTGAACACTCGTCTGTAAGACTGTAACGATCATTTATCAATTATAAGGGTCAGCGCTAGGCCGCTACCAATTTGTGCGTCGTGGTACGTCTTCTGAGCGTTAATGTACCTAGCTGAACATTGAGCTTTTGGCATCAACATGGCGCTACTGCTATGAGTTACGCACACAGTGCATTGCACAGTAACAAGATAATGAATACCCTACAATGGTACGACTAGTTAACCACAGGAAACGCGGTCACGCCGTCTGGTACGAGCGTACTGCACGATCCTAATGGAACGTGTGCAGGAACATTGACAAAAAAAAAAACTCACATCATCATCTAGCTCTGATTTCTTCTCATCGAAATTCAAGTCTCGCCTCAGCGTACAACGGCTGTTCAACTTAGACAACATCACACGCGTCGGCAGCAGGCGTGCAGCGGAGAGGCCTCAGACTGTCAGATGAAGGAACACCTTGTGAGTTGTGCCACTCGGCCGGCAGGCGGCCGTTGTGCGAGCACAGTGGCGCACCGTACACCCCCCGCGGGTCAGTTGCCCGGACGCATGCCGGCATGGACGGCAGAGCTCGCCAGGTCAGGCCCGGTCAGCTCTGCTCAGCACCCCCCCGGACCCCGAGATTTGCCGTGCGGCCCCCTCGTCATTCGCGCCGACCGTGTCAGAGGACGGGAGTCACGCAGCGGGCGCGGTGGCTTTGACTGGCGGGTCAAGACTCAAGAGCTCGCACCGACCAGATTGCCATCAGCCCGGCCGCTTGGACGTCCGTCAGCCACGTCGCACCATTTGCCCCCCGCCGATCCCGTCTCGTCGCTCCACCGATGTGAAGTCCGCCGCAGCACGGGCGTGGAAAATCCCGGAAAACCGCGGCCGCGGCGGAAGGAATTCGGAGCTATAGCGTCAAGGAGACCCTGTAGTGCGAGTGTGGTGCGGCACTGCCACGGACCGACGTCCAATGGACTTGTTCCGCTGCGTATCTCGTGCCCTCGGCCGGTGCGGGCGCGGTCCAGGGACCAGGGGGGGACCGAGGCATCGGATTTCAGCTGGGTTGCTGAGTTACTGTATTACGGTCAATGGAACTGGTGTTCCATCGGCCATTGCAGTAAATTGTGGCTGTTCCTATCGTCGTCTTGTAGCGTTGCTAGTTGCCGCTCATGGCTGGCATTTCCACTTTTCATGTTGCGGTACGATTGGACTATATGCGCATCTTACACAGGGTTGCTTCACTTCCACGTGACATTGCGTTGGAACATTTAGAAGTCGCAGTTTAGCCTCACCTGCTTCATCC
Source organism: Ampelocalamus luodianensis (assembly GCA_036346255.1). Classification (NCBI taxonomy): domain Eukaryota; kingdom Viridiplantae; phylum Streptophyta; class Magnoliopsida; order Poales; family Poaceae; genus Ampelocalamus; species Ampelocalamus luodianensis. The sequence continues at coordinate 14,476,687 of CM070622.1, forward strand.
AGCTTTTCGTTTCGTGTGATTTACACATGGAGTCGCCCCCCTCATGTACGATCTAACGGTGTTTAGTTTGAAGAACCGAAGTGAAAGTGAATCATTCAATCCTAATTAAGAACCTAAATTTCCTGTTTGGTTTAAAAATAGGATGAGTTGATGATATAAGAGCATGTACAATGGACTTATGTCAGCTGTCTATAGTCTCTGTCACGTAAGATTTTTATGATGTGGATGAAAGAGAATGAAGAAAGAGAAATATGCTGTTTACAATCATTAGTCGACTGTAGCACTACAAACAAGAAAAGCATTAAAAGATTGTGTGTTGTCTACAATCTTGTAGCCGACTGTATCACCACAACCATTATATGAGCTATCGCTATCTATAGGTGACATAGAGAGTTGTTATAGACAGCAACTATCTGTACCATTGTACATGCCATAACCAAGTAATTCCTCGTTACCAAAAAATCTACAGAAAACGAGGGATATGATCATACATCCAAAACCACCATGCTATCCTAAGATAGATTGACACGTCTAAGGATGAGTCATTACATCAAATCTTTTAATAGACACGTGTTGTAATTTTTTAGGGCTATTTAGTAATTTCTCATTTTGAGAAAAGAATAAATTGAAAAGGAAAGAAAATAGGGGGCCACTTGTCATTGAGATGGGGGAGGGAAAAGGTCAAGAGACCTTGTCTCCAACCGAAGGCAGGGGGCATTTGGGCACTTGGCCTGTGGTCTGGTGGCGGCGCTAGCGACTCAGGCAGGCGGATTGGGCAAGGTGCGCGTCGACCGTTGGCGGCGGCGGTGCATGTCCTCCTCCTCCTCTTCAAAAGTCAGATCATTTCTTTTTCTTTCTCACCCCTGGAACATAGTGAGCAATTTCCCGTTTTGGTTTCTTCCTCTCTTGCGATTTGGCTTTGATTTGGGCGGTGGGAGCTACCGCGCCACCGTGTTGGTCACGGCGCCGTCGGCAGTCAGGGTCGGTTCCTCTTCCTCCTTGCGCACCCTGATTCCTCTCTTGATCCTTCTTCTCTGTTGAGTTTGAGGTGAGGTTTTGGTCTTGCGCCGATTGGAGGTGGGCTCCGACCAGCTCTGTCTTGATTGATTTGGGTGTGAATATCTCGGTTGAGTGGTGGTCACTTGCTCTATCGTGCATTCGGCCGGTGCATCTTCGTTTTGATCTTGTGCGGCATTCTCTGTACCTCGGTTTTATCTTTCGGTGTGTCCCGAATTATGAAGATTGGCATTGTATTTCCGTCAACCTTGTTTGGTATTAGCAGCACAACGAGGTGATTGGTTTTTTGAGTCAGCGCATTTGCGTGCCTTGCCCGGTTTACTACTCGATGGCTTTGAGTGTCATCCGCTTCGTGAGTATCATTACTTTCTATTTTGCACATTACTTTACCAAAGTGTGTTGTGCTAGTTGATTATGTAATTTTGACTAGTATTGGGAGACGTGGTTTAGTACTGTTGTAGGATCGAATTAATACTCAATGATGTATTGATGTCAAATTGAGGTTGAATACAACAATTAAGTATAATATGGTCTTGAGCTAAAAGTTTACTTGTTGTTTTTATTATTGAGTCATGTAATTCATGCTTGTCCTGTACATGTGATTCATTCGATCTTTAGTAGCTGTCCTCTATGATTCACTGTGTGTTTATTCGGCTGCTTCATTTTGCTCACTATGATTCACTGTGATCCATTTAGCTACTATCTTCAGTTCACTGTATTGATATTTGGTCACTGTAATATTCTCTTGTCAATTGTTATAATTGTCTGTCATCAGTAGACTTTGAATTGATGATTTGCATGAAGTGAATGATTAGACAAGCAAGGTTTCAATTTTAGCTCAAGGCCTAATTTACCTCTATTGATTGTCATATTCAATTTGTGATTAAAATTTTGACACAAGTGTCGCGAGGGCCAAGATTAAATCTTGTGCAACTCGATATTTGAGAGCAATAAATAAACATTCTAAATCTGAGCAATATGCTGATTTTGTATGTTTCCTTGTTCCATCTATTGAGCACGTTTATATGATATTTCTGTCATTTAAATGCTGCTGGAAACATGCTTTAATTGTCGTAAATGCTGGAATTAATTTTGAATATTTGCTAAAACTGCTAATTCTACAACAACATGCACTATTATTCAACAATGAAGGTTTCTACTCAATTCTCACCTTTTGGGCACAGTGCCTATAATAAGGGAAATGGTATGCCTTGCCATTAATCACGGCTTCACAAGTAAATAGAGAGAAGATGGAGAATAATTGTGGACTTACATTTCAAATAGGTCTTTAACTGCTAGTGAGCCAATCACAACAAAGTTTCGCAAACAACATTTTTGCTGCAATAGCCAGTATTGACTAAAATACACATGACAATTTTTAAGGGGCAATTCGTTATATGCTACTGAATAATTTTGGATCTTCACAACATGCTACTGGTGTCTCACTGACTTGTGGCCCAGGGTCCACATGTTAGGCTCAAAATGAGTAGCGTATTATAAATTATGTAGTTATTCAACAACATATTATAAATTTTATCTCTTAAAAAAATTGAAAAATACACGTGACAATTGAGTTAGAGGTGAAATGGAATGAAAATAGTCGTTCTACTTCTACCCAGTTTTGCAAGCTTTTAGGTCATGTACAATAGATTTACATTAGTTGTCTATAATCTCTACCACGTAGGATTTAAGTTGATGATGAGATGAAAGAGAATAAAGAGAGAGAAATGTGTTGTCTACAATCCTGTAGCCGACTGTATCACCAGAATCAAGGAGGCTATCCAACCATATTTCTTAGGTCTATGAAAGCATTAAAAGATGGAATAAGTCCAGTTTACTCTCTCCAACTATCAGAGAAGTCTGGTTTACCCCCTGAACTTCAAAACCGGTTATTTAACCCCCTGAACTTATGAAATCCGGTCAAAAAACACCTCAAGCCGGTTTGGAGGGGTGGTTTTGCACACGTGGCCTCTCATTTGTCCCAGTCAACAAGTGGGTCTCGCTGGACAGTGGCTTGGCTCACGACCATAGTGCGTGGACCGAGCCCACATGCACTGGGTGGCTTGGGGAGGCTCTCGGGTGGCTCTGAGCTCAGGTAAACAGAGTAGGGGAGGCTCTCGGGTGGCTTATGGCTCCAGCTTGCTAGCGGCCGAGGAAGGCACGAAGGCGTCGGCCAGTGGGAGAAATGGGACCCCATGAGGGTGGTGGTCCCACGGGTGGCGGTGGTGTCGGAAACGCATGGCGGCGGCGGCAGCTCCAAGAGCAGCGGTGGTGCACGGCGACGCGTGGCGACGGCGGTGGGTGGAGCTCCGGGGAAATCGCCGTGGGCATGAGCTGCGCACAGGCACGGGGAAAGTGTGGAGCCGAGTGGGGAGGATGGGGGTGGCTAGAGGGCGGCGAGCGGTGGGAGGAAAGGTGGCGGCCAGAGGCAAAGGGGAAGGCCAAATCCGGCGACTCCTTTTGTCTAGAGACAAAGCGGCTCGGGGGAGAAGTTCCTCGGCTCTTGGGGCACCTCGTGACGGTGGTGGTCGGGAATGGAGCTCGTCGGAGTGGCGAGTCGGCGTTGGGGATGCGGCGGTGGCGCCATGGGTGCATGCGGTGCTGGCAAAGCGGCGGCACAGGGAGGAGGGTGACGTGTGCACTTGCTGCACTTGGGGGTGGGGAAGCTAGAGGGGAGTTCGGGGAAGCTTGGGGGCGGCCGTGGTGGGCGGGGTGGCAGCGGCCGGAGGCAGAGAAGAAGTCCGACGGCGAGGGAGCTCCACGGTGGTGGAGAAGAAGAATGGAGGTGGGGGAGGCTTCCTTGAGTCCTGGGACGCGCCGCTTGCCCTCCCTCCGCGTCGGTGGCTCGGCCTAGCCCCTCTACCCAGTGCCGCCTCCTCCCCTAGCGCTCGACCCGGCCCCTCTCCCCAGCGTCGCCTCCTCCATAACAACCCACCCAACCAACCGTGCGCGCTCGGCACGAGCACGGGTAGCAACGTAGCCGACGCGCAGGGAGGCCATGGCGCGGGCGTCGAGGCGGCGGCGACGACGCAAGGAGAGTCGATGTTGGGCTCGGTGGTGAAAGGAGAAGAAAGAAGAAATAAGGAGAAGAAAAAGAAGAAAAGAACAGAAAGAGGAGACATGGAGTGAAGAGAGGATATCCACACGCAAAATATGGTGTGCAAACCAGAGAGAGGTGTTTTTTGATCGTGGATATGGGGTCAAATAACCGGTTTTAAAATGGGGAACTAGACTTTTTTAATAGTTGTGTAAAACTTATTCCCTAAAAGATTGTGTGCTTAAAGATAAGTAAAAGATAACTTTTATATCAGATTTCATAAGGTTCGGGGTTAAAGGGCCTAAGGCGGTGCCTTTAAAGTTTGGGGGCAAATAAACTAGAATAATTTGATGAATTGAACAAGCATTATGCATCAAATTGAGCAAGATAAAAGAAAAATTTGAAGAAGCAAGTCATGTGCAATTTGATGTACTCATGTATATTATCTCTTTAGGCTCCAAGAGCTTATGTAAACATTTGTCATGTATGTATTGTAATCAAATAATGATAAACCTGCACATTTAATCAATGATGAGTTATTTTGCTCTTGTGTTGTATCGAAAAATGTATGAATGATTGATGAATGAATGAAACTATGAAAGTATGAAACATATTCAGCCACACAATTCAAATACTTGACATAGAAAATCATCAAAATATCATAAGTTCATAACATGACAGTGCCAACTCCACATAGCAAGCAAAATACTAATAGAGTTTAATAGTTTATGATGAATTGCTAAGATGAGTCAATCTGTTAATCAAGAGTTAGTGTCTTCGACCTCCTCCTCATAATTCTTGGTAACAACCACTTCATCTTGGTCGGACTCGAACTCAATGTCGTCCTCCCCCTCGTTAACATCCTCTTCGGAATCTGATGAGAAATCATCTTCATAAAGGTCTCTCACTCTTGCGCTCCTACGAGGTTGCATGGCTTCACTAGCCCCAGATGCTTCATCAATGACCTTCCATGTAAGCCCCGTACCGGCCTCAACCTCTTGATCATCATCACCACCTTCAATTATCCACCCTTGAGCTTGTGTAGCATCCGAAGCTAGAATGACATCGATGTTCTTCACATCGCTTTTCTCTTTTTTGCTCAATAATCTTGCATTGAATTGAACATAGACTAGATTGTTGAGACGTTTCACATCTAGCTTATTTCTTCTCTTTGTGTGTATCTACGAATTGCAACGTGAACTGTAGTAAGTTACATAGTTGACATATTGAGAATGATTGAATGAGATAGTTTATGCTTTATAGTTGAGAGTTGAGACTCACCATATCAAAAGTGCTCCAATTTCTTTCACATCCGGATGAACTTGAGGTCAAGGAGAGAATTCTTATGGCCATTCTTTGCAAAGTAGGAACTTGATATCCAAAAGTGGACCACCATATTGCTAGCCATTAGTAAAAGTAGAAGAAAATTAGTACATGACAAATGGTTAAATAAACATGCATCGAGTTCAAATCATGATTGTGAGCACAAGTTTACCAGGATTAAAATTGCTTTTTTGATATCCAAGTTTGGCGGTAGGTTTCTGAAAGACCCCTTCTTGATCTTTAAACTTGTGCCAGTCCTCATTAAGCACTTGAGCTTGTATTTCATCATGACCATGATAAAATGTTTCAACACATTCAAATAACGAATCCATGAGATTTGTATCTTGTAAGATGGTTTTATCATTGTAACTATAATATGGATTCAAAAGGTACGCTGTCAAGTGCAATGCAGAATCAAGCCTCCCTGCCATCTTTACATCAATTGCATCCACGATCAATTTATAATTGTTCTCCAAATTGTTCAAGACCTCCTTGATTTGCTTCTTTGCTTGTAGTATTTCTCCATAAACAAATGCCAAAGATGGACCATCCCCATCTACCACGCGAAGAACTTTTACCAATGGTTCAAAAACCTTCAATCAATGCAATAATAATATACAAGGTTATGATATAATAGGTAAGAATGACATAATAGAAATCACATATTCACAAGAATATGATGCTTTGCTTTACCTTCAAACAAGTGGACACACCATTCCAAAAGGCTCTACTCATTAGTGTATTAGTTGCCGTCTTGCCTTTTTGTGTTTTAGTGTGAATGCTATCCTCCCATTCCGAACTAAGTGCCATCGACCTTAATGCATCCTTCTTCTCAATCAAACTTTGCAAAGTAAGAAAACCGATGCAAATCTAGTCACCCCGGCCTTATTATATCTCTTCTCTTTGTGTGTTTCCTCATCAAGGCCAATGTCCTATGATGTGCGTAGACAAATATGGTGAATGCCTTTGCTTGATCGATTGTCTTCTTATACTTTGGCATATTCTTGACAATTGCTTCTAGCATCAAGTTAATGGTGTGAGTTGCACATGAGCTCCAAAAGATATTTTGTCTCTTATCCTTCAATAATATCTTTGCTCCCATATTGTTGGAAGCATTGTCCGTAACTACTTGCACAACATTTGTTGGACCTAGTTGTTCAATGCAAGTATCCAGATACTCGAAGATGTACTCACTTGTGTGTGCATAATCCGACGCCTCCTTTGATTCTATGAAGCTTGTCCCCAATTTGCAATGCACACACATTCATGATGCTCCTCCTCTTTGATCGGTCCAAGCATCGGTCATGATGGAGCACCCAGTCAAAGCTCTCTCTTCTTCATGTGTCTTCAACAAATGCTTTGTTCTTTCCACTTCCTCCTTCAACAACTTCTCCCGACAATCATATTGAGAAGGACCTGCAAACCCCGGTCCAAAGCGACCAATAGCCTCACACATTTGTTTGAACTCGTCATTATTGATGGCATTGAAAGGGACACCTAAACATAAAAGTTAAAAACATATAAATAATTAAATATATAATACAATATGAGGATAACAATAAAAGTTCAACGAAATGATAGCAGTCATGATTCATGAGAGAATGAGAGTTGTAAACAAATTATACCATGAGCATAAAGCCATCTCACAACATATTGCTTCACCTTATGATTCCTTTCTTTCCAAATCGCATCTTTAATATTTTGTTGCCGGGTTGTCAAAGCAATAGAAGTATCAATAGGACAAGCAAACTTATCCATTGGCCCTAATGTACGAGGTGCCGAGCCTCCAACAATTTCAAGATCTTCATCTTGATTAGGGTCATCTTCTTTTTCAATTGTCACTTCTTTTCTAAGCTCTTGCTCTTTTGCCTTCTTTGCCTTCTTCAATGCTTGTGCATCCTCTATAGATTTCCTACATTTCGCTTGCTCTTCTTGTGTGGACTTTGGACATCTAGCAACGTTCCGCGAATATGACCAATATGTTGTTTAAGCCTATACACCCTCCGTGAATTACCTTTTGACACAAGCGCCACTTCACTTTATCCAAGTTGTTTGGATCATCTAAATATCCAAATTCCCATCCTATATCTTGAATTCCTCTTTAGGACGCTTGAACTTGTCGCACCTCCTAAGCAACGGATGACATCTTGACAAAATGACAAATCAACAATAAGTCATAACTTACATATCACACACTAAGCTAGCTTGATTTATCTCTTAACAACAGTAATTTGAGAGCGAAAAGCATATGCTTGTAACTTTGTAAGCAAATAAGCAATCAACAATTCAAGATATACACTTTGTAAGCAATTAACAATTCAAATAATGTAACTATATATGTATATGCTCCCAACAATCCAACATATCACATATATGTAAATTGTAAAGTAACACTATACTTGTCGCTTGTAACTTGTAACTTTGTAACTAGTAAGTTGTAAGCAATCAACAATTCAAAGATATACGGCTATACGCTAACGCTATACTTGTAAGTTGTAACTTTGTAAGCAATTAGCATTTAGCAATTCAAAGAAATGTAACTATGTAAGCATATGCTCCCAACAGGCCAACAATCCAACATATCACATATGTAAACAATAAATTGATTAACTGAGATCCAGACATTCAGATTCAGTTCAGCAGTCAGTCTCAGCACAATAGGTCAAATGGTCAATACTCAATAGCACATTCAGAATCAACATGCAAGACAAACATTCAGTCATTCAGATTCAGCACAATGGTCAATAGCACATTCAGAAATCAGAATCAACATGCAAGACAGGCATTCATCTTTCGATTTGATTCAAAGACAAATGACAATAAGCGATTTGATTTGATTTGATTCGAGCATTCAAAGACAATAGGTCAATACTCAACAGCAATAGCACATTGATTTGAATCAACATTTTGAGCACAACCATTCAACACTTCAAAGCATTCACTCGATTCACAATTTCACAGCACAATATTCATATTTGGACATTCAAGTATTCAACACATTGTCACATTCGTAAATCATCAAATCGAATGATGATAGTATTCAATATTCATATTTGATATTTCACCTTCAAAGACAATTGGTCAATTGCATTTGCATACATTCACAACCAAGACTCAAGAGTAGTCGTTTGTCATCCACCGAGTACGACATTCAAACATTCAACACATTCGATGAATCGGTCTTGAAGAATTCAACAATTCAAATATTCAATCAATAGCAAATTAGCAATTAGTACTCTGTACTAGTAGACCAAGAGAAGGGACCGAGGGGAGCTACTGTCATGAGCATCGAAGGCCGAACCTGTAAGAGAAGGAAGCAGAGCGAAGCAGCAGAGGCTAAGGGAAAGGGAAGAGAGGAGAGGCGGTGCGAGCGAGGGGCGAGAGAAGGGGAGAGTCGGTGCGGGAGAACCGAGAAGAGAGAAGGAGGAAGAGGCGCGCGGAGAACTGAGCAGAGAAGGGCATCGGAGGAGAGAGGGCGGTGGCGCGGAGGCGAGAAGAGAGGAGAGGGGAAAGCGGCAGCGCGGAGAGGGAGAGAGTGGAGCATCGTAGGGGACGCGGCGCGCGGGAGGACAGAGAGGCGAGCGAGAGGTTGGCGGCGAGGAGCGAGGGAAGAGGCGACGTACCTCGATTCGTCGGCGGCGAGGTCCAATCGATGCAAGATAATATGAAAAGGCCGAATATAGAGTGGTCGGGAGTCGGGCCGTTCTTCTTATATAGGAAGAAGTCCATTCTACTAGGGCGCCCTCAAGTATTGACACTTTGAACCAGATAATATGAAAAGTTAATATAGATAATAGGAAGAAGTCCATTCTACCCCCTCAAGTATTGACATGCGGACAAGTGACCCCCTGTATTAAAAAATCGGCTCTTTGACACCCGTAAGTTTCAAAACCGGGCAAGCAACCCCCTCGGACTGTTTCATACGACGGTTTTGCCCACGTGGCATGTGGACGACCGGTTTTGCCACGTCGGACGCTGCATGGGCGATGACTCAGCTTCTACCCTCTTTCTTCCTCAGTCTCTCTCCCACTTATCCATCCATTTCAATCAGCCGAGAGACTTCCACGACCCTCTCCTTGCCCCTACGCCCCTCGCTGGCTCATCGCCTCCTCTTGGTAACATCAAGACTTGAATCAAGCAACTTGAGTAACTAAAATCATCAGAGAAAGAAAGAGATGCAAGGGGCATGAGGCTGAGCAGGGACCGAGCCGGGGCGGCACAACGCCGTGGGCAAACCCAGGGGGAGAGAGAGGGAGCTTGCGGCGGAGGCGACCGGCATGGAGTCAGCGACGGCCAAGGGAGGCACGGGGAAAGGAGGTGCACACAGGGGAGGCACGCGCACGTGAGCGCTGGTGGAGGCGACGACGACGGGCCAAAAGGCCGGAAGCGGTGGCGGGAGACCGAGCCTGGAGGAGAGGGCGGCACCAAGGGGAGAGCAGGCCGGAGGCGGCACCGGCGACCAAACCGATGACCGGAGGAGAGCGCCCTGGGAGGGAGCTCAGGCCAGGCACGCGGGTGGCGGTGCAGACCGGGCCGGACCGGGGTAGACACGCACGCGCGGGCACGGGGCCAAGTTGCGGTGCTGGCCACCAGGCCGCGCCGAGGAACCGAAGGGCGGACCAAGGCGCGGGCGGCAATCGAGCCGGCGCACAGCATGAAGGCGGTGCGCGAGCATAGAGGCGCGGTGGTAGCAACCGAGGCGAGCCGCACACGAGCGCGAGGAGGAGCACGGCCGAGAAATGAGGAGAGGTGAGGTGGGAAAAGAAATACCAAGAAGATGGGACCGGAGGCGGCGCAAGGGATGGCCGTGAGCGCGAGGCTCGCGGCGACGGCTGGGAGATGGTGGATCCGGCAGCGCGCGCGTGGGCGCGAGGAGGGAGCCGGTGGCGGCGGTGCGGCGTAGGAGCCTGGAGGAGAGGGCGGCGCCGTGGGGAGACCCAGAGAGAGAGAGAGAGAGGCAGGGCCAAGGAGGAGCGCGGCGCGGCGTGGGGACACCACGAGGGTAGGCCGGTGGAGGAGAAGAGGCCAGGAGCAAGCCCCATAGAAAAGCAACGGGTGAGGAGAACATTGAGGAAGATGGAAGCAGTGAGGAAGAGAATAAATTGAGAGAAATGCCACATCAGCAGCTGACCAGGCAAAACCAGGCTGATTGGATGCCACATCAACAAAATCACCGGACGAAACAGCCCCAAGGGTAGGTTGTCCGATTTTGCAAGTTTGGGATATCAAAGAGCCGATTTTTTAATACAGAAGATTAGATATCTGCATATCGATACTTAAAGGGGTAGAATGGACTTCATCCTATATAATAATTATCAGTATCTTGTACATAACCTAACGGACAGGCCGTTACATAACTACGCCTAGAAGTCCCGCGTACCCAGCACAGGGCGCTGTCTTCCACTTCGGCCACCGCTAAACCCTTTCGAAAGAATCCCCAAATCACGCACACCCCAAACCCGAAAACCCTAGCTTCGCTTCCTCCCCACCGCCGTTCCATGGCGCCAGGGCTCCAACGCTTCACCGACATTGCTGGCGACGGCGCACCCCGCCTCGACGGCCACTCCGGCGAGGAGCTCGTCCGCGTGGACCGCGCCGCCTCCGTCGCCCTCGACCGCCGCGCGCCGGAGCCCCCGGGAACCCTTTTCGTCACCACTAGGTAGGAGCGAGCTGATGGCTGATGCGACTACCTGCCGCGCCGCGGTCATCTCTTCTGATGCGTAATGTTCCGTTCACGTTTGCTTTTCCGTTTTTAGGAGGGTGATTTGGCTCAGCGAGGAGGAGAAGGGCAAGGGCTATGCGGTGGACTTCCTCGCCATCACGCTCCACGCCGTGTCGCGCGACCCGGAGGCGTACCCCTCGCCTTGCATATACACGCAGGTGATCGGGGAAACAAGCTCTCCTTCTGCTGTTTTTGTTGTGATAGCTGTATAATTTCCAGCTGTTGCGGTCTAATTGGGCGAATGATCGATCAGGTGTAGCTCTCATGTTTTAACACTTGTGGTTTGTTTAAAGTGGGGGTGTACTTCAGCTTGGACTGACCTGGATCATGGTTCATGGTCCTGTGGGTGTTTTTAGTTGTAACTTAGTGCTGGTAGTTAGGTTGATAGTTCATCTCAGCTCAAAACGATCGTATCAGGACTCTTTTGACCACAGAAAGCTCTTTTGCTGCTGCTTGTATTTTTAGGCAATACCTTGCAGCTTGGTGGGACAAGAAGCTTTGAGTTGCGGGTCATGCAATCTGGCATATAGGTCATTGAGTGTAGGATTTATGTCACACGATGCTTGTTATTTTATTTCTGATAATTGCAGTGGTAGATTTGAGCTGTAACATAAATTGTCATTTGGCGCCATTACGGCTTTGTGTTTGTTCTTTTTTTTTTTTACATTTGGTATTTTGCTTGGTTTGCTCTACTTGAGATGTTCTATAGGTTGATACCGTATGGTTGATCAGCTCAGATACTTATGGTTGTTGGACTAAATGTAGCTCAGCTCATTTATTTCCATGGTTGGACTGAACTCCACATTGCAAGGTTCTTAACAAGGAATTACAATCTGAAACATGTATACGGCTGGCCTGTTGTGGCATTTATGGTTCCTTTCTCGATAGGTAGCATGACTTGTGTTATCTCTTATTCAGTTTACCCATTCCCGTTTGCAGCTCTTTTATAGCTGGATGCAGAGTGTTAGGACTTGTTTTTAAACCTAGTCTGTAGAGTGTAGAAAAAGGAAACTAACTTTCATTTGTATGCAAAATCAATCTAATGTTGGTAGAAACATCGTGAGTAACATCGCTGTTGAACTTATTGAAGAGCCTTTTGTCCTGATTCCTGACTGACTCTGAATTCATTCTTTTGGTCAGTAGGTAGGTAGGCAGTAATGTATTTTTGGGAACTCTGGTGCTAATGTTTGATATTCCACTTATTTGATTTGAAGATTGAAGCGGAAGCCAGCTCTGATGAGGAGGCTGGTGAATCAGATTCTCAAGCAATTGGTGAATTACAGCTAGCAAAAGTCTCTGAAATGCGTATTATACTGTCAGACCCTGCTCAACGTATCCTTTTAAATTAGTGGTCTAATACTTTTTTTGTGGTTGCATGTTTTTATGTCTGATGATTTTATGCTGGAGTTCCAAGTGCTCGCTGACTTAATTGTTAAGAACTAGTGAACAACTTCGAGGCTGTCCTCCAGAGTGTTCATTCACTGTACTTTCTTTCTTTTTAAGGGGATTCATTCTACTTTTTCATTTGACACAATTGGTTTCCATTTCTACTGCAATTATTTTCTGCATCGTTATACTGATAGATGCGAATGCGATCCTTTAAAGACTAATCAAATTAAACAATTAATTGTAAAACTGGCGGAAATAATATAATATTTTGCATTATTCCCCCGAAGTGTGATACTTCAGTGTGAGCTCAGTTGCGCTCAAGGAGAGCTTTGGAAGTGGATTATGTTTTCATCTCTTTCGTATCTCGTAAAGATCTATAAATGATTGAAACTAAGTAATAAAGATAATCTTTTGGTTGATAGAAATCAGTTACGCAATCTAATTTGATACCACTTGCTGCATTATGCAAAGCAATGTCATAATTGAATCTTGGATATTTGTTTGTAAAACTGAATTCAATCTGTTATGTAATTAAAACGATAGAAAAAGAAGCCACCATGTTAATCGGTGGAAAAAGAGAAAATGTACCCCTATCGATTGTGGTGGGTTCAGATTATAACGGTTCAGATCAATCATATATAAATACGAGAGCTTTTACAGTTGTATAGGGGATACAATTATATTTTGATTATAAGAATAAGAGTTTTATAATAAGTACAACTCTATGTCTTCATATGAATTTATGCATTGTAGTATTTAGCCGCGCAATTGCGCGGAAATTTGGCTAGTTCTAATTATACTAGCAGACTACCACTTGTTCTTGAAACACCTGTGTTATTTCATGCATGGCAAGCTTTGGATCCTTGACAGATTTTCAGTGGATGCACTTTTTGATGTCTTCTGCCATTGTGCTGAACTGAACCCTGATCCTAATGCTGGTAAGTAATGTAAGTTACAGTTAATACTTCAAAAACAAAACTGTGCAACAAATCATTGTGTTCTTTTGAATTCCCAGAACGCAATGAAGAGAATGGCTGGTTCCGTGGTGAAGGTATGGCTGATGGTGGCTGGTTTCATGGTGATGAAGACATGGTTGATGGTAAGTATTCACAGTACATTTTCTGCTGATGTTTGAACGGAGCATTGATATATTATCTTGTACGCAGGAAATGATCCTGAGTCCCATTATTTTAATGCCAACCCGATAGGTCAAAATGGTGGACATGACCTCAGTCGTTCAGTACTTGAGGTATGCACTGAATTGATTTATGTTGTTAGTTGTTTACTTGTTACACTCTTCAAGTTTAGTTCATGACTAGGTGCACATATAAGAGAAGCAAATGTTAAGCTGAGAATAACTCTTGTTTTCACTCTGTTATAACTAATCTTCTTTTGACATTACACTGAAGACCAATATTTAAGATGGATATATAAGGCCATAATGGACCATGTGACAGTGGGTGTATCTTGGTTACATAGCTGGGAAAAGGCTTAGCAACAAGGTTATAAAGCTCACATTCAATGGTACTGAGCACTTATGCTTATGGATGGGCAGTATCATGATTCTCAAATCAATTAGGATAATCTGTTATCAAACTATAGTGAGTCGATCATTGAGAAGATTGGCATGTGTTATCTATTCCAACACAATTTTACGAAATTTTGAATCTAGAATTATCGTTGCACGAGTTATTAACCCCCTCAGCTAATATTGCTGATATCTACGCTTGCAGCTTCAGATCAATGACCAGCGTTTCGAGGATGCAGAGGAAGAGCAGGAGAGCCGTGAAAATGGACATTAGAAGCAAGCTTATGTTCATTTTACTTATCATGTTCCTCGAGAGGACCATGTCATCGGTTGTAGATCACTATTGATGCAGCTTGGTTCGCCTCATACTGTTTCTTCCCCTTTTTTTTTTTTTTGCCTTACTTGATGTTATATGATCAACATCTCTGGGCGATTTGTAGAGTTGCATCGATGGTAACTTGTGAGAAAAGGTCTTGCTGCTGGTCAAGAATGTAACTTGTAGAGCATGATGGAGAATCGAGTGAATGTAGTTCAATACTTTTGACCTAACAAATAGAAGGGGGAAAGGGGGAAAAGGAATGAACTCTCTTTACCCATGTATACCATGGTACTATTGTATCATATGATTATATTATCAAGATTTGGAAGTACTATGGTGGAAATGTGACGCCTTATTGTCACCCAAGTCACAACTGTTACTTGGAGATGTTGCCAGTTACTATAGTGCTCGCTGGTTGTCACGTAGTAGCCACGAATCCTTTGCCCGTTGGTTTTTTTAACATCCCAAAATTTGGATGTATTTCAAGTTGTGAGAAAATATGAAAAAGTTTTAAAAAATTTATGCAGGTGGAGCTATTTGAACCTTTTTCTTTTCTCTTTCTTTCATTTTTTCCACCCGGGCTAGCCCACTTCTCCCCTTCTTCCTGGCCCACTGTCACCCGGCCCAACCAGCCTCCCTTACCCCTCGGCCATCACCAGTTCACCACCCAGCCTTTCTTTCCTCCCGCTCTTTGCCTCCCCACGCGTCGCGTCGCGCTCACACGCCGTCGTGCTCCCATGCTTGCGCGCCTGTGGCCATGTCGTTGCCCTGTGCCCGCGTCACAGCCATCCTCGCACCATTGCAGCCATACCGCCGCCCTGACCAACGCATGCGTGCCCATGCCGCACGACCCACAGTCACTCGCTGCACTGCAACGCTGTCGCCGCGCACAACATCGTCTCGTGCGCTGTCCGTTCGTCTCGTCGCCGAGCTCTCCTCCTATTTAAGTCGCGGTAGCCTGCACATTTACCTCCTCTCTCTCCTGCGTACTCCTCCTTCTCCCTTCCTCCATTTTGCCACCATCGCCGAGATTGAGTTCGAACTCTGCTTCCGACCGTCACCCTCCCCAACCCGCACCGCCACCCTAGTGAGCTGCTCGCCACTCCTGCGTCAATCCGTGTTCCCAGTTACCCAACTCACTCCCCCTCACTCAATTTCTCCTTCTACTCATAGGAGCTTGCCGTCGACCTCGTCTTCCCCAACCACATCCGCCACCACCACCAACGTCATTTTTCCCTTGGTGTATCTCGATTCAATTCCTTTTGCCCGGAGCATTCTCAAACCATCCACACTCTTTCACCGCCCCTAATTTTGACCGCATTTCCCCAGGTCGCCGCTGCCCCGTGAACCTCACCACGCCGCCTCGGGCCATCGTCACCGGCCAACACCAGCTCGTATCCGCCCTCGCCGACCACACCGACGAGTTCCCCTAAACGTGTATATCCTCGAGCGCACATTAATTTCTATATATAGAAAGTCGCCGCTTTGCCGCCGCCGCCAGACAGAATGCCACCGCAGCTTCACAGAATAGATCGCTCGCTGTGGGCTGTGGGCGGGCCTAGGTCTCAGTCTTTGGGTGGGCTAAAGCACCAGTCCAGCCCAATCCGCCCCATGTACGTAGGCCCAAGTAGCACCCCCAAATGACCAAATCCTAGCAGGCCAACCCTAGCTCCCAAATCCCGCTTCTTGCCGCCACCTGATGCCCCCCCCGAGCCCTTGATCTCGAGCACCCCTGCCGTCGCTCGACGCCTCCTCCCTCTCGCCCCGGTGCTCCGCCTGGCTTCACCTGTTGTCTCCTCCTAACTCCCTTAGCCCATCGCTTGACGCCTCGAGGGCCCTAGCCTCTGGTCCTCCCCCCGAGGTCTGAGCTCCGGTCTCCCCCCTTGGCATAATCGCAGCGTAGGTATCAAAATTGCAAATGCCAAAATGCTATTGAGTAATGAGCTTGTCGAGTTGTCAGTTGTGGACAAAGTTCATAGTGGAATTAGTTTTGTTCGTGAGAATATGTGATAGTTCATAATATTATGCCTCTAAATTGAAAGTTGCCGACAGAGTGGCATTATAGATTACCCATATAGATTGCCTATAGTTCATTCTTCAATTAAATGATATTTGGTAAAACAGCTCAAAGAAATGTTAGTGAGCTTGAAAAAGACTATACTTACTAGGATTTCGACAATCCCCAAATTTTAATAACTAATTGGAATGGTATATTGTTATTTGCTAGATGGAGAAATATTTTTCAAAAGAGACCTTTAAGAAAAGTTTAGTACCTCAAAGTTGAGCAAAAAAGACCACGTCTTGAGCTTAATATGCATGATATTGTTGCTGATCTGGGGCTTCAGAAGCCAATTGAAGAGTTTGATCATGATATTAGAGATGACGCTAGGAGAGCATTTTTGGCTATGGGTCCATTTAAACCATTTATCTGTTTCACTGTACTATCAGTTGTTGGGTCAGTGGTTATGTACATTTTCCTATGTAATAGTTTAATTGCAATCTAGTGAGACTTTAGGCTTGTCATAAGTTAGCACCCCATTGATTCATTTCTGGGCCCATCATTGCCGTGGGCCACCTCTTCCTACGCCGTCACCTCCCATAGGATCTCCGTGGTTGTAGGGTTCCATTTTGGAGCTCTCTGACCCTCGCCGTGGCCCAGCTCGCCGTCATCGAGCTCAGCTAGGCCACCTCTGGCCGCCTCCTCTGTTTCGGACGAGAGAGGATGAAGAAGCATTGTAGCAATATCATTAGCGCTAATGACATAATTAAGTTAAGTTAGTGACACAATTAGTTGTTAATTAAATTCGGTTAATGCTACTATGTCATGTGGGCTCGAGGTCATTATAAAAATCTAATTAGAAGTTGATTTGAATTTTGAGTCGACGACATGCATGCCCCACCCTGTAAAAATAAAAAATCACAGTGTAGACTCGGTCCATGCACCTGTGTTAGCCATAGGCCCATGCACTGTTCCCATGGACCGAGTCCATCGCACCATGGCCCACCTGTGAGTGACTGTAGCGTTTTTTAATTAGTAAAATCCGAAAAGAAACTAATTGAAAGATAAATAAAAATGAAAATCCGGTGGGCCCTAGCCCCCAGCTATTAGTGAGAGATACCCTCTCTCTTCTTTTATTTTTGGGATTTTCCTGAATTTAAAACTTCGGAGAGCTTGTCCTCTATCGCTTTAAATCTAAATGCAACGTTTTTTTTGTCTCCAAATTCTAAATCTACCTAACAAGACAGAAAAGATGGATTTTCTAGTTTATTTAAATTATTTTAATGCAATTGTCCCCATGACAATTGATCCCCACTAATAACCACAAGTGGTCAAGTGAATAATTAGTATAATGAAATTGAGCCCCAAGGTATATCACTGCCAATTTGGGCCCCTCAGTAGATTTTGCTAAGTTCATTATGCTAATGAGGTCAATTAGTGTATAGTTCCCTACAATAAGTAGTTTAACAAAATAATATTAATAATAAATAATAATGATGATAATATGTCATGGCATGTGGGCACATGCTAATAATTGATTAAATAATTAGTTGTGTCATTAATATTTAAATTAAAATAGAAATTTACTAGATATTATATTAAACTGTAATTTTGTACCTTTGATAAAATATAGCTATGTTTGTAGAGAATGTCTAAATGACTACCAAACTCTAGGCCATTGCTTAAAAATAATTAATTTAATTAATATTTTATCCAGTAGCAGACCCTAGGTCGTTAGCAATTGCCTAATAGAAAATTAGTTTATTGCAATAAGAGCAATTTAATTGAACAATAATATCACAGATACGCCCCACATGTAATTAGGTCTTAATTGAAAATAGAAGCTAAACTTTGAGTCCATGCCATGTGAGATCCTCTTATTACCTTTACTATGTTGAAATAATAATCAACAATAGTGATTCCTATAAATGGCCTCTTATTAGTTAAATGATAATCAAGTTAATTTGGATAATTAATTGCTAAATAAGAATTAGTAGTCAATAACACATATGCCCTATATAGTGAAATGAGTAGTTAGCTACTTAACTAAAAATAGTCGTTAGTATGTATTATAGCTGAAAGTTAACCTAATATATATAATAGGTGCACTTTAGTGTATGCATGGACACATAAATAATTATGTTAGTGAAGATTAACTGAATGATATGTCACTAACACCTAGGGACCACTTATTAATTTGTAAATATAATATTTAGTTAATATCCATTAGTATGACACTTGAACCCATTAGTAATTTAGTGATAGAAATTAAATAGAAAGTTGTATAGCCACCTGCAAGTGAGCCGTCCCCATCATTAATTATCTATTTAAGCAATTACTAATTTGTGGGCCCAAGACCATGACGATGTCAATTAAAATGTGGTCCAATATAGTGAGCAAAGGACATGTAGAGCCCGCACCGTAATTTCTAAATAATATCATTAGGTTAAAAACTGCTCAATATTCAGGAGGACCCACATATTATCCGTAGTTCCCACCTATCACTCACGGAACTTCATAGATAAATAGAAAATAATAAAGAAAATCATTAAATAAAATAGGCCCCACATGTGAGTCGTGGTGAGGTGTTCTCAATGAAACAATAGTAATTCAACAACAAATCAAAGTCAAGTTGATTCCATCTATCACCCATCGTTATCCGCTTTCAATACGAGAACCATTTGTAAATTTAATAAAGATTAGTAGATCCTACCCGGAAATGTAATATCTCCCATTTGAATGACCTAAGAAGAGTATTCATGAGAATATTATCTCCATATCTCCTTTTCCACAATTTCTCCACCACCGAATATTCCGAGAGACCGATCCCTCTCATCCTAACTCCGAATCCAATAATCCCTAATCCTAAATTCATCTAAAATCCAAATCTACACCCTTATATCAAATGTATGAATGTTGGGATTTATTTGAGTTGGTTTGAATTCTTTTGGATCTATTTGAATGCCTTTGAATTTATTTGGGTTTCATTTGGTTGTATCTAGGCATTTCGGATTCGATCGTATTTCATGTAATTAGAATTCGAGCCCTAAAGGAGAACAATTCAAGTAAGAGCAAGAGCAAGAACAAGACCAAAATCATCAAAACATTGAGCAAGGCGAGTTAACACTGTAACACCCTAGCTCAACATTGAGCCTGGAATGCTACTAAAATTAAATTAAACTAAATTAAACTAAGACCAATTACTAATTTTCGGTAGAACCTCCTTTGTATAGTTAACTATACCGAGGTTCCAACAATTAATCATAGCAATTAACAATAAACTCCATATTCAAGTTCATTCGAGCATGCAAGATAATCTAAATAACATAAACAAAACGTGCTATTCTCATTATTACAATTAATCTGAAACTCAAAACCATCCTATCGACGATCAAGACGTCAATCTTACGAAAATAGAAAGGAGAAAGTGACGTGGGAAATCTCAGGAAATAATGGGGCTGCTCTTTATTTATATGAACTGGGCTTTACAAGGTATCCTCCAAAAATACTGCTTATTCCCTTACAATCTCAGACCTATCACACGAAACTATGACTTGTGTTCTAGTCTGATGACTATGTCTTGTCTTCTGTCTCTTCCTTCTCTTCTTGATCCGTCCAGGTTCCATCTTTAAATAGCCCTTGAAGAGGCGGCAGTTACTTCCAGAGAAGACGCCTGATGTGAAACGATACGTCTGGTCGGAGCCAAGCGATGGTTGATAAACAACCAACCGCTCGATTTACATGTATATGAGATATATAACCGCATGGAGGTTATTTGTTGCTGTGTCTGCATAAGATACATCGTATGGTATGGAATATGCACGTGTTCCATTCATCATACGGTGGAGAATATTCTTGGAATCAGTTCATACCTTTTATGAGTAGTTCTCCTGGTCGGGAGCTTGGCTTAGGCCTTTGTCCGACCAGGGTACCCATTATGTAACCTCTGGAATCTCTACGACCAGTGAGGTCGTGCACCTCAGGGGTTACGACCATGAAGACGTATGGTCTTTTCTATATATATATATATTGAATAATATATAGAGGTTTTAATCATTCGGACAAGATTTATTAAAATCTGTAAAGTCAATACACATTCGCCATTTCCCATTAGCTTTTCTAACCATTATAGGATTGGCGAGCCACTCTGGGTGGTCGACCTCACGAATGAACCCAGCTTTAAGAAGCTTGTCAATCTCCGACTGGATTGCTTCTTTTCGGTCAGATGCGAAACGCCGTAGCTTCTGCTTGACCGGTTTTTTATTAGGCTGTAGAGCTAGCCTATGCTCGATCACCTCCCTAGGGACTCCGGTCATGTCGGACGCCTGCTAGGCGAATACGTCCTGGTTAGCTCGGAAGAAGGAGACGAGCGACTCTTCCTATTTAAGGTCGAGTCCTGGCCCGACCAGCATCTTGGCACCCTCTGGAGAAGCACTTCTGTCGAGTTGTACCTCTTTTATCTGGTCGGAAGATTTCGGTGTCATCTTCGGCCTTGAATTTTTGACCTGCATGTTAACGGTGTTAGTTCCCCTGGTCGGGAGTTCATCGACCAGTTCTAAGCATTTTCGATCGCATGCGTAGGCTATCTTCTGATCGCCTCGGACCGTGATTACACCCTTTGGTCCCGGCATTTTTAAACTCTGATAACCGTAGTGCGTGGCTATCAGGAACTTTGCTAAAGCTGGACGACCAAGAATTGCATTGTATGCAGTCTCAAAGTTCACTACATCAAATAATTTTTTTTCTGTCCGGAAGTTGTCAGACTTTCCGAACGTAACCAATAGGGACAAGTGCCCAATTGGTTTGGCGGCAGACCCAGGAACTATGCCATGAAAGGCATATTTCACAGGTTTTACCTTGGATTTGGGAATCTGCATGTCTTCCAAAGCACTTGCAAATAAAATATTTAAGGAACTACCCCCATCTATCAAAACCCAATTAACCTTGCAGTTATTAATAGTAGGCTTAACGACAATTGGAAACCTACCTGGTCGAGTTGAAGGAATGGGGCAGTCTTCTTTGCTGAAGGAGATTATCATTTCCAACCACCTTGAAGATTTAACGGTGATCGGAGATTCGGTAAGGTTGACCTCTCGCTCCATGGCTTTCAAGTGACGTCTGGTTTCGTATGAAGAAGATCCGCCGAAAATCATATCAACGGTGTGCTGGGGTTCTTAGTACTCCATCTCTTCGTCACCATCTTTATCCTTCTTGGAGCTTGTTTCCCCGAGTTCTTGAATCGACGGGAGTGGTCCTTTACCTGCATAATAATCTTCCAGCTTCTTTTGCCAAGTGCGACAATTGCGCAGGTCGTGTCTTGCTTGCTGGTGAAGAGGACACCATTTTTTACTTTTCTTGTAATCATTGGTCGGAGCCCTAGTCTTGCTACGACCAGTATAATCTTTTCTTCCTTTGGAAAATTTTTCAGGAACAGCAAAAACCTCTTTGTCGTTGGTTCTGCCATGCTTCTTTTTCTTGAGACTCTTCTTTTGTTTCTTTTCCGCCCTATCTAAGCCAGGTTGGAGAATTTTATCCTTTCGATCAACAACTTCGTTCCACTCGACCGCTTCACTGGCCGTAGCGTACTTGTCAGCCATGTCGAAAAGCTCGATGGTTGTTCGCGGGGGATGTATAGCTAAATCCTCCGTAAACCTTCGATTTCTCAATCCCGCTTTGAAGGCTTGGATAACGGAAGATTGTGCAACCTCCAGTATTGAGTTACGAACTTGGCTAAATCTTTTGATGTACTGCCGGAGAGTCTCGTTTGATTTTTGCCATATTCTATGGAGATCGTCTTCCTTTCCAGGGCAATCATACGTACCCTGAAAATTTGCAATCAAAAGGTCGCAGAGTTGCTCCCAAGTATGCACGGACCCGACCGGTAGGTTAAGCAACCATGATCGGGCTGATCCTTCTAATACCGTAGGAAGATAATTTGCCATTATATTTTCATCACCACCCGCGGCTCTGATAGCGGTGGTGTATATCTGGAGAAATTCTAAGGGATTTTGGGTCCCATTGAATTTATCCATATTGGCCGGTCGGAACCTATTTGGCCAACGATGACTGGAGCCCTACTGAGAAGGCTCGACAGCCTGTGATAGTTTCGTGGCGCCTTCTTTGAAAAGGTGCCGGATTATAATCGGTTGGAGACCGATTTCTAGGAACGGATTATCGGTGCTCCAATGTCCCGATTCGGTTGTGGACGTTAGTAGAACGCCTCCGACCGCTTGCCTGGTTCAGGTGATGTCGGAGATCACCTGGTCCAAGCAATTGCTCCTCTCGACGAAGTGAGGGCGAGGATTCCTTGAATAGTCTCCTTCCCTCATGACTTGTTGGTCGGAATCGTCGAGGTGGTCGTAGTGTCAACTGATCCTCAACACGACCATGCAGGCCCCTGCTTCGGGAAGAATGTTGTGATGAAGTCATGGTCTGACTTTGCGGGTGCCTTCGTTCCCGATATGCTTCTGTACGCTGCATCGTCTGTTGAATAATCTCCGATACTTGACCTGCGAGTTGGGCAAAATCTGGAGTCTCTGCCAAGGCAGGGTCAGAAGTATTTAATATATCCCTAACTCGCTGCAAGTTTTGTATTGTTACCGAAGGTCTCTGGCGATTTCGCCGAAGAAGGTGTTTGATGGCTTGAATCCCCCGACCTCCTGGTCGATCTTGCCTGGTCCCTCACATTGGTTTGGGAAGGATCAGGCGAATTAACTGGTGAATGTCCACCAGTTCCGTCACCTCCGGCATTTGGTGCCTGACCGCTCGTACCATCTCCATTAGGACGTGGTGGCGGGGCAATGTATGGAGGACCGTACACGGCATTTTGATCCGTATCTCCGATCGCATTGACCTCGTGCTTCCAGCAGCGATCCTCCGATGTGCTTACGTCGTAATCGATGGAGAGCCTTTCAGAGCTTCTACGAGAAGTTTGCACGACGGAGAGCAGTCGGTGATCAGCACTTCCTGAGGTTTTCGGAAGGGTCTCAACCTGATCCGGCGAGTCGCCGATCGAATGCTGAGTTTTATCATCCCCACTTGGTTTATGACCAATGGGGGTTTCATCGACACCATCACCAGGTGTCGGTTGGCTCCTGGAATTGCTAGAAGCCGTCGGTGAGTACCTATAAACCATGATCGCATCAAAGGTATATTGAACCTCGAGTTTTGGTGTTGAATTTTCGTCACCTTTTTTGCCGGTCGAAAGGCCCAGGCTTGCTGAGGCTTTGGGGTGTTCCGAACTGGTCGGAAACACTTGCTTTGGAACCGCAACTGATTGTAGCGGTGTGTCTTCATCCATCCGGTCGTCTTCGCCGATTTCTGCCCTGTGCGAGCCGGCAGAGGAGGATGATGAAGATATTTCGTTTTCCTCCATGGCGCGCATGCATGCATCCATGTCGAGTTCGGCGTAGTCCGCCAAGTCGAACCAATTTTCTTCATCCCAACTTCCCGCCATAACCGCATCAAAGGTCACAAACGGGGAATGGACAAAGATTTGATGAGCAAAGAAATTCTTCTGAGATTCCACGCTGCGATCCCCACAGACGGCGCCAGCTGTCGACGATCAAGACGTCGATCTTACAAAAATGGAAAGGAGAAAGTGACGTGGGAAATCTCAGAAAATAATGGGGCTGCTCTTTATTTATATGAACTGGGCTTTACAAGGTATCCTCCAAAAATATTGCTTATTCCCTTACAATCTCAGACCTATCACACGAAACTATGACTTGTGTTCTAGTCTGATGACTATGTCTTGTCTTCTGTCTCTTCCTTCTCTTCTTGATCCTTCCAGGTTCCATCTTTAAATAGCCCTTGAAGAGGCGGCAGTTACTTCCAGAGAAGACGCCTGATGTGAAACGATACGTCTGGTCGGAGCCAAACAATAGTTGATAAACAACCAACTGTTCGACGATTACATGTATATGAGACATATAACCGCATGGAGGTTATTTGTTGCTGTGTCTGCATAAGATACATCGTATGGTATGGAATATGCACGTGTTCCATTCATCATACGGTGGAGAATATTCTTGGAATCAGTTCATACCTTTTACGAGCAGTTTTCTTGGTCGAGAGCTTGGCTTAGGCCTTCGTCCGACTAGGGTACCCGTTATGTAACCTCTGGAATCTCTACGACCAGTGAGGTCGTGCACCTCAGGGGTTACGACCATGAAGACGTATGGTATTTTCTATATATATATATATTGAATAATATATAGAGGTTTTAATCCTCGTCACATCCATAAATGATTCTCAAGCAGTTTACTTATTATTGGAATAAAACTAAATAGCAATCGCCTTAAGGATGAGTGGTAGTGAGTGCATCCAAACATCTACTCCCTCCCATGCATGCTGTTCTTGCCAGTTGTACCTAAAACATATCAAAGCAAAAGTGAGCCCAAAGACTCAGCAAGTATCAACAAGGCTAAAGCTAAGTTCACTGTCATAGCATCAATATACCGAAATAAACATTACACTAAACAAAACCTTCATGCTTATGTAATGCGACCAATGCAATGCACCTTTTAAACTTTATCTCTTTTCGTATTTTACCGTTAATGCGGGGTATACAACCGTCGATGTATACCCTTGCCTGTGCCCTCTGGCACAGGGACCAAGAGCCTATACTCCATAAGTATAGGGACCTTTGCCCATCATCTTCATGATGGAGACCTCATTAATCATTGCCCACATTTCGCGAATGTGGGGACCTCATGCCCGTCATTTACATGACAGGGACCTCAACTATTCATACTTGGTCACCACGTGACCGAGACCCAATCATGCTTACTACATGCATATGTACAATGACATCATCTTTCAAACATATGAATTCAACATGTACATAAACACATGAAAGCATTAACAACATACAAAGGAAACTTTAACCATAACTTGCATTTACCAAGATATATTGTAATTCATTACATTAACATCCATGCATGACTAATACGAACAAGACACAATCAAACTCAACAAACAATCATAATTATTCCTCAACCCGAATACTTGTCTCAACCGTGCGAGAACGGTGGACGCGAAGAGGGCGCTGCCCCTGGGATCACGCTCCTACATGAACATAAGGATAACCCAATCTAAGACCAACATACTGGACCAAAAGCATAAATAACAACACAATTGAACTCACTAAACTTCCAAGCGTTTTCAATCTTCCAATTTCTAGCGATTGATTTGGTGTTCACTGCGGACAGTCAACTTCTAAAATACATAACTTTCTACTCAGGAGTCCAAATAAGATGTTCTAATATTTTCTGGAAAGGTAATTAAATTACCTAAATAAACTTAGTTGGGGATCCCTTCTGACTTTGCCATTTACTACCCCTACCAAGCCAATCTACAGAACATCAATTATCACGTCGGGTTCTCTGGACAATACACTAAAACCACCATAACTTTTGCTACGAAAGTCCAAATCTTGCATTCTTTATCTCTCTGAAAAGGTATGGAAATTACCTACATTTTTAGTTATATCAAGATCCTCTGATTTCATCTTTAACTAATGGCTTAACCCAATTTCCTACAGACTATCCAAATACTGACAGATCAGCAGGACAACGACACTAAACAAATCATAACTTTTGATCCGTACGTCGGAATCAGGTGAACTCAGCGACCACCGAAAGCTAGGAACATTTTTCTAAATAACTCTAGTAGATCAACACTTCTGATTCGACCTCTAAGAACCCGAAAACAGACACGCAAGTAATGGACAGAATTATGGAATTAAACGCAGTAGTTCAATGATTATCTAATTGATGGCAATAACGAATCTAACTTGATTCAAAACAGCTAGGAGACGAATCGTTACCCTCGAAGACACTAATGAACTCGCTGAAAACCCCACAAGGATCTCCTCTCCCCTTTCTTCTCCCTCTCCTCCACCTTCCTTTGGCCGGCAGCAATGGTGGAAGCACTACAAAGGGGAACGATATCAATGGAGCGCAAGGGGAGGAGGTGTTGGACCAAGGCGTCAATGGAGAGGGAGAGTGGCGGCTCTAGGGGGGAAGGAGGGGCAAGGGGAGGGGCTCTAGGGTTTCAGCCGTCCTCCCCCCTATCCCACTTGGCCGGCCTCCACATGGGCCTCCTGGGCTAAAGGCCCGAGGTCCAGGTTCTCCCTACTTTATTTCTGTGCAGCGAACACTTCGGAGGTTGTAACTTTCTCTCCCGAACTCAGAATGTAGTGATTTTTATCTTCAAATTTAGATAACTCATAGGAATTCAACTTTCTATTTGTGGGGTTTTTCTTAAAATGTCGTCTTCATTACGAAATTTGCCTTGGAAGTTGACTCGGTTGCAGACCTTGGTTCTCTGTACGGCCTGCCTTGCGGGCCCCATATCTCAAACCTTAGAACTCCAAATTAGGTAAATGAGGATTATAAATTGTACTATGAAAAATGATCTACAACTTTGTAGTTATGAGGTTTTCCATTCGAAGTCGTTCCAGTCGCGAAAATTACGTTGCAAGATGATTACAGATTCTGTCATGTTTCTATGCGAGGCAAATAAGGAATCTCTCAATCTCCTTATATTCTATGTACCTAAACGGGATATTACAAACACTTTGATCATATTGCACCTACTTTTGAATGCAAATTATATTATTTTAAAATATTAAATTGCATGCTATATGTGAGAACCCGGGGTATTTAACTCGTAATACTTAACCTTCCAAATGGTCCTAGTATTACCAATCAAGTATCCTGGACCTCGATGGACATGTACTTTCCAGAATTGCAGTACACATACATCTTTACAAAATCATGCATCATTTCCATACAAGGTTACACTACTGAGTCTAAAGCAAAATACATACATAATAGAGTTATTACAAAAGAGGTCGACCGACCAAATGACACAATAACACAGAAGGAACATCGGAAGCCAAATGCCATAAGATAGCGATAACAAAAGTCAACCGGTTTGCCATTTACCCACACGGCAACCGACCGGGCCGCCAAGTTAGTCGTCCAACACGTAGTCTGTCTCACAAAAGCTAACCCCTTAGGGGTCAACCTCTTCTGCAACAATTAAGCAATGCAACAATTAAGCAATGCAACTGAGTACAAAAATATACTCGCAAGACTTACGAGCAACAAGCCTATACAAGGGGTGGTCATATGGTTCATTGGACGCATAAAACAATTTTCATTTGCAACATTGTAATAGTTTGAAGGCAATTTGACAAATTTGTTTTTATTTGTTGAAATAACAGCGAGACAACAACAATAATATAAATAACAACCTAGAGGTGACTAACCTAATAGCCACCACAACATAGCACAAATTCCCCATTCGTACCACCCGAATTCAAGTTTTAAAGAAAAGATTATAGTTTAACTCTTGCAAAACCTAACCAAGCGTGTCCATAACCTAGGATGAGGCTATTCGAATAGATTGAACTATGCAGGTGAAAGATCTAGACTCGTCATTATGTGGTAATGGAGTTTTGGTGATTAATGATAAATCTAATTGGGAGACTAACACTTTTATTGATATACATATTGTGTAGTCTTATTTGGATATAAAGGTGAAAATCATGAAGGCATGCAAAGTGATTAAGTGATTAATGACAAATGCACTTGTGAGACTAACACTCCTATTGTTATATAAAGTTTAGTCTCAGCTTGGATATAAAAGCAAAAATCCAAACATGTATGTATTCATTAATGACAAATCTATTTGTGAGACTAACAATTCTATTGATTATCTATTGCTTAGTCTCGTTTGGATATAAAGATGGAAATACAAGAGGTATGCATTCTACTTCTTATTATATATTATTGCATTCCTCGGATCCAAAATATAGGTTAAACTCCACCACAAAGGTTAACTTGGATATGTGCATATGTTTCCATTACACATTTGTGTATGCACACATTTAGGAGGAGTCCATTCTATATTTTGATGTTTCATTAGTATTGATCCATATTCTCTTTCCACATATATTAAGGATCTTTACTTTGAAACATATCCTTGAATATATTTAACTTGTGTAGTTAGTATATTCATATGAGTATATGAGAACATATGAAACTTGTGTAGTTCATGGATGTTCATATATCCTTGAATATATTTAACTTGCGTAGTTAATATATTCATATAAGTATATACAACTTGTGTAGTTTGTATACACTCATATTTGGTATATATAACTTGTGTAGTTCATATATACTTGTATGTGAGCATATGAGACTTGTGTAGTTCATATATGCTCATATATCCTTGAGTATATCTAACTTGTGTAGTTAATATATTCATGTGAGTATATACAACTTGTGTAGTTTGTATACACTCATATTTAGTATATACAACTTGTGTAGTTCGTATATACTTGTAGTATATATAACTTGTGTAGTTTATATATACTCATGGCCTTGTTGTTTCATTAGTATTGATCCTTGTGATCTACTTTGAAACATAACTCTTGAGTATATATATAACTTCGTGTTTATATATACTCATACCAATTACATTCAATTATTTGAAAGTGTGTTGTGGGACTAATGTGTGTGCTAAGATGTCTTCAAGGCTTAGTCCCGGAGTTTGAATGATGACTTGAAAAGGAAATGCAAAGATGATAAAAGATTGACATGGCTCAAGACAAAGGAGTCATGCATTGCATTTCGAAAAGCTTCTGGAAGAAGTTCAGTGAAAATCGATATGACCGCATTTGGTAAGCGGTACTACCGATGTGCGGTAGTACTGGAGTTCATGTAGCGGTATGTTTTTTTTTCTCCAAAAAACATGTTTTTGGGTGTTTCGATGTAAACCCTCAGAACGGTAGTACCGCTGTTCAAAAGCGGAACTACCGCACACCCCCGATAGTACCGATTAAGTGACGGTACGTTTTTTCCAGTAGCAATCGTTTTTGGGATTTCTCGTGGAACGGTAGTACCGCCACCTTCGGGCGGTATGACCGGGAAAGCGGTAGTACCGCATCTGAGAAACGGTACTACCGGAGAGCGGTATTACCGGATGCTGTTGGCGGTAATACCGCACCTGTTAGTAATGGCTTGTTTAGAAGCATTTATGCAGGTATATCTTGTTTATTAATGTTAATGACATTGTGGGACTAACATTTTCCATGAGTTGGATGAATAGGTTATGTTCCAGGGTGATGAAGACTTTGGATGGCATCATGAGTTGATCGTCATCAAGTCAAGGTTCAAGAAGATGATGCATCATGTGTTGATGCATATCAAGATCTCGAAGAAGAGATGATCATGAGTTGATCAACAAGTCAATAGAAGACTCATCATGTGTTGATTGAAGTCAAGTAAAAGATGCATCATGGGTTGATGCATATCAAGACGATGACCCGGACATGAAGCAAGGATGTGAGTCGTCAGGCTTCAAGTGGATGGTCAAGGCAAAGGTATGACTAGCTAGGGCTAAGGATATATTCCTAGTCTTTTACCGGTCTTGGTGTTTGGTTGGAAGACCGGATTGCTAGAATAGGTTGCCGTACTATTAAGAGGAGTCTTGTCTAGTAGCTTGAGTTAGTCATGTGTTGATAGCTCATTGTGTTTGCTCTAGCTCAACTTAACATGTTGCCTATATTTGCAAATGTGTTTTGCAAATAGTTGTGGCTCATGGTTATTCCTTGTAACATGTGACTATACTTTGTAAATGTGTTTTGTAAATGATTGAAGTCCATATGCCTACTCCTTGTGGCATGATCTAAGTTTACAAATGTGTTTTTGCAAATGGTTAAGATTCATGTGTATTCCCTTGACATGGTCTAAGATTGCTTGTTGCTATTTCTTTGTACTTAGACCATGGTAGTGGCTCTTTTGAGTTATGATTTTTGATTTGATCAAATGTGTTTGAGATCAATCAAATAGGTGGGTTGTGTAGCCCTCTGAATAAGCTTTCAATAGAGTCCAAGATCACTCAATTCCGACATCGGAGTCAAAAGTTGTGAACTTTTTACCGAGTGTCATCTGTGCTGAAAATTGGGCTGCGGTAGTACCGCCCTTGCACAGTGGTAGTACCGCAGAATGGTAGTACCGCCCGTAAACTGCGGTAGTACCGCACCTTTGCTGTAACGGCTAGTTTTTGCTGATTTCAGCTCCCAACGTCTAGTTTTTGTTGTGGGGGCTATAAATACCCCCTTGGCCGGTTGAGAGACAATCTTTGGCATCCCATTGAGTTCCTTTGAGCTAAGAGCAAGCCCTCTACTCCCATTTGTGCATGTGTTGCACTTAGTGAGGTTTGAGAGGCAAATCCTATTGTATGTGTTGCATTAGGTGGTGGATTTAGTATCCACGAGAGCTTTGACACTTGATTGGTTCAAGTGAAAGTTGTAGACTTGTTACTCTTGGTGTTTGCCGACACCTAGACGGCGTGGAGGCGTCGTGGTCCGGTGATCTTCTCAAGTGAAGCTTGTGAGAAGGTCCGGTGTTTGTGAGTGGCTTGGTGCTCGCCATCTCCGGAGTGGAGTAAGAGCAACCCTAGTGGAGCGAGGTGTTGATACCTCGGAGGAAGGCTTAATTTGTGGAGCTGGCCCAATTGGTTTGGGTTTCCCTCAACGTGGATTATGGGAGACCGGCAAGTCTCCGACCAACCACCACGGTAAAACATCATTGTGTCCCGTGTCTTCTTGTGATTAGCTTTCATATGCTTTACTTTGTGCAATTTACATTCATTGTATAATTGCTTATTCATTTGTATGTTTGCTATCTTGTATGTATTTTATTGATCGTATCATTAGTTGATAGTTTACAAGTCTTTGCTAAATTGCTCTATTTATTATTGACTTGTAGTGTTGGTGCACTTAGTTGAACCTAGTTACTTTAGGCTTTAATTGTGCTAAACCGAATTGTTATTTAGCTTCCGCATTAGAATTCGGTTTTAACGCATAGAAGTTTTAAAACGCCTATTCACCCCCCTCTAGTCGGCCTCCTCGATCTTACAGCAGGGGTGTACCAATGTACCCACATGTCAGACAGCCTTTTTTCCATATGATTAAGCACACTTTCATTGGTACGACTAAGTCCTACAAGACAGTTCCAATATTGTGTATTAACTACGAGTCACCTGTATGGATAGAAACCCATACGTTGCATCGGAGTTATTGTAAAGCCAGGAGTCAACTACCATTTAGGGTAAAGCAACTGGACAACTACAATACCCCTCGGTGTGGAGAACCTAGAAAGGATTCCACTCCCGTGCACCCAACACATAAACACATTTCCTTTTTCACACAACACACACACCCTCATCCTACTACTCGGAGCCAACACACGCCAAAGTACTAAGTCAAGAGAGGTCTCATATCCCTCTTATTTGGTTAGCATGCAAAAATGCCTAGATAGTGTGACATAAGATGTTTGGTCCTTGTTGACTCGGGCACCAACCATTCACACCCAAAAGCACACAATCTTACCAATGTGCCCAAGTCAAACATTTTATTTTTAGTTTTAGTTTTCTCAAATACAATACATACATGGATACCCTGACCCAAGTAATTTAAGGTGATGATATAATGACCACCGCCGAAGCGATGATCCCCATTATACCGTTCTAAGCATTGCTAAGCGACATCAACTCGTTCTACAAGCTAAGTGACAAGGGCTCATCCAACGAGCTCTAATCACAACGGATACCCTAGGCTCAGTAGTAGAGGATGAACATTTAGCTACAGATTATGCATCTAGAGTATCAACTAAACGATCGATTAATTTAACATCAAAATAAGGCATGCACACATAGACTTTGCAAAAAAGATATTAGACTTTGAAAGTAATAGGAGCAATATGATCAAATAATTAAAACATCTGCTTGTCTTGCTAGAGATCACTGTCTTGCTGCAGAGGATCACTCTCGTACTCAATAAGATCGTTGGAACCTATCGAAAGAACGAGAAGGCCCAATAAGAACGAATAACACCGAAAAAAAACTCAAAATTCAAAATCAACCAAAATCTATGAAATTTACACAGCAGGTAGAGCATGATTTTAAATAAATTTAGCAATAAGAAACAATCAATTAGGATAATGCATGCAAAAGTTATAGCCTCAACCATTTTTGTCGGACAGAAATTAAATAATTAACTTCTTGTTACTGTTCATGCATAAATTTCCAGAAGGTTGGTGAACATAAAAATTTTATGGTAGATAGAGCATGATATTCTAAGAACAAAAAAAAAAATTAGTTCACTTCATTTGGCGTTAAAATAAATTTCTTATGATTTTTCCAAGTTATTACAGTAGTGCACAATTAATTTGCAGAACAAGATTTTTTGAGGCAAAGACATACTTAAAACCTATTCTACACTAAAGCATAGAAGCAGAGGAATCTAACAAATTTTAGTTTACTCAATTTAAAGTTACAAAGAATTACTTATGTATTTTTAAAGTTAAATGAATTTTTAGAGCAACAAATAATGCTAAAACAAGGGAATACAACTAACACAAATTTTCTGGTACAGAGCAAGATTGAACCAATTTTTTTAGATTAAAGTTCAGCTAAACTAGGAAACAACAAAATTTGAATTATCCAAAAAGGAGTTAAACTGAATCACTTAAACTATTTTGACGTTTAACACAATTTACAGTTCACAAAAAAAAGACAAACTGGATTTTCTTATTAACCCACAGCGGAAAACACTTGGGCCGTTGAGATTGAGTCGAACGGCTCAAGTGAACGGGACGATCGGCCGCGCAAAAGGGGCCAGCGATCCAGGTGTTAGATCAAAATCGGACGGTCCAAAAAGGAAGAGACGTTCGAACGGTCTGAACGTTCAACGCGATTTGGATCGCAGATCTAGCAATGGAAGGCTCGGAGCGAAGGTGCGTTAGGACGGCCCGAACGTTTCAAGCAATCTGGAGTGCAGATCTTAAAATAGACGGTCCACAGTGAAAGGAGATGTTTGAGAGGTCCGAACGTTCCGAGAGATCTGAGACACAAATCTAAAAATAGACGACCCAAAATCAATCTCAGCGCTGCGCACGCACACACCGGGGTTAAGTGCGTAGGGCTCGCATGTAAGTGACACTTAAGCCGTCTTAGGACAACCATTAATTTCTTAAGCAATGATTAGCCATTTAATGAGCGAATTAGTGTCCTAAATGACTTGCTACAGTGCCTGTTCGCGAACGACAACGAGTCCGAGCTTAGAGCTGGGCTCACCGCCGGCGACTCCGGTCACGACGGCGCAAACTAAGGGTAGGAATGAGTTCCCAATAGCCACGCGCAACTACTGGTGGAGGTGGCGACACCATAGGAAGACCATACCGGCGGCTAGCTGCAGATGGGCGACGCTAAAGGTACAACAAACAAGCAAAAGTGACAACAAGCTCCTCATTATCCAAGGAAGCAGGCCTAAGCAACTAGGGACTACAAGGAAGCTACCTGAGCATAGAAGAGGTTCAAAGATGGCCGGAGATGCTCTGGCGGTGAAGTCTAGCACCGACGCTGAGGAAGACAACACGGAGAAGATGACCTGAGTAAAATGAAAAGGAAAGATGGTAAAGATAGCTTCAATAAGGCTCAGAGATGGTTAATGAGCAAGCAATTGAAGAGAGGAGGTCCTTACTGGAGCTGAGGAAGAAAGGGGTGAACTTCGGCCGAAGAAGAATAAAACCCAAATTTGATGATTCCTGTGAAGGCAATCCAAAATTGAGTTAAGAAAAAAGCTTAAGGTGATGAGGGGCGCAAAGTGACGCGAAGAGATGAGCAAAGGAACCACTGAAGTGCCGGCGATGATGAAGAGCTTGTCGGTCGACAATGGTGATTTGGGGCTATCTGGAGTTTGAGCTCAAACAAGCAGAGAGGGAGCTAGGGTGTGCTGTAAAAGAAAACAAGGAGGAGCTCAAGGGCTTAAATAGCCGGAGCGCAAAGGTTAAACAAGGACAAAGCTCCATGGTGAGCCTGGTCCAAGCTCTGCCATGGACGAGAAGAAGTGACGGGGGCAGCTAAGAACGCGACTTTGAGGGCGAAACCACTGACGGGCATTAATTATCAGAGGCTAGCCGTTGAAGATGACGCACGAAGGTTGACAATGGAGCTCTCCCATGCCCTGGTGCTCTGGCGCTCACATACAAGCTAGCAAGGAAGAAGATGACCAGGATTGGCGGGGGCCCACCTGTCAGCGAGAGAAACAAAGTGGCTCGAGTAAAAAATGAACGAGAGGGTTGGGTTGAGTCAAAAGATAGGGTTGGAGTACTTTGACGGTCCAATCAGAAATGAACGACTTAGATCGAAAGTAACGTTCGGACGATTCGAACGTTCAAAGCAATCCTGGCGCTCCGATGGGGAAAGAACGGTCCTGATTGAAGCGGACTCTCGGGCGGTCCGAACGTTCACTTAAATCTGGACGGTTGAAAAGAAATCCAACGGTTGAATGCTACACGCCTTTTTGAACGGGCCCGAGTGCATTTAGTTGGTTGGGCTCAACCAAGAACTTGAGTCCGACTCAGACCCAACAATAGCGTTGATTAGGGTTTGAGAAATAGGCTAAAACTTTGAGGAGTTTTTAGATGGAGCTACACAACTTCAAAAATTCCAAATTTTTTATAGGAGGTGGGATTGACCTTGTATAAAATTTTCAAAGGTTTTGATGCAAAGAATTTTTCTCCAAAAATTCTCAAGGTACTCATCTAGGGTTTGACCAAGGGTCAAACTGGTTTGACTGACCTCTTAAAATTATCAAATAATTTCTAAAAATTATAAAATTTTTCAGAGGGGTCACAAAGAAGCCCTAGAGCCAAGGAAAAATATTTCTAGAGGATGATCACAAGATTATCCAGAAAAGTTTCAAAGGGGTCAAGACTTAAGTTAAAAGAAGCTTGTGGTTTCGAATTCTACAATTCCTTTGCAAATTTTTTAGAATATTCAAACAACAACAAGATGCCTAAAAAGTTTTAATTTCTTCACATTTTCATACATTTGAAACACAAGCCAAGATTTGAGATGTTACAAATACTTTGATTACAATTATGTTGTCATTAACTTGTCGTTAATGCCTTAATGTTAAGTGAGCTATATTCCATTCCTTGATCTTGGACACTAGCCTTGTCACCCTAGAAATAATGGTAAATATAATTAGTCACTAAGTCTATATCTAAGTGCTATCTTAGCCTTGCTTAAATACATCGATATGTGGGTATTAATTTACCCCAACATCATTCAAACATCAAAACTTGGTTTTGGGCAACCATTGAAGGTAAATGGCTGGTATGTTGAACTTAGCAAATATTTTTCAATAAAAAGCTCAAACACTATTTTAGACTTGAGAGGATGGTAAGTGGGGTGGGTGCAGAGGTAGCACAAGAGCGGGCAATGTGGTAGTTCCACCTAAGTCAATTAAGGACCAAATCTTGTGATGACCTTCCGAGCACTAACAGTGTAACCACAAGTCTATAATGGGTACAACCTGGCCAACTAATTTCGTGAGTCGTGATGCTATTACTATATTGTGGGTAGTTTGGGTCGGGTGGTTGGACCTGAGTTGTAGGAGGGTGCATCTTTGTGTATGCACCCCTTGATCATTATAGTGGCACTAAGTTGGGATCCATTTGCTCCCCCAACGGTGGTTTCTTCGAAGTTAATGTTTTTTAAATGCCCGAAGATCGATCCATTGGATGATGTAGTATTATAGTGAGTTATTGTAAATGCTTTATTACGATCGTCATAGTCGTATACTCACGGAAGCAAGTCTTGGACGACATTATAGGTTGATCATATCTTATGGGTAAAGTTGTATAACCTCTACATAGTGAGCAATATCTAAACAACCATGCCCATGGTCATGGGTGATGCGCAGGAACTTGCTTGGTTAGTCTCTGTTCTATAAAAAATAATTATGGGTGGGATAAAACTGTGGGGTGGATGTAGCCCTGGAAATGTCGAGTGAATGTAGCCCTGGAAATGTCGGGCGGAGGTACTCCTGAAAATGATATAGCATGAGGTGGATGGAACCTTTATCTACTCGTGGGTGGATGGAACCTTTGGGAACTATTCTCTGCTAGTAGGTGGATGGAACATTTGCTAGTAATGTACAACACTACTCAATTTCATTAAAACCGGTTTAGTCGAAATGCTAGGTCTCATGACTTGTTTACTACTTAATCTATTTCAATTGTGGCTTTATGGAAATAAAAGAACCTCAAGCCTTTCCTTTGATCAACCTTGCATCTATTATAACTGTATTATGTGTGTTGGGTTGCGGCATATGACTGTGTACTCGCACTCGCTCAATATTATCATTCAGTAAGTGAAGG
This sequence comes from Ampelocalamus luodianensis, assembly GCA_036346255.1. Lineage (NCBI taxonomy): Eukaryota > Viridiplantae > Streptophyta > Magnoliopsida > Poales > Poaceae > Ampelocalamus > Ampelocalamus luodianensis. The sequence continues at coordinate 14,513,267 of CM070622.1, forward strand.
AAAAGACTGTACGAGCGCTCAAATGCACCAGTATGATTTGGAAGAAGAAGATGCAAATGACTGGGTCGCTAGCCCCAGTCGCTTGTCTATGGGCATATCCTTAGGGTCCCACCTATTCTGTTATTGATTCCGCTCCCGCTGTTGTTCTTTAAAGGTATTTGGCCTGACCGACCATTCTGTAAGTTATAAGCTGTAAGGTCTATTTATATATTGTTTAATATTACATAATAGCTTTACTTTTGTGAGATATATGTTTGATATTCAATGATATAACTGTGTGCACTAGCTACTAATCCAGGGACTAATGCTGGTATACATAGAAGGTTCTGGACGGTAAATCCGGATCCCGACAGATTTCATGTTACTTATGTATTCCAAATTCCAATATACACATGTATACAAGTAAGAAAATGGTGTGGTTTATGTGACAAGATAAAACTGCAGAAATATTGACCAAAACATATACTTGGAAACAACATGTCTGGTGAAATATAAATGTGATAATTGATCATTTGCTACTCTAGAGTGACATTTGATGATTTGTCATTCTATAGAGTGTAATTCATCATTTTCCATTATGTAGAGTGGGTACTCCATCGTATGCCACTTTGTACAATTTTACCCCTCTTCTTCTTCTTCTTGCCGACAACCATGGCGGTCAACGTCGAGCTTGTCGCCCGGCCAGCCGTGTTCATCGCCGCTTAGACACTGCTCCACCCTTGCTGCCACTGCACTTCTCCCTACTGGATCCACCCCCTCAGCCGTTGTCGCTTACTTCTCCCGCGAGCGACCCGCTGTTCACTGAGCCCTTCATCCGTGAGTCATCTTTTGTTAGGTGAGCCTCCACTTGGCCACCCTTGTCCGCCGCCGAGGCACCGCGGTTCACGCCTTTGCCTCGCCACCCCTGTCCATCGCCGTTCGTCACGACCTCAGGTGGTGTAGCACGGCTTTGGCGGCATGGGCTCATTGGCCAATGGTTTGGGAGGGGGGGGGGGCGGTGAGGACGAGGGCTTGGCTCGGCCGATGCACGCCATGGATTCTAGCAAGAAGAAGGAGAAAAGAGGAGGAAGAAGGGAAGGAAGGACAAGAGGGGGTAAAATCATCAAAAAGATGGGCAAAAGTGGCAAAAGATGGGGGTACCCCCTCTACATTGGCAAATGATGAATTGTACTGTGTAGAGTGACAAATCATCGAATGTCACTCTATAGAGTGATAAATGATCGATGATACTAATATAAAATGAAAAAAGGATAAACATTTAAATATTATTTTTAGAGGATTAAAGATTCTTAAACTACAACAGGCCAAGCGAGAAAAAAGAATTAGCTAGGCCGGTCCAACCTGGTTCTAGTTGGACTGAGCCATCAACCACTCTTACACAAATACTACTCTAGGACCGACCCGTGGCAAAAAACCACAGCCGTGCCTAGCCGCCGAGCCCCCGAGCGAGAAAGAAGACAATCCCTTTCGCGAGAGCGCAAGAGCAATATGGCAGCAGCGGTGGCGTACGGTGGCATCAAGGGTGGGAAGCTGGGCATCGAGGAGGCCCAAGAACTGCATCTCAACCGCATCACTCTCTCCTCCAAGAACGTCAAGAACCTCGAGAAAGGTAAAAACCTCACGTGCCCTTTGGCTCTATTTCATTACCTGATCTTAATTAGTCGAGCTACGTACTTGCTTATGGACTAGTGTGAGATTTTACAGCCTATTGTGTACTGGATAGTTTGTATGCGGTTGTTTGATTAACTGGTTATGCTTTGTATCTTTGAAAAAACTGGTTATGCTTCAGATCTATTTGTCGTGGCTTGCAGTGCTCTAACTGAAGGTTGTAGAACATGTAAATTCGCCGTAGCGTTGTTCTGTAGCACTATACCGATACAATTTGCCCTGCGTGAGGAGTGCCGAGTGCCTTTACATTTCCTCTCATTACACTCATTTTGCAATCTGGACTAAGTTCCCATGTCCAATTTGATTTCTTGTGCCATAATGCGCAAGAGGTGCTACCAAGCTTTTCATTTGTTGTAGCATGTACAATCAAGGACTACGCAAGTCTTTGGGGGTTTCCCACTGTCATTGTGAATTGTGATTAAATTTGCTATTATCTGCCTGTGCATGCATAAAATTATGCTCACTAGGTGCTACATTTGAGCATGTATTCAAGTATTTTTGTCATGCCATATGACGAGAAAGGTTGTATGATAAGGTGTATCAAACTTTTGCAGACTTTCTTTGGTTGGTTCATATAACCCATGTTTCTATGTGTTTGCAGTTTGTGCGGATTTGGTGAAGGGAGCCAAGGACAAGCAGTTGAGGGTTAAGGGACTTGTCAGGATCCACACCAAGGTGCTCCACATCACTACTCGTAAGTCCCCCTGTGGTGAAGGTATTATTATACTATCTAATTTCTATGCTGCTGCATTATTATATTTGGCTTTGACCAATTGATTGACAAATAGTCTTAACTATGGTCAAGTAACTAGATTGAATGGATGAAATGTGTTTTTACATCTCGGGTTCCATTTATTACATGTCTGTTGTTGCAACTTTCGGATATGTGCATCGGTTGTGGTTTTGATTGGTAGGATTTATGAAAGTTTGTACATGTTGTTTGCGTAGCACGAGTAGATCATGATTTTCAGTTGTCAATGTTGTAAATAAAGCGGTTTTAGTAGACATTCAGAATTAATTGCAGCACAATTAACAGTAATTAAAGCATAATTCCAGCAGCATTTAAATGACAAAATTAGCATATACACATGTAAATTCTCCAAGTCATTTAAACAGAATAATATGCTCAACACATAGATCATATGGACAATTAAAATCAGCATAATGCTAAGATTTAGAAGATTGTTTATTGCCCTCAGAAGGCTAGTTGCACAAGATATAATCTTGGCCATCATAGCACATGTCAATATGTAATCCCAAATTGGATATGACAATTATATACCTTGAGCTTAAAAATAAAACTTGCTATTCTTATCAGACAAGTTTAAACAAATCATCAAGTCTAACTTTGCTGGACAACAAGTAAAGATTCAATCTCATCAAAATACCATTAACAGATATGAAAAACAGTGACCAAAATAGTATCACAGAGAACATAAATGAATCATTACAGTGAACAGCAAGTATCACAAGATGAATCAACTACTTAGAACAAGAAAAACAACAAGTAATCTGACAGCTCAAGATCAATCGATACCTAGTGTCACATTCAATTTCAGTTTTAACATCAATTCATCATCGAGCATTTAAACCAAGCCCACTGACATTACTTGCAAAGTTTCCTAGTACTAGACTAAATCACAGAATGAAATTGACTAGCACAACACACAATGCTCAGTAATGCAAAATTGTAATAAATGATGCTCACGATGCAGATGACACTCAAAGCCACTGAGAAGAACAGGGCAAGGCACGCCAAATGGCGCTGTCTCATAAAACCAATTGCCTCGTTGTGCCGCGAATACCAGATAAGGTTCACAGAGATACAATGTCAATCTTCACAATTCGGGACACACGAAAAGACGAAGCCGAGGTACAGGGGATGCCGCACAAGAACCACCGAGATGCACCGCCAAGTACACTCACATAGCACCAAAACCAAAAACCGAAGTCTTCTTCTCCTTTCGCAAGATTAATCCAGAGAGCACACTGAAACTTTCCTAAAAGTGCTCAAAACCAAGAAACCCTCACAGAACACCCAAACAGAGAAAGGTTGCACGAGGGGACCAACGGAATGAGCAAGAAGAAGAGTTTCGGCCTTACTTTCGACGACACCGTAATAATCACAGCGATGCGGGAGCTCCCAGGATCCAAAATCGAGCATAAATCAACAGGGAAGAAGTACCAAATCGGGAGGAACTAATTCAAAAATTGGGATCCAGAGAAGATGATAGGATCCAGCCTTTCTAGAGGAGGAGGAGGAGGAGAACCGCCCCACTGCTATCGCCAACGGCCGCGCTCATCGCGCACGAGCCGCTGAGCAGCCTGCATCGTCCGCGTCGCACGCGGCGCCGCCAGGCCGAAGCCAAGCCCGAACGCTGCTCGCCCACTCGGTTAGGGTTGGAGACAATGTCTCTAACCTTATCCTCCCTCTACCTCAATGACCGGTGGGCCCCTACATCTTTCCTTTTCTTTTTCTGTTTATTCTTTTCTCAAATGAGAAATTACCTAAAAAGCCCTCAAATAACAACAATCAATATATTATTTTATTTGAAGTTACTTCCGGTTACTTCTATCTTGTTTCTTAACCATACAAAAATTGATGCGTTGAGATAGGTTGAATGTTGATCGATAATGTGTATTTGTACACATTTTCTTTGTATGTAAATTGTAGCATGTAAATTTTCTTTGTTAGTACACTGGATTGTGCTTTTTGGTCGTCCTTGTCCATGTCAAATTGTACCCTGATCTTTACTCTTTAAGTAGCAGTTGAGTTGGCTATGCCATGTCTAACTTTTTTTTTGACGTTCGGGATTTCCCTATCCGATTCATATTAAAGAAGAAGAAACACTCTCCTCGTAAGACGCACACGGAAACTAGCGTTCGAACCGTAGCGAGTTAGGAGTCCGAAACTCCCTGTGCCAACTGAGCCCTAGCTCAGTCCTCAAAATTCCCAGGTGAGACACGTGCGAACCGAGCCCCAACTCGAACCCGGGTGGGTCACCTGCCCCACTGCAGTGCGCACCACGGAGCCGAAGCTCAGTTCTCGCCATATCTAACTTTTGGACTTATCCTTTTTCAGCATGCCTGTTTGATCTTTTATGGTTTCACGAAGTTAACTTTCCGAACTCTGAAATTTAATGGTCATTCTGATTTGTTGATCAGGAACAAACACATGGGAATCAGCTCGCCAGATGTGGTGAAGCAGATCACCTCCATCACAATCGAGCCAGGCGTCGAGGTTGAGGTGACAATCGCTGCTGTGTGATGATGTCCAACTTAGCAAATGTCATAGGCCATTAATATCTAGTTTTGTGCTCCCCTCGCATGTTTGTAACTGACATCCAATTGATAAGCATTCCCAACATGTTTGTGTGTCTTATTGAAGCTGTCTATCTAAGAGCTGTGCAACTGAACTTTTATTTATTTATTTAATAAGCGGTTCCCTTTTAAGGAGTGTGGTAATGTGGTTCCTTAGCTTCTTCTGGTATGTGCTGGTTCTTAGCGTGGATGTTTTGATCGGTACTTTGCTCACTTTTAGATCGGTAAATACTACATTGGTAGATGCAGTTTTTCAACCCAACTCTATTATTTATCCCCGAACACGAGAGCAAGAAAGACACTGAGGGAAGGCTAGAGTAGAGATGGAAGTGAGGCTATCGAAAGCGTGGATGTTACGCACCTGTGCTGTATCATATGGTTCTCCTCTTGCATGTTCGAAAGGCGTGATAACTTTGTGCCGGATCGAGACCTGGCGCTGTTGCTACACTGGTCGCCACCCATTCATGTGGGGATTTCTTATCCTTGGCATGGCCATATGGGCACGTGTAGGCGCCACCTGACCTAAGACATGTACGTGCCCGGCCGGATTGCCATCCAGTGGGCGAGTGACGTACAAGCTAACAACGATCAGATGGATTCGATGGGAATCGAATCTCCCGCGTCGCCGACGCCGACGACAGCCGAGCCCGAGCGCGACCACCCCGGCCCGCGGCACGTCTCCTGCGTGCGCCCGGCGCCGTGCGCGCTGCCACCGACCGCTGACAACGACGCACGGCACAGCTAAGCGCAGGCGGCGGCGCCTTGCCACGGCCAAGAATCCTTTTACTACCGTAACAAAAAAGAAAAAAAGAAGAAAAGAAAACCGTACGCTCGTGCTGGTCTGGTAAAATCGTCAAGCTCTATTAATTTCTCCCCGCGGAGATACGGCCAAGTTTCCAGACGTGCCATCACGGAGGAGATAAGAAGGAAACACTGGCTTGGCCAAGATTACCTGTGGGGTCATTATTCAACGTGCGATCTGATCTCGTGTGGAACTTGGTGTTCAACTCCGCACCTTCACCTGTGATCATTATTCAACGTGCGATCTGATCTCGTGTGGAACTTGGCGTTCAACTATGCACCTCCACCTGCGATCCATTGGACCGATGACGCGTTACGGTTAAGACAAATGCTTAAACCTTGTAGCGTACTCCAGCGTCGATTTTCACCAGGGAATTTACACCTTCCTTGTTTCACACAGCATCCAAGCACTCTGCATTAGTAATACATCAGTGGTACAAGTCATGCACATCAGCACACGTGAGTGTGAGTGCATAACCGGATATCGCAGCCATTTTTTTTCTTCCTCTTTTGCTGTTTAGCGGTAAGTATCCTGCCGTTTCGAGACGACGCATTTCAAGAATAACAGAAGCCAGTGCAATTGATGCAGATCATGAGGGCTCATTCACGTGTGATAGGAAGCGAGACACGAATGGGCAGCACAGAGAGGAACGCAACCAACGCAAGCCTGATCGGCGCGAGAAGCAGCGCTACCGACAGTGCTTTATCCGATTTTGGGGCTGAAATTAAAATCCAATCCCCTCATCTCGTGACCCGACCTTGGGAAGGAAGAGGACCGGAGCCCGTGGCCCCACGGGCCACTCGATCCGTAGTGTGCGCGTCTATCTGAAATCTCACCAAATGATAACGATCAACCAAGATTTGAGCACTAACCAAAGCTCCCCAACAACCAGAATGCAGCAAAATCTCGCGACCTGCTGATAGGTCAGGTCCACAAGGCCGCGGCTCCACAAGTTTTTTCAAAAGGCGCAGGGGAACAAACCAGAGAGAGAGAGAGAGAGAATTGCGCTGCAACTACACCTACTTTTTTTATTCAGATTTTTGAAACTTCTTGTTTGCATTGCACTTCTTGATCACATGTATCTGCAGTTTGTTATGCATGAATCGACGTTTACAAGTTACTCTAGTACAAAATTATCCTTAAATCGTACTTGCCGTGCCAAAAAATCGAATAGTGCAGGCAACAAATTGCAAACTTTTGGATTGTAAGTGGGTGTTCCTGAAAAAAAGTTGGAAAGTACAACTATCACCATGGCAATTTTCCCAAGAAAAGTATCATCTAGACTAAGCCAAAAAGAAAAAAAGAACGACGAAATTATTCGGCCAAAGAGCGAAACCCCACGCACTCATCGGCTCCTGAAAAAGAAAAAAGCGAAAAGAAAAGGAAATCCCCACCATTTCTCCCCAAATGTAGCGCCCCGAAAACCAAATCCCCCAAAACCGAGACGGCGAAACGAATCAAAACCATCTCGAGAAAACGGAAATAAAAAGCCCTCCAAACCCAAACCCAAACCCAAGCCCCACCCAACCCCCCGAGATCCAGCGAGCAGCCACATTGCCGCAGATCGAGATGGCGCCGCAGTTGACCGGCGCGCCCGGCTCGGCGGCGGCCTCGGGCGGCGCGGCGGCCGTCAAGCCGCAGTTCCACCACTACCACCACCACCGCCTTGCCCCGCGCCACCACCACCCCTCGCCGACGTCGCTCCTCTCCAAGCTCGCCTTCTGGTCCGTCTGCTCTCTCTCGCTCCTCCTCGCCTTCCTCCTCCTCTCCCCCAACGCCGCCCCTGCCCCCCGCGCCTCCCCCGACTCCCCGCGCCGCTCCCTCCACACCTCCTCCACCGCCACCTGGGGCGGCGCCGCCTGGGAGAAGAAGGTGCGGGCCTCCGCGCGCGTCAGGCGGGCCAACGGGCGCGGCCTGTCCGTCCTCGTCACCGGCGCCGCGGGCTTCGTCGGTTGCCATGCGGCCGCCGCGCTTCGCCGCCGCGGCGACGGCGTGCTCGGGCTCGATAACTTCAACGACTACTACGACCCCGCCCTCAAGCGCGGCCGCGCCGCGCTCCTCGCGCGATCGGGGGTCTACGTCGTCGACGGTGACATCGCGGACGCGGAGCTCCTCGCCAAGCTGTTCGATGTCGTGCCGTTCACGCACGTCCTCCACCTCGCCGCGCAGGCAGGCGTGCGGCACGCGCTCGTTGACCCTATGTCCTACGTCCGCGCTAACGTTGCCGGTCTCGTCTCGCTGCTCGAGGCGGCGCGTGCGGCGGACCCGCAGCCGGCGATCGTCTGGGCATCGTCGTCTTCAGTGTACGGGCTCAACTCCCATGTGCCTTTCTCCGAGCATGACAGGACGGACCGACCCGCGTCTCTGTATGCAGCGACCAAGAAGGCCGGTGAGGAGATCGCTCATGTCTACAACCACATCTATGGGCTCTCGCTCACCGCGCTCCGATTTTTTACTGTTTATGGGCCGTGGGGACGCCCTGACATGGCGTACTTCTTCTTCACCCGGGACATTCTTGCTGGTCGGCCAATCACAGTGTATGAGAGTGCGGGTGGAGGCACACACCAGACCACAATTTCCCGGGATTTCACCTACGTTGATGACATTGTGAAGGGGTGTGTTGCGGCATTGGATACAGCTGGGCGGAGCACGGGCAGTGGAGGCAAGAAGCGAGGGCCGGCGCCATTCAGGACATACAATTTGGGGAACACTTCTCCTGTGCCCGTGACACAGCTGGTGGATTTGCTGGAGAAGTTGCTTAAGATGAAGGCGGTGAGGAGGGTTGTCAAGATGCCAAGGAATGGGGATGTGCCGTACACACATGCTAACATTAGCCTTGCACAGCGGGAGCTTGGGTACCGGCCGTCCACAGATCTCCAAACAGGGCTCAAGAAGTTTGTGCGGTGGTATCTTGAGTATTACATGCCCGAGTTGGCTGAAAAGCAGAAGCAGCATGGCAGTAGCAATGGCAAGGGTTCACGTGGTCGGAATGGCAGCACGAGCAGCGCAAGATGACTGGCTATTCAGTTTCTTCAGGTGTGTATCAGAGTTCTAGTTCCGGTGCTTAATTCATCAGATGTGAGAGGCTCATTTTGCTCAGCACGTTCTTCAGGTGAAACAAAACAATCATTAAGTAGCTAGTATTGAAAAACTGTTCCTTCTGTTTGCTTCCCCATAGCTGAGCATTCACTCCCTAGTTCCATTAGCTGGTTCTTAGGATGACATTGTTAGGAGGAGTTTTCAATGGTTTCGGGGGCAGGTCGTCCGTTGCAAAGACTATGATAGATTCTTTTAGTGACATTTTGTACCATGGGAGAGAATGAAGTACGACTGTTTTTTTTTTGTTCAATTGAAATAGGTCTGATCAACATTCATTTTCTCTCTGTACCTTATGTTACTGCTACGCATGTTCCTTTTCTGTATGGTGGTGCATGCACTGAGCAGCTCTGGTATAAAGCATGTTTTTTTTGTCATGATGTGATAAGTACATTTTCAGGTTGTGCAAATTATAAGACATTCTGTTATTGAATTAGATTGACTTGTTTTGTCTGGCCTGATCAATCTAACCACAATGTATTTCTTTTTGGTCAGTCGTGAGGTCGTGACTTTCATTGCCAGAGTGATGCGAGCTTTGTGAGCAAGGTTATTAAGGCGGTAAGGCGATCCACCCTCTCACACCTTTTAAACGGTAAGGTGTGAGGCGAGGTCACGCCTTACACACATCCTAAGGTGCTAAGGCAGCAAATAAAATAAGCATTTTAGTAGCATATATGTACCTTGTTGTTGCCAATTCTTGAGCCCATGTAACACCCGTCCCCCCTTTCCAATTGCTCTTCTCCCATGTAGCATCCATCACCCTTGCAAGTTTCAACATATAGATTGTTATAAATGTAATAGATACAAATTGTATTCCAATTAATTAAGTAAAATACGGATTGAGTGACATACCTTGTTGACAATCTCTCATCGCTTCTCTTTTCCCAAGCAAGAAGGTACATGAATAATGAGCAACATCCAGTAGCAGCACAGTAGCAGTTCACTAGTTCAACGATCGGTAGCAACGCATAAAGGATAAAGCAATGCATAAATGCATTCGGCTCAGCACTCAGCACCCTACCCACCGATGCCCGATGCGACCAGCCCCCCTCCCTTCTCCCGCCTCCCCCTCCCGACGGCGACCGGCAGCTGCCTCCCTTCTCCCGTGAGCGGGGGGGGATGCGGGAGAAGGGGAGGAGGAGGCGGGCAGGAGGGGCCGGGAGGAGGGGAGGGGAAGGAGGCGGAGGCCGGGAGGGAGGGGATGGGGGCGTACCTGAAGGCCAAGCTCGCTGCGGAGTCCTTCCAGCCTTGACGGGATCTGGAGCGGAGTGGAATCTGAGGCGGGACGGAGGCCGTAGCCGGAGCTGCAAGGCACGGGAGTGGCGAAATGGAGGTGCCGCCGCCTAGGGTTCCAAATGAGTCTTCGCCCTCTGGCCTCTCCTCTTTCCCCTTCTCTCTCTGGTTCCAGATGAGGCTCGGGTCGCTTGGTTTAGTTGCGGACTCGCGGGCAAGGCCAGCCCAGCGCTCCTCCTTTGCTAAGGCGCCGCCTCAAGCAGCCCCAACGCCATACGCCGCCGTAGTGACACCTTCGTCGTAAGGTGGACGCCATAGGCAATCCCGGCAAGGCAGGGCGACGCCTCACCCCTGCGCTGCGCCTTACCGCTTAGGCGACACCTTGATAAGCCTGTTTGTGAGGCGGGTTAGAAGTACTTCTTGTTTGTTGCTTGGTCAGTGGTCACTGGTATACCTGATATTATGGCAATTGCAAGGTAAGTGCTTTAGTTCAAGTGCTAGAATTGTCTGATTGGGTTTTCTTATTATAAACCAGATCTATCAAATGAAACAGTACTTATGTTTTTGTTATGTAGATGTGTTGAATGCAGTAGTATGGGAATTGCCAATTGTCTAGTAAACAGAAACGACAATTCAGACGGTTGGAAGGTGTATGCCAGTGGGAACTTATGTGACTATTATTCTTTAGTTATAGTAGCAATTCGGACTTCCTGTCAGGTTTTCTGCTGAACTATTGAATTCTTCGCCATTATGTGCTGGTGCTACAGATTTTCTGATTCATATTGTTAGACATAGGATAAAGTTGATTCTAGTCATATGTTCGTACGATCCAAAGACCACCGACCTTAAACAATTCGAGTTGTATCATGAGTTGGACCAAGTAGGAGCGTCGCAAAGTCGCGCTCCTAGTTGTGAAATCGGTCGAATGGCTCCATCTCCGATCCTTCGGAAGTACCGGTTCTCAAGGTCAGCCTCTTAGGCTTTGTTTGGGAGGACCAATCCCGGCCAGGATCCCCGCCTAATCCCAGGGAAAAATTATCCTGTGGTAAATTTTCCCGGTCCGGACTGTAGGGGCGGTGACGTCGGAACGGGGAAATTTCGGCCTAACCCGGACTAATCCACGGGAGAGAAAATCCACGTCTCCTCGGGTCGGGTTCTTTCTCCTCGTCGCCGCTGGTCTCGCTCCCGAGTCCGGACCTCCTCCCTGACCGCCTCCCTCCCGACCGTCGGCTCCATCGCGTTCTCCCACTCCGACGCATCTCGCTGATCGAAACCCTAGAGCTCCATCAGTCGGTACACGCGCCCGCCGCCTCGCGGAACCGAATGTAAGCGAGGGCGAGGGCGAGGGCGAAGCCGAAGGCAAAAGCAAACCTTACCTCACCCATGGATCTGGAGATCGTGGGGCGGCACGCGCTGCTCTTCGACGACGACGCGACGGCGGATGTCGTCAACTCCGGCGGCTCCCTCGTCCCCTGGGCCGCCGCCGGGGCCGCCGACCTCCTCCTCTACCGCCATGACGTCCACCACCTCCTCGACCGCGTGCCCCCTCGGCCCCGCCGCCCCTACGCCGTGGCCCTCCTCTCCGCCTCCTCCCCCGACGGCATCCCCGAGGCCGAGCTCGACCGCGAGCGCTTCCTCGACCTCCCCGCCGACGGCGGCGGCGGCGAGGGCCCCCGAGATGCGTCCCTCTCAGGTATAAATCAGTCCTCCTTTGAACCTGCCTCTACTCTCTGTTGTTATTGTGTATGGCACTACTCTCTGTAGCCATCAACTCCTTTTTTTAACCATTTGTTGTGTAATTGGACGATGTGAGCTCAAATCTGCAGTGTTTTATCATTGTAAGAGTAGTTTAGAGGAATCAAACGCTTCTATCGCACCGGGTAGAGCCTGGAGACCAGATCCGTTTGCTATCGGTTTGGGATGCAATAGAATGAACCATGTTGTATGAGTTCAAAGTAGAGTGGTTTAGAATCTAGTTGGAGTGAAAGTACTGTACACTATGATGTTGAGATCTGTGCGCAGGAATGTCTGTGAAACGTTACGAACTTCAGATAACTTGGTGGTTTCTTGATATTGTTTCGGTATGAATTATGTGATTTGATCACCAACTTGGACTTGTTTTGAATCATACTGAGGCTTCATTTGGATGGGTCGAATCCCACCATTCCGAACTCATCCAAACGAAGCCTCAACAAGATTCAAAGTCAGTCCACGACAATGGGTTGGAATCCCATTGTTCCGAGCCCATCCAAACAAATCCTGAGGGTTGAACAGTAGAATGTATTTATCAGAATTGCTATCTTAGATGAGCTAGAAATGTTGGATCTGTTCTGTCACAATTTTATTTTAGCTCAGTATGCTCAAACATAGCACCTGGATGTATGTTAGTTGTTTGAAACTTTTTTGTTAGTTGCAAAGTTAAGATTGTATTTTTTTGTTGGGTTCCTGTAGCAATTTTTTTTTCCTAGTAGGCAAATTAACAAAAGGAATTACAAAAACATGCAGCTCTACCTAACAAGAGTAACACTGGCACTAGCAGTGCTAATGGAGCCCATATACTTTTTCCATTGTATTTTTGTAAGTTTGCAGGAAGGATGTTTGATTTTAGTTGATGAGCATCTTTAATCAGTTCAAGGGACTTTCGTCTATTTCTCCTAAGGTGATCCTGGTAGGGTCACCTTGAGGAAAATTTGGGAATCAGAACTATTGCAGCATTGCTATTGATTAAACAAATGTGTTTCTTAAAGATATCCGATTTTCATGTGGCCCAAGGAAGATATCGTTTTTTCACTCCTTTTTGGCCAGGCTGTATCAAACAAAGCGCTACCGAGAGGGCTAGATTGACTATTCTTATACCCTTCAAAATTTCAGTCATTTTAGTGGTCAATGATTTGAAAATTGTGACCTTTGGGTTCTCCATTGTAGAAGGGACTGTAATAGGTGTTGCCTATGTCATTTTAAAAGAATAGACATGAAAATACTCATGCAAATGTAAAAGGTCTTACGTGTAACTTTTATTTGCCACGTCATGCACTTTGTGTAATTTAGATTTTGCTTCCAATTTCTTCTTTTCCTTCATTAAAGTGTATTCGCTATCTGGGCATTTTGACCACCTTCCCTTTTATAGTTTGATCATACCCATAATAGTTATAGTTATTTACCTGTGTTTTCATGTGTATGTCTGCAGTTACATGAATATCAGTGCAATATGGGGCTGCTCTTGATTGAGAAAAAAGAGTGGGCAGCCAAACTTTATGAAGTCAGCCAAGCGCTGACAGAGAAAGAGGAGATTTTAAACAGGGAACAAGCTGCACATTTGAATGCTATATCAGAATATGGAAGACGGGAAGGAAGCATGCGAAAAGCATTGGGTGTTGAGAAGCAATGCGTAGCTGATGTATGTTGGTGTCTATCTCATAATTTCTTATTCTTGTTGTGTATCAGCATTATTCTGATCTAGTAATACCGTTAGTAGTGGAGGATTTAGGACCAAATAGATTATTTTATATCATATTGTATATAATATGTGATTCTTGAAAGTTATTCAAATCTTCTAATCTTGCTTGTGTTACATGATATCTTAATTTTCAATATGACCTCTAATAGTCAAAGTGAGCTGGTAGAATGATTGTTGGGGAATAGTTTTCCCAACCAGCAGTTTTTACAGACTGGCAGACTGCATCCGCCGAAGTCATCAGCATTACGTTTACGTTCAGTAAAAGTATTGTTGTACCTGGCATTATGCTGCACTTGCTTTCCTAATCAAATTATCATATCTGCACTCTTGCCTGAAACTAAGCCTTTTCTTTATGTACTTAAATGTTCTTTATAGTTTCCTTATCGCTTGTTTTTGTTTGAATTTGCAGCTCGAAAAGGCACTACGTGAAATTCGTGCAGAGATAGCAGAGGTTAAATTTCTGTCAGAGAAGAAGATAACTGATACTCAATCTCTTGAGGCTAGTTTGGAGGAAAAATCCTTGGAGATCGAGGGAAAGCTTCATGCTGCAGATGCACTATAGCTATTGTTGTTATGATGTATTTCATACATTTGGCATGTAGTCGAGACTTGTGTTTTTGCTAATAACTAAGTACACTATAGCTATTGTTTCCAAATTTTATGGTTTTTTTTTGAATTTTTTTCATAACTGGGATTTTTATTCCTGTTGTTTCCAAACAGTAACAAGGATTTTATTTTCTGGTAGGAAAATTTCTCTTTGGGGTTGAGCAGAATTTTATGTGCTCTCAAAATCCCCCTCAGTGTTTTTTTTCTCTCTAAGATTTTGCTTCTTAGCATCCAAACAAGCTATGACGCTCAGATCCATCTCTTCCCCCTTCTCAAGTCTTGGTAGCAGCCTGCAAGCTTGGCGGCGTCTCAGCGAGGCAGTTTTACTCTAGGCAATGAGGAGGAAGCTTGTGGGGGAGGACTGGAGGAGGGGGAAGAGGACCGGAGGACAAGAAGAGAAGTAGAAAAAGTTCGCAGGAGGACCAGAGAACGGGGAAGGAGAGGCCAGATCTGGAATTTTTCTTTTAAATAATATTATTTTAATTAAAAGTAACAAAAATTAAATAGTTACTTTTATTTTTACAAAAACAGTATCATATTATCGGATGAAATGACGACAGAAAGTTATTTATTTTGTAGATGGGCAAATGGTATGCTTATCTTTTTTGTTTGTTGTGCAGCGGTGCTCGTGTGCTGCTGCGCAGCTTTTTTTCTTCTTGCTACTATTGATGCATATACTGAGATCTTCTATGCCTATATTACTGAGTGTTGGAGGACTACATATGCATTATATTTTATAATAAAATAATTTAAATGCTGTTCTATAAATTAGATAATTTTATTTTTAAAATTTGATTGAATCTTGCAATCTACAATAGACAGTTATCAATCAAATTAGGTGCCAAATGACTAAATGATCACTACTTAAATAGACAATGTTTAAAACATATATTTTTTTAGAATCAAATAGAATCATAGATTCTAAAATTTGATCTAATAATACGATCTAACCGGAGTGTCTTCGATCCGATTTAGGATCACGATTCGACATCTTAACATGGATTCTAGTAGAATGAGACTGAGCTTTTGAGATCCTTCACCAGTAGTCCAGTACTTTTATGTAATGGTACATTGTAACAGCCAATCGCTAGTGTGTATAACCGAAAAATCAAGTAGGAAAATGCTAAACACGCGATCTTCCCCAATACGATGCTCGTACGACAACTCTAAGTCACGTCATCTGAGTAACTGCCTGTTTGGTTTAGCTTTTAGCTTCAGCTTTTGCTCCCAAAAGCTCAAAAGCCAACCAAAGGCCTTTACCTGGACCATCAGCTTCTCCAAAAGCTAGCTTTTATATAGTTCAATTTCCACAGCGAGGGGCAACCTGCTTTCACCGGCTGTAGGGGTGTAACTTTCATCAAAATTACCCGCAATGCCATCCATTACGAAGAAAACGTTTCGTTCTTTCTCCCCTTCCCCGCTCGAGAGCGCTCCCGTCCTCCCGTCCTCGCGCATCTGCTCGAGCCGGCCGCGCTAGGGTTTCCCGGCGGGCGGCGGCGCACCTCGCCGGCCCTGCCCTGGTGTGCTCCGCCGCCGGTCCTCTCCGTCCTCACTCCGATCCTCTCTTCGCCGCCTACTCGTTTGCGTGGCGGAGTCGTCGCCCCGCCTGTCTCGGTGGTCGGGCTCCACGCCGGAGCCCCTGCTGCGCGCCGCCCGCCTCTCTCGGCAACCAAACAGTCCGGCTCCATCGATCTACGCCTCCAGTGACCGGATCTGCAACGCAGGTATGTCAATCTCTGATAAATGGTTCGATGCATGTTATTCATTCCATATCATTAGAGTAATGTCAAACTGCCTTCCGTTGTACGCTGATTCTTGCGATCTTGTTGGAGGTTTGCACAAATCGGCGGCAGTTGTGGTTGTAGCACCCCGTCTCTTGATATGCATCAGTCTTCAAAATATACAATTAACTAAAATTTTACCACGCAAAAGGTGTGGAAGTTGAACTTTTAGTTCATAGACACACTTACTGTCCAATAAGTGAAGAACCTTGGGTTACTATCTCCATACAGCTCAGGGCTTACCTGAAAATGAAGCAAAAATTTTCTTTGAATACAATGTTTCATCAATCTTTCTTCAACAGGAAAGAAATAATTTTCCATTGTTCATATACTTGCCATCCAGCTTCAATGGTGTTGAGATCATTGCCGAAGGAGCCACAGATGACCCAGATCTGTGACAGGCTGAACTCTCACTATTGATAAAAATGATGCCATGGTATTATGGTAATTAGAAAGTCTGAAAATTTTGTTTTGTTTGATTCAAGAATGGGTGACAAGGCAGATTGGAGTGATTTCTTTTTGAAGCATTTGATTGATATATGCAAAGGGGAGATAGAAGCAGGGAATAGGCCCCTGGGACTTTGGACTAGTACTGGATGGAAAAATCTTGTATCTAAGTTTGCAGAAAGAACTGGTGACGAGCGAACAAAGATACAGTTGAAGAACAAATTAGACAACATGAAAAAGGAATATGGATGGTTCATGGAGTTCAAGAATTATGCCACTGGACTTGGATGGGACGCGGCAAAGGGAACTGTTGATTGCCCTCAGGAATGGTGGACTGAACACCTTGCTGTAAGAACTGAACTCTCACTATTGATATACTTTTCCATACTTTGATATGGTGTGCCTTGCTAAAAATTTTCATTCAATTTCAGAGATGCGATAACCGTGAAAAAGGACTAAAATGCAACCATGTGAGGTTCAGAAAACAAGGACCGAAGTACCTTGATGATCTTGATCTAATTTTTGGCAAGGTACATGTGACTGGGGCCACTGCATCCTGTCCTGGAGATATATCCTCTGATGAGGCAAGTGATCAGGACGTGGCCGAGGTACCAAAACCTCCAGATAATGATGATGTCAAGCTGGCCGCTTTGAAGAAACCAGGAAAAAAGAAACGCAAGAGGTCTTGTACTGAAGACAAAGAAGAGAAGAGTCCATTTTTTCGCATGTACAAAAACACATGTTTGAAGATAGAAAGTGCAGCAGACAAGATCTCCTCAAGTGTATCTGCATCATCAGCTCCTCCAACTAATTTAGTCCCCACTATTGGAGAGGCTATGAAGATGGTCGAAGAGTGTGGGGTGGAAGAAGGAACTCCTCTAATGCACACTGCCACCATGCTGATCATGAAGCCTGAATTTAGAGAGGTCCTCAGCCATATGAAAACAAATAAAGGAAGGCTGGATGTGATTGAGAGGGAGCATGCTGAAAAGGAGATGATGAGGCGCCAGTGAACCAATTTTTATTTCTATTGTTGTCATGTGAACCAATTTTAATTTCTATTGTGAGAATTATTAGTTGTATGGTCAGAATAAATTATTTGCTTCACGAGACTATTTGCTTGTGCTGAGACTATTTGTGAGATTATTTCTTTGTCAGATTATATCCTTATGTGAGATTATTTCCTTGTGTCAGATTATATCCTTATGTGAGTTTTTTTCCTTGTGCCAGATTATTTCTTTATGTCAGATTATATCCTTTGTAGATGGATGACAACTTGGAAGGTGTAGCCAAAGAAGGACAGAAGGGACTAGTACTCCTAGCTGAGCTTTCCCAGCATGCTGCTGTTATTGGTCAAATGGGTGCACAATACACTAAGCGTTATTTTGACAAAGGTGAGTACAGGGAAACACCAGAAACTGGAATTCAATGGGTGATGAGGTGCTTTGCTCGTCCAAGGTACTTCTATAAGATGTTTCGAATGAGCCCTGAGGTCTTCACGACACTACATGAGTTGCTAGTATCTACCTACGGTTTGACCTCCACTAACAATGTTTCATCCATTGAGTCATTGGCAATGTTCTTGTGGATTGTCGGAGGCCCACAATCATTTTCACAAGCTGAAAATCGCTTCACTCGATCACTATGGACAGTTCACACTAAGTTTTACGAGGTACTTAAGTGTTTGCGTAAGTTAGCTAAGGACAATATTAAGCCGAGAGATGCTAGTTTTTCTACAGAACATGAAAGAATCAAAGATGAACGTTTCTGGCCTTACTTCAAAGGCGCTATTGGAGCAATAGACGGTTCACATGTTCCGTGGTTGTGCCAATGAGGATATGGTTAATTACACATGCCGTCATGGATATACATCTCGAATGTGCTAGCCGCTTGTGACTTTGACATGAGGTTTATCTTTGCGCTGTTGGTTGGTTGGCGGTTGTGCACATGACACACGTATCCTGAATCATGCATTGGCAAATTTTCCTTCATTTCCCGTGCCTCCTAAAGGTATACACATATCCTTACTAAGGTAGCAGTAAAGTACTTGTATTATTATTTGCTTATACTGATTTGATTTTGTAGGAAAATATTATCTCGTGGACTCTGGTTTTCCAAACCGAATAGGGTATCTGGCCCCTTTCAAAGGAAGCACATACCATATACCAGAATTTCATAATCGTTCTGGACCACCCCAAGGGAAGTATGAGGTGTTCAATTTCTTGCATTCATCCCTTCGAAATGTCATTGAACGGGCTTTCGGAGTATTGAAGGAGAAGTGGCGTATTTTGAAGGGCATACCAAGTTTCCCAACTCGTACTCAGAAGCATATCATCATTGCTTGTTTGGCATTGCATAATTTTATCCGTGACAGCAATTTGCGTGATAAGGAGTTTGAGATATGTGATGCTGATGAGGAATACTTGGTACAAGAGACAAGTGGCACAACACAAACACAGGGAGATGAGAGTGAAGATGTGGAGAATGAGGATACCATGAATACCATTCGTAGTAGCATAGCTGATGCTTTGGTTAGTGCGAGAGGAGGATAGTTATGTGTAACATCCCCAATTTTGGGCTTGTGTTTCAAATGTAAGAAAAAGTGGAAGAAATTAGCAATTATTAATTATTAATTTGCAATTAGGGATGAGCCCTTATCTTTTGGTTCTATTTATGTGGACTATATCACTTTGAATGATAAAAAACTTAGAATAAATTAATTTTTCCTTTCCAAAATAATTATTTACATGCGAATAAGTGAGTGCAATGATTATTTACTGAGCAATTTGCATATAAATAGTCCCTCGAGCCTTTAGGGACATTCTGAGACATTTCTTACACAGACCTACGGTTTCACGGCTCCTCCAACCAAACGACTTTCACTTTTCCCACGCTCTCACCACAAGAGCTTTTCCACACCCACACTCACAAAGACTTTTCAAAATCCACAGCTAAACCAAACAGGGCCTAAGTCGTTGGTGTAGGGTGTTAGAATATGAACTTTTTTATATTTTTTTATCTGTCTTTTGTATTTTCTTATATGTATATATATATACTTCTTGTACTCCCTATATACATTTTTCATTGAACCTCTTTAATATACACATAATTCATAACATGGTATCAGAGCAAAAGTTCAAACCCTAGCCTTCACCCTAGTCTCCAACTGCCTCCGCTGCCCCCGGAAGGAGCAATCTCCGCTCCAAGGGCGGCCACATTAGTCTTATTTGTAGCAGCAACAGTAATAGAAACATCTCTTCCTGAAGTTTTCTTCAATCTCGGCGAGAGTTCGATCGTGATGGAGAGCAAGGGGGCAGAAGTGCACAAGGTGGCACTGAAGAAGGAGGAGCATCTTCAGCCTCATCCTCGCCAGATCCGGCGCAGATCGTCATCGTTTGCTCATCTTCACCAGCACCGACGTTCTAAGCTCGATCTCGGTCGGATCCGGCACTCTCCGTCGTCGAGGCCATCCTTAACTCTTCTCGGCCATCGCCTGTCCAGATCCAATCTGGATCGGGTCCTCCCTCCCTACGAGCCGCCTCGTCTTCATTGCCTGGACGTCTGCTCCATGCGCGTCTGCTCCATGTGCGCCCGAAGCTCGCCCCCGAGGTCTGGATCCATTGCTGCCTCGATTTTGCACTACTGGAGTTGTTCCCCAAGGACCAGCTCATCGAGCTGCTCCTGTCCACCGTGTGGCCGACGCGGACTTGGCCTAGCAGAAGATCTTCTCCAAGATCCTCCGCCCCGATGACGTCTTCGTCTTCCTCGTCGGGCTCGCCCGTGCTTCGCCGCCAGCTCCCGCCGGCCCGCCGCCGCACTGTGCCTCCGCGATGACCGCGTCGCGCCTCCGCGACCACTGCGTCGTGTCGCCGGCCTGCAGATTTTCCGCGCGCGCATGCGCCGCCAAAGGTAGAGGACATGGGAGGGGAATCCCTAGTCCTCGCCGTGCGAGCGTTCTGCGTTCTTTTTTTAAACAGGCGGACGGGTAGAGCCCAAATCAGAGAGAGAGAGAGAGAGAGAGGAGGAGGAGGAGGAGGAGGAAAAAAAGAAAGAAAAAAGAGAGGCTGATGTTGTTGGTATCTGCTGCTCCTTTGTGTCGTTTCTTCCGTTGCGTCCATCCAAGTCCGTAACACTCTATCTTTGAGTTTGTTTAAGCCATGTGAGTTCGCAAATTTATTGTCAGTCATAGAAGCATATGAATTCACTTTTGCATGGCAGCAGCTGCCGCTCTTCTCTTCAAGCCGCTGCAGATCGTAAAAGTCGTTATGATGCCGCCGCTTCTCTCTTAGCCGTCACCCGAGCTTCTTCCACACTGCGCCTCTGTTGCGCTTATTGTGCACTACGCCGCTGCCGTCTTGGGCTTCGATCTGCGCTGCCATGTTTCTATTTATTCCTCTTTGGCTTGATTGACAGCTTTCTCTATTTTTATCAGTTTCATCATCTTCTTCCTCGTGTTGCCGCGGTCGACTTTGCTCCCGCTTGCCTATACTTTCTCAGCCCCCGCACCTTGTGCTTTATGGGCTATCGCACGACCTCAGATTAGAGGAGATCTTTTGATACTCGACGTATTTTCAAGAGCTGCATGCTACGATGACGTTATCAAGACTTGGATTTTGGATTTTCCATATTTTAGTGTCAACTCTTTGAACGCTTTTGTATTTCCTTATCTATATATTATATATGTATACACCCCTTGTACTCTCTCTATATATTGTCCATTGAATCTCTTCAATATACACACAATTCGTAATAGTTGGGTCCCATGGCTCCTTTTCTTCCTCACGCAGCACCTTCGTTGTAACGGTATGTACGAGTATTATCGTACATGTAGCCACGGAGAATCAAGTAGTCTCAGATCAATGGCTCGGGGAAGCACAAGTGGAAGTCATAGTTTCTCACGATGAAATCTCGATTTTTCAATCTGATGGTTTAGGGCACCTGCAGTTGCTCATGTGGTGGTTAAGCGGCTTCGAGTGACCCCTTTTCGTACTGGAAATGGCATTGCGAACATCGCTGATATTTTTACGATTTCATGATTGTGATTATTCTGCAATCAGGCTTCAATCTGGATGGTCATTTTAATGGTTGGAACGTGTGATGATCATCAGTTATGCACATTTTATTCAGCATCCTAATTCTTAAGTCAATGCATTTAAGTATATTTAATAGCTTCGAGTTTGCTTCATGCTACAAATGCTTGTGCAGGAATGAGGTAATGTGTGTATTAGCAGAGCTGCATTTGAGCAGGTCTAAACACTGTGTCCATCTTGAATAGTTTCTTTAAGGACAGTTCCATCTTGAAAAGTTAATCACCAGAATAGACTGCTTGCTATGCCTGTGCATTCTTCCTTCGTAATGTGTTCTGTCCATGTGCTTCCTTCTTTCCATGATTTTTCTTGACATGTGCTCTCTGTCCGATCGCAAGAGGATTATAAAGCTTCAAATGGAGCACGGCGTTCATCGCAAGTTCGCGACCATTTCGTTTCTAGTTGCCATTGGTGGCGTCACACTAGCTCGAGTTGGCAGACTGGCATTTAAAGCAGAAGGCTCTGGTTCTGACTTTCGAGACTGTCAGATGCAACTCTTGTTACAGATTTTCCTGCTCAAATGTCCGTTCTGCGCGTCATGCATATGCAGTAATGAACAGTTTATCTTGTATTCACGTGCACGATGCCGTCCAGACATGAAAAAAGAAGTTCATGTTGCTAATTTCCATTCGGGTTTATTTATCATTGTTGACTTTGGCCAATTTTTTTAGATAAAATATCTAGTTATGTAACGTAAATTTATTGTTAGATTTGTAATAAAAAAATACTTTACTAACATTCCATATTTAAAGCTATTTGCTTTTATGTTGCTTAAAAAAAACTATCAAAGTTCGATGAGTCAATATCAACAGTGATAAGTAAATGGGAACCAAGTAGTACTAGCCTACTAGGTAGCACACCCCATTATTGAGCATAGATGGGCGCTATCGTCAAACTTGGCATAACCTTGTTTCGGAGTAGAGGTGAAAACGAATCGAATAGTTTTCAACCGATCCGGATGAAAACAGATTCAGATTATCTTAGATACGAATTTTTTTGTCAGAAACAAATATGAATATAGTAGCCCTGGTATTCATCGAATACATATACGGATACGAATTATCCGGATAGTACGAAGGCCGGATATCCGGAATACCAGCCCAACAGACAACCTTTCGGACGTTCGTTCTTCCTCATACGAACTCCGATTTCGTCGATTCTTGTTTCTAAATTCATCTAAATTCAATACCTTTCTTTTGGTTCTAATTTGATAATTTTTGAATTTTATTTGGAATTGTTGTATTTATTTGGCTCTTTTCGCGCATATATATTCTAACGTTTCTGAAGAATTCTTGGACCCGTCCGTCGAAGCAACTCAAACCTTCAACAAAAACAAGTCGTAGATATTTGATCATGCCATACCCATTTTATAAAAATTATATTATTTTATATCAACATGCATTGCTAATTCTATAGTAACTACTTTTGAGAATAGTTAAAGTCATATTCAACATTATGCCACCTTGAATAATTGCTATTGACATGTATCCTTGAACACCATAGATTGGTTAATTTTAGTTGGACATATTTTATTTCCAACATAGGTATCGTATTACACTTAGCCATTCATGAATGTTTGTATCAAATAAACTAGTTATATGTTTTCGTTAATTTCTAGCATACAATTTAAGGTGCTTTCATGTTCCAAAAAATATATGTGGCCGTATCCGTTTCGATTCGTATCCGCTCCGTATTCATATTCGATATTATTTGTATCCGGGGTATTTGTATTTGTATCCGTAGCGGGAAAAAAATAAAAACAAATATGGCAAAACCATTATACGTCCGTATCCGATCCGTTTTCACCCATGTTTGAGAGACCTGAGCCCGAATTGCCGACCCAATCTTTGCCAGGCACAGCTCATTTCGGTTGTGATTGGGCCTCCCAGACAAGGTATTAGAGAAGCACGATCCTTGTAGAGCTCCACGTCTGACAAGTCGTCGGCTTCACGCGCGGACATGTTTACGCTCAGCAACTTGTTTCGCTGCATATATAGGCGATGGTAAAGCGTGAGCTGTTCCGCCATTACCGCGCTGCGATCGCCTAGATATTTCTCTTCCCAGCCAGCCGCTTAACCTCTTCCAACGAATCCCTAATGAACACGATCCCGTTTCCATACTGAAAGCGGCACCATGAAGCTAGCTTGAAGCTTGAAGGGTTGGTGTAATTATGTAACAACCCAAATTTGGTCCAATTTAAAACTTGCACAAATTTAATGAATTTCAATTTTTTGTTCCATTTCAAGAGTTTCAAAATCTTTGCCTTGCAATTTAGAAATTTAAAACTTTTCCCTTGGGGTAAAAAATTCGGATTTGTAAAAATCTAGAAGTTAATCATGTGCAAATCGATTCTCAAAGCTGATTTCGAATTCAAAATCAATTTTGAAATTGCTAAACTAAAAAAATCAATTAATTTCCTTCCCTCTCCTTCCCTCGGGCCGCATCCACCGCACCGGCCCAACCACCGCCCTCTCTCCCGCTTCCCCTCCTCCCCCCTTGTGGCCCAGCACGCAGCTGAGCCCAGCCCACACCGACACCCGCCACTTCCCCCTCGCCTCCCTTCCCACACTTTCCCCATCATGCCTCGGGTGAAGAAGGAAGCAAGCCGCACTGGTCGTCTTCCCCAATTTTGGTCACCGGTATTGCCCGTTGATTCCCTCAGTTAAGGTGAGCTTCCGCCTCCGTTGTCTCGCGCATCTTGGTCACCTCGACCTCATCTCTCTAATGCGCATCATCTTCATCCTTGATATGCCCCAGAGCCACTGGAACGCATTCGTCCCCGACACTGGCCCATAGCACGCCAACCCACCTCGCCGCACTCGCTCGATCTCCTTCCTCATTCGGTTTCCAGGTGAGCCTTTCCGTTCCAATGCGTTCTAGCTCATTGCGAGCTTGGTAGGCTAGTCAATGAACCGCCTAGTTGAGTGTAGGGTACCTGCACTATAGCACTTGTCATGCTGTCGTGGAGAGCTGGGTGCATCGCTTCTCGTTGAGCACCGAAAGCACTGTTAGCTTCGTCGTAGCTTGTAGATGCTAGTTTGAGTGTTAGTTTCCAAACTTAAGTCGTGTAGGGCAGTTGCACAAGTTCAAAGCAGCATAGTCGACGGCCTCACCGCCACGCCATCACCTCAAGACCATTTCCCACCATGTTGTCGTCACTGCTAGGGTCGCCTCGGTACCTGCATTCCATTTTGCTAGTTGTAGGTAGTCGCCGGAGCCCCCTCTGCCGGCACCAAGCTTGCCCAGATCCTAGCCATGGCTGCTCTGGCCGCTCCTCTTTTTTGTAGGAAGACGACGCTGTAGGGTTGCTGACGTGTGGGCCCAAGGTAATTAGGCTAACCGTAGTTAGTTAACAGTAGTCAATAGTTAATGTCTGTATGCCATGTGGGCTCTCGGTGATTAAAAAAATTAATTAAACCATAGGTTAGTGTATATGTGTATGGCATGCGGGCCCCACCACTTAAAACCCGTGTATAGATCCAGTTCGTAGACTGAAGCCCATGACATGTGGGCCCTTGGCCCTACGAAATGTCGGGTGGACTGAGTCCATGTGGACCGCGTATCCACCTGTCAGTCTCTCGGGTTTTCTCGAATAAAAATAATTAGATAAGAAATTAAAAACCCAACTGGACCACCTGTCGGCCACATATGGTTTTCCTTTAAAAAATAACCAGTAAAGAAAATAAAAATCCGGATGGACCCCACCTGTTAGTCACAGTGGATTTTCTTAATAAAATTAATTAAAAAAATGAAAATCCGACTAGACCCACCTACCAGGGACTTCAGATTTTCTGAAATTTCTTGTTGGGTCAAATTTTGGAGAGCCCATTCTCCCTTGTTTTAAATCCAAATGATTTTTTTTGTTTCTAAATTCATATAAATTCAAAACCTTTCCAACGGTACCAAATAGTTTTTGGAGTTCATTTGAATTTTATTTGAAGTTATTTGAGTTCATGTGTATTTATTCGAAGCTGTCGTTTGCGCTTAAATAGATTCCAATGTCACGAAGACTTCACCATTGCTTCATAACAAGACCAAGATCAAGTAATATCAACTGTTCAACAAAGAAAGTCCTTACAATTGATCATGTTGAACCTACTTTTTAAAGAGATATTAGTTTGCTTTAAATTATTACTTGTGTGCTTATTATTATTTATGAAATACTATGTTAAATGTTGATACCTAATTATGCAATGTGTAGTTATATACTATTTCCTTCCTTGATTGTTGATAACTCCTTTTTTCCTTCTCACCCTAGGCTTATTATTACATTAATTAGTTGCCCTTGGTTTATCAGTAACGATTATTGGTTGTGGATAACATTGCTTAGCGGTGAAATTGAATATGACACAAAAATTACCATAACAATACTTGGGACATAATTTGAATCGTAGTGTGGTAACGTGAGTTACCACTAGAAACATGAAAATGTCATATAAAATGGAGACATGGGCGAGTTGTTGGTATGAGATCAGTGCAGAGGCATGCATGAGAGTTGGGTTCGTGGATTGTCTCGTCTGAGTCGATTAAGAACTGAATCATGTGCCGCATTTCTAAACTAATAATGTGTGTAGCCACAAATCTAATATGTGATAGACCTGATCAATTACTTTGCTCAGTTTCCTGCATAAACCCCATACATAGTAGTTGGTGTATCTCTATATGATTTCTATCATGGAGAGTTTTTAAATATGATTTCTATTGTCGAGAAGGGCGGTAGACTCCCTAGCAATGGATGATCCCTCATTGAAAATGCGTCACGTAATGGAGCATTCTGGAGGTGCTCCGTAATGGTCATTGTCCCTGTATTGAGTGGTTCCCTACTGGAGCAGTTTGAGTGTTGGGACTAGGCATTGGAAAAGCCTTGTTATAATTGCATTCGTCGCACGTCGAAGGAAACATTTCATGGCCGATATTATGAGTTGAGTATATCTTATGGGTAAAGCTGTACAACCTCTATAGAGTGTATAATCTATTCGAATAGCCGTGCCATGATTATCGACATTGTGCAAAAAGCCACACTTGGTTAGTTTTTAATAAAATGTGGAATGATGACAGATTAACGTAAAAATTGTTGTAGCGATGATCTAAAGATAGTGAATGGCAAAACGTTCCCACCACGACACCAGTCACCAAGTACGGTAGGAGTGAGGTGGCAACACGGCAGCAAACCTGCCATGATCTAAAAGTGCGATAGGAGCTATAGCCCACTGGGACCGCGACATGTTCACAGCAGCAGTTTGCTCACACCACAATAGGTTCACAGCGGCATGTACCTGCAGCCATTTGAGAGCGCGGCATCAACCTGCAGCAGTCTGAGAGCGTGACATCAACCTACCGTGGTACTGGTGTGTTGCATGTGCCACGTGGCGCCTAACTAGCCTGCCGCGCTGTCAGATTTACAATTTCGGTGACTGGGGGCTAGTTTTGCTAGAACGAATCAAAATCACTCCAAATCAGTAAGAAAAAAAAAACTCTGCTATGTTGTAGCGACGGTCAAGAATTTTATCATGTAAGCGATGCTGCAATATATATCTTACGACTAAACCATGCGTGTATGGCATCCGATCCTCTGCCAGAAAGCCAAACCACCCGGACAATCTCAAAGAAGCACCCAACTAGTTGTAGTTTCTGCTCACTAGCGGTCACATATTACATATACATATGCCGATATCGACATGCAAAAATTAAACGGGCTTTGAACTCACACTTCTCCAAGCTAATTCCATGTTGCTCATGCAAGACCGCTGAACAAAAGTTCTCTGCGCATAGAAATACAAGGGAATTAGTTTGTAAAGAGCAACGAACCTCAATCTTTCTACCAGTAAGTACGTATGTCACTCTTGGACTCTTGGTTAGTTTCCGGAAAATAAAGTTTGTTGTTACTTTCCTTATAGGTAGAAGCATACTTCGATTCTCTGAGCTCCAGTGCTGATCGGCCTTTCTCCTAGTAATTATTGACTCTGGAAATGAACAGATGGGACACAGAGTAGATCGAAGACATGACTGTTGTTTAACATCAGAAAGGAACTCGCACTACAACAAGTTCCTGTGTTTTTTTACAACATATCTTGATCTGTGTTTTTTTACAACATATCTTGATAAAGTTGCAATATACAACATAGGTCTAGTATGGGATAGACCTAGCTAATTATTTTGCTTAGTTTTCGGCTTAAACCTCGCACATAGTAGTAGGTGGATCTCTGTACGATTTCTACCATGGAGAGTTTTTAAATACGATTTCTATCATCGAGAAGGGCGGTAGACTCCTTAACAACGGATAGCCCATCACTGAAATGCGTCCTGTAACGGAGCATTCCGGGGGTGCCTCATAACGAGTCGTTGTCCCAGTGTTGAGTGGTTCTCCGCCGGAGCGGGTTGAGTGTCGGGACTAGGTATTGGAAAATTCTTGTTATGATGGTCTCCATCGCACACCCAAGGAAGCGTGTCATGATTAACATTATGAGTTGATCATATCTTGTGAGTAAAGCTATACAAACTCTGTAGAGTATATAATCTATTCAAATAACCGTGCCTCATGTTATGTGCATTGTGCAGAAAGCCACAGTTGGTTAGTTCTAATAAAATGCAGAATGAGGACAGGTTAACGTAAAAATGGTTGTAGGGATGATTCGGAGATAGTGAATTGAACCTTGCTTATAATCAACACTTTGATTTGAAGCTAAAAATGGTTAGGTCATATGTTTGAAAAATAATTATAGTATTTGAGCAAAACTTGCTTTGTGCTAAAATAATCATAAGACCACTTATTTGGAAACCCTTGCATCTATATAATTGCATTTGGTGTGAGGGTTTGTTGAGTACCTCTATATTCATCGTTGCTCAAATTTGTGGATTCAAACTACGAGACTAAAGATCCGGTGTATTGATAGTTCTATGCGTTCACTTTGAAATGAAGGTGATGACGATAACTAGGTCGTAGCCCTAATCAACTGCCTGTGGCAGATCATGGAGGCCCACTTTTGGTTTACTTATCTTCCATTGCTTTATACTCTTTTGAACTCGATGGCCTGTCAGCCTCGTTATGTAAGAATTTAGTCTCAAGGCTTATTTTCGACTGATAGTGTAATATTAAGTATTCTTTTACTTCATATATGTATGGATGTAATATTCATCGATATTGTACTGTGTAATATTCACCGATATTTTACTTCACACATGTATATACAGAGAGTCTGGATGCAAATCCGGGTCCGGCAAATTAGGTCCAAAATCAGCTATATTAGGCATGTTCGGATAGTAGGAAATGAAAAACTCAAGAATAAGAGAAACGTTTAAAATTGTATAGGAACGCCAATACAATCGTACATAAAATGGAGGAATGGTATATCAGAGATGTTTGGTTGCTTCACACGAATTTGAAGAGAGAGAGAGAGAGGTAAGATACGAGACAAATGAATTTTTACATGAGGTCTAACGTCATGTTAGAATGCCTTCGAACTTCATAGGAATCAGAGAAGGTCGTTCCTTTGGCCATGGTTGTATAGGAAAATTTTCTTACAAGATTTAACAACTTTAAAATTCTAGGAAGAAAATCCAACGCCGTCATAATCAGAAGCCTCCATAATTCGTACAAGTTTTATTCAGCTGCTCAGCCCTCAAATCACTCTGCATGTAACAGCATATATATCGAGTTTGCTTGCTGGCTTCGTATCATCTATTAAGTACGCTGAAGCTAACCCGCGCCATTTGGCGTAGATACACATAGTTTTTATATTAGGATTTGATGATTTGTCATAACAAAAATATGTGTATTTGATGATTTGCCATTTTATGTCTCATTGATATGTGGGGGATTTAATAATTTGTCACAACAAAAGACAGGATCCACATGTCAGTGAGACATAAAATAGCAAATAATCAAATGCACATCTTTATAGTGGTAAATCATCAATAATTCCTTTCTTTCTGTTTTTTTTTTTGTTTGCGATCTGAGTATCTAAAGGAGCTGAGCACGTACTGGTGTGGAGGTTTTTTTGTGTGTATTTTTGTATAGCAGGATGTCCCAGGTTATAGCACGCAACAAAGGTGGTATGGAATGTAAGTTGCTGAGTAGCGACGCTACGAAAAATGCAAAAGGGTTGGTAAATACTATTGTACTAAATGAAGCGTTGATCGAAGCAAAAGACGTTATCAAAGAACGAAAGCTCTTTACATATTGGAGTATCCATACAACTGAACGGCATATTTTTAGGAATAAACAACATGTCAGTTATGTGCAGCATACCATACTAAGCGCAAGGATGAAGATTTTAGAGCGTGGTTACTAATGAGACGATATTGTTGATGAACATAGCTGAGATGGGAATATCTGCAGAACTAGTTCTGAAAGGAGCAACAGGACTACCAAAAGGAGAGACGCGCTGTATAGCAGTGATAGATAGTAGCAACGAAACATGTGTACAAAAATTCTTTGCTGCTCCTGGCGAAGCATCGATTCTGCCATCTGTTGCTGATGGTGTCTACAGATACTGTAGAGCAGTAGCGAGTTAAGTGAGCTTATATAATAGGCTATTAGGTATTGTTTTTATTGAAAGTTGTTAGCGTATTATACCTTAAGCTGTGCTGATCTTTTAAAGAGTGCTTTTATCATTGAGTAGATGTTTTCGTGGACGACCGTCTTTTTTTAGTGGGTGGGTCGAGCGTAGACTGGCAGAAGGTGATGCAGATCTGTGTATTAAAAAAAGATGCACTGTTATGTCGATAAAAATAAAAGCAGTTAATCTAAGGATCAGCGTGGCACAGTACGTGACATAATTGGTGTTAGAATTGGGCTCATATGTGTAAAGGTTCATTCATTCTTGAAATTCCAAAGTATGCATGATTTAGTCATATATTACCCAGCCCAGTGGTAAAAGAATAATTTATAAGGTGGAGTCATTGCCACCCCTTGAAACATGTGACACATGACATGAGAAGGACTATAGCTAAAGTCACACACATGCACGTACGCATGCGCGCGCATATATTCGTGTGGCAATCGCGTGACTTGTGATTTACGGCGCACGACCGTGAACCTAGTCTACTTTTCTTTTGCTAACCGTGCATTTCGCTCTTATCTTATAAAGTGGTCGAAACCATAGACCAGTGTGGTGTAACACAGTGGTCGAAGTCATAGACCAGTGTGGTCGAAACACTGAGGACGAAATAAATTGGTCAAAAAATAGTGGTCAGATCCATAGATCAATGTGGTTGAAATACACAGATCAAAGCTGTAGACCAATATTTAATCAGGATATGATAAATGCTTCTTAATTACCATTAATTGATTTTGAATTAGCAGTTACCAGTAATTAATATGTGCTTTATTATGCGATTACTAGAGAGTAATTGAGTCGACCTTAAAATGATCTGGGACGTCCAGACAAAAAATGATTCAAAACACTTCCATTTTCCTTCTTCTTCCTTTCTGTTCCACTGTGCTGGAGGGTTGTACTGTTGAACCAAGCCATACCTTCTCCTCGGCGTGCACCGGGAAGGAGGGTGAGCGGGTATCTCGAACCATTGTCGCAGAGTTCACCTGCACTGGGCGACAATAAGGTTTTGAGTAGCGCATCTGCGCGACCGCTCGTTTCACTACGACATCTATGATCTGCACTGCTTCCTTTTCTTCATCAAGTCTTACTGTAAGTAGGTTGTACGACTAGAATACTAGGTTGTACAACCAGAATACTCTATTATAATCCTATTATTCAGTATGTTTAGAAGTGAAATGAGTTGTCTGCTGTTGGTATCGCTTTATGCATCTCTAGTTATTTGTAATCTTTGCCTCATAATAAAATCTGTAATTAAATTATTGTCCATATTTCCAACAATTGGTTGGGACAACATACCTCTTAGGTGGAAGTCTGTGGAGTTCTATCAGGTGATAAAACAGTTTTTTAGGTTGCGACTCTTGACTCTGCTGGTGCTGAGAGGAGAGCTATAGCAGGTGTTCAGGGGCCCAGAGAAAATAGCAATGGAAAAATCTGAGTAGACATACAACATAAAAATATTATACAGTAGACAGACCCGACTTTTGTTGGCCGGCCCGAGGCTATCCCCAGCCGGCCCGTGACGTGAGCGGCCCAGCGGAGCTCTGCTTCCATGTGGCCCAGCAGAGCAAAGAGCGCCAGCGTGAGGAATAGCGGCGCCACGGAGGTGGTCAAGCGGGCGCCCGTCCGTGCAACACGAGCGACGAGCCTGCGACCCGTTTAGAGCACGGCCCATTTCGGCCCATGTACTATTCGTACCGTGCCGCCCCACTAGCTAGGGTGGCGGCCCAGGCACGGCCCATCAGGCATTCGTGCCGTGCCGGCCCGAGCCCGTTTAGCCCGTTTGGCCGTCAGAATGAAAAAATTTAGAAAAAATCCAAAAAAATTATAAAAATATGTAGAACTCAAAAGTAGACATGAACATTGAAAAAAATAAGACAATCATATTGAAAATGTAATAAAGAGCTTTATTAATGTCCAATTGGCTACCTCGTTAAAACCTTCGTCAAGTAAAAACTCAAAATGAGAAAACCTTGACAAAGGAAGAAGAGTACAACCTATAGCTCTATAATTGTACATACATGATACATCCTTGTTCTATGTGTCGGTGTCATTGTCTAAGTATAAATTTTCGAACACATCCGACAACTCTGGATTTTCCACAGAGTGTTGTGTTCGTGAATCGGCTTGTTCCCAGTCCTTCACAGTTAAAAGGATCTCCACCATCTCACTTGTGAGACTTGTTCTTCTCTCCACCAATATTTTTCCCGAAAGACTGAAAGCAGATTCGGAGGAAACCGTAGAGACAGGAACAGCTAACACATCACGTGCAAGTATGGATAACACGGGATATGTTAACTTATGAGCTTGCCACCATTGCAAGATGTTGAAGTCTTCTGAGTTGAAATCCACCGTATCGCTGTCCTGATAGGTGGATAGTTCTCCGCTCCTTGTGGGTCTTGACTGAGCAGGCGCTGGTGTAGTAGAAGAAGAAGACTCGGACCGGAGGAAGAGGCACCAAGATCGCACCCACATATTTGTCTTCCCACTCGAGGTGGGGGCTCTTTGGAGGTCGTTGCGGCGGACTCCGAACTTATTTTCATACCTTTGGTAAACCTCATATAACCGAGAACGAACTTCTGTAAAATAGTTAGTATAGTCTAGCCCCGTAGTATCAGTAAGAAGATCAAGTACAGTACCAAATGCATCAATTTTAGCCCTAGGATCTAAAATAAATGCAAATGCATATAGGTAAGGGATTTGTCTCCAATATTTAAGGTATTTAGATTTCATGGCAACAACAGTCTCACGTAAAACTAAGTCATTTTCATGCGTTTTTAATTGGGTAGCAATTCGTAAAATAGTATGCACGATGATAAGAGATGTTGGATAGTAGACAGCGGACAAAGTAACAGTTGCCTCATAAAAAATTTCTAAAAACGACAGTATCTTCTCAGCAACGAACCAATGTTGCTCAGTTAATAGCAAAGTACCGTCAGTGCTAGGATAGTGCGTTTGAATAAAAACAGAAAAAGTGTTCTTGTATGGTAAAAGAGGCTTAAGCATGAGGTAAGTGGAGTTCCACCTTACCTCCATGTCCAAACCGAACTTTCTTGGACGTACACCCATCGCCTTGCAGAAGTTCTTATATTGTGCTATTCTTACGTTAGAATTATTCAAGAAAGAAATCGCATCGCGAAAAGCTTTAATATACGGACTCTACCTCTTCGAACCACATTTGACTATAAGGTTGATAATATGATAAGCACATCGTTGATGTACCAAGAAGGAATCGGCATATGTACTCAACACTGGAGTAAGAATGTCCATAGCCCTAGAGTTTGCCGCGGCGTTGTCTAAAGTAATTGCGAATATTTTGTCTGTTTGACCAAAATCTTCCACGACTTTCATAATATAGTATGCAATATTCTCCCCCGCGTGTGCTACATCAATTAATTTCAAACCTATAATCCTTTTCTCCATTGCCCAGTTGTCATTAACATAATACGCAACTACACTAAGGTAATCCTCCCTAGCCCGACCACTCCATATGTCCGAGGTGAGGGCCATCGAAAATGTGCATGTACTAAATAGTTCTTTTATTTTATTACGACGTTCATTATAATATTTCACTAGATCCCTAGTTGTTGTCTGTCTAGAAACGGAGACAAATCTAGGATTATGCGCAGTCTTAATGTAATTTTGGAAAGAAGCAGACTCGCCAAAGCCTAGCGGTAAATCCTCGAAGCAATTAAACGCAGAGAGATTGGCGGGCTACGAGGATCGTAGTTCGACTAGATACTGCATCGTCGAGGTTGTATTGCATTGCGTCGCCTCATCGCCAATCCTTGCTTGGTTCGACATCTTGTAGCATGTCTAAGCAAGTGTCCGTTCCACACAGACTTCGCAGACAATTCATGGTGACAAATTTTACAAATAGTATATGGTACCTCATTTCCCGCTGCGTCTTGCTTGGTTGTCCTGTCGAAATTCTCCCACACTCCTGATGTAGACGGCCTTGATCTCTTTGCTCCGGTTGCCGTTGAGCCTGATGCTGACGTGGAGCCTGATGACGGAACACCACCATGCTCCTCTGGTGAAACCTCCGGTTCGTTTGAGGTAGCCGCAGCCGCCTATATGGACGCAATTTCCTCCGATGAAAATCCGTACTCACCAAGATCAAAGTTGTCTTAAGGACTGTCCATAACAAACACTGCAAAATTGAAGCTAACACTATTACTACTTTCATCTTTGCATAACAAAAACGAACAATAAAAGTATTATAAAAATAGTATACCTCTTTCGCTGACTTGCGGCCGAAAATCGAAATTTTAGCACAAATTTTTTGAATTTTGCCAAATTAGCTCAACACGGATTTGAATTTGCACAACACAATTGCAAAGAGAGAATGGAGAATGAGGGTGTGCTGAATGAGGGGGGGTATGGTGGCTATTTATAGAAAAAATTTCGGGATTTTTTGAATTTTTTTGCTATTTTTTAAGACCACAACGGTAAAAAACGGTCAAAAAAAGGCTAAAATCTCCTAACGGCCGGATTTTTCGGGCCGTGCCGTGCCTAAGGCACGCCCACCAGCCCACTACCCGCCGCCGCCGCTGCCGGCGCCGTTTCTTCGCCTCCTCCCGTCCCCGACTCGCCCCCGGTCCCTTCCCTTCTCGTGAGTCGCGGCTCGCTGGCGGCAGCGCGACCTTCGCCCCCGCCCTCGCCCGACCCGGCGGCGCCGCCTCCTCGCCTCGCCCCGCCTCCTCGGTCCTCTCGCCTACCCCACCTCCTCGGCGTCCTCGTCGACCCGCCGCCTCCTCGCGGCCCGCCGCTAGCCGACCTCGTCTTCGCATCGCCGATCGTCGCCTCCTCCGGTGTCCTCGTCGCGTCGTCGGTCGTGTCGAATCGGGATTACCACCCCAGATCCTCTGTGCATTTCTGAACTAGTCCCATGATCAGTCGCTAGTTCACACAGTAAACAAATATGATAACAAATTCATATCACAACTTTATTGATAAATAACAACAGAGTTGATTACAAAGGAGGCTTACAGGCCAACAATAAAATAAACACAGCGGAAGACGAAGAAGTAGTAGGGTCCAGTTAATCTGCCACAGGCAATCGACTGGGGTAGCGGCCTAGTCGTCGAGATCCACACGGGTAGCAAAGTCCTTCTCCTCTGAAATTTGTTTGCATAAAGCAAGTATGAGCACAACTACCGTGCTCGCAAGTTACACCCGTCAAGTAACATAATGACATGCATATATGGATGTAACAAAGGATGGCTTATAAGGTAATTTGCATAAAGCAGCATTTTCTTTAAATACTTGTACTAAGTTCCAAAGCAGGTATTTTATAACTAAAATTCTCAATTTTATAGTCAGATAACATTCACACATGATTAGTGAAGGATACCCTCCTATCACATGGCTTCCTGCCCAAATCCCATCCGATAAACCGGTTTTCAAGAAGTCTTTTCAAACAAAATCAGAGTCTAACTTTGAGTAGTTCTGCTAGCATGTCCATGACCGCGGACACGGCTATTCGAATAGTTTTACACTCTGCAGAGGTTGTACAGCTTTACCCACATGACAAGACTTCTCTAGTTTGTCCGGCATATATCTATGCCACCGCTCACTACCTTTGGTAAGCGGTCTAGAGCACGTGTCGAGGCCTTTACAATGTTCTGTCTTAATGTATTTGTGCCCGCTAAGGTTTCGCTACCATTGGACTGGCCATCCTCCGGAAGCCCCCTCCTGCGCCAGATGGGTCTACTGTCTGACCAACACCCATACCAACAACATAGCACTAATGACACTAAGACATCACAAATTATTTAGCCAAGTCCCGACCCATACTTGGGACATGTGGTGGTACGGTATGGCGTAGCATCATGCGCTCGAAGACCGGTCCTTAACTGACTTAGGCGACTTTCCATAAAAACCCCTGGGCCTTAACCTAACCGAGTTAAGCGGGTGCATAAACTCCGCACCCACCAATCATCCATTTCGCCTAAGTCCAAACCCATTTTTATTTTACTTTTCAAGTCATTTGTAAAACTCCCATGACACACCAATGCCAAGGGTACAATTTAAACAATAATTGATTGTTGGCTGAAATTCCCCAAATCAAACAAGTTTGGTCTATAAGCATGGCTAAGCAATACGTTTAAAATGATCCTAGTTCATACTATTGTATCAACCAGGTTTTATCTAGGATGTCAATGTTTTGATTCAATATCAACATTGGTCATACAAAAGGTTTAGGTATAACTATGAATTTAAAAACAGGAATTTATATTACTGAATATAAATAAGCATGCAGTACTAATTTAAAAGCAGAATATAGATAATTTAAAATAATGGGATCAATATGATCAAGGGTATAACTTGCCTTGCTTGGGGTGACGTTGTTTTTCTTAACAGACCACCTTAATGAGCGCCCGATGTTGAGGTGGCGTTGTTTTTCTTAATGTGTCACCTAGTACTCACAAGTACTATCTTCAGTAGTCCAAGTGCACGATCACGATGATCATACAGTCAAAATCAATCCTCTTAGGTTGCTCTTCAATTGGCGCCGAATCGATTCTCCAAGTCGCGAAATCTAATCGCGAAATAAGCCAAATCCAACTCAAATTCAAATAAATTCAAAAGGCAGATCAAAATAACTCCAATTAGAAATATTTTGATTTAGTTAGCTAGATTATAATTTTATAAAGATTTTGCAACTTGAACCACCAAATTTGGAGTTCAAATGCAAAAGATATGAATTTTAGAAGTTTGAATTTACATGAAATGATAAGTTAGGGTTCAAAGGCAGCGGCACGACGAGTACGGAAGGCCGGCGGTGAGGACTTTGGCGGCGAAGTTCGGTCCACACGGCGAGCTCGGTGGCTCCGAGGCAAGAGGAGGCGCGCACGGTAAGGTCCTTTTGGCTTTTAGAAAATAGCAAATTAAATCCAAAAATTATGAGAAAATTCACAGAAATTCCACGAGGCATTTTGGACTTAATTAAAATAGTTCCAACTTATAATTGGTTATAGTTTTTGCAAATAAATTATTTTGGCTTGAAAATACTTAGGAAAAAGCTTTTAAAAACTCGCAATTATTTTATTTTATTTTATTTTGGTTACATAACCTTGGGATGTTACAAACTACCCCATTAAAAGGAATCGTCCCGAGATTGAGAGGCTAGAAAGAAAGCTGAATACAAGGTTTTCAATCGAAGTTGTTGTCGTGCATCCTACTCATCATCTGACAGAACTTGAGTTGTGACATTGTACAGACGTCCTTGTCCAGAATTTTGCGACTTCTTGTTTGCTTGAATGATTTCCCTCTGGAGCTTCGGAGTTGCTGCCTGCTGCTTCTTTGGACATTTGTGGGCATAATGTCCTTTCTCTTGCGCTAGGGCTAGCTTGATACTTCCGCGATCGCGGAATCTTTATGGGTGAGTGTTAAGTGTCCTTTTGGGCATTGATTGGCATAATGTCCCATATCCCGACAAGCGAAGCATTGTATTCTCGCCCTTGATGTCTTGTTCTGCTGAAATTGGCCATCATTGATGTTGCGGAGCGTGCATCGGTGGATGTGGTGCCGATCTTGGAGTCTTGAATACGATCGTCGTTGGTGTTTGGTTGGGTTGGGATTGAATCACACGAGCCTTGAGGTTTCTTGCATCATGTTGCCCTTGATCTACCATCTTTCTCGTAGGCGACCAAGATGAGAAGAGAACAAATTATTTTTCTTGTTAAATAAGTTTTGAAGTTTTCAAATAACGGTCATTCTAACTAGATCACGACCCTACGATCGATATGGCTCGATACCAATTTGTCGAATCAGGATTACCACCGGATCCTCTGCTGCATTTCGAACTAGTCCCATGATCGATCGCTAGTTCACACAATAAACAAATATGATAACAAATTCATATCACAACTTTATTGATAAATAACATGAGTTGATTACAAAGGAGGCTTACGCCAACAATAAAATAAACACGGAGAAGACGAAGAAGTAGTAGGGTCCAGTTAATGCGCCACAGCAATCGGTAGGGTAGCGGCCTAGTCGTCGAGATCCACACGTAGCAAAGTCCTTCTCCTCTGAAATTTGTTTGCATAAAGCAAGTATGAGCACAACTCTAGTGCTGCAAGTTACACCGTCAAGTAACATAATGACATGCATATATGGATGTAACAAAGGATGGCTTATAAGGTAATTTGCATAAGCGACATTTTCTTTAAATACTTGTACTAAGTTCCAAAGCGGTATTTTATAACTAAAATTCTCAATTTTATAGTCAGATAACATTCACACATGATTAGTGAAGGATACCCTCCTATCACATGGCTTCCGCCCTAAATCCCATCTGGATAAACCGGTTTTCAAGAAGTCTTTTCAAACAAAATCGAGTCTAACTTTGAGTAGTTACGCTAGCATGTCCATGACCGCGGACACGGCTATTCGAATAGTTTTACACTCTGCAGAGGTTGTCTGACTTTACCCACATGACAAGACTTCTCTAGTTTGTCAGGCATATATCTATGCCACCGCTCACTACCTTTGGTAAGCGGTCAGAGCACGTGTCGAGGCCTTTACAATGTTCTGTCTTAATGTATTTGTGCCCGCTAAGGTTTCGCTACCATTGGGTGGCCATCCTCAGGAAGCCCCTGCGCCCGGATGGGTCTCTTGTCGACCAACACCCATACCAACAACATAGCACTAATGACACTAAGACATCACAAATTATTTAGCCAAGTCCCGACCCATACTTGGGACATGTGGTGGTACGGTATGGCGTAGCATCATGCGCTCAAGACCGGTCCGCCTCGCCTGCGCGCGTGCTCGCCGCGGCTGCGTCCGCACGCCCGACATCGTTCCAGGTTGCACGACCGCCCACCGTGCCGAGGTGGCGCCGAGCACGACTCGGTCTCGTGCGCGCATCAGACGCCCATAAACAGCAAGCAGTGGTCGTGCTCGTGCTGTGCCAACAATACCATGTTTCGTGGTCACCGTTGACCCGCCCATTTGACAAAGACTAGCGCCCAGCGCCACGCCTACCTACCTTAGCCGCCGCGCCGGCTTTGGCTAGCTTCGAAGGGCGGCGGTGGCCGCGGCGCAGCTGACAACGACTTTACTCTCGCGCCGCCGCCCGCCGCGCCTCCTCTCGCGCGGACGCCGCTTCCACCGCCTCTCCACGGCCGACGACTCCACCGGCCACCACCTGGCGCCGCCCTCCCAGCGGCAGCGCCTGCTCAAAGCCGCCTGCCAGCAGGCCGGCGCGCAGACGCTGCAGCGCAGCCTGCCGGCCTGCCTCCTGCCTTGCTCCACCCCCAACGCGGTACTGCGGCAGCGCCCTCCTCAGCTCCTCTCGTCAGTCCTCACCGGTCACCGCCCTCAACCACCGGTGCTGCTCCTGGTGAGGTGAACTCTGCATCTGCTCAATTGTTCGAAATCTTTGATGTGTTAGTGTTACAAACAGTGAGACAAGACTTTGGCATAATCAGGGGCGGAGATGGCATAATCAATTGCATCTGCCGCCTGCCCTGCTCCAGTGCTCCTGTGCTCCACCCCCAGCGCAGCAGTGCCCTCCTCAGTCCTCAGCTCCTTTCCTTCCTCACCGCCACTAACTGTAGGTACTACCTCAATTTATCAGAGAGCAAGGTTCTTTGACCAAAAACTTACGGGCATTTGCACTGGTCTAATTAGCAAATTGAGTTCTCTCAATTATCTTGTATGAATATGATCTTTAGTATTTAGAGTTTTAGACTTTGGATACTACATGTGCAGTCTTATTACTGCTTTTCTATCATGACCTGTGCAAAAGTAAAATTCTTGGTTATGCTTACTGAGTAATGTGTGCACTTGTAATTACAGGACATCATGAACTTTTGTCTGAAGATTTCATTGAACTGTTTATAGAGTGAATACATTTCGATAAATTTGTTGGAAATTAAAGCACATTTTGCGCTGTCTGATTATTTTTGGCAATTGTCTAGTTTGAGGATTAGATAAGCATAGTGTTACTTCTTGTATTTTAGTACTGCACCCAAGTCTCATGATCAGTTGCATAGCCTCATCTAGGTAGGTTCATTAATTTCATTGTTTAAGGACTGTGACATCATGGGGAAATAGAGTGCTGACTTAAGGTTACTCTATGGAGATCAACATGCTTGTTGCTTGTGCTGTTGTACCCATGTTGAAATTTTGAGGGTTCTTCTTTGCATACAAAATTCGAATTTTGAACATGCGGAAGATGTTCTATATTAATATAATTATTACAAATGACCACTTAATTGCTGACAACATATTTTGCAGAGATGTATTGGGGGTCCTCTGATGGACTTTGATGGGAATGTCATTGGATTGGGCTTCTATGACAAGAAAGGAACTCCTTTCCTCCCAAGTTTCATTGTGTTGAAGTGTTTGCAACACTTCAAAAATTTCGGGTATGTGTTTAGTTCTGTTTTTGTTGTATTTCAATCAGTTTTTAAACCATAGGAGTTGTGACAAAAGAGTTAAAGACCCAAAATAGAAAACAAATTGTTACTATATAATCAAAATACATTATTTGGCAGGTTTTTATATTTTTCTGTAATATTCAAGCAAACAAGAGAATAATTCTTATGTGACTAGTTTCAACTTTCAAGGCTAATGTTCCTGGTGCTTATATAGAAATCCTTTCGAGGGACGATTGACTATATAATTGTATTTTTTTTCA
Organism: Ampelocalamus luodianensis; assembly: GCA_036346255.1. Classification (NCBI taxonomy): domain Eukaryota; kingdom Viridiplantae; phylum Streptophyta; class Magnoliopsida; order Poales; family Poaceae; genus Ampelocalamus; species Ampelocalamus luodianensis. The sequence continues at coordinate 14,553,977 of CM070622.1, forward strand.
TATTAAGAAAACAAAAGTTATGCTTACATAACCAAATAGAGTAATTTAAATTTGAAAATGGTGTATTTATTTGTACACAATGAGATGTATTTTTAATATTGAACATAGAACTGACAAAAAGCAAGTTACAGATGCTAATCATGGAAAACTAAAATGCAACTATACGATTTGAGATTAAAATTTTTAAATGGATGGATGACATCAGCGTGAACTTGATCTACACACAGACATAAACTGTACGTGCGCAACACACACATACTGTAACTAAAAGGTGAATGCTCTAGTTTTGAGCCCGAGGCTTATTGAAATCCTGGCTCCGCCAGTGCAGGTGTTTCTAGGGAGGCTTAAAGCAAACGAAAAGTTTCTGTACTTAAGCTAGTGTATATAAGGTTCTGACTTCTGACGCTAATGAATCTGGAACAGATGTACATGTAGGGGATAGTTGTTTTTTATGTTGGAGTTTTTTTACCTCTTCTTTTCATGCACGCAAGTTGGATGGTGGTATGGCACTGTCTAGATGTTAGTATTCTGGCACGATGAGAAAATGTAACATAAAAACTGGCATTGTTCTAGAAGATCTTAAAGGTGCAGTAAATAAGCGTGTATGGGTGTGTTTGTAGACATATGATTCTGTAGGCGAAGAATAGTATGAATAATAGGTATTGTACCGAAATTTAAAGATGGTGTCAATTTAGGCAACGTGTAGCTAGAAATTACATGTAGAATTTTTAGGCATACCTCTCTGTCCATGGATTGTTCTGTAGATGCGCGATCAGAAAAGAAGTTTCTGCGGATAGGATGTGATGGAGGGATGTTTCTTGTACTGCATTCAACGGTACATAGGTACGGTTTTAACGATACCAAAAGATTGTTGGCAAGAACCAGTGGGTTGCTAGTGCTAAATAGAACATGTTGGATACAAAGCTAAATACCTGGAGGAAGTGCTTATTGTTGTTGTCTGTTTAGCTGTCGAAACCGGTGTTGTTTGGGGATGATCAGCGTCGATCTGCTACGGTGTCGAAGAGCAAAGTTGTTACGGTAAACCAGGAGAAAAATAGAGAGGAGCATAGCGAATGCTATCAGCATGTAGGCACGAAAAAGTAGGCTAGTGATGGTAAAGCAGACGAAAACAGTTAGGTACAATCAGATCACGTAGTATTGCTGGAGGGTTGTCTGTGTAGCAGTGACGAAAACTGGTGAAGAAATGGAAACAGTGCTGATGGGTATGTTACTCTCAAAGATGATCACTAAAAGAAACAACAGAGATAGAGTTAGTTAGTTACGCTGCGGCGACTAAACAGTGACAGAAAGGGGCATGCATTATTGTGTGATCGACTACACTAGTGTATCGAAGATAAAGACGTAAATGTTCTTTGTAGAGATAGAATCGATGGTATTTGAGTGCAAATTCTCTTGCAAATGTATATATATCCTGACTATATGACAGAGACGGTAGGTATGTCGTTTAAATAAATCTATATAAATATAATTCCATGGATGTGTGTATACATTATGAAAGCATCAAAGGCTATTATCAGGATGATTACGTAGCTCATTTAATAGATAGTAATAAAGCTATCATGTAAGAAACTGAGGAGCAATTTAATATCAAATTAGAAAATAGAGTAGACTGCATGTTACCTCTAAGGTAGTTGCGTGCTGTGGCTGATGCAATGGTAACGCAGGGGCTTGTGTGTGGCTATAGCTTTGGGATGATGTCTGTAGCTCAGTATCGGTTGAAGGGACGTTTTGGTGAGATATAGATATATATATCTTTGATGTATGTTGGTTGTGAGGATGTGGAAGTAGTATGAAAAAGGGAAGAATGCAGCTGTTTGCCAAAGGAGGTTGCAATTCTATGTACTTGGAACGAAGGTCATTGCCGTAAGAAGCTTTTTTCAATTATCGATACGACAAACGATACGATTGCAACAATGTCGCTTGGTATGTCATTTTTTGCACGAGCAGCAGAAACCACTTCATGTAAAGGCTCATGCATAGGGCGCTCTGCATGGATTAAGTTAAGAACCTGTGTGATTTGTTGGCCGATTTTTCCAAACAAAACAAATTCAGCCTCATCAGTCCCATCTGAGCCTCTTAAAGGAATGCGATACTTGACATAGAATGTTGGTATGTTAGCAAGAAATGTATTCTAATGAATAATAAAGAGGAGCATAGTCTGTCTGTCTTGAAAAAAAGATGAGTCTTACTTAGGCTCTGCATCTTTAGATGAACAGTTTGGATCAGAGCATCTGTAAAATGATCCATCTGGTATTGCTGTTTTGTGGCAGAGCTGACACGAAAAAAGCCACCAACGTTGTCCCGGTGACAGGCATGTAATTGTGACAGTACATGTGAAATATATGCCCTATGAAACAACACAAGCATAGCAGTGATATTATGCGTGCGATGTATGTACATAGACGGTAAGTAACTTAACACAAGAACATAAATAGCTCACCTCATAGTCAAACAGGTCAAGATCAAGTAGCTCTTTAACAGTTTTTTCTTCGATAGCTGGCTGTTTTGTTGATGTAGAAATGTCTTGTGCAGAAGGTACAAGAATTTTGAGCGGAGTTAATCTTTTCTGCATGCTGAGAGCAAAGTTTAAGAAGATGGACGTACTTATGTGTATGCAGTAGAGTAAATATAAAGCGGGGATAAAGGCAATATCTATCAAAAGATGAATGAATGTACCTTGCATGTAACACATTGATTTCTGGTATGTCCTCGTTTATGTACCAACTGCAAGCTGAGCTTCTGCTTAGGTTTTACTACTACAAAAAGATTAATACTGGACGTCCCATCACAGACGATTGACCAAAACCGCTTGTATTACATGAAATCATAGACGGTTTTGATTTAAAGACCATCTGTGTTACTGGCTGCCATAAAACCGTATGTGAAGAGGTTATATCACAAATGGTTCATTATTAAAACCGTCTGTGAAATATCACAATCGGTTATTGTACAGACGGTTTTAACAATAACCGTCTGTAATACTTAGAAATATCATAGACGGTTTTTAACAAATAATTGTCTGTGACATTTCACAGATGATTCTTAACACGGACAGTTTGTGATAATTATAGACTTCACATATGGTTTTTAATTATAATCGTCTGTGATAATGTCGCTACAGTTCCCAGTGAGTTTCTTCGTCGCCGTCGTCGCCAATGCGTCTCTTCGTCGCATCAATGCCGCTTCGGTTCCCCGATGCGTCTCTTCGTCTTTCGCGTCGAATTTATTCATTGTTTTATAAAAAGGATCATCCGCCATGAAAGATGATCATCCCCACATATAAACTCTACAATATATACTTCTAAAGTAGAAATTAATGGCTCCCTTTGTTTCCTTGTCGGCAGTATTGATGGCCTTCCTGACCATACTGTACGAGCACCTCTCCGGCCGTACGTTGGCGGATGCCGCGGAAGGACACTATTTCAACAGTGTCCTCACTCCTCTTCCCGAGAATTTGCCAGAGCAGGTGACGGCCACCTTCCGCTGTCTTGACATCCTCCTCCGCCGCGTCTTCCAGGTGATCTCCCACTTCTGACGAGTGTACCGCGTCATCGATGTGGTCCTCCACAACGAAGTTGCACGTTTCCAGGAGGCTTACCGTCACTTGGACTGCTTAATCGAGGCTGCGAGCGACCGAATCGACCATACCGGGATCCTCAAGCAAAAGAAGAGAACCTATGGGCTCAATTCTTCTTGATTCAATAGTCCGAGGGTTCGCCGACTCCTTCCCCGAGCCCCCTCGTCGTCGGCGGAGCACACGCTCGCCTTCCCAGCTTTGGTTCAAAACAGAGGAGGCACTCTTGAGTTCCTCTATCCCTTCTCTGTGTGAACCCCCTCCCCTATCTAGACAACTAGGCTCGCTTATAATGGATGATATTAACTATGGATTAGCAGTTGATAAGGTGATTAGTTGCTAGGTGTTCAGTTAGCAAGCTGAAATTGTGCTGACTTGGGGCTGAGTACATCGATTAGTGAATAGTAGGATGGATGATTCGAGTATTTACAGACTATTAGCAGGTAAAACACAATTCCAAGTGATGTGTCAGTGCTGACCATTAGTAATATTAACACTAAGGGGTCATAGCGATAAAGTATCCTACTTCTGACCAGAAAGGTAAATCCTTTTCTAGTTCCTGTAACTGTTGTTCTATTTTGTAGTTCCATTTGGTTGGGCCTAATGTAGCTATGGTCATGTGCTATGTGTTCATGTCTGATTGAGGACTGCAATGAAGCACTGAAGATTCAACCTAATGATACCAAGTCTCTGCTCAGGTGTGCAGCTTCCTATGGCAAGGTAGCATATTATTTATATTGGCTGGTCTCCTGATTTAGAGTTTCGAGAACTCAGAAATTGTTCCATGCTCAGGTTGCCCTCAAGTCATCTCGGGTGAGGAGGTATTTAACATGAAGTTTGGAGAGGGTGAAGCAATTACAGGAATGGAACAATTCTAGATGGCTACATCCTTGCAGTGTTTGTCTTTCTCGTTCATGTCCTTTATTTGAAAATGTTGCTTCATGTCTTTTTGGTCAAGATCGCTAGCTAATTTCTCATAAATCTCATGCATCGCCAAAGGATGATGATGATCTCGATATTCACGGATCTTTGGTGAGATTGCCGCATGTCATTCTCGCGGACCCGATTTTCTAATCCGAATCATCTCGGAAAACGCTCGTGCTATTCCTCGATCGAGATAGCACTCACGAGCATTGCTGAATCATTCATACATGGCGTGAACTAAAGTATCATTATTACAATCAACAGAGTGACATAGACCACGCCGGGTCGAGTTTTACAACAGGCCGATCAAAGCAAATTGATTACAATACGTAACACCGACACGGTGGCGGAAGCAAAGGGTAGAGCGCATCTCTTCACAGCAAGCGATCGGGCAACTCCGTGTATGCATCGATATTACCCAAGGACCCGGATAATATCGGTTGTGCGCAAGTACCAACGAGTCAACTTAGATCGCGTTGAGGCCTAGACTACTGATCCTAGACTACTCTTCATCGCTTCCTTGCCCATCAACTTCTCGGTTCCTCGTAGTAAGCATAGTCTCCTCCATTAGCGTCATCCAAGGGTTTGGGGAGAGCGAGGATGAGCACAACTACGTGCTCGCGAGCCAATACACAATGCAATGATATACATGCAAGGCTTACAAGGATGGCTCGGTTCTTTTATTTGCGAAAGCAATACTTTCAAATATCATAAGTACAAATTCCTAGCACTTAGCAGTTTTAGCAAATTTCATTTTAGTTAAAGAGAGAAATTATGCAATATTTGTATCAGCAGAGGTTACCTCCATCTTCATGCTTATTTTGATTGTGGTTACATCCACCACTAAACGACACTGGGTACAAAGACCTGTGAATAACCAATCTCGTGGCTAGGTGAGCCCGCCACAATTTTCATACCACCCAACAAGGTTTTTGAAATAGAACTAACTCAAGTTAAGTTCCCATGTCCGCCTTTGACCAGAGGCACTACTGCTTAAACAGCTTTGTAACTCGCAGAGATTGTACACTTTACCCACAAGAGACAATTAACTCGTTGCCTACACGATTCCGTAGTCGTAGTCGAGAGGTTGTCACAATAACTTTTCTAAATATCTCGCCCTTTACATCATCTCACCCATATGGGGTTGCGCCATACGTTATGCGCGGATGTCCACCTCAACGATCGGCGAGCGTGGCTACACCTCAGCGACTGGTGAACTTCACCCTTGACTCGGTGTCCCATACAGCCCGACATACCCAGAGCTTTTGCCCATTTGTCCCTCCAGTGAGGTGACTTTCAGGATTTGATAAATGTACTAAGCCAAGTCGCAGTTTGTTGCAGACTTGTGGTTGTACTTGTTATACACAAGAGGTCGTGACAAGATTAAGTCCTTAGGGTTGTCTGGGCGGCTCAACCACAATCCCGCCATTCTCGTGCTACATCCGCACCCACCATCTTACCATCCGCCTGCAGCGGGTATTAGCGCTTTAGGGTTTTTGAGATGTAAAATACAACAATTCAACCATCTCAGTCATTTACCCGCAATGACTGCCCAAATCATTTTATGTTTGAAAAGATGATGATTAGGACATTTTAATGTCCCGGTACTTAAGCAAGTCTAGCATGTCGCTTAAGTACAACCTATAGCTAGTATTACCATATAGTTACTAGGGTGACAATGGTTAAGGGATTCAAGTTGTCAAGGATGGCATAATAATTAATTACTCAACAAATGGGTAATTAACTACCTTAAGCTTTAATATACATTTGTTTAAAGAATTAAAGCATGCAATTTGCTATTTTAAAAGAATATAATTTGCATAAAATGTAGGCTCAATATGATCAAAGTATTGACTCGCTTTGGTTGTAGGGAGAGAGTCCGAGTAGTCTTGTCCTTGATCGACGTGGAGGTCTCCTGCCTCCGAATTCTACGCTGCTAAGTACAAGCAAAATAAACGACAAACAACGAGCAAATTAAATACACAAGAATACACAAATGAACTCCAAATTGAACAAGACCTATGCCATTAGCAAGATCTTGATTTTAGAAATTTTAGAAATTTAAATCACAAATTTTGAGCTAAAATGGGGAGATATTAATATTTAAAGTCTCACTTTAAATTAAAATAGAAAAAGGAAACTAAAATCACAAAAAGAAAACAAAGCGCCCGCAACTAAAATTGCCCAGCCCATGCCTCACTGGAGTATGACCGCATGGCGCTGCCCACGCGGCGCGGAGTGCGCGCCCAAAGTGAGGTGCGAGGCGCGCGCGGCAGCAGGGGGCCTTACCGCCTAAACCGCACGGGGAGGCGCGCAGGAGAGATGGCGGCTCGGCGACGGGAGCGGGAAAGGCGGCGGCGCACGGTGGGAAGGATAGGGGCTCTGCATGGCGGCGCGGGCGCTCGGCCGGCGGCGACAAAGACGAGAGTAGAGTGGGTGGCGCCGGCGGAGCTCACCAACGGCGACGCAGAACCGGAGATGACAACGACAGCGGCAACGAGGAGGTAAGGCTTCGGCTCTTCTTAAACTTCTTGCTCTTCTTTTCGTGGGGTGAAAGGGGAGGAGGAGAAGAAGGAGGGCGCTGGTTTTAAAGCCGACGCGAGGAGGAGCGGGAGAAGGGGGTCCGAGCGAAGGACGGCGTCTGGCGCTGGGAATGATGGCGGCGAGAAGCAACTGCAGCAGGGCGGCGGTGGCGTGCACGCAACGGCAACACCACGGCACGCGAGCGCGGGGAGAAGGGAGGAGGGGGTCCGGTCCGCCGGGTTGACCTTGGCAAAGGGGGTCGGTGGGGTTGACCCGGGAGGAAAAACGGGCATCACAAATCTTACCCACCTTAAACGGAATCTCGACCTCGAGATTCGAGCTACCCGAGAATGAGGACGGAAATCCGGCTTAAGTTGATCTTCTCTCCCGTGTGGCTTCTTTGGGTGAGTGATGGCTCCACCGAACTTTGCAGAGGCGGATGACTTGACGTCTTGTCCGCTCGACGACGCCGAGGATCTTGATCGTGCTCGATAAGTCAAATCTTTCTCGCGCGATGGCTTCGACAGAGTCCGCTCTTGGTACTCGAGACATTTCTTTAGTTGAGAGACGTGGAACACGTTGTGGACGTCGACAAACTTTCGTAGCTCTAGGCGATAGGCAACTTCTCCACGCTTAGCGGTGATCGGAACGGGCCTATGTATCTTGGTGCGAGCTTGCCTTTAACTTTGAATCTTCGGTTCCACGGCGGCGATACCTTTGAGATACAAGATCTCCAACTTCAAGGTTAAGTCTCTTCGACGGTTGTCGCGATAACTCTTCCATCTAGACCGAGCCGCTGAAGACGATCTCGATCAATCGAACTTTCTTCACTTGCTTGAGAGTATCCGTCCAAGACATATCCTTCACGGATTCGACCAATGCAACGGGGTTCGCATTTTCTCCCGAGAGCGCTCAAACGGGACATTTTCGACTTGATCGATAACTATTATTGTATGCAAACTCGGCATACGGTAGAGACATTTTTCCCGCCTACAGAACTCCAAAGCACAAGCTCAAGCATGTCTTCTAGGATTTGATTTGTTCTTTCCGTCGACCATCGGTCATGGATGATAGGTCTTCAAGGTAAGGTGTGTTCCAAGGGCATCATGCAAACTAGCCCAAATGCGAGGTAAATTGAGAACCTCGATCGAGACTATTCTCTTGGGTACTCTATGCAAACACACGATACGAGCCATGTATAACTTTCGGCTAACTTGTCTCCTTGTGTTGTCTTCACTGAGGGGATGAAGTGGGCGACTTTAGTCAATCACAACTATAACCCATACCGAGTCACATCCGACTTAGTTCGAGGTAGACCGTAATGAAATCCATTCCGATTTCTTCCCATTTCCACCGAGGGATCTGTAAGGGTTGTAGCAATCCGGTGGTCTTTGATGTTTAGCCTTGATTCGCCGACATACATCACAACAAGCTACATACTCGCGATATCTCTTTTCATTCGTGGCCACCAATACAAAATCTTCATGTCTTGGTACATCTTGGTGTTTGCTGGAGTGCGAGGTGTAAGAAGCGTGAGCTTCCTTTAGAATCGATCTTTGAGTTCCTTCGGTGGGGAACAAAGAGTCGTTTCCCATACCATAGGATTCCTCACGATCTTCTCGACATCTTAGGGGCCTTTCCTTTTGCCATGAGATGCTTGAATCTGGACTCGTGATGTCCCTCTTGAGCGCCTTGATCCGCTTCTTCTAGAGTTGGATACGCTTCTATTGTGGCTAGTGTGCCTTGCTCTATTAACTCAAGGTTGAGGGCTTCAAATTCCTTGTAGAGCTCAAGGTTGATGCTCTTGAATCATGACATTATCGCAGAGGATTTACGCTTAATGCATCAAGAATTACATTAGCCTTTCCAGATGATAATGGACATCCAAGTTATAATCCTTTATTAATTCTAACCATCTTCTTTGTGGAGGTTAAGATCCGATTGGGTGAAATGTACTTGAGACTCTTGTGGTGCTGTAGATATCACAATGATTTCCAATCAAGTAATGCCGCCAAATTTTTAAGGCATGCACTCATCGCCGCTAACTCCAAATCATGAGTTGATAGTTGTCTTCGTGAGGACGGAGTTGTCTTGAAGCATAAGCTACAACTTTTCCTCCTTGCATGAGCACACAACCAAGACCTTGGCGCGATGCATCACAAGAGACTTCAAGTCTTGATGGATGTCTGCGGGATCAATACCGTGCGTGGTTAACTTCTTCTTCAATTCTTGGAAACTCTTTTCACAAGCTTCTGTCCAATCATACTTCTTTTCCTTTTTAAGTAGATGGGTCATTGGTTTGGAAAGCTTAGAGAATCCTTCAATGAAGCGTCAGAGTAGTACGCCAAACCGAGAAAACTACGCACTTCCGTCACCGATGTGGGTTGTTTCCATTCCATTACAGCTGCTACTTTGGATGGATCAACTGCGATTCCTCCAGCGGATACAATGTGTCCGAGGAAACTGATTTCATGAAGCCAAAATTCGCATTTTTATCAGACTTGGCATAAAGTGGTTCTCTTTAAGCTTTCTAAGACCAATTGCAAGTGTTCGGCATGTTCTTCATCGGTCTTTGAGTAGATCAAGATGTCGTCTATGAACACGACAACAAACTTGTCTAAGTATTCCATGAATACTTTGTTCATGAGGTTCATGAAGTAGGCTGGCGCGTTGGTCAAGCCAAACGGCATGACGGTGAACTCATACAGGCCATACCGTGGTAAAAGCCGCCTTAGAAATATCCTCATTCTCGATCTTAAGTCGATGGTATCCCGACCTCGAGTCTATCTTGAGAAAATCGATGCTCTGTCAACCGATCGAGCGGTCATCAATGCGTAGGTAAAGGATACTTGTTCTTGATGGTCACATCATTGAGTGCTCTGTAGTCCACGCACAACCGGGCGGTGCCATCTTTCTTCTTCACAAAGAGAATCGGCGAACCCGTGGAGAAGAACTAGGTCTAATGAAACCTTTGTTTTGCAAGTCTTCAATTTGTGTCTTAAGTTCTTCAAGTTAAATGTGCCATTACGTATGGTCTCTTAACAATTGGGGCTGTCCCTCGCTTCAAGTTGATGACAAACTCAACATCTCGCTCTCGTGGCATGCCCAGTAATTCTCCGGGAAGACATCGGGGTAAGCTTGAACTACAAGCGTTGTCTCTAGGGACAAATCTCCAAGGTGGTGGATTGTTCTATTCAAAGGAGGGAACGATCCACACTAACTCTTATTGTGGTCTCGGGTTCTTGGTGAGCACCACTTTTCATGGCACAATCTATCAATCCTCGATATTTGGCCAACCAATCCATCCCTAGGATGATATCCGGCGCTTGAGGTTCTAGCACCGTAAGGTTTGCTAGGAATCCTAACGTTCCATAGCAATTTCTACCCAGGACCGACCGAGGTAGCATAAAGGGTCCCGGGTGAGCTAAGTACCACGTGTTTCTTTAACTTATAGGTTGGCAACTTAAGCCTTTCGACAAACTTTCTTGAAATAAAAGAGTGCGTAAGCTCGTAATCAAACAAAACTTGAAGCGTAATCGATTAACAGGAACGCGTGCCCATTAGTACCCCGAGGCACCTTGAGCTTCCTACCGTGACGTGGTTCACACGCCATGGCTTTGTGTTGGTGTAGACCTTGATGCTCGTGGAAGTCCGTGACTCTTGCTTGGGTCGGGTCCCGCCTTGAACCGGCGTTACTCGTGTTGAGTCTTCATCGAGCATTCGACGTAGGACAACGATTGGCGAAGTGTCCTCTTTCTCCACAAGCGGAAGCGATGGAGGTTTGTCTTGGGTTGATCGCTGCGTTGGTTGCGGCGGGCGAGAGCACCGAATCCACTTCCTTGGGGACGCGGGGTGGAGACTTGAGTTTTCGAGAGGAGGCCGCAGACGATCCAAAGATGAGTCGCCTTGGAATGTAGACTGGGAAAGCTACCTTGTGGCCTCGAATGACATCTTCCTTTTGCGGCTAAACTCATAGATCTTCTTCTCATTTTCACAAATGAGGGCTTTATTAACTAATCTTTGGAAGCTAGGTAATCGTGGAGGATAAGTCGTCCTCTCATGTCTTCACGCATTCCTTCCACAAAGCGGTCGATTTTCTCTTCTTCATCGGCTACATCATTAAAGGGCGTGGCGAGCAAGTCGTTAAACTTGGTTAGATACTCATTTATCGACATCCGACCGCTTGAGAGCTCAATTCGTTTTCTTCAATCTCATTGTTCCGGTGGTACGAGTTGGCCGTGAAAGCTTTGAATTCCTCCCGCAGAATCGGTGCCATGTGGGTTCAACTTCAGCTTGTTGTATTTCCGCAACTTCTTCTATTGCGGCGGCAGAGGCAGCGGGATCTTGTGGGGCTCCAATCGTAGATGCTACGACTTCCGCTATTCCTGCTTCTTCTTCCTCTAGATTCTCATCACCTCGGGCGGCGAGGTAATTCTCCCACTGTGCAAGGCGCTTTTCGGTGATGGGTGGCGAAATCCACCTTGTCTTCATTTGAGCAGCGGGCAAGACGAAGTTTCTTCTCAGTGTCCCTGAGCCAGTCTTCAGCTTCTAGAGGTTCATTGGCCGCAGCAAAGGTGAGGGGTCGGGTCCTGAGAAAATCTGCCAGCTTGGAGTTGCGACTGGCTGGTCCAGTCTGTTGATTGCTTAGTAACGCTCAAGAACTGAATGCACAAACATGACTTGGGTCATTGTCGGGTTTGTCGGTGGTGGAGGCGGTTCTGTCCTCGGCCTTGGCCACGACCACGCAGACGGCCTCTTCCTCGGCTGCGCAAGGCTCCACGGATCGAGGCAGCTCTTCTTGGCAGATCTCAAGAAACTCAAGCTTAGAACTAGAGGGAGTATGTGAGGTTCACTAGCCCTCTAAGGCACACACATGCATAAGAACAAAACCAACAAAAAGAACAAGCAAGTACAATACAAAGCCCAGAGCTGCTACACTATATTAAGAGGTTAAGTGTTACATGACTCTCGAACAAAGCTTATAGGCTAAGCTAAGTCATGACACGTAATACAAACACATCGTCTACAAAAGAAAAGCAACGAAAGTGCTTGCAACCTAAAAGATCGCTTAGCAAGCACCGCTAGCTAACCTAAACTAATTCGACAATTGCTTCAGGGGATCGACCACAGCGATGCGATTGCTCGGGAGCGAACGAACGGCTCGATCAAGTTTCGGCGAACGGGGAGCAGAACGTGAACGGCCGAGGTGGCGCCCACGATCGACTCGTCAAACCCGGCGGTGGATCGCTACGCCCACGGCCGACTCTCCTAGGCGACGGCCGGGCGGCGGCGCGCACCTTCTTGCGTGCGTGAGTCGAGACGGGTCCTCGACGGAACGCGGCTCGGCACTGGGAGGACGGGGCGACGATAGGTGCAACCGGCCGGGCGTGGACCGAGAGGCGGCTCAGGCGTGCCAACTCGCAAGAGCGGCGTCCTCTCGTGCATCGCGAAGCATCCTCTCTGCATCGCAGCGGAGTGAGCTTCATCACTCCTCGATCATGTTGTTCGGCGGGTGTCTGATGGGCATAGCTGCCGTGAGGAGTGTCCGGTCGCTGATCTCATCCATGGCAGCGGTGATGGTGGCTAACATTGCTCGCGTAGCCGGACTCGCTGCGCAGCGGGGTCGCCGTCTCGTGTCGAAATCGCCGACACGCCTCATCCGAGGTACGTAGAAGCGTAAGGGTGACTCGACAAGAGATCCTCGCATTTCCAACACAAGCGGTGGAAGCGACGCGCGGCGGCCCCTGAATGGCGTCATGACGGCACGCCGGTGCCTCGCCCCGAAGAGGTAGGAAGTGAACTCGCCGACCGCGAGAGGTACACCTCCATCGCCCAGACTCGCTGGTCTCGATCCTCGTCATCCTACCACGGAACGTAGGCCGACGGGAAAACCGAGGTACAAAGATCGGTGGCGAAGTATGTCATGAGCCTCCTCGTTCTCTCCGTGAACGAGGAGGTCCCACGGCCATCCGACGACGGGTAGCCATCTACAAATTTTGAAAACAAGAGGAGGTCAAGACAGGTGGTAAACTCAAGTGAAATAAAGATAAGTACAGACTAGGAGTGAAGAGTAGAAGCAATAAATACTCTATATTTTTAGCAAAGCTTTTTCTTAGTTTTCAAAATAAGATCCAAGTCCTTAAGGCAACGACCAATCTAACTAAGACTCTCTGATCGTATGCTCGATACCACTACGTCGGACCCGATTTTCTAATCCAATCCTTCAGAAAACGCTGCGTGCTATTCCTCTGGATCGATGAGATAGCACTCACGAGCATTCTTGAATCATTCATACATGGCGTGAACTAAAGTATCATTAGGTCGAGTTTTACAACAAATGATCAAAGCCAAATTGATTACAATACGTAACACCGACACGATGGCGGAAGCAAAAGGGTAGAGCGCATCTCTTCACAGTAAGCGATCGGGCAACTCGTACGATCGATATTACCCAAGGACCGGATAATATCGGTTGTACGCAAGTACCAACGAAGTCAACTTAGATGCGTTGAGGCCTAGACTACGATCCTAGACTACTCTTCATCGTTTCCTTGCCCATCAACTCGTTCCTCGTAGTAAGCATAGTCTCCTCCATTAGCGTCATCCAAGGGTTTGGGAGAGCGAGGATGAGCACAACTACCGTGCTCGCGAGCCAATACACAATGCAATGATATACATGCAAGGCTTACAAGGATGGCTCGGTTCTTTTATTTGCATAAAGCAATACTTTCAAATATCATAAGTACAAATTCCTAGCACTTAGCGCTTTAGCAAATTTCATTTTAGTTAAAGAGAGAAATTATGCAATATTTGTATCACAGAGGTTACCTCCACCTTCATGCTTATTTTGATTGTGGTTACATCCACCACTAAACGACATGGGTACAAAGACCCAGAATAACCAATCTCAGGCTAGTGAGCCCGCCACAATTTTCATACCACCCAACAAGGTTTTTGAAATAGAACTAACTCAAGTTAAGTTCCCATGTCCGCTTTGACCAGTAGGTACTACTGTTTAAACAGTTTGTAACTCACAGAGATTGTACACTTTACCCACAAGAGACAATTAACTTCGTTCTCTACACGATTCCGTAGTCGTGTAGTCGAGAGGTTGTCACAATAACTTTTCTAAATATCTCGTCCTTTACATCATCTCACCCATATGGGGTTGCGCCCATACGTTGCGCGGATGTCCACCTCTCGGCCGATGGCGTGGCTACACCTCGATCGGTGAACTTCACCCTTGACTCGGTGTCCCATACACCGACATACCCGAGCTTTTGCCCCTTTGTCCTCCAAAGGAGGTGACTTTCGTGATTTGATAAATGTACTAAGCCAAGTCGCAGCTTGTTGCGCACTTGTGGTTGTACTTGTTATACACAGGAGGTCGTGACAAGATTAAGTCCTTAGGTTGTGCAGGCGGCTCAACCACAATCCCGCCATTCTCGTGCTACATCCGCACTCCACCATCTTACCATCCGCCTGCAGGGTATTAGCAGCTTTAGGTTTTTGAGATGTAAATACAACACCAACCATCTCACCATTTACCCGCAATGACCGCCAAATCATTTTATGTTTGAAAAGATGATGATTAGGACATTTTAATGTCCGGATTTAACAAGTCTAGCATGTCGCTTAAGTACAACCTATAGCTAGTATTACCATATAGTTACTAGGGTGACAATGGTTATGGATTCAAGTTGTCAAGGATGGCATAATAATTAATTACTCAACAAATGGGTAATTAACTACCTTAAGCTTTAATATACATTTGTTTAAAGAATTAAAGCATGCAATTTGCTATTTTAAAAGAATATAATTTGCATAAAATGTAGGCTCAATATGATCAAAGTATTGACTCGCCTTGGTTGTAGGGGAGAGAGTCCGAGTAGTCTTGTCCTTGATCGACGTGGAGGTCTCCTGTCTCGAATTCTCTGCGCGTAAGTACCAAGCAAAATAAACGACAAGCAACGAGAGCAAATTAAATACACAAGAATACACAAATGAACTCCAAATTGAACAAGACCTATGCCATTAGCAAGATCTTGATTTTAGAAATTTTTAGAAATTTAAATCACAAATTTTGGAGCTAAAATGGGGGAGATATTAATATTTAAAGTCTCACTTTTAAATTAAAATAGAAAAAGGAAACTAAAATCACAAAAAAAAAAGAAAACAAAAGCGGCCCGCAACTAAAATTCGGCCCAGCCCGCGGCCTCACCGACCATGAACGCGCATGCGCGCTGCCCACGCGGGCGCGGAGCGCGCGACCAAAGTGAGGTGCGAGGCGCGCGGCCCACAAGGGGCTCGGCCTGCCCTAAAACCGCACGGGGGGGAGGCGAAGCAGAGGGGAGGCGGCGGCTCGGCGACGGGGGAGCGGGAAAGGCGGCGGCGCACGGAAGGGGAAGGATAGGGGCTCGGGCATGGCGGCGGCGGGCTCGGCCGACGGCGACAGCACGAGGAGTAGAGTGGGGTGGCGCCGCGCGGGAGCTCACCAACGGCGACGGCAACCGGAGATGACAACGACGGCGGCAACGAGGAGGTAAGGCTTCGGCTCTTCTTAAACTTCTTGCTCTCTTCTTTGCTGTGGGGTGAAAGGGGGAGGAGGAGAAGAAGGGGAGGGCGCCGGGTTTTTAAAGCCGACGCGAGGAGGAGCGGGGAGAAGGGGGGGTCCGGCGAGCGAAGGACGGCGTGCGGCGCTGGGGAATGATGGCGGCGGAGAAGCAACGGTGCAGAGGGCAGGTGGTGGCGTGCACGCAACGGCAACACGCGCACGCGAGCGCGGGAGGAAGGAGGAGGGGGTCCGGTCGCGGGTTGACCTTGGCAAAGGGGGTCCGGTGGGGTTGACCGGGGAGGAAAACGGGCATCACACATTCAGCCCCCGACACCGAGGCTCTCTTTGTTGGCGTGCACTCAAGAAGTTCACAATACTACAATGCCTTGATGCTCTTGATACCTTCGTAATATATGACGCTTGTCTCGACGTTTCAGCTAGAATGCCTTGATCTCGATCTTGATACCTCTGTAAAGATGTTGTGTAATCAAAGAATGAAGAGAAATAGTGAATACACTTTTAGAATCGAAGACAATTGAAAGTTGAATGCTGCAGACGGAGGGCACCCTCATCGATATTCTCCATTGTTTCTTGATCCACTTGTAATTTTTTTTTTGATTAAGGAAGCTTTTATTGAACTCACCAATTACATCAAGAAGATACAATCGCACCGAGATCACTCCCGCCTCGCATAGCTAGGATGCATATAGCCAAAACTCACACTAAACCCACAAAATAAATGCAAAAGAAGAACAGAAAGAATAAAGGACCAATAATCCTGAGACTAGAGCGCCACCCATGCTCCCGGTAAAACACTCTTGACCACCGCCCAATTGTAGGCAACCCGCATAACCAAATCCCGCAACACGGCTTCAAGAATAACCCAGTGCGCGCAAACAGTGGATAATTAAATAAACCACCGCAAAGGAGAAGAAATAATTTTTCTATCAAAACCATATCATTCTCAAGATAACCAAAGCGACCAACAAGTAGCAATCTTCTAACAGACATATAGTTGTAATTCCTTCTTGACCCCGTAAGCCAACCGTAAAACATGTGAGAAACATGATGAGGAGGTCTAAGCCCACTTGCCCCATGTATGATAGACCGATCGAAGGCAAAATGGCATTCAAAGAATAGGTGTTTAATTGTCTCCTACATTGACAAAAACAACAAGCTTGATTTCCTTTCCAATTACGTTTTGCAAGATTATCCTTGGTTAGCACCACTCCTCGGCGAGATACCAAAGGAAAACCTTTACCTTCAAGTGGTACCATTAGTTTCAGAGTGTTTGTTTAAATTAGGAACATCACTATGAACGAGGGCTAGGTAATGAGACTTGATGTTGAATTGCCCATTCGAGGACTAATTCCATCTGAACTCATCCTATTCTTGAAGAAGATCTATGAAAGCAATACGTGATAATAAGTTATTCCACGCCACTAGTTTTGAACCAATAAGATCCCTTCTCCATGAAACATTTGGAGCTCCAGATTGAAAGACTTCTGCGACAGTAACCTGCTTATGCCTAACGATATTGTAAAGACCAGGATACTGATCCCGCAGGGTTGCATTTCCCAACCAGCTGTCTTCCCAGAACCTAATTTGGGAGCCATCTTTGATAATGAATGATCCAAAACGGAAGAAATCCCGTTTCACCTTCATTAGATCGCCCAAAATGCTAATCCCGGCCTTCCACCAACTCCGAGAAAGAGGTCGGGAACCCAAATACTTATTTCGAATTAGCCGCCAAATCCCATCCTGTAGTAAGCAACCTAAATAACCACTTGCTAAGTAAAGCTATGTTTTTAATATCCAGATCATGAATGCCTAAACCCCTTGGTCTTTAGGACGGCACACAATGTTCCATTTAGCCAAACGGTACTTCTTTTTTGACCATCACTCGCGGTAAGAACCTAGATCGAAAGTAATTGAGTTTGTTGAGTACCCTCTCGGAATAAGAAAGACATCATGTACATTGGGAGGTGCTAAGCACCGAGTTAATCGTGAGTGAGTCGCCCTCCTATGGATAGAAGTTTCCCTTTCCAACTCTTGAGTCGCTTCTCGAATCTCTCCACCACAACTTTCCAATCGGCATTTGTTAGCTTCCTATGATGTATAGGATACCCAAGTACCGAAATGGAAGTTCACCGTGGAGCACCCAAATAACTCAGATATTCATGCTCAAAATCACTAGCTTTACCAAAGCAAGATAATTCGTTTTTATGGAAATTAATTTGTAATCCCGATAGTTGCTCAAAAGCATAGAGTAATAACTTCAAGTTTGAGCTTTTTCCGGATCATGTTCCATAAAGAGAATCAGATCATCAAGATATTGTAGGATAGAGAGTCCACCATCAATGAGATGTGGTACTATCCTGTAATTTGCCCATGAGCTTTAGCTCTATTAATTAGAACGACCAACATGTCACCATGATATTGAAGAGCATCGGCGATAAAGGATCTCCTTGCGTAAACCTTTCTTAGTCCGAAGAAAAGTCCTACCTCCTCATTGACTTTGATGCTCACGCCCTCTCGATATAAAAGATTCCACCCAGAAATCCACTTGGGCGAGAAGCCTTTCATCTGTAAGGTTTGCAGAAGAAAAGGCCATTTGACCTTATCATAAGCTTTTTCAAAGTCAACTTTAAAAATCACCCCATTTAATTTCTTACGATGCAGTTCATGTATTGTCTCATGGAGGACTACTGACTCCTTCAAGGATATTACGTCCTCTCATAAAGGCAATATAGGACTCACCACATGGTCCGCCACGAATTAATTTGCATTTGTCGCGACTTTGGTGAAAATTTTGAAACTGACATTTAACTGACATATTGGTCTATATTGCTGAATTCTATTTGCTACAGGAACTTTTGGGAGGAGTGTTATTACCCCAAAATTGAGACTAAAAAGAGGGAGATTTCCAACATGGGGCTCTGAATAGATTCATCAAATCATCCTTGATTATATCCCGAAATTTTGGTAGAACTCACTGGAAACCATCGGACCAGAGCCTTATTATGCGCCATTCCTAAAACAGCTTCCCGAACCTCCTCCTCCGAGAAAGGTGCTATAAGGAACTCATTTTCCAAATCCGCAATCTGGGGTATATCCTCAGTAATGGATTCATCTAGAGAGAAGTAAGAATCCTCAGGCTGACCAAAAAGTTTCTTGTAGAAGTTGGTAATATATGACTTAAGTGCAATATTCCCTTCTATTTTTCCTTCTTCCTGATCAAGGGAGAAAATTAATTTCTTCCCGTGTTTACCATTAGCTACCATATGATAATATTTAGATTATTATCACCCAAGAGGACATCATTTACCTTTGCTCTTTGGTACCATTTGATTTCTTCCTCACGAAGAAGTCTAGCCAATCGATCTCTTGATTGAGCAAGTCGCTCTCTCGTAATCGATAAGACTCGCACCTCGGCAGTGATGTCCAAAGCGTTAATAGTAGATTGAGACTAGCTTTCATTGCTTATAAGAACCGCTCAATTGAGCTGCCCAACCCCTCAAATATCTGCGTAATGCACTCAACTTATTGTTCCAACGTTGAACGGAATTGCGGCCGAGACCGCCTGCTCCAAATTTCTTGACACGGTCTCGAAAGTCCTCACGTAGGAACCATCCTAGTTCTAGTCCGAACGACTTATGATTCCCGATGAAGGCCGCCCACTGCTTGAAGTAACAGAGGCGTGTGGTGCAAATACCTCTCACAAGAGCATGGACCGAGACCAAAGGATACTTGGATTCCCATTCATTTGTCATTAGAACTCTATCTAACTTCTCATAAGTTGGATTTGGGAGGAGTTGGCCCAAGTAAACTGTCATTCCGATAAGGCTATTTCTCAAGATCAAGGTGTCAATTACAGCATTGAAAAGAAATGGCCACCGAGTACTAAATCTATCATTGTTTTTTTCTGCACTACATCTTAAGATATTGAAATCCCCACCCATTAAGGTCGGATGTGGGTTTTGTTGGCATGCACGAACTAACTCGCGTAAAATTGGCTTTGAGTCATCCTCACTTGGCCCATAAATCGCCATAAGAATCCAATTGAAATTGTCCTCCTTATTAGTCAAATGAAATTTGACATAAAAATCGCCTTCGACAATCAAAGTCAAATCGAAAACAAAGGCATTAATTCCTAGTAAAATCCCCCCAGATCTACCACGTGACGGAAGACAATGCCAAACGAAATCTGCTCCCCAAAGAAGGCGACTTAGATTAAATCTTTGACATATCAATCTTCCTCGCTCTGCACTGCAACAAAATCTAGATTGTGTTCCTTTACACAATCCGCCACATACCTAAATTTAGCCAAGTCAGAAAGACCTCTGCTATTCCGTAAAATGCCTTTCATGGGGACACAACTCGAGAAGATTTATTTCCAACCGATCGGACTTTCCGTCCTTTCTTTTTGCTTGATTTGGATTTTCTCGCAGAAACCATCAAGTCACTAATTGTAGTACTTAGTTCTGCCTCATCTAAACCAACCTCTGAGACTTCCTTTACTAAGTGAGCGAGTAGGGTGCTATCATGTATAGCATCCTCGTCATCACTTTCTCAAAGGATTGTCACCCTTAAGAGTTTGAGGATCGAAAGATCTAGGAACCACCTTTAGTCTATCGACCTCAATGTGTTTCAACTTATTAACCGAAATAGCAATATCACGACTAGTGGAACCCAATGAGACTCCCAAAGAATTCATATTAGACATAATGCTATCATCGATAAAGCCCAAAAGAAGCAAGATGATTACCTAGTAAAGTAGGAGTTGTTTAACACCGTAGTAAGGAACGGTCGATAGGTACCCATCTCCTTTGACGCCTCATCCAGTGATTATGCAGCATTGCGACGCCTCATTGCCTTGTTCAACGAAGTTTTAAGTCACAAAGAATAGCGATACCATTGTTTTCCACATTCACACGACCACTTCGACGAAGACCATTGTAACTCACCGGGATGGAACCGCAGATTGTTCATCACATGTGGCTTGTGTGTTCTAACTAAAGCGCTAGAAGAGCAGCTTGTCTTTGTCCCCGGACCGTCCCATTGATAGCGGCTTCATCCCACCTCGGCAAAGAAACGAATCTTAGACGACGCCGATGGCAAGGCCTCCGTATGCGTTCCATCTTTCGACAAAGCAAGGATTTGTCGGTATTGATGACACCGTATTACCCACCGC
Organism: Ampelocalamus luodianensis; assembly: GCA_036346255.1. Taxonomy (NCBI): domain Eukaryota; kingdom Viridiplantae; phylum Streptophyta; class Magnoliopsida; order Poales; family Poaceae; genus Ampelocalamus; species Ampelocalamus luodianensis. Next base: position 14,574,767 of record CM070622.1, read on the forward strand.
CACGAACTCCCCGGTGTGGAAACATACACCGTAGTGTTCTTTTTGCCGCTTTCGATGATTGTGTGTTGCGGAGGAGAAGTCGCCCACGGCAAGCGAGTTGAAACAACCGCAAGACTGACCTCGGTTCGATGGACCGGTGTCTTTGCGGGAGAGAAGTCAGACACGGCAAGCAAACATTCGTCGGGTAGAGTCCATGACCACGTCTTTGTATGTTCTCACCGACATCCGAGATTCGGCTCACTGACTCGAGGACTCCTTGAGTGAAACAACCGCAAGAGACCTCGGTTCTGTGGTACCCATATCCATGACAATAGGACGCAGGGGGGGAGGAGGCCTGGCTTTGCCAAAAGGAGTGAGTGCTAGCTGCATGGGAGCTAAACCAGTCCCCTATCCAGCCTTTGGCTCACTAGAAGAAACGCCTTTGAGACGCTTGGCAGCTTGAAGTTGAGAGTTATCTCCCTTAGGATCCACCTCTGTCTCAGCCCCATCATCATCACGATCCATTAAATCATCAGACACCAGTAAAGCAGGTTGGAATCCCTCTTCCTCAAGTGTAAACGTGATAGGAAATCCAAACTTTCCAAAGACCGTGTCCGTCGTGAGAGGAAGATCTTCCCGACTAAGCAAACAAACCTTGATGCGAATGACACCCTTGCGGCGGAAAGTAAGCATATCCACATCTTCTGTAGCTCCAATAAGAGAGCCTAATGCCCAAAATCCAAGGTAGTGACGCCAAGGAAGAGGAACACCAGTGACATGCACCCATACCTCGTCAAGCTGGTAGACTGGAATAACATCCGAGGAAGGGCACCATTCTGAAATAGTTATGGAAACTCCATGATTCTTTAACCTGAATTCAACATCAATCATCCTTTTCAGCTCCTCATCGGAAGGAAAGGTGACAAGGAAGGAATTCTCCCCATGTGGCAACGCTCCCGCCCAATCGTAACGAATGAGACGAGCCAATTCAGATTGTACCACATCCGCCGCAAGGTGACCACCCAATATCTCGACTCGAGAGTCGGGATGGCATTGACATATCCAAATTAACATCAAAATCCTGAATTTTCAGAAAGCCCAGTTTCTGCTCCCCAAAACCATACAGAGCCGCACTCGGTTTCGGCAGCTTTAGAACAGGACATTTGGCCGGAAGATGCACATCTTTTTTGTTACAAATGTAGCAATCGAGATTGGCTTTGCAAGAATCCATCAAATGACCATTCGTTTTACATCTGAAACAATGAGGAGGGCGGGTTTTTTTAGCTTTTACCCCAGTTGTTTCTGCTCCCTTACCGGCATGATCATGCACAGTCATCTGCTTATTGTCGCAAGCCGTCTGAACTGCTTGATCAAGTGTTGGCGTCGGTTTTGTCGTCTGTTGATAACCGGGATTGGAAACGGGATGGGTCGCTCGAACAGAAGGCCCTTGCCCCTGGAATTGCTGATGAAACCGACCCGGAGGACGTCGGCGAAAACCACCCTGCGCATCAAGTCGTTGCGGATGATCCTCTTGAAAACGAGGCTGGCGTTGAGTATGGTTGGGCGGCGGGCGGTGAAGATTGCGCTGTGGCGGGTACTGTCGTGGTGGCGGAGCGTTTCTGGACGGCGGAACGTGAGTTCGAGCAGGATCCCGCGCCGCCATCGACGCGTAGCTAGGGCGTGGGCGAGATGTGTTTGGGACGGGAGATAATGCGGAGTACGAACGTCGTAAATCCTCACGCGATCTCCCGTAAGGTCTCATTATTTGCCGCCCATCGGACATTCCAAAACAAAGACCAAATTCAAATTTGAAATACCTCCGCTGATGACTCTCGTCCGAATTTTCTCGACCGCCGCACATGTTTATTCGTTAACTCCGCATCGCCGCGGCAGAAGTCGCCAAGGACCGCCGGCCGCAAACGTGGACGAGGAAGAGGACCTTTCCATGGCTGACTAACCATCCACGTTCTGCCGCTGAAAGTTAATCAATTTTTAATAGCGCGGCGGCGAGACTAACTTCCACTCGCACCATCGTGGCAAGAAGATCCGGTTGCTATGAGCGGAAGGTTGAGAATCGACCGTGTCGGTGATGCCGAGGCAATCGCAGACTAAGGTAGAGAATCGACTGTTTCGTGATGCTAGAGGCAGGCCTTGTTGTCTATCCCACCACCGCGAGGCAGGAGTTGGGAAGCCAACCTCCGACCAAAATTCTTGCGCCAGAGAAATCTCCTCTATTTTCGATGCGTCTTCATCCCCATCATCTTCAGATCCTCCATTTCGCCCACCGCTGCACTCCCACATCACTGGGACTCGGCTCCTTCCAGTTCGCTTGCTCCTGTTGTCGGACGCAGCACAGGATGTCCAACCTCTTCAGGCTCCCACGCGCTCTATCTAATAATCTTAGGTTCTTGGACATTTGAACTTTATACTGTTTATATGACTTTGGAGAACTGATCTAATTAGCATCCTGATTGTTTGTTACTATGTACAAACGGAAGTTTTGGTCGCTTTGTTTGAGTTGGATTTTATGGACTCGTTGTGATTGAGAAAACCCATCCCATTTTGTTTGAACTTTATATTTGAGAGGAGGTTATCTTACCAGAGGTTATTGCAACTCATCCAACCCACTCTAATCCCTCCGACCAAACACAAACTCAGATCATCTCATTCACCTTTATCCCACCAACCAAACACCAAGTTGTATCATCCCATTCACTTAACCAAACAAACAACCTGAATGGTCCAATCCACCTAAAACCTAGATGGCATCATCCCATCCACCCTCTTCCATGAACCAAACACTACCTAAGTCAGTATGATCGATAGGACCCGTATCAGTGCCTCTGCGGTAGTGCCAGCGGCGAGAGATCCTAACACAAATAATCCATTGACGGCTGCTTGGATTATTATGAGAACGTAGAGTATATACCATCTGTAGTTCCAGAAATCTGTATGTAAGAATGAGCTAAAAGGGAGTGTTTTAATCTATTAGATTGGTGCGAAGATGTTTTATGACAAAGGCTAATCCAAGCACATCAGCTACAGCGAGTAAAGGAAGAGTTAATTCAAGCTGAATAGGGAAGTTTCTGCGTAGAAATGTTGGTATCGTCTGTGGAAATGGCGGGAATGAGTAAACAGTGAGATGATACATACGCATACAGCTCAAAGAAATGTGATAGGAAAAGGACTTTGTGTTTCTATGTAGTATCTCTTTTTTTTGGTGTGGAGATCTGCTAGAAAAGATAACTTGTAGAGTTGTACGTTCGTTTTCTTGGAATGAAGAAATAGAATCTTTCTATATAAAAGTTGGCGAACTTGAGGCTCAGGGAAGGTGGCCACGTGTTCTTTTTTCCCGGTCCGTCTGATCCCGCTGCGCTCGTTCCCGCGCCGTTCGATCGGCTTGGCTGCTGGGTCGGCGCGCATACTCTCCGTGTGTCCCGTCTCGCTCAGGGAGAGGGGTGCGTGGTAGTTAGTCGTCATTTCGCTGCCTCGTGTCTCGTGCACTCGCCATTACGCCTTGTACGTTCCTTCGGGCCGCGTTTTTCTCACGAGCAAGGGTGGCCACGTCGTCCGGTTTCCTTTTGGGCGTCTGATTTCCCGCGCCCTTTGTTAGCGCACGTCCGATCGTTCGCCAGTTTTGCTTAACTGCGAACTCTCCGTCTGCTTGGTGCCGTCCGATGGTTTTCGCTCGTCCTCGACGCTTCGATCCGTCCAGGCGAGACGCTCGCACGCCCGTTCTGCTGCCTGTCTTTTCCATCCCACGTGCTCATGCTTCCTCGTTTCTTGTGTTTGCACTGTGTCTTCGGTCCATGTCTTGTTCCCTGGCCTCTTTTTCCTCCCTACCGCGCCTTCTTCACGCGCCTCCTCATTCTCGCTGCCTCTCCTCTTCATCCGTCTCGCCGCTCACTCGTCTCGCCGACTTGTTTCTCCCCGCCGATTTCCTTTTTTTTTCTCTGCCCGCGTTCTCGTGTGAGCCGCATCTTTCTTGTTCTTCCGCTTGCCCATTTTTTTCCGCTTTTCTCACAGCCGTCTCGCTTCCTCCGCCCCCTTTCTCCCATCCACCGTTCCGGTTCTTCGGATGTGCTCCTCTCTTCAGTTTTGGTTGATCCTGTTGTTAGTACATCACGTTTTTCCCGGGCCTTATTTTTATCGTATTTTTATTTGATTCCGCAATTCTTTTTTGCAGGTTCTTCCGTGTGTAGTGCCGGATTGCGCCCACCTCGCGTTGTCTCCCCTGCCTCCGACAGTGTAAGCTCCCGCTTTCGTTTATCTTCTCTTCTTTCTCCTTGCACCTCTTCGTCTCCGTTTCTTGATTCTTCCGTCCGAGAATTTATATTCTTCGTCGATCTCTGCTGGTTCCGTGTGTTTCGTTGCTTCCACGAGTACAGTTTGATTTTCTGAATGTGTTTCTTGTTCTATGCGGATTTCCAGATTCGCCAGAGCTGTGCTCCCCCCTCCTTTTTTCTCCTCCCTACTCTTTGCTTCCTTTGTTTCTCCGTTCTTTCTTGCGGCGGGTCGAGTTCCAGATTCGCCAGAGTTGTGCTTTCCCCCCTTCTTTTTTCGTGTCTTTCCCTCCTTTCTTGTACAAGACAGTAGGCACAGCGCACGTTCAGTTATTGCTTTGACGATTCTCTTGTTTGCTACTCTAGGTTCTTCCAGCCGCATTCCGAATCAAAGGGAGCATTTGATCCTCCTCCTTGCTAATGTGCACATAAGACTGGAGCCAAAGCCTGATCCTCTTAGCAAGGTATGCTTCCTTCGTGCTATATACTTTGGTAGATTGATTATATGGATATATATGTGAAATAATGAAATGATAAGCATGAGATCTGTACGTGCTCCTTGGCTGACTCTACAGTCTCCAAAAGTAAATCATAGGTGCTTCTATAAGAAATATGTTCCAGCCTTCAGCCAAAACAAGATTTTTTTTCCTTTTTTTAAATGACATACAGAAACTAACTCTATTTTTTCAATTGATTAGCGGCCTATGAAATTCTGCTAAATACTCAATTGTGGTTGCTGGTGCCATTTGGCACCCCATGTACATGCAGTTTGAAATTACTTGATATTTCTTGACTGTACATTTATTAGTCGAGCTTGTTGAGAAAGCATATCTTTGGCATTGAATCATTTCGGTTTTGAAGTAATCAGATGCAAAATGCCACCGGTGACTATTGCCATCTAGCACATGGTTAAGATTATCACCGCTTAATTAGATTGATTACATTGATGCGTTAATGTGTCTCGTATGCCATATGCTTCTTACGCATACACGTATGTGATGTCTTCCGTGCTTTCCCATATTTTTCAAGTTACTACATCCGTCCTATCGTTCTTCCTTTTATTTGCTTCTAGACGTTCTTCCTTTTATTTGCTTCTCTACATATATATATCCTACTACAATAACACAGTCTATTTACTCAGTGTCTGGCCCGCACGTTACATACACATGTATACCGTCTATACGGACTTCTGTCTCCTTTCCCTTCTTATTACCTCACATATCACTCTTTATTGTATTGCTCCACGAATAGCCAGGGGTTGTGCCTTATATTGGGCGTCATGCTCCACGCTAGCTACCTTAGTCTCTCGATCCTTTGCTTCTGTGCTCCCGCTTTGCATACAATGCTGCCTATATGCTTATGTTGCCCTCTATTTCCTTGCCCCGTGTCGTACCTTTGTATTCCTAACGTTTTTCCCTACCTCTATTTTATGGTTCCAGTCTACACATCAAACAGGAAGCCTCCAATGCACCGGTGAACAAGATTCTCCAAAACATTCTGGAAAAAAACATTTAGTGTAAGTACTCGACTACATAAGAATTTTTTTATTTGGAGCCCTTATTTATGCCTTATATAGACTTTACTATTCTTCTGTATACTCTATCAGTAAGCAAAAAGCTTCTTCACGTACATGTCTTAGACTGCCTATTTTTCCCATCTGTACATAGTATACACAGTACTTGCAAGTGTCTTCAGACTATGTCACTTTATCCGACCGTCTTATACATTATATTTTTTACAGTCTATGCATACATTTATAGTACTATATTGATATCTATTTTCGCAGCATACACAGATTATTCATCATCAGATAACACATATTTCTTATGTACTCCTAATTGTGTTCACTCAGCTGTCAAAATAAACAATTGGTACGTACAGTTGCAGACCTACAACCTTGCCTATATCTTCTACTATACTTTTGGACAGACATTTTAATACTACTATTGAAATATACTGATGTTGTATACAGTCCATACACACGCAGAAAATATATCTCTGCTTCTTAATCAACACGCACAGGTCGAGTTCACTTTTTATTAACATTCTTCGCCACACACTTATACTTCGACGCCAGGTACACTTCTGTCTCTCCCACCCGATCCCAACTGATTGATTCGATTCCGTCCCCACAAACTGATCGATCCATCCATCTGTTCTGCTATCACGGCAGACCATGGCAACAACGTTGATGTGAGGAGGCAGGAGGGGGAGGACCGGGAGAGGGTGGCTCGGGAGTTCGACATGGACATGCACTACGGCCCCGCCGGCCTCACTGCGCCTGGCGGCGCGCCGCCGAGGCGCTCGGCCTCGCCGCCGCCGCCCTTTGCTCGATGCCCAGCCATGCCTCTAGGAGGGCCACGTCTAGGAGACCCCCTGCTTCGCTTCGCTTCCAATAGCAGCTTGTGTTAAGTAAGAGCTTCAATCAGTTTATGGTGGTTGTTTGAATTGTTACTGAAATGGCACCATGATGGCTACATTGCAGGCTTGGGATGGTTGAGAAGGCAAGGAAACACTTCATTCTGGCTGGGCATGTTAATCAGCCTGACCCTGCTGAGTTGCAGAAGCTGCACGACGTGGACTCGTGGAGAGCCATCTGGGGAGATGCATGGATGCAAGGAAAATCGGAGATAGGAAGAGTGCCCTAAGGGAAGCAGATGCAGCCATTGCCAACAGACCAGACTCCTCTCAATTGGTAACCTCTCTTTATATCTTGTGCCTTTTTATTATGCTTAAAAATATATTGTTCTTTGGTGATCAGCGTTAGAATCCAGTCGATCACAATGGAATCGTATTTCTCCTGCAGCTTCTTGCCTTGGCTTAACAAACTAGAGGAGGCTGATTCAACTATTATGAGTTCGTTGAAATTGGACAATGTGTCGCTATCTTTAATGTCAACCAAACTATCAGGCATGGTAGCTGATTCATATGTAAATGTTGTCCAAACTCAGGTCAACATGCCATTTGGCAGTTGCAATTCTCACACCTTGAGAATTATGATCGCTTTTTCTTCGTTTTCTGGTTTGTAGCAACACAAGTATTGAAGTTATTTACATTCATCACCATGTTTCTGATTATTCACCCATTGTGTTATTGACATCTCATTGGCATTTAATTAGCTTGAGCGTTGGGCTGATTTTGTGCGGGACTATGAGGTGCTTCGCAAGGAGCTTCGAGGCGATACGGAGGTTGCAGAGTTATTGTTCCATGCCCAAGTCGCATTGAAGATAACCTGTGGTGAGGAGATATCAAATATGAAGTTTGGAGGAGAGGTTGAGCCAGTTACCAGCCTAGAGCAACTCCGAACTGCTATACATTCAAGTGTCTAAGTGTGTTTCCTGCATTGCTAATTAGGGGCTTAATTCTGACAAGAACTGGAGAGTTTTTCCCGGTTCAAATTCTGCTGTCATGTGTGATGGACTCACTCATGTTAGGTGAGAGGACATGCATTCAATCTGTCTATGCCTCTTTTTGATAGATGGCTGTTTTTCACTTCTCTGACGGATACAGATGCTTGGTTTCTGAGTACTAATATGTTTTGGTTAATTCTTGGTATTCCTATAATTTTCCATGCATATTATTCTCCTGTTTAGCTGCCAAGTTCAGTTAGCTGTCATTGTATACAATATTCTAAATACTCTAATAGGTGTAGCAAACATCACCAGACCAATTTCACTTCTAGAATTATAACTATCACCTGCATCTCTATGCATCCTATCGCTTCCTTGATCCTAAACACACACTCGCCTCTTCGATTCCGCGCGCCAAGGCGCGCTAGGGTTTCTGGTCCTCCGGTATAAATGGGCGCAGGTTTCTCGCGACCACAGGTGGCCATGTCGCCCAGTTTCCTCTTCCCCGTCCGATACCGTGTGTCCGTCGCTCGCGTTCGTTCGATATTTATTTTGCTTTGCGTGCCATGCGCTTCGCCCGCATTTATTGCTTGGTCCCCCTCCACCGCTGCTTTTGCTTCTTCTTCGTTCTTCTCTTCCTCCCCATTTCTCTTGCTACTTGCTCCTCGCCGAATGGAGTCTCCTCTCCGCGCCGCCCCATCCTCGCACCTACCGCCGCTGCGCCGGCCGCGCTTCACCGCCGCTCGGCCGCCACGCCTGCGCGCCCTGCGCCGGCCGGCCGCTAGCCCGCTGCATTCTCGCTGCGCCCGATGCGCCGCCTTCACGGATTTGGGGCGGCACCTCCGCTTCCCCACTTCTCCTCCCGCAACCCTCCGCCGCCGCCGCGCCGCGCCGGCCGTGGAGGAGGCGCCTGTCCTTCTTCCTCCTCTCTCTCTGTTCACCGCCGCCGCCGACTTCATTGCGCTCTCTCTCTCTCTTCGATTTTCTTATGCTAATTTGGATCTCTGCCGAGGCTTCCTCGTGGCACCTCCTCCCTCCGGCCCCGCGTCCACTCCTGCCACTGCTCTACGCGCCCCCGCGCCTCTGCCCCGAAGCTTCCTCTTGGCGCCTCCTCCCTTCGGCGCCGCCCCCGGCCCCGCGTCCGCTGCTGCCACCGCTCCTGTGCCCCGTCTCGGCCCTGCGCGTGTGCGCCCACGCCGGAACGCGCCTCTGCCCCGAGTCTTCCTCATGGCCACCACGAGCTGCGCCCAAAAAAATTGGGGAAGATGAGTTTCTGCTGCTAAATTATTTTTAGTGCAATGCTGTGAATCTTGAGCAGTGCCGGGATTGGTTTCTTGTTATTATAATCCCAAAGACTTATGCTGCGTTTTTTTAATAGCAACCTGTTCTCCGGATAATGCAATCGACACCTGATTCTTGAGCTAGGAATCTTGGTTCTTGATCTCTGCCTTCCCCTTCTCAGAGATCTGTCAGTATTGCCCCATTGGCCATTTCCAATTGGGTCTTCTCTTTAGGACAGCTTGCCACTCCTATTCCAAAAGAACCAAATCAAAGAAGGCTTAATTATGTATTAAGTGCATTTGTGCTTCTTCTCGTTCTTGTTCTTCATGCTAATTTCTTGTAAGATCTGGATGCTTGCAGTTCGCACTGTGAAATTCAGTCACAAATTGATGGACACCGTAGTGCTCATCTTGTTTCGTTTCTTCTTGATAAATTTGTTCCTGAGATGCTGCACTTATTATCACAGTTCATAGATGATAGATAAACTTTAGTTTGCTATTGTTTTATTGGGTATTTATAGAGGTTACCCTTTAACTCATGGTACCCAGCACACAGATCTGCCTTTCGACCGTGTGCGACACTTGATCAATGGAAGGATTTGCAAGATGGCAGAAGTTGCAATCACAAAGCACTAGTGCTATGAATGTGAGCAACCCATTCAGAAGGTAGTTGTTGAAATGTGCCATGATATTTTTTAACTGATTAGAGGTAAAAAAATGTTCGCTATGTTACAGATTTTCAAACTGGCTCGTGTGTAATTATCAATCTTCTGAGTATTATGAGTGAACTTCTACCGAAGAGGCTCGGGCATGCTAAACAGGTCATTCCTTGCAAGCACAAAGCTGTTTATTCTGATTTTCAGGTGTATACATGATTCAAATAATCGATCAACCATCTTAAAGATGCTGTCAACTTATTTTCTTGTCCTGCTTGTATATATGTGTTTTTGTTTCAAATTAACTGGATAAAATACAGAAGTTTGCATTATAAGCACACAAGGGATCTATTCGGTTGGTTTATTTGGATATCAGTTAAATATTGTCGTATTGAAATATAAACTATCTCCAAAGAAACACAATATGCACTGATTTGCATCACTAATCAGTGATCAATAAGTGATGTGGACCCACTACATATCAACAATAGCAGTCTCATTTTACTTATGTGTTTACCTATGTGATTTTTTTATCGTTGTCTATGAAATACTATAGGACTATTTGACGGTTTCCCCGGATGTTTTTCTTTCTACAGTATGTATTCGCATGTTTACAAATTTTACAAATGACTGGATATGATTGATGACTGTATATATGGATATGATAGACTCATTACCTTGTCTTTGCCCATATAAGCAATCCGACACAGCCTACTATCCCACGAATTTACTCCTCAGATCATGCTGCGTCGTTTTCATTGGAACCTCTATATTTAATTGACCAAAAGGAAAGACCAATCAGCAAACCTATTGATCAAGAAACCACTGCCATCAACCATATGCTTGATACTCCCGATAAAATATTTCCTATCAGATCGTTGCACAAATCTCTACTTACTGAGGTATTTATATTTGCTTTTCCTATTAGATAGATATGTAGATCTTTAAATGCTTCATCGTCAAAAAAAGAGAGGGTGCATTTACTTTTTCTTGCCATACATTTTTTGGTCTTAGGCACATATTATCAATGTCCTCTCTCACTTCATTCATATCCAGCTTCAAACACATTGACATACAACACGCATGCAAATGCGCGCACAGGCTTGGGTGGCCACGTCGCCCCGAATTTTCTTGGCCTTCAGATTCCGCACTGTCTCCTTCGCGGGCGATGCACTCCCACCCTCATCCTCGACGTCCGATATATTTTTGGTTTTGCGTCTATATTGTGCCACAATTATTTTTCACATTTTCATCTTTTGTGTTTTCTGTACTGCACACACTTAATGGGCATGCTGTGGATTAATTACCCCCATGCTCCATATTATGTTTTTTCGAGTTAGTCCCAAAAGGTACACAACAATTTATACCTGGGATCTGTGTGATGTTATGTTCATTTGGCTGTCTTGTGGCATACAGGGGATTTCCAGAAGGCATCCTTTTACTAAATCACTCATGATCAAACTATTTTAGTTTTGCCTCTTCGCTTAATTTTATCTTGTGCTTCTTAATTGTGATATATTTAAGTGTTGTTCTGTTTAACTTAAGCAAAGCCTTCAGCGTTGTACCCTAAAACCCTGAAGTACACTTTTTTATTTTAAAATGATATCGATCCAATTCAGCCAATCGAACACTTTCTCAGTCATTACTTCTGTGTACTCTATTTCTAAACTTGACGATTTCCTTTTTCTAAACTGGACTTCTGGCTTCATTGTTGTGTACTACTTTACTGTGAATCACTCTTTTGTACGGAACTATAGCTATTCTCTGGTTTATCTCAGCATTATCTTTTCCAACTATTTGTTCTGCTTTTCTATCGTTTTATCTTTGTAAGAAAGTCATCATAGTCTTTTAGAAAAATAGTGTATCTATATTCGATAGCAATTTTGTTGAAGCTTTTTAGACTGTATGGTAGACTAGCATCAGTCAACCATAGACGTACATCATCACTGGCAATGCGTTGTCCACATGATCCCTGAGTTTTCACATTACTAAATAGTATCGCCTTCTAAAACTTACGACATTTATAGATCAAAAAAATTTGAGCATTAGAAGGAAAAAAATACACACAAAAAATGGAACTTTCGTTGTCTTTGTTCTGAAGGCATGCTCTTGTTAAACCATTACAGCAGACATGCCATGAACTCCATACACATTTATTCGCATTTGACGGCTTACTCATATATAGTTGTATAGGCACATCAAAATACTTATGAGGTTTAGTACCACCTAAAGCTTTGCTCTTGCATAATTAGACCGTTATACAGCTTTTCATCTCTCAACTCTTTTTATACCATATACTGCTGTTCATATACCGCACATAGATCATTACATCATACAAATGCTCAAACCCTTCACTAAATACCATGTGCGCTACCTCTTCTACGAGCTATACATACATTTATAATACAAGATTCATATTCATTTTCTTCAAATACATAGTTCATATTTAAACAGGTAATACAGATTTTGTACATATTCCTAATAGTGTACACTAAGGTGTGGAAAGGAACTAACTATTTATAGGTGATTACAAACTTGCAGTCTCATCTGTGCCCTCTGTTATGTTTCAGTACAAATCTTTTAATAATACTACTTAATTATATTCGTGCTATATTCAAGACATACAAACTCAGCAGGCCTAACTCTGCTTCTTAGTCAACACATAAAAATCGAGCTCGCCTTTTACTCGACTTCTTCCTCAGACATATGTCAGCTATAGATGCCATTGAAACGCTTCTATTTCAAACTATTTATACTCATTGTCAACATTCTTTGTTTCAAACATCTTCTAAGGAAGAACACTCAGCTAATAAAAAAAAAGAGCTAGCTAGGGTTACATTTATCATACTCTTTTATAAAACAGACCATTTGTTCTTTATTTTTTAATACAATGTCTTCCTACTACGTTGTCTCAAAATCAACGTGCAACACTCTTACTTTCCCAACACTCCAGACTGCCTAATACATAGATAATAAACCATTACAATGTTTACAATTTATCTATCAATATCTTCTTACTTAAGATGTAATAGTAGATTTCTTATTAGTTTTGCTACATCGCCTTTTTCAAACCTTCTAATTAGTCACTCCTCTATCAGTATCCTAATTTCACTCTTCGTCAGTATACCATTTTCACTTTTTATCGCTATTTTTCTTCACTCCTACATATAACGAGCGCGCAAATGCGCGCCCAGGTACCTAGTATCTATTAGGATGGTACATGTACATCTCGGTAGAAGAGGTGAACTAAGAAAACTATGTGATGGTTCGATGTCGTAGCAACATTATGCCGACACTCGTGCGGATGAACGAAACAGTAAGCGTAAAGTAAATTCATCATACCTATAGTTGTGAGCAGAAAATCTCTGTGAACACGATATTTCTAGTGTGTGAATCACAACTTCCATCGTTATTCTCAACCAAAATCTTTAATGAATCTCTAGATATGACACGTGAGACAGCAACATATAGCTGACCATGTATGAAAACATGCTTTTTTAAGTACACACCAACCGAGGCTAGAGTTTGTCCTTGGCTTTTGTTTATGATCATCGCGTAAGAAAGACGAATCGAGAATTGGCGACGTTGAAGTATGAAAGGCCACTTTGGATCTCGATTTGTCAGGACTATTGTCGGATCCGGATTTCCTAATCCAGAATCCTCTGTGATAACACTGTGCTACTCTCTGGATCAGTAGATAGCACTCACAGATACATTGCTGAATCATTTCATACATGGCGTAGAACCATACCATTCATTAATTTAGCACATCAGAGTTTATATAGACCATGTCGGGTCAGGTTTTACAATACAGGCCGAACAGGCCAAAAGATTACATTACAAAAGCGGAAGCGCAACGGAAGCAAAAGGGGTGAGAGCTCATCTCTCCACAGGCAAGCGACTGGGGAAACTCGTGTGCGTCCGATATTACCTAAAGACTCAGATAATATAGGATGAACGCGAGAACCAACGGAGTCACTGGACTGGGGCGAGACTAGAACATCTAAAGACTACACTATGCTTCATCATCTCCGAACCTCCAACTTCTAGATCCTCGTAGTAGTCGTAATCTCCGGGATTTCCTGCTTCTGAGGGTTTTGGGGGGGGGGAGAGAAAGAGCGAGGATGAGCACAACTTCCGTGCTCGCGAGCCAACACACAATGCAAATAATATACATGCAAGGCTAAACAAGGATGGCTCGGGTTATTTTATTTGCTAAAGCAATATTTTCAAATATCATAATTACAAAATTCCTAGCACTTAGCATTTTAACAAATTGCATTTTGATGAAGAGAGTAATTGTGTAATATTTAATAATAGCAGAGGTTCCCTCTGTCAGAAACTCTACGCATGCTTATTTTGATTGGGGTTACCTCTATATATTAACATCACTGGGTCTGCAAACCCAGGGAAAATCCAACCTCAGGGCTAGGTGAGCCCACCACATTTTTCATACCACCCACAAAAGTTTTTGAAATAGAACTAACTCAAGTTAAGTTCCCATGTCCGCCTTTGACCGTAGGCGCGAGCTGTTTAAACAGTTTATTACACTCTGCAGAGGTTGTACACTTTACCCACAAGAGATAATCGTCTTGATATGTACACACGTTTCCATAGACATGTGAATCAAGGGGAGATCATCACAAGGCCTTTACAATGCATCCCTCAGTATGAATTACACTTCGTTAAGGTTTCATCTGCGAAGGGTTATGCTATTTGTTTTTAGATCCGTTAACCCTTACTCAGACCCCCTCTTGCGCCATCCAACGACTCACGTCGTGCACCCCGACTCCTTCGCCGCGTAGGCTTACAGCGTCGCGGGTCATCTATCTGATGCAACTCGTACTGATGGATACAAATTATTTAGCCAGGTTGTAATTTACAGACTTGTGGTTGTACTTGTTTTACACGAGAGGTCATGACAAGATTGAGTCCTTATGGTTATCTAGGCGGTTCATTCCACATATCATCCACACACAACAGTTCTTGGGCTACATTAGCACCCACCGTTGTCATCCATCCTACCAGCCGCCCAGATGGTAATAGCAATTTAGGGTTTTGAGGAGAAAAACCAAATTACCACATTTATCTCAGTCATGGACCACCAATGACTGCCCAAACCATTTTCATTTTTGAAGAGATGATGATTAGGACATTTTAATGTCCCGGTACTTAAGCAAGGCTAGCATATCGCTTAAGTACAACTATAACTAGTATTTACCAAGTAGTTACTAGGGTGACATGGAATAAGGGATTCAAATTGTCAAGGATGGCATAATAATTAATTAATCATCAAATGAGTACTTAACTACATTAAGGTTTAACATATATTTGATTAAAGAATTAAAGCATGCAATTTGCTATTTTAAAAGAATATAATTTGCATAAAATGTAGGCTCAATATGATCAAAGTGTTGACTCGCCTGGGATATAGGCTAGAGGATCTTGATAATCTTGGGCTTGATCAACTTGGGGATTTCCGGCGTCTTCAAATCCTAGTCGGACGTACGTACCGGAAAAAGGCACAGACAAATAAAAAGAGCAAATAAATACAAATGAACAATAAATAAACTTCAAATTAAACAAGACCTATACCATTAGCAAGATCTTGAATTTACAAATTTTTACAAATTTATTTTATAATTTTTGGAGCTAAAATGAGGGAGATACTAATTTTTAAAACCTCACTTTTGAATTAAAAAAGAAAAGAGAAAAGAAAAACGAAACAAATTAGAAATTAGACGACGGCCCAAGGACACCTTTTGGCCCAGCCCAGCCTTTGGGCCAACAGCACGCGTGGCCCGTGCGGCTTGGCTGCAAGAAAAAGAGAAAGAGGGGGGGTTGGGGGGGCTCGGCCCGAGAGCAGAGGGGAGGGGGAGAGGCGGGGCGGCGGCGGTGACACGCGGGAGGGGAGGAGCTCGGGGCGCACGGCGACGGCGACGGGGGTGGCCTTAGGTTGGCGGCGACGAGAGCTCAAGCGCGGCGGTGGGGGAGGAAGCAGACCAGGGAGGCTCTACCGGTGGCGATGGAGACGGCAAGGAGGAGGCGCGGCTAGGGCGGCGGCGGCCAAGGTATGTCCTTCGGCTTCGGCCTCTTCTTCTTTCTCGGTTTCTTTTGCTTGGGGGAAGAAGGGGATGGGGGGTAGGCGAGGCGGGGAACGGGGCCGAAGGGGGGCTTTATAGCCGGAGGGGGAGGGGACAAGGGGACCGGGAGGGCGTGGGGCACCGGCGGAGGCGAAGCCGGAGGCTGGAAGAGACGCGCACGGCCGTTGACGCGGGGAGGAGACGTGCACGACGGCGATGGGGAGAGGAGACGCGCACTCGCGGGTGGGTCCCAGCGAGGACGAGAAGACGGGGGAGGCGACGGCGCCACACGGTGCGGTCGGGAGGCGACAAGATGGGCAGCGAGGATGGGCGCGCTGGCGGGAACGGCGGGCATGGGTCGGGCAGGGCGAGGCGAGCGCGCGCGCGCGCGCGCGAGAGGGGTCCGGCGGTTTGTCCCAACGAAGAAGAAAAAGGGGGTGTTACAACTATCCTAGGAATACACACAACGTCTTTAGCATGTGAACCAGTCATAATGACAGCTTCAACAACATGTTGTGAAAGATTTCGCACAATTAAACGGGTACCATTACATAAGCCGCTAGACTGACTAGGGTCATGGGCGGACCCAACCAGGGTCATGGGTGTTCAACTGAACACCCATTTTTTTGTTGCAAAATACCATGTGTTTAATAGATATATTATGCATATATATTGATAATTAGACCAAATACTTCACATTTATATCCCCAAGAGATTTCAGCTCACTCCACACCTCCCCTCTCCAATTCGCCTTAAGTAGTGCGACTCAGCCTATCAACCCAATAATTTTTAGCCCATTCGGAGACCCCCCCCCTCAAAGCAAGTCCTCCCCCTCTCTCTTAGGTTGTTAGGCGGTGCTAGCACATGAGTCCATGAGGCAACTAGGCATTGGGCAAGGCGATTTGGTGGTAGGCGAGAAGGCGAGAGCGGCTCTAGGCTCCAGCTTGACCTCAGCAGTAGCGTGTTGGATAGAATGTAGGAGCAAGGTAGTAAGCGCTAAGAAAGAGAGCATCGAGTGGGACCTAGTCGGGCCGGCGAGGTAGGCCACACACGTCGATAGCAACATATGTGCATCCCTATTCCTCAATTCCTCGGTCTCAAATTCCCTATTCAATATTTTTTTCTTAATTATTTCGTAATTTCTCTAAATTCTTTGTAGTGTTATCTCTAATACGAAAATTTTGTACTTTTTTTTTGCTATTGTGGACCTGTAATTTTCCATCAAATAATATTTTATTAACTTCGAACACCCATCCGATAAATCCTGGGTCCACCACTGACTAGGTTTATAAGGAGCATAACACGAGAGCCAATTTTGATAACTAACTTATGTTGGAGAAAATTGTTAATACATATTTTATTGAGAAGCTCAATCGGGTAGAACATGTTTGCTTTGCAGATTGTATTAGTGGAGGTAGATATTGAATCACAACTTAAATATTCGCTGGCAATACCAGGAGCCATAGAAAGAACATGAGAGTTAATCTAGTCCGCCACCTCATTTGTAGGCGTTAGAATAGCTCGTTCACTTAAATATGCAGGGTTTTGATAGCTTGATCCAAAATCTTTGTAGATAGCAGAAACAATTGCGTCGACCTTGTCACCATCGGTTCGAATAAGAAGGTCTTTTGGAATTTCAATCCAAGTGCTATCATGTTCACCCTCGTGAGTAGTAGCTGGCAACTTGCCATCCCCAAGATCTAGTAGCCATTGACTAAATAACACTACATTGTTTTGCCGGTCTATTTGTGGTGTATGATTAGTAAGGCGCATATTTATCTTTAGATGTAAGATTGTCACACAATGCCAAAGAGGCGAGTTCATTATCGTAGCATCTATAACCTGTGATCGAGTTCCTCCCTCAATAACTGGTAATACTTGCCTAAGATCACCTCCTAGTACAACTACCTTACCACCAAAGGGGATATAGATGCAACATATTGTTATACGCGACGGCGGAGGAACGACGAAGTAAACAAGATCAATCGCAGAGAGACACGAGATTTAACGTGGAAAACCCTCTCAAAGCGAGAGGGAAAAAACCACGGGCGCCAGCCAGCAACAATCTTCACTATATCGGGGTGAGGTTACAACGCTGGGGATTTACAACTCTAATTCAATATCCCAAACCGCGGCTTACAGGAAATATATATATATCAGAGAAACCCTAATTCGACTAGGATCCATACTTTAAATTGTCAGCTTCACAATGTCCTAGCACTGATGAGGAGGTTGAGTACATGTCGAGAGTTCCGTATGCTAGTGCTGTTGGGTCTTTGATGTATGTCATGGTTTGCTCTCGTCCGGATTTATCTTATGCTATGAGTTTGGTCAGTAGATATATGGCTAATCCTGGTAAAGAGCATTGGAAGGCCGTTCAGTGGATTTTCAGGTACATGCAAGGCACATCGGATGCTTGTTTGAAGTTTGGCAGGACTGAAAAGGAACTCGTTGGCTATGTTGATTCAGATTATGCTGGTGATTTGGATAAGCGTAGGTCGCTCACAGGTTATGTATTTACCATTGGAGGTTGTGCTGTGAGTTAGAAGGCACATTTGCAGGATGTTGTTGCGCTGTCCACCAGCAAGCGGAATATATGGCTATTTGTGAAGCAAGTAAAGAGTCGATTTAGGTGAAAGGTTTGTTTGTTGAGCTTCTTTGGAGTTGATTCTTGCATTAATCTGTTTTGTGATAGCCAGAGTGCAATTTATCTCACTAAAGATCAGATGTTTCATGAGAGGACAAAGCACATTGAGATTAAATATAATTATGTCAGAGATATTGTAGCAAAGGGTAAGCTAAAGGTATGCAAGTTATCAAAGTTTGCCTTTCTATCATTACTTTCCAATCTCTAAAAGCGACAAATGTATCATATTTACCTTTGTAAAATAAGGCCACACTTTTCTAGAGTAATCATCAATGATAGTAAGCATATAATTTGCACCACCATACGAGGTCTTACGAGAAGGCCCCCACAAATCGGCATGTACATACTCAAGTATACCTTTGGGCGATGTCTGAGGCATTGAATTTTACCCTCTTGTGCTTACCAAAAATGCGGTGCTCACGTAAGTTCATCTTACTCGAGTCGACCATCCAAAGAGTTCCTCTTCATCAATTCGCCATACCAAGTTCACTCATGTGTCCAAGACGCTTATGCCAGAGGTTAGTATTATTATCAGAGACAGTAGCAGCCGTAGCGGAACCACGCAATGTACTTCCTCTAAGCACATATAACTTGGCAGAATTCATATCACCAACCATGTAAATGAGAGAACCTCTTGATACCTTTAAAACTCCACCTGAAGCGGAGTACTTGTCCCCATCATCATCGAGTGTCTTTGAGGAGATGAGATTTCTTGCCATCCTTGGTATATGTCGCACATTGTCCAAAGTGCGCGAACCATGCCATCATGTGTCCTGATCTGAACAGATCCAATGCCTACGATCTCACATGGGTTGTCATCTCCCATGCGAACGACATCTCCACTCTGCACAAGCTTATAAGAACTAAACCATCTCTGTTAATGCAGATATGAAACGAACATGCCGAATCGAGTATCCATTCATCATGACCAGCAACACAACCAGCAAATACGACAAGGCAATCTCCAGAATCAATACTATCAGCACCGGAGACAACAGAGGCATTACCTTCAGATTTATTTTTACGTTGGTATCGGCATTCCTCTTCTCCTTATTCTTTACCTTATAGCAATCCTCGATGAAGTGGTTCGTTTTCTTGCGATACTGCAGAACTTCTTATCCCTGGACTTTGAACGTCCTCTACCATGCTGGCTCTTGTCGCGATTGTTGTTATCATAGGACTTCTGCTCAGATCTGCCCCTGACCTGCAACGCCTCGCCCTTGGAGGACGACGGCTCACCCTGCACCATACCTTTCATCTTCTCCTTACTCTGGAGCGCCTCATAAACCTCCGCTAGGGTTAGTTCATCACGGCTTAACAATATGGTGTCACGGAAATTTGAATATGAACTAGGCAGTGAGCATAGTAACAGAAGACCTAAATCCTCATCATCAAATTTTAACTCCATGGATAACAGATCGGCCACGATCTCCTTAAAGATCGATATGTGGTTCATCACCGATCCTCCCTCCTGCAACTTGTGCGAGAACAACTTCATCTTCATGTGCATCTTACTGGTGAGATCTTTTGACATGCAGATCGATTCCAGTTTCAACCAAAGTTCGCAGCAGTTTTCACTGCGACACTTCTTGCAAGATATCATTAGAAAGATGAAGTTGAATGAGCGTGAGCCTTACGATCTTTACGTTTCTCCTCGAGTCCATTGATCCCGCTCCTTCTTCCCGAAGCAATCTAGGGCCTCATCCAGATCTCGTGATTGGGCGAGTATCGCCTCATCTTCACTGCCACATCGAGAATCTCGTCTTGTAGTCGAGTAGCGGTAGATCAAACTTCATCGACGCCATCGCGATGCCGATCTGAAGAACCTCACTCACGATACCACTTGTTATACGCGACGGCGGAGGAACAGCGAAGTAAACAAGATCAATCGCGAGAGACACGAGATTTAACGTGGAAAACCCTCTCAAAGCGAGAGGAAAAACCACGGCGCTGACCGACAACAATCTTCACTATATCGGGTGAGGTTACAACGGCGGGATTTACAACTCTAATTCAATATCCCAAACAGCGGCTTACAGGAAATATATATATCAGGGAAACCCTAATTCGACTAGGATCCATACTTTAAATTGTCAGCTTCACAATGTCCTAGCACTGATGAGGAGGTTGAGTACATGTCCAGAGTTCCGTATGCTAGTGCTGTTGGGTCAGAGTTCCGCTCCCGCTCCGGCCCTAAGCCTCCGGCGACGGGCCTCCGCTACGCTCCGTCCAGAAGCTGGCCTAATTGATATATAGAATTTGGATCACAAATCAACACATATGAGTCGTTAACCGATAAAAGATCACGAAAAGTTACATCTAAAGCTTCAAAGCATTTTCTGTGCTGTTAGATCATGTGGCTAGGTCTAATATATTTTTGTTGATGAATAATTGACAATGTTGGTGTGTGTGACCTAATGTCGGTTAAGTTGAGAAGAACTTGTGCCGGTAAAATATATTGTTTTGGTCTTTGCATGTGCAGGTAACTCGGAGGCGATCGTAGTCCACGACGGTGATCAGGAGGTGGCTTGGTGCGAAGTCATGGTCCAGAGGGTCGAGGATGCTGGAGGAGACGGTCGGGCTCGAGTTGGGACGTATGGAGATTAAAGATGGATGGTGTGTGTTGGAGCTACGGAGGTGCAGTTCGGAGGCTATGACACATGATAATTTTGGGATGTCCAAAATTGGAAAGCCTACGAATTGGACTTGGGTTGAATTTTATAATCAGATGTTAAACATATGTATTAGACTCTAGGATTAGTGGAAAGTACGTGGGTAATTAAGATTTAGAGGCTGAACGTCTATAAAGGTTGGTGCAGCGGCGGCTGCCATAGTGGTCGGAGGCGTTAGGGCCGGCTGAGGTGAGGTAGGGTGATCGGTAGACAGAAAAGAAAGCTGGTGGCGGCTGTAGTTCATAGCCACGTTTTGGTTCATGCATGTGAGAAGAGAAACCTCATCCTAGGACTCTTGCTGTGCATGATATATGAAGTGATTGATGTGTTGGTGTCATTAAGAGAGTAGAAGAGAAACACCTTTTGGTTTTTGAGTTAATCAAGAATCTTGACAAGAGGTGATGGCGGCTGTGCATGTGCGCTAGCAGTGGCTTGCCGACGTGAGATTTCTTTGGTGCTGTTCGGGCGAAGGAACAGAAAAAAAAACTTTATTGCGATTTGTCTCTTGCTGCCAGCGTGATCTCCAGAATAGATAGATGGTTTTTGATGGCCTTGGGTTTTGAGAGCTAGCACTGCAAGGGCTTGTACGGCTGCTGCACGTACGTGTAAGAGCCGCAACCTTTTGCTTATACAGGGCTGTGCATGTGAATATCACTACGTTCGTGGCGAAAGCAGTGCGATTCGACATGCGGCTCAGGCAAAGGTTACGAAAGGTGAGAAAAATATTTCACAATCATTCACTCTTCTCTAATTATTATTAACGATCTTACATATGCATTATCGAAGTATTGTCCCAAATAACTAAAGAAGTATGTGTAATAAGATCGGCAATCATTGTACCTCGTTTGATGTCACGGAGAGTGTTGATCCTCTGCCAGAAAGCCAAACCACCCGGACAATCTCAAAGAAGCACCCAACTAGTTGTAGTTTCTGCTCACTAGCGGTCACATATTACATATACATATGCCGATATCGACATGCAAAAATTAAACGGGCTTTGAACTCACACTTCTCCAAGCTAATTTCATGTTGCTCATGCAAGACCGCTGAACAAAAGTTCTCTGCGCATAGAAATACAAGGGAATTAGTTTGTAAAGAGCAACGAACCTCAATCTTTCTACCAGTAAGTACGTATGTCACTCTTGGACTCTTGGTTAGTTTCCGGAAAATAAAGTTTGTTGTTACTTTCCTTATAGGTAGAAGCATACTTCGATTCTCTGAGCTCCAGTGCTGATCGGCCTTACTCCCTGTAACTGACTTTGGAAATGAACAGATGGGTCACAGAGTAGAGCGAAGACATGATTGTCGTTCAACATCTGAAAGGAACTCGAACTGCAACAAATTCCTGTGTTTTTTTAACAACATATCTTGATAAAGTTCCAATATACAGTTTTCACCAACTCCTTTATTTAATAGTAGCAGGGTTTTCAATATATATATATATATATACTCCCACTTCTAATATACCACTTAAACGAATATATTATACTTCTTTATCACTTTTAGTATACTTAAATACCAATTATAAGATACTCCAATGTGACTTGATCGGAAAATTTTTTATTGGAGCCCTTTATTTTTGCTATATACCCTTTTTCATACATAAAAGAAGTATATACACAGATTTTGGTATAAAAAGTGGATTTTCATGAAATTTTCATGTAACTCACTTTTGGGTATCTTATAATCATTATTAGAGTATACCTAAATTGATAAAGAGGTATCATCATACCATTTAAGTGGTATATGAGAGAGGTGAGATGCGATCTCAGAGTACATATATATATATATATATATATATATATATATATATATATATATATATATATATATATATATATAATATTGGGGTGGGGGAGTCCGATTTTGCCGATTTTCGGTTTTTTCCGGCAAGTTTCGGCTGAAATTTTCAAACCACAACTTAAATTTCAGAGAAATTTAAACTTCAGTACAAGCACAATGCTTTGAACTAAAAGAAATTCAGAGATGTTGTTAGTTTGTTACCTGGACATAACTATGAACAAAATGATCTACTTCAGTACAAGCACAATGCTTTCAACTAAAAGAAATTCAGAGGTCCTTGATCACCCAAAGGGACATAAATATGAATTGAAATAGACATGTTGCATTTGAGAATCAAAACCGAATAAAATGCAGCCCAGAACATGAAAAAAAATGTTGTGAGGCCGACCTCCATGCGCCGTTGTGAGGCCGACCCTCCAATAGCCGAACCGCCGCCGCCCTGCATGTGCCGTTGAGGAGGCAGGTGCCGAGCTGGAGCTCGGGAGCTTCGACCGTGGGGGAAAGCACAAGAAGATGCCGGTGATGCTTTGGCTTCATTGTGTCGCCTCCTCCTCCAATGTCGGGGATCGAAATCGAGGCTTGCAGTTGCCGGAATCGAGTGGGGAGGGATCGAGTGCGCTGCGAGAAGAGTGTCACGAGACTTGGGCGTGACTGCGTCTTCCGAGGAGGCCGAGTGGGCTGCGCTGCGCAGGCCTCCAACTGCAACAGACCAGGGCGAGCTAATTTGAACCGACTATTTCGGGCCCGGTTTGTAAGTCTACCGGGTGAGGGGGGGGGGGGGGGGGGTTTGTTCGGCAGAACCAATTTGGTCGATTTTTGCCAAAAAAAAAAACCCCTGGTTGCAACACAAGAAAAGGTGAAAACCTAACATAAAAATTCTAAAAAATTTACAGGATGTAGTGGTGGTTATATTATATATCTCTACAGAATTTCATCATCCAACTTAATTATATATGTGAGACACGAAAAATACAAGTGCTTCACTATAATATAGCAAACATTTGTCTTTTTCATAACTTGCAAACGAGATTTCAGTTTGATCTTAAAATTTTGTTATACATACAGAACATACCAGTCCCTACATCTCATAATGTTTTTAAAATTTTTGAAAACTTCTAAGTTTGATCACGGAATTTTCACCGGTTCGCATTTTCACCTGACTTGAATTGTTTCAAGCCACTTAGAAGTTGACATAGTCCAATTCTCCCGCATTAACCTTTTACAGTAAACAATATATAGTGATTTTATTTATTCTTCAGAATGATGAGCTAGACATGTGGAGCTAGCCCTCTCCAACAAAGTCTTCAATCCAACCGACTCTAAAAGCTGAGTTTGTACTTTCTTGCATGGCAGTGAAACCAAGTGTCCTTAAACATCACATTATTCAAATATAGTGCTTTTTACAGCTAGTAGTGCATGTCTACTCACAAGCACAAACACCCATATGCAGCAGTGCAGCACGTACATATCATAGAATTACAGCAATTTCATATTCTTAGAGCCTTCGAGGTTACATTTTCTTAGCTAAGGCTTTGAGGGGTGTAGCTAGATATAACACTGTTCCATACTTTTCATACAAGTCTGTACCAGTTTCCTTGAGCTCTTCAGGAAGAGTCCATTCAAATTGATGTAGCAATGTCCCCAGAACTAGATGCATTAGTTTCTGTCCTAGTGGCAATCCAATGCAAATGCGTCGACCAACACCAAATGGGATTAGCTCAAAATCCCGCCCTAAAAAATTAATGTCATTGTCGATGAATCTCTCGGGTATGAATTTATCTGGGTCATTCCATGCCCCAGCGTTTCGATTGATTGCCCATAGGTTCAAAATTACGTTGGTGCCTTTAGGAATAGTGTAGCCCTGTACCTCTATTTTAGCCTCTGCTCTACGAGGTACTAATGGCGCTACAGCACGAAGTCGAAGGGTTTCTTTCACAACAGCTTGAAGATAAGGGAGTCGAGCAATGTCGGATTCTTCGATTTGCGCATTTGTGCCAATTACACTTGTGAGCTCCTCTTTGATCCTTCGCATTGATTGTGGATTCTGTAGTAGATCTGCCATTGCCCACTCGATTGAAACCGCGATCGTACTAGCTCCAGCGCCATAGAAATCCTGAGATTGGTTCAACACAATTGTATAATTAGAGGCACATGTATATAACAGTTGCAACTCTGCAAGAAGATAAAGGCCAAGTGCATACAGAAAATAGTACTCTCATGGCCTCGTGACTTAGCACGGACCCCTCTTGTCGCCATTCGCGCTCCATGTCAAGCACCACATCTAACAGGTCATTCTTGCGTGCCTCGCCGGCTTCCCGATCACGCCTACGCTGTGCGACCTGTTCATCGTATTGGCGATATGTAATGGTAAATAGTTCCGCCATCCTGCGTCGTATGCCTTGGAGGTCTAGGAAGGCGATCGCCGGGAAGAGGTCCGAAACATTTGGCTTCCCAATCAACAGCAGAGCCTCTTCTACCACCTCCCTAAACACGACCCTCGATTCAGAGTCCAATTCGATGGAGTACATGGCGCTCAACATTAAGCTCAGGACCATGTCAAGCACCACGTGCCTGATGTGGACAGGCTCGCCGCGCGCTGCATGCTCGGAGACGTCGCGGAGCAGTGCCCGAACCTTGTCCTGGCACAGGGACTGCAGCGCGTTGAGCCGCTTCGGCGCGAGCAGTTCCATGGTGCCAAACTTCCGGAAGGCGCGCCACTTGCCGTTCGGGTGCTGGAGCGCTAAAAGAGAGTTGGCGCTGTGCCCCAGGGCGTTGAGGGCGTCGGCGACTGGGCGGCCTGCCAAGTTGTCCTTGTTCTTATGGAAGATCTCGCGCACGACGTCTGGTGTGGACACGACGACGGTGAGGACCGAGCCAAGGCGGACGGACATGACGGGGCCGTAGCGATCAGCAAGGCGTGCGAGGGAGCGATGCTGCTGGTCGCCCTTCCCAAGGGCAAGGAGGTCGCCGATGAGAGGTTTCGGTGGCCAAGGGCCAGGAGGAAGACGGCGGTGGGCGATGGCAAGCAGCTGGAAGATGTAGAAGGAGAAGAGGCCGAGAACAAACCATGGCAAATATGGTACAAGGAAGAAGGCCATTGTACTCAAAACTACACGATATGTTGGGTTTGTATGGTTCATGTGGCTTGCCATGCACTATATGTAGTGTTCCAGCAGCACGATAGCATTTTTATTTTTCTAGTTTTGCTTATTAATTTTTTTTTGAATGAAAGTTTTGCTTATTAAATAATGCAGTTGCTTTTTCGTGTGTTTGTTTCTTAATCATGTATAGCACTCGACCAACCGAACTTTGATCAACAATATCTATCTTTATGAATATTTAGATTGATCAACAATATCTTTATGAATATTTAGATCGATAGATGATATCAGTGTATCGAAATAGTATTATAATATTATAGTTTTGATAGTTTTATTATCAGGGGTTATATATTTGTAAGGGGACTGAAATTTTTAAAAGCATAAGACACAATTTTTATCCATTGGATAATCATTAGGGGTGTAAGTGGACGCGGGCTGTCCGCGAACCCACTAAACCCATCCCACATAAAACAAAAACTGGACGCGGGCTGTCCGCAAACCCACTAAACCCATCCCACATAACTCAAAAATTAAGTGGATGCTTGTGGGACATCCATATATCCCACTACATGGCCGTATATCCCACTACTTCACTTGGCCCACTAAGAAAATCACATGAGCTTCACAAGCCCAATTCGATGATTACACAATCCTCATCCCACTACTACAGAAAAGGTCTTCACAGATGGTTCAAAAACGCCATCACAGACGGTTTCGTGAGCCGTTTGAGTCTATGGGTCAGTGATGACATGAATCATCACAGACGGTTTTTGAACAAGAACCGTCTGTGATAGTCAATTATCACAGACGGTTCTTATTCAGAACCGTCTGTGATAGTCTATTTTCACAGACGGTTCTAAACAAGAACCGTCTGTGATAATTGCTTATCACAGACGGTTCTTGTTCAGAACCATCTGTGATAGTTTTTTCTATTGTAAAAAAAAAATCAGATTTTGAGCTAAACCAATCAATTACTAGACAGTAGTTTCCATATGCAACCTCTAACAAGACAACTAAAATCCAATTATAATTCTGATCGCAAACACATTATAGAAAAGGGAAACCAAAAGGTTTCACAATGTCCTCTCCGAATGAAAAAAAAGAATAAAGTTACAAAGTTAAACTAGTTAGAAACCATCTGTGCCTCCAAGCTCCTGAAGAACTCATTGGCTTCTTGGATTGGTTCAACACTACCTCTCTCTGTACCTCACTAGCATATCACAAGCTGTTCTTGCATGTTGTCCGAATTCGACTCAAACTTGTCAGCAAGGAGAGACGACTGAAAACCTCCAACGGCGCTCCGACCTTAGGTAACACAAAATTAAGACCATTCTTTACAACAAACAGCCAACAAATTGTGTATGTTTTGGGGATGTACACGTACCTTCTGACAGTCTACCTCCTGCGGTAGACAAGGAGCTCCTCCGCATCCCTCCTCCTCGTCGTCGTCGGCTGTGTCTCCTCACCGAACCTCAACGGGGAATCTAGGGTGGTCGCCTGAGCTCGGCGTGGGGAGGGGAGAGGGAGAGACTGATAGAAGACAAAGCTGGGGTGGCTATAATATATAAGGATAGCACCAAAACATTTTGCCTCCCGCGCACACGTTCAAATTTTTTCAAAATCCCGCGCAGCGAATCACAGACGGTTTCATACAAAAACCGTCTGTGATGACATATCACATATGGTTCGTATCACGAACCGTCTGTGATAAGTATCTCATCACAGACGGTTCTTAATATGATCAGTCTGTGATAAGTATCTCATCACAGATGGTTTATATTAAAAACCATCTGTGACTTGGAATTTTCCTTACTCTCTGATTTTACCATGGCTTAGAATTTTCCTTACACTCTGATTACTTTGTGATACGAACCGTCTGTGATATTAGCTCATCACAGACGGTTTTTAGCGCAGCCAGTAACACAGACGGTCTCTAAACCAAAATCGTCTGTGATTGCTTGTAATGCAGATGGTTTTGGTCAACCGTCTGTGATGAGGCGTCCAGTATTAGCGCTTTTGTAGTAGTGTCCCCTTCAACTCGATGTATTCGTCTCTTCAACAACAGGGGTGTGCAGCGGCGGCAGATTTGGCAATGGCGTTGTGGTCGGCTAGAGAGAAGTGGTGTGGCAAAGCAAGGTTGGTGAAGCCACGCATTGGAGGCATCTCTATTTCTTCTTGATTCTTTCGTCTCTCAAAACCCTAGCATCTAATACGGCATGGAGGATAGCGAGAGCTTATCGTCGGGTACGGCTGACCTTGCTGAGAAGCTAGTAGGGCTCTCCGCAGGCGGCAGGGAAGAGCCACACCTTTCCTAACGCTTGGCGGCAATGAGCAGCGACAGCCACTGCTGTCCAAGAAGTGCGCCTCCTCTCCTTCCCTCTTGCATCATCCACTTATAATTTTGTTTGTTTTTTTCATGAGTTAATGCTGGGCGCAAATCCAGTAAAGAAGAGGAGAGAAAACATGTAGTGATTTCATAGGATCTCATTGACGTAAGCATCTGGGCATCAACAACTGCTATCATGCTCCTCACAGACGCTGGCCAGCGACGCCGACAAGTCGGTGTTCGGGGGGGGGGGGGGGGGAGTGTCGTTAGACGTGTCCTATGAACAATTATGGTCTCAGTGAGCAAAGTAATTGATCATGAAGTCGCGGGCATCATAGGCGCTGCGTTGCCCGCATAAGAGTTTTGTGGGCTGCCGCATTGACCTGCATAAAAGATTGCGGCCAAGTGGCCCATGTGCGGCTAGCCCGCAATATGTCCCACTTTCATCCTTAATAATCATCCAATTATATGGTATATCAATATCCATATAAATCCAATGACCACAGAAAATAACTTAGACTTTAGGAAAAATCAGACAACTTACAAATAGCAAAAGCATTATATATATATTACAATATAAATTAAAGGTAAATACTATGTTTTGTAGACTTTATCAACGTCCAAAATGCCACTTTTTTTAAACAAAAGGTCCTAGTATCATGCTTCGCACTTATGTTAACCCATGGTACATTGTTAAACTGTGTTGTGCTACAAGTCAACACACCGATTCCTTTCGGATTCATATATACTAGGATGAAATTGCGCCAGATTTAAAAGTCTGCGATTCATAGTTTTGTAATTTATTCTTTCGCAATAATTAAAGGTTTTGTATGTACAGACGGCGTATTTGATGGTATTATCATATGATAATACTATATTTGTATTTATTTGTTGTACTATACGTCTATATATTCTAAATATATAGAATAGTGGAATCTCTATTTGTGAAATCTCATGACTATCATTTTTTTTTTGCCGGTGAAATCTGTTAAACAAGATTTAGCCTACTTTAATTGCAATCAATTAGAATAATAAATAAGAACTGTTGTATTTTGTAACTGCATTTTTCTCTTGGTACTTTGGTTCTTTTATCTAGACCTTCTTTATATGTAGTTTTATATATCTATAAAGAAACCAAACAAGTATGTCGCCATGGACGACCAGTATTTATATGAAAGAGATGCTTTTTCTTCAGTCAAAACCATCTCAGAATCTTTCTAAACTTTTTCAGACTATAAACAATAGAAATAATTGGTTCCATAGCATCAAAAGGCACACATTTTAGGAAAATACCATCAAAAGATTTCCGTTCAGTTTTTTACCACTGAAAGTTTGCTCCGTTCGATTTTGTACCATTCTGTCCATTTTAGTGTTAGTAGCGTAAGTGAAATGACGAAAATGCGCTCACCCTTAGGTGCTACTATGGCTGGGACGTACGGTGGGAGCCTTCCCACCGTACAGTCCCAATGCGCAATGCAACATAGAGAAAAGCTAGATGCAACATTTTTTTGGCTTGCTGCAACATATCAAATATTTATATGTAACATTGTCTCAAAAATTTCAGGATCAAGCAAACAACATCCTCATAATCAAAACAACACAACTATTATCAGAAAATCAGGCACACAAACACATCTGGAGATGCCAAACATATCAAAAAAAAAAATGCAACATCTCAGAATTTTGTATGTACCATTTTTTTCGTCATATGTAACAAATTTTCCCCTCGTGTGCAATAAATTTTTCCATAGTTGCAACATTCTTCCCTCCGGCTCTCTTGCTCTGCTCCCGCACCAACTCACGAGGGAGGGAATGAGACATGAGAGAGAGGACTGGCGTGGGCAGGAGGGGAAGCCAGCACGGAGGAGCCAGGCCGGCACGGAGGGCGTTCAACAGCAACTGAATCAACAACAAACAGAAGATGAAATTTCATATCTGAAATTTGTGTGAGGGGAGGTGGAGTCTTACCTCGCCGGACTCTGGATGCGCAGAGCAGCTGGAGGGGAGGAGGGAACGATGCTTGGGGAGGAGGCAGGGATGGCAGCGCGCGGGGTGGAACTTGGGGCGGCGGTGGGTCAGTGTCGGTTAAGGCGTCGAGGGACGGCGGAGCAGCGCATGCCACTCGTGCGCGGGGACAACAGAGCATGACGTCGCCAGGCGACGCTCGGCGCTGGCACAAAGGCAGGCGGGGACGGCGACGTGAGGGAGGAGACAGCAAGGGAGGACGAGGAGGAGGTGGAACAACTGCGGGGTGGGAGGCAGAGGCGGTGGCAATGGTGGAGGAGGAAGCTCGGGGGGAGGAGGGAGGCAAGCATGATGGCGGAGGAGGAGACGGAGAGAGTAAGTGGTGGAGTGAGCGATAGAGCGATGGGGATAAGGGGATAAGAGCGAAGGTAGTAGATGAGAGCGACAAGATAAGATGAAGTGGAGTGCTTTCGGTGCGTCGGACGCACACATTGTATCGATTCCTATATATATATATATATATATATATATATATATATATATATATATATATATATATATATATATATATATATATATATATATATATATATGCTGTCTTTACCAACTTGTCATCATTAAGTGCATTGGCTCCCATTTCTAGTTTCTTTTCTTTCTCTTTCGATCGTATGAGTTATCTAACCTGCAAAAGGTTGATTCGAAGTAGAACCAATCCGAAGACAAAATCTATCGTCTGTGCTTAGGAAAAGACTCATAATCAGCTAGGCCACCTCATTCCTTAAAAATATTATCATGAATTACTTGGATTATTGCTCGAGTTGCTACAAATTAGAAAGTACTTCATACTCTTGCGAAGTTATATATGCCTTTAACAAGGGTGTATGCTCACATGGTAATGGCGATTCTTTTTATGACGATGGTTTGGTGCGATTGCAGTGGGTCATGTTCTCAAATATGAGATTTTGTCGTTCACCTGTCATATTTGCATGCAACATGCTTTTTGACTACAACAAGACTAGCCTCTAGTAACACATCTATGTGTTGCCGGAACTCCAAATAAGTGTTGCAAGAACCTATAGAAACATATTTGATATGCGTTGTAATTAGCGATGTGGCCACAGGTAATCTACTGCAAACATTAGAAATGTTGTTATGAATAGTTAACGGTGTCGTTGGTAGTCTACTGCAATTGCTACACACTAGATGTGATTCTGTATGTAATTAAAGGGATTTTTTTTATTGTTCAATTCTTTTTTATTAATATTTTAAACTTAAGCCCTCGCCATCTTTATTTTCAATTTTAACCCCTTTGGTCATGTCATTACCCGTAGTGTGACCAAAACGTACTATCACGCCACCTATCGCGTCATGGCCCAAGCTGTCACGCAAGCCCTCGTCCGCGCGCCATGCTAGCGTGGAGGGCTTGCGTGGCATCTGTCACGCTCGCACCCATGGTATGACGAGTTAGATTGTTACGCCATGAACGTTGGCATGACAATGGTAACTTAATTGTTTCGGCGTAGCCAGTTCTTCATTTCTCCCATCTTCCCCATCCACTCCCATTTCCAACAGCCTCCATCCTCCCGCCGCCGGTCGTCCTCCCCCACCGGACTTCCCCTCCACCCGGCGGCCGTCCTCCCCTCGATGGCGGTCCTCCCGGTGTTTGTGCTCCTCGGCCGGTCTTCATTCCCCATCGACCGACCTCCCCACGCTGCGCGCCGCCCCCCCCGGTCTTCATCCCCTACCGGGCGAAGGTAAAAAAAATGTATGTGTATGTTGTATGTGATGAAATGGTGTGCCGCCTTTTTGTGGGATGTTTGATTGTACTCATGGGGCAGAAGTGAACGCTAGAATTATTGTCTCCCGGATATTCATGAATTGCAATGGATGTAGCTTGCTCACTCTGAATATGATCCTGCATGGGGATGACAGTAATTAGGAGCTGTTAATTGAAATAAATCCAGTGGTTATGCTATGTGCTTACCTTGAAAGAATGCATGCTATGTGAACATATATAAAACCTCAGATGCCTCCATCATTCGTACAAGTTTTATTCAGCTGCCCAGCCCTCAAATCACTCTGCATGTAACAGCATAAATATCGAGTTTGCTTCATGGGCTTCATCATATCTGAAATTTTGGCATATGTGGCCCCCTAATCAGTTTAATTTTCAGAACTAGCCCTCTTTCGTCATAATTAGCAAAATTGGCCCTCGCTCATCCCAGAGGCCCCGGGCGCAGCAGGTACCTGCCCCTAGTGGTGTGCGCGGCAGGTCGCCTGCCCCCGCCACCGGGCGCTGCAGGTAGAGGACAATCCAGGAAAAAAGGAAAAAAACAAAATTTCAAACAAATTACACAAAAAATTTCTGAATTTAATTGAAGTTTATTTCATTCATTAAAAATGGTTTATTTTTTTCAGAATTTTACAATTAAGCTTTAATTAATCCATTAAAATAGAAATTTTGTAAAGTAGCTGGAGGCGGTTTTTGAATCCTTTTTTTAATTTTTTTAAGTTAATCCCTCTCGAACTATCCGTAACTTAGAACTAGAGAATGTATCTGCGAACCATCCTTTTAACATTTTGTGATCGTCGTATGTTGTTCTAGAGCAGTGAATACTTATATGGACTCGCGATAGGAAGTTGAAACCCTGAAGTAGTTGGTCTGTTTGTGATTTTCGTAGATTTTGAATGGTACAAAATCTATTACACTCGCAATAACATTTTGTGATTATCTTGTTCTAGTGCGGTCAATTTCTGTAGAATTTTGTGAGGACGTTTGAGATATTGATGATTCGTATGTAGGAAGGTAAGTGATAACATATTACTGCTATCCGTGCTTTATCGTGGACGTTTGAGGTATCAATTAAGAACATTGCCAATAACATATTAGTATTGTTCGTGCTTTGTCATGGACGATTTAGGTATCATTGATTTGTAAGTAGGAAGGTAAGTTATATTCCGATGTGCCAAAGAATTCAGACACGATGCACAATTTTGGAGAAATGACGCAACGTTAACAATACGATAGTTGATCCGACAAGAGGGGTTACATGGCACGCAGTCTAATGAACCAAGGACGGTACACGCATACCTTTAGGGAATTAGAAATACATGGTACATACGGATGAAGAGGGTCGAACTATTGCGTGGATCGGGGCCATTTGCCCTTCCTTGTGAGCTCGGCATTGTATTCCTCGCCGGCCGCCTTGGCCTCGGTCACCATTTCCCTCTTTTTCTCGCGCTCCCTCTCGCAAGCCTCGCACTCCCTATGCCTGCATGCCTCGAGATGGGCCTACGTCTCTCGTCGGATACGCAAGTTGTGGTCTTCGGTGCGGCGCTCCTCCTCCCTCCTCTCGCGGTCCCTGTTGGCATCACACTCTTGGCAGTCCAGAGTCCACTGGTCGTGTGGGTGGATCTCTAGGTTGATCCACTTGTGGTAGCCACATAGCAGATCCAGGGACTATAGGTAGACGGAAGAGGTTGTTAGTGCGGACTTTTAACGAGAATTGATAAGGGAACGTATTGTAACCTGTCCTTACCGGCTGCCGATAGCGGCTAGTGTCCCAACGGCGGTCGGGATAGTCGCTGGAGTAGTTCGTGCAACCCTAGTAACGCATGCCTAGGCTTAGCGAATGCTTGCACTTTAAGAACTTGCAGCTGTCCCTGCACCAACAGAGGGGTGGTGTCTCCCTCTCAGGCCGGTGTTGCGGTGAATGCTCGGTTGGGATGTTGTGGTAGGGTTTGTTGCTACGGGGGGCAACATCGTTGCGGGGAGGTGGCCTCCTAACACACTCCCTTTGTTCCTCCTAAGCCGCATACTCCCTTTGCATTTTGCGGATCTCCTGCTAGGGCTTGTCCATTTGAGCGAGATTGTATTGAAGTCTGGATGCAGGAGAACCAAGCGTAGAAGGGGTAGTACTCATATGCCGAGCCGGCGCTGCGTACGCGGCTGAATTATAATTCGGTTGAGGGAAATTCGCGTCCGACTGACTCGTCGGGTCACGTCGCTGGGCAAAGCTGACTCGTTTGGTCATGTCGCTGGGCAAAGCTGACTCGTCTAGTCACGTCGCTATGCAAAGCTGACTCATCTGGTCATATTGCTGGGCAAAGCTAACTCCTTTGGTCATGTCGCTGGGCAAAGCTGACTCGTCTGGTCACGTCGCTGCGCAAAGCTAACTCGTCGGATCACGTCACTGTGCTGAGCTGACTCGTCGGATCATGTCACTGCGCAAAGCTGACTCGTCTGGTCACGTTGCTGGGCAAAGCTGACTCGTTGGGTCACATCGCTACGCAAAGCTGACTCATCGGGTGATGTCGCTGCGCAAAACTGCCATATTTGGTCTTTTCACTATGCAAGGCTGTCTCCTTTGGTCTTGTCACTGCGCAAGGCTGTCTCCTTTGGTCTTGTCACTGCGCAAAGTAGCCTGCCCCGTGTAGTCTTGTCACTGCGCAAAGCAGTCTGCCCGGTCTGGTCTTTTCATCTGCAAGCTAACACATTACCTGCTTTATAAGCCTCCTCCCACGGTCTATATATTAGCCGCACGCTCCGAAAGTAGGAGCACTGGACCCTCCAAACCATAGGAAGAAGGACCTTCTCTGTTGTCCACTAACATACCATGGCAGATACCGAGGGACCAACCCAATCCGGGTCGCCGAAGCAAGACCTTCCCCTCGAAAGGAGGGAGGACTTCGTCCCTAACTACCGGTTGATGTCGAACAAGCGTGCTCAATTGGTATAGCTGAAATGCGGACACAGGGAGGATGCTGTCGTGCAGGTCCTTGATGGCCATTTCGATGGCGGACGACATTTCTTCCGATGCCCACACTCTGGGGTATAATTAGCAAATAGTTTGCTTTATGTTACTACTAATAGAGCTTCCATGTTAACCCTCCTTTCCAACAGATGGCAAAATATGACTTTGTTCGCTGGATCGATCCTCCCCATAAATGACATGTGATGTACGTGTATACATTGTGGAACTGAATCTTTGAGTTGGAGGCATGGATTGACTATCTCAACGAGAAAAATGATGACATCCCCAACAGATGCAGCGCGAGAAGGGAAACGACGAGGTCGTGAACATAGGAAGTTCCTATGATCCCACATGCTGCTGCGCGAACCCTAGCTGCATATGTGCGTGCCACTACAACGACAGACAGCCACGTCTAAGGTGCCCCGCTGTACAACACTCTATGTGGGTAGCACGAGGCACCTTCTACCATTAGGCACGGCTGGAGAAGGTTGTACCTCCATACTGTCCCCTTATGTATGCAATTATGTTCAATCTCGTAAAGCATGTAACTAAATGTTCGACGCATCATTGCGGTTGCCTTTTATCGAGTTGGACTACTGCATCGATGTGTCGCGTGCATTAAGCTATAGGCGTCGATATGCATAGAACAAACATGCATTGTATGAACGAGTACACATAAGAATGCAAAAGTATTACAGGCATCACACATTCCTGTTTATCATTTATTTATCTTCTTTTCGTCACATCGTCGTCATGTTGTGTCACGTCGAGTCACTCGTTGGCTGCGTAGGACAAATCTTGGAGCACTGTAGCATCATTTCTGCGTAAAGCAACTTGGTCTTTGGGTCACATCGCAAAGTTGCCCTTGTTGTGGGGCGTGGTAGGGACCTGTCCCCTGTGCCAGGGGTCGTAGGTGACACCCTGGGGTCATTTCCGGTAGTCGTTTTCTCCCTTGCTTATCGATTTAAATGCGCGGCCGCGCACTCATTCTTCAGAAGCCTTAGTTCCAACTCACGAAATTTTCACACTCGCTCGGTCGTTCCTCTCAGGCATCTGTCCCTCTCTGTTTGGTGCGTCCCTCTGTCCAAGCAGGTGAATTAGTACTTAACTGTTTTGTTAGTCCTTTGTTCGCACCATTTGCCGAAGTTGTTACTAATGCGATGCATATTTGAATTTGCAGTCCTCCGTGTCTAAGGTTAAGAGATGGTAACGCCGTAACAATAAGTTTATTTTAGCAACGTATGTATGTTTTTTGCTAATTTTTTGTTGAAATATTGTGTTATTTTCGTCAGAAATGGAGACACTGTATGTGTTCCACGGTAACGTGCGTGGTGGCCCAGACGGAGTTGACATGTCGAGCTGCCATAGGGCCTTGCTAAACGTTCCCAACCTGGCACACATCGATTTGCTCGAGCTACGGCGGTGCATTCGGCTATTGTTCGATAGGCATGTCGCCAAGAATAAGATAGTAATACAGGCGGTCACCGCCACCACGGTCCCACCACACGGGCGGATGTTGTAGGGCCTGGCGAAGGTGACCAACAGTGCCATGTGGGCACAGTACAAGGAGATCGTTAGCAATCCTCGCGTTCTGATCTATCGACGACCCATGGTGTATGTCCATTTTGTTTATCTCGTTGTGTCCTATGGGAGTGCGCCGTTACCGTCTTGTCCCCCTCTTCGGTTTGTTGATGATGTGAGAGGTCTCGGAAGGGCGAGACGTCGGTGGGCAGGATACTCCAGTTGATGGAGATTTTGGTAGTTTTCAACCGAATGAAGGTGTGGATAAATGGCTGGATGCTCGTGTGGACTATCACGAGATTATTGATGGCATGTCCGAGGGCACTACCACCGAAGATGAGGACGACTTTGACTCGCAATCCAGCGAGGACGAAGCCGACGATGAGGGTGGGGTCGTTGGTGGCATTGTTTCCACCGACATGGACTATGTTCCAAGTCGGTTGGATTGGTAAGCGGCCTTTTCCCTTGTTCTGCCACAGGATCACGAGTCTTCGTGGGCCTTCGATGCGGATACCCTGCTTGTGGGACAACATTTCCCACACAAGAATGCAGCAAAGCAAGCTATCGCCAGTTTCACGGTGAATACCAATCGGACTTACTGAGTTTACAGGTGAGTTTCGACGTTGTTTGTTGTATCTTCAACTATCTACAATACGTCCTACTAACCATTATATGTATTCCATTATATGTAGGTCTAACCCTGACACGTACATAGTTAAATGTGTGGTTAGCTCTTGCCCTGGGAAAGTCCGTGCGCAGAGATTCCCTGTGGCGGGAACAGACTTCCGCATCACAGTCATCACGGATCACACATGTGAGCTTCAGGAGCCATTGCAAATGCATAGGAATGTGACCTCGGGCTACATCGCGACCATCATAAGCCATTTAGTTGTCGCCGATGTGACCATTTAACCGAAGGTCCTAATGGTTCATGTAGCGAATACAGTAGGGTATGCCGTTAGCTATAGTAAGGCCTGGCGGGCGAAGTGGAAGGTGCTCAAAGGGTTGTACGGTACCTACAAGGAGCCGCATGACCTAGTCCCCAGAATGTTGAAGCAAATCACGGATGCTAATCCGGGGATGTGTGTCAACAGGGTCGAGAGGCCCCACCCGTCAAACATCCCACATGACCTAATCCTTGATCGAGTTTTCTGGGCATTTGGCCCGGCAATGCAGGCTTCTCCTACTGCCGTCCCGTCCTCACTATGGACGGTGCATTCCTTTGTGGGAAGTACAAGGGCACCATTCTCACCGCTATTACTGTTGATGCTAATGACCAGTTGCTCCAAATTGCCTTCATAATTATGGAGAATGGGAACACTGAAAGTTGGTTGTGGTTCCTAGTCAACATAAAGCAACATGTTGTAAGGGACTAGCCGAATGTGTGCATCATCATCGACCGTCATGCCGAGTTGTTGTCCGCACTGCAAACCATGCAGCACGGTACGAGCCCGTCGTACCAATGGAATGATATGGTACACATTGGTGCATGCGGCATCTTACCGCCAACTTCCACACGCGCTTTCGGAGCAAGGACCTCATGAAGAAGTTCAAGAAGCTATGCCTGCAGAACCAGAAGCGCAAGTTCGATGCCGTGTGGCGGGAGCTTGAGGTCGAAACCGAGCGTGCAAGTGGAGGTTCTAGGCAAGGCGCACCACAAAGTGAGTTCGCTGAGTGGATGAGCGTGCATGCCCCCGACTATGAGAAATGATCCCTTCTTCACGACACCTATGGTGCTCGCTACGACATCATGACAACCAATATGTCCGAGGTGTACAACGGTGTATTGAAAGGGGTCCGTGCCCTGCCCATCACCGCCGTCGTCGAGGAGATATGGAACCGTACGGTCGGTTACTTAGTCAATCGGGCAATGATGGCCAAGCACCATTTGGACGAAGGGAAGTAGTACTCGGAGGTTACCCTTGCCTACATGGAGAAGAAGATTACCAAGGCCCGATCCCATGTAGCTCACACAATGGATGGCGTGAGGAGGAAGTTCGAGATCCGCCTGCGGGACAAGTACGTTTGTGGCCACATGTGAGGTGGCCGGAAGCATGTTCGCACCATAGGCAATGTGGCAGTTTGCACCTGCAACAAGCCTCAACTCCTGCACAAGCCTTGCTCCCACGTATATGCTGCATGTGCTGTATTTAACCAATCTTGTGGCATGTACGTGTCGGATCACTACGACATACGTCACCTGTATGATACTTGGAACGGGGAGTTCAACTCCTACGGCGTGGAAGGCCACTACAGGGACCTATGGCTGGGAGCAGTGAAGTGGTCACCGAATGAAGCACTGTGCCATCCAGGGCGTGGGAGGCGTCGGTCAAGGCATATCCGCAACGACATGGATGCGAGCCAACGTGGAGACCAGCCAAGACCAACGAGGTGTACGCTATGCAAGAATCGTGGGCACTCGTTCAGGAACTGCCCCAACAGGCCTTCTTCTTCCGGCCCCACTTAGTATCTATAAGCTATCTAGTGTATTGAGTCACATCCTCAAATTAATAAAGAGGATTACTATGCATCTCATGAGCATGCATCATTGTTTTGAAGCTTTTACTTAAAGTATTGCACTTAGAAAAATCTGAAACAAACATTAAAACATACAACTTTAATTTGAACTTCCTAAAGAAATACAGTGGTCATGTACAGCTTTGCAGAGAGTGGTCACATCCTGCTTTCCATACAGTGCTCACATTCTGCTTTGCAAAGAGTGGTTGCGTCCTGCTTTCCATACAGTGGTCATGTTCTGCTTTGCAGAGTGTGGTCACGTCCGGCTTTCCGCCTAGTGCTCCCTTCGTGTTGTCAAGGCTATTATATATGCATGCTTTAGCTGCCATTCACCTCACTCTTCTCTTCTCTTCCTTCGTGCTGCCATTCACCTCCCTCTTCTCTTCCTTCGTGCTGCCATCCAGTGTAAAACGATATGTCTCCGGCCTCATCTAACTTTCGAGTGAGCAGACAATTAGAATCACTACACCAGCACCTGGTTTGCCCTCATTGCAGGGATCCGATGAATGTGTTCACCTCGCATACACCAACGAATCCATCCTGAGTGTTCATGAAGTGTTCAAATCTTACGGTAACTTGTGCAAAATCACCCGAATGAATTCCATTTCAATACAATGTTTTCTTATTTTCATTTTAAGCTACAATTCCTTTGCAGAACACACCATGTCGGTTTTAGCAGTGGGCTGATGAAGCTATCCCAGTGGTTCGAGATATTGCCATGCAAGTTGCTGCCTTGCAAGAAGAGTCGCGTGGTGTTGCTGCATTTCGTGCGATAGCTAGACTATCCGATCAACCATTACAAAATGAAGAGAACATACTTAAAAGACTGGATGAAAGGATGGAGATTGTTGAGAAGATTAGTTAAGATAGTTAGTTTCGTGGTTTTTCTTCTATTATATGTTGTTCTTGCTAAGTAGAACTTCAGTTGTAATGAGATTAAACTGTCCACTATAACATTCCAAAACTTGGTTTGTATTTCAAATGTATGAAAATGAGGAGAAATTAAAATTTTTGTTGCATCATGTTGTTATTGGTTTTTTTTTTGGAAATTCTTTCAAAGGATTTCCTAATTTCAAAAACTAAATGCTTCAATTGTCTAGAAGCATAATTTTTGAAAACTTTTTAGGCAAAACTTGTGATCATCCTTTGGAATTAATTTCCCTAGGTTCTGGATCACCTTAGTGACTTCTCTGAAAAATTTCAAAATGTTTAGATTTTATTTGCTATTTTAAAAGGGCTAGTCAAACCTGTTAGTTCCTTGGTCAAACACCTAGATCAGCACCTTGAAATATTTCTTGAGAATAATGCAATGCATGAAAACCTCTAGAAATTTTATGCAAGGTTTTACCTGAAGTCCTAAACCTCCTGTTAAAATTTTAAAATTTTTGGAGTTGTTATACTAGGTCTAAAATTCCTTAGAACTCTCAGCTTATTTGCTAATTCTTAGCCTAGTTACTGTTGGGCTGACCGAGCCACCTTGACTCGGCCGAACCCAACTCACTCAGCCGCACCAGACCCAAGCCCGCACCACTTTACCCTTTCTCCTTGGATCGTACGATTGGATATCAATGGTGAGAGTTGAGTGGGCCGTTCGGACCATCCCAACATCCCCCTCACTATAAACCGTCTGATCCAAATCGTGCGGTCCACAAGATCAAACTGATCAGACGGTCCGAAGTCTCTCTTGATCTGAACCATCCGATTTCAATCGTGTGGCCCAAACCACTCCGACCCAAGAGAGTCGGCTGAACCTAACCAACTAAATGTACCACCGAGCCAGGCTCCGACCCGATCTCGTATCAACCACTGACCACTAAACATCCATTTTGAGATCAACGTTCCTAATCTCTTGGAGTGACGAGGATCTAAATAATCCTCATTTATTTACTCCATAATCAAGAAATATGACGTCATAAGACATACCCCTTAGAATATCAAAAGGGAAGAACTAGTCAGGAAGTCGTAGACCACCCTACGACTACCCCCTGGTCGTAAGCTCTTCTACGACCACGGGATAATCCCTACGACTACCCCCTGGTCGTAAGCTCTTCTACGACCATGGTATAATCGTTACGACTACTACTTAGTCGTAAGCTTTTCTACGACTATGGTATGATCGTTACGAGTATGTCTGGTCGTAAGTTTTTCTACGATCGGGGCTCGCACGGGTTCCTCACGACTTCATCGACCCACCCGCTTGTGGCCCATTAAAAGCGCTGAGAATCTAAGCAGTCAAAATACGCAGTTATCTCTGACATAACTGTAGATAATTCCCACTATCTCTGACTGGTAACTGATTGACAGCATGGGGAGGTTACTACTCCGGTAATTACTCTCATTATTACATAATAATGAGCGACTAATTAGCCTGGAAGGACAACGTCCACTATTGCTTAGTATAAATAGGTATCTGTTAGAGATAGAGAAAGAGACCTTTTTGGGGGAAAAGAAGAAAGAGAGCATACTTATTCGATTGTAATCCAAAGAGCAAATACAAGATACACAGGAGTAGGGTTGTTATTCTCACCGGAGAAGGCCCGAACCTGTATAAAAATCCCCGTGTCTTCTTCGTCTGTGTGATCTATTGTGGAGACCCCCCGAATCAAACAATCTTTACGTAAGATCGGTTCTAAAACACCGACAGTTGGCGCCGACCGTGGGGACCCTCTCGTAATTCCTTGTCACGCTTCTTCCTTTTCTCTTTTATGCTACCATGCCGGAGAATGGAATGAGGAGAATTGGTTTGACTTGGCCGACACGCAGACATCGACATGGATGCCGGTCTCGAATACGAACCGAGTATCGATCTTCGACGGTATTGCGCCTCGGAGATCTTCTATCGATCTCTGAGATCGCATTACCACCGAGTCGAGGAGGATCCTTATCCCCACGACGAAGACGCCCACCGAGGATCAATTTCTCGGGAGGCAAGGGTCAACTCGACCGACAAGAATACTGTCTCGTGGCAAACTCGCAACACGACGCGAGCTTTTCCTCTAAGTGTTCGAGTCCCCCGCACGATTCGAGTTGGCGAGACAAGTTCGAAGCCATTATCCCG
The DNA here is from genome assembly GCA_036346255.1 of Ampelocalamus luodianensis. NCBI lineage: Eukaryota > Viridiplantae > Streptophyta > Magnoliopsida > Poales > Poaceae > Ampelocalamus > Ampelocalamus luodianensis. Next base: position 14,616,762 of record CM070622.1, read on the forward strand.
AGCTCCATCGACATCCGATGGTCCTCTCTCCGAGCATTTCGCAGGAAGAGGATCGAACATGCCGTTCATCCAAATTCAACCGTCCCGACGCAGAGCCACTGCATCGAGACGGTTATAACCCGAGTTCCCCTACCGAGGGGTTTACTCCAAGTCGCCAGATGGTGTCGCCGACCACTCCTCCGGTGAGGAGATCTCGGCGCAAGTGGAAGTCATCCACGGAGGTCTTCGCCCTTCCTCCGATCGGGATCGTTCTCCCGTAAGAAGGATTGGACATGCTTCCCGCCGAGCATACTCTACACCACCTCGTCGTAATGGCAAGGACACCACACCGCGAACGAAACGAACACTTTGATGAACGCGGGACATCCTCAACATTCTCGCGCCCATTAAAACAAGTTCAAGGGTGCGAAATAGACCATTCGAGGCAATTCGACGGAAGAAAATAGTGGCTCGGAAGAACCTCCCCGAGCGCTTATTTCCAAATGAAGGAAGCTCAAGAACTCCAAAGACATCAATGATTTGGTTGGAGAACCCGACCCAAGAACTCGCCGAGCACCGTGTTATGATCTTTTGCCGAGGAGATCGCGCAAAGACTTCGTAACATGATGGCCAAACTCGAGCGACGAGGTCGACCACAACCACGAAGTCGTAATAGTGCGGCTACTTCTTCTGCCATCCGTTCAGGAAACTCGTCGCACGGAAGGCGGCACGACTCTCCCTCATGTCGTTCTCTCGACATGAGAAAAATGCCACAAGCCAACGGGAGGGGTGATCTTTCACCACTTCAGCGACCAGACGCACAGCGGCAAGCGGGGTACGAGGAGTATTTCCCCCATAAGGTCGAGGCCTATTATAGGCCTAGTCCCCATGGTCGGGTATCGACGAGTTCGATCGCCCGGCGACATTAACCCTTCGTTTCTGCAAAAAAGAAGACAAGAGGTTATCTCGGGATGTCGGGCGTTCTCGCCTGACCTTCGAGCGGTTCGTTGGCCGCCTCGATTTCGACCGACGAATATGGAGAAATTCGATGGAACTCAAAACCCCATCGAGTTCCTCCAAATCTACACTACAGCTATCCGAGCTGCAGGAGGAGGAGAGCATGTCATGGCGAATTACCTTCCGACTGTGCTCGAAGGATCGGCGCGATCATGGCTTCTAAACCAACCATTTGAGTCGATCTACTCGTGGCAACACCTCTCGTGATCTCATGCCGCTAATTTCAGGAACTTACAATCGCCAGAAAGGAGGATGACCTGCACCGGATAAGACAGAACAACCATGAAACGCTACGACAATTCATCAGACGCTTCAGTCAGGTTCGAAACTCTATTCCGGAAGTTTCTGACTCATTTGTGATCAGGGCTTTCAAATAGGGAGTCCGTAGCAGAAGAATAACAGCGGACATCGCCTTACATCCACCTGCCACCGTCGCTGAGCTCTTTGAGATGGCTGATAGATATGCGACTGCTGCTGAAGCGATCGAATGGAACGATACCATCGATCTCAAATATGGCATCCTGGGAAGCAAAGTAAAGTGGTAAGAAAAAGGATAAAAGGCTAGGAAATCTAAGAACAAAGCGAAAAGTCAAAATCTCCGGATGCGGTTCTAAGGAGGTCCTAGCCGTAGCGATAAGGAGCCACACAACCCCAAGCAAAATCCCGATCAAGTAAAGGTAAACGCCAAGATCGGAGAAACGACAAACCTGTGTGGTGTCCTTTTCATAAAAAGAAGGGCATGACTCAGAATCGCCGAGTTTTCTTACTAAACTCGAGGACTATTATTCGCAAAGGGCCACTTCCTATTCTTGAACAGGTGGGCCAAACCGGTGGACAAAAGGAGTCGGATGATGAGGAGATGCCGTTCTAGGATCCGCAAAGACACCATTGATCACATCTATGGGGGTCTTGACATACGAATCACGAAGACAAACAAAGCGATCGAACGTGAGGTAAACACAATCGACTCTCCTCTTGTCAATAAATTACGAAGTGGTGGAAATCACCCTTGCTTTCGAGAAAGGTGATTGTCCGATACCTTCGACTAGACCAGTCGATTTCGATAGTAGTCGAACCCACCATCAACAATTGTCGAGTCAATCGAGTTTTAGTTGATGGTGGAAGCTCGATAAATATATCGCTTACGAGTACCTGGACGAGATGCAAGTACCCAGGACAAAGGTAAGACCGGTACGATATTCATTTCATGGAATCGTACCGGGGTCTTCGGCCAAACCCATTGGCCAAGTTTCTCTTCCTTTAACGTTTGGATCACCAAGCAATTTCAGGACAGAGAAAGTCTCCTTTGATGTAGTCGATTTCGATACGGCATATAACGCCATACTCGGACGACCTACTTTGGCAAAAATTTTGATAGCTACTCACTATGGGTACCAATGTCTTAAGATGCCAGGTCCCAAAGGAGTGATCACAATATGTTGTGACAAGAAGATGGCGCATTCCTGCGACCGTCGTTCCCTTGAGATGGTTGGACAACTACCAACTCGAGACGAAAGTCAGCCTTCGACTAGCAAATCAAGCCTAAAGTTGCACCTAAGCGAGCGACTGTGTCAAAGAGGTTCCTCCGACGCAGAGGAGCCCTCGAAGACTGTTCGCATTGGGGATTCTTCCGACCCTAAATAGGAAGACGCCCTCATCACCTTCCTCCAGGCAAACGCTGATGTCTTTGCGTGGCAAGCATCCGACATGCCCGGAGTCCCAAGGAATGTGATCGAGCACAAGCTAGCCTTACGGCCTGATAAACTACCCGTAAAACAAAAGTTACGGAGATTTGCCCCTGATCGACGAGATGCTATTAGGTCAGAATTGGACAAGTTGCTTAAAGCAGGCTTTATAAGAGAAGTCAACCACCCAAAGTGGTTGGCCAACCCTGTAATGGTTAGAAAGTCTAACGGCAAATGGCGTATTTGCGTAGACTTTCTCGATCTTAATAAAGCTTGTCCAAAAGATGATTTCCTTTACCTCGCATCGATCACCGTTGACTCTCTTGCGGGATGTGAAATATTGAGTTTTCTAGATGCATACTCGGTTATCATCGATCGGTATGCATCGAGAAGATGAAGAAAAGACCGCATTTATTACACCGTTTGGAGTATTTTGCTATGTCAAAATGCCATTCGGCCTAAAAAATGCTGGAGCTTCTTTTCAACGTTTGATGCAAACGACTTTCGCTCCTCAACTAGGCCGAAATTTAGAAGCCTATGTTGATGACCTAGTCGTAAAAAGCACCAAACGACTCGAACATATCACAGACTTGCAGGAGACTTTCGACAACCTCAGAAAACACCAGTTGAAACTAAATCCCGAGAAGTGTGTGGTCGGGATCTCTTCAGGAAAATTGCTTGGATTCCTGGTTTCTGAACGGGGAATCGAAGCAAATCCCGAAAAGATCAAAGCCATCACTTAGATGCGCCCCCCGACCACGAAAAAAGAAGTCCAAAAACTTACAGGGTGCATGGCGGCTTTAAGTCATTTCATAGCACAACTGGGAGAAAAAGGACTACCTTTCTTCAAACTTCTAAGGAAACATGAAGGTTTCGAATGGTCAGAAGAGGCTAACTTAGCCTTCGAGGAAGTCAAGAGGTATCTTACGAGTGCTCCTGTTCTAGTTTCCCCGAAGCTAGGAGAGACGCTCTTAATTTACCTATTTGCCACGCCACAGCAAGAAGCGCGCGATCTTTGGTCGAGAACGTGAGAACATATAATGACCAAAGATACTACGTGAGTGAGGTTTTGCACGGACCCAAGGAGCGTTACCTCGTGTTCAAAACTTCTTTATGCCCTCCTCATGTCTTCGAGGAAATCTGCGGCATTATTTTGTGACGCACAAACTAGTTTGTGCTGCCCGAGTTTCCTTGGGAGCGATCCTCGAATAGGGAAACAATGGACGCATGGCAAAATGGTCATCGAACTTGGGGCGTTCGACATCCATTTCGTGTCCCGAACGCCGTTAAATCCAGATCTTGGCGGACTTTGTCGCGAATGGACAAATCTGAACTGCTCAGATCCCCGAGACGATTCCCACGATCGCTGGATGATGTACTTTGACGGTCACTTACGATAAGTGGCTCGGGGTGGGTGGTTCCGAATCTCCCACGGAGAAACCTTAAAGTATGCCATACAATTAAACTTTCAAGCCACTAATAACGTGGCAGAGTACGAAGGTTTGCTAGCTGGCATACGAGTTGCGAAAGCACTCTCGATTCGACGATTATTCGTAAGAGGAGACTCTCAGCTAGTCGTGAATCAAGTCGGAAAGGAGTACCAGTGCTCCAATTCGACCATGTCCCAGTACCTATCGGAAGTACGAAAGTTAGAAAAGCACTTTTTGGGCTTTGAGGTACAATTTATCCCCCAAAAGGATAATTTCCTCGCAGACCAACTGGCTCGTCTAGCTTCCTCCCGATCCGTAGTACCGAAAGGGTGTTCTCGAGCGACTTGAAACCGTCCATAGTCGATTTAACCGAGACACCTTCTATAGAAACAGCCTCTCTAGAGTACGAAGATACATGGATGGCGCCCATTTATGAGTATCTTCAAGAGGGTTCCTTACCCGATGACGATGTAGAATCAGATCGATTATCCCGAAAAGCCAAAATGTATACTTTGGTCGAAGGTGTTCTTTATAAAAGAGGAACCCAAGGGGTTCTCATGCGATGTATTCCGCATAAGCGAAGGATTAAAACTCCTTCACGACATACACTGAGGGATCTGTGGAACTCATGCTTCCTCTGTAACACTTTGGTTGGTAAAGCTTTGACAAGGTTTTATTGGCCAACACTCTCTACGATGCCAAGGAGATGGTTAAAAGATGTGTCGATGTCGGTTTCATAGCGGCAAATACACCAACCGGCTCGGGCATTGCAAACAATTCTCTGTCATGGCCTTTTGCAACTTGGGGTCTCGATATCCTAGGACCGTTACGAGCTCCGGAGGTTTGAGTTCTGTTTGTGGCTATTGATACGTTCACAAAATGGATAGAAGCCGAACTCGTGGATGGGATAACAACGGAGCAAAGAAGCGGTTCATGATGAGATGCATGATCACTCGATTCGAGTACCAAGTCGAATTATCACGGATAACAGTAAACATTTACAAGCGCAAAATTTCAGAATTTTGCGACGAGTTGGGAACTCGTTTGTGTTACGCCCGTCGCACACCCCAAAGCAACGGAGCAATGAGAGAGCGACGACGGATAATGAAGGGAATCAAGACCCGAGTCTTCGATCACCGGTAAAGCGCTCGGGGCTTGGGTGCAGGAATTACCTTCAGATATGGGCAATTCAGACGACGACTAGCCGAGCTACGGAGAAACATCTTTCTTTCTAGTTTTTGGTGTCAAGCCATGCTTCCTCCGTAAATTAAGATCAGTCGAAAGAGTCGACAAGTTTCACGACTCGTCTCAAGAACATCTTGAGCGACGACATCAACTCGCTCAAGAACAGAGGAACAAAGCTTTATTCCGCTCCGCATTCTACCAACAAGCCCTGCGCGCAGATACTATGATCGTAGGTTCAACCTCGCGACCTCATTGCAGTGATTTGGTATTGAGACTTATCCAATCCCGTCTAATCGGAACAAACTTTCCCCAAGTGGGAAGGACCTTACACCGTGGTCGGCGTAACGCGTCGGGATCGATGCGACTTGCAATGGAAGACGGCCGTGTTCTCTCAAATTCTTGGAACATTGACGATTCATAAATTTTATGTGTAACAAACTTCAATGGCAATAAAGCAATGAGTTCTCCTATCTTTTTGTCTATTTTGAATTTCGCTTTTATTCTTTCGACCATTTTTCTCTCATCCTTCTGTACAATGGATAGCAAAAGGACGATACATTTAGTCAAGTCTCTCCTCTCTGCATGTGGTTATGCTCATTGGAAGGAGCTTCCTAATATCGCCGTTCTTAAACAATCGATTACAAAGCTTATTGAGCTCGGAAAAATGGTGAAAGTTGTTATGAATTCATATCACCTTAGCTTATTTGAAAAATAAACCGAGAAGAGTAACCTTTTCTTTGAGATGCATTCGCTACCTTTTCAAATAACTTGATTAGTTTTCTTGGTCGAAGGAAGAAACACACTTAGTCGAAGCCTCTCACGCTCGCACGTGGTTACGCCCACTAGACGGAACTTCCTAATGTCGCTCGTTTCCTACTTTTGCCGCCGAACAACTAAGTCCGGAAAGATGAATGTAGCCGAATGAATCCTTAAGGTACTCGAAGCTTGTTTCGCTCTAGTCGTCATTATCGAGTTAATTAATCTGGTCGGAGATGGTAACATCACCTAGTCGAAGCCTTTTTTCTCTGCACGTGGTCCTGCCCACTAGAGGGAACTTCCTAGCGTCGATCTGTTTCTACTCTTTCGACTAGTGCAAACAAGTCGATATTTGACAACTCTAAGACGAACAAACCTCTCTGTTTTTTCAGAACCCTTTCTTTACTACTGACGAGGATTAAAACCTCTATATATTATCTTTAATATATAACAGACCATACGTCTTCATGGTCGTAACCTTTGAGGTGCACGACCTCCTTTGGTCGTAGATTCCAGAGGTTACATAATGGGTACCTGGTGGGATGAAGGCCCAAGCCAAGCCTCAGGCAGAGAAGCTACTCAGTAGAAGGTAAGAACTGATTCCAAGGTATATTCTCTACCGTATGATGAATGGAACACGTGCATATTCCATACGACGTATCTTATCCAAGACACACCAGTAAATAACCTCCGTGCGGTTATATGTTTTCATAGACATATAACCGCCAAACGGTTGATTCTGTATCAACCATCACTTGACTCCGACCAGACGCAACGCTTCGCATCAGGCGCCTTCTCCGGAAGTAACTGCCACCTCTTCAAGGGCTATTTAAAGATGGAACCTGGGCGGATCAAAGGAGGAGGATCAGATCTTCAGGAGATCAGATCATCAGAAGATAGAAAGAAAGAAGCATTGTCTTGTACTTTAGAAAGCGATGCATCATTATTCGCTGGATACACCCTTGTAAAATCTCAGTTCATACTAATAAAGAGGTCCATTGCAATCCCAAGATTTCCCACGTCATTCTCTTTTTCCATTTATTGTAAGATCGCGACTTGATCGTCGATACCGGCGCCGTCCGTGGGGAGCGCGGCGTGGAATCTTGGAAGACTGGTGTTGCTCACCGATTCTTTGTCCATTTCCCACTCGTAATCGCTCATGCGGTTATGTGGGGAAGTTGGGACGAAGAAAATTGGTTCGACCTGGCGGACTACGCCAACCTTGACATGGACGCATGCATGCGCGCCATGGAGGAAAATGGAGCCTCCTCATCATCCTCCTCTTCCATCGGGTCGCTTTGTTGCGAAACCAATAAATCGGCGGGATGGATAAGGATACACCCTGCGATCGGTGGTGTTTCCGGAGGAGACGCCCCGACCGGTTCAAAGAAGCCTGACCGCGACCGGCAAGAATAGTGAAGAAAACCCAACTCATCAACTCGAAGCCCAATATACTTTTGATTCGATCATGGTTGATAGATACTCACCGACGGCTTCTAGCAATTCCAGGAGCCAACCGGCACTTGGTGACAGTGTCAATGAAACCCCCGCTGGTGATAAACCAGATGGGGATAATAAGACTCAGCATACGATCGGCAGTTCGCCGTATCAGGCTGAGACCATTACAAGGACCTCAGGAGGTACTGATCACCGATTATTCTCCATCGTGGAAACTCTTGGTGAAAACTCTGAAAGGCTCTCCATTGATTACGATGGAAGCTCATCAGAGGATAACTGTTGGAAACACGAGGTCAATGCGATCGGAGATTCAAATCAAGATGCCGTGTACGGTCCTCCACACATTGCTTCGCCACCACATAATGATGGAGATGATACAAGCGGTCAGGCACCAAATGCCAGAGGTCACAGAACTGGTGGACGTCCATCAGTTAATTCGCCTAATCCTGCCCTAGCCAATGCAGGAGATCAGGCAAGACCGACTGGGAGAACAGAGAATTCAGGCTATCAAACACCTCTTTCTGGTAGTAACCCTGTAAGACCTTCGGTAACAATACAGAACCTGCAGCGAGTTAGAAATATGTTAAATACTTCTGACCCTGTTTTGGCAGAAACTCCAGGTTTTGCACGACTTGTAGGTCAAGTATCGGAGATTATCCAACAGACCATGCAGCGTACGGAAGCATATCGGGAACGAAGGCAACCACAGAGTCAGACCATGACTTCATCTTAGCATTCTTCCCTGAGCAGAAGCCAACGTGGTCGTGTTGAGGGTCAACTAACACAAGGACCACTTCGACGCTCCGACAAGCAGTCATGAGGAAGAAGATTGTTTCAGAATCTTCACTCGCCAACAAGAGCAAACGCTTGGACCTGATGATCTTCGGTATCATCTTAACCAGGCAAGCGGTCAAAAGCATTCTCGAAACGTACACGACCGGATCGGGATACCAGAAAATCAGCGATGCTGGTCGTGAATCGATCCCCGACCGATTATAATCCGGCACCTTTTCAAAGAAGGCGCCGTGAGACGATCACATGTTGTTGAGCTTTCTCTGCAGGGCTCCAAGCTGTGCGTTGGCCAAACAGGTTCCGACCTGCCAACCTGGATAAATTCAATGGGACCCAAAATCCTTTAGAATTTCTTGATTTATACCACCACTTATCGATATTGGCGGCGATGAAAATGTAATGGCTAATTATCTTCCCACGGTACTAGAAGGATCAGCCCGATCATGGTTGCTAAATTTACCTATCGGATCTGTGTATACTTGGGAGCAGCTTTGCGATCTTCTAATTGCAAACTTTCGAGTGCGTCACGACGATCGCCCGAAAGGAGGATGATCTCCACAGATACGGCAAAACCTAATGAAACTCTTCGACAATACATCAAGAGATTTAGCCAAGTTCGCAACTCGATTCGGAGGTTGCGAGTCTTCGTTATCCGGGCTTTTAAAGCGGGATTAAGAAATCGAAGGTTTACGGAGGATCTAGCAATTCATCCCCACGAACAACCATCAAACTCTTCGACATGGTCGACAAAGCACGCAACGGCTAGCGAAGCGGTCGAGTGGAACAAGCCGTTGATCGAAAAGACAAGATCCCCACCTGGTGCGGATAAATCGGAAAAGAAGCGTAAGAAAACTCCCAAGAAGAAGAAACACGCGCGGCGACGATAAGGAGGTTCGCCGTTTCCGAAATTTCTAAAGGAAGAAAAGATTACTCTGGTCATAGCAAAGCAAAGCTCAGACCAATGAGTATAAGAAAAGCAAAAATGGTGTCCTCTCCATAAACAAGCAGACACGATTTACGCAACTGTCGCGTTTGGCAGAAGAAATTGAATGATTATTATGCAGGTAAAGGTCCACTCCCTTCAATTCAAGAAATTGGGGAAACAAGCTCCAGAAAGGACAAGGATGGTGACGAGGAGATGGAGTATCAAGAACCTCAAAGATACCGTCGATGTAATTTTCGGGATCTTCTTCATACGAATCGGGCGCCACCAAGGCCATGGAGCGAGAAGTCAACCTTGCTGAAACTCCGATCATCACCAAACCTTCAAGGTGGTCGGAGACAATAATCTCCTTTAGCAAAGAAGATTGCCCAATTCCTTCAACTCGACCATGTAGGTTTCTAATTGTCGTTGAGCCTACTATTAATAACTGCAAGGTTAATCGGGTTTTGATAGATGGGGTAGTTCTTTAAATATTCTCTTTGCAAGCGCATTGGAAGATATGCAGATTCCAAATTCTAAGGTAAAGCCTGTGAAATATGCCTTCCATGGTATAGTTCCTGGATCTACCGCCAAGCCAATAGGGCAATTATCCCTATTGGTTACGCTCGAAAACCCGACAATTTCGAGCGTAAAAATTTCTTCGATGTAGTGAATTTTGAAACAAAGATATAATGCAATCCTTGGTCATCCGGCCTTAGCAAAATTCTGGTAGCTACGCATTACGGTTACGAGTTTGAAAATGCCGACCAAAGGGTGTTGTCACGGTCCGAGGTGATCGTAAAATCGCCACGCATGTGATCGAATGTTTAGAATCGTCGACGAGCTCCACCGGAGGAACTAACACCGCTACCATGCAGGTCAAACACTCAAGACCAAAGATAGCACCAAAGCCTTCCGACCAGATGAAAGAGGTACCACTCGACGAAAGTGCTTCAGAGAGTGCCAAGATTCTGGTCGGGGAAGGACTCAACCCCAAATAGGAAGAGTCGCTCGTCTCCTTCCTCCGAGCAAACCAGGATGTATTCGCCTGGCAGGCATCCGACATGCCCGGAGTCCCCAGGGAGGTGATCGAGCATAGGCTAGCATTACAGCCTGATAAAAGACCGATCAAGCAGAAGCTGGATTCATCCGTGAGGTCGACCACCCCGACTAGCTTGCCAATCCTGTAATGGTTAAAAAGGCCAATGGAAAATGGCGTATGTGTATCGACTTTACAGATTTAAATAAAGTTTGTCCAAAGGATGATTTTCCCCTTCCTCGCATTGATCAACTTGTAGACTCTACCTCCGGATGTGAGTTATTAAGTTTTTTAGATGCATATTCTGGATACCACCAGATTAATATGAGTAAAGAATATGAAGAGAAAACTTCCTTCATCACTCCATTTGATACCTACTGTTATGTAAAGATGTCATTTGGTCTTAAAAATCTTTGGTGCGACGCCCAAAGGTTGATGCGAGAAAACCTTTAGTACGAGATAGGTCGGAATCTTGAAGCCTATGTTGATGACTTGGTCGTAAAAGTATCAACATTGGTGACCACATTCGCACCTACAAGAGACTTTCAATAATTTAAGACGTCATAACCTTAAATTAAATCCGGAAAAGTGCGCGTTCGAGTTTCATCGGAAAATCGCTCGGGTTTCTAGTTTTCGCTAGAGGCATTGAAGCAAATCCGATGAAAATAACCGCTATCGATCGATGATCGTTCGACGACCAAAAAGGAAGTCCGAAGCTAACCGGTGTATGGCGGCGTTAAGTCGTTTCATACGCGGTTAGGTGAAAAAGGACTCCCATTCTTCAAGCTTCTCGGAAACATGGAAGTTTCAATGGACTAAAGAGGCAAACGACGCTTTTGAGGAGCTTAAACGGTATCTTACGAATCCTCGGTCTTAGTCTCTCCAAGATTGGAAGAGACATTGCTAATTTGCGTGGCCGCAACGCCACGCGATTAGTGGTGTATTGGTCGTAGAACGTGATCGTATCCAACGACCAATATATTACGTGCTAAGTCTTGCATGGACCAAAAGAACGATATCCACAGATACGAGAATTGCTCTATGGTCTCCTTATGACTTCAAGGAAACTTAGACATTATTTTGTGCCCATAAAGTGGTCGTACCTACCGGATATCCGCTTGGTCAAGTCCTAGGTAACAGGAGTCATCGGGGCGAATAGCGAAATGGGCGATTGAGCTTGGGGCGTTTGACCTCCATTTTGTCCCTAGAACAACGATTAAGTCTCGTGCAATAGCGAATTCTTTGCGAATGGACAAACCCGAACCCTACCAAGAACCCGAGTGCGAGTTTCACGACCAAAGTGGACAATGTACTTTGATGGTTCCTTGATGCTTCAAGGCTCGGGGTCGGGTCGTTTTGATTTCCCCTCTTGGCGAACAACTTAAATCGCCATTCGCTTAAACTTTCTGCTACAAATAATGCAGCAGAATCGAAGGTTTCTTTGGCGGGACTTGAGCGGCTCGTTAAGCTCGGGATTCGCAGATTGCTAGTGAAAGGTGATTCTCAACTAGTAGGGAATCAAGTAGGAAAGAGTATCAATGCTCTAGTACCAAGATGTCATCATATCTGGCGGAAGTACGGAAACTTGAAAAGCATTTCTTCGGTTTTTAGATCCAACACATTCCTAGAAAGGAAAACTTTCGCGCACCGATTGGCGGATGGCTTCCACACGGACATCCGTCCCGCCCGGAGTTTTTCTCGAGAAACTCGATTCACCCTCGGTAGTCGAGCCTTCCGAGGACATAGATGTTAGCAAGGAGGTTGCACACCTTGATTCTGCAAACATGGATGCTCCGCAGTCGATGATGGTTGGCGCCATCACGATCACGGTAGAGATTGGATGACATCGATCTACAATTATCTTGACATGACATAATTCCGAGAAGATGATGTAGAGGCCGATCGATTGCACGAAAAGCCAAATCATACACTCTCATTGAGCGTACCTTATATAGCGAGGATCTCACGGAGTGTTGATGAGATGCATATCTCAATCGGATGGCATTAAATTGCTAACCAAATTTATGAAGGAGTTCGTGGAGCTCATCATTCCTCTGACGCTGGTCGATAAAGCCTTTAGGCAAGCATACTCATCGCCAAGCGCCTTCATGATGCCAAAGAGCTTGTGACGGCGCGTACAATGTCGGTTTCATAGCCGACAAGTACATCACCGTCTCAAGCTTTGCAAACAATCCCTCTTTCTTGGCTTTTTGCAACCTGGGATGGACATTCAGGACCTTTCCCAAAGGCACCGGGCTTTGAGTTCTGTTCGTCATGATTGACACGTTCACTAAGTGGATCGGCCGAGCCGTTGTAAAACTACAACCAAGCCGCCAAGAGGTTCCTAACAAAAGCGTGATTACACGGTTTGGTATACCCGATCGTATAATCGCGATAACGGTGCCTAGTTCTCAAGCAGCAATTTTCAGGAATTCTGTGAAGAACTAGGTGTCAAGATACATTTCGCTTCTGTTGCTCATCCACAGAGCAATGGAGCGATTGAGCGAGCCAATGGTATCATAATGCAAGGGATCAAGCGGCGAGTATTCGACCGATTACTTCAGCGGTCGAGCTTGGGTTGAGAACTTACCTCAGATATGGGCTGTTCGTACCACAACTAGTCGATGCGGCCGGGAAACACCATTCTTTTTAGTTTACGGGTCGAGGCTATGCTTCCTCGAGGCGAAAATTGGTTCGCTCGAACCGATTACTTTTCTGAAAGTGGTCAGACTGAACGACGACTTGACGACATCAATTTCCTTGAAGAAAGACGAAATCAAGCCTTGATACGATCAGCAATCTACCAACAAGCCATGCCTCGGTATCACAGTCGTAAAGTACAACCTCGCTGACCTAGTCAGAGGTGATGCAGTTCTCGAAAAATCCAGAACCAAGCAAATCGCAATAAACTTTCACCTAAATGGGAAGGTCCATACACTGTGGTCGAAGTAACCCGACCAGGATCGGTACGGTTAGCTCTGTCAGATGGGCAGGTTTTATCTAATTCTTGGAATATTGATCAATTGCCTAAGTTCTATGTTTAATTTCATGTATTTCATTTTTATTCATGTTTTCTTCAATAAAGATGCATTTCCTTAAAAATGATAAGTATGGTTGTTTTTACTTATTATTTGTTGCATCTGGTCGTATGCCATTCCCGTTACTGGTTGGTCGGAGAAGACTCTCATTCTCTCCGATATTCCTTCTTTGGGATCTCCACTACTCATGGTTGTTGACTTAAATGTCACCAATCACATTGGTTTTAGCTGTGATCATTGCTTCAATGATACACATTCACGACCGGACATTCTTTTCTTAAAGAGTCATACGAGTATAAGGAGTACCAACTCGAACGATTTACTTGGCTTCGTTTCTTGAAATTGAAGATTGTTATTTTATTTCAACATTACATTTCTAATCAAGTTTGGCTCTTGGTCGGGACACGTAAAGCCTCCGGTGAAGTCTCTCCTCTCGCGACGTGGTCCCCCCACTGGAAGGAGCTTCTAGTGACGGTCCTTTTCCTCGATCCTCGCCGCGATCGGATTTGAGAATGAGCACGTTTGCGAAATATTTTACAAATCTTGATTCTTAAGATTCGATACGACAGATCCGAATATTTCCTAAACAACGGTACTTATCTCTTCATTTCATTTCTTGCATACATTCTTAATGCATATCTTCTTATAAGTAAGATCTAGTCTTTGTTATGTCTTGACTACAAGTGGTATTCCATAGTACTTGATAATGGGCAAAATCTAGACTAGCGAAGTCGTCGGTTGGTTAGACCACATGATTTCCTAGTATTTCCTAGATCATTGTCATCCACATTATCAGCACTCTTACCATGGTCATCGTTATTACTCAATTACCTGGTCTACTGCTTTCTTTTAGTAACGTTCATCTACTAACATAAGCAGTCGGGGGCTAGGAGATATATGAGTATTTAACAACATTAATAAGACAAAGCAGGATCTTCTTTGATAAACGGTAAGTTTTCATTTTACATCGTCTAAAGTTACATTCATTTACATGTTAGGACCTCCAGACTGGTCGCTATGAGATGGAGATCCGACTTCCATTTCCCCTGCAACTTTCTCTCCGAGAGGTTTTACTTCCTCGAGAAGTTTTGTTGCTTCACTCTCAGAGCAGTCGAAGTCCTCTTCCACAGCTTTAAGGTTAATAGAGGGATCGGAAGCCTTTAGTTTTGCTAAAGCAACACTAACTCCAGTTACAATAGCTTCCTTCATTGTCTGGGTATGGTTTTCCCTCATAGTTTTGAGCAGACCTTTGAGATCTTCCAAAAGTTGACCAAAATAGATCATCTTTTCCGTTGGATCTCCTAAAGAAGGTAAGCTTGATCCCGATCCCATATCGAAGATCATCTTGTTAAGAGCCTTGATCTTCTCATCAAGGCCAAATACAAGAGCTTCCTTTTGGCCACGCTCAAAATCGAGGGTCTTCTCCGCTCGTTCAAGTGCTACAGTTTTTTCTGCACGAGTAGATAAACAAAATCAATGTACTCTTTACAATTGGAGTTATGGAATACTGGTTAGGTCTCCGACCAGTTACCTTTGATTTTCTTCTCACAAGAGTCGAAAACCTCTTTTTGCACGGTCATCGCATGCTCGATCGACCGGTCTTTACTCGATTTTCTTCCTCGACTTTATTATTATGACTTCCTTGGCCTTGATCTCTTTTAATTTTCTCTAAATCTATCAAATATGGTAGAAAGAGAAGGATAATCTATAAGGAGAATCAAGATAATAAACCGTAGGAGATCAAAAGAGAAATGCACTTACTTCTCGGATCGGAGTGTTTTGCTCCAAAGTTTTTATTATTTGGTCGATCCTCGATCACAAACATAGTTTTCACCAAATGCTACAAAAACAAAAATTCCTTTCTTTAGCAAGCTTTCAAAAAGCGCAAAAGAAAGAGTTGTAAGATGGTCGTAGAATACTTACCCGAATTGCCATATCATTATATTCGAGAGAAGATTGTATCTGGACCAATCTTGGCTTGATGGTCCGATATCTTTCCCCAGTTTCATCAAGTTCCTTATCCTCGATAAATCGGGAGAAAAAGGAATTTGTTAACACGAGAAGTATTTCTGGGGAGGTGGAACTGTTGAGGGTCTCTGGGGATGACTACCTCAGGAGAAAGGATTACTAGAGGATCTGAGCGAGATCTTGAAACACCTGCTCGGGGCTTCTTTGCTACTTCATCCTCGGTAGTTTTGCTTTAGGAGTATCACAGTCGGGAGCCTCCACGACCACCTCTACCTCAGAACTTTTTCTGAGAGGTGCTCTGCCGGACACGACCAGAAACACGAAGATCTAAAACAGAGAGAGAGAAGGTAAGGAAGATCCAAGGCATGTATAAATCGACCTCTTCATTTTTATATATACCTTGTTGTTTTTGAATTTACCCTTATAGCGCATCGAACTAAAGTTCGTTGCGCTAGCCTTCCTCTTCCGTCAATCGATCTCACCGGTTCTAAACCGGTAGGGTTGACTAGATCTTTCACATCTCGATCGAAATCGGAGCGATATCGCGACCATTTGGTCGAGGTCACGATCGCCAGTCGGTAGATGTAGATTCGTCTACCTCCACAACGGTGGCCTCGGTGAGGCACTAGAGGATTCTCGGTGACCTTCTTTGGAAGAATACGACGACCGCCTAAATTCATAATCAAAGATAGTTAGGCAATAAACATAATTTATCCAAAATATTATTTGTGTTCGGTTATCTACCTCGGAGGGCTTACATCTGTGTGGTCGAATGGGAGATCGGATCATCAATTGGCTCATCTTTCGGTGACCTTGTTGACTCTCAACCCAACCGACTACACATCAAAGAGGATTTATGGTATACCGATCAAAAATAATATGTACGTCAATAAGGCGGTTGATATTTTTACCTTAAGTCTTTCAATCCTTTCTTGTGGAAGCAAACCGCTAAGATCCGAGAAAACTAACCTTATCGCGAGCTCTCGTGCGAGATCATCTTGATCCGCTTCTAATCTCATCGAGAAGATAGAGTGTAAAGGTAAAATGAAAGAGTTAAGAAATAATCAAGCAAATATGTAAATAGTCGGAATCATTAAAATGGCTTACCATCTTTAGAGTCTCTGGTCGTATCATCACGACCAATGTACGAGCATCTTATGTGCTCGGGCCTTCAAAGGCTAACCGTGGCGTGGAAAAATCTTTCACCACATGCCAAGATGTTAGACCTTTGGCGCTAAGCGTGATTGCTTGACCCATTTCCTACATTTCCCTCTTTCTCTATAGAGGCGCCATCTCAGATTCTCGACCGCCTTCTTACCATAATAATAAAGGTTTGTCTTTCTTCGTGATCTTCATATAGAACCAGCTCTTCTTCCACGGCGACCACGAAGATTTTGAGTACATAAAAATGTACTCATCGACTTTTCCATCATGGAGGCGCAAGGTGCACTCTCCGGGCGTCCCAATCGCCTTTCGGACTTTGTCATCTGTAGTAGTACTGAATAAATCGGATCTGCTGGAATCCTAAATGCGCTTCGCAGAGATAGATAAAAATCTTGAGATTGGCGATGGCATTGGGAGCGATTCACCAATCCAACTCCATAATACTCCAAAACTTGAGGAAGGAAGGAGTGAGTTGGTAGCGAAATCCGCATTCGATATATGCGAGAAAACAGAATTTCTCCATCTTCTTTGCTCGGGAATGTTCTCGTGGCGGATCTCAAGAAATCACATCCTTGCTGGGAGCATCCCGAACTTCTCCGATTCTCCAACTTCTTCTCACTCGGTCGAAACCGACCGGTTGGTGATTTGGTCCGACATGGTTAGTTTCTTTTGGGTGTGGAAAGCAAAGGAGGTCGGAAGAAGTTTTTACTCGAAGATGAAGAAGGAAAGGAGGGAGTGAAAAAACCCTAGGTTTACAAAGGGGTTTTATAAGCTTCAGAAATCCTAAACCGTAATAAGGAGTTGCCCAAAAAAGTCCAACGGACACGAAACTCTTCAAATCCCAAGGCAAAGTTCTCAACTTTAAAGTGAATACAAACGCTTCAAATGCCTTTGTATTTAATAAGCGTCATCCCGATACGATTTCATCGGAAGAAAGGTGTTCACACGACCTATTCATTTAAAGTTCGGGGCTGGTGACGAGGATTAAAACCTCTATATATTATCTTTAATATATTACGGACCATACGTCTTCATGGTCGTAACCTTTGAGTGCACGACCTCAGGTGGTCGTAGAGATTCCAAAGGTTACATAATGGGTACACAGTGGATGAAGGCCCAAGCCAAGCCTCCACCAGGAGAAGCTACTCGTAGAAGGTAGAAGCGATTCCAAGGTATATTCTCTACCGTATGATGAATGGAACACGTGCATATTCCATCGGCGTATCTTATCCAAGACACACCGATGAAATAACCTCCGATGCGGTTATATGTTTTCATAGACATATAATCGCCAAGCGGTTGATTCTGTATCAACCATCACTTGACTCAGAGCAGACGCAACGCCGCATCGCATCAGCGCCTTCTCGGAAATGTCATCACCTCTTCAAGGGCTATTTAAAGATGGAACCTGGGCGGATCAAAAGAGGAGGATCAGATCTTCAGGAGATCAGATCATCAGAAGATAGAAAGAAAGAAGCATTGTCTTGTACTCTAGAAAGCGATCCGTCATTACGTCAGGATACACCCCTTGTAAAATCTCAGTTCATACTAATAAAAGCGGTCCATTGCAATCCCAAGATTTCCACGTCATTCTCTCTTTTTCCATTTATTGTAAGATCGCGACTTGATCGTGGCAACTACTTACCTAGTTTATTAAAATAAACTAAGTAAGTAGCAGAACTAGGATAAAGTTATAAACATGACTTCATTTTTAGTCTAATTTTTCTAAAGATATCATCCTCGAGTTACTAACTACTCTATGAGATGATTCGCGGGAAAGATACTGGAAGGAAGGAGGAATCGCTCATATACGGTCTAACTATTTCTTCTTTTATCTTACGAGTTACTATTTACTCTACAAGATAATTTGCGGGAAAAAGGATCATATATTTAGCGTCACCACAAAAAAAGACTTGTTTATACAAGAATATATTACAAGACTACTACTGTCTAGGAGATTCTATCTGCATCTCCTCGCGACCTTCTCGCCAACCATTGCATCTCTTTGATCGACTTCCGGCCAGTTCGGTGCGATCGAAGTCGGCTTCAACAGAATGAAGATTAAGGTTAGGATCGCGGGCCTTGAGTTTTGCTAAAACAAAACTCACGGCTCGCTGACCGCTTCCCTTATTGAATCGTTACGATTGGCCTTGAGTAGATATCATCTCGTTGAGTACCGACTTGTTCCCAATGGCACTCGTATGGCGGCCATCGTGTAAATCACGAGGAACAACCCTCCCGACGAAGCCCATCGAGTACATTGTTGAAGTGAGATATTATCTTGAAGATTGATCTTCATTGATTTTGTCTCCTCACGGGAATAAGTCGAAGCCTCATGGAGTCGCTTTATTTCAGTCAATCGATCGATAAGGCGAGGATTGAATAAGAAAACGATTCTATGAGAAGATAGAATGAATAAATAGCGGTAAAAGTTCTACTTACCGGCTAATTGAGAACCCAAGTTCTCAATCTCTTGGTCTTTCTCCTTGCGATCAGGGAGATTTCGCGGACAACAGAGTCTTCTCATTAACCTCGATCAGGAGAGCCCCCATATTGGGTGAAGGGTCTTATTTTCGACTTCTTTTTCTACAAAAGAATAAGAGGTCAAAAAGCAAAGGGATGCGAAACCAAGATCGAAGCGATCGTAGTGTCGTACTATTTAATTTTCTGCAGCTGTTTAGTTTGCGAGTTAGCCTCTGAAGCTTCTTGGGAGTCGGTGACTTTATCCTCGGCTTCTTTGACTCGGCTTTTTCAAAGTCGAGCGAATCAACCAAGGTCTTTTAAATCGCTCTTAAACTGCAAAGATAAAGCGGACATGAAAACAATTGGTCATAAGCATTTCTATGACCAATGGGTAGTCGTAAGTTATTCTACGACCACCCCTAGTCGTAAGTTTTTCTCGACTAGTATAAGTAAATAAGCTTTTCACGACAAGCTGGTTATGAGTGTCACTCACCACCTCTCGCTTGTTCGCAGAGTGTTGCCTTTCTTGTCGAAGCTTGACAAGTTGCCGATTGTACTCACAAATCGTGGCGACTTGCTCAACGGCTCTCTGAAAAAAGAAAGCGATAAGATAAAGAGATAAAACCCTAAGTGAGTATCGATAAATACTTACGTTCATGTTTGACCAAGCAAACATGGAGACTATTCGTGATGGATCCTTCGGCTCATCCATCTCCTCGACTCGCTTCCACCATACCCTTCAAGTCATTCATTGTCAAATCGTCTCGCAATTGACAATGCTCATTGAGTGGGGAACTTCGATCGCGGAGGCGGTAGGCGGAAGATCCTACGATGGAGTCGGGGCCAAAGAAGTCGAGCAAAAGTTGAAATACTCTTCTTCCTCGACTGCGTGATGTGAACTCCACCTGGAGGGCCGGAGGAAACATCCTCAACGACCTCCTTGCCGGCACGACGGTCAGCGCTCTCGCCGACGTCTATCTCTGGTGCCTCCCTCGAGGCTTGTGTGGCCTCCATCATAGTCTCTACGACAGCTCCAGATGTCGTAGCGACTTCAACATCATTGGCCTTCGTAGCGACCGGCAAAGCTGCGGCCTCTTACGCGGCGGGGACGGTAGCTAGATCTTGACTCTTGTTGTTCGCACCAGCCGGTTGAAGGGGTGATAGCGAGATCCTCTATGAGAGTTCCACAGGGTGAAGGCAGCGGTGAGAATCGCATAAGCGCAACAATAAGTCAACAAATAAAAGCGATGAAGTAGTCATTACACTTATGTGTTTTATTTTACATACCTTTGTCTTTGGACCTAACCCGAAATTTGGGAGCAACCTTCCCAACGGAAGATTTCTTCAACTTCTTCTCAACCACCATTGGTTGAGATGCACTCGAACAACAGAGTCATCTCCTCCCGACTTCCCGGGTGGGCGAGATCGGTCTCGACCGCCGAGAATCTTGCTCCACGGCTTGATTCCACCGAGCGGCAGTTTCCTTCACAAAGACATGAACTCCTTCCAGTTCTTCTTTTCTAGTTTGTCTTACAAAGCGCGAAGCGGCTGCGAAGGACTTGTCATCGTAGTAGAAAGGTACCTTAACTTTGGGGACCTTGCGGCAAGGGCAAGAGCCTCTTCTTACGCTCTCTTTCTTGTCGCGGCTAGATCTGCGGCAAACTTAGCAAAAGAGCGGGAGGGCAGAACTCGAACCCCCCTTGTCGCCGACTTTCACCAGTCGGCGCTTCTTAGATGGAGGGGACTTCGCTGACTCCGTTTGCGTAGTCGCCCCTACAACCACCAGCTCGACTTCCTCGTCGTCTCGGCGGTTCTCCATGCCAACTTTCTGTTGAAGAAGGAGAAAAGTGGTCTGTATGATCAGCTCAAAAATTATAAGTATTTCTACGACATTATCTAATCGTAAGTCATTCTACGATTACGTTAAGTCGTAAGTATTTCTACGACATTATCTAATCGTAAGTCATTCTACGATTACGTTAAGTAAATAAGCATTCCTACGACATTGTCTAATCGTAAGTTATTCTACGATTACATCCGGTCGTAAGTTTTTCTACGATCAGTACCCAGTCGTAAGTTTTTCTGCGACAAATCAGCTAGTCGTATACTATTCTACGACAATAAAACACCTAAAGGCAAAGTCGTTTGATTACCGTTAGGCACCTTTCTTTCTCCTCCGTGGTCAAAACCGCGAGGATTTGAGGGGCCGCCATATTATTGGATGCTTCTCGCAGATGAGCCGGACACGTCGTCAACCTCCGCTGCGAAAGATGCGGGAATATGGACAATACGATTAAGCAGACTAAATCGGGGTTAACCAAGGATAAAACCAAAGCAGTAAGTCTTTCTACTCACCATCCTTGTAGTCCACGGTTGGGTCGTCCTTTCTGAGTACCTCCACATGGGAGGGACCCTTGTCTTCAAAGGACTAATCCGTAGCGTGATGAAGTCCTTCTGCGTGCCAACCGGTGAGCCCTCCGACTTCAAGTCTTTGATAGCTTGAATATAGGGGCTATCCGGTCGAGATTATCAGGAGTCGAGTCCTGGGAAGAAGATCGCTCGGCGGCTTTGTCCAACAAGCGAGAGGCTATCTTCTGGGTAACCTCGATAGAACCACCTCTTCTTCCAACCCGGCCAAGGCGGCGGGTAAACATCTGAATATACTCCTTGACTTGTTATCATGGAGCTTGGACCACGGCTACCAGCGATCCGGCATGCGAGCCATTCCATAATAATCTTGGAACAGCTCGAGGTCGCGGAATCCTAGGTAGGCCTCACATGTAACACCACGGCTATCAGGAAGCCAAGATGTCACCTAAAACATCTAACATACATCCATAATGCGGAAGAATTTGAAACAAGTATATCAACTAAAGACGACATTAAGATAAGCAGGACATGGTGAAGGTATCCTTCCTTCACCTTCTAAGTTATTTAATCTGAACATCAATAAAGAAGGTTCACACGATAATAAATCAACATCCGGTGGAGAAGGTATCCTTCCTTCTCCAATTATAATTAATTATTCTGAGTTCATCGTTAACGAATTAAATATGGAACTAAAATTTAGACTTGAACATGAATTTGATGTTGTGAACAAGTAGTGCGTGTCTACTCCTCCCAAGAGCCAACATCGGGGTTACCTAAAATAAACAAACAACGCAAGAGTGAGTCCATGACTCGGCAAATCTGATTATCAATAAGATAATCATTCAATATGAATAAGACAAACTCATCATCGAGTTCGATCACATCTGGCGATTACAAATGAAAACATGATATGAATGCTCAAAATCAAAGGAATGGACTGCACACATGCATATCTGCGGTATAGCGATGAAACACCCGTCGGTGTTCACTCAAGCCCGCATCTTAACAAAAATGCGAGGATCCACTTCCGTATGAAGAACGTTTCATACGGGTGTCAACATTGCCCATCTTGGAGTTAATGGGTCTTACATGCCCATTCGGAATTAATGGGTCTTTCAAATCCACTCCGTGGGCGGACATGACAATGTCAACACGCCCACATTGGAATGGTGGGACTTGCAATCCACTTTCGTGGATGAAACATGCATAATGAATGTATAGAATGAAATACGAATATTGAAAGACATGATAACAAAACATGGATTCAACACATATGAAAGAACATAGACAATCCATCTTCTCTCGTATCATACCAAATCACAGCATGACCATATAAACATTCATCAATCACAATCATTAAGGGTGGCAATGTACTTGCCTTCCACGATCGACGCGTTAGTCGGCAAAGGTGATACTCCTAAACCGAGGCTTCACCTCCTAAACAAGTAAAATAATTTCAATAAGGACATAATATACCCAACACTACTAATCGATGCTAAACATTGCTTCCACGATGACTCTAGTCATTAATACAAAACTTAAAATGAAATCAACAATTTCTGACATAACTTAATTCTGGACAGCAGCACGGTAATTGACATATCTATTGGTCTGGAACTCGGAATGAGGTGAGATCAATTTCCATGGATTCTTAACTGACATATCTACAATACTCTGGTTGGGCAAAAGTTCAGATTTTGCCTCTAATAAAATTTGGCCCACGGCTCAAATCTGTTGACTGAATTAATAGACAGAAATATCGGCTAAATTAAAATATCCATAACTTTTGTTGTACAACTCCAAATTGGACGTTCTTTAACAATCTGAAAAGGTTAAGAAATTATCTACAATAACCTAGTTGGCACGACATTCATATATTGTCTTTAACAAAAAGTGGCACACGGGTCAAAATTAAAGATAGAAACGACATACAAACTGGACAGACTGACATACAATCTGGACAGTCACAAAGAAAAGTGCATAACTTTTGATCTATAACTCCAAATGAAGTGTTCTTTATCAATCCTGAAAGCTAGTGATATCACCTTCAAAATTTGTTATGGGCAAGACCTCTGAATCACCCTCTAACTAGGCCATAAATCAACCTATACAGAGACTGCTAATTCTCGTCAGGATTCTGGACAGCAGATAGTAAATCTATCATAACTTTTGACTCGAAAGTCGGAATTCAGTGTTCTTGGCGGCCACCGAAAGCTAAGATCAATATCTACAAAACTCTAGGAGATGGACAACCCAAATTCGGCCTCTAAGATCACGAAACAGGCCACGCAACATTCAGGACAGAACTGAAATTCTAACGGCAGCAATTCAATTCAATCAAACTAATCGATTCGCATCTGAAACAACCTAAACAGCGAGGGAAATCGATCATTACCCTTGTAGAACCATCGGAGATCGCTGATCAAATCACGAAGAAATTCTCCTTCAATCCTCTCTTCCTTCCTCTTCTTCTTCTTCCCACGGTCGGCCAAGCAAGCAGGAAAGATGGCGCCGGGAGAGGAGGAGCGACAAGCGGCGAGGCATGTAGCACGCCGCAGCTGTAGCACGGGCCTCTTGTAGCACGGCGGCTACTGTAGCAAATGGGGCTAGGGTTTGGTCCCCTCCTCCCTTGCCTTCTAATGGGCTGCCGGCCCACTCATGGGCCTTGGGCCACTATGGTGGCTCCCCTCTTCTCGAATATGGGTTGGCGGCCCATACTTCTCCTAAAATTCTGAATTTTAACTTATTTCCTCTCTAATCTTACACATTCGATATCGAATAATCGAGTATTACATTCTACCCCCTTAAATAGGATTCGACCGAATCCTCACACCGACTCCTCGTGAAAGGTCGGTTGCAACTAAAAATTAATAACGGGTAACATGTACTCGATATGAAAAATCTGAATAATGCTCGTGCATGCGAGCCTCCGGCTCCTAAGTGGCCTCTTTCTCGGATGAGGACACCACAACATCTTGACGCAAATCGACGTCGTCTTAACACTCGTCCCGACACTTCGGCTATACTCATCGGACGAGACTCGAAGGTAAGATCCTACTCGATGGTCAACGTTGTTAACGAATAACAAACTCCGGATCTCTAGGTACTCACTCCACACGGATGAAACCAAAGTGAGTACAGCGTGTAGGAATCCGAGGCGGTCTTAGCGAAGCGACAACTATCGAAAACAACCCAATGAACACAGGGTTAACCTTCTCCTTGAAGTCGAACCACACAACAAGCACATAGAGCACGGAAATCTTGTTCCACCTCTCCATTGAACTCTTCACGAACAAGGATCACCTCTTTTAACCGAAACATACAATCGAATTCTTTTAAGCAAACTCTTTTACAAGCAAAACACATCTGAATAAGAAAAATTCACATCACAACTATCGTTACCAATCGAGTCTTGAAGAGTAAAATCCGAAATCGAATTTCATCAAGAAAACCTTTCCACTTTCCAAGTGGCAAATTGCGAATAAGCGTCCACGAAAGCCAAAGGGAGATCACTTGAGCGCTCAAACCAAAAACTTCTTTTGTTTTGCTCGAATTGGAAAGAAGCAAACATGCCAACACAACACCAACTCACCATGCACGAAGACACGATCAACAACATAAAACTCAAATGAGTAACAAGAAAACGCTTCAATACCCAAGGTAACATCCTTTTTTTTTCAATTCCTCTTTTAGGAATAAAATTTCTCTCGGACATTGGAATTGAATTCATCGCATACCACAGGGCTCAAACCTCTTAATTTAACAACCTCAAATTAGGCTTAAACCGAAATACATCATCCACACCTTTGTGGAGAGACTCTATTGATTCCACTCAACACTCTGGACCACTCCTTCAGCGATGACATTAATTTGATAGAAGGCACCAAAGCCCCTCAAAAACCCATGCAATCTCATCACCTCCAACTTTCAAGAATATCACATCGAATTTTCAAGTACACCCGCTCATGAACTACAACAAAGGGTTCTATCGACAATCATTCCACTACTCGAGGTACTCAGTTTTCTATCTCCTCTACACACCAATCTTTGGGTGACCAAAGTTTAGTATGAAAAGCGGAAAGCCCAAATTTAACCTCAGAGACCTCTACAACGAATTCCTCTTATAACAAATAGTGAAATCATCGGATTAAATCTCTATGATCCCCACAATTCCGATATACTCACTCATTGACATCATCAGAATCACTCATACCACATCGCGATACTTTCAATAGTGTTCTTGTATAAAATTGATTACGATTTCCATACATTTGTTAATCCCCAACATTTCAACATGAACCAAGGTTCGGAACTACACTATACCATAGGTCCTACTTAGTCGAACAATATACGATTTTACCTCGAAACCAAACATTCCATCTGAATCAACTTCCTCCAAGAGATTCAGTCAAAACCAACTCATCTTCTATTACTACTCCAATAGTGGGTAGCAAAAACTCACCCCTACAATCACTTAACCACCACCAAACAAACAACAACTACGAGTTGTAAAACTTTCTGACACAAAACGGTTGATCCTTTCTCAAAAGAAAGAGGCGAACAAGAACAAATTTCACAACACAGGAAAATGTTACTGTTCACAGTGAGCACGAGACCAAAAGAAATAATCTAGTAACGAAGATCTGCATAAAACGAAAATTGAGTTCACCGTGGAGTGCACGCATCCTCTAAAAGGGAATAGCAAATAACCACCAACAAGAAGAATAACATTGCGATTGAAACTCGACAACTCTTGAGTGAAAAGAGCAAAAGTTTATGAACAATTCAAATAACCACAAGTTACAAAACTTGACTAAATTCTCAAATATTCATAATGCACTCTCTCCTTTAACACTGTAATTAATTCTTTAACTAACATCACTTTGCCACAAAGAACAAGATAAGGTCTTTAGTCCAAACCACAAGGACTAATTAAGAACCAATAAAAATTCTTCCATACGTTATATTTATTGAACAGTTCAACTACACAAGAAACATGAGATCCAAATAATCTCGACCACCAAACTCAAACATTTCCAATTCTGAGATTTGAAAAGCAAGTAGATTATTCTCCTCTTAAAGGAACCAACATAACTTCTTTGGTTGCAACCTCGCGTTGCCAACTCAAACCAAAGAGCCTTTAGAGTTAAACCACACAAATCTCTTAAGAAGCAACAGGACAATCAATACCTTAATTTATTTAAAATAATTTGATTACGGATGATTTAAGAGCTCAAAGAAAATATCACGAAAGCTAAACTTGAAATATTCACATCGAACGATATCACCAAGGCGATCAAATTACTATGGGTATTAACATCAATTTCACAACAACAATTAGAAAACACTTCAAAAGACCCACGTGAAAAGAATGAGTTGATTCTTTCTCGAAAGAAGAGACAAATGAAAACGATTTTCACCAACTAGAAAACTCATCCACCACTGCACTTGAACATGGGACCAAGAGAAGAAACCAATTAAGCAATGAACTCACAGAACATAAGTGGAGTCCACGGTTGAACGCATAAGCCTCACAAGAAGAGAATATCGAACCTTATGAGATAAGAACAAATAAGTATTCAAAATCGAAACACTTGCATCAACGAAGAACCATTGCAACATTGTAACATATCGTTACTCGATAAACTTCATTTACCACATAAAGCTGAACCCCAAAAGATCATGAATACAAATTGAAATTTGATCATTTAGGAAATATCACCATGGGTGATCAAATTACTACGAATTAACCTCATTATCACATTTTTGACTATTTAATAACATCGACAACATACATAGTACCAAGAATCATCAAACTTTATTACTCCATCCTAAAACTTCCCAAAGGAACACAAACCACAAGGTTAAAACAAATTTATCATAACAAGTTTATGCTAAGCAATAACAATATCACAAGGCACGCTAACAAAGACTACTTACGAAATTCATCTACTCAATTGTTGGTGTTGCTCAACACTTTCTTCAGTAGCTCATTAACAAATGATGATTGTACTAACCACGCGTATACATACGGTACTAATTCTATTTGCAATCACATAACCATTTATAAACATAGATTCACATTTCACCTTTGTTCGTAAATCATTTCAAAACATGATTAAAGATTCACTAACATAATTTCCTATAAACAAGGTTTCATGAGTCGATACACAAAGACCCATCGGTACTTTATACAAGTTTCAACAATTTTAGCATACTAGGAAATAGATAAATCTAGCTCTTATGTAAGATCTATAGGTTACGAATAGATATTGTGATCTTTATTTAACATACACCATGAATCAAATACAAGGACATATCAAATTAATCAGTTTCACTTCCATGGATGGTAGTTAAGAGTAATTGATTTGCACTATGCTAATAACCCAACTTGGTAACTCATATCATAACAATTTATTCGCTTAATCATAAATTCTCAATTTAAGCATGGCAAGACATCACAAAAGGATTCTAACACCTTACTACAAAGAAAAGAGAGACTTCAAACCTCAACGCTCAAGTAATCCAAAGAAACACATAAAGCCAAAGCTTTCCCAAGCAACCAGAACTTACAATGGAAAACTCTTCACTAATCAAGTTATCAAATGAGTAAATGAGTCATTCTTTTTCAATGAGAAAGAAGGAGCAACCAAGAAAACATCAATCTTGCCAATTGACAACGATCATAAGTAGTAAAGCAACTCAACGATGAAAAGCAATAATTGTTTGAGAGAACCAAGAGGATCTATGGAAAACCATAACTATCATGGACCACAAACCCGGAGAAATTCATCAACCACCACGGGACAAGAATTGCCAAATTCGAAATGAAAGAAGAGAACAACTTTCTAAAGTAACTCATACTTAGTACACAAACGATGATACTGGGGGTAACTACTCCTCTACCCACGTCTCTGCGAGCGGTGGTGTAACTAGTGAATCGGAGTAACAACCACGACCTCCACTTCTTATCATCCGTTAACAACACGCTTCACCAAAATACTCAATTATGAATATGCGAGGATCATCTCCACGACAATCAAAGTATTAGTTCATAGATAATGAATATCATAGTAGATCATAGATTAACAATAAGAAAGATAATACAAAAGCAACTCAACAATTGCTCAACGAATGAAACATAACAATAGAAATGCGGAAGCAATAGATTCCCAACCCCACCTACATTACACGTGTGTCATTTTAATGTTCTTCTATTAACCACGGACCTAAAGCCCGCTCGATACCAATTGTAACACCACGGCTGTCAGAAGCCAAGATGTCACCTAAAACATCTAACATACATCCATAATGCGGAAGAATTTGAAACAAGTATATCAACTAAAGACTGCATTAAGATAAGCAGGACATGGTGAAGGTATCCTTCCTTCACCTTCTAAGTTATTTAATACGAACATCAATAAAGAAGGTTCACACGCAGTAATAAATCAACATCCGGTGGAGAAGGTATCCTTCCTTCTCCAATTATAATTTAATTATTACAGTTCATCGTTAACGAATTAAATATGGAACTAAAATTTAGACTTGAACATGAATTTGATGTTGTGAACAAGTAGTGCGTGTCTACTCCTCCCAAGAGCCAACATCGGGGTTACCTAAAATAAACAAACAACGCAAGAGTGAGTCCATGACTCGGCAAATCTGATTATCAATAAGATAATCATTCAATATGAATAAGACAAACTCATCATCGAGTTCGATCACATCACAACCGATTACAAATGAAAACATGATATGAATGCTCAAAATCAAAGGAATGGACGCACACATGCATATATCAGTATAGCGGTGAAACACCGTCGGTGTTCACTCAAGCCCGCATCTTAACAAAAATGCGGGATCCACTTCCCGTATGAAGAACGTTTCATACGGGTGTCCAACATTGCCCATCTTGGAGTTAATGGGTCTTACATGCCCATTCAGGAATTAATGGGTCTTTCAAATCCACTCCGTGGGCGGAGGACATGACAATGTCCAACACGCCCACATTGGAATGGTGGGACTTGCAATCCACTTTCGTGGATGAAACATGCATAATGAATGTATAGAATGAAATACGAATATTGAAAGACATGATAACAAAACATGGATTCAACACATATGAAAGAACATAGACAATCCATCTTCTCTCGTATCATACCAAATCACAAGCATGACCATATAAACATTCATCAATCACAATCATTAAGGGTGGCAATGTACTTGCCTTCCACGATGCGACGCGTTAGTCGGCAAAGGTGATACTCTAAACCCGAGGCTTCACCTCTAAACAAGTAAAATAATTTCAATAAGGACATAATATACCCAACACTACTAATCGATGCTAAACATTGCTTCCACGATGACTCTAGTCATTAATACAAAACTTAAAATGAAATCAACAATTTCGACATAACTTAATTCTGGACAGCAGCACGGTAATTGACATATCTATTGGTCTGGAACTCGGAATGAGGTGAGATCAATTTCCATGGATTCTTAACTGACATATCTACAATACTCTGGTTGGGCAAAGTTCAGATTTTGCCTCTAATAAAATTTGGCCCACGGCTCAAATCTGTTGACTGAATTAATAGACAGAAATATCGGCTAAATTAAAATATCCATAACTTTTGTTGTACAACTCCAAATTGGACGTTCTTTAACAATCTGAAAAGGTTAAGAAATTATCTACAATAACCTAGTTGGCACGACATTCATATATTGTCTTTAACAAAAAGTGGCACACGGGTCAAAATTAAAGATAGAAACTGACATACAAACTGGACAGACTGACATACAATCTGGACAGTCACAAAGAAAAGTGCATAACTTTTGATCTATAACTCCAAATGAAGTGTTCTTTATCAATCCTGAAAGCTAGTGATATCACCTTAAAAATTTGTTATGGGCAAGACCTCTGAATCACCCTCTAACTAGGCCATAAATCAACCTATACAGAGACTGCTAATTCTCGTCAGGATTCTGGACAGCAGATAGTAAATCTATCATAACTTTTGACTCGAAAGTCGGAATTCAGTGTTCTTGGCGGCCACCGAAAGCTAAGATCAATATCTACAAAACTCTAGGAGATGGACAACCCAAATTCGGCCTCTAAGATCACGAAACAGGCCACGCAACATTCAGGACAGAACTGAAATTCTAACGGCAGCAATTCAATTCAATCAAACTAATCGAATTCGCATCAAACAACCTAAACAGCGAGGAAATCGATCATTACCCTTGTAGAACCATCGGAGATCGCTGATCAAATCCCACGAAGAAATTCTCCTTCAATCCTCTCTTCCTTCCTCTTCTTCTTCTTCCCACGGTCGGCCAAGCAGCAGGAAAGATGGCGCCGGGAGAGGAGGAGCGACAAGCGGCGAGGCATCGTAGCACGCCGCTATCAGAGCACGGGCTACTGTAGCACGGCGGCTACTGCAGCAAATGGGGCTAGGGTTTGGTCCCCTCCTCCCCTTGCCTTCTAATGGGCTGCTGCCCACTCATGGGCCTTGGGCCACTATGGTTGGCTCCTCTTCTCGAATATGGGTTGGCGGCCCATACTTCTCCTAAAATTCTGAATTTTAACTTATTTCCTCTCTAATCTTACAGCATTCGATATCGAATAATCGGGTATTACATCACACAAGTACACGAATACACTTAACATCGTGATGGAATTAGGACCAAGGTTCACTAATTCCACCCTGAAGTGCTCGAGTACGAGCGTGAGGAAAGGGTGAGCAGGCAATCGAAGGCCACACTCACAATAAGCCTGGAAGACGGGAATTTGGCCTACCTCTCCCGAAGGCCAATGCTGCCCATTCGTCGCAATCCAAGTCACGAGAAGACCCTCGGGGATCTTCTCGGCGGCGACCAAAGCAGTCATTTTTGCATCGTCCATCTCCGACTCGGCCCATTCAGAGACAATCCTGGCCATTTTTTCTCTCAAGAACGAGAAGATTTAAAGTTGGGAAAGCTTCAAGAAAATGTACGGAGTCACCGGCGGCGGAAGAAACAAGAAAGCAATAGACTGTTGGGTAAAAAGGTAAGAACCCTAAGTTCTTCCCCTGCGGCCCGTTTTATAACCGCACAGGTGAGATGAAACGTCGCGTAATCCCAACAGTCACCACCGCCGGAATCGTTTCAACGGACAAAGCTTTTACGCCCTATGGAAAGTCCCAAGACACCTTTTCACACCTCAAGTGAAATTACCATCTTGACCCGGGTCAAGTGAAAGACCAACAGGAAAACCTTATTTACGGTTTTAAGGCTACGACGACCAAGTCGTAAGACATCTCGTAGTCGTGACAACCTTAAACCAATTACCTCGATCAAGCATATTCACGGTGAGAGAAACAAGGGTTGAAGAGTTTTCCTTCAACGTTTTCCTAACGACCCCTTATTGGTCAAAGGATCGTCTACGACCCTTCACTCAAGTAAGTTATTTTCACTTGAAGCTTGGGGGCTAGATGACGAGGATCTAAATAATCCTCATTTATTTACTCCATAATCAAGAAATATGGCGTCATAAGACATACCCCTTAGAATATCAAAAGGAAGAACTAGTCGGAAGTCGTGAGACCACCCCTCGACTACCCCACGGTCGTAAGCTCTTCTACGACCGCGGGATAATCCTACGACTACCCACGGTCGTAAGCTCTTCTCGACCACGGGATAATCCCTCGACTACCCCCGGTGCGTAAGCTCTTCTACGACCATGGTATAATCGTTACGACTACTACTTAGTCGTAGTTTTCTACGACTATGGTATGATCGTTACAGTATGTCCGGTCGTAAGTTTTTCTACGATCGAGTGCGCTACTGGGTTCCTCACGACTTCTGGACCCCCTGTTTGATGGCCCATTAAGCGGTGAGAATCTAGCGATCAAAATACGCGATTATCTCGACATAGCGTAGATAATTCCTACTATCTCGATCGTAATCGATTGTGACATGGGAGATTACTACTCCGGTAATTACTCTCATTATTACATAATAATGAGCGACTAATTAGCCTGGAAGGACATCGTCCACTATTGCTTAGTATAAATAGGTATCTGTTAGAGATAGAGAAAGAAGCCTTTTTGGGGGAAAAGAAGAAACAGAGCATACTTATTCGATTGTAATCCAAAGAGCAAATACAAGATACACAGGAGTAGGGTTGTTGTTCTCACCGGAGAAGGCCCGAACCTGTATAAAAATCCCCGTGTCTTCTTCGTCTGTGTGATCAATTGTGGAGACCCCCCGAATCAAACAATCTTTACGTAAGATCGGTTCTAAAACACCGACATGGAGTGTTCGGACCTTCGAACGTCCTCATCTATTTGAACCATCCGATTTGATCTCAACGGCCCGCATTGAGCGGAGCCGTTCGGACCTTCCAAACGTAACTATCACGTGGACCGTCCGATCTAAGATCAGTGGTTCAGCCCAAACCCCTTCACCGTTCGCTCTCACTCGTTTGCTGACGAGTGGGCCCGAGGCCTTTTAGTGCTCAAAGTCCACCCATGTGTGAGACTGTGTTGCGGACCCCGCCTATCATCCTCTTGGGCTAAGTCTAGTTGGGTATAAAAAGTCTTTAATGCTTTTATGATTTCTGAAATACTTTAATTGTGCACTGTTAATTGTTTATATTTCAAAAATTCATAAGTATTTCATCTTAACTCCTTTTTGGATGATTCAAATTTTGTTGGGTTACATTTTTAGTGTACTTTATTTTGATATGGTTTTTGAGGCCTGTTTCTGTTCCAGAAATGTTTGTTATTGAAATAACTTTTGGATTAGTATTATTTTTGCACTAAAAATGGATTTAACTTGAAAAATTCATAAGTATTTCTCTGTAACTTCATTTTGAGTAAACTCAAGCTTGTTGGTTTCCTCTGTTATTGTACTTTAATGTAGAATAGGCTTTGACCATGTTACTACCTCTGAAAATCTTATTTTACATATGACTTGTGCACTACTTTCATAACTTTGAAAAATCATACAAGATTCATCTTAGCTCCAAATTAGGTGAATCAATTTTCATTGTTCATATCATGTGGTGATCTATCTACCATAAAATGTTTATATTCACCACCTTTCTGAAATTTTTTGCCAAAACCTCTCATTCGGGTGAACAGAAACCGAGGGTATTTTTCAGCAATTATTCAAAAAGCTGATTTTGTTTTGGCTATAACTTTTGCATACGATATCCAAATCGATTGATTTTTATTACTAAATTTATTTAAAATCATGATCTACCTTATGTGTAAATTTCATGATTTTTGGATGATTTTGAATTTTGGGTTTTATTTGATGTTATTCGTTCTTATTTGTTCTTCTCGATTCTTTCGATAGGTTCCGATGATTCTATTGAACACGAGAGTGATCCTCTGAAACAAGAAAGTTATCTCCAACAAGGCAAGCAGATGTTTTTCATTTGATCATATTGATCCCATTACTTTCAAATTCTAATATCTTGTTTGCAAAGGATATGTATGCATGCTCTATTTTGATGTTTAAATTATCGTTTGAGCAGTTGATCCTAAATAATTGCATAAACTATAGGCAAATGTTTATCCTTTACCACTGAGCCTAGGTTTATATCCGATGTGATGTAGAGCTCGATGGATGGGCTCTAGTCACTTTACTTGTAGTTTACGAGTTGATGTCGCTTATGGACACGCTTGGTTAGGTCTCTTCAAGAGTTAGACTCAACTTTTTCATTAAAACTTGAATTTGGGTGGTACGAATGGGTAATTACTAACTGAAGTACAAGTTACAACATGCTAGCATTTCTAATCTTACAACTGGTCACGCTGGTGCTCACTGCTCCCGTCCATAGGACCCTGTAGTGGCCTCCCACGCCATGTTCTTGGCATAGGTCTCCGACGAATCTATTCCTGTGGGAATGCCAGCCTCTCGGGTGACCGTGGGTTCTACCGCAGGTCATAGCGGGGCTCCTCAACCGCCGTGTCGTCATACTGGGGGGATCACCTGGGGGAGTGGGGTTGAGAACATCTGGTTGATCCAACCAGTAGGATCCCTAGAGGGGCACCAACTCGGCTGAGCTTGTGGAGCTTGTGTGGTGAACTACTCAGGGTACGCCTGAGCTTGTGGGGGTGAACTGCTCGGGGTACGACGTGTAGCCGGACTGATACCATGGGGCCGTATCGGCCATTTGAAATTGTCCGAGAGTGTGGTGCTCGTCGAGAGAATCTGCAACAACCTCAGCGATTCCGACGAGAGAATCTTGGACAACCTTAGTGGTTGTAGGTTGCACATCCGTGCTCTCTGGTACGGCCTCTTCTTGCCTCCGTGACAACGACGGCATCAGCGTAGAGTCCCTACGTCGCAACTGCGCGGACGATTGGCCGCTGACGCTGCGCCGCTGGGTGGACTCGCTTGGATGGGAAGATGGAGGAGGCGAGGGTAGGCAACGAGACTCCGTCCGATGCCTCAGGTCGACATCGGTGGGCCTTCCATAGCTCATGCTGGGAATGACACTCTTAACATCGTCAATAAGAGTCTTCATGACTGCATGGAGGCGTTCAACTGTGTTGTTCGTACTCCGCTAGAGTTCCCGGTGGCTGCGCTGCACAACGCTCTGCAAACGGTCGAGCTGCATGGTTAACCACCAAACAAAATTTTGTTAGTTAGCCCTATTTGGGAGGGTGTTTTATCTGCTACGTGCTCAACGTACCGAATCGTCATAGCGTGCTGCACGATGCAGGTCCATCCCCATCCCCAAGCCCAAGCGTTCAGCGTGGCTAGGATCAGCATGTCGAACCGGGGGGCACCTGTCAATCTCGCCCGTGTGTGCCGTAAGTACCACTCTAGGTACGTGCTATAAGTTCCTAGATTGTAAGGCCTTGCCTCTTAGAAAATGCAATCAGTGGCAGATTGTCATGCATCAATCCACGGTTGCTGCGTCAGAAGCCAGTCATCGCTCTTGCAGCCCATCTTCGTCTTCCTGATGGTGGAACAAAATAAATAAATTAGGGTACTGACATAACAGATGATTAACGGGCCAACAATACGAAACAATGTACCGTACTTACAAGTGGCTACGCCTCGCAAGCGGTCACCCTGGAGCTGGGGGGATCTCCTGGTGCAGCTGGAACTGCCTCATCACTCGTTGCGGGTTGTACGGATCCACCATGTGGGAGATCACCAGATGACAAGTTGCCCTCCAGTATGACACATCCTAGTGGCATAGCAAGCTCAAGCCGTTGGGCGCTATGTCCTGAACGAAGGCATCCATCCAAGGAGCCCTTATTATGTCGTCCTCGTGCAAGGCCTCGAATTCGTTGTGGAACTCAGGGTATATGCAACGCGGTCTCTCCTTAGCCCACCCAAGTACTACCACAGTCCATGGGGATGGTCGGGCCTTCCATGGGATCCTCACCATCCGCCCCACCGTAGAAGTGCTCTGTGCGTGGGTAAGGGTGGACTGCGGAGCGGAAGTATGGTCGTCTGATAGGGAGGTGCTCCCACGACCATAGCTATAATAGTGTGTGGCAACCCGAGAGCATGAGCTCTGTTCTCGTGCGATGCTGCGAAGCGTCGCAAAGGCTGCGGTACGTGTCGCACAGTACAATTGAACCCCAACTGTATTGTGGCACGTCCTCATCGTCGGAATCCATGATGGACTCCGCAAGGTGAATGTAACTAGGGTACACCGTGTCCCCCTGCGTGCTAGGGAATATGACCCACCCGAATAGAAACAGCAAATATGCAATTAGGTGGCATCGAACCACCTCCTCCGTTGCGTCATTTGGGCAAATATGCAATTAGGTGGCATCGAACCACCTCCTCCGTTGCGTCATTTGGGCAAATGCATGAATTGTCACAGCTAGGCGTGTGGTACGCCCTTACACCTCTCAGGGATAGGCTGCCCAAAGCGATGGCCGAGATGCGCCTTCTAGTCTGCCGACCTCGGAGGGGGTACAACTGCAAGGCCTCCCAACGGCAGGCCGGTCCAGAAGCTAACGTCCTGCAGTGTCACGGTCATCTTCCCCCACCGAAAGTGGAACGTGTGTGTCTCCGATCGCCAACGATCAACTAGGGCGGAAAGAAGGGAGGCGTCAATCAGGAGGTTCTGGCCCATATTCATCATGCGGGCGAACGCAATCAGCCTAGACTAACAAAGCCTCCCAACATATCGGTCGTCCAAAGGCCAGGTCTCCCTCGGCCCCCGTGTCACCAGGGTTGGCGGCCTATCGCCACCGATTGTTCTGACTAGAAGTGCTTGGTGTATCTTTTTCTCTTCCACATCAAGGGCAGCAATGAGATCCTCAATAGATATCTCTTCCCTCTTGTGCTTTAAGCTAGTGGCAAAACTCTGCCATGAAGCAAGAGTTCGACAACAATACCCGTAGCCACAAACTTAGGAGGTAAAACACAACTCAGATGTGCAATCTCTCCGACCAGTAACTGTAGCTCATGAGCCTGTGCAACTATCGACTTAGCATCATCCATGTTGTAGTCGAAGAATTGCTCGCACATATAGAGCCACCGACCAGCCTCAGCTTTGGCATCTTTGTGCTCAAGTGCATCCCATAACTCTGTGGTGGACTTGAAGTCCATGTACACATCATAGAGCTGGTCGGATAGTATAGTCAGTATGCATCCAAGGGCTATGTTGTTATCTATGTCAAATCGCATGATCTGTTCACTAGTAATTGGATATTGTGTATGGATCACCGACCACAACCCCAAAGACATGAGCCAAAACTTGACCCTTATCTTCCATCTACGAAAGTTCTAACCAAAAAACCTTTCAGGTTTCATAGCATCAGAAGCACCAGCCATCGCTGAATCACAAAAATATCCACATTAAGGTTTCTAGATTGTTGAAAATATGGACAACATTTTAATTCCATATTTGATTATAAGGCAAAGATCATAAATAACTAGAGATACAAAAAGACAATATTAATAACAGGCAACTTATTGCACTTCTAAACATAATCAACAAAAAGATTACAGCAGAAAAACTGGTCGAACTATCAACTTACAGCTAGGTTCGATGATGAACCGGAAGTAACACAAACTCGAAGCAATTGTTGAAGCAGTACAAATCGTAGATGGTGCAGCGCAGCGAGCGGTCGCGTAGATGCGCTGCCCAGAAACCTTATTTGCCGCTTCGTGCAGGTGAACTCTGCGATAATAGTTTGGAGATATCCGCTCACCCTCCTTCCCGGTGCATGCTGAGGAGAAGGGACGGCTCGATTCGACAGCTCAAATCTTTAGCACAGTTTATCAGAGAGGAAGATGGAAAATGGAATGAATCGATCACCTTCGTCTGGACGTCTCCGGATCCTATTTATGGTCGAGATAATTACTCTCTAGTAACTGTCATAATAAAACGCTGGTAACCGCTAATTCAAAGCCAATTAATGGCCATTAAGCAGTGTTTATTGATCCTGATTATACCATAGTCTAAAGCTTCGACTAGTGTATTATGACCTCACTGCTCTAAGGATCCGATCAGATGATTTCGACCATACTGGTATATGTCTTCGACCACAATAGTCTATGGCTTCGACCAGATTATTTCGATCATACTGGTCTAGGCCTTCGATCACACTGGTCTATGGCTTCGACTACTGAGTTTCAACTACTGAGTATCGACCACTAAGTTTCGACAACTGTGTTACGACCACTCAGTTTTGACCATTGTGTTACGGCCATTGAGTTTTCACCACTGAGTTTCGACTATACTATCCTAAAACCTCTGATCTAAAAATTTGCATACTTTAAAATTATAGGAATGAACAAGCCTTTACACATATGTACCAAGTTTCAACAGTAATCAGAAGCTTCCATCTTTCGTGCAAGTTTTATTCTGCTGCTCAGCCCTCAAATCACTCTGCATGTAACAGCCTATTAAGTACGCAGGTGCAGGCGCAGGCGCAGGTGCAGGGAAGACTTCCAGCTGTTGCCAGATTGATGATTACTAGTAGACCTGCCGCGCCCCCTTGGGCGCGCGAGCTCACGGCCGTGTGTGGGA
Source organism: Ampelocalamus luodianensis (assembly GCA_036346255.1). Lineage (NCBI taxonomy): Eukaryota > Viridiplantae > Streptophyta > Magnoliopsida > Poales > Poaceae > Ampelocalamus > Ampelocalamus luodianensis. The sequence continues at coordinate 14,655,027 of CM070622.1, forward strand.
GCCATGCATGGGGCCCGCCTGTGGACAGCGACCCATGCGGCGTACCGTGAGCCACGCCCACGCGTGGAGAGCCTTATGGAAAAGCCGGTTGTGCTCGTGCGTGGGGCCCGCACGTGGAAAAGCCGGACGCATTTGTGCGTGAGGCCGCGCTTGGAAAAGCCGGACACTGGTGCACGTGGAGGAGCAGACGTTTGAGATGGAAGGAGGAAGACAATCGGACGGCTGAGAACGCGAAGGAAGCGCAGGCAACGAAAACACAACGAAGATCGAACGGACGTGATAGAAATCAACGCGCAATCGGACGATCGAAAAAAAGAATGACGTGGTCGTCTGGTCTTGCCCCAAAGCCCCGTTCTTACTAGTGATGCTTACAGTTTTGGATATATCTATAGTTTTGGATATATCTATTGTCTAGGTACCTGAATAGACTACTAGTTGTTAGATTGATCTCAGCCGATTAGCCCAACGGCTAATCGGGCCTTGATCGCGCTCGATCGGGGCGCCCACCAACCACCGGTGGCGGGCCTCGTCATGCTGCGCTATAAATAGAGGGTGGGGGCCGGCGGCTTGACTCACGAGGTTCGCCTGAGCCGCAACCCCCCCACCGACAAAACCCTAACCAATCTAGAGGGACGCTTGGTGGCGGCAGAAGCACCACCGCCGCCACCGTCTTCCTCTTCCCCGACCGCCGCTGCCGCCATGGTCAGCTCCTCCTCCAACGCATCGGACGGTACCCTCTCCCTCTCCTCTCCTCTCTTCTCTCTCTCTGATCAACCCTCCCACAGAGAAGAACCTCCAACATTGGTATCGAGGCGGGCAAAGGGATCGGGCTTACCGTTTGCGCCGCCGGTTTCGTGCGATCGCCGCCACCGGTCGCGTCTCGGGCGAGACGATGGGCGCGCGCGCTAACGCGCGCGCGCGCTCGGGGCGGGTAGCGCGCCCGCGCACGCGCGCGCGCGCGCCATTACTTGTATGTGCCGTCTGCGGGTAGCCGCCTGGTTCTAATTCGTTTAAAAATTTCGTTGGTGGCGAAATAGCGAAATTCGAAATTTGAATTTCGATCTGAAATTTGGTGGGTTTTCAAACTGATTTGAATCAAATTTGAATTTAAAATTTAAAATAATCGCAAAAATAATGCCTCGCATGGGAATCGATCCCGGTCTCTAGGGAACCAACGAGTGGGCCTTGCCACCGGGCGACTTCATCTAACCGCTTTTATACTAGTATTTACTCCTTTTAACCCTTCAAATTCCTTCAAATTCAACTCAACCGAAAAATTTGAGCAATTGAATTTATTTGGATGGGGGCGAAATGAGCGAAATTCGGACATTTCGCGAAATTTCGCAAATTGTGAACCTCTGTAGCCGCACCTCGCTCGCGTCGGGGCCGCCATTGCCGCCCGTCAAGATGGCACCGCCGCGCTCGCGAGAGCCGCGCGCGCGCTTCTCTCGCCAGCGCGGCCGCGAGCCCGCCCGCCCCGCCCGATCCGCCGGCGCCACGCGCGTGTCCCGCCGCTGGCGCGGGCGCCGTGTGCGCCCGCTTCTTTCGGGTGGAGGAGAGCCAGATGTGGGTAGGGTTAGGGTTTTTCGGGGTTTTGATCCCCGCTGCTCTCGCGGTCAGCCGTCCGATCGGATGCGATCGGACGGCTGAAGTCCCTCCGGCCGTTTTTGGCCCAAGGGAGAAAGAGGCCTTTTGGGCGGCCGCGCGTGCGTGTGCGAGTGGGCGCCGTGGGCGTATTTGCGCAAGATGGGCCGGATTGATGTTATGAACAGTAAATCCATGAAAAGAAAGTTAATGATTTTCAGAAGCATTTGTGAGTGAATTTGATTGAAATTTGATCCAAAATCTCTGTAAATTTTTGCACCAACGTGTTAATTTTTTCAGAGATTAAATGTGTACAGTATAATGCTTCTGTATAATGAATTATTTTTAGAATAATTACGGTTTCCGCTGCAAAAGTTAATGTTGATTAATTTTCATTGTTAAATTCGAACCAGCGGAGAATTTAATTTTGAAAAATAGATATAATTTCAGAAATTTATGATATTGTTATTTTCGACCAGCGTTGATAATAACAATATTATAATTTTAATTGATGATTTTATGCATTATTTCTATTTACGCTTATGTTGATGTAGATTTAATGTATAGATAAAATTGATTTAATTGTATGTCGTATTTTTGACCAACGTTGGAAATAAGGCATATAATTTTCTTTGTTATGTTCTCACCTTGAATATGAATTGTGTTTTCGTGGAGGATACTCCTTAATGGGCTACATCGAGGATATCCGGTTCTCAAAGGAGATAACTATGGTGAATGGAAGAAAAGATTGACTGGCCTTCATCTTGGTTTGAGGTGGGTGGCGATCACCACACCGTGTCCCCAGAGCTGTGGCACCGGTGAGGATGAAAATGAGGCCGATCTTGCTTAGCGCACTGCAGACAGAGGACTATGCTCCCATAAAAATGGCATATGACCTTGATCATAAAAAGTGGGTCCTTGCCAACAAGAAATGCTTGGGCGTGATAAAGAACACGATTGAGCACGCAATTGTGGGCTCAATCGCAGAGTGTGACATCACACAGAGTACCTTGAGAAAATAAAGAGTCGGTTCTTGGCTCTTCAAAGACATATGCTACGGTGATTAAGCGACTTGTGATGTAAAGGTACTCTGGTGGTGGCGGTGGCATAAGAGAACACATACTAAGGATGAGCAACTTGGCATCAAGCTTAAACCAATGGATTTGGCTCTCAAGGATGAGTTCCTTATTCATTTGATTTTTGCTTCCTTCCGGAAAAGTTTGACACCTTTGTTGTCAACTACAACATGCGGCCGAGAAATGGAACTTAGAAAAGTGCATAGCTATGTGTGTACAAGAGGAGGAAAGATTTAAATCCTCACATGGTGGTTATATTAACTATCGAAGGACAACAAGAAAAAGAACTTCAACAAGATAACTTCTCCTCAAAGAACAAGGGAAAAGCCCCGTCCATCGGCCTCAACGAATAAGTTTGCGATGATGAGATCGGTGTCTTCATCTGAAGAAGATGGGACACTACAAGAAGAACTGTCCGATTACTTAAAGATGATAATGGCAAAGAAAGGTGAGAACATTATTACCTTCATAAATGAGTCCTGTATATACGATATTCAAAATCTACTTGGTGGATTGATTCAGTGCAACTGTTCATGTTGCCAATAATATCTGAGGATTCCGTTTGACGAAGAATACGCAAAGAAAAGAAAGATGCATTAAAGTTGCAAATGGAGTCCAAGCTAAAGTTGAAGCTGTTGGCGATCTTTCATTAGAGCTAGCTGATGGCTTCACTCTTTTACTTAGAGATGTTCTTTATGTTCCCTCTTTACAGAGGAATTTGATTAGTGTTTCATGTTTGGACAATGATGGTTATGATTGTCATTTTGGAAATGGCAAGTGTGAAATAATGTTTAATAAAGAATGTGTTGGTCTTGCCATCTTACAAAATGAGCTTTATTTGTTATCATTATATGATGATGTGAATGTTGTATGCGATAATGGGAACATCGCGTGCGAGAAAGTGAATGAATCCTCGTCTGCGAATGTAAACAGGAAACGAAAGAGAACTCTAGATGCGTCGTCGAAATTATGGCACTGTCGTTTAGGCCATATTTCGAGGGGGAGAATAGAAAGACTAGTTAAGAATGATATTCTTCCTCCACTAGAGTTCTCGGACTTAGAACAATCAGAGAGCGCATTAAAGGAAAATATGTAAAGAAAATTAAGAAAGACGCCAAAAGAAGCACAGAATTCTACAAATTATTCACACAGACATTTGTGGTCCTTTTCTGTGAAAAGTGTGGATGGATATGAGTCGTTCATAACATTCACGGATGATTACTCCGTTATGGATATATTTATCCAATCAAAGAAAGAAATGAAGCCTTGGATAAATTCAAGATATTTAAGGCTGAAGTTGAAAACCAACACGATTTAAAGATTAAGATAGTCCGATCTGACCGTGGGGGGAGTACTACGGTCGACATACCCCATATGGACAAGTTCTGGACCTTTTGCAAGGTTTTTACGAGAAAATGGTATAGTAGTGATATTCTACAGGCGAACCTCGGCAAAATGGAGTAGCTGAAAGACGCAACCGTACCCTGATGGATATGGTGCGAAGCATGATGAGCTATTCCACACTGCCATTGAGTCTATGGATGGAGGCGTTGAAAACCGCTATTCATACTCTCAATAGAGTGCCTAGTAAGTCGGTGCCCAAAACACCGTACGAGTTGTGGACAGGAAGAATTCCCTCACTAAACCACTTGCGTGTGTGGGGGAGTCCTGCTGAGGCTAAAGTATTTAACCCAAACCTTGGGAAGCTTGATCCCAAAACAGTAAGTTGTCATTTCATTGGCTACCCTAAAAAGTCAAAAGGTTTTCGTTTCTCTTGTCGACAGGATATACAAAGTTTGTAGAAACGAGACACGCTGTCTTCTTAAAGCATGAAATGATGAGGGGAAGCATGGTAGCTCGAGAGATTGACCTTGAAGAGAAGCGGGCGTATGCGCCCACTCCGATGATTCAAGAGCCATTCTTCATACTACCTCATCATTTGCCGCAAGCGGTGCAAGACAACTGTGGTGCCAAAGCACACATTATTGTTCCTCTTGTGGCAACAATGAATGAGAATGAGGAACCTGTTCTTGAGGATCCTATAGAACCCATTGCCACAGATGAGGGAGCAACAAAGACCTCAAATAGAAAATGTACCAAATGAGGAGGCCAGGAGGTCTCAAAGAGTAAGAAGATCACTATTTCTCGATGATTATCAGTTTATCATCTGAGGAATTTCAAATGGAGGATGATCCCACCTCATTTGAAGAAGCCATGAGAAGCGAAAATTCCTCAAAATGGCTTGAGGCCATGGAAGAGGAGATGAGGTCCATGAAGACTAATAAAGTGCAGGACTTGGAAATTATTCCTAAAGGAGCCAAAACAAGAGGGTTGTAAATGGGTCTACAAGACAAAGCTTGACTCCCAAGGGAATGTAGAAAGATACAAAGCGCGACTTGTGGCAAAAGGCTTTACGCAAAGAGAAGGGATTGATTACAATGAGACTTTTTCTCCAGTCTCATGTAAAGATTCCTTCAGAATCATAATGACATTAGTAGCACATTATGATTTAGAGTTACATCAGATGGATGTTGTAACAGCCCTAACTTAGGGTTTGTATTTCAAATGTAAAATTTTGAGGAGAAATAAAAACTTTTGTTGTCTCTTCAAATCATTTGAAAGTTTCTACAATTTTCCCTAGCAATTTCCAATTTGTAGAATTTAATTCTGGTGATTGGAAATTGTTGTTATCAGATTCTTAGCCTTCAAATTTGTGATCATCCTCTGAAACTATTTTTCCTATCATCTTGATCATCCTATCTACCTCCCTGAATTATTTCACAATTTTTAGATTTTGTTTGCTATTTCAAATGGCCAAGTCAACTCTGTTTGAAATCTGGTCAAACTCCCTGGACAGCAGCTTGTGAATTTTCTCTAGAACCATGCAGTGCATAAAAAGTTCTGGAAAAATTATACAAGGTTGTCCTCTGTCTCTCGTAGCTACCATAAAAATTTCGAAATTTTTGGAGCTCTGGAGCTACCTCTAAAATTTCCCAAACCTTCTCTGTCTTTTAAAATCAAATTCTAAAAATCTTGTTCCTCGGGCCCAACCCAACCTCGGGCTCGAGTCCGACTCGCACCGCTTGGCTCGGTCGCACCGCCTAGCTGCACTGCCGTGAAGTCCAATCGATCGTAACCGTCAGATGAAGATCGAGCGATCCACGTCGCGTATGCAACCGACTGTCCGAATGCATACACCAATCCCGGCCGTCCATTTGGATCCAACGGTCGGTGTGTTCTTGATCAAATCAAACCACCGGTTCGCACGGCAAATGCATCGCGACATATGGGTCCCACTGTCGGCATCAACCTCGTCTTCTCCGCACCTCACCGGAGCTCGCGTCGCGTGCGTGCATGTTTGCCACGTACCTGCGTCGCCGCCACCTTTATGCCCTCGTGTCGGTGGGAGGCATCGCCGTGACTTCATAAAGCCACGAGCTCATCCACTTCTTCTCCTTTGCGTTCTCGTGTTATCTCGCCCGATTTCTTGTTTGGTGGAGAAGAAACGGAGTAGCACTGCCGCGTTGGAGAAGCCCTTGAGCCCGCAACCTCACCATCGTGAACCACACTCGATCGCATCCATTTTCCCATCCGAGCTCGTGGCATCCGGTGAATCGTCGGAGCCACTTCTTCGTCCCCAACTCCGTTGGTCTCGGCTCTGCGAGCTTGCTAGTGCTCTGGTGAGTTTCCAGCTTCGACACTTGGTCCCTTCGGATCGCATTGATGCACTGAAGTTAATGATGGCTTCATTTTTGTCTTTGGTGCATCGTTGAATTCGCGCAACCCCTTCTTCCCGAGCTCGGTTTTCGCGTGCGTAGCAATTCCGTCGCCTCGGTACCTCTTCGTCGGCGTTATCTTGTGCTTATCGTTCTGGTGTCTCCGCGATCCGTGGCGCACCTTCTCGGCCGCTCGAAGTCGTAGCATCTTCTGCGAGCCGTAGCTTCTTCTCCGCCTCCGCCGTCGTGAGCCCATCTCCGCGACCATTGGACTCGCGTCACGCAGACCGGGTTCGTGAGGTCTTTGCGAACCTTAAGGTACCACTCACTCGTCTTGAAACTCACTGGTTTGCTAGATCACTGCGCGGCGCGCCGCCGTCCCGTCGCGTCTTGACGAGCCGCCGTGGCTTAGTTATCGCTAAACACGGTTACGTTAGGTCAGCGACTTGTGGGCCCTCTACGTGTTAAGCTTTGTTTTAGGATTCAAATCTAATCGTTTTAATTCTGCGAGTCTCGTTATGTGGGCGGAATGTCGGTTAGGGATTGTGTAGTTTTGTTAATCGTTTTCTCTTTCATGAAGCGTATTTTCTTTGGGCATATGTGTTAGGATTACGTTACATTAGCGAAGGCGTATTCTTTGAATACGCCTTCGCGTCACCTTATCTTGGCGATCATGCCTGGTCAGCGCCCTCGCGCGGTCCCGCCTGTCAGTGGCTGGGGCTAGCCGTGCGTCGGTAGAAGAAGTATTAAGAGCTTTAGTATTTCTGAAATGCTTTTACATTTGCCTTTATTAAATCGATTAAACTTGTAAAATCGTAACTAATTCAATTTTATCAAATTGCATAAAACCAGTGCTGTTAATTTTCATTTTAAATGTTCTATTTACTAAAATTAGTGTCAACCTTGTCCCTGTATCAAAAATCTGTTAATTAATTTAATGTTGTAGAATGTAATCTCCAAATTAGAAAATGCATATCTCTTTCAATAATTGTCCAAATTCAATGAACCCAATTCTGTAAAATTTCATTTTCAGTATACTAACTATTAGGATAGGTTTTACACACTGTTTCTGTTCATGAAAATTTGTTAAGTAATTCACTAGTGACTTGTTGTGTTTTTAGCTTAGAAAATTCATAGAAAATTGCTAATAACTTAAAATGATTTGTTCTCTGTTTCTAAAATTTTGTTATATCATGCTTAGGCTGCTGTGTGAGTTTTGGCTTGTTTTGATGTTGTTGTATGTTTGAGTTTGTCGGTGTTATTCGTTCTTATTTGCTGTTATGTTCGATCGTTAGGCTTCGATATTTGCGGCAACCACGAGGGCGATCCTCGCAACAACTTGAGCAACAGCGACAAGGCAAGCAGTTTGATCATGTTTAATCCCAGTATTTTAAAGATTAATATTTTGTTTCAGCTGTATGTATGCATTGCTTAATTTGTGTTAAATTGATTAGTTAAATCCGTAGCTGCATATCCTGTAGCCAAAATATTGATCTCTACTACGAGCCTAGGTTATTTCTTTGTGATTAGAGGTTGGATGATCTCTTGTCACTTAGTAGATACGATTTCAACTTGCTTAGACATGCTTAGCTATCGGTAGAAGCAGGCGGTTATCGACTTTAGTCGGTAACCTTGATCACACAAAATTTACTACAACTTTATGTTTGACATTTACGCTTTGTTTAATTGCAAAACTAAAAATGAAAACAAAAATGATTTGGACGGGCACAATGGTAAGATTGGTGTGATCTTTTGGGTGTGGTGGAAAGGTGCCGGGTCAATTAAGGACCGAACATCTTGTGAGTGAATTTTTATCCGGGCATTTGGCGTGCTAACCACACTAGAGTATATGGGACCTCTCTTGACCTAGTACTTTGGCGTGTATTGGCTCCGGTCGCAGGAGGTCGCGGGAGGGACGGAGGTGGGAGCATGGTAGTTGTCAAAAGCTTTATCTGAGTGGGTAGTTGTCTTTTCGGCTTTACCATGTAGCGTATGGTGTTTCTACCCATACGAGCGGCTCGAGGTTGATACACAATATTGGAAACAGTCTCGTAGGACTTAGTGTCTTGGCATACCTTGAAGTGTGCTTTGGCTTAAAGGCGATGCGAGGTGTGGGTGCGATGGTACACCCTGCGAGGTTAAAACTATTCGAATAGCCTCGTCCTAGGTGATGGACACGCTTGGGTAAGCTTTTCAAGAGTTAGACTACAACATTTAAATTAAAACTTGATGGGTGGTACGAATGGGATTCGTGCTATTGTTAATGGTGACTATTGGGATAGTCACTTCTAGGTTGTTTATCTTTCGCTTTTGTTATTAATATCCGTCTTGTTATTTCAATCTTAAAAATGAATTGCAAACTTGCTTTTAAATGTATTACATTATTGCAAATGAAAATTGGCTTTGTGCAAATAAAACATATGGCCTCCACTAAACAAGCTGCATGTAGCATATGAGCAGTGCGCTAGTTCACACGTCGGTCTTGCGGGTACAAAGACAATCTTTGTACTCGGTGCTTTGCTTAATGTTTTTGTTGCGAGAGGAAGAAGGTGAGCCTCGGGGTCCTCACTTACGTGGTGTCTTTGTCGCCGTGGGTGGCGACTAGACTTGGCGGTCGGTCGGATGCCTTGTGGGTTGAAGGCACGATTGGCTTTGTTTATAGCCATCTTATGGCACTTTGCTTCATTGTCTTTCTGTTGTTATTTGTGTATCTTGTGGCGATCGGCCATTATGCATAATACCTTTACTATTTGTTTATCTTCCGTTTGGAAGTGTGGTGTTTGGACTCTATGTGTGGAATGGAGTTGATGTCTAATTTTGTACCGGGGTGTGTATCTTGCTGCAGGAAGTATACATATCTCGAGATCGATTTATTTGATTTGTGATGCTAGGGCCGGTGGTTGGTTAAGCATTACAAACCAAATAAATTGGGGTCCTCACAAAGTTGGTATCGAGCCATTCGACCGTAATAACCAAGCATAGTCGTCCTTAGGATATTTTGAAAGTCTTATTTTCAAGTCATAAAAGGTTTATAAAAACCTAGAGCGATTCTCAGATTTTATTCCTTACCTATCTTATCTTTCTACTCTCATCTTACTCTAATTTAAGTTTTGAAACTTGGTTTCTCTCTTCACCTTTCAAAAGATAGTTACTAGGTGGAATTAGTTTGGGAAGAACCATGAAGTTTAATCCAACTAAAACTTGTGGGGATAATAGGGTAAGATGTAAAGGAGTAGTTATGTGTCCGATTTTCTTTGGTGAACTTTATCACGCCTTGTGTTTGTTTAGATTGCTTTCATGAATTTTGGGCTTTCTTGCTCTTAAATTTGTTACTAACTTGTCTTAGTAAAGCAGGATGGCGGGAGAGCGCGTGGTAGTCGTGGTGGTCATGATGAGGAGCTTCCCCTCCTCAGACCATGGTGAGGTTCTCGCTCGGATCGAGCGAAACCGCATGGACGACAGCGCATCTTGGAGGTTATTGCTAGGAATACCTCCACTCCTGCCGGTGGTGGCGGCCACGGACTCGTGGGGACTTGCGAGTTCCTCCGTACACGCCGCCGACTTTCTCCGCTCTCGAGGACCCTCTCGATGCGGACGATTGGCTGCGCATGGTTGGCGAAGCTCAACATAGCTCGATGCCGCGCAGGATAAGGCACACCGCGTCCCACCGGCGAGGCGCGGCACTCATGGTGGGAGAACTATCTCGCCATGCGGCCGCGGCCATGTGGTCGCGTGGGAGGAGTTCAGTCGACTTTTCGTCGGGCCCACATCACGGCGGCTGATGAAGGCGAAGAAGAAGGAGTTCCTCGCGCTCAAGCAAGAGCGCAAGTGCGTGACGAGTGCACATGCGAGTTCAATCATCGGCTCGTTATGCTCGGGTGAGGTGGCCTCGGATGAGGCTAAGCGGGAGAAGTTTATGGATGGCTTGTCAGGAGGCTGCGAGGACAAGCTATCTATTGTGGACTTCTCGGACTTTCGAGCCTTGGTAGATAAGGCCATTGTTGCCGAGCATAAAGCGGCGCTGGCGAGTCCCGCATAGCGCAAATGGGGCGCGATCGGTCTACTCACACGGCCTCGTTCGTCCTCGGTGGGGCGGCACGATGGCCCGTTCTTTTGCTCCACCGGCGCGAGACCATCTGCACCAGCTCCTCGCCCACCGCAGCGTGTTTCACCACGTGCGCTGTGATCAGCGGCGGCGGCCTCGCAATCCGGCGGCGAGGTTACTTGTTTTATTTGCCACAACAAGGGCCATTATGCGAATATCCGCCTCGAGTGTTGCGGCGCCCTCGTCCTAATGGAGGCGCGGGCAGGAGTGGTCATCCACGACGGAAGATGATCCGAAGCCCGAGTGCGGCGTGGTCGAGTCAACCACCTTTCGGTGAGGAGGCTCGGGGGCGCGGATGTCGTGATGGGTACACTTCTTGTTAATTCTCGTCTGCTGCGGTATTATTTGATTACGGAGCATCGCATTCTTTATTTCAAGATCATTTGCTGCTGCTAGTGGTCTTCACGTGTTCCTTTGGAAGTTCCTTTGCTCATCCGCTCTCCGGGTCGGAAATGAGAGTGATTCTGATGTCGGGATGTTCTGTCGTAGTCAAGGAGTGGGGTTTTGGCAAACCTTATTACGCTCGATTGTGAGTCGGATGTGATTCTTGGCATGGATTGGTTGTCCCAACACTTGGGGCAAATCGATTGTGCCGGGAAGGTTGTTTATCTTACCACCCTTGAGTGGCGGTCGGATTTTCGCGCGGTGCAGGGCCACATCTATGTGCATTAGAGACAAAGCCGACCTTGCGATTCGAGGATGTTCCCATAGTATCGACTTTGAGGATGTTTTCCGATGACTTGCGGGATGCCTCGGTTCGAGACACAGGTTTGTCATCGAGTTGCTTCCGTGCCGCCCCTATCTCGGCGCGTATCGGATGCCTCCCAATGAGCTAGAAGAATTGAAGAAGCAGCTTGGTGAGCTCCAAGCAAAGGGTTTCATCCGTCCAGTTCATCTCCTTGGGGTTGTCGGTGATCTTTGTGAAGAAGAAGGACAAGACCTTGCGCATGTGTGTTGACTACGTCCTCTCAATGAAGTGACGGTGAAGAACAAATATCCTCTCGCCCGTATTGATGATCTTTTGACCGGTTATGCGGAGCTCGTGTGTTCTCAAGATTGATCGAGATCGGGCTATCATCAAGTCGGATCGAGTGAGGATATTCGAAGACGGCTTTCACTACTCGTTATGGCTGTCACGAGTACACCGTCATGTCTTTCGGTTTGACCAATGCTCCAGTACTGTTCATGAACCTTATGAATTCGTATTTATGGAGTATTTGGACAAATTTGTGGTGGTTTTATTGATGACATTCTTATCTATTCCAAGGCGAGGTAGAGCATCTTTGAGCATCTGAAGATTGTTTTGGGCAAATTGCGGGAGCACCACTATATCACGAAGTTCGGCAAATGTGAGTTAGTTGAAGGAAGTGGCATTTTGGGCCATGTTCTTTCAGTGGAGGCATAGTGTGGATCCCGGCAAGGTCGCGATGTTCTATCTTGGGGCCACCAAGTCGATCAACGATGTGCGGAGTTTTCTTGGTTTAGTGGCTACTATCGCGCTTTATCGAGAACTTCTCCAAGATCGCAGCCGATGGTGAATTGCTTAAGAAGGACAAGAAGTTTGTGTGGTCCTCGCTTGTGATGAGAGCTTTGGGAGCTCAAGCGGCGATTGACTTCACTCGGTCCTTACTCTTCTGATATCCACAAGAGCTTCGATATTTATTGCGATGCCTCTCGTCGGGGACTCGGATGTGTTCTTATGCAGGAAGGCAAAGCGCTTGCCTATGCATCCGTGCAATTGAGGCCTCATGAGCTCAACTATCCCACCCATGATTTAGAGCTTGCTGCGAGAGTTCATGCACTCAAGATTTGGCGGCATTATTTGATCGAAACATTGTGAGGTGTATTCCGATCACAAGAGCTTGAAATACTTGTTCACTCGGCAGATCTGAACCTCGAGCGGAGGAGATGGCTGGAATTGATCAAGGATTATGACATGGGTATTGGTATCATCAGGGCAAAGCCAATGTGGTTCTTGATGCACTTAGCGAAAAGTGTATTGCAATACTACGATGATCCAAGAGCGACAACGGCACTTCTTGCGAGTTTCAGCGTCTCAACTTGGGTTTGGTTGAGCATGGCTCCTTGTCGCCTTGGTTGTGCAACCAACCTTGGTGGATCAAGTCAAGCGACACGACAATCGATGATGGTGTGGGTAAAATCAAGCGAGAACATCGAGGAATGGATCGGCCAAGTGCTTCACGAGAAGATGAGCACGGTGTCGTATGGTTTGGGCAGCGTCTTGTGGTCCCAAAGGTCCCGAGTTGCGGGATTTGATTCTTCAGAGGCCCATGATTCGCCTTTGTCCATCCATCCCGGGCCACTAAAATGTACCAAGATCTGCGTCGAGAGGTTACGGTGGACTCGCATGAAGCGCGAGATTGCGGGTTCGTTGCGGATGTGACACATGTTGTCGTGTCAAGGCCGAGCATCGGCGTCCGCGAGTCTCCTCCACCCTTGCCTATACCGGAATGGAAGTGGGATTACGTAGGCATGGATTTTATCACCGGTCCGCCGTGCACTTCTTGGGGAAGGATGCTATACGGGTTGTTATCGATCGATTGACGAAGGTAGCGCACTTCACGCGATTTACCACTCTCGGTGTCGGTCGATTGGCGATCTCTACATATCCCGCATTGTGAGTTTGCATGGTGTGCCACGAACGATTGTGTCGGATCGTGGCTCTCTTTTCACTTCTCGGCTATGGCACGATTTACGTGAAGTCATGGGGACCGTCTTTCTTTCACTCGACCTATCATCCTCGGATCGATGGTCGACGGAGCGAGTCAACCAAGTTCTTGAAGATATGCTCCGTGCTTGTGTTCTTTCCTATGGGAAGAATTGGGAGAAGTGCCTACCGCTTGCCGAAGTTCTCCTACAACAACGACTTCGAGCTAGTCTCGGTATGGCACCGTTTGAGGCTTTGTATGGGCGGCGCTGCAGAACACCATTGAACTGGTCGGCGGTGAAAGCGGTTCTTTGGCGGATTCGATCAATGAGGCTGAAAGTCAAGTGCGATCGATTCGTGAGCACTTGCGCGTAGCTCATCCGAGCGTAAGAGCTATGCGGTCGGCGTCGTCGTGAGTGAGTTTCGACCCAATGACTTTGTGTATCTCAAAGTCTCACCTCTGAAGGACATCGTCGTTTCGGTGTCAAGGGCAAGCGGCTCCTCGATATGTCGGGCCATATCGCATCATCAAGAAAGTGGAGCCGTTGCATACCGGTTGGAGTTGCCGGCTACACTTGAGGGTGCATGATGTTTTCCATGTGTCACAATTGAAGAAGTGCCTCAGTGTTCGGTTGAGAAACACCATTGGAAAATATCGATGTGCAGAAGATCATCTTATCGTGGCGTCCGTTCGTATCCTCGAAGAAGCTGAACGTAGAACAAGGAACCGTGTGATCAAGTTCCTTAAAGTTCAGTGGTCAAACCACTCCGAGGATGAAGCCACTTGGGAGCGGGAAGACCGCCTTCGAGCAGATTACCCATCCTTCTTCTCCCAGTGATCAGAATCTCGGGGCGAGATTCCTGTAAGGGGGGGAGATTTGTAACAGCCCTAACTTAGGGTTTGTATTTCAAATGTAAAATTTTGAGGAGAAATAAAAACTTTTGTTGTCTCTTCAAATCATTTGAAAGTTTCTACAATTTTCCCTAGCAATTTCCAATTTGTAGAATTTAATTCTGGTGATTGGAAATTGTTGTTATCAGATTCTTAGCCTTCAAATTTGTGATCATCCTCTGAAACTATTTTTCCTATCATCTTGATCATCCTATCTACCTCCCTGAATTATTTCACAATTTTTAGATTTTGTTTGCTATTTCAAATGGCCAAGTCAACTCTGTTTGAAATCTGGTCAAACTCCCTGGACAGCAGCTTGTGAATTTTCTCTAGAACCATGCAGTGCATAAAAAGTTCTGGAAAAATTATACAAGGTTGTCCTCTGTCTCTCGTAGCTACCATAAAAATTTCGAAATTTTTGGAGCTCTGGAGCTACCTCTAAAAATTTCCCAAACCTTCTCTGTCTTTTAAAATCAAATTCTAAAAGTACTGTTCCTCGGGCCCGAACCCAACCTCAGGCTCGAGTCCGACTCGCACCGCTTGGCTCGGTCGCACCGCCGCCTGCAGCTGCACCGTGCGAGTCAATCGATCGTAACCGTCAGATGAAGATCGAGCGATCCACGTCGCGTATGCAACCGACTGTCGAATGCATACACCAATCCCGGCCGTCCATTTGAGATCCAACGGTCGGTGTGTTCGCGATCAAATCAAACCACCGGTTCGCACAGCCGTCTCGCCATCGCTAACATATGGGTCCCACTCCAAGCATCAACCTCGTCTTCTCCGCACCTCACCGGAGCTCGCGGCCGTGCGTGCATGTTTGCCACGTACCTCGTCGCCGCCACCTTTATGCCCTCGTGTAAATTTGGGAGGCATCGCGTGACTTCATAAAAGCCCCGAGCTCATCCACTTCTTCTCCTTTGCGTTCTCGTGTTATCTCGCCCGATTTCTTGTTTCGGCGGAGAAGGAAACGAGTAGCACCGCGTTGGAGAAGCCCTTGAGCCGCAACCTCACCATCGTGAACCACACTCGGTCGCATCCATTTTCCCATCCGAGCTCGTGGCATCCGGTGAATCGTCGGAGCCACTTCTTCGTCCCCAACTCCGTTGGTCTCGCTCTGCGAGCTTGCTAGTGCTCTGGTGAGTTTCCAGCTTCGACACTTGGTCCCTTCGGATCGCATTGATGCACTGAAGTTAATGATGGCTTCATTTTTGTCTTTGGTGCATCGTTGAGGCTGCGCAACCCCTTCTTCCCCGAGCTCGGTTTTCCGCCGCCGTAGCAATTCCGGTCGCCTCGGTACCTCTTCGTCGGCGTTATCTTGTGCTTATCGTTCCTGGTGTCTCCGCGATCCCGTGGCGCACCTTCTCGAAGCTGCTCGAAGTCTGTAGCATCTTCTCTGCGAGAGCCGTAGCTTCTTCTCCGCCTCCGGCCGTCGTGAGCCCATCTCCGGCGACCATTGGACTCCGCGTCACCGGCACCGGGTTCGTGAGGTCTTTGCGAACCTTAAGGTACCACTCACTCGTCTTGAAACTCACTGGTTTGCTAGATCACCGCGCGGCGCGCGCGCCGTCCCGTCGCGTCTTGAGCGAGCGCCGTGAAGCTTAGTTATCGCTAAACACGGTTACTGTTAGGTCAGCGACTTGTGGGCCCTCTCGTGTTAAGCTGTTTTAGGATTCAAATCTAATCGTTTTAATTCTACGAGTCTCGTTATGTGGGCCCGGAATGTCGATTAGGGATTGTGTAGTTTTGTTAATGCGTTTTCTCTTTCATGAAGCGTATTTTTCTTTGGGCATATGTGTTAGGATTACGTTACGTTAAGCGAAGGCGTATTCTTTGAATACGCCGAGCGTCACCTTATCTTGAGCGATCGCCAGTCGTCGCGCCTCGCGCGGTCCCCTTTGTCGATGGTTGGGGCTAGCCGTGCGTCGGTAGAAGAAGTATTAAGAGCTTTAGTATTTCTGAAATGCTTTTCTGTTGCACTGTTAAATCGATTAAACTTGTAAAATGTGTAACTAATTCAATTTTTATCCAAATTGCATAAAACCAGTGCTGTTAATTTTTATTTTAAATGTTCTATTTACTAAAATTAGTGTCAACCTTGTCCCTGTATCAAAAATCTGTTAATTAATTTAATGTTGTAGAATGTAATCTCCAAATTAGAAAATGCATATCTCTTTCAATAATTGTCCAAATTCAATGAACCCAATTCTGTAAAATTTCATTTTCAGTATACTAACTATTAGGATAGGTTTTACACACTGTTTCTGTTCATGAAAATTTGTTAAGTAATTCACTAGTGACTTGTTGTGTTTTTAGCTTAGAAAATTCATAGAAAATTGCTAATAACTTAAAATGATTTGTTCTCTGTTTCTAAAATTTTGTTATATCATGCTTAGCTCTCTGTGTGAGTTTTGGCTTGTTTTGATGTTGTTGTATGTTTGAGTTTGTCGGTGTTATTCGTTCTTATTTGCTGTTATGTTCGATCGTTAGGCTTCGATATTTGCGGCAACCCTGAGGACGATCCTCCGCAACAACTTGAGCAACAGCAGCAAGGCAAGCAGTTTGATCATGTTTAATCCCAGTATTTTAAAGATTAATATTTTGTTTCAGCTGTATGTATGCATTGCTTAATTTGTGTTAAATTGATTAGTTAAATCCGTAGCTGCATATCCTGTAGCCAAAATATTGATCTCTACTACCTGAGCCTAGGTTATTTGCTGTGATTAGAGGTCGCTGGATGATCTCTTGTCACTTAGTAGATACGATTTCAACTTGCTTAGACATGCTTAGCTATCGGTAGAACTGGGCGGTTATCGACTTTAGTCGGTAACCTTGATCACACAAAATTTACTACAACTTTATGTTTCAGCATTTCTGCTTTGTTTAATTGCAAAACTAAAAATGAAAACAAAAATGATTTGGACGCGGGCACAATGGTAAGATTGGTGTGATCTTTTGGGTGTGACTGGAAAGGTGCCCGGTCAATTAAGGACCGAACATCTTGTGAGTGATTTTTATCCAGCATTTGGCGTGCTAACCACACTAGAGTATATGGGACCTCTCTTGACCTAGTACTTTGGCGTGTATTGGCTCGGTCGCAGGAGATCGCAGGAGGGACGGAGGTGGGAGCATGGTAGTTGTCCAAAAGCTTTATCTGAGTGGGTAGTTGTCTTTTCGGCTTTACCATGTAGCGTATGGTGTTTCTACCCATACGAGCGGCTCGGGGTTGATACACAATATTGGAAACAGTCTCGTAGGACTTAGTGTCTTGGCATACCTTCGGAAGTGTGCTTTGGCTTAAAGGCGATGCGAGGTGTGGGTGCGATGGTACACCCTGCGAGGTTAAAACTATTCGAATAGCCTCGCCCTAGGTGATGGACACGCTTGGGTAAGCTTTTCAAGAGTTAGACTACAACATTTAAATTAAAACTTGATGGGTGGTACGAACTGGGATTCGTGCTATTGTTGTGGTGACTATTGGGATAGTCACTTCTAGGTTGTTTTATCTTTCGCTTTTGTTATTAATATCCGTCATCGTTATTTCAATCTTAAAATGAATTGCAAACTTGCTTTTAAAGCTGTATTACATTATTGCAAATGAAAATTGGCTTTGTGCAAATAAAACATATGGCCTCCACTAAACAAGCTGCATGTAGCATATGAGCAGTCCGCTAGTTCACACGTCGGTCTTGCGGGTACAAAGACAATCTTTGTACTCGGTGCTTTGCTTAATGTTTTGTTGCGAGAGGAAGAAGGTGAGCCTCGGGGTCCTCACTTCGTGAGTGTCTTTGTCGCCGTGGGTGGCGACTAGACTTGGCGGTCCGGTCGGATGCCTTGTGGGTTGAAGGCACGCGATTGGCTTTGTTTATAGCCATCTTATGGCACTTTTGCTTCATTGTCTTTCTGTTGTTATTTGTGTATCTTGTGGCGATCGGCCATTATGCATAATACCTTTACTATTTGTTTATCTTCCGTTTGGAAGTGTGGTGTTTGGACTCTATGTGTGGAATGGAGTTGATGTCTAATTTTGTACCGGGTGTGTATCTTGCTCAGGAAGTATACATATCTCGAGGATCAGTTTATTTGATTTGTGATGCTAGGGCCAGGTGGTTGGTTAAGCATTACAAACCAAATAAATTGGGGTCCTCACAGATGTAAAGACGGCATTTCTTAATGGGGATTTGGAGGAAAATGTTTACATGGCACAACCGAAAGGTTTTGTCGTGGAAGGAAATGAAAGAATGGGATGCCGCCTAAAGAAATCGATTTATGGGTTAAAACAAGCTTCAAGACAGTGGTACTTGAAGTTTGACAGTACAATAAGAAAATTTGGGTTTAAAGAAAATGTAGAGGACAACTGTGTTTATGCAAAGTTTAAAGATGGGAAGTTTATCTTCCTAATCCTGTATGTGGATGATATCCTACTAGCTAGTAGTGATGTTAGTCACTCATGGAGACAAAGAAGTTTTGTCCTCAAACTTTGATATGAAAGATCTTGGTGAAGCTTCGTTCGTTCTAGGATCGAAATTCAGGGATAGAAACAAAGGGACATTGGGACTATCGCAAAGACATACATAGAAAATCTTAAAGAAATTTGGTATGCATAAATGTAGTCCTTCACCTGCACCTATAGTCAAGGGCGCAGATACGGGATTTTCAATGCCCCAGAACTGTATGAGATCGATCAAATGAAAGCGGTTCCATATGCTTGGTGTCGGAAGCTTACGGTATGCTCAAGTATGCACACATACGACTTAGCATTTGTTACGGGTTACTTGGCGATTCGAGCAATCTGGAATAGAACATTGAAATTGATAAAGAAAGTCTTGCGTTATTTGCAAGGAACAAAGGCCTCATGATGACATCTGAGAAGATCGATTCACTCCATATAGTGGGGTATCTGATTCGATTTTGCGGAGATGATAGAAAGTCTACATCCGGATATGTGTTCACTCTCGCTGGAGGAGCTATATCGTGGAAAAGCTCAAAGCAAACCGTCACTACATCGTCCACAATGTATGCCGAGTTTGTAGCATGTTATGAGGCTACGGGGCAGGTGAACTGGCTAAAGAAGTTCATAGCCGGTTTAAAAGTGGTTGACGACATCAATAGACCACTTAAGTTGTACTGCGATAATGAACCCGCAGTAACGTATGCCCACAACAATAAGTCAAGTGGTGCTGCCAAACATATTGACATAAAGTACTATGTTGTGAAAGATAAAGTTCGGGATCAAATTATAAGTCTTGAGCATATAAGTACCGCAAAAATGCTAGCGGATCCGCTTACTAAAGGCTTACCACCCAACGTGTTCAGAGAACATGTAGCGGCATGGGTTTAAGGAAAGCCTATGATTCTGGACTAAAAGATGGCCCAAAAGATTAAAGTAACTATTTGAGCAGAGAGGTGTATTGTAGCTGTTAAATCTATCGGCGATTGACCGTGACGATGAGACAAGTTCTGTGCACTAATCTGTGTTGGAATGAGTAAAGTCAAAAGTAATTAAAGTTAAAGCATAGATTGAGATCAAGGGGGAGAATGTTAGATTGATCTCAGCCGATTAGCCCAACGGCTAATCGGGCCTTGATCGCGCTCTGATCTGGAGCGCCCAGTCCAACCACTGGCTGACGGGCCCCCGTCGCGCTGCGCTATAAATAGAGGGTGGGGGCCGGCGGCTCGACTCACGAGGTTCGCCTGAGCTGCAACCCCCCCCCCCCCCCGACAAAACCCTAACCGATCTAGAGGGACGCGCAGTGAGCGACGGGAAGCACCACCGCCGCCACCGTCTTCCTCTTCCCCGACCGCCGCTGCCACCATGGCCAGCTCCTCCTCCAACGCATCGGACGGTACCCTCTCCCTCTCCTCTCTTCTCTCTCTGATCAACCCTCCCACAGAGAAGAACCTCCAACACTAGTTGCTACTCTTTCGTGTGCATCCTTCCTGCTATATTACGTGCTTCCTTGTCTCCATCATTAATCTTTTTGTTTGGATCGAGCGGCCTTGTTTCAATCTTGATTTTCATGTACTACATAGTATTGCCGATAGGTTCAATTTCTAGGCACCACGTCATCGCAACCATGTCATTTCGGGATGGGACTGCACGTGCTACAGATGAATCCAATGGTCACAAGCTAGGCAAAAGGGTAAACCTATCCGAAGATGAAAGCTATCCTCTGGCTGGCTGGCTTAGGAAAAGACTCGTAATCAGCTAGGCCGCCTTATTCCTTATAACTATTCTCATGAACTCATGTTCTCAAATATAATTTTTTTATATTAATTAACTCTTTTTAAAATTTATTTCTATTATTAACCCCCACAAACTTTATTTCTAATTCTGACTCTTTTGGTCACGCCACCACCCGTAACGTGACAAAATAATATTGTCATACCATAGGATAAATCCGCTAAATAGTATTTTTTTGTCACGTCACTCGTTGTGGCGTGACCAAACAACACTGTCACGTCACCACTAGTGGCGGTGGCGTGACAAGAACTTAACAAGATATGGGCCGGTGTGATAGTGTTGTTTTGTCACGTTACGGGTGGTGGTATGACCAAAGATGTTAAAATTAGAAATAAAAATAGCAAGATTAACAATAAAAATAAATTAATAAAAAAAATTCTCTCAAATATGAGCTTTTGTCGCTCATATCTGTTATATTTGCAACATGCTTTTTGTCTACAACAAGACTAGCCACTAGTAACACATCTATGTGTTGCCCGAACTCCAAATAAGTGTTGCAAGAACCTATAGAAACACTTTTGATATGCGTTGCAATTAGCAATGTTGCCACAGGTAATCTACTGCAAACATAAGAAATGTTGTTATGCATAGTTAATGGTGTCGTTGGTATAGTCTACTGCAATTGCTACCCACCAGATGTGATTCTGTATGTAATAGAAGTTTACAAGGTGCTAGCACCTTTTTATTTATTGAAGCACCAACATTTATTGGGTGTCACGGTAATAACCTTTAAAAATCATTTTTTTACTACTTCTGTGAATTATTTCCAATATGCAAAAGAAAAAAATTGCATGAGAAGATCATTGAACCACAACAACACACTGGGAATCACATGACACCTGGGCGGGGGTGGTTTAATTAACTTCTAAGTTGGGATTGTCTATCCATCATTCACATGATGTTTTTCTTGCAAATCAGTCTATTTTTCTGGCCGTCAGATCTCCGTCCAACGCTCTAGATTAATCCAACCATTTGCTATATATGCCTCCCACTAGCGCTGCTCCCACCTCCTGCTGCCCTAGCCCCTGCCACCATCCCACACGCCACCACCCCGCTGGCTACCCCTCTACCACCTCCTCCCCTCCTACTGTGGTCGTTCGCCTCCTCCTCTCACGTCCCGCCCTTCTTACCCGTCTCCGGCGGCTACCCCTGCCGAATCTGCCACCGCCGTCTGCCGCACTCCTCCGACCCACCGCCGGTCCTACCACCGCCTCGGTCTCCCTCTAAATCTAGGCCCCACTAAATCCCAAACCCTAACACTATGAACCCAAGCTCTAGTCCAGCAAACCCCGCCCTAACTCACCACCGCGGAGAAGATGACCACGTCGGCCGGAGTACGAATCTCTTAGCAAATCTATGTATTTTACCTACTTATATGTATTTTTTTCTGAAATATGTCTTGTCTTCGTCCAATGAAGATGTCATCCATTGATTCTCTAACCTGTATAGAAAGATTTAACTTATAACTAGTGAGCTATTGTTTCATCTGAAATTCTAAACTAAGCAAGCTAAAAAAGGAACTAAACAACCTTCAAGTGAATTACAGCGTGTCCTTAAACAACCAAACAGAGCTGTACTTCAACTGAATATTAACGTGAGCAAAAATCTGAGCGCCTTCTGTTCAAATATGAACCAACAACCAGAGATAATTGTCCACGTTTTGGTAACAGGGGGTCACCTTAATTTTTAGGCGAAATGGCTCTAGGACGTCATAAAAGTAGGGCGTTCATTGAAGGACACCAGAAAATTGATAACTCACTGATGGACACTACAAAATTATGGTAATTTGCTAGAACACATTAAGCCTAGTAAAATGATACTATTTGGAAATATAGGAGAGAAAAGGGCGTGAAAAGTAATATAGGAGAGAAATATGACTCCTTTATTCGATTGGTATGTTAGATACTGCAAGTTTTCTGTTGCAAGTGTTTTAACATGTGAAAGCTTTGGCTTTATGTATTTCTTTTGGATTACCTCGAGCGTTGAGGTTTAACGTCTCTCTTTTGCTTAATGAAGGTGTTAGAATCCTTTTATGATGTCTTATCATGCTTAAAATGAGAAGTTATAACTAAACGAATAAATTGCTATGATGTGGGTTACCAAGTTGGGTTATTAGTATGGTGCAAATAAATTATTCTTAACTACCATCCATGAAAGTGAAATTGATTAATTTGAAATCTCCTTGTATTTGATACATGGTTCTTCAGTGATGCAAGTGCTTTGATCTTGAATGCTTGTTTGTTATTATCTGTTAAGGTTCGATATTCTCTTCTTGCGAGGCCTATGCTTTCAACTGTGGACTCCACTTATGTTCTATGAGTTCATTACTTAATTGGTTTTTTCCCTTGGTTCTGTGTTCATTGCGAGTGGTAAATGATTTCATAGTTGGTGAAAATCGTTTCCATTTGCCTCTTCTGTTGAGAAAGAATCGATACCATTCTTTTCACGTGGGTCTTTCGAAGTGTTTTCTAATTGTTATTGTGAAATTGATGTTAATACTTGTAGTAATTTGATCGCTTTTGGTGAAATTGTTCAGATGAGAATATTTCAAGTTTAGCTTTCGTGATATTTTGAAGCTCACGAATCATCTTGTAGCTGAAATTATTTTAAGTAAATTGAGGTATTGGATTGTCCTGTTGCTTTTTAAGAGATTCGTGTGATTTAATCTTAAAGGCTCTTTGGTCTGAGTTGGCAATGTGAGGTTACAATCAAAATAATTATGTTGGTTCCTTTAATAGGAGAATAATCTACTTGTTTTTCGCGAAATCCCGTAATTGGACATGTTTCGAGTTTGGTGGCTGAGATTATTTGGATCTCATGTTTCTTGTGTAGTTGAGCTGCTCCGAGCAAATATGATGTGTTGAAGAATTGTATTTGGTTCTTAATTCGTTCTTGTGGTTTAGATTAAAAGACCTTATCTTGTTCGCTGTGGCACAGTGTAAGTTTGGCAACTGTTGGTGGTGGATAAGAAAGTGTAATGGTGTGGTTTTGCTACCAAGCCATTGGAGGAGTAGTAGAAGATGAATTGGTTTTGATCTGTACCTCTTGGAGGAAATTTGATTCACATAGAATGTTTGTCTTCGAAGTAAAACTGAATAGTGTTACGACTAAGTAGAACCTATGGTATAGTGAAATTCCAGAACTTCAGTTCATGTTGAAAGGTTGGGGGTTATCGAAGGTACGGAAACCTTGATTAATTTTATAGAGTAACGCAATTGGATAGTATTGCAAGATTGTGATGATGATGTCAATAAGTGAGGATGTTAGAATTGTGGGAATGTTAGAGATTTAATCCGATGATTTCACTATCCATTATAAGAGAAATTTGTTGTAGAGGTCTTGGAGGTTAAATCTGGGTATTGCATTTTTATGCTAGACCCTTGGTCACACAATGATTGCGTGTAGAGAAAGTGGAATAATGACATTTCCTGAGCAGTGGAATGATCATTGATAGAACCCTTCTGATGTGGTACATGAGTGTGTGTACTGAGGATTTTGAGTTGTTGTTCTTGAAAATTGGAGGTAATGTGATTACGTGGACCTATTTTTTGTGGTGCTTTGGGTGCTTTTTATCAAATTAATTTCATCAGTAGAATGAGTTGCCTAGAGTATTTGATGGATACAATAGAGCCTCTCCACAATGGTGTGGATGATGTATTTCAGTTTGAGCATACTTTGAGGATGTTTATTTAAGAGGTTTAAGCTCGTGTGCTATGCAATGAATTCGAATTCCAAGGTTTGAGAGAAGTTTTATTCCTAAAAGAGAAATTGAGAAAAAGGATGTTTCCTCGGGCAATGAAGCGTTTTTCTTGATTCTCGTTTGAGTTTTGTGTTGTTGACTGATGTCTTCCGCACTTTGAGTTGTCGTTGTGTTGGCATGTGTGATTCTTTCCAGTTCAGACAAAATAAAAGAAATGTTTGATTTGAGGGTTCGAGTGATTTCTCCTTTGGCTTTCGTGGTGTTCATTCGTAAACTGCCTACGTAGAAAGTGGAATTGTTTTCGTGAGGAATTGTCAAATTTGGGATTTTACACTTTTGGTGGAGAGTTAGTATTGTGTGGTTGCGATGAGGACTCTCTATTTCCAGGTGGCTTCTTTTTGTGAATCGGTGGTTTAAGAACTAGTTCTGTTGTACATTCTCGTTTAAAGGAGGTGTTCCTTGTTAGATGAAGAGTTCTGTGTGTGTTGTTCATATTGTTCTTTAGTACCAAATGGGAAGTTGGATCAAGGTGCATTGGTTGTTTCCGATAGTTACGGAGATTCTGGAAGATGGTGTACTGCTAGGTCTGTCTTGGGGTCATACGCGAGGTACGTATTGTCTGGT
Organism: Ampelocalamus luodianensis; assembly: GCA_036346255.1. Lineage (NCBI taxonomy): Eukaryota > Viridiplantae > Streptophyta > Magnoliopsida > Poales > Poaceae > Ampelocalamus > Ampelocalamus luodianensis. Next base: position 14,679,636 of record CM070622.1, read on the forward strand.
ACGATCTGATGCTAAGTGAGTTACAAGCAAAACATGAGTTACAATCAAAGGAAATTAATTTGGATTGGAAGGATGAATCGACAATCAAATTTCTATAATTCCATAATTCAAGTCCAAATTAAATTCAACCATGAGCTCATACATAATTTAGAAATCCAAATTCAGTTACCTAGGCAAAAGTGAATAATGTTTGGCCCTGTCATGCCAAATCTAAAGGCGTGACAAGGTAGGCTAGTCACGCCATGAGTTAGTGCGTGATAGATGCCACGCAAGCCTTCACACTGGCATGGCGCATAGACGAGGGCTTACGTGGCAGCTTTGGCCACGCCACTATAGGTGGCGTAACACAACGGTTTGGTCACGCCACGGGTGGTGGTGTGACCAAAGGGGTCAGAACTAGAAATAAAGATGGTGAGAGGTTAAGTTTAAAATATTAATAAAAAATCAATTAAAGGTTACAAGGTACTAGCACCTTTTTATTTTTTGAGGCACCAACATTTATTGGGTGTCATGGTATTAACCTTTAAAATTCATTTTGTACTACTTCTGTGAATTATTTGGAATATGCAAAAGAAAAATGGCATGAGAAGATCATTGAACCACAACACAGTGGGAATCACATGACATCTGGCAGGGTGGTTTAACTTCTAAGTTGGGATTGCCTATCCATCATTGACATGATGTTTTTTGCAAATCAGTCAATTTTTTTGGCCATCAGGTCTCCATCCAATGCTCCAGATTAATCCAACCATTTGCAACATATGCCTCCCACTCCCAACCGTAGCGCTACCTCCCATCTCCTGCTGCCCCAGCCCCTGCCACCACCCCACGCACCACCGCCCCGCCGACAACGCCCTCTACGGCCCCCAACTCCCCTCCCTCTGCGGCTGCCCGGCTCCTCTCCCGTCCCACTCTTCTTACCCGTCTTCGACGGCCATCGCCGCCGTATCTGCCATCGCCGCCTGCCGCGCTCCTATGACCTGCGGTCACCGCCACCCACCGCAAACGGCTTTAGAAAATTATATTTTGAAGTTATGAGGCCTCAAAAAAGATTTGATCGTTTGAAGTTAAGAGAGCAAGATGAAATCAATACTTACGTACACTTTGCATGTTGCCGCCTCAAGTTTGCTTCAAGCTACATCACATCTCACATACTAGTAGAGTAGTAGTGCTTCTATGTTATGTCCATCTGCTTCCTTGTTTCCATCATTCATGATGATTCACACTACTCTTTCTTACCGACGTATTTGTCAGAAAAGCATGGTTCATCGCAATTGACCCCCGCTAATCAACACCATTTGCTTTTCTTCGTGATATGTATGCCAAAGCTTGAATTTTGATCCAGATGAGCAAAATCCCCATGGGTATTTGGAGGGGTTTATTAGAAGTTGATCTGATTTGTAAAAGTTGATCTGACATGAGATGGTACTTGCCTCCTATTTTAATTTCGAATGTTCAATGATGCCTCTTTGTTCTACACCATGTGAACATGGTATACACATAGAATACATGAATACAACCAATTTTGAACAAAAATAAAACATTTACAATCACCAAACTGTACAATACATGTATTGTACAAGGTAAATACAGATTTTTCACACACACAAAAGATCTTGTATGTATGATATACATGTAGATTGGGGGCTGCAACACTGTTGAACACATACATATGGCGACCAGTGACGATGACGTACATGTACCTCATGAGTAGCCGTTGTGAGATATATAGCGATCACAAGAGTCTGTTGTATATCTTTACCCAGTCAGACTTAAATCTAAGACAAAGAAGATGGTTAGTGTTAGTCAAGTTTAGTACCATATTGCTAGTCTAGGTGGGAAGAGACCAACTTATAAGGTGGAGTTGGTCTTACCTAGTTAAAGCAAGCAAAAGAAGACTACACACGCGCGCTCGCTCGCCTTGTCATCGCCCGCCCGCGCGGCTTGTGCATGAATGGTGTGGCAATTTCGGGTACGGTTGTGTGCGGAGCGACAACTTCTTTTTACACCTCATAAACCTGCATGATGACATGGCATATCCATGTGCAACAAATTGGAAAGGAGAAGAACAGTTCAAACCAAATGTTTGAATTCCACTAATCCTGCGCGTCTGTTACGGCACACATTAATTGTGCTTTAGTATGGTTTCCAATTTTTGTTGCGCGGTGATTGGCCTTCCTTCCGTGCTCATCTGTGCCTATATGAGGAGACATCCTCTCGATCCAGCTGCACCCAAGAGAGAAAACCATTGTCCTTCGCTCCTATGTGCTACGCTACTTCTGACTATTCCATCCCTGTGCCAGCATCCCTCGTGATCCTATACGGGCTGGGGCAAATCAGGTTTTTGGGAAGTGCTTGCGTGACTACTCACGGCTTCCCCCCATTCATCTTCACATCTGACTCTACCGTGACCATCGCTGGAGCGATCCTCTGTAAGTCACGGTGATCCACTTTGTCAGGGCTAAATCTTACTTATTGGATTTTAGTCATGTGATAATGATATTCTCTATTTTTGCTAGTAGAATTCATGTGATAGGCTCTGCTTTATTAGCACATATATATGAGATAGGTGTATTTGATATTACAATTATGCTAGTATTCGTAGTTGGAAATATGCCTAGTATATATGTCGCTTTTATACTGATCATTGTTCTAGGAATTAAAATAATCACAATAGTGCACTTATATTTAGCAATCCAAAAACCTGATAGTCACTTTGTGATGGTTGGTTTTGCTGAGGCTATGAAATCGGAGTTCACTAGTGTGAATTTCAAGATATGACAAACGAGGGTCCAATTGTGGCTCTTGGCTGTGAACACTACTACAGAAAAGCTCATCATAGATGGTTCAAAAACATCACCACAGATGTTTTCTTGAATTGTCTATGGTTATGGGTCAGTAATACCCTAAGGGCATTACATACTGTTTTTGAACCGTCTGTGATAACACTTATCACAAATGGTTCTAAGTTAAGAATCATCTGTGATAACACTTATCACAGATGGTTATAGTTAAGAACCGTCTACGATAGTCTATTATCACAAACGGTTCTAGTTAAGAACCGTTTGTGATAGCATTATCTCGTTCTCATAAATAAGCCTCCTTCAGTTCATCAACATTCTCTGAATGTGCTATAAAACAGAGCGATCAAAGAATGCAGATGAATCAAAGCAGGCCTTTTTATGAGAACGAGATCACCATCGTGCAATAGACTTTGGCACCATGTCTTACAAATCTGATCTCCGCACATGGCAGCAATTCCTGTTATGAATTTTAAAAAATTTGGTGGATTCAGGCCACAAAAAATCTATGCCCCAAATTGTTAATCCAGAGTCCCCCAAATAACGCTAAACCATTACCACCTAACACCCGAATCAAACTCCACCCAAAACCGAGCACCTTTAGCAACAAACTCGAATCTAGTGGAAACCCTAACAAGAAGATAAGTATGACTGAATCAACAACAATCATCACATTCAAAACCCTAACAAGCAGATCAACAATTCAGTGTGACAGAATTAGTAGCATTCATCACATTCGCAACCCTAACAAGCAGATCAACAATCAAGTATGGCCAAATTAACATATACCATCCCATCAGTGCAAGAAGAGTGTAAGCAGATGAAAAGCAACAGTAACTACACGTAAAGGAAAAGGGGGGTAAAGTAAGGAAGAAGCCAGTTGTGTGCATACATTATAGAATGGGGTTGTCGGAGCTGGCCGTAAGCAGGGGTCGTCGCTGGTGTCGATGCAAGAGGTCGGAGAAGTCAAGGGAGAGCTTGACGACGACTCTGAAGTGAGGGAGACAGAGGATCATTGTATCTGCACGGTGGCGACGTCCCGGCTGCAGTGGAAGGGGGTCGATGCGGTGCGGAAACATGGCAGCAGTTGAGGAGAAGGAAGCGAGAAGTACGGGCGACAGGGTGCTTCGATCAGTTCGGGCACGTGTAGGTAGTATATATAAGAGGATCCGGGTAGCGAAACTGATTTGGAGTAGTTGAGAGGTCACGACGCCGCTTCGGTTTGAAAGTTTGAATAAAGGGGGTGGCCAAATCTAGAGGGATATGCGGTGAAATATCAAAGACGGTTTTCAATACAAACCGTTTGTGATGAGTTAATTATCACAGACGGATTGTATTAAACACTATCTATGAAGTATCACAAATAGTTTTTAAAAAAAAACATATATGATATTTAGTAATATCACAGACGTTTATTGTTAATAATCGTCTGAGATAATTCACAGATGGTTTTAAACATGAACCGTCCGTGATATTACTTCTTCGCATACGGTTTTTAGCACAACCAATAACACAGATGGTCGCTAAACCAAAATCGTCTATGATTGTATTTAATACTGATGGTTTTGGTCAACCGTGTGTGATGAGGCGTCTAGTATTAACTTTTTTGTAGTAGTAGAATGTATTTTGAGTCGTGTTGCCTCGTCCTAAGGGACCTCATACTATTGAAAAACAGAGAGAGTTTGACACAGGTACGATAGTATTTGTTGGATGCATTCTAAGCGTACTGTCTGACCAACTTTGCGATGTGTACATGCACATCAAGAACATTGTAGAACTGTGGAAGGCACTCGAACATAAATTTGTTGCCTCAGATGCTGGACGTGAGTTGTGCGTCATGGAGTAGTACCATGACTACAAAATGGTTGATAATCATTCTGTAGTCAAGCAGGTCATGAATTACATCTTACTGTGAGAGAACTCGCACATCTTGGTTGTCAGTTGTCTGACAAATTTTTTGTGGGGACCCCGGAGTTATCTCCATAAGACCGAGACTAATCAAGGTCTTAGGGACATAACTCTAGATCTCCAGAGAATGGATTCCAACTTAACTCCATTTAAATGAGGGACTTAACTCAAACTAGAGCCCCGACGATCATGCGCGCCGCTCCTCTGTGAGCACTACATGATTGTCGGTTCTCCAACAAGTCAAGCGCTACACTTAGTGAGTTAAATAGGAAGCCATGAACAGCGAATATGACTTATATTGGCTCCCAAGATCAGCGACCAATATAGGCATACTCTCATCCAACGTTGATCACATCCATACAACATCCATACATAAATATTTCAAAAGGCATACAACATAGTTCCAAGTTTACAATTAATACAAGTGGCCGACCGGCCAAATTTAAAAGAGAGTATTAAGTAGCAGCGGAAACACATAAATAAACCAAAAGACCAGCAATGGTATGCCCCATAACCCATCGGCAACCAACTGGGAGTTAGATGATAGCAAACTACTCATCGGTGTCGCCTAAATCGACACCGACAAGCTCGTCGGTCTCTAAATCTTCCTCACCTGTAAAAGCCAGCAAACATCTGGCTGAGTACAAAGAGTACTCGCAAGTCTTACACAAATAAAAATATTTATGCATAAGGTCATTCAAAGGAAGGGCTCATATTGGCTTAGTTTTGCGAAGACGACGCAATACCGAACAACCTACACATACTAGTTTTTCATGTGCCCATTTTAAAATCAGATTTGAAGTAGAAGTAAAGCATATGAATAAGTAATGAACTGAGTAACAAATAAAGCATACCAATGGCAAAGTGGCTTCCCACTTTGATACTACACAAACATGAACATCCCATTCATGATAATTACCAAGTTCACCCAAAATTTTAAATCCAAGTCTAACAATAAGCAGCCACAAGTTTCAAGCGGTCGTCCATAACCGTGGACACGGCTATTCGAATAGATTATACCCTGCAGGGGTGTACTACTTTACCCACACGACTTGATTAGCCCGTAAGCCTCCAGATGCCTCCGAATATAGCATACTTCCTATGGTATGCCGGCGGGTAAATCAAGATACGGTCGTTTTAGCAAGAAGATCCCATTGAGCTAAGTCCTCAACCCATGGCTCCTAGGAAACACAAGACGTTAACGCCTCCATCCTATATATCCTAGGAAACACAAGACGTTAACGCCCCATCCTATCGGCCCAAAAGGAACACGGATTTCACGGTCCCATGCCCTTACAATTTCACCACCGTGGGACTCAACACAATAAAATCTTCCCCTACTTAACCATACGGCACCCATATACGCGCGCGTGATAGCACGAGTTTTGCTTGAATCGCAACAACCCAAAGTTCGGTCCTTAATTGTCCGACAAGCCAAACCACATACCCAAATCTCGCACGAAGGCACCATCACTAACCAACACTTGTCCAGACCAAAAGCTCATTTGAAAATGACAAAATTTCACTTATAAAACAGATACGAAGATCTGAAACAAAAGCATATAATGAGAGTTGTGTTTAACCCATAATTGGCGGGCTATTCCGACAATCGAGCTACGGTTCTAGACTTGCATGGCTAAGCAACTCGAACAACGTGATTTCAAACATCCTATCATAATTAATTCAGTATCTGGGGTAATTCATGGATAGCCACAATGACAAGATAATAGGATGTGTCTAACTATTCATCACAAAAATAGCGACATTATCAAAATAGCATGCAAGCAATTATCATTGCATCTATCCTAACAAATTTGGGATCAAATATGATGCAAAAGAAAGTTCAAAGGATGCTTGCCTTGCTGGAAAAGTAATTGCTCACTCTCGGTCGCAGAGGAGTCGATATCAATAGGCTCGAATCTATATAAATGCAATACCGAATAAACATCGAGAAATACCTCAAAACTCAAAATGCTCAAAATGCATGATTTTTCTACAGTAGCTGAGTCATGATTTAAGGTGGTTTTGGTGAAAGAATTATTTCATTTTGATTTAGTATGTGAAAGTTATGGTGGTTTGAATTTCAGATTTCAATAAGCCTTTATTTATGTAATTTAATTATGAAGTGAAATTTTGTAGAACAATAGTGAGTACATGGATTACATGGGTAAATAGGCAATATTATTATAAGTTCAAAACAGTTGGGTTTGCTCCAAAAGGAGTTTTCATGATTTAGTTATGAATTTTCAAAGTTATCAGTGTTTTCTTTTGTAACAATAATAGTGTTAATAGCTCATTTTCCAAAATAATGCTCTCTGCTATAGAGACATATTTGCAACAAATTTTAATATAAAGTTCACTAAATAAGAAAATTACCAGAAATGGTTTCACTCATTTTGGAGTTAAAACGAATTAGTTATGCATTTTAGAAGTTATACAAATTTTTCAGCGTTCAAAATAACAGATTTCAAATTTCATAAAGTACTTACTACTTTTTCTACCGAGTACCTCCTAGCGCGTCACGACCAGCGGGCAGAGAATAGTGCATTTTCATTTAACTCGGATTTAATTCGCGTTCGACGGTGGGTCCCATTGTCGCGACGGTCCACAGGACTCGGTCCACCGGTGCATGTGCACGGTGCACGGTGCTTACGCGGCTGGTCCCACTTGTCAGCCACCCTATGTTACGGTTTAACCCCGCCATTTTTCGTGCACGGGACCCACGTGTAAGCGACTGCTTTAACTCGTTAAGACAGCATTTAACGCTAATGATTACCTCTTAACCCCTAATCATTTTGCTACAGCGCCTGTCGGCGTACGGCAACGGGCTTTTGCCCCGTGTGCTTCACCGGCGGCTTGCCGGCGCTGTGCGCCACGGCGATGCGGACCAAGGCCATGTCCAGGTGCGCAATAGTATTGTGCACCCGTTAAGGGCACTCACGGCACCTGAGCCGGCTTAGAATGGCAGCTAACCGGCGTTGAGCGGTGGCGCTCAATACGGCAAAACGAAAACAACACAGTGAAAGCTCCGCAGCGACATTCAAGCGTGTGCCAAGATTCTAGGGACTATGAGAAGGCTACCTGAGCGAAGAGGGTGCTCGGGGAAGCTGGGAGTCGGCTGGAGCACCGACGGCGCCGGAGATGAAGGTGTTGTCAACCCGGCTTCACGTGGAGAGATGGCACTGAGCAAAACCAACTAAAGTGAGTGGTCGGAGCAGCTTAAGCATCAGCAGGAGATGCTATAAGAGCAAAGAATTGGAAAATGGCTTACCGAAACAAGGTGGGAGGCGAAAAGACTGTTCTTCGGCCGATAATGTTCAAACTTCAATTCAACAAGATCCTATCGTGCATTCCAGAAATTGATTGAGGGGAAAGCTTTAAAATATCCTAATACACGTTATGACACGAAAGAATGGTTACAAATCTCACCGGAAACAAGGATGACAAGACAATGTCCCCGAGTGCGCGCTCTGGACGTGATCTAGAGCACGAGGATGGTCCGGGAGCTACAAAGCAAGATAGAAATTGGTATGAGCAAAAATGGATAAGGTATTGAACAAGGAAAAAGGATGGCATCACCCGGTGGGAGCTTACCTGCGTAGAGAGCAAGGACGAGCTTCCCTCTCCTCGGTCAACAGAGGAGAAGTAAGGGATTTGCTAGGGTTCGGGTGCTAGTTAAAGATGGCCAACGGACGGAACGGAGGCGGCGTGACATGCCGACGCTCCAGGATAGGTCAAATTGGGCGGTGCGGTCACGGCGTTGACGGGGCAGCGCAGAGCTCCTTCGGCACGTGGCGCTTGAGCTCTGCTCGCGCCTGCCCGAGGTTGAAGACGCCCCTGACATGCGGGACCCACCGCGTCAGTGACTCACAGCGGCGCGCGCGAACGCGAGTTGAACGATTTGATCAGAACCGTTGGATCACGAATGGACGGACGGGATCAGTGTGTGCAATCGGACCGGTCGAAGGGGTAGGCGATCTGAGCCGTTGATCTGAGATCCAAGGGTTGCATGTCACGGTGCAGTTAGGCGGTTGGGCTGAGTCCATTCGCCGAGTCGGCTCGAGCCCGAGGAACAGTGCGCTAGTCCGGTTTGGGTCCAAGTTTGACTGAGATTTTAATTGTTTTCCCTACTTTGACCAGGGACTTAAAAATAGAAATAAAATTCCTAAAATCATGAAATAAATCATGGGGGTTCCTGGGATAACCTAGTGTCCATAAAAATTATTGAACCCTACTGTTCATGATATAATTTGTGATATATAATTTCAAACTTAAACTAGATCTTTTATTAGTGTTTGAATTTCCTTAGGGTTCAAAACAGTCCCAAAAATTTGGGAAAAATTATATTAATTCGTGATAATTAATATAGTATTTGAATAAATTATTTCCAGAGATACTTCAGTAGCATTTATTTTAGTTTTATAATTGGAGTTCAATTTAAAGTGGATGTTTCATAAGCATTTTGAGATTTTCCAAGTGCAATATTAAAATAAAAAGTTTCAAAACATGATGCATGGTAATGAAATGCATAATAAACCTCTTTATTAATTTGGGGATGTGACATTTTTGGCAGGGGGCATTATTATCAAATTGCCTCCATCTTGGAGAGAAACTTCGCCACATCTCTAAAACATAAGAGGCAAAACATTTATGTTGATGATCTGGTTGCTAGTCTTGATGTTGAGGAGAAGGCTCGGGCAAAGGATGGTACACCAAAGATACAAGAGGGACAGTCTAGCGCTAATGTTATGCAGCACGCTGGCAATGGAAAATATAAAGGGAAGCCTAAGGTCGTTTCGACCACCCACTTCAAAAGGACCAACAACAATAAGAAGTGAATATGGAGGATGTTATCTGATTTGTTTGTGGCGAGAGTGGCCATTGGGCGAAGAAATTCCGCAAACGTATGGGCAAGAAGAATCAGCCAGGACAGAAGATTTATGCAAATGTGACTATTGGCAATGCTGGGGCATCTGGGTATGGTAATTTACCTACTATCTTTTCGGCATGTCAATCTACTGATTTGTGGGTTGACACAGGGACCAATATTCATGTGTGCACTGATGCATCTTGGTTTTCTTCTTACCAGGTCGCTTAGGGTTCCTCCATCTTGATGGGAAATGGGTCACATGCTTTTGTTCTTAGTGTTGGCACGGTAGATCTGAAGTTCACTTTGGGAAAGATTTTGAGGCTGAAGAACATGCAACATGCCCCTACAATAAATAAGAACCTCGTTAGTGGCTCCCTTGTATGTCGAGATGGGTTCAAGTTGGTATTTGAGTCTAATAAAGTAGTCATGTCCAAGTGTGAACTCTTTATTGGAAAAGGCTATGAGTGCGGAGGCTTGTTCTGTTTTTCCCTTTTTGATTTTTGTAATAAAGTTGTGAACCATATTTATGACTTGAATGGTGGTGAGGCCAATATGTGGCACTCACATTTATGCTATATAAATTTTGGTTGTATGTCTCGACTTTCTAGTTTAAATTTAATTTCAAACTTTTCCATAGTCAAAGGTTCCAAATACCAAATTTGTGTGAAATGAACGGTATAATAACTAAAGGAGGGAAAATATATTTCATGACTTTAATTGATGAGTCAACTAGATACTGCTATGTGTATTTACTAAAAACTAAAGATGAGGAATTAGACTACTTTAAAACCTATAAGGCTGAAGTTGAGAAACAACTAGACAAAAAGATTAAAAGAGTTAGTTCTAATTGTGGTAGAGAGTATTTTTTCTAATGAGTTCAATCAATTTTGTGCGGAACACAGAATTATTCATGAAAGGACACCTCCCTATTCACCCCAATCCAATGGGATTACCGAAAGAAAGAACCGCATCTTGACTGACTAGGTAAATGCCATGTTAGATGCTATGGGTATATCTAAGGCATGGTGCGGGGAGGTTATGTTGACTACATGTCATGTCCTGAATAGAGTCCCCACTAAAAATAGTGAGGTAACTCCGTACAAAGGTTGAAAAGGGAGAAAACCACTAGTCTCGTATTTGTGCACTTGGGTGCTTGGCAAAAGTCAATGTTCTAATAACTAAAAAGCGTAAACTTAGACCTAAAATAGTGGACTGTATTTGTCTGGGATATACTCATAATAGTATAAGCTATAGGTTTTTAGTAGTTAAATCTGGGATATTTGATATGCCACTCAATATGATAGTGGAGTCTTGGGATGGTACTTTCTTTGACAATTTATTTTCTACGAAGGATTCACATAGCTTTTCTAGTCTAGCAAATGATTTAAATCCTAAATCTATATCTCATATTGAGTATATTGAACACACACATGAACATATACATGAGGAGGATGACAGTATTGTAGCTCCTCGAAGGAGCAAGAGACAAAGGATTGTAAAATCTTTTGGTGATGACTTCACTATGTACCTTGTGGATGACGTTTCTAAATCCATTTCAGAGGCATATGCATGTAATAACCCAAAATTCCAATTAGAAAGTTTTTTATTCGGGAGAGGGAAACTTACTCTCTTTCGATTTCTTCAAAGTTTAGAGAAGGAATTTGGTTAAGTTCTGATTTCTTAGCGCGTTTGAACCTCGAGGCTTTGGGTTCATGGGCTACAGCCCTAGTGGGCCAAAAGGGGGGAGGAGGCGCCCAAGTGGGCCAACCTTTCAGCCCATCTCCTCCCCTCAAACCCCAACCCTAGCTGCCTTTTTTTTTCCTTTTCCTAACCCAAGCAGTCACCAACTCTTCTCCTCTTCCCCAACCTGCTGGCCGCCACCCCTTGCCCCCCTTCTTGTGCCTCCATAACCTCCCCCTCTCCTAAACCCGAAAACCCTACCCTCCCTCTCCATCCAAGGCTGCCATGGAAGGTCTTTGCTGCTGTAGTCGGCCAAGAAGGGGAGGAAGATGACTTTTTCAACCAAGGGAAGGAGAGGAAGAGAAGGGAGTAGAGGAGGGGAGAAAGGAGGGGAAGATTTGTGTAGGAAACCAGCAAGTGCTTGAGGTTCTGCAAGGGTAACGGATGTCGATCCTCATCGTTTGATTAGTAGTAGATGTGAAATTGCTTATAATTGTTTAGATCGAATTGCTGCGGGTAGAGAGTCAGTTCTGTCCAGATTGTTGCGTGGTCAATTTCGTGATCTTAGAGGCCGAATTATAGGATCACATCTCCTAGAGTTATGTGGGGTTCGTTCTTAGCTTTCAGTGGACGTAAAGATCGCGTAATGCCGACGTACGGTTCAAAAGTTATGTTAGTTTTCGTCTCTGCTGTTCAGAATCCTGACGAGAACGAACTGTCAAATTGTCTTTTAATATATGATTAAGTTAATGGCAAATTAAGGGTTTTCACCCAACTAGGTTATTGTAGGTCTTGGTCTTAGCTTTCGTTATTGATAAAGAACGTTAAGTTTGGTTTAGCCAATTAGAGGTTATGGCATTAATCGTGCTGCTGTCCAGAAAATTGTCGGTAGTTCTGACAGAAAGTGTTTGTCGGTCCTTTGGGGTTAGGTACGTACAGAATTCGGGTTTTCCACCATCTAAGTTGTTGTAGATAAATTCGTTACCTTTCAAACAAGCCTGAGTTCACCTTTTTTCGAGTTTCAGAGCAAAAGTTATGTTACTTTTATTTCTGTTGTCCGTTATGGTTTCCTGCTAGAATGTAGTTAATTTGAGCAATGTGTATGTAACATCCCAATTTTGGGCTTGTGTTTCAAATGTAAGAAAATGAGTAGAAATTAAAACTTTTTCTTACATCATGCATTTCCTGTATGTACTAAACAATTATTGTACAAGAGTTATGGAAATACATAGTCACAAGTCTTTGATCCAAAACTTGATCCTTCAAAAACATTCTTGTTCCATCTTGTGATAATCTCCTGGAAATATTTTTCCTAAATTCTTGGGTTGGTATGTGACCCCTCTGAAAAATTTCACAATTTTTAGAAACTGTTTGAATACTTTTGGAGGTCAGTCAAACCTACTAAAATTCTGGTCAAACTGGGGACCAGCACCTTGTGGGATTTTTGGAGGAAAATGTATAGCACAAAAACCTCTGGAAATTTTATACAAGGTCAATAACTCAGCTAGCAAGCTCCTGTAAAAATTTCAGAATTTTTGGAGTAGTTTTGCTACCTCTTTTAAATCCTAAAAAGTCTTAGCTTTAATTAAAACCTAAAAGCATGATTCAGTGTTCCTTGGGTTCGAGTCGGACTCGGGCACGAGCCACTTGGTTGAGCCTGATCAACTAACTGCACCGAGCCCTTTCTAACGCGCGCGATCAATTTCGGCCGTTGGATTAGCATCGCTCGGCTCTCGTTGACGGATGCCGTTCGGGCCACCGCGATCGTTCCAGCCTTTTGAGCCGTTGGATTAAGATCGGGCCGTCCTTATTGAATAGGTTGTTCGGGTCACCCGAAAGTCCCAATTGATCTCAGCCGTTCAATCTTGATCGGACCGCCCTGATTGCTTGGGGCATTAGAAACCCTCAGCTGGACCCTTTCAATCGCAGCCGTCCATCTCAGATCTGACTGCCACGATTTCCTTCTCTGTTCTTCTTCCTCCTCTGGTCCTCCGTGCGGCGCATGCAAGCAATGGCAGAAGGAGAGAGAGAGAGAAAGAGCGGTTGCGCATTGTCAAATCGAACTCCCTCTCGTCAACATCACTCTGTGGGGCATTAAATGCACCCCAGGCTTTCGGCTCCTCCATCCCGAGTCTCAGCTGCTCCCATCATGTCTTGGTCCATGACCGTGTCATGATCCGAGCTCACCATGGACTCATGTGTGTGCTCGAAACCCTAATCCTTCCTCTATAAATAACCCCTTAGTCCCTCCTGGTGTTCCTTTACACCACACTTTGCTCATTCTCTGTATTTGAGCTCAAAACCACTTCAAATCTTCAAAACACCATTTTCAACCGTGGAGCTCCAATGCGGATCTTGGTGTCCAATGGTTCACCTTCAATATTTCTTGCACCCTTTTGAACCCCTCAACTTCCTTTATATTTCCCCTAACTTAATTTTGGGCTGCATTCACAGGAATCACTCAATTTTAAGTTTGGAGATTTTCGGCTGATTTCACCCCCTTTCTTCTCCAACTCCGGTAAGTGGTTCTTTTTGCAATTGCTTACTTGTGGAGCTTGTGGGAACCCTAATGATGCTATTTTGATCACCCATTGGTGTTCATTTTGCTCAGATTGTCATTTTCCACTTCATCTTCCTCGGCTCCGGTGAACTTCATCGCGTTCAAGCTTCTCCGGCCACTTTTGAAGCTCACCTTGGCTCAGGTAGCTTCTTATTAGTCCCTAGAGTGTTGGCACTCGTTTTCTTGGACTGCAGCGGAGCTTTTTGCTATTTTCATGTTTTACCGAAAATGGCTCCATCCTCGTTTTCCGGCTCGCCGGCGTTCTAGACCTCCACCGCCGGCGAGGTCATCACCATTGGGTCCGCAACGCTATTGCGAACCCATTTTGGTATTTTGTGGGCGCCGCCGTGACCGGAGTCGCCGGCGACAAGCCGCTGTTCTCGCTCGGTTTTTGTCAGCTGAGAAACTCCCGTTTTCGTCAAATTATTAGGACACAGTTAATGCAATCATTGTAAATCATTAGAAGTATTAATTGTGTCTTAATCTGGCCTAAATGTCTCACTAACATGTGGGCCCAACCCTCTGTAATCACCCGCTGGCATTAACCTAGTGTTTTGGACATCATTAATGTTAATGATTATCATTAAATCCTGTCCTATCATTAATGTGTCTCAAATGATCTTTTGGGTCATCGACGTGTGGGCTCAGAGGCCTTAAACCTCAGTCTCGGGGTCATTAGGACTAATTTTCGAGTTCATTAAATGTTAATCATTGTTAGCATTTAATTAGTCCTAAATGTCCCCTTGTGCCACCGCCAGTGGGCCCCAATCACTTAAATCACCTGCTCAAAATCGTTAGGACACATTAATTGCTAATCATCATTAATCATTGGTCATTAGTAATTAATTAGTTGTCCTAAAGATCCTCTTTAAGTCACTGCCATGTGGGACCCGAGCTCTGTGCACGTGTGTTAAAGCTCGCATGTGTGACTCTCAGTCACTGACATGCGACCCCACGTGTCAGCGCTCCTAGTTGCACCGTTCATTGACCATCGTCCATTTCGCGATCTGCGATCCGATCGTTGCGCCGATCGGGTCACCCGATCCTCTCATCGTGTGGCCGCTCATCGCTTGATCACGGCCGTGGTTCGTGGCGCTGTCGGGTCACCGAACCACACTCATTATGGACCCTCCGATTCTTGATCGACGGCCGTGATGTCTTGAGCCGTTCGGTCGCTCGCGCACCCTTCGCGCACCGTTGGATTCCAAATCAAAGGCCCATAGTTGTCCACGTCGATTCTTTTCTGGTTAAGTGTTGTTTATTTCTGTAAGTAGTTATTTGTCAACTGAAAAATTGTATCAAATCTTTAGAAATTCATATCTAAATCAGGATAGATCCTTTTTAAATGAAACCAACTGTAATAAATTTGTATTTCACTAAAGTTTATTATAAAAATGCTTTTAGCTATGCTTCTGTGGTAGAAAATTCTGTAATCTTTAATAGCTTGTTTTCTGCCATATTTGTATATTCCAGAATTGAATTAAAACTTAGAAAATGCATATCTTTTTCTGTATATCTTCAAATTAAATGATTTTAACTTTGATAAATTTGTTATTAACTAAACTTTAATCTAAAGATGGTTGTAGGCTCAAACCAGCAACAGAAAAATATGTTAATAAATTTGACCTTATTAGTAGCATTTAAAAATTCATTTAATGTTGTAAAAGACACAAGTAATTCCCTGTAAGTCCTAAAAATATAAAGTTGATGCTAGAAAATCCTTCTGTTATCATACTTTAATGTGAAATAGGTTTTACACATGTTTATATTTCTGGAGAGTGCATTATGCTAGTTTTGCAACTTAGAAAAATCATAAGTAAATCATTATAACTTCAAATTTAGTAAACTCAACTTTGCTGCCATTAGGATGTCATAAACTATCTACCATAAAAATTTCAGAGCTTAGATCATTCTAGAAATTTTTGCCATGAACAGTAACTCTAATTAATTTAATTAGGATTTTTCCGGCTGAGAGAATTTAATTTGGCCATAACTTTTTCATACTAAGTCCAAATGAAGTGATTCTTGTTTCTAAAATTGTCTAAAATCAACCTCTAGCTACTGTAGAAATTTCATGAGATTTGGATGTTCTTTGCTGTTGAGTTCCTTTTGGTGTTCTTCGTTCTTATCGGTTTTTATCGCCTTTTCGCGTTAGGTTCCGAAGAATTTTTTGAACCTGAGCACTCCCCTCTGCAGCAAGAACAAATCCAGCAAGGCAAGCAGTTTGATCATGTTAATCCCCGTATTTTAAGTATTTATGTTGACTATAACTTCTATGTATGCATTGCTACTTTGTGTTAAACTATTGTCGTTAGTTGGCCTAATAGATGCATTTCCTTAGCAAATGATTATCCTCTACTACCATGAGCCTAGGCATTGCTGTGATTTAGAGTTCGTGGATGAGCTCTTGTCACTTAGTAGTTGCGAATTAATTGCTTAGTCGTGCTTAGCTTCGGTAGAAATGGACGGTTATCGACTCGTCGATAATCTTGATCGTATAAAACTTATTATGATTTATGATTTCCACCTTGTGCCATGTCTACTTACTAAAACTAAAACTAAAAAGCAAAATGATTTAGACTTGGGCACAATGGTAAGATGGTGTGATTTTCGGGTGTGACTGGAAGGGTGCCCGAGTCAATTAAGGACCGAACATCTTGTGAGTACCTGTTATCTGAGCAATTTGTGCGTGCTAACCACACTAGAGGGTATGGGACCTCTCTTGACTTAGTACTTTGGCGTGTGTTGGCTTCGGGTCGCAGGGAGTCGCAGGAGGGATGGAGGTGGGAGCATTGTAGTGTCCGAAAGGCTTCCCCCGTGATGGCTGGTTGTCTTTCGGCTTGCAATGTAAGCGTATGGGTTTCTATCCATACAAGCGGCTCGTGGTTAATGCACAATATTGGAAAGCATCTCGTAGGACTTAGCCGTGCCAGCATACCTTCGGAAGTGTGCTTTGTGGCTTAAAGGCGGTCTGAAGTGTGGGTACATTGGTACACCCCTGCAGGGTTAAAACTATTCGAATAGCCTCGTCCTAGGTTATGGACACGCTTGGGTAAGCTTTCAAGAGTTAGACTACAACCTTTTTAATTAAAACTTGATGGGTGGTACGAATCGGGGATTCGTGCTATGTTGTGGTGACTATTGGGATAGTCACTTCCAGGTGGTTACTTGTATGTATCTTTATTACGCTTTTATGTTGACAACAAAATAGATTTGCAAACTTGCTTTCAAATGTATTGCATTATTGCAAATAAAGTTGGCTTTGTGCAAAATGAGACATACAACCTCCACCTAAATAAGCTTGCATGTAGTTTATGAATAGGTCTGCTATTCCACACGTCAGTCTTGCGAGTACCTTTGTGTACTCAGTTATCTTGCATAAATGTATTTGTTGCAGAGGAAGAAGGTGAGCTTGAGGGGCCTCACTTTTGTGAGCTGTGCTGTGGTAGTCTTCGTGACGTCTAGCTTGGCGGCCTGGTCGGTTGCCTTGTGGGTGTATGGCTAACCGATCGACTTTCGTTCTAGCCATCTTATGGCACCTTTTGCTTCCGCTGTCATTCTTGTATATTGTTCTATTTGGTCGGTCGGCTCTTTTGTACTAACTTTACTTTATGTATGTCGTTATTGAACTTAGTGTTGTATGGTGTATGGAAATGATGTGTAATTTTGTGATGATGTGCATATGCTGCAATTCTGGGAAGCATATGTCCATCGAGGCTTAGAATGTTTAATTAGTAACGCTAGAACCATTTGGAGGTTAAGTGTTACTAGTTAAATATTCCGGGTCCTCACAGTGTACAATTAAATGTTGGGGTTGGGGTATGAGTTAGGAGCGTTGCAAGTGGTGTCATGATGTCTTGGTTCTTATTGAATAACTTAATGGTGTAGGGGGTGAGGTGCCGAGGTTAGCGGCATCGTCGTTGCCTCCTAATGCATCGCAACGCTAAAGGCAAGTACATTGACTTTTGTGTGATTTGTAAATATTGGATGTTCGATGATTAGTATTGTGTTTTTATTTGATATGTGAGAAGCTTCAATGTCTATGTTCCATTCTTATGTGAAATTCACGTGTTTGGAGATAATGCTAGATGATATTCATAAGTTCATTCATGCATCCATGTTCATGTTCCGTCCACGGGAGTGGAGATTAAAGTCCCATCAATTTCAGTATGGGCATGTGAGACCCAACATTCCAATGTGGGCAGTTTTGGACACCCGTATGAAACGTTCTTCATACGGGATTTTTGGATCCCCGTATTTCAAAAAATACGGGCTTCAGTGAACACCGACGGGTGTGTCACTAGCTATACCGATATAAGCAGGAGTGCAGTCCAATCAGTTCATGGTATCCATGCATTTCATTACATTCTTTCAGATAATCCTTCAGTGTCATGTTCTTATTCTTCAATGTCGTTGGCTTATTCTTATGTGTTGTATGTCCTATTATTTGTTGTACTTGCTGAGTCCCGGACTCACTCTTGTTTTGTTGTTTTGTTTTAGGTGATCTTTGATGATGACTCTTTTGGGAGGGAGTAGACATGCACTAAACACACACATCACCATATTTCAGTTTCAATAATAAAACTTGGTTATTTTCTTTCATTCGTTTAGTGATGAACTGTAATAAATGAGGTCGTATGTGATTGATGACTCCCTATTGGTTATGGATGTTTATTTCTTCCTGTGGTACTTGATCACTCCTTTTGGCATGCTTACATAGGTTCAGACTATATTTCTGCCATTGTGCTATTAGAGTGTACCACCTTCCTTTTGTTATAATTTGGAATATTGTCTCAATTATTTTGATTATGATTGTATGTTAGATTCTTTAGGTAACATTTTGGCTTCTGAATAGCCAGGGTGTTACAATGCATCTCCTGATGTAGAGTACTGGAAGGATGCGGTTCATAGTGAATGTACTCCATTATCGCTAACAAAACTTGGGAAGTCACCGATCATCCATTTGGTTGTAAGCCAGTTGGATGCAAATGAGTGTTCAAGAAGAAGCTCAAGCCTGATGGTACTATCAAAAAGTAAAAGGCTCGGCTTGTGGCTAAAGGTTGTACTAAAAAAGAAGGTGAAGATTTCTTTGATACTTACTCACTTGTTGCCAGATTAACCACTATTCGAATACCACTATTTTGACACAAAGGATTTAGGAGAGGCTGATGTCATTTTAAACATCAAATTGATCAAGAGTGAGAATGGGATTACCATGCTACAATCCCATTAGGTCTTGAACCGTTTCGGCTAGATGGAAAGCAAGCCTTCTCCAACACCCTATGATCATATCTAATAATTCGAAAGAATCGAATACATGGAAAGAATCAACTAGGGTACTCTTAGATTATTGGTTCACTCATATACTTGGCTACTGATACCTAACCTGGCATCTCTTTTGCTATAAGCAAATTGATCCGATTTACCACTAATCCGGGAGATGATCATTGGCACGCACTTGAGTGTGTTATGCGCTATTTAAAAGGTACAATAAGTTACGGAATTCACTACACTGGATATCCTGGTGTACTTTGGATATAGTGATTTCAATTGGATTTTTGATGCTGATGAGATAAAGACTACGAGTGGATATGTATTCACTCTTGGTAGTGCTGCCGTCTCATGGAGGTCTTGCAAATAGGCCATACTGACGAGGTCAACCATGGAAGTAGAACTCACAACGCTAGACACAGCCACTTTGAGGCAGAATGGCTAAGAGAACTCTTGATGGATTTACTAGTGGTTGAAAAACCAATTCCAGTTATCCTTATGTACTGTCATAACCAAACAATTATTATAAAGGTGACAAGCGCAAAAGATAATATGAAACCCTCAAGACATATGAAAAGGCGGTTGAAGTCTGTCAGAAAATCAAGAAACTCTAGAGTAATAACTGTGGATTATACCTAAACAGCTAAAAATATGGCAAATCCCTTTGCAAAGGGACTATGACAAAATGTGATTGAAAGTGCATCGAAGGAGATGGGATTGAAAACCACGATAGTTACACTATGTGATCGGAGATCTCGTGAAAAAGGCCTTGGGAAAAACAATCTATTTGTGTAACAGAAGAGTACATCTTTATTTTATATCCCAGTTTATTGGAGATGCAGTACTCTAATTACTGTAAAGTAGGATGACTTTGTCTTAATGCGTTCTAAGACTTAACAACAAAATACCATCCTACGGGGTATTCTTGTAAGAACACACCTATATGACTGTTAGTCACAGTCTATGAGATATGGGTGATCTCTAAAAAGGTCATAAAGAGACACAAGAGTATGACCTATATACTCCACCCGATGAGGAGCCTATTGGTAGCCAAGTATCAGCAAACGCCTTAAGTGAAACTTGTTCGCGCAAAACTGTCAATTCAAGGCTTACTCCATTGTGTAGTTTTGGGCAAGCGTGGCTTGAGGTTCTAGGTGGATGTTCAACCTTAACCAGTCTCCACCGAAAAATTGGTATATCAAACATCACTTTGGAATTGTGGACAAATTCGTGGTGATTTTGGGATTTGGTAGGGGATTGTTGGAGTTTATGGGCTTGGCACAAATAATATTATTCATAAATCCTAGAAAATCCCAAATGCCCACTCATGTATGGTGGAAGGTGGGATGTTTAGTAGCCACACCACGCCACGCCACGCCCGTGCGGTATGCACGTGAATGGTGCGGCAATTTTGGGTTCGGTTGTGTGCGGAGCGACAACTTCTTTTTGCACCTCATAAACATGCATGATGACATGGCATATCCACGTGCAGCAAATTCGAAAGGAAAAGAATGGTTCAAACCGAACGTGTGAATCCCACTAATCCTGCATGTCTGTTACTCATGCATTAATTGTACTTTTGTACGGTTTTCAATTTTTACTGCGCGGTGATTGGCCTTCCTTCCGAGCTCATCTATGTCTATATGAGGAGACATGCACCCAAGAGAGAAAACCATTGTCCTTCGCGCCTCTGTGCTACGCTACTTCTGACTACTCCATTTGTGTGCCGGCGTGCACTATCACGAGGAGAGCATTGTCTCCGAAGCCGACGTCCCTCGTGATCTTGTATGTGTTGAGGGCGAATCAGGTTTTTGGGAAACATTCGTACGACTGCTCACGGCTTCCCTCATTCGTCTTCGCATCTGACTCTACCGCGACCATCGCTAGAGCGATCCTCTGTAAGTCGTGGTGATCCGCTTTGTTATAGCTAAATCTTACTTATTGGATTTTAGTCATGTGATGATAATATTCTCTACTGTTGCTGGTAGAACTCATGTGATAGGCTCTTCTTTATTAGCGCATATATATGAGATAGATGTATTTGATATTACAATCATGCTATTGTTCGTAGTTGAAAATATGCCTAGTATATATATTGCTTTTATATTTATCATTGTTTTACGAATTAAAACTATCATAATAGTGCACTTATACCTGACAATAAAAAATTCTAGGAAGAAAATCCAACGCCGCCGTAATCAGAAGCCTCCTTCATTCGTACAAGTTTTATATCGAGTAACAGCATATATATCGAGTTTGCTTCATGGGCTTCATCATATGTCCTATTAAGTACAGTTTTGGATATACTTACTAGCTGAATAGACTTACTAGCTGCTGCTCTTCGTGTGCATCCTTCCTGCTGTATTACGTCTCCACCATTAATCTTTTTGTTTGGATCGAGCGGCCTTGTTTCAATCATTCTTGACTTTTATGTACTACATAGTATTGCCGATAGGTTCAATTTCTATGCCTCAGATGTCACCACGCTATTCATGCCAACCATGTGATTTCAGGATGGGACTGCACGTGCTACAGATGATAGCTATCCGAACATGAAAGCTATCCTCACGGTAATAACCTTTAAAATTCATTTTTTACTACTTCTGTGAATTATTTCGAATATGCAAAAGAAAAAATGGCATGAGATGATCATTGAACCACAACATCACACTGGGAATCACATGACACCTGGGCGGGGTGGTTTAGCTTCTAAGTTAGGATTGTCTATCCATCATTCACATGATGTTTTTGTTTTTGTTGTTGGTACTAGCACCTTTTTATTTTTTGAAGCACCAACATTTATTGGGTGTCATAGTATTAACCTTTAAAATTCATTTTGTACTACTTCTGTGAATTATTTGGAATATGCAAAAGAAAAATGGCATGAGAAGATCATTGAACCACACCACAGTGGGAATCACATGACATCTGGCGGGGTGGTTTAACTTCTAAGTTGGGATTGTCTATCCATCATTGACATGATGTTTTTTGCAAATCAGTCAATTTTTGGCCATCAGATATCCATCCAACGCTCCAGATTAATCCAACCATTTGCAACATATGCCTCCCACTCCCAACCGTAGCGCTACCTCCCATCTCCTGCTGCCCTAGCCCCTGCCACCACCCCACACACCACCACCCCGCCGACAACACCCTCCCCCCTCTACGGCCTCCAACTCCCCTCCCTCTGCGGCCACCTGACTCCTCTCCCGTCCCGCTCTTCTTACCTGTCTCCGGCGGCCACCGCCGCCGTATCTGCCATCGCTGCCTGTCGCGTTCCTCCGACCTATGGTCACCGCCACCCACCGCAAACGGCTTTAGAAAATTATTTTTTGAAGTTAGGAGGCCTCAAAAAAGATTTGATCGTTTGAAGTTAAGAGAGCAAGATGAAATCAATACTTACGTACACTTTGCATGTTGCCGCCTCAAGTTTGCTTCAAGCTACATCACATCTCACATACTAGTAGAGTAGTAGTGCTTCTATGTTATGTCCATCTGCTTCCTCATTTCCATCATTCATGATGATTCACACTACTCTTTCTTACCGACGTATTTGTCAGAAAAGCATGGTTCATCGCAAGTGACCACCGCTAATCTACACCATTTGCTTTTCTTCGTGATATGTATGCCAAAGCTTGAATTTTGATCCATATGAGCAAAATCCCCATGGGTATTTGGAGGGGTTTATTAGAAGTTGATCTGATATGTAAAAGTTGATCTAACATGAGATGGTACTTGCCTCCAATTTTAATTTCGAATGTTCAATGATGCCTCTTTCTTCTACACCATGTGAACATGGTATACACATAGAATACACAAATACAACAAATTTTGAACAAAAATAAAACATTTACAATCACCAAACTGTACAATACATGTATTGTACAAGGTAAATACAGGTTTTTCACACACACAAAAGATCTTGTATGTATGATACATGTAGATTGGGGGCTGCAACACTGTTGAACACATACATATGGCACCAGTGACGATGATGTACATGTACCTCATGAGTAGCCGCTGTGAGATATATAGCGATCACAAGAGTTTGAAGTATATATAGCTGTCCAGAAAATCATACTTGCTGTCCAGATTTTGTCTCCCAGTCCTTGGCCGAAATTTCCAACCCCCAGGAGCTCCTAACCTTCACCAAAAGACAGCCAACACTTCCATTTCTAACTCTCATGGTTCTCCCAAAACCAATTTAACCGATAACCACTATCTTTCGAAAGAAGCTGAGAGGAGAAAAATCAGCATTTCCAAGCCTTAACAAAATAAGGTAAGGTGAGCAAGCTAAGATAGATAAGGAGTAAAATCTGAGACTCTACTTAGAATTTTCATAAATCATTTGACATTTAGAAACTAAGTTTTTCAAAATATCCTAAGGGCGACCACGCTAGGGGTTTCTACGGTCAGTATGGCTCTGATACCAACTTTGTGAGGACCCCTATTTATTCGACTTGTAATGCTTAGCCTTCCATTGACCCTAACATCACAAATCAAATAAACCAAGCCTCGAGATATGTATACTTCCCAGAAATGCAGTATACACACCCCGTTACAAAATCATGCATCAATTACATACATCACATTATAACAAGGCTACCAAAAGACATACATAATAATAAATTATTACAAAAGAAGGGCCAACCGGCCAAATGACAACTAAGTAACATAAGACAGCGGAAACAAAAGTGCCATAAGATGGCTGGAAACGAAAGCCAATCAGTGTGCCTTAACCCACAAGGCAACCAATCGGACCGCCAAGCTAGTCGTTCCAAACATTGTCGCAGCACATCTCACAAAAGTGAGGCCCTTGGGGCTCACATTCTTCCTCTGCACACAACAAGCAATGCAGGTGAGTACAACAATGTACTCGCAAGACTTACGAGTAACAAGCCTATACATAGCTACATGTGAGTTGAATTCAAAGGAAATGGTTGTATGGTTAATTGGACGCATAAAGCAATCTTCATTTACAATAATGTAATAGATTTAAGGCAATTTATAAAATCTATTTGTAAACATTGAAATAACTGCGAGTAATAATAAATAGCAAGTAACCACCTAGAGGTGACTAACCCAATAGCCACAACAACATAGCACGAATCCCCGATTCGTACCACCCATCAAGTTTTAAATGAAAAAGGTTGTAGTCTAACTCTTGAAAAGCTTACCCAAGCGTGTCTATAACCTAGGACGAGGCTATTCGAATAGTTTGAACCCTGCAGGGGTGTACCAATGTACCCACACTTCATACCGCCTTTGAGCCACAATAAGCACACTTCCGAAGGTATACCGACATGGCTAAGTCCTACGAAACATTTCCAATATTTTGCATTAACTACGAGTCGCTCGTATGGATAGAAACCCATACGCTTACATGGTAAAGCCGAAAGACAACTACCCACCCGGGGTAAAGCTTTCGGACAACTACCATGCTCCCAAACACCATCCCTCCTACGACCCCCTCCGACTCGGAGCCAACACACGCCAAAATACTAAGTCAAGAGAGGTCCCATACCCTCTAGTGTGGTTAGCACGCACAAATGCCTGGATAACGGGGACTCACAAGATGTTCGGTCCTTAATTGACCCGGGCACCATTCCAGTCACACCCAAAAGCACACCATCTTACCATTGTGCCCAAGTCGAAATCATTTTATTTTCAGTTTTTATTTTTTGCAATTAGACATAGCACCAAGCTGAAACATAAGGATCATAATAAGTTTATGTGATCAAGGTTATCGACAAGTCGATAACCGCCTATTTCTACCGATAGCTAAGCATGGCTAAGCAACATACTCGAAAACTACTAAGTGACAAGGGCTCATCCAACGAACCCAAAATCACAGCAAGTAATCCTAGGCTCAGTAGTATAGGATAAACATTTTTCCTACAGATCATGCAGCCAATAGGTCAACTAATCGACAATAGTTTAAAACAAGATAGCAATGCATACGTAGAATTTGCAAACAACATATTAGAATTTGAAAGTAGTAGGAGCAACATGATCAAATGATGCTACATCTGCTTGCCTTGCTGGAGGGAAGAGTCTTGCTGCTGAGGATCAGATTCAAGATCAATAATGTTGTCGGAACCTAACGCAAAAACGCGATAAAACCAATAAGAACGAAGAACACCAAACAAACCTCAACAGCAAAAATCATCCAAATCTCATGAAATTTATATAGCAACAAGGGTATGATTTTAGACAAATTTAGGAACAAGAATTATTCAATTTGGACTAAGCATTCAAAAGTTATAGCTAAAACAAATTCTCTCAGCCTGGAAATTCCAATTTAAATTAATTACTGGTACTGTTCATGGCATAAATTTTCAGAAAGATCTAGAACCTGAAATTTTTATGGTAGGTAGGTATCGACATCCTAAGAACAGCAAAGTTGAGTTTACTCAATTTGGAGTTAAAATGAATTACTTATGATTTTCCTAAGTTGTAAAACTAGCACATATCATCTTTCATAAATATAACCATGATCAGAACCTATTTCATATTAAAGTATGCTAACAGAGAAATTTTACAAGCTTAAGTGTGCTCAGTTTGAAGTTATACAGAAAAAGTTGTGCATTTTACAAGTTTCACTTGAATTTCTGGAATATTTAATAATGGTTGAAACAAGGTAATATTGTTTACTAAATTTTCTGGCACAGAACAATGTCTAAATGTATTTTTAGAATAAACTTTAGTTAAACAGGAATTTAACACAGTTGGAATCATCTAAAAAGGAATTAAAATGAATTAGTTATGAGTTTTTAAAGTTTTAATACAATTTTCAGTTGACAAATAAATGCTTACCGAAATAAAATCAAACTTATCAAAGAGAAAACGACGTGGACGAATTTGGGCCGTAGATCGGGAATCCAACGGCCCACGCGCGCTGGGGATAGCGCACGCACGTGGTCCAAAAGGAGCCCACCGTTGGATCAAGATCCAACGGTCCACGTGGATCGGGGCATCCGAAGGTTCGAATGTACTCACGATCTCAGCCGCAGATCGTGAGATGGACGGTCCACAGCGACTTGAGGCGTTCGGGGGTACGAAAGCCTCCCAGATCTGGGCCGTTGATCACAGGATCGACGACCCACAATCAACTAAGTGTTGCGCACTCCCGCACGTGAGTTTAAATGCACCGAGAGGGTTTTAATGGTGCGGGCCCACTTGACAGTGGCACATTAGGCTATCTAAGGACACATTAATTACTAACCATTGATTAACAATGATTAATAATTATTAGCATTTAATGATGTCCGAAACTGACCGTGCGACAGCGCCCGGAGGGGTTTAAAGACCTGGGCCCACCTGTCAATGGCATAATGGGTCGGTTTAGGACACATTAATTACTAACACATTATTAGCAATTAATGACCCCAGATTTTGTCCTAAAGGCCACGCTACAGCGGTTTTAAGCCTACGGGCCCACTGTCAGTGACACTAAGACCCGATTAAGACAGCTATTAAATGTTAACCCAATGATTGACAATTAATAAGCAAATCTTTGTCTTAATCGACACATCCCAATGACGACTTCGTCCGGCAAAAACCCGAGCGTAACCAGCGGCTTGTCGCCGACGGCTCTGGCCACGGCGGCGCCACCTAAGGGCCAAAATGGGTTCGCAATAACCTTGCAGACCCGAGGGTGATGACCTCGACGGCGACGGTGGCCCACAACGCCGGCTAGCTGGAAATCAGAGAAAGTGCTCAAAACGGTCGAAAGCGAAAATGGCTAAAAAGCTCTGCATTATCCAAAGAAGCGTGTGCCACAGCATCTAAGGACTAATAAGAAGTTACCTCGGCCAAGAAGAGCTTCAAAGGTGGTCGAAGAAGCTCTAACAGCAGAGAAGCTCGCCGGAGTTGAAGAAGATGAAGTGAAAATAGAGGCCTGAGCAAAATGAACACCACTGGTGGTCAAAATAGCTGCATTAAGGCCCACATAAGGTCCATGAGCAATTAATTGCCAAAAGAACCACTTACCGGAGCTGAGGAAGAAAGGGGGCGATTCCGGCCGAAAAGATGCAAATTTAAAATTAAGTGATTCCTGTGAATACAACCCAAAATTAGGTTAGGGGAAATGCATAGGAGGTTAAGGAGCTCAAAAGGGTACACGAAGAATTGAAGATGAACCACTGGAGCACCAAAGTCCACAATGGAGCTCCACGGCCTCTAATGGCGATTTGAGGTTTCTAGTGGTTTTGAGCTCCAAAAACAGAGAAAGAGCTAGGGGTGGTGTAAAGGAACACTAGGAGGGGCTTTAGGGGGCTTTATATAGAGGGAGGATTAGGGTTTGAGCCAGGACCTAGTTCAATGGTGAGCTCGGTTCATGGAGCTGCCATGGACCAAGGAAATGATGGGGGCAAGTAAGAACGGCGACTATGGAGGAGAAGCTCTGGCGTGTATTTAATGCCCCGCAGAGAGACGTTGATGAGGACGAGCTCGAAATGACAAGGCACAGCTGCTCTCTGCCATGGCTCGCACGCGCGTACGGGCATGCGAGGAAGAAGGAGAACAAAGGAAAAACGTCGTGGCCGTTGGATTCAAAATGGATGGTCACGATTGAGTTGGGCCCAACTGAGGGTTAAAAATGCTCAAGTCAATGCTGGTGGTTAGATTAGATTTGGACGACCACAATTGAAAGTCACAATCGGAAGTCCGGTTGTTTCGAACGATCCATAGCGGTCCGATCAAAATCAACGACTCAGATTTAAGTGGATGATGGAGAGGTCCGAATGTTCTCGCGAACGTGGGCCGCCCGATTGAAAATCAACGGCTGACGGCGCCTGCGCATTTTAAAACGGGATCGGGTGCAGTTAGTTGACTGAGCCAAGTCAAATGGCTCGAGCCCAAGACTGGTCCGCACCCGAGGAACAGTGAATCCCGGTTTAGGGTTTTTAATTTGAGCTGAGACTTTGAGGGATTTTTAGGGATAGCAAATTAACTCCAAAATTTCTGAAATTTTTACAGGAGCTTGATAACTTAGTTATTAACCTTGTATAAAATTTTCAGAGGTTTTCATGTAGTGAATTTTTCTCCAAAAATTATATGAACCCGACTGTTAGTCACAGTCTATGAGATATGGGTGGTCTCTAAGAAGATCATAAAGAGACACAAGAGTATGATCTATATACTCCACCCGATAAGGAGCCTATTGGTAGCCAAGTATCAGCAAATGCCTTAGGTGAAACTTTTCACGCAAAACTGTCAATTCAAGGCTTACTCCATTGTGTAGTTGTGGGCAAGCATAGCTTGAGGTTCTAGGTGGATGTTCAACCTGAACTGGTCTCCACCGAAAAATTGGTATATCAAACATCACTTTGGAATTGTGGACAAATTCGTGGTGATTTTGGGATCTGGTAGGGGATTGTTGGAGTTTATGGGCTTGGACCAAATAATATTATTCATAAATCCTAAAAAATCCCAAATGCCCACTCATGCATGGTGGAAGGTGGGATGTTTAGTAGCCACACCACGCCTCATCTCGCCACGTCACGCCCGTGCGGCATGCACGTGAATGGTGCGGCAATTTTGGGTTCGGTTGTGTGCGGAGCGACAACTTCTATTTGCACTTCATAAACATGCATGATGACATGGCATATCCACGTGCAACAAATTCGAAAGGAAAAGAATGGTTCAAACCGAACGTTTGAATCCCACTAATCCTGCATGTTTTACTCATGCATTAATTGTACTTTTGTACGGTTTTCAATTTTTACTGCGCGGTGATTGGCCTTCCTTCCGAGCTCATCTATGTCTATATGAGGAGACATGCACCCAAGAGAGAAAACCATTGTCCTTCGCGCCTCTGTGCTACGCTACTTCTGACTACTCCATCCGTGTGCCGGCGTGCACTATCACGAGGAGAGCATTGTCTCCGAAGCCGGCGTCCCTCGTGATCTTGTATGTGTTGAGGGCGAATCAGGTTTTTGGGAAACATTCGCACGACTGCTCACGGCTTCCCTCATTCGTCTTCGCATCTGACTCTACCGCAACCATCGCTAGAGCGATCCTCTGTAAGTCGCGGTGATCCGCTTTGTCATAACTAAATCTTACTTATTGGATTTAAGTCATGTGATGATAATATTCTCTACTGTTGCTGGTAGAACTCATGTGATAGGCCCTGCTTTATTAGCGTATATATATGAGATAGATGTATTTGATATTAAAATCATGCTATTGTTCGTAGTTGGAAATATGCCTAGTATATATATTGCTTTTATATTTATCATTGTTTTACGAATTAAAACAATCATAATAGTGCACTTATACCTAACAATAAAAATTCTAGGAAGAAAATCCAACGCCGTCATAATCAGAAAGCCTCCGTCATTCGGACAAGTTTTATTCAGCTGCTCAGCCCTCAAATCACTCTACATGTAACAGCATATATATCGAGTTTGCTTCATGGGCTCCATCATATGTCCTATTAAGTACAGTTTTGGATATATCTATTGTCTAGGTTGCTGAATAGACTACGCTGCTGCTCTTCGTGTGCATCCTTCCTGCTGTATTACGTCTCCACCATTAATCTTTTTGTTTGGATCGAGCGGCCTTGTTTCAATCATTCTTGACTTTTATGTACTACATAGTATTGCCGATAGGTTCAATTTCTATGCCTCAGATGTCACCACGCTATTCATGCCAACCATGTGATTTCAGGATGGGACTGCACGTGCTACAGATGATAGCTATCCGAACATGAAAGCTATCCTCTGGCTGGCTGGCTTAAAGGGTGTTTGGTACTACAACATATCCGGAACTCCAAATAAGTGTTGCAAGAACCTATAGAAACACATTTGATATGCGTTGCAATTAGCGATGTTGCCACAGGTAATCTACTGCAAACATAAGAAATGTTGTTATGCATAGTTAATGGTGTCGTTGGTATAGTCTACTGCAATTGATACCCACCAGATGTGATTCTGTATGTAATAAAACGTTACAAGGTACTAGCACCTTTTTATTTTTTGAAGCACCAACATTTATTGGGTGTCACGGTAATGACCTTTAAAATTCATTTTTTACTACTTCTGTGAATTATTTCGAATATGCAAAAGAAAAAATGGCATGAGAAGATCATTGAACCACAACAACACACTGGGAATCACATGACACCTGGGCGGGGTGGTTTAGCTTCGAAGTTGGGATTGTTTATCCATCATTCACATGATGTTTTTGTTGCAAATCAGTCAATTTTTTTGGCCATCAGATCCCCGCCCAACGCTCCAGATTAATCCAACCATTTGCTATATATGCCTCCCACTCCCAACAGTAGCGCTGCTCCCACCTCCTGCTGCCCCAGCCCCTACCACCACCCCACGCGCCACCACCTTGCTGGCTACCCCTCTCCCCTCTACCATCTCCTCCTCCCCTCCCACTGTGACCATTCGCCTCCTCCTCTCCTGTCTCGCCCTTTTTACCCGTCTCCGGTGGCTACCCCGCCGATTCTGCCACTGCCGCCCGTCGCACTCCTCCGACCCGCGGCCGTCACCACCCACCGCCGGTCCTCCTGCCGCTTCGATCTCCCTCTAAATCTAGGCCCCGCTACATCCCAAACCCTAACACTATGAACCCAAGCTCTAGTCCGGCGAACCCTGCCCTAACTCACCACTGTGGAGAAGATGACCACGCCGACCGGAGTACAAATCTCCTAGCAAATCTATGTATTTTACCTACTTCTATGTATTTTTTTTCTGAAATATATCATGTCTTCGTCCAATGAAGATGTCATCCATCGATTCTCTAACCTGTATAGAAAGATTAACTTATAAGTAGTGAGCTATTGTTTCATCTGAAATTCTAAACTAAGCAAGCTAAAAAAGGAACTAAACAACCTTCAAGTGAATTACAGCGTGTCCTTAAGCAACCAAAAAGAGCTGTACTTCAACTGAAAATTAACGCGAGCAAATACCTGAGCGCCTTCTGTTCAAATACGCAGCAGGAATATATAGATGGAGCAAATATGAACCAACAACCAGAGAGAATTGTCCACGTTTTGGTAACCGGGGTCACCTTAATTTTTAGGCAAAATGACTCTAGGACATCATAAAAGTAGGGCGTTCATTGAAGGACACTGGAAAATTGATAACTCACTGATGGACACTACAAAATTATGGTAATTTGCTATAACACATTAGGCCTAGTAAAATGATACTATTTGGAAATATAAGAGAGAGAAAGGGCGTGAAAAGTAATAGTTGCCGAACAATTTTTAAAACAATGTCCGATGGTCGAGTTATCGATGGTTAAATTATTAAGTCTGGATGGCCTAGTATTTTATAATTTCTTTTAAAAAGGAACTTTTTACTTCCCTTATCCCTTATAAATTTCAAATAATAATATTTTAATGTGTGCACTTTGTTCTGACAAATGACCACGATTTTATAGTGTCCATCAACAATTTTTTTCCCTGTTGTCCTATAGTAAATGTCATACTTTTGCAGCGTAATAAAAGCCAAATTTGTCTAATTTGTAGTATATTGGTAGAGGACAAGACTGGTGATTGAAGTTGATCTTAAGTAAGACTTCGTTCCCCTTCTTTAAATTAAGACAACTAGTTCTCCTGCTGCCTATTTTCCCTCCCGCCTCTCGTCGCCAGGAGCTCAATGGTCCAAGGGACGAAGCACCAGGATCAAACGGGTTCACGTTTAACTTCTTCAAATCTTCATGGACTATCATAAAAGCCGACATCACGATGGTCTTCCAAAGCTTCCACGGCCTCCGCATGATGAACCTCCACCTGCTAAACACTGCAAGCATCGCCCTTATTCCAAAGAAAGATGGCATGGATAAGGCCATAGACTACAGACCGATCAGTCTCATACACGGGGTGGGGAAATGGATTTCTAAGACACTTGCCTTACGACTGGCACCGCATTTGGATAGCCTAGTGTTAGTAAACTAGAGTGTTTTCGTCAAGACAAGAAGTATCCATGATAATTTCTTGTACATCAAAAACCTGACAAGGCTCCATAAGTCCAAAACCCAAATATTATTCCTCAAGCTAGACATAGCAAAAGCGTTCGATACGGTACATCGGGACTATTTCCTGGATCCTCTCCAAAGAAGAGGCTTCCCTTCCAGATAGAGAGACTGGCTGGCGGCTCTTTTATTGATGGCATCCTCTAGAGCCCTTCTTAACGGCATCCCTGGCGGCAGCATTAATCACGGTAGGGGACTGCGACAAGGAGACCCGCTATCCCCTTTCCACTTCATATTGGCAATCAATCCCCTACAATGATTGTTTCAGGTAGCAACAGATCTGGGCTATTTGGAACGCCACCATAGCCGCTTTGACCGGCTAAGGACATCCATGTATGCCGATGATGCGGCCATCTTCATCGCCCCAACAGAGGCTGACGTCACAACAACAGCCAAGATACTTAAAAGCTTCGGGAATGTCTTGGGTTTACATACCAACTTTTACAAAAGCACGGTGGTGCCTATGATGAGGACATCAACCCGCCGGATACGACCGTTACTCCATCTCCAACCGAGCTACTCGACTGCATCAAACTATACTTGAACGGGCCGACGACGATGAATTTACTCCACTTATATCTGGTACTGCACCACCTCATATTGGGCCGAGAGCCTTGTATCAATTATTGGGTCCAAAGGACAGCCACCACTTTAGGGTATTTAGGCTGGCCACCTCCTTGACCCTAGCCCATATGGCAACCTAGGGTTTTGGTACTATTCATGTGGTACTGTTCATGCATGAACAGTACCCACGCCGCCTCTCCCCTCTCCTATAGATAGTGGCCACCGCCCTTTTAGTTCTTCGGGTTTTGTTGATTGAAGTTTTGCTTTGCTACTTTATTCTTTGTTCTCTTGGTCAGCGAGATCAACAGCGATATTGTTCTCCGGAAGCCCACTTATCAATACATTCAATTCATATTCACAATTTCATATTGCTTATTTATCTTGTTCTTGCGTGCTTCTTCAGTCGATCTTCGTGATCAGGTCAACCGGGTATTCGTGCACGGTTGATAACGATTTGTCAAGCAGTTCAGCGATTGCGTGGTTTCGAGCCTTACGAGTTCGTAGCCAGGATCATGAGAGTTGAGCGACTACTACCAAACATACCTTCTCATCGAAAGATCGGGCCAAAACAGGATCTTCGTGGTTCATCAAGTGGTATCAGAGCTACAGTTCTTCGGTAAGAAATCAATACCCTTAGTAGTAGATTCGTTTTTCATACCTAGAGTCCAGAAAATTGCCCCAAAAAAATTTTCATCTATCATCCATACCGAGCTCGTTGAGCCTTTGCAATTTTTCTTTTCGGTATTTTGCTTGTTGAATTTTTGGTTACATCGTCTTGTCGGTTGCTGAATTCTAGTTTGTCGTTGTCTAGTCGCATCTCGTGTTTCCTTTGCGTGTTTATCTTTGCCTTTGTCTTTGTAACAAGTTAGTTTGATGATTGGACGGTGAAATTGTGTATATGTTTGGGACTTTTGACATAATTATATATTGGTATTCTGATTTTATAATTTTCATCCATTGTAACACTAACATCTCAGCAGAATTGATTCCCATCCTGGTTTTATAATTTGTTACAAGCTAGTAACAAATTGATTTCTTCAGAATGGTGTACGCAGTCCATTTCATTCATTTGATTTCAAACAGACTAGAGAAGAAGGCAGAAACTACTGCCCCGTAATGAGAACGGGTAAGCCAGAGAATTCTGAACGGGCCAAGACAGGACCAGGACCTTATTTCTCAAGGGTTGCGCTGCATTGGGTGTAACGATGAGTAGTGGGCTGGACGAGGGTTTGGGTCACCCCAAACATAGGGGCCGGGGTGGGGTTCAGGCTGGTGTGAGCATGCTCTGCAACCTTGACGGATTAGCTTGCTTTTCTGTACTGGCACACTGCCAGTAATTGAACAGTTGAACACCTGTGACCGTACATGCACCCACCGCAGATGATCTATCAATGGAGCCTCATGAGAGGCGCGAATAGTAGAGAGGTTCGCAAGCAAGGAATTTCTCGCAAGGCACACCGCACACGCGGCTTGGGCAAAAGAATGTAGTAAAGGTACTACGTGATGAAGCATCCACCAAAGGCATCCGCCGAAAAGCCCCAGATAGCTCTACGGTTACGTGGCAAAACTAGATCCGCAGAACGCTTCGTTTAGAGTTTTCCGCTCATTTGATTTAGCGTGTTTTCTAACGAAATAACAAAAATAGTTTCTACGAATGAAATTATAAAAATATCATCTTTACTGTGTGAAAATACCATGCCAGACCACATGCCGTTGGCCCAGAGCACAACAAGACACGTGACGACCTCTCAGCCAGCGGCAAACCGCTCGCCGGCGGACTGGGTGCACAGCAGCCCTCTGCCGCGGTGTTTTCACACGATTAGAGTGCTATTTTTGTTATTTTATTTTTAAATAGGCTATTTTTGCTATTTTACTTTAAAAAAAAAACTAAATGAGAAAACTCGCTTCGTTTGAGCAATGTGACGACGGACCTGTTGAGGAACCGTCGCTGGCGAGTCCAGTCCGAGCGATTACCTCGTAGACAAGCGTAGAATCGTAAGAACAATGCATGAACAAAAAGAACAGAATAAGAGATAGAACACAGAGATGTAGGGGGACTTCTTGCTTCTCTTTATTCCTTCATCCATCGATCAATCCTTTACAATGAATAGCACCCTATTTATAGGCTACGACACTGCTAGGGTTTGGGATGAGAGCCCACCTTGGGCCGTGACTCCGGTCCGGGCCGGTTTCTAACACTCCCCTTGGGCACTCATCCTTCATGTCCATGTCTCATCAAAACTCCATAAAAACCCGTGGGAAAAATTTGGAGAAAGAGTACATTAATCATGTTCTGCTATGCTGCACGAATTGCCTCATTAAAAACCTTAGCCGAGAAACTTCAGGAAAACTCGTCAAGGGAAAAAGAGTACAATCCACCCAATTTCATTTAATCTCCAGGATTTACCTTTTGGGTACTCGGTCTTCGTGATCAAGCTTTAGTAATGAGTTCGTGAAGGTTCTCCCCAGACTCGCACTTCTCTAAGTCTCATCATTCCAATTCCACATATGCATCTTTCAAAGCTAGACGCTGGAAGTGACTTAGTGAATAAATCTGCAAGATTCTCACATGACCTAGTATGGAGTACTTTGATTACGTTCATCTTTTGCAATTCATGAGCATAGAAGAACTTGGGGTTGATATGCTTTTGTAAGAGGATTCTTCACAATAACCCATCTGCACTTGTGCAACACAAGCTACATTATCTTCATAGATAATAGTGGGAGTTTGTGCGGTATTCAATCCACATAGCCGCTGGATGTAGTGAATCATCCGCGAAGCCAAGCACATTCTCGTGAGGCCTCGTGTAGTGCTATTGTTTCCGAGTGGTTCATCGAAATCGGTACAAGACACTGCTTAGACGATTTTATGGAATTACGGTTCCACCACATAGGAATACATAGCCTGTTTGTTATTTGGCTGTATGCGGGTCCTACAAGTACCAGTTATCGCATTGCCATTCATAGTTAAGTCTTTGTCCTTTCAGAGAAACAGACCAAGTTCTTTGCTTCCTTAGAGGTATCGGAGATGTCCTTCATTCCCCGCCAATGCCTTTGGTAGGTTACAGACTATACCTTACTAATAGGTTCACGGCAAATGCAATGCCCGGTCTAGTATGCTTTATTCAATACATGAGTGTTTCTATCACACTTAAATATGGGAATTCCGGTCACAGGACTTCCTCCCCTCTTTCTAGGTTTGTACGGGTCCTTGTCTTGCTGCAAAGCTCTCCAGACCATTGGCACCTTCAAAGGGTATGCCTTTCCAAAGCCGAACCTTTCCAACACCTTCCGATCGTAGGTTGGTGATGTACTAAAATTCCTTGAGGGCATGCCCAAGTCGCAAGCCTAGGCAATATTTGATTTTCACCCAAATCTTTCATTTCAACTCGACTTGTAAAAGCTTACTTTCTTAATACCTTTCGTGGTTAGATGATATTGAGATCATTTTCATACACCGAGATTATACAAAATTCATTATGGAATCATCGTATAAATACACGTGGTTTATTCTCATTGTTCGTGTAGCCTTTCTTGCATAGAAAGTCGCTCGCGATTATACCACATTCTCGCTTGATTGCTTAAGTTCGCATAATGACTTTTCGAGTTTCACATCGTACATATTTCCATTTGCTCTATCTTGGTTCGGGACATTAATACATTCGGTATCTTCAATGTCCGAATCCAATATTTCATAAAGGTATGGTACCCCATCCATCAATTTCAATTCTAACTTCAAGTTCACCGCCATTGAGATAAATGTCTAAAGGGGTTACGCCATGATCGGAATAGGTTTCTTCATAATCATCTCTCTGGATGTTCAATGAAACCTTATGCAACGAGCCTTGCTTCTTTTATTTCTCTTTTGAACAAATATCCACTTATGCCCTACGGGGTGCACAAGAGGCGTGACGACATGTGCCCAAACGCCTTCTTTTATTCGGAGAGAATAATTCGTTTCTCGCCTTCTTTCAATCGATCTTTCTTTCATTCAACGAGCGTCTGAGCTCGAATCAAGATTGATGATTGTGGCAAGTTTCTTTGCAAAGTATATGTCGACATTGGTCATTGTCATATTCAAAGATTCTCCCGAGGTCATAAATTTTATAGCTATTTCTTCAAGAGGCGATTCTTCTAATGCTTCTACTTGCTCACCGCTGCTTCCAATTACGGGGCAAGTCCCTTTAGTTTTTCAGCTCCGATGTGTGCGCACACATCCATGCTGATGTCTCCCTTCATGGGGATGTTCAATTCTGGTACGCCTTTTCTGAAGGTTCCATACCGGTGCCAGGTCTCAACTGGCTCCCCTTCTGGTTCTGGGGCACTTCGGTGATCGGCTGTGTCAAGTCCTTCTTATCCTTTTCCACCAGGCGTCCCTGGTTACTTCGGATTCGAGGGACCGGAGTTCTCGTCCTTTTCTGAGGCCTCTGGACGGGATTAGGGATACCTTCATTAGTATTTCAACCCTCTCCGGTGCATTGCGTACAGGCAAATGCTACTTGGTCACGCTCTTCAAATCACTAAAGTGGTCTGACAGTTAATTTGCTAATATTTGCAAATCTATTATCTTCTGGACTTCAATTGTCTTCTAGACTTCAATTCAATTATCTTACGATCGTAATTATCTTACGGACTTCTCTATTTGCTTTACTAGTGCGCGGGTCATATGCATAGATTTTAATTATCTTACGATTTCAATTGTCTTCTAGACTTCAATTATTTCCCGACATTATTATCAAGGGTTGATTTCCTCCCCCTAATGACGGGAAACTAATCTCATCTGATATACTATCAACGAATCGGGCATTATGCAAATCTCGGTCATAGGGTCCAAACACTTGATTATGGATGTTGTTTCATAACCAATGTATATCCCGGACTTTGGAGAAGACCCATTGCGGTTCATTGCGGTGATGGTATAGGTACATAAACCTTACGACCAAACTGCGAAGATGAGTAGTTTTCGTGCCGACCCTTGCGCTAGTTGCATAGGTGGACGGATGTTATAAGTCGGCAGTCTAAAATTGATGAGAGATCTTTGCGGCGGATCGCACGTCCCCAACATGTAGTTGGTAAATTACAATTCTTCAAAGTTACGTTAGTCCATTCAGGTGTGGACATGCGATGCAGAATGCTCAACTTTCAATTCCCATTTTCATGCAATAATCATCAAATGCTTTGAGTAAGTTCTCCGGCGTTGTCCATTCATGTGGACTTCTCATAATGATGAGGAAAATGTTTCTAATTTAATTATCTGCGAGATTTAGCTATACAAAAGCATGATCTCTCGTAGACAATAAACATACGTGCGACTATTCGAAGAAGCATTGATGAGCACTATAAATACCTAAAATGACCCTTACGGGGCTATATAGGACAAAAGGTCTCCTGGATACGGTCCAGAATGCAAGGACTTCATCCTTCGCTTTGAGCAAAAGGTCTAGTAATTAATTTCTCGGTGGCACATGCGGGCACACAAAATCTTCCGATTCGAGAAATTCTTAACATTCATATCATGTCCCCGTGAATTGTTAATTATATCTCTCATCATCCTAAGACTTAGACGGCACAATCTATCATGCCGAGATAGAAAAGTTGAGCTTTTAAATACGGTTTTCAAGGCAAGTATAAGGTGCAGTGCCTTAATATTAATGTAGTATAGCCCAATTTCATATGAAGGAAGACATTCTAATGTTATTTTTACTTTCTTCACGCTTTGTAATGAGCGGTATTCTGTACCATACTCTTCTTGATCTCTACATGAAAACCAAGCGCAAATATCCTTGAGAGTTCTAGTCGATTCTGGTACAACAAGTCTTCTTCAATGACCAAAGTTGTGCCGTTGGGAGTATAATTATGGCCCTTCTGAGCCTATTATACAAGTATCGTCGCTGCGTCATCGTAAGACTACCAACATTCTTGCCGATCGATGGAAAAATTTCTATTTCTCTCGAATGGTATTCGTTGCCGCTACATGCTAAGCACACTTCCTCCATAGGCGCCACACGCGTTCTAATATAATGTACTTCATTAATATGTAGAAAGCAAGCAACACATAAATAAAATACTTGATATCGAACATAACTTGCTATTATAAAAGCGGGAAAATAAGTCTTGCAGACTCATAATAAGAATTTAATGCTTTGCTCTCCCGAGCTTGCAACCATTATTCAATAATTCAAAATTTCGCTTCAATTACAAGCCGCAAGTTTCTATAAAGGTCCGAGTGCAATGCGTGCCTTTGGATCTAATAGGCGAAGTATTCAGAACTTCGCCTAAATCGGCTCCATGCGCGATCTTCTCCTCTTGGCGGCCTACGGTGTGGCGGCTGTGATGTCCAAAGGAGGGATGATGGGGTCTCTTCGGGTGTTCACATTCATAAGTGCAGGTAATGGATGTGAATCCTCTGTGACTGCAATGGCGAGGTATGCCTCATGCTATCATTTGCCCTTCTTCTTAGACTCGAAAACATCAATAATATGCGACGCACGACCTTACCCTTCTTGTTTCTCTCATTCGTGAGAGGCTTCATCACCTTGTAGCTGCTAGCAGTGGCTTCATGGCCAACATTGCTACTAGGTGGTTGCGAGATGAAGTTCTTTCTTAGAATATCATCTTGAGTTTCTGCAACTTGCATGACGTCAATTAATTCGGCATACTTCATGTAGCCGTCTTGACAATAGTTGCTTGCGGATTGCACCGCGTTCGGGTGAAAGGTAGAGGGTCTTCTCAGTCTTCTGCTCATCCGTGATTATATTACCACAGAATTGAAGACTGTTATAAATTCTGTACAAATTCTGACCATACTAGGTCAGTTCTCCGAATTCCTGATTCGTGATGCCAGTCATCTTCATATTCATGCAAAAAGTTCAAAGGATTACTGCTGGTAATCTGCATAAAATGGTTGCAAAATTCTCACAATGCTCTTGAACTCCGTGTTCAGTGTTCGTATTTTTCTATGCATTTTTCATGATTTATCGCTATTTTCGGTGATTAAAAGCAATATAAACAATCACGATAATCAAAGCGATAAATGCGGTAAATAAATCGCATAGAAATAATAATAACAAAGTTAAACATGCTTCAAGTTCAAAAGTATGCAAAAAAATGGATTCGAAGTTCTTTCTGCGAAAAAAATGATTTTTCGTGAAATCTGCAATTTTCAAAGGGCGACCACGAGAAGGCGCGAGCGCCGCTCTGGCGGCGGCGCCGGTGAGGTGGGGCGCTCTGGCGGCGGCGAGCAAGCGCGGTGGCCATTGCGGAGCGCGGGCGGTGCGGTCTTTGTCGCGCGCCTGCGGGGCCGAGATGTCGCTGCGGCGGCGGGCGCGGGACGGTGCGGCGGCGCGGCCAATGCTTTTTGCTGGCGCGCGCGGCCGGGCACGGCATGTCGATCGCGGGCGGTAGCGGTTCGACGGTGCGGTGCGGCGCGGCGCGGCGCGGCCATGTGCGTACGACGGCCGGGCGCGATTCGGCGGTGCGCGGCCGAGCCTTCTTCCCTCCTTCCTTTACTTCATGCCATGGCGCGATGCGGCCGCGCGGTGCAAGGTGGCTACGAGCCATGGACGGCGCCGCGGCGGCGACGCAGGGCGACGGTACCTTTACGGAGGTGGCCCGGCCGCTCCGGCAGCGCGCGGCTTCGGGCCGACATCACACGGCGCATGCGCGCGCGCGAGATTTTTTCTTCGTTCATATGTAATCACCGTTCATCGCGACATCGTTCACGTGCGATCACAGTTCACGCGCGACGACTGTTTATCCGCAAATACTGTTCATGCGAGATTACTGTTCACGCGAGATTACTGTTCATCCGCGCTTACTGTTCATCCGCAAATACTGTTCATGCGAGATTACTGTTCACGCGAGATTACTGTTCATCCGCGCTACTGTTCATCCGCAAATACTGTTCATGCGAGATTACTGTTCACGCGCGATACTGTTCATGAGGTGCACTGTTCATCCGCACGGTACTGTTCATGCGGCGCACTGTTCATCCGTGCGGTACTGTTCATGCGGCGCACTGTTCATCCGCTGTAGTACCGCTTCACCACGGCGCATAATCGTTCATCGATCGCGGTCTTTTATCGCGGGGCGCAAGCGGCGCCGCCTCGTGCCCGTCGCGGGCGTGGCGGTGCCATCTTCAGGTGGCCGGGTGTGACACCAAAATCGGCGACGACGCGGCTCTACAGGGCTGTCGGCCGTCCCTTTTTTTTTGTTCTTGTTCATGTATGCGATACAATATAATGTATTATGAGATTGCACAGAGCGCGGCTTCATGCCGACATGTGCGTGCTTGCTGCGTGCTAGCGGGTGGTCTGTCGTTGCCTCGTGGCGTCGTGATGGCGGACTATGCCGACCGTGGCGTGTCGCGGAGGTAGTGACGGCGGCTTGCGGCGGTGCCGCACATGATGCCTTTCATGCGATCGCATATACAACTTACGGTACAATCATCATCTACTCTTTCATGCAACCCACCGATCGGCTTGGCGGCGACTTCAAGTCGGCTCGCGGTAGATTAGAGCGGATTTGCACCGTGAAAACCAATCTAGAAAGCCAAATTTGCGAATTGAAAGCAATCTAGAAAAACGATTCAATCTACGAGTGTCGTTCATCAACGGTTACCTTTCGATGCGAGGAGAGTCGATCGTCGCGATAACGTGTTGAGGAACCGTCATTGGCGAGTCCATCCGGCGATTACCTCGTGACAAGCGTAGAATCGTAAGAACAATGCATGAACAACAAGAACAGAATAAGAGATAGAACACGAGAGATGTAGGGGACTTCTTGCTTCTCTTTATTCCTTCATCCATCGATCAATCGCTTTACAATGAATAGCACCCCCTATTTATAGGCTACGACCCTGCTAGGGTTTGGGATGAGGAGCCCACCTTGGGCCAGGACTCCCGGTCCTGGGCCCGGTTTCCTAACAGGACCAACGACAACCGCATCGGCAGAGACGCATGTCGGCATGTGCCTAGTGATGCATTGCACAGCGATCTTTTGCCCAAAGACTGCTCGACGAATAAATCAGTTTTATCAGTCATGCAATAGGCGATTGGACGCCGTATCAACTAAGTTTGGACCGTACGTCGTTGATTAATTATTTCATATGACCGCGCCCATGCAAGGACGATCTATCCGCAGACAAATTTCAAGAAGTGCATTGGCTAAGAGTTTTTGGCCTGTTCCTTTTCTCAGTTTCCCTCATCTTTTGTTCCTTTTCTCTCTTTAATTTCCTTTTCTTTAAGGAATTCTCTCTTAATTTCCTAGTACGTGGTCTCCATGCTGCGAATGATCTTGTTGTGATAGCCCAGTACGCACAGGTGTTCGTCGACGTTTAATAGTTGTCCGTCAATTCCACATTTACACGCAGAGTCCCTGGTCACGGTCGTGCTCGCTCCCCGTAAGCTCCGGCCTGGCCACGCTTGCCCAGATGTAAGGCGGCCGTGTGCCAGACGCTCAGCCCGTCTCCCTAGAGAGGGTCGCTCTTGCAGCCTGACGGCCTAGCTAATATACTGTCCGGATGTGGCCCATCGTGCGTGCAACGTGGGCCCTAATTGACAGACCACACATGGTATTCGCCCCCGCCCTGTTGCCTGCGGCCCATCTCGCTCTGGCGTAACGCATTGCCGCGCTCCCCGCACCGAACGGCTCCAGCCTCCGTGGCTTCGCGCGGACGAGAAGACTCTCGTTGCCGCACGGCGCTTTGAGGTCTTTTCTCGTTCCTTTTACTGGCTAGTTTTCGATCCGCACGGCGGTTGGGCTGAAAATTGTAGGCCTTTCTATTCTCTCTTTCCCTACCGTTTAATGGGGCTTGTTTCGCGTTCTAATCTTAGGTACTAGATCGCACGACTTGATCGCTTGAACCAGTTAGACTCGAGGACTGAAGTTGACACTGTTGAGGAACCGTCGCTGGCGAGTCCGGTCGGCGATTTCTGCGTGAACAAACACGTAATCGTAAGAACAATGCATGAACACAAGAACGAGAATAAGAGATTGAACACGTAGATATAGGGGGCGTCTTGCTTCTCTTTATTCCTTCATCCATCGATCAATCAATTACAATGAATAGCACCCCTATTTATAGGCTACACCCTTCTAGGGTTTGGGATGAGAGCCCACCTTGGGCGGGACTCCGGTCTGGCCCGGTTTCTAACACTCCCTGGGCACTCATCCTTCATGCCCATGTCTCGTCAAAACTCCATAAAACCAGTGGGAAAAATTTGGAGAAAGAGTACATGAATCATGTTAGTTATCTTTGCAATTGTCTCATTAAAACCTTAGCCGAGAAACTTGGGAAAACTCGTCAAGGGAAAAAGAGTACAATCCACCCAATTTCATTTAATCTCCAGGATTTGCTCTTTGGGTACTCGATCTTCGTGATCAAGCTTTAGTAATGAGTTTCTGAAGGTTCTCCCCCTGAATTATGCACTTCTCTAGGTCTTATCATTCCAATTCCACGTACGCACCTTTCAAAGCTAGATGCTGGAAGTGACTTAGTGAATAAATCTGCCAGATTCTCACATGACCTAGTATGCAGTGCTTTGATTACGTTCATCTTTTGCAATTCATGAGCATAGAAGAACTTGGGGTTGGTATGCTTTGTGAGAGGATTCTTCACAATAACCCATCTGCACTTGTGCAACACAAGCTGCATTATCTTCATTGATAATAGTGGGGTTGGTGCGGTATTCAATCCACATAAGCGCTAGATGTAGTGAATCATCCGCGAAGCCAAGTACATTCTCGTGAAGCCTCATACAATGCTATTATTTCCGAGTGGTTCGTCGAAGTCGATACAAGACTCTGCTTAGACGATTTTCATGGAATTGCAATTCCACCACATATGAATTTATAGAATGTTTGCAATTTGGTGTATCACGGGTCCTACAGTGTGCAGTCATCCGCATTGTCATTCATAGTTAAGTCTTGATTCTTTCGTAGAATAGACCAAGTTCTTTGCTTCTTTGGAGGTATCGGAAGATGTCCTTTATTTCTCGCCAATGCCTTTGGTAGGTTACGTACTATACCTTGCTAATAGGTTCACAAGCAAATGCAATGTCCGTTCTAGTACAGTTTGTTTAATACATGAGTGTTTCTATTACACTTAAGTGTGGGAATTCGGTCCCGGACTTCCTCCCCTCTTCTTTAGGTGCAGATGAGTCTTTGTCTTCTTTGCAAAGATCTTTCGACCATTGGCACTTTCAAAGTGTATGCCTTTTCAAAATC
This sequence comes from Ampelocalamus luodianensis, assembly GCA_036346255.1. Classification (NCBI taxonomy): domain Eukaryota; kingdom Viridiplantae; phylum Streptophyta; class Magnoliopsida; order Poales; family Poaceae; genus Ampelocalamus; species Ampelocalamus luodianensis. Next base: position 14,723,509 of record CM070622.1, read on the forward strand.
AAACCTTTCTAACACCTTACGAGTGTAGGTTGGTGATGTACTAAAATCCCTTCAGTGGGTATGCTCCATTTGCAAGCCTAGGCAATATTTGGTTTTCACCCAAATCTTTCATTTGAACTCCGACTTGAGATAAGAGCTTACTTTCTTAATATCCTTCAAGGTTAGATGATATTGGATCATTTTCATACACCGAGATTATACAAAATCCATTACGGGATCATCGTATAAATATCTGAGGTTTATTCTCATTGTTCGTGTAGCCTTTCTTGCATAGAAAGTCGCCAGCGATTATACCACATTCGCCACGATTGCTTAAGTTCGTATAATGACTTTACGAGTTTCACACTGTACATAATTCTATTTGCTCTGTTTTAGTTCGGACGATGTGATACATTCGGTATCTTCATATGTCCGAATCAATATTTCATAAAGGTATCTTTGGTACTCTATCCATCAATTTCACTTCTAACTTCAAGTTCACTGCCATTGAGATAAATGTCTAAAGGGAGTTCCGCCCATGACCGGGGAATAGGTTTCTTCATTATCATCTTCTGGATGTCCAGTGAAAACCCTGTACAACGAGCCTTGCTTCTTTTCATTTCTCTTTCGAACAAATACCCACTTATACCCTACGGGGTGCACAAGGGGAGACGTGCGGCTTACAGGCCCAAACGTCATTCTTTTATTCGGAAAGAATAATTCAGTTTCTATTGCCTTCTCCCAATCTTCTCAATCTGATATTTTCTTTCATTTATCGAGCGATGTAGGCTCTGGATCAAGATTGATGATTGTGGCAAGTTTCTTTGCAAAGTAAATGTCGACATTGGCTGTTGTCATATTCAAATATTCTCCTAAGGTCATAAAGCTTATAGATATTTCTTCAAGGGGCGATTCTTTTAATGCTTCTACTTGTTCACCGCTGCTTCCAATTGCGGGGCAAGTCCCTTTAGTTTTTCCAGCTCCGATGTGTGCGCACACATCCATGCTGATGTCTCCCTTCATGGGGATGTTCAATTCTTGTATGCCTTTTCTGAAGGTTCCATACCGATGCAGTCTCAGCGGCTACCCTTACAGTTCGGGCACTTCGGTGATCGATCGTGTCAAGTCCTTCTTATCCTTTTCACCAGCGTCCCGGTTACTTTGGATTCGAGGGTCGGAGTTCTCGTCCTTCGAGGCCTTAGGGCGGGATTAGGGATACCTTCATCGGTATTTCAACCCTCTCGTGCATTGCATACAGGCACATGCTACTTGGTCACGCTCTTCAAATCACTAAAATGGTTAGGCAGTTGATTCGCTAATACTTGCAAATCGATTATCTTCTAGACTTTAATTCAATTATCTTCTGGACTTTCCTATTTGCTTCACTAGTGCGTGGGTCATATGCATAGATTTCAATTATCTTCTGGACTCCAATTATTTCCCGACATTATTATCAAGGGTTGATTTCCTCCCCCTAATGACGGGAAACTAAGCTCATCTGATATACTATCAACGAATCGGACATTATTCAAATCTCCAATCATAAGGTCCAAATACTCGATTATGGATGCTGTCTCATAACCAACGTATATCCCAGACTTTGGAGAAGACCCATTGCAGTTCGCTGCGGTGGTGGTATAGGTATATAACCCTTGCAACCAAACTGCGAAGATGAGTAGTTTTCGATCTTGACCTTGCGCTAGTTGCTTAGGTGGATGGATGTTATAGGCCGACGGTCTAAAATTGATGAGAGTTCTTTGCGGCGGATCTGCGTGTCCCCAACATGTAGTTGATAAATTACAATTCTTCAAAGTTACGCTAGTCCATTCTGGTGCGGACATGCGGTACAAAATGCTCAATTTTAATTCCCATTTTCATGCAATAATCATCAAATGCTTTTGAGTGAGTTCTCGCGTTGTCCATTCAGTGGACTTCTCATGACGATCGGGGAAAATATTTCTAGTTTAATTATCTACGAGATTGGTTTTGCAAGGGCATGATTTCGTAGACAATAAACATAGTGCGACCATTCAGAGGAAGCATCAATGAGCACTATAAAATACCTCAAATTACCCTTACGGGGCTATATAGGACGCAAAGGTCTCCTGGATACGGTCCAGAATGCAGGACTTCATCCTTTGCTTTCGAGCAAAAGGTCTAGTAATTAATTTCCAGTGGCACATTTGGGGCACACAAAATCTTCTTGATTTGAGAAATTCTTTATATTCATATTATGTCCATATGAATTGTTAATTATATTTCTCATCATCCTAAGACCTAGACGGCACAATCTATCATGCGGAGATAGAAAAGTTCAGAGCTTCTAAATACGATTTCGAGTAATATAGGTGCGCAGTGCCTAAATATTAGTGTAGTATAGCCCAATTTCATATGAAGGAAGATATTCTAATGCTATTTTTACTTTCTTCACGCTTTGTAATGGCGGTATTCTGCACCATACTCTTTTCGGTCTCTACATGGAAAGCAAGTTAGCGCAAATATCCTTGAGAGTTCTAGTCGATTCTGGTACAACAAGTCTTCTTTAATGACCAAAGTTGTGCTGTTGGGAGTATAATTATGACATTTACGAGCCTATTATACAAGTATCGCTGCTGCATCGTCGTAAGATCGCAAGATTCTTCTTGCTGATCGACTGGAAAAATTTCCGTTTCTCTCAGGATGGTATTCGTTGTGCCGCTACATGCTAACACACTTCCTCCATAGGGCGCCACACGCGTTCTAATATAATGTACTTTATTAATATGTAGCAGAAAGCAAGCAACACATAAATAAAATACTTCAGATATCAGAACGTAACTTGCTATTATAAACACGGGAAAATAAGTCTTGCAGGACTCATAAAAAGAATTTAATGCTTTGCTCTCCTAGAGCTTGCAACTATTATTCAATAATTCAAAATTCTGCTTCAATTACAAACTGCAAGTTTCTATAAAAGGTCCGAGTGCAATGTGTGCTTTGGATCTAATAAGCAGTATTCAGAACTTCGCCTAAATCGGCTCCATGCGCGATCTTCTCCTCTTGGCGACTACGGTGTGGCGCGCGATGTCCAAAGGAGGATGATGGGGTCACATTGGGTGTTAACATTCATAAGTGCAGCTAATGGATGTGGATCCTCTGTGCCTGTAATGGCGAGGTATGCCTCATGCTATCATTTGCCCTTCTTCTTAGACTGTAAAGCATCAATAATGTGCGATGCACGACCTTACCCTTCTTGCTCCTCTCATTCGTGAGAGGCTTCATCACCTTGTAGTACGCGCTAGCGATGGCTTCATGGCCAACATTGCCACTAGGTGGTGCAAGATGTAGTTCTTTCTTAGAACATCATCTTGAGTTTCCATAACTTGCATGATGTCAATTAATTCGGCATACTACTTGTAATGCAGTATTGGCGATAGTTGCGCGCGGATTGCACCGCGTTTGGGTGAAAGGTAGAGAGTCTTCTCGATCTTACGCTCATCCGTGGTTGCATTACCACGAACTGGAGGCGATATAAATTCTATACAAATTCGCCATCTTGGTCATTCTTGAACTCTTGGTTCGTGATGCCAGTCATATTTATATTCTTGCAAAAGTTCAAAGGATTACTGCTAGTAATCTGCATAAAATAGTTGCAAAATTCTCATAATGCTCATCGAACTCCAGGTTCGTATTCCCGTATTTTTCTATGCATTTTTCATGATTTACTGCTATTTTCAGTGATTAAAAGCAATATAAACAATCACAGATAATCAAAAACAGTAAATACAATAATAAATTGCATAGAAATAACAATAACAAGAATAAATATGCTTCAAAGTTCAAAAATATGCAAAAATTTGGATTCCCGATGCCCTTTTCTGCTGGAAAAGTAAATTTTTCGGCGAAAACTGCAAGTTTCGGGGGTTAAAACGCAAAATCTCAGTTCGGAGAGAATTTGCGCATAATTTTCATATCTTCCGAGGCCCTTTCTGCAAAGTTCCCTCACCCGCACACTTTTCCACATAATTTTCAGAATTCCGAGGGGGTTTTCACAAAATTTCATGATCTGAAAACATATCGCGTAATTGTGAAAAACTTCAAGGTCCCTTTTGCCACAATGCCCTTTTTTCGTTTTTTTTTTTTTTCCAAAAAAAATGGGCCTTTGGCCTCTCGGGGCCGCCTTTGCCCCACCGCCCAAAAATCGCTCCTTCCGCTCAAATTGGGGCTAGGGTTTCTAGCCCTTTGACCGGCATGGCGTGGCGCCATAAGCGCTGCGTGGTCGGGTGCGCGAGCCACTACAGGCGCGGCGGCAGGCCGAGCCGGAGGCGGCGTGCGCGGGCGGCGGAGGTGGCGCGAGCAGCTGCGAGGCGCGCGAGGCGGGCGGCCGCGGCGAGGCGGTCGGCAGGCGGCAACCGACGGCGTTCCGGTGGCGCTGCGTGCGAGACCTCCGCGCGGTACCTCGAGCCGCGCTGCGGCGAGAAAGTGGCGGCGTGGCGCGTCGGCGCTTAGGCGGGGTCGGCGCGCGGCGCGCATCGCGGCGCGACGGCGGGTCGCCGCCGGAGGAACTACGGGCTGCTGGCGTCGCGCCCAGAGCGCGCAGCGGGAGGCGCCCGTGCGGCGGGCGGCGCCGGCGTTACCGTCGCGAGGGCCACGGCGGCCCCCCCGCTCCATCTTCCCCTCCCTTTTTTTTTCTTTTCTTCACGAGCTATGACGCGGTGGCCGGGGAAGGGGCGTGCGGCGTCCGGTGTCGCCTTCGGGGCGGCGGCGGCAGAGGGGACGCGTGGCGCCCATGCAAGCCGGCGAGGTCGGTGCTGCCGCGGCTGCTGGCTAGGCGGTGACCGACTTGTTCCGGGGTTTTTGATGCGGCCGTTGCGGCCGTCGGTCGCGTCTTGTGGCGGTGCTCCCGGCCGTCGCTGGCGCCGGCGTGGTGGAGCGCTACGGCGGCGGCGAGCGGGCCGAGCAGCGAGGCGGCGGCGCCGCGGTCTTCAAGGCAGCGACGGCGGCGTCGGCGCCTACGAGGCGTGTTTTTTTCTCTCTCGAAATTACTGTTCATTCATGTGTGTATGCAATGCGATGCGATGTAATACAGTGCAATCGACATCGGTTCTTTCATGCAACCACCGATCGGTTTTTCCGGCGACTTCAAGTCAGCTCGCGGTAGGTTAGAACGGATTTGCAATTTTCAATTTACGGTACAATCGACATCCGCTCTTTCATACAATCTGTCGATCGGCTTGGCCGGCGACTTCAAGTCGGCTCGCGGTAGATTAGAGCGGATTTGCACCGTAGAAAAACAATCTAGAAAGCCAAATTTGCAGAATTGAAAGCAATCTAGAAAACGATTCAATCTACGAGCGTCGTTCATCGACGGTTACCTTTTCGATGCGAGGAGAGTCGATCGTGCTGATAACGTGTTGAGGAACCGTCGCTGGCGAGTCCAGTCCGAGCGATTTCCTCGTAGACAAACACAGAATCGTAAGAACAATGCATGAACACAAGAACAGAATAAGAGATTGAACACAGAGATATAGGGGGACGTCTTGCTTCTCTTTATTCCTTCATCCATCGATCAATCAATTACAATGAATAGCACACCTATTTATGGCTACGCACTTCCAGGGTTTGGGATGAGAGCGTGGCCGTGACTCGGTCCGGGCGGTTTCCAATGACACGACGCACAGTCCAATCCACGAAAGTGCTGTAAAATTAAGTTGGTGGTACCTGCCGTGCTAGTGCTAACGCGCTTCTTTGGTTTGCCGGAAGTAGGTTGTGTAGTTCGCAAGCAAGGAATCCCGCGCTTTCAACAAAAGAATCGTGCATATAGCGCGTAATTTCTCAGTAGGCACACGCGGCTTCATCAAAAGAAGCCATGCGATGAAGCATCCACCAAAGCCGAAGGCAACCCCGAGGAAAAGGCCCCAAAACGGCCTGCGCTTCTGTGGCGAAAGATTCGCGAAGCGTTTTTGTGTGAGCCTTGTGACGGACACAACAACCACCACACCGGCTGGCATAGATGCATGAGCCTTTAAGCGATGCAGTCTTTTGCCAAAAGTCTGCCCCGATGAATTGGTGGACATCATCATCGTTGTTGCGGCCCTCTGAATCATTGCAGCTGAAGCTACATAAGCAAAAAATATTCGAACATACTGTCACTGCATGCAACCCCGGCGCGCGCGCTGGTGATGCTGCTCCATCAGCTCTGGCCTTCGGTTTGCAACTTCGCATGCTTTACCGACAACGCTGCACCGCTACGCGTATTCACTAGTCCTGTAGTCCAAACGAAAACCGGAAACTCGGTGAAATTGTCAATGTTTCAGTAGACGTTTCGAAGGACAGGTCGATCGGCAGGAGATTCCTGACACATAAGGTCATTTTCACGCTACACTGATCCATGGATGGGCCATCAGGTATCGGCTATTCGGCTACAGCACGCTGATTAGCACGGCACGAGTGCAGACCTGCAGATGTACCGGGGGGCAAATGCTGGACTGGCATGGGTATGGCGGGTCGCCGCCTGACGGGATGGAAAGACGGTGGTGGCAGCGATATGTTGGTGGTTGGTGAGCCGCGGAAGATGTGAGGAAGAATTCGGCTACAGCATGCTGATTAGCACGGCACGAGTGCAGATGTACCGGGGGGCAAATGCTGGACTGGCATGGGTATGGCCGGTCGCCGCCTGACGGGATGGAAAGACGGTGGTGGCAGCGATTTGTTGGTGGTTGGTGAGCCGCGAAAGATGTGAGGAAGAATTCGTGGCGAAGGGTGGAGTGATGGGCACCGCGCGAGCGATAGAAGGCGATAGAAAACCGAGTTTTAAAAAAAAAAAAAATCAACGAGGCTCGGAAAGGGAAATATAAAAAAATGAATCAACGAGATTCGGAAAGGGAAATTAATGACAGGTTTTCAAAAGAATAGGAGTCCGGGTATCTGCATCTTCATCTCGCTCGCTAATTCCTGCCCGAGACTCCTGCCGTAAAATACACCACAAAGCCCCGAATACGGTTTGGAAAGAACAAGATTGTGCAATCCACTGGAACCTGCAGGTTTTTCTGGATCATATTGAATTGAGAGGATATGTGCACAAGTAATTTCCATGACGGCCCAACCACCTCTCCTTGTCTTTGTCCATGTTTGTCAAAGTGGCGTCCGCGTCTTCCTAGCACAAAGTGGACAACAGGACAAGTATGGGCTGAGATACATAGCTCTCTCAAGTTTGAACCATACAAAATACGGCCGAAAGGAGATAAGGCGAACAAGTGTCATGAGTGTCTGCGTCCGAACTCTCCGGTCTTTACTCCTAGGGCAACGCTAGGTGTCATCGATCGGACACCTCACTCTACCAACCCCATCCTAAAAAGACACGAGCCATTCGTTTTCTATCTAATGTGCTACTTCCTCTCCCCAAAATCTCTCCCCCGAATATCTCTTTCCCTCAGTCTGGTGCTCCTAACCTCCTCCAATCTACCGTCGGCGAGCCCATGTTGGCGGATGCCAATCACCACCACCGCTTCCTCGCAACGTTACGTTGGGCACTACCTTCCCCACCGCTACAGTACGACAACCATGGGCCTATTGCTCCCCATCACCTTTGCCGCTCCCTGGAGGCTCGCAGGATGAATAGGGAGGGGTAGTGGTTGAGTCCATGAGCCTCATCGGTCCCTGCCCAAGAGATGGCGAGCTCCATCGTGGTCGCGCATCCTACGCGAACCCCGGCATGGCTAGCCAAGAAAAGTTGCTGCCGAGCTCAAGCCTCTGCAAGCGTTGCTGGTACTACTACAAAAAGGCTAATACTAGATGCATCATTACAGACAATTAACCAAAACCGTCTGTATTACATGCAATCAAAACGGTTTTGGTTTAGAGATAGTCTGTGTTACTGGCTGCGCTCAAATCCGCCTGTGAAGAGATAATATCACCGATAATTCATGATGAAAACCATCTATGAAGTATCACATACGGTTTTAAAAATAATTGTCTGTAATATTTAAAAATATCACAGATGGTTTTCAACAAACAACCGTCTATGATACTTCCCAGACGGTTCTTAATTATAACCGTCTGTGATAATATCCCTTCAGCTCCTCGACGAGTTTCTTCATCGCTGTCGTCGCCGATGCGACTCTTCGTCGCATCAATGCCACTTCGACTCCGATACGTCTCTTCGTCTCACGCGCTGAATTTATTTCTTGTTTTATAAAAAGGATCATCCGCCATCGAAGATGATCATCACCCCCCACATATAAACTACTCTACTCTTCTAAAGCTAGCAGAAATGGCTCCTTCTTTTGTTTCCTTGTTACCGGCATTGATCACTTACCAGGCCATACTCTACGAGCACCTCTCCGACCGTACGTTAGGCGGATGCGGCGGAAGGACACTGTTTGATCAACAATGTCCTCACTCCTCTGTCCGAAGATTTGCTGTAGCAGGTAGCGGCCACCTTTCGCCGTCTTGACATCCTCTTCCGCTGCATCTTTCGAGTGATCTCCCACTTCCGGCGAGTTTATGCGTCATCGATGTGGTCCTCAACAATAACGTTGCACGTCTCTAGGAGGCTCACCGTTACTTGGACTGCTTAATCGAGGCGGCGGACGACCGAGTCGACCATGCCGAGACCCCTCAAGTAAAGGAAGAGTGCCTATGGGCTTAATTCTTCTTGATTCAACAGTCCGAGGGTCTTCGGGAGACACTCGAACAAGCGCGTCAGCGGGTGGACGCATTTCGGGCTTCGTTCGCTCACGAACCGTCCGATGCTGACGCCGCCGCCTACGAAGTTTTGAAGACGAAGATAGCAGCCTACCTCCACCACTAAAAAAACTTTGTTTATTTATGTTTCTACTTTTTTTATCTTTGTAAGAAGCGACTCGCCACGCTATTTGGCCATATGTAAACTCTAAAATGAAAAAAAAAATCTAGTTTGGAGGTAATCGAATTACTATATTATATGTTGAACCATATGCAAATTTTTAGCAGTATTTAAATGATAAAATTGACATATAAAACATGTAATTTCTTTATATCATGTAAATGTATACATGACAACATATGCTCAAAACATATATAGAACTTTGAACAATCATATCACAGATGGTTCCATAATAGAACCGTCTGTGGTAACTCTTTATTAGTAGGAGCCGTTAGGGTTTGGCCCTAACTCGTCACTCCCCAGCGCCCTTACTCTCGTCTATTCCCCTCCCCACCTCGACGCTGCCGCCGCCTGAAGCCTCCTCCCCGACCCCGTCGTCGACGCCGCCGGTCCAATCGACCTCCCCACAGCCCAATCCACCTCGACGCCACCGCCCAAAGCTTCCCTCTTACAGTATCGTCGTCCTCTTCCCAGCGCACGCGACCTCTTCGTCCTCTCCCCCCAGCGTGCGCGACCCAGGCTACTTCTCCACCAATCTCCCCCCGACTACCTCACCACCGACACCAGCGACGTCGAGGTAAGGCAGATCTATCACCTATTAGTTTGGGCTGTTGGTATTCATGTGAACAGAGCTGCAATGTGACTGCTGGCTGGCTGGATGGATGGATGGATGGATCTGGAGGTGGGGAATGGGGTTGTGTTCGGGTGTGACTGCTGGTGCTGCTAGTTGTGGATATATATATCCTATTAGGTTGCTTAATGTGTTAATCTGGTACAATCACTGATTTTTGTATGCTCTGTGTGATTTGTTGAATTGATAATTAGTTCATATTTGAGCTCTAATAAATTGCTAACTGTTGTACACATACAAATTTATACATTCTGATATACAATTAAATTGCTAACTAATGTTACAAATGCAATTGAATGTGATATTGTGCATAGATTGTGTGTCTTTTAAATGACCTGAGGGATTCACATGTTTATATGTCAATTATGTCTTTTAAACTTGCTATTCCATTCCAAAACAAGATCAAATGAGTTAAAAACTACTACAACACCTCTTCACCTGCCTCTCGCTGTTTATTTCACCTTTGCCTGTATAACCGTGTTCATGCCGATCAAGTTCTCCTCCCTACGTCCTAGGTACGTCCTACAATTCCATTCCTGATATCTTCTCTATAAAGTTTCTAAGCAGCGAGCAGTTGTGGTGCCTCATCTGGGTACGATTTGTTGCAGATATTTGCTCAATTTGTTGCAACAGTTGGCTCGAAATATTGCATGAAGCGTTTTGATTATTACGATGTTTGCATCAAATGTTACAGAAAGAGGGTTTTTTTTGCAATAGTGTTTTTGATTTGTTATACAAGAGTAAACTTTTTATTGCAGCCCCTTCATCATTTGATTGTTGCATTATTGTTCTAAAAATGTTGCAACAATTATTTTTGGACGTTTTCACTGTTATTTTCAAATGTTGTAACATCGAAATTTGTTTGTTTGAGATATACGAACTAGTTTTTAAAAAGCACAGGTAGATTTTATACTGATGGTTTCACGCAATTTTCGGTGAGAATGTGATTTTTTCTCAATATTTTTTCTTGTCATTGTATTGTTATTTGTATATTTTTGTTGCACACATAGATTAAAATTGTTGCACATATTGTCTATTGATACATATTGTCTATTAATGTTACGCCAGATTTCCATTATAAGTCTACGCACTAGTTGCTCCCTTACTCCGGTCATACATCTACGTAGTACAGCACAGCACAGTACATCAGTACTCGATCCATAGCTTCATGCCGCAGAAATCAGCTGGCTAAGTAAAGAATGTCCCACACAGTCCCACCTGTTCCCTTGTAATTTAACACCGACGACAGAATAATCGAGTCTAGCGAAGGAAGAAAATTAAGGTGGGATGCATCGAGTAAATTCCCGAACAAAAACCAAACCAGAAATTGAATGATTAATTAGACAGAACCAAACAATACAGACAGTAACAGTCTCAAGCTCTCTATAGTCGGTAGCTAGCAGAGTCCTTCATCTATGTACATACGCATAATTAACCAAGCAAACAAGGTATACATACGTGCAGGTGCATCAACCGCTTGGAAGTAATAAGCATAGGTGTGTACAGATCGAATCACACGTTCGCACGTATCAGCAATCAGGGCTTCCACATGTCCTGGAAGGTGGAGTGGAAGCTGGCGAGCACGAGAAGGAGCACAACGACCATGGCGACGCCCCAGGGGGAGCTGCCCTCTGCGGGGGCGCCCTCGTACCGGTTGCCCCTCCAGCGGCGCTCGCTGGGGTAGAAACCGAAGTAACCCTCGAAGGTGTCGACGGAGGATATCCAGCGGATGAGGAGGACGAGCGCGATGGGCACGGCCAGCAGCGCCCAGCTGAACTGCTCCGCGGCTTCCTCGATGAAGTCCTCGTACGTGAAGAACCACGACACACCCAGCAGCAGCATCACCATGAGCAGGATCAGGATCACCGGGTAGGGCAGCGGCGACAGCGTGAACGCCTCCAGGATGGACGACTCCGCCCGACGGTCGTAGTACGCCATGGTCGATCGCCTGCGCCGCTTCTTGCCTTCAGTTTGCTTGCGGCTTGGGAGGTGGGGGGAAAGGGGGGAGAGCGGGGTGGTGATGGCCTGACAGGTGCGTGTAACTACTAGTAGCGTGTAGTGGGAGCGCGCGGCGCGTCTCTCTGAAACTGTGCGCGCGCGCGTGGAGATAGGTGCATGTATCGAATTAAAGGTTCGTGCGTGTAGTGGAGTCCTTGGGTTTGTGGACTTGCGGCATGTACAATATGCTACGTACGTAGAGCAGACAGCAGTACAGCACAGAATATCTCATCAGGATTTCATGTATGACAGAGGATTCACTTGCAGTGGACGTCTTGTCAGCAACAGCGGGACGGGGATAGAGTAATCGCAAAGTCTTTGTGCTACGGGGCGGTGGTGTACGCGTGGAGAGAGAGGCAACGCCGGTGATATTGTTCCTTCTTTTCGGGGAGCAAAAGTCGTAGTTTCATTTGGTGTAGGATAATGTTTGGTCAGATTTCCTATGACGCTGAATTGCTGATACTATATTTTAGTTTCTTGACATACTTCTGGTGCTGATATGTATTATTCGTGAAGAAGCAAAAGTTAACTGTGACTCTGAGGATTAAAACGGGACTAAAAAATTGGAATGGCTACGTATGTCATGGAGGGAAAGAGAGAAATTTTTAAGGGAGCGGTAGGGCGGTGCTGTCCGATAGTTGTCACCTAACGGAGCATTCTCGTGCAGTCAAGTAGACAAGCGGACAAGCAGTCCACGGTCCAATAATTGAACGGCAAGTTGTGGATCATGATTAAGCTGAGCCATGATTAAGCCGAGCCCTGAATTTAGGCCTAAAAGGTGAGGGAAAGTGAGACTGAGCGCCGGATCTTCTGCAGCTGTACCATTGATTAATTATACTATCTAGGTGCCTAGGTGACTAATTTAAACTACCTAGCTATTAGAGCAATGTGATTGTCGATGTTTTAATATCGAACTTATGAAATGAATGTTAGGGGCTCCTTAATCGAGACTATGCAAGATGAGACATAAGAATTTTAGACGGGTTCGGGTCTTCTCCTGAGATAATAATAATCATACTCGTATATTCTTGTATTGATCATGTTTACAACAGGAAAGAAGTCATCGAAGCCTATAACTAATAACTCATGTCTTGTTCTATTGCTAATGTCGTTGTCTTTCTATCCACCGGCATTATCTATTATATAGCATCTGAGGGGGTGGCAGTTGTCCGTGCTTCGATAATGGCACATATTTATCTACTATGTATAAATAAACACAACGTATAAGGTCCCTAGTCGATTGGGTCCACATGTCTGTAGGCTTTATTGACTATAAGGTGGTCGTGATTGACCTAGTTATAGTAAAACTTACGACCATGAGGTGATTGTAGTAAAGTTTACGATTAGGAAGTGGTAGTAGAAGATCGATTTTATTATTATTTAATCATTTTTATTAATATTTTAAACTTAACCTTTCACCATCTTTATTTCCAATTCTGACCTCTTTAGTCACGCTACCCCCCATGTGGGCATGGCAAAACCGTGCTGTCACGCCATCAGTCTTGGTGTGACAAAACATGCCACGCAAGCCTTCATCCGGGCGTTGTGGCAGCGTAGAAGGCTGGCGTGGCATCTGGCAAGCCATACCTCATGGTGTGACGAGTTAGATTGTCACACCACAAATGTTGGCGTGACAGTAGTGACTTAATCGTTTCGGCACAGCCAGTTCTTCATTTCTCCCATCTTCCCCATTCACTCCCGTTCCCAATCTCCTCCGTCCTCCCGCCGCCAGTTGTCCTCCCCCGCTGAACTTCCCCTCCACCCAACGGTCGTCCTCCCCCGGTGGCGACGGTCCTCCCCGACGACGGCTCTCCCACCGGTCGTCTTCCCCCTTGTCGGCCGACCTCCCCCCCCGTGCTTCAAAGATGGCATGCTATGTGAACATGTATATAACCATCACAAGTAAAAGAATGTAGCTATGTGAGCGGTTAGATTGTTAAAAAAATGTTGCTATTCATTCTTTACAAAAGAAAAAAACTTGATCATTAGCAAGTAGCTAGCTTGAACTGTTATGTTGATAACAAAAATTGGACTAAGAAAAATGAAGGAGTTTGGAAACACCGTATGTTCTCCGATCTTGGGATGTTATGGTTATCATTTCGGTCTTAAACTAGGCCCTCCTGATATGGTTGTTATCTTATGATTATAGCTTAAGCATGATTACTAGGACTTAGATATTGAATGCGTAAGGCTCTGGCAGGACAATTGCTATTACTATTTTGTTGTAGATGTCATTCTTATTCTTATTTGGGTAGAAGTATGGATCCTTTTTTTGTTGGGAATATGGCCCATATTACGGCAGGATCACTATGTATGAAATTAAGTTTGAAAGTTATCTGGGTGGTATTTATTTAGTTATTTGTTTGGGCACGCAGCCGGAGAGGGCCCCATCAACGCCTATTACGTGAGTATATTTTATCCCGCTACTATTTTGCAATGTCACGGTGAGCAAACTAATTTACTTTGTCGATTCCTTCGCAGGGAACGCAGCTTGCACGCATAAGCAATGGGGCCGGTGAGGCCCTCATGCTACCGTAGGGGAGCTTCCAACGCTTGAGGGACTTTGTTGAGGTAACACACACTCTATTTTAAATTAACACACACTTGGGATTTGGCAAGGAACAGGAGAACAACTTGTTTTTTCCTAATCAACTTTGTTGTAGGGAGATGCAGTGTCATGTATGTGAAACTTCGTATTGCTATGAGCTATGATGTTCACATGCTTGTTGGTACCCATGTTATTTCACTTGTTATATTAAACTTCAGTATCTTTTTTTGGTTAACCTTGTAGATGATTCACCGCCGATGCCGGCGAATGGCCGCAAAAATGAACTGCGACGGCGGCGGGAGAACTCGTGCAACTTGTCCCGTCTCGGAGTGGCCTCGCGTGCTACAACATCGGGAGCAACGACATCCGCTTCGGCCGCATGAGATGAGGAGGAGGAGGAAGACGAGGAGCATGATGAGGAGCACGACGAGGACGTGCATGCTAGGCTTCCCGATGAGCTGGTCCTCGCGGACCTTGTTAGTGCGCCGACCCCCACGCAGCCGACTCAGGCCACTCCTCTGCGCCATAAACGTCGTGATCGCGCAGACATCAGTTCGGCAAACATCGTGGAGGGCACGCGAGGCCAACATCCAGCAGCGAGGTTCACACCGGGAATGAGAGCCCACCAAAAGCGCAAGTGAAGCGATGAATGGGTGTATGCATGTTTGTAAAATTCAATGAAATGAAATGACTCTGTTTGAATGACATGAGATGACTATGTTTTAATGAAATGAGATGATTGTTTGAATGAGATGATTGCATGAAATGAATTTTCTGAGATGATATATGAGATGATTGATGGATGAAATGATTGAAATGTTGTTGAAATGTTGCATGAAATGCTGTTTGAATGAAATGATTTTCTGAGTTGACTTATTGCATGAAATGTTGTTTGAATGAAATGATTGAAATCATGCATAGATGTTGTTGTGTTCTTATTAGAGGTGCTATCACGCCAGGTCTCCTGGTGTTACAGAATGGTATTGTCATGCCATACGCCCTAGCGCGACAGTACTTAGCACCGAGAGCAGTGTCATTTTTCGCAAGTCCACTGGAATGGCACAAACCGTGGCATGGCAACACAGTTATGCCACATCAGGGATCCTGGCGTGACAGAGCGGTCCAGTCACACCAGGATACATGGCGTGACAGGACTTAACACCAAAGCGTGTAAACGTTTTACAACCCTTTTGAAACATCGAATACCCTGGCGTGGCAACATAGTCATGCCACGCCAGGGATCCTAGCGTGACAAAGTAGTCCTATCACCCAAGGATGCATGGCGTGACTAGACTTGCACCAGAGCGTGTAAATGTTTTACAACCCTTTTGGACCATCGAATACCCTGGTGTGGCAACATAGTAATGCCACGCCAGGGATCCTGGCGTGACAAAGCGATCCTGTCACACCGGGATACATGGTGTGACAGGACTTAGCACCGGAGCGCGATGAGGTTTTTATGAGGTTTTGCAACTCCTCTGGAATAGAGCAAACCCTATCGTGGCAACACAGTTAGGCCACCCTAGGGCCCTTGGCATGACATAGCAGTCCTATCATGCTAGGGATCCTAATGTGACAGGACAAGTCCACAGAAAGCCTATCTTACTCTCTCTCTCTCTCTCTCTCTTCTCCCCTATCTCTTTACTGATTGCAACAAATGGCTAGAATATGCCTCTCAGATCGACATTACAACAATACATCTCGCTCGCTTTTCAGAGCGAAAAAACAACACTCCACCTCGCTAGCTTTTCAGACCAAAATGACTAGACTGTTCTGCGATCGTTTTACTTTTCAGAGGAACATGATAATACATTGCCACACCAGCTTTTCAGATCGAAATGACCAGAACTCTGCCTCCTCCGCTTTTCAGACTAAAAAGACTTGACTCTGCTTGACTTTGCAGAGGGACATGACAGCAGGACGTGACATCGCTCTACAAAGCACGAAGAGACCACTCGACTGCCACAAGCTTCCTCCTCAAAGGGCGTGGCGCACAGGAACGAAACACATTCGTGCCTCATCGCAATGGAGCCGCTACAGCTGCATTCGCTCATGCTATAAATATAATGCTACTTAGCCAGAAACACCACACCAACAACACTACCTAGATAACATGGACAAGGAGAAGGAATAGAATCACATCCATGAGCTTTTGAAGGACTTGGAGGCTCCCTAGGATACCGTTGCTCGCCACAGGGCGTTTAGTTAGCAACCTTACACACACCATCCAAGCTCGTCGATCTAAGGAGGCTGCCTCGTAGTACGCCCAATGATTCCGAGTCGAGCCACGCTCCCCTCCTATGCCCGCTGAACGCCCTCTGGAAGGGCCCCTGATGGGGGTGGAGCCACCCCTTTGCTAGTGTCAGGACGCCTGCAAGTGCGTCAAATCAACCAACAAGTAGACCATTGGGCAGCGCTATTGGTGCTGCCCAAATTTCTGCGTGGACTACCCCGACTGCAGGTTTGACATGCCGAGCCACAGGCAACTGGTAATGAAATCATATTTCAGTGTACACTACTATTTTGCTTCCTGTTACACCGTAACCACATCTCTCTTCCCACTGTAGTTTCCGCCACACCTGTGCGACTTCAGCCAGTGGGTCAACAACAAGATCCACCTCTACGACATGTGAATGCTGCTATCATGGAAGAGGTGGGTCAGGGAGGACTGCAACGGCCGTGAAAGGCGCCTCGAAGAGCTGCACTGCAGGTTGAGATGGAGGAGAAGAAGAGGTGGGAGAGGCTCCACGAGGAGTAGGAGCGCAAGCATGCCAGGCGACGCGAGGCCGAGAGGGCGCGGAAGAGGGCCATCGCGGCGAAAGCTAAGGCGCAAGGCGAGGAGTACAACGTCGAGCTGGGCCGCAAGGGCAAATGGCCACGTTCCACGCAGTACTTCGACCCTCTTCGTCCATATGTCCCATGCATTTCTAATTCCCTAAAGGCATGCGTGTACCATCCTTGGTTTGTTAGCCAGCGTGCCATATAACCCCCTTGTCGGATCAACTGTCGTGTCGTTATCGTTGCACCATTTCTCCAAAGTTCTCCACCGTGTATGAATTCCCTAACGCATCGCAATACCACTTACCTTTCTACTTACGAATCATTGCTACCTCAATTGTCCTCACAAATTTCTACAAAAATCACCGCACTATAACAACATACGACGATCACGAAATGTTATTGCGAGTCTAACAGATTTTGTACCCTTGAGATTCTATGAAAATCACAAACGGACCAACCAACCTTGTCACCATCCTTTTATTTCCAAAAAAATTAACAACCTACAAATAGGATTTGCTAAAAGTATTACCTACAAAAATTGCCATTTATTCCCCCACAATTAGCCTCGCACTTTACCTTCGGTCGAAATATTTTGTCAACACGAGTACATTTCTAATCTCCAAGTCTCATATAAAAATTGGACTTCGTGGCGATCTGAAAATGAATGATCCAAACGTAACGATGTGAAAAATGAATGATACAAAAATATTTATCCACGAATGCACATATGTTACCGTACCTCAAAAGTTCAACACGCGACAACAACCTTCACGCCTTTCACAACTACGCATCTTTCATCAGCGGTGTCTACGATATGTCCATCCTTGCGCCTCATGTTGTACCACACAACACACATACTTGTGCCTCATCTATCCTAGTAAGCTATGTATCGAATTGTTGCAATTGATGCTCGATCTCCAAGAGAATGAAGAGATCTTTGAAAAATAGGTTTTTATGATCCGATAAAGAATCTAACTTATTTCAGCAGGGTAGTTTTTGGGCTTTATGGTGTATGAAAGACGAATTGAAGTAAGTCAGACAAAATGAAGGCTATTTAGATATTTAAGATATCTTAAACATTGAAAATGACAATAGAATCTTGAAGAAAATTATGACCTAAGGAATGTAATTGAAGTATAATAAGTTGTTCGGGTTCTTAAAACCTAACCACTTTTCATCATGTATAGATCATGTAGCTGCATGCCTCTATTCTTACTCTATTAGTTTTTTTTAAATTGTATACATGCACATGTACCTCTATTTAATCTCAAGCAATACGTTGATTATATGTGCGGCAAATTATCTTATTAGTTTACATGTGTGTCGCCTTGTGTCATTTAATCACACTTAGGCATACGGATTACTATTTGTCTGCCCGGTAGGACACCGCCCTGACGAATAGTAAGCCTTTACCAAAGTTAGCACAGTAGAACAGTAAGATAGAAACTATACTCTTTATTACAGCTAGCCACGCAAGACTATGGTTCTTTATTACAAGTAATAATTTACAACTGTAAAATGGGACTAAGTCCCCTTGCTTGCCTGTCGTGCTCCACTGGTCTTCTACTCGTCCCATGCACCGAATAGGGTGTCCACCTCACCTTGCTCCTCGTTGTAAGTTCCCTCGTCTCCTGCGGTCTCATCGGCACCTACATGTCCTTTGTCCCACTCGGGGTAGTTCCCAGCCGGACTAGGATTTAACAAAGGAGAATAATAGCAAGGTTGAGTACTAGTATACTCAGCAAGCATTAATAGCAAAAATACACTGGATGACTCATCTTTGTTTGTTATCACACTTTCTTGATCATCTCTTGTTCTGAAAATAAACAACTCGTCAAAATTTTAAGTGGCAAGTTTTAGTATTGCAAAGACTACTTGTCACTCGATAAGAAGATAAACCTCCTAGTAGTTACCGTAGCCTCCAATCCAGGAGACAGACATGAATTCATGATTTTTATTTAGCACTGTGCAGGCTTTGTACTACTTTACTCATCAAGGTAGTCAGAGTCGAGATCCCGAGTTGGATCGATTTGCCTTCGGTAGGATCAAAATCGTAGTATCGAATCGTAGAATCAGCGATTCTACGGAATTGTAAAAATACACATATTTAACATCTATACTATAAGTTTGTATGATTCTTATATGGTTTACCACTTGCATGTTCCTTAAAAGCAGCTAGACATACTCCAGAAATAAAAATAGCTTATCATTATCAAGCTAAAGATTGCTCATGCCATAATATAGATATTTGTACTAGCATTACCACACTGATACAATATTTTGCATGCTCCTTGTTTATTTATAGTTTTATTCTCAGAAATTAATATCAACAAATTTTGCTCTAAAATAAAATATCAGCAAAGCCTGGCCGTTAAAAAAATTACAGAATTTTTTTTCCCTAAGTCTCTACGAGTAGGATCAACAGTGCGATTTGGATCGACAGGCTGTCATGGGTTCGTAGAATCGTAAGACTCCAAGAGTAGGATCGCGATCCTAACTACCTTATTACTCATAGCTACTCTGAGCTGGGTCCCCTGCATTTTCTTTGATACGGGTTTGAGTTCAGAGTACAAAATATTTTCCAGGTTACGTGATTAATTTTCCACCATTACTTTTCGTCGGTGTCCTTGGGGCGCTCACCAAGTTCTTCACGAGTTCCCATAATGTTGGTTGGGCTAGACTCCCCGCACCCAACACTCCACCTTAGCGCTATAGCGCCTTGGATCACCCATTCCCAGACTCTCCCACTGGCTCTGGGTTCCTCCATCATACTCACACCTATTACTTACCCGATGTGGAGAGTATAGTCACATAACAAAGTAGCATTTTCTGCCCGTCAAAATGGAAAAATGGTTGGCACTTAAATACGACCTCTTATCCAAGTGAGAGCTTTGTTGGTCCTTATATATTAACCATATGTAAAGGTGTTCCACCTCTTCCCTCATCTCTTTCCTGTCATGAGACCTCTTTACCAGCCATAATATTAACTCTTGCAGTACAGCTGTACCACCCCTTTTTTTATTCATCGTCTCTTTTCTCTTCTCTTCTTTCATTTATTCGATTTGATTTTGAGACATAGTTTTTATGCAAGTATATATATGATACAACAAAGTAATGTTTACATTTAATATAACTATGTTGGTGATCAAGAAATATGCTTGGCTTCGGAATTGTAGAAAAGATCAGTGTCGATGAATTCTGGATCAGCTACTCCGGTCTGCATTGGTTCGTCTGCTGCAATTATACGATGGCGTGAATAATAAGTAAATAAGTAAATACTTAGTGTCATTTGGGTGATACTAGATGTACAATAGTCAGTTGATTTTCTTTATTAGCAAATTTTAAATTAATAATATTTTTTGGACCCCCCGTTAAGTTAGCACTCCCCAAACTGTGGTTGTTCTACAGTCTACTAGCTCTAGAATCGAGGTTGCCGATACTCACGTTTTATCGTGTGAAAATAAAATACTACACGTACTTGCATGCAACTAGGCCTATTCAATTTTACTCATGCAAATATGCCTAACGGGTTTTATTTAAGTGTGTACGCATTTACTTATTTCTCTAAATAGACTCAGGGTTGTTTATTTTAATTATGTTATCACGATTAAATTATTTCTAATGCAACTGATTATTTGTCTAATTTATTGGGTTCTACTGGTGATTAATTAATTTATAAAGTCTCTGATTACTTTTACGCTTTTCCCAAATTTTATTTTTCTACCGATCTAGCTACGGTTATTTATCTGTATGGAGTTTATAATCTATTTTTCTGGCGATTCGCCTGAATCTCGCAGGTAACGTGTCAAATTATTTATCTAATGCAGTGACGATTTTATTAGATTTATTTTACCTCATTTTCTCCGCTTTTAATTTTTCTACTGGTCGGTCTATTGCTAAGTATTCTAACGCAGTTTAAAAATCCATACCTCTGGCGATTCGTTCGAGAATCGCAGGTATGCTGTGTACACGTTCTCTCTGTCCATTTTTTTATTTTATATATTTTTCTTTCCTTTTTCTTCTCTTTGCTTTGCTTTGCTTTCCTCTTCTTTCCTTTCTCTCTGTCCATTTTTTATATTATATATTTTTCTTTCCTTTTTCTTCTCTTTGCTTTGCTTTGCTTTGCTTTGCTTTCCTCTTCTTTCCTTTCCCTATTTTCTCTCTCCTACTTATCCACCCATTCGGCTGAAACACACATGCCAACTCATTTGCTTCTTCCCCATTCTATTTCTCTCATTCCTCTTTTCTTCATGGCTATGCTCCTGGTGCTTTTGCTCTTGTGCCAAATGGAACCATGGCGTCTTGTGTAGTTAATATATTCATATGAGTATATACAACTTGTGTAGTTTGTATACACTCATATTTAGTATATACAACTTGTGTAGTTCAGATATACTTGTAGTATATATAACTTGTGTAGTTTGTATATACTCGACCTTGTTGTTTCATAGTATTGATCTTTGTGATCTACTTTGAAACATAACTCTTGAGTATATATATAACTTCGTGTTTATATATACTCATACCAATTATATTCAATTATTTGCAATTGTGTTGTGGGACTAATGTGTGTGCTAAGATGTTTTCAAGGCTTAGTCCGGAGTTTGAATGATGACATGAAAAGGAAATGCAAAGGTGATAAAGATTGACATGACTCAAGACAAAGGAGTCATGCATTGCATTCGAAAAGTTTCTGGAAATGCGGTAGTACCGGCGTTGTATGCGCGGTAGTACCGCACCGCGGATGTACCGATTTCTATGCGGTATGAAAATTCCAGTAGCATTGCCTTTTGGACTTGGTTTGCTCTGAGGTGGAGCGGTAGTACCGGAGTTCATGTGGCGGAACTACCGCGTAGCGGTATGACCGCAAATATGTTGGCGGTATGTAAATTCCAGAGAAGGTATTTTTCTGTATTTCTCGAGCCTCTGGAAATCGGTAGTACCGCATCTGAGAAACGGTACTACCGGAGAGCGGTATTACCGGATGCTAGTTGGCGGTAATACCGCACCTTCAGTAATGGCTTGTTCAAAAGTATTTATGCAGGTATATCTTGGTAATTAATGTTAATGACATTGTGGGACTAACATTTTCCATGAGTTGGATGAATAGGTTATGTTCCAGGGTGATGAAGACTTTGGATGACATCATGAGTTGATCGTCATCGAGTCAAGGTTCAAGAAGATGTATCATGTGTTGATACATATCAAGATCTCGAAGAAGATATGGTCATGAGTTGATCATCAAGTCAAGAGAAGACTCATCATGTATTGAGTGAGGATGCATCATGGGTTGATGCATGTCAAGATGATGACCCGGACTTGAAGTGAAGATGTGCGTCATCAAGCTTCAAGAAGATGGTCAAGGCAAAGGTATGACTAGCTAGGGCTAAGGATATGTTCCTAGTCTTTTACCGGTCTTGGTGTTTGGTTGAAAGACCGGATTGCTAGAATAGGTTGCCGTACTATTAAGAGGGGTCTTGTCTAGTAGCTTGAGTTAGTCATGTGTTGATAGCTCATTGTGTTTGTTCTAGCTCAACTTAACATGTTGCCTATATTTGCGAATGTGTTTTGCAAATAGTTGAGGCTCATGGATAATCCTTGTAGCATGTGACTATACTTTACAAATGTGTTTTGCAAACGGTTGAAGTCCATGTACCTACTCCTTGTAGCATGATCTAAGTTTGCAAATATGTTTTGCAAATTGTTGGGATTCATGTATTTTCCCTTGGCATGGTCTAAGATTGCTTGTTGCTAACTCTTTGGACTTAGACCATGGTAGTGGCTCTTTTGAGTTGTGCTTTTTGATTTGATAAAATGTGTTTGAGATCAAATCAAATAGGTGGGTTGAGTAGCCCACTGAATAAGCTTTTAATAGAGTCCAAGATCACTCAATTCCGACATCGGAGTCAAAAGTTATGACCTTTTACCGAGTGTCGTGCTGTGCTGAAAATTGGGCTGCGGTAGTACCGCCCGTATAGTATGATGTAGTACCGCAGATGCGTAGTACTGCCGTATAAGCTGCTGGTGAGCACCGCACCAAGGTCAGAACGGCTAGTTTTTGCTGATTTCAGCTCCCAACGACTCGTTTTTGTTGTGGGGGTTATAAATACCCCCTTGGCCGGTTGAGAGACAACCTTTGGCATCCCATTGAGTTCCTTTGAGCTAAGAGCAAGCCCTCTACTCCCATTTGTGCATGTGTTGCACTTAGTGAGGTTTGAGAGGCAAATCCTATTGCATGTGTTGCATTAGGTGGTGGATTTAGTATCCACGAGAGCTTTGACACTTTGATTGGTTGAAGTGAAAGTTGGAGACTTGTTACTCTTGGTGTTTGCCGACACCTAGACGGCGTGGAGGCGTCGTGCGTCGGTGATCTTCTCAAGTGAAGCTT
Source organism: Ampelocalamus luodianensis (assembly GCA_036346255.1). NCBI lineage: Eukaryota > Viridiplantae > Streptophyta > Magnoliopsida > Poales > Poaceae > Ampelocalamus > Ampelocalamus luodianensis. The sequence continues at coordinate 14,746,679 of CM070622.1, forward strand.
GTGAGAAGACCCGGGCGTTTGTGAGTGGTTTGGTGCTCGCCATCTCCGGAGTGGAGTAAGAGCAACCCTAGTGGAGCGAGGTGTTTGATACATCGGAGGAAGGCTCAATTGGTGGAGCCGCCCAATTGGTTGGGTTTCCCTCAGCGTGGATTATGGGAGACCAAGCAAGTCTCCACCACCACGGTAAAACATCATTGTGTCCGTGTGCTTCTTGTGATTAGCTTTCATATGCTTTACTTATTGCAATTTACATTCATTGTATAATTGCTTATTCATTTGTATGATTGCTATCGTGTATGTGCTTGATTGATCATATCATTAGTTGATAGTCTACAAGTCTTTGCTAAATTGCTCTATTTATTATTGACTTGTATTGTTGGTGCACCTAGTTGTTTAAGCGTTAATTGTGCTAAACCGAATTGATACTTAGCTTCCGCATTTGAAATCTGTTTTAACGCATAGAAGTTTTAAATTGACTATTCACCCCCCCTCTAGTCGGCCTCCTCGATCTTACAATGAGCCCGCGCCCCGCCTGCTTGCGGCGCACTTGGCCTGTGCTTCTCCTCCCTCTAATTTCCCCCCTTATATTTTCTATGTTGAAGTTTGATTAATACTCTGATGTTTTGCTGATTTTGATTTGTGATACTAGTTGTTCATGCATGAATGCTGTGTTGGAGGTAGGCTACTACTGGGGCTAGTCATGGCATTGGTGTTGTCAAGGTAATACTCTCCTATCTTTCCCTTCCCTCCCCTTGCCCTGTGATGTGGAATGGATGGTGCTAGGGCTATTACTACTGTGAAAGGTTTAGTTCCTGAGGTGGGGTTCGGTTTGGGAAAAATGGATGTGGGGGAAATGGTGGTTACCTTGATGTCTTGGTCGGTTTTGGAAATGGCCAACAATGGTTGATGATGTGGTGATGGTGCTCTGGTGATGGAGGTGTCCTCTGGTGCTTTCCCTTGGTTCCTCTTTGCCCTGTCGGTTGGCATGGTCCGGGGGTTTGGTGATGGTTCAAAGCCATTGCCGATGCCATCCACACTTGTCGTTCCCGCTCCCTCGGTCTTCCTCTTTGCCTTTACTCCCCTTCTCCGGTTGCTCTCTCTGTGTTTGGTTCTTGGCAATGGTGGTGGTGTGATGCTTGGCTTGGGCTTTGCTTGGTTATGCCATTTGGATGGCGGTGGGAGGGCAGTGGGTTGGCTTGTGCTGTCTTGGGCCCTTGCTCTTGCATTGAGTTCTTGCTCTCTGTGGGTTGTGGCTTTTCCTGCTTGTTCTTGGTTTGCCTTCGGCTGAGAAAGGGAAGAGAGGGCTTTGTGATGAGGAGGCTTGTGAGCTCTTGTGCTAGCTTGGGAATGAAATGGTGGTGTGAAGTGAGACAATGCTTTATCTGGGGGAGGCTTCGGCTTAGGGCTTTCTCCTGCACTGTGCATTGCCCTATCCAATTCCTTCTCACATGGAACTATTGAGCTATGGACCTTTGGTCCAAAGGGTGTTTCGGCCACTATACTCCAGATTTTCTACGGCTCAGGTGAATCGGTATATGTGGGTGTTGAATTCTAAAATTGTCGGGTGATGAGACCCACTGGAGGTGAGATAGTGCCAGCTAACCTAGGTTGGTCTGGGAATGTAACACCCCAGTTTTTCTGAGCTTTAAAAATAAAAATACAATTCGGTTTTGTTGAATTTCTAAAGTTTAACTTGAAATTTTGGAAGTTAAAAGTAATTTAATTTGAATTAATCAAACTTCAACTAATTCGCTTTGGTTCGTCTTGAGTTTATTGGAGTTCTCTAATACTCGGAATCCCCTTTCTCTGTTTGCTATGTTTTTCCGTTGCTCCTCCTCCTCCTCAGGACCTCTCCTCTTGGTCATGACCACCCCCTTGGTCACGACCACCCCCTTGGTCTCGACCGGTCCCTCCGACCCGATTTTGACCAGCCCCGTCTTGCCCATCTTCCACCTTCGCCTGTGTCAGCGCCGTGCATGTGTGCCACTCGGGTCAGTGCCGGGCAAGCGTTTTACGCCTGCTCACCTACCCCATCATGTGCACTAAATGCACCTATCACCACCGCCTCTGGCACCTCTTGGCTGCTCTGCCATCCGCGTGCGCCCTCTGAGCCGCCCCACTTTTGCCTTGTCCCCTCAGCCGCACGCACGCCCGTGCCTCCCTCTTTCTTGCGCACGCCACCGCCTGGCCTGCCAGCGCAGAACTCCGCTCGTGTGCCCCGCCCATTTATCTCTCTCTCTCCTCCTCTTCGGCTACTAAATAGAGCACCTAGTAGCCCTCGCCCTCCTCTTGTTTTTCTCTCAACTCTTTCTCTCTCTCTCTGTCCTGGAGAGTTTCCCCGTGCTCTGACCCCCCTCTCAGTCCAACCTCCCGTCGAGAGCCCGTTCTCCTCCATTTGAACTCCGATTCGAGTGATTCCTTCTTCTAAACTCTTCTAGTTTCTTCCTCTTGCTGTTTGTGCTAATTTGGTATTTATTGAGTTTTTATTTGAAACTGTTTTATTTATTTGGCTTTGTTCGAACGTGTAGATTTTGGCGTTTCCAAGGAGTTCTTGGACCTGACGACCTTGACCGAAGTATCTCAACTCTTTAACGAAGGCAAGTCATAGACATTTGATCATGTTGTACCCATTTTATAAAATTATATTGTTTTATATCAACATGCATGGCTAGTTGTATAAAAATAGTTTGAGAATTAGATAAATACCTATTTGACAGTATAACTCCTTGAATAATTGTGAATGACATGTTCCCTTGGACACCATAGGTTGGGTACTCCTAGTTGGACATTATTGTTATACCAACATGGTTGCGTATTATGCTTAGCTCTGCTTTAGTTATGCGATGGTCTCGCGATCTCATGATTCATTGATGTTGAACTTGACTAATGAAATATGGAATTGTGGCGCGACCACTGTTATTAAAAGTTGTTGTGCCACGGCAAGGGCTGCCATTTGGTTAGGTTAAACCAAAAATGATTTCGTACTCAGGCGAATGATCGTACAATAAAGGGGGTGCTAGAAGCACATTGGGATGAAGATGTTTCGCCTGAGTAGCCACTAAGGATTTAACCTTGTGCACCATTGATCTGGGCCTTATCGTGCAACCACAAGTCCATTTATGGGGTGAACCTGGCCGAATAACTAGCAATGCTTTGATTCGGTTCTGTTTTGGTGAAAGTGTGAACCATGGGATTGACATTCACACTTGGCGCAAGAGGGCCCGTCGACTCGGGATGTTGTTTTGTAAGGTGGATGTTGGGAGTTGTAGAGCTAGTTGGAGGCGAAACCTTAGCGAACAGAACTAGGTCAAAACAGATCTTCGTAAAGGTCTTGTGATAATCTCTTAGTCGCACACATCAGAAGTGTGTGAGCAGACAGTATAAGATGATTATCTCTTGTGGGTCAAGATGTACAACCTCTGCAGAGTGTAAAACTATTCGAATAGATGTGTCTCCGGTTATGGACAATGCCTGATGATTTCACACGAGGGGTAGATTTTCCTCAAAAAGGTGGTCGTGGTTGGTTTCGAGTACAACGTCCTGATCGTGGGAGTGGTCTGGGAAGTGATCGGTGTGTTCACGAGCTGTTTCAAAGAAATTGTTTACTTATGTATTTAATCTTTAAACTTGTGCTTTCAATCTACTTACTGTATTTTTAGTCAATACTTCTTTCTGCAAAATAACCATAAAGCTATCCTTGTCAAGCCCTGTATGAATACTATTTGCATACAATTCCCTAGACTTGCTGAGTATATTCAAAGTACTCACGACTTTTATGCCCTCTGGTTGATCAGTCGCGAAGAGGACCAAGGAGCTCAGAGTTTTATGAAGAGGAGTACTTTGAAGATTGTGCGATCTAGGAGACTTCCTCCACTCGATAGCCTGTGGACGTGTCGAATGGCTTCCACGAGATGTTTTGTTTTCACTGCTTGTAACCTCTTGGTGTTGAGACCTGCGTGGCAAATCTCTGTAAAAACCTTGACCATAAAGTCTTTTGTTTCTATAAATATTAATTTGTCTACTTCTTCTTTAGTTTGTTGTATGGATATGATTTCATCTATGTTGCAACTGTGCGAGCTAGCTACTAATCATGGGACTAGTTCGGAATGCACAGAGGGTCTCGAGGTTGCTACTTGGGAACTCGACAGGGAACCTCGGTGATCCTTATGATAATCTGACGTCAACCTTCTATACTCTAACTTCTATTTATTTTTTTCGATTTGCTATTGACCTTTTGGGTTGTTGGCGGTTGATGAAAATGTGGATCGAAAAAGGGTTCGACGGCTGGTGATAGATGGACGAGATTGCAAGGAAGGCTTCGACGACATGTAATGCAAGATTTTTATTTTAATCTTTTGTACTCGAAGCTTGTAATTTACATTGTGGTCTGATGTAAATAATTCTTGTAATTAGTTCAGGGATTGTATTATTATTTTATTCTTCTTGTAATGATTTTTTGTAAATGACTCTGAGGTTAATCGATGATTTATTCTTGGTTCAATAATTCACGTTGTCATTTGTATTGATTAATTCTTGACGGTAAAACTTGTATGAAATCATCTAGCGATGTGATTGATATAATTATGAGCTTATGCTTTGATCTTGCTTAAAAGAATTTTATTTTATTGCTAATTACCGCTTATCGACGATTAGCTTAGTTTTAATTTCTCGGGTTCTCACAACATGATATTAGAGTATCTTGCTTATGCATACAACGTTGCACCATGAACGACTTATCTTAAACTTATCTTTCCTCACACGTCATCTGCCCCACCAAAATGTGTGTCTTCTATCTTTTCTCACCGTCACGACTTTTTTGCTTCAATCTCCAACAGTAAGCCAAAATCTTGATCGATCCCTCTTAGTTGCTTCCCATGCCAATGCAATAGTTTACCACATAGTTATATTCTACTTCTGTACGATTATTGTCTCATGCTAGCTATTGCGACATCAATACGCATATACATGCAACCGTCGCCGACTCCAGCTGAGGACACATGGCACGCTCCCTCCAGTAAAACCGAGCATATTCCCTACGACTACGCTATCTCTACTCCAAGCTTTGTGCTCTTCTGCCAGTGTGCGCCCGTGTTTCTATTTGTACGGATGCATGCATATACATACGCATGCATGATGTTATACATGCTCGATGTCCTCTTCTCTCATCTTGGTCGCTCATCTTCTTCGATGCAGGCCAATTCAATGTTGTGGTTTCCTCACTAACTAAGACTACCTCCCATCTTCACTAATGTCGGCATGTCTGCTTTAGTAGTTGTCTAACGATATAGAGAATCTTTTTGCCATTGCTGGTGATGACGTGTCCCTTACTAGTGAAGTCACGCTCCTAACTACCTGCTGGCCACATATCTTCCATAGCTCGTATTCAATGCAAAGCTTCATATCCTCTTTGCTTGGGCTTTCCCATCATCGAGCTTCTTTGGATACTAACTTTTTCAACAACGCCGACGCTCACCACTTGTCATCGCAGTCCATGGCTCCTTTAACACTAGACTTTCTCTTCAATGGCTCCAGCAAGTAGCGTGGTATTGTCCTCGTTGAACGGCTAAGGTAAGCAGCATGACATTGTCCCCATCTCCGCCGCCGCCTTGGCTCTTTGTTTCCTCGTGGGGCAATATCTTCTTGCGAGCAAATCGATGCCATTGAACTATTTTGTGGTCTCCTCTAACACCATTCGTACTATCATCGTCATAACTTGTATTTTTATTCAAAATTTCAGTTATTTTTTATTTTTATTCCATAGGAAGCAACAATAGAAACACGAGACCTTGACAACGAACGTGATGACTTCTTTTGTGTCTCATCTCACACCATTCGTTCCATCCTCATTATAATTTTTAGTTTTATTCAATATTTTAATTATTTTTATTAGAGTTCATATACAAATCAAATTGCTAAATTTATTTAATTTATTCTGAATGTTAGTTATTTTGGGGTTTTACTTTGGAATTCATATGAAAATCAAATTGCAAATTTATTTTATTTTTTATTTCGAATTTTAGTTCTTTTTTTGCCTAGAATTTCGTATATGAATTCATTTGCTAATTTTTTTATTTTTTATTCCGAATTACAGTTATTTATAGATATTACTTTGGAATTCGTATTGAAATCAAATTGCTAATTTTATTTTATTTTTATTACAAATTCTAGCTATTTTTCTGGTTGGATTTCGATTAAAAATCTAATTGCCATTTTTTGTTTATTTTTTAAAATTACAGTTATTTAAAGATTTTACTTAGGAATTCGTATAGAAATAAAATTGGTCATTTTATTTTATTTTTATTCTAAATTTTAGTTCTATTATACTTGACATGGACTCTTTTATTTAGGAACTCATATGAAAATCAAATTGTTGATTTAATTTTATTTTTTATTCTGAATTTATGTTTTGTTGTACTAGATATGGACTCTTTCTTTTAAACTAGATCAATATAATCTAGACCCACCACGATCAACGGTGTAGACCTTTTTCTTTTTTCACCAATTAACATGTGAATTTCTAGCTCTTGAGAGCAAACGTGGTTGCTTCTTTGATTCAAAATTTCAGTTATTTTTTATTTTTATTCTATAGAAAGCAACAATAGAAACATGAGACCTTGAGAGTGAACGTGATGACATCTTTTGTGTATCATTCGACACCATTCGTTCCATCCTTGTTATAAATTTTAGTTTCATTCAATTTTGTAATTATTTTTATTGGAGTTTGTATACAAATTAATTTACTAAATTTACTAAATTTATTTTGAATTGTAGTTATTTAGGGATTTTACTTTGGAATTCGTATAAAAATCAAATTGAAATTTTATTTTTTTATTCCAATTTTTAGTTTTTTTTGTTGGAATTCGTATCTGAATCGAACTGCTATTTTTTTCTTTAATTTTTATTCCAAAATACAGTTATTTAGATATTTTACTTTGGATTTCGTATTGAAATAAAATTGCTAATTTTATTTTATTTTTATTCAAATTTTAGTTATTTTTTTGTTGGATTTCATATAAAAATCTAATTACTATTTTTTGTTTGTTTTTTATTCTAAAAAATAATTATTTAGAGATTTTACCTAGGAATTCATGTAGAAATGAAATTGTTAATTTAATTTTATTTTTTCTTCTGATTTTCAGTTTTATCGTACTTGATATGGACTATTTTACTTAAACTCATATGGAAATCAAATTGCTGATTTATTTTATTTTTTATTCCGAATTTCAGTTCTATTGTACTTGACATAAACTCTTTCTTTTTATCTAGATCGTTATAATCTGGACCTACCACGATCGACGGTGTAGATCGTTCTCTTTTTTCACCGATTAACGTGTAAATTTTTAGCTTTTGAGAGCGAATGTGACTGTTTTTACTCTACTTTGATAAGATAATAGACAGATGGACGGAGTTTTGCGCCTCCGAAATCCGAATCCTGGACGACAATTCTCCGGGCACAACTTTATCATATCTTCAAAAGGCTATAGTAGCTCTGGTCGAGGTGTATCCTTTCTTTTCTTTCCTTTCTATTTTTGGCCTCTAAGCATAGTGCGTACGTTATACCTTCTTTTCGCCGTCCAGCCCAACGATGCCCGAGTAAAACTAGGCTTTCTTTTGTGCAGCGCAACTTAAATTTGGCCCAATAGCAGTCGCGGTTCTGCTATCCAAGCCCGAGAGGAATCGACCTTTTTTCCCGTCCAGCCCAACCTAAAAACTGCCAGTGCTCTCATCTTAGCCGGCCTTTCGGTCTCTCTCATCTCCCCAAAAACCAACCGCGAAACGCTGAAAACCCTCGCCTCACCGCAGCAATGGCCGGAGAAGCCGCCGCCGCCGCCATTTCCTCAGGCACCGCGGCGCCCCAGAAGTCCCCCAAGAAGGGGGCGGACGATGAAGATGACTACGACAACGTACCGCTCTCGCTTTCTTGGGGCAAGAAGAAAGCGAGCGATGCGAGTTCCTCCAAGGGCAAGGAGGAGGAGGAAGAGAACACCATGCCGCTTTCGCTTTCTCGGGCCAAGAAAGCGAGCAGTGCGGGTGCCTCCAAGGTCAAGAAGGAGGAGGAGGACGACGAAGAGGACTACGTGCCTCTCTCGCTTTCTCGGGCCAAGAAAGCGAGCAGTGCGGGTGCCTCCAAGGTCAAGGAGGAGGAGGACGACGACGACGAAGAGGACTACGTGCCTCTCTCGCTTTCTCGGGCCAAGAAAGCGAGCAGTGCGGGTGCCTCCAAGGTCAAGGAGGAGGAGGAGGACGACGAAGAGGACTACGTGCCTCTCGCGCTTTCTCGGGCCAAGAAAGCGAGCAGTGCGGGTGCCTCCAAGGTCAAGAAGGAGGAGAAGGAGGACGAGGACGAAGAGGACTACGTGCCTCTCTTGCTTTCTCGGGCCAAGAAGGTTTGATTCGGTTCTTTCTTGGTGGATAATATTAGTGGGCTCGCCTTTGTTTCGTTAGATCTTTGGGGGATATTTTTGGTCTGTATGCAAGGCAATGTGAGCAACGTGGGATTTTTAAAGATTCATTTTTTTGTGGATATTTGTTTGTTAGTTGCTTTCGATTTGGGCATTACCTATGAGCTCTTTGTGATTACGGAGGATTCCTAAACGCATAGGCCAAGCTTTGCTTAGAGTTCGATGTGTATCCCGACTATGCTTTCAATTGGGAACATGTGAGGGTTGTCAAGTTGCGAATTGCGATTTCGTAGCGTGCATTCTATTTTGTCTGCTATAAATATAACATTGTTGTGTTTTGTAGGGAAACGAGAAGCAGAAAAGCACTGTGAACTGGGGTGCGAAGGCTTCTAAAGTTAAGAGAGAAGAAACCGATTCTGATGATGACTGCAAGGTTGCCATTATTCTCCTCTTGTTCCAGCTTTTTTCCCTCCTTATTCTGTTGTTGAGATTAGTAGGTGTGAACTTTTCAGCCAAAATTGAAGAAAAGTGCAGCTGTGAGTACTGCCAAGACCTCCAAGGTTAAGAAAATAAAAGATGAAGATTTGGGATATGATACCATGGTATGACATTTCCTTGATTTATGTTGTGTTGTTTAGTTGCTAATTAGTTTCCTGACTCGGTGAAGGAGCAAAAGAAAAGAAAGAAGAAAGTAGGCATCAAGGAAGATGAAAAGAAGGTGGCTGGAAAGGAAGATAAGGAGAAGGGGAAGAAGGAGAAGAAGGAGAAGAAGGAGAGAAAGGTGTATGAATTACCAGGGCAGAAGCATGATCCTCCTGCAGAAGTATGACCATTCTAACATTTTCCCTATCTGATTGGTTCTAATTCCGTTCATATGGGAAACGATTGACTTTTCTTTCACTGCAGAGGGATCCTTTGAGGATATTTTATGAATCACTCTACGAGCAGGTGCCCACTAGTGAAATGGCTGCAACCTGGTGAGATACCACATCTATGCAAGATTGTACAGATTTATGTTAATTACTAGCGAACTAGGTGTAGCCATAGCTTATTCGGGGTATCTAAATCAATTCGAAGTGTGAACCAATGTGTTACTCTGAGAATTATGGTGGAAACGGCTTGCATAAGTTGGACAAATATATTAATTTATCATTATGTAACGATAAATCTTGAAGAATAAATGCAAGAATTTGACTAGGTATTTTTAGACATGTTCTCTACATTGGATATTGTATTTGTTAGGCAGTTAATCCCATAACTAGCATTAGAGCACTTCGCTCGTCTTTATGCCTGATAATGGAATCCAGCTCTTGTGGAGCTTTAAGCATATATAGTTAAACTACTTTTAAATGCAAAAGAGTGAACAATATGAGTGCCATTTTCATACCCCAAGTTATCCTATAGTACTATTTATTAAGCCTTCCCTTCTGGTGTACATTTGCAATTTTCTGTGCATCTTATATAGCTGAATTATGTTTGATTGTTGGTAGATTAAAATATTCAAAGCATCAAAGGTACAACATATTCAAAATGTCAAAGCCTCAAAGGTACAACATATTGTCAAAGCCTCAAAGTTAAAGCAAGTTTAGTTGAAAGTAGAAAGCATCAGAACATTTTATGCCTTATTGCTCTAGGGTGAATTCCTCAAAAAAGCTTATGCCGGTGTTAAATATTCAAAGTCAAGCTCCTAACATCTGCCACAGGCCACAGCTGATTGGTTACTTGCTTAAGGTGGTAATCGAAATCATGGCCTAGTCTGATTTTTCAAAACTGGCTTGTGCAGGTTCCGAATAAGAACCTTTTAGCACGAGTAACTGTCAGCTATGAAAGATTATTTACTGGTGGGGACAAGGAAAACATGAAATGGGCCCATGATTCGCCAGTTTAACAAACCTGTCTGATTTTAGCTAGTTTCCAGTTATTTCCTTACCGAAATATTCCCTCAACATAGCCATAATGTTCCATCTGGTACTGTACTGTTTACAGTCATAGCAAACCAGAGGTTGATTTAGCTTGCAGCATTAGCTGTTCAGGTGCAAGTTTTCAAACCTTAGTTAACTTGTAGTTTGTGTTAAATTGTTAATTCATTTATCTTCAGTGACTACCATTTGAAGCCTGCTCTACTATTTCCTCTTATTTGAGCAAATTAATATGTTCATAACCATTTGGATGTGGATAGGTTGATGGAATGGGGTTTGCTCCCATCGGATGTGGCTAGAAAAGTCTTTGGGAAGAAACAGGGCCAGAAACTGAAGTCACCGGTCAAAACAACCTCAGCAAAGAGAAAGCCAGGTTCTCCTACCAAGAAAACACTGTTGTCATCTGCTCAGAAAACCAGCTCAGCTGCAAAGGATGCTGGAAAAACCACAACACAAAAGAAGAGGAGGGCAAGTAGTGACACTGACGACGATGACGACGACTTTATCCTTTCTAAGATGAAGACCAAAAGGCAAAAGATCTCTAGCTAGGTATCTCGGTCTTAGTAAATTAGACATGTTCTTCATTTATCAGACATTATGCTGGATCAGGATAACCTTAGGAAACGATGAGAGAATTGCTCCTCCATGCACTGATGCGAATGAGCATCTGGAGCAAAACTATTCGAGTGTAGCAGAACACTGATTCTGTCTTAGAAGTACCACCTGTTGTTGCATTCTAGAATTTCAGTGGCTTTTCAGATCCAGAATGAAGGGAAAATATTACGAACTGCTACTCACTTTGGTATTACACTTGAGTACTTGCGTAATGGTTGCAATTTTTGCCCCTCGAATGAATGATGAGGTTGTCAAACTACTAAACCGCCGACTTAAACCCGAAGTTCTCTCCTTCCAACTGCCGGTATAGCAGAAGAAAAGTTAGATTCCTGGACTAGTAAACTGGTCACGTGTTTGGTAAATGAAATATTAATCTGTATTCCTTAACAACAAAAAAAAATCCTGTTATCTCCAAGAGGGTTGTCTGCAACTATGCCGAGAAACATACGACTCAAAAGTGTACAGTGTTGTATATCCAGTTAAAACCTTGAAATGTCGTAAAAGCTCCGTTGAGCGAACACTGTAGCTGCTTTCTATATTTGAATTGGTGTTGTAACAGAATTTGAGTAGTTAACTGACATCATTTTTTGTCTCCAATCCATAAGTTCGCAGGAAATCACAGCTGAATGTTTTTTCGTACATAGTAACATTCTCTGAACCCACGAGTTCCCGGAGAAGCGCCAGCTCCCCAACCAATGCAAGTTGCAAAATAGTTGCATTTCCCATTGATCAATATGTCTGGCTTGAAAGCCTTATTCCAAACTTATCACATCAATCAGACAAACAAACTTGACGAATTGCACCTTTGCATCTCGTCAGGTTGCAACCAAGCTAGCATGCATGCTCTGCAGTGCGTGGTCAGACAAAAAGCAACATCGCAGGCACTGCTTACAGATACACATTATGTTCACTGTCATATTGCCTATCGAATATACTGCTTTAATTTACTCACTTGGCGAAGTTGTCACTGGCGGCGGCGACAACAGTGTGGATGAACTGTAAAAGGGCTCGTGGACGACAGTGTTGGTCGAGACGAAGATCGGATCGCCGTTCAGTTGCAGCATCACGGCCCCAAGGACCTCTGTCAGCAATTTCTTGAACTCCGCCTCGTTTACCACCTTTCCGTCATTGGCGTTCGCCATCTTGAACGCCTCATTCACCACGGCATCCACCTGTGTCATGTTCAAAAGCATCAAAACTCAGTTCGATCCCAAAGACATCATGGTCTCGTCGTTGCCTTTGATGTCTAGTGCCTTTTACCGTGTCAAAGAACATCAAAGCATACCTGATTAACAGCACCATAAGGTGGCAAGCTTGCTGCATCAGCCATCTTATCGAGTGCAACTCTCAGATACTCCTTCGATGCTTTGTTCTTGTGTTCTACTAGTACATCTTTCCAGACAGAATCCAACAACTATCATACAAAACGGTGATACACCATACATCAGTATTTTCATTGACCAATAAATTGTGTGAAAACGTAAAGATGAATCCCAGTTTGATGTACCTTGTCCAACTCGAATTTGTTGGCCAGTAGCCTCTTGACGCCACTCCCGTCGAAGGTGTTCTCGGTGTGCGCAACGATCACAGGCTGCTCCTGAAGTCGTTCGGTGATGTTGCTCAAGAGCTTCTTGAGCTGTTCGAAGAAGGCATTTTGAGAGGCCGGTTGCTCAAGCTGATCGGCAGAGAGTTGCTGCAATGCCGGCTCTATGACATTGTCTACAACCTGTTGGTGTCACAGGTATTTCCAATCAGACAACTGACAGAATCTCATGATAAAGAACACTGAAGAAGCATTCACTTACCCAAGGGTCAGAAGCTGGTGGCATTCCATGGTCGACACTCAGCTGCTGGAGAGCAGCTAACAAGCATTGCCGCAAAGACGCATCCTCAGACCCTATCTGCGAAAAGATGGCAGCAGCTTCCGGTTCATACCTGGCACTATCCACAAATTCCCTCAGGTCCTCGCCGTCGATGCGCAGTATCACAATCGGATCCCTCTTTAGCCCAGCCGCCATGCCAAGGAGAATGTCAGACAGGACCTCCTGGAACTCTGTCCTGCTCACCTCCTCTTGCTTCCCATGAGTGAACTCGCTCATGACCTACACATCAGGTTTGTGCTATGTGTAAGAGAACAGCAATGCGTCATTCAGACACAGCAGCAGAATGCCCAGCCACGGGTCTCTGAACAGAGAAAACAAACAAGCCTACAAAACTGGACTTTTCTTCTCTTCTCTCTTCTTCATAGCCGGTGGTAGGCAGCAGATGATGCCAGTGGATAATTCCAGAGACATGAAACGTGTCGAAATAAATCGCACAATTTACCAAATACAATTTCCATTGGTGTTCCTGTCTGGAGTTGGACGTTTGGCAACTGAGATTATGTGAAATCAGACATCAAATGTTTGTTTTACCGGGCTAAGAATCGGCTGGGATACAACAATTCCTGTGTACACCAGATAGATTGAATAGTAGCTTTATCGTCAGTGATCCAGGATGAGACATCGAAGGTTTGAATTGTGACGTTTTAGGTTCTGCTCCTATGGCATGCTTAAACTGAGGCTCAGGGGTCAGGGCATCTTGACACGGACCTGTGGGCAAACCTGCATCCTGCATTGCGTTTTAAAATCTGTTCTCTGTCGATAAGGAATCCAGGATTAATATTTGGTTGATTGATTTGACAATTAACGCCTTTGTTCACTCGTTTGTGGGCTCACGCTTTAATGAAGCAGATTAGATAGCGAAAAAGATCTAGAGTACTACTGTATTATCATCATCTGCTAAATACTTCAGCCACAGTTTTTCTATCCTTGTTTTGCTGTCCTATCTTATACTCCCTCCAGTCACAAAAGAACGTGCAATCAAATTTTCTAAACTTTGTTTCTCAATATCTTTTTTTATATTTAGATTAAACATATGAAAACTGTATCTATAGATTTGTCTCGAAAATAACTTTAATGTCCAAAACGACATTCTTTTGTAACTCGAGAGAGTAAGCTATGTATGTATGTTTCTGTGCGATAAGGCCGCTGTCTTTTCAGTTTATTCAAGTCAAGTCACTGCTACCCCCTAAATATCCTTGCAATAATTCATGCAATTAATCATTTCGATGAAAGCATACTAAAATTGTCAAGTTGTTAAGAGCTAGTCAATTAATTTCACCCGTGCAACGTGTTACAGGGATTTACTCAAGAACAGAGCTTCAATTCTCGCTGCCAGTCGAGATTTTTTCCCTCCACGAAACTCAGAAAATTTCAACCCAAAAAAAGAGACAAATTTCAAATGTGATCTTTGGAACATGTAGGAGAGGCTAAAATAAGACTATTTGAATAGTTAATTGTTGCATCTGAGAAAGGATTAGGGGTGGAACTGGGCTTGCAATTTCTAACAGGCCGAGCCGATAAGATCGGTTTTCACTGTTCGGTTACCGGCGAAATTGTGTTCCCTGCTCAAGAACGGCACAAAATGAAAAAACAATTATAGAAAAAATACACATTCCTGTTTTTCATTAGTCCCAAACTAAAGAGCGTATATAAGACCTTAAAAATGGGTAAGCAAGAGAACAACTTTAAGCAAAGACTTATATTAATTGTACTACTGTCAACCTGCCTAATTGAGAATAACACGGTCTTATAATAATCCACTTATGATGTGTGTTGAGTCACATGCACCAAAAGATTCAGGTAAGAGTTTAAGGCTTCAAGCAATTGAGAAAACGCCAACTCATACTTTAACAATTCCCCTCAAGTTTTCACTTCACTAGACATTACTGCCCCTCAGCTATCACAATGATCCTTTATACGGAAAATTGTGTCAATGAGGTCTCAAACTGAAAGAGCTTACACACGAGAACCGGTACTCAAAAGCTTATGCAGTTAAGGAAACGTAAACCGATCTATTCACACTTCAATAACATGCCAGAAAATTAACCATTCCAAAGAAGTGATCACACGTGAATACTACATGATTAGCAGGACTAATTAGTTGTAGTATCATTGCCTTGCCTCTCAAAAAAAAAAAGGTTGTAGTACGTATCAGTGTATCGCCGTAACACATCTGTCTCGTGCAGCTGTGCATGCCTATGTACAAACCCTTTTCAGCGTACCTCGGAGTAGATGTGGTCGGCGTTCGGCGACGACCCCTTTGCGGGCAGCCCGAGCGCGGCGCCGATGTCCGCCACGGCCGGCTGCAGCTCCCGCACGGACAGCCTGCCGTCGCCGTCGCCGTCGAGCTGCCGGAATTTGCTCTCCACGAACATGCCGAACGCCTCCCTGTCCTCCACCAGCTCCCGTATCTCCGACCCGTCCACCACCACCTTCTCGGCCTTCTCCTTCTCCCCACCACCCCGCCGCGTCTTCTTCCTCCCGAACCAGCTCCTCTCCATTGCCACCGCTCCCCCTCGGCCCTATATATACCTACGTGCAGTGCACCGAGGGAAAAAGTTGCACCGGTGACCGCTGGATCTCTCGTGACGCCTTTGCCTTTCTTTTCCGCTAATACGCAGCTGTAGGAGCTCGATCGCTTTGCGTCTGGTTGTGTGGGTGGAGAGCGGAATAAAAGCAGGGAAAGAAACCGGACGGGAAAGGTTTGGGGTGGGGGTGTCGGCGGCTGGATAACGCGCGGGCATGGGACACGCGTGGGACGGCAGCCACTGCCACATGTTGCACTGGTGAGATGACTGATGTACTTAAGACCGGTTTTCACTGGCCGTACTTTATCTCGCGCGACTGATCGTGCGATCGTTACGACGCACGCAGCCACGCAGCGCAGAGGAGTTTGGAATTAGCCGGCCGGGGAATAATAATTCCATTGCCTGTCAAGCGTTAAGCGTTCGGTTTGTTTATTATTAGTCCATCTAAGCGAGACAGAGGGAGGCTGGCATGTAAATATGTAATGTGTCTCGGTTGCTTCGCCGGTGGGAGAAGGCGTCATGGTCGGTGCGTGTCTCGTCGTGACCATGACGGCGAGGATGGCAAAAAGGGACGGACGGCCGTGCCTGTGGACAGCTGCAAAGATTAAAGTTTTCTTGAGTGGGATAATGAAGGGTTTGACAAACGACAGGGGCTAGGGAAAGCTAAAGAAGAGAGAAAAAGGAACTTGTCCTCTCTTGACCTTTTCCCCTGCTTTGGCAATTTGGCATCTCTCTCGATCGATCGGGCACATTTCGCTTCTAAGCAAGGGGAAGAAAGATTGGCTGTGTCTTATTAACATTTTGGCGTGAATCTTACGATGTAATTAATCAGTAATCACTAGGTGAGAGTGCAGTGCAAACCACCACTACTATAAAAAGGCTAATACTGGACGCTTCATTATAAACGGTTTTCCAAAATCGTCAGTGTTAATGGTAATCACAGACGATTTTACCAGCGCGATAGTCTCTATTACTAGATACACTAAGAACCATTTGTGATAAGCTAATATTACAGATGGTTCGTGATACAACCGTCCGTGATAAGTATCTCATCATAGACGGTTTGTATTAAAAACCGTCTGTAACTTAGAATTTTTTCAACTCTGTGATTTTACCATAACTTAAAATTTTCTTTACTATCTGATTTTACCATGACTTAGAATTTTTCTTGCTCTGCGATTTTACCATGACTTCAAATTCTTCTTACTCTCTGATTTTACCATGGCTTGATATTTTCCTTACTCTGCCGTAGGAGGTAGACTACCGAAAGGTACGTGCATATCCCCAAAACATACATAATTTATTGGCTATTTGTTGTAAAAAAAAAATTATCTTAATTTTGTGTTATCTAAGGTCGAAACGCTGCCGAAGGTTTTCAGTCGTCTCTCCTTTCTTGACGATGAGCTTGAGTCAAACTCGGATGACATACAAGAACAGCTTGTGATATGCTAGTAAGGTACAGAGAGAGCTCACAAGATCAATCCAAGAAGCTGATGAGTTTTTAAAAGCGTAGAGGTATAGATGATTTCTAACTAGTTTAACTTTGTAACTTTATTCTTTTTTCCCATTCGGAGGGAATGTTGTGAAACCTTTTAGTTTCCATTTTCTATAATGTGTTTGCCATTAGAATTTTAATTGGATTTTAGTTGTCTTCCTAGAGGTTGCATATGAAAACTACTGTCTAGCAATTGATTGATCTAGCTCAAAATCTGATTTTTAATAATAAAAACTATTACAGACGGTTAAAAACCTTCTGTGATTACCTGATGTCATCAAGAACCCATAAAATCAAACGATTCAAAAAATCAGCTATGATGGTAATTTTGAACCGTCTGTGACGATTTTATTTTTTAACATAACCCGTCAACCTTGTTAGCTTCGTAAAGGTTAAAAGTGAGCTCCGATTTTTCCACAAGTGATGTAACCAAGCACACGTGTCAGCACTCTGAGGTGTTCGTGTGGAGGACCCAAATGGCGCATGGATTTAGAATACTACAATTTATTCGACCTAATTGACGTGAGCTTGTTTGTCTCTGGCGCAACTCGCTTGCTCGAGAAGCATCCCGAGTGTTGTTGGCAGTACTTAACTTTGGTTGCTTGTGTATGGCTCTTCGGAGCACTGGGGCAGGACAGAGGCAAAAATCCCGGCCGGTTAACCCCGTTAACTGTAATCGAATTTTTCGGTGACAATCGGATAAACAGTAACATACCGGAAAATTTTAATTTTTAACTCTATAATGCACTTTTTAGGTTGATTTAGACCTATTTTGTGCTAGATTACGTATTGTATGAGCTAAATATGATTGAATTATTGTTTTTGGCGGTTTGCACTTTATATGAGCTAAATATACTAGATTACGTATTGTATGAGCTAAATATACTAGATTACGTATTGTATGAGCTAAATATGCATTTTATTAAACACTTTCTAATTCAAAATTCGATTTGTTTTTGGTTTTTAATTTGATTTTTTCGGTTTTCGGACAATAGCTAGTCCGATTACCGGTTTTCAAAAATCCCAATTCAAAATCCGATTTCTGAAAAAGGGCCCTTTTTTTTTGGGGGAACTTCTGACACACTTGCTCGAAAAAAAGGGCATCTGGCAGGTTCGGCCATTCGTATTTTCTAGACATGTGATGTGCGTAATCAACTGTACTATTTATAAGGGGGGGAAATGGGGAATATTCTGAGTATCCATTTCCAACAGTAAGTTTCATAGTTGGGAAAATCAACTCATTGCAATTAGCCAAAGTTTTTGCAAAACGGGCTGACTGTAATAGCATATTCAAAATGAGCACTCCCGATAGAAGAGTATGAAATATGCAGTTGCAGATTGAAGTGACAGGATGCCCATGGAATGACAAGATTTAAGTGTCTAATGTTTAGAGATACAGGCCTTCATTGCCCATGCCACCGATCTATATACACTAATACACATGGCCAGTGTTATTTACAACTTCCAACCACAGAAACAGGCTAGCAATAACCACACGGTCCACACACACACACAAAAAAAAAGGCACAGAAAAGATGATAACTCTGGAACAGAACGATCAATAAGACCAACATATCTCCTCCCCACCAAACAACATGACAACCGGAAACTCCAAAAGGAACAACACAATGTGCAAGAAAAGAATGGCTTGCAGCTAATTTCCTTCAGGACCCTCAGCGGCAGCACGCCTCCTTAGCTTGGTGCGCGTCACGCGGATCGTCTCCTCCATTGGTGTCTCTTCTGACGCCTCCCCTGGTACAGGATCAAGCTCTTCCGTGCCCTCTACAGCGTCGTCAGCCTCATCAACGGCCATCTTGTCCACTCCTTCGGCTTCAGGGGGCGGTGGATCGCTAGTCTCAGATCTTGGTACATCAGCGTCAGTAGCTGGAGCTGGCGCTTGCTCAGTGGCAGGTTTCACCTCACTTTTCTTTGTGTTCTCATCAGGTTTTGTTGTAGATGCAGCTGCGCTGGGTTTTGTGGATGCCACTGGACCAGATTTTGCAGATGCTTGACGCTTGATCTTGGGGGAAGATGGAACAGTTTTGGTTTCCTGAGATTGCTGTGCCATTGCTGCTTGCCGAGCAGCAATAGATGCTGCTCTGCGGATAACAGTTGGTGCTTGTTTTTGTGGTGGCTGCTGCTGATGTAGCTGCGGTTGTGGTTGCTGTTGTGGTTCCTAAAGGAAATCAAAGCATGATTTCAATATAACTGCAATTGAAACTTTAATAGAAGCGCAGAGGGAAATGATGGGGAGAATTAGTTAATACAATTTGATATAGGTATAACATTAGCCTAGGGACTCTATGAGATCAGATAAAGGAGAGGGCACATTTCCATGACCAGGAAGCGCTTCCAAGACGCATTAAAAGAAAATCTTGTGCTAACAACCATGCAAACATGCCATATAGCAAACCTTTTTCTTTTTTGTGCATCAGTTTGTACTACATACAGAAGGAACGCCTAAATGGTGCAAATTTCTGAGTTTCATATCAGATAGGAACTTATCTTTTTATCCAGGATTGAAGCACTACTCCTGAATTAAGATAGGCCTATGTTATCACACTTATGAACTGAGACAAAAATAAAGTTCAGCCAAGTGCCACTAGAACACAGACAGAAAATTGTAATCGTGCTTCTGAATACACGGGAGGAACATCTGAACATTACAAAAAGGATAAAACGCGCTATGTAGGTTCCTACCTAATTAGCAAATGAAAACATACGATAACAATATGTAAATAACTGATTAACTGATAATGCATAATATAGTTACTTCTATATCAGTTGTTCAGTACCAGGTATTGTTTCTAGTGTTCAGTAATAATGGCACTTGTGATTCTCCTGTGAATCAAGTCTTTTGGCAGTTCTACTTTAGGCTGTGTAGTAGGAAGGCTCAAGATACCAAAATTATGCAACACTTCAGGATCCAAATGACAGCAATGCTTGAACTTAGCATCTTAAAAAGAGGCTTCACAGGTTTATGTTATGGCTCAAGGGGAGCTCATATGCTAACACAGAATACAAGAGGTTCTGAATATGTTAGATGCATAAAACTATTATCCAGTACACATTCATACGCCAAATGCTAGCCACCATACTAAGCTTTTACTCACTTGGCCCATGAGCACTGTAAATGAGCACGCCTAACCTCAAAAGGATACTTTAGACTCGCGGACACTGATCCAAAGAAAAATGAGTTTTACATAGTTGAAGAAAAAGTTAAAGGTTCCTAAACTATAAATACACTTTGGGTGCCAAAAACACTTGGGGAGCTATCTTTGTATTATCACGGAACAGAGACTGATATACCTCACAAATGTTAGACGTAGTTTAGAGGCCACTATAACATTAATCAGAATATCTGTGGTAGTAATGTAGTATACATAAGAACTGCCTTTTTTTACCATGCAACCAACAAAACAGAAAAATAGAAGGCCTAGTATGTCATGTGGGGCCTCCAGTATTCCCGTTTTGCAACGCAACGCTGAAGGACTCGGCTGCGTCAAGGATGCAGCCGATTTAGGAGATAAGACCTTCCTTTTGGATTAGTTTCCTTTATTGCTTTCTAAAGATTGTTTCCTTTTAGTTAGTTTCCTGATCGCTTTAAGAGATTGTTTATATTACTTTCAGAGTTAGTTTCCTTGTTTAGGACTCATCTCTTCCTATAAGGAGAGGAGTATAATTGAGTTTGCAATAAAAAAATCAGAAAACCCACTTACCTCTCCCTACCTCTCGGCGTGATTTACCCGCACGACAGCCGACCACAGCTCCCCCGTCGCGCTGCAAGTGGCCGAGGCCACGTCCTAAGACTTCGCACGACTATCCTCTACGCTCCAATCCCCTCTCCAATCTCTCTACAAACTCTCGATGAACTCAGGGGTGCACGGTTCTTCACCAAACTAGACCTACGCTTCGGTTATCATCAAGTTCAGATGCACTCGACAGATATCGAGAAGACAGTGTTCCATACTCATCAGGGCCTCTTTGAGTTTCTAGTTATGCCTTTCAGGCTAACTAACGCGTTGACCACTTTTCAAGCCTTGATGAATGACGTACTCCAGACCTTCTTACGGCGGTCGGTCCTGGTGTTCTTCGATGACATCCTCATATATAGTCTATCATGGTCAGCACACCTTCGGCATGTACATACGGTGTTTTACGCCCTCCGGCAACACTGGCTCTTCCTAAAGCGTTCCAAATGTTTCTTCGGACATACTTCGGTGGCATATTTGGGCCACATCATCTCTCAGGAGGGCACACCATGGATCCACAGAAGGTCAGCGCTGTGATGGACTGGCTACAACCTTCATCGGTGCGGGCTATCCGAGCCTTCATCGGTCTCGCTGGCTACTACCGCAAGTTTATTCGGGGTTTTGGTATTCTCGAGACTCCTCTCACCAAGCTACTCAAGGAGGCCTTCGCATGGACAGATGAGGCTGCCCTCGCATTTCGTAGTCTAAAGGACGCCTTGACATCATCCCCGATTCTCCCATTGCCAGATTTACTAAAGAATTTGTGATCGAGTGTGACGCATCGGGCCATGGGTTCGGGGAGGTTCTTCATCAAGGAACAGGTGCCATTGCGTTCTTCAGCAAGCCCATCTCACCTCACCACACCAAACTCCCGACATATGAATGCGAGTTAATTGGTTTATTCCTTGCGATTCGACACTGGCGGCCATACGTTTGGGGGCAAATGTTTTTGGTCTGCACTGATCATTACAGCCTGAAGTTTCTGCTTGACCAACGTCTCTCCACAATTCCACAACACCATTGGGTCAGCAAACTATTTGGCTATGACTGTAGTGTGGAGTACAAGGTCGGCAATACCAACATTGTCGCGGATACTCTATCTTGTCACGACACCGAGATGCTGTCCATAGTTCTTGCTATCTCAGCACTGCAATTTACCAGCTTTGACAATCTTCGTCATGAGGTGGCCAACGACACGACCTTATTAGTATTATGGGACAAGATTGCCGTGGGGCAGCAGCAGGGCAATTGGACTATCATCGATGGTCTCTTACCCTTCAACGGCCGAGTCTTTGTACAATCATCCTCACCGGTCCTACCACTAGTATTAGGGGCCGCCCATGGTGTTGGCCATGAAGGTGTACAAAAGACTCTTCATCGACTGCCTGCAGATTTTCATGTACCAAACGCATGTTCCGTGGTACAAGATTATGTTCGTGCATGTGTCACGTGTCAAAGAAACAAGGGCACACACTTGCACCCGGCAAGCCTTCTCCAACCTCTTGATGTTCCTTCCATGGTTTGTGCCGGTATCGCTATGGATTTTTTGGAAGGGCTTCCCCGTGTTAATGGTAAAATGGTCATACTCACAATTGTCGACCACTTCTCCAAGATGGCACATTTTCTTCCATTATCTCATCCATACACGGCTCCATCAGTGGCGCGTGTCTTTTTCGATGAGATTGTTCGCTTACATGGAATACCCAGTTCCATTGTTAGCGATCGTGACCCGATATTCACTAGTGCTTTTTGGACCAAATTATTCCATCTATCAGGTACTCAGTTGAATCTCACTTCGGCTTTTCATCCTCAATCCAACGGGCAATCAAAGGTGGTCAATAAAATTATCGCTATGTACCTTCGTTGTCTCACGGGGTATCGCCCACGACAATGGCTCCGCTGGTTACCATGGGCGGAATTCTGCTACAACATTTCCTTTCAGACATCCTTACAATCTTCTCCGTTCAAGGTGGTATATGGGCGTGACCAACCTTCTTTGCACAATTATGAGCAGAGTGATGTTCGGCTTCTTGCCATCGCACAACTCCTTCAAGACCACGATGAGTTTTTTGGCCAAAATTTAGGAACGTCTTATTCAGGCACAACAACACTACAAACGACATTAGTTATCGTGACGTTACATCTCAGGGGGGTTAATTGGTCTGGTTGCGTCTTCATTGCCAGGCCGCCTCTTGGGATCAAAGGACATAGCAAATTGTCACCTCGTTTCTTTGGCCCTTACAAGATCATTCCGCGTGTGGGTACTGTCGCTTATCACCTACAACTGCCGGACTGCGCCAAGATTCATAACATTTTCCATGTCAGTTTGCTCAAGACTTTCATCGGCGAACCTCCAAATGCTCCACCAGCTCTCCCGCATTTGCTGCATAGTCGTGTCTGCCCCACGCTTACCACCGTATTGAAATCATGACTAGCTCGAGTTGTTCGTGAAATTCTTGTGCAGTGAGACGGCAAGGATAAATCCAATGCGTCTTGGGAACCATTGGCTCAATTTCAGTCGCTTTATCCAAATTTTCAGCTCGAGGACAACCTGCTTGCTGGGGAGGGGAGAGATGTCATGTGGGGCCTCCAGTATTCCCGCCCCGCAACGCAACGCCGAAGGACTCAATGCGGCAAGGATGCAGCCGGTTTAGAGATAAGACCTTCCTTTTGGATTAGTTTCCTTTATTGCTTTCTATAGATTGTTTCCTTGTAGTTAGTTTCCTTATCGCTTTAAGAGATTGTTTAGATTACTTTCAGAGTTAGTTTCCTTGTTTAGGACTCATCTCTTCCTATAAGAGGAGAGGAGTATTACTGAGTTTGCAATAAGATATTAAGAAAAACCCACTTACCTCTCCCTACCACTCGGCGTGATCCACCCCCTTACCGCACGACAGCCGACCACGGCTCCCCGGTCGCGCCACAAGTGGCAGAGGCCACACCCTGAGACTTCGCACGACTATCCTCTATGCTCTAATCCCCTCTCCAATCTCTCTACACGTGACATAGTAAGTCATAAATGGGTTTTAAGATGGTCATAGCATCGTATGATTTAGCTTGTGGACTATGTCTACCAACAAGGCGGCGATGACTTTTCTAAGTAGATTGTATGCTTGCATATTTACAAATTGAGCTACATTATATAAATATATCTAGAAATATATAGAGTTAAAACGTTCACGCAATAGATGTTCAATAACCGGAGAACTTATTACTTTGCAGTTTGTTCACAAGCATTGTTGCTTAAGGTGCTTTGTACTGTCAAACTCAAGTTAGAGATGTGGATTAAAGTAATAGATGTTGCTTTAGTTTCCTCTATTTATGGGGGAAAACACATTTCAGAGCAGATTTCTATATATAATATGAAATGTTTTTGTACATTATTGATTATTTCTCTACAAAAAAAGTTTACTGACATAGTCTACATATGAGAGCTTAAACAATACCATTTGCCAGTAATAGTAAAGGCATCTTGCATAAAAATATAACTAACAAACTAGCAATGTTCTAAATAACGGTGAACAGTTAACGAACGGTCACCCCACCTTTTAGTGTTTATACGGTAAGCGGTCTTGTAAAGGGTCTTGTAAACGGTTTTACTATTTAAAATTCAGAGAAATATATACATGTGTTTGTATTAACAAAATAAGCATTTAATTCATCTTCTTTCATGCATATAGAATGGAACTACCAGGCTATCAACAATTGTCTACAACAGTGACCTGAAGGAAAAAGATGACATGATGTGAATGTAATTAAAGAATCATAATTGTATGAATGAATAGCTCAACTGGCAATGAAAAGCAAAGCTAGCATTCATCTCATGTATGTCATAATGTTCCATGTCATATGGCAATCTTGCAACTTTACCCAATAAACAGGAATGTTAAACGGGCCTGTTAAACATTAATGGCCGTTAAACCGAATAAACGGCCCGATAAAACGGACAAACCTTGAAATGTCCATAAGCATAACAGGCAGGGGACCTTTACCGTTTTAACGGCCGTTTACAAGGCCTTAATGACCGTTATTTAGAACACTGCAAACTAGTACAACAGCATGGTTAGAATTGCTTCAGAAGCGCAAAAAAGAACTTGAGCTTTGGTAACTGCATATTTATGGTAACATTGAACATCCTTAGGGTGAAAACATCAATTGGTTCAATGCATTTGACTGAAAGAAGCGTAATAAAGTGGTGTATGATTTGCACCTGAGAACGTTGTTGCCTTAATTTCTGAGATGGCGACTGGGCAGCAACATACTTCAAAACGTCAAAGAAAGTATTCTGTCCTAGGGTAGCAGCCTTCTGGAAATAAACAACAACTATATCGCTCGCCCGAGCTCTCAACTCAAGCAAATTACGGTCAATTTCATTCTCATGCTGTGAAATATATGGCCTAAAGAAAGTCCCATAAATGTAATTAGTTCCCTGCAATGAAAGCACACATCAATCCAATGTACAGAAAAACCTGTAAAATAGAAGGTGCAAGCCTGCAAGGGACAAATTGATTACCTTTGTCTTAGGGTACCACAAGTATATAAAGAACATAAGCTTTGCTTCTGAGTAAAATGGTAGCCTTCAACATGAGCACATGCATGATGCAAGTAAGGTTAGAGATAGTTCAAAGAACAGATGAAAAAATTGCAACCTTTGGCAGTCTTACCATGATATTGTAAAATCTCCAAATCTCTCCAAAACCGTCATGAGAGCAACTAAAATCCTAGACACGAGACAACAAAATTTGCAAGATTATTCATCTTTGCTAATATTATGAACTTGTGACAAGTTCACTGATCATAGAATTGAAAGAACTAACTTACCAATACTGACACCAAAATATGAGCTGCTCGATCTCAGGTTTGTTCAGTTCAACAGTCTTGTAGCACTCATATGCAGGATAGGCATAGCCAAAAGCCAACCTACATGCAATTGGTGTATCAAACATTCAAACGCCAGAACATAAACGAAACGTTCGAGTTTTGTTTCTAATCCTATAGTTTTAACAAAATGTTCGTGCTTTCTTATCAAGTATTTTTTTGGGGGCAAGATTCTTATCAAGTAATTTGATTTATAGGGAAAAACATTATTTTATCATTCCCTTGCATGCTCCACAATAATCCACAAAAAAGGAGCAGTTGACCATTTTGAAGATGCATTGAATTTGAGCATCTCAGCATCCTTCAAGAGACTAATTTTTGGAGACACTTGCACTAAAGAGGTCGGGTGAAACACAAGGTGGCTCAAATTCTGACACGGCTCTAGATAAAACATGTCAAAGGACACAATTTTGGGCATATTTTTCAAATCAGAGCCTAAAAACTGAATTTTAGCACTAATGATACAAAACCAAAACAAATCAAAGTGTGAAAACAACAAACCATTATCCGATCCTTAGCATTTCACTAAATTGACTACAGACAAGAATCTTCATAAAGAAGCAATCAGCTCAAGAATAAACGAAGAGAACCTTTGACCGTTGTGCAATGCAGTGAAAATTTGCTCCCATGCTCCTCGAGAACAATAAACATGTATATATTTTTGAATGCGTTGCGTGCTCTCGGCTCCCCATTTCACGCCAGAGAAGAAGGTTGGCATATCGACACGAAGGAACGCATCTCCCGATTTGTTTTTTTTTTTCAAACAAAGTATGAAAGTAATATAGTATTAAGGATGCAAGAAACCAAGAAAAATACTCCGAGCCCTCCGAATGGACACCATACATCCTCATTTCAAGAAAATCAAACTAAAACCGAAGACACACGCCTTTGATCAGTTCCCAAACTCAAATGTCAGGTTGCCAATAACCCATTTCAAGATTCAGCGGAGGGGAGTGCTTACAGGAGGACCCTGGAGAGGAGCCCGCCCATCATCTTATCCGATCTTCTGTTCACAGCCAGATCCAGCAAAACAAACACAAATCAAAACGCCATCACCAACAACAGCACATTTCGAAAAGAAATCACAAAAACTGGAGAAACCGCAAAGCAACCTTGTGGGAGAGGGATCTGGAAGGAAGGCGACCGGCGACGGGGAATGGATGGACAGAACAGACGGAGCCCGCTCGTCTTCCTCTCTCTCCACGCTATCCCTCTTCTACCGCGGCTAAATATACCCGGTAATGCGGTGGAATGCGGAGAGGGAGAGCCGGGGGGAGGCGAGCACGTCCGCCGTCAGCTCGAGCTCCTGCAACCAACCCGACTCTTTCTCTCTTCTCCGTTTCTTTTTGTTCCACCGGTTATAAGTCTTTCGGCTGAAATGCCACGTTTTCCGTTGCAACAGCAAAACTACTTCAAATGATAAAAATAACACCTAAAATACAAACCGCACACCTAAATCGCTGCAGATGACCTGTTGTGCACTTAGAGCACGACAGATCACGTATCGTGCACCTAGACCACGGTAGGACGGCTGCGCACGTTTATGCCGCGGTCTAGGTGCGTGGCAGGTGGCCCTCGTGGTCTGAGTGCGGGTATGTGGCTTTCGTAGCAAAATTGCACAATAAAAATGCTATTTTTGTTATTACATTTGTAGAAACTAGTTTTGCTATTTTATTTTAAAAAAGATACTAAATGAGAAAAATTCCTGTTATAAGTGGTTGTACCTGAGAACATTTCTTTAACCAATTATAAATGTACCATGTCCCCCTTTCTTGGGCAAGGGGAAAAAATTCGAACTACCCGTATTTTTATACTCCTACATTATATATTCTTCCCTTCATGTACCTTTCTTCCTCGTCCAAAAGTTTGCGCTAGGAAATTCAGCCGGTAAATCATTTGTTTTTTTTCCTGATGAACATCATGGTTCAAGTCTCTTCAGTTGATGCTTTAATGATTGTCTGGTAATCAATTTTAGCTTTTACTGAGATGTGAGACGTGACTCCTCAGTTGATAATCGTATAATCATGGTGTTAATCTCGCCGGCCAAATCATAATGGATGAGCTCAAAAGCTGAGTTGCCAAATGGGTCAAATTCCACGGAGCAATGATTGTCAATGGTAAATTTGCAGATAGAAATAAGATTGGTAATAATTCGGGGAAACAAAAACATTCCTGGGTGAGAGATGATGGTAGGAGGTTGAGAAGGAGGTGCTGCCGTTGGCGGTGATAGGAAGATGGGTACCATCGCCGACGATAATATGAGAGGACTGAGGAGAAGGAAGGGTGGTGGTGGAGGAGAGATTAGCGGGTTCTGGAGTGAGATATACCGAAGCACCAGAGTCCATGCACCATGTCCAGTTACCAAGAGGTTGGAAAGATATGGTGTTCATCACCTATAAAAGGGATGTCTGGTCCCAATAAGGTGCGCCAGTGGACTGGTACAGTAGGGCACCGGCTGCTGGACCATGGCGCTTGGAGGTGGGCTGGCCATGAATGCCTACGAGGGAAGAACCGGTCGATGGCCAAGGATCCTGGGGGCGGAAGATGGTGGCTACTACTAGACAGGCCACATCTGGAAAGTGTCGGTCCATGGATTGAACCATGGCGAGAAGGGAGGGCAGCCACCATTATTGTCGTTGGAGAAGTTGTTGCCATGGCCACCATTGTTTGTGGCAGTTGTTCCTCTTCTTGCAATTGTTCTTGTTGCACTAGTTGGACCCACTGTTGGACTCAGAAAATGATCCATTGGAGAAGCCGGTGGAGGTGGTGTAGGAGTGTTTGGCAACAACAAGAGCAGTGGCGGCAACGGATTTGGCGACCTTGAGATCCGTCTCTTCGAGGAGGAGAAGTGAGCAAGCATGTTGGAAGGTAGGGAAGGGTTCTTGGGTTTTGATTATGGTGGCCATGTTGCGAAAAGTCTCATTCAAACCTCGCAGAAAGGTGAGAGTGAGAGTTTCATCTGAAATCTTGTGACCAAAGTCACCAAGAGCATTGACGAAAGACTTGAGTTTCTACGAGTAATCCATGATGGACATGTCGCCTTGTACAACAGCATGAAGCTTGGCCTCCAAGTGGATGACACGAGATTTCTTGTTGTTGCAGAATAGATCTTCGACGCTCTTCCAAATGGTGTGCACCGAGGCACCTGGTGTGAGGATCAAGGTTCAAGAAAGCGCTAGGCGCTAGGTGGGTGGTGAGGTGGCGCCTAGCGCCTAGGCGGAGGCTGGGCGGCCGACTAGCAATAGGCAACAGCGGAGCAACAGGCAGCGGCAGAGGCAGAAGGTGAAAGCGACAAAAGTGAAAGGGAAGCGCAGTGACCATAGCAAGTATCTCGGCCCAACTATCTATCGCAAGTATTTCGGCCCACTCAGCACAACTGTCGATCGCAAGATAAGCCTCAGCAGCCACCTTATCCGTTTGCAACTTCCCTCATTCGCATCGTCTTCCTTCTCCTTCGCACCGACTCGCATACGCTTCCTCCTTTCTCCTTCGCACTGACAAGCTGAGCCAGATCCCAACAATCTCGCCACCGGCCCGAGCTCCGCGTGCACCACCGCCGCCCCTACTGCTTTCTTCTTCCTCTCTGGCGCTGATCTGCACACCTCCACCCCCACCCCCACTTCCACCACCCGCAGCGGGCGAGCTCAATTCGGCGGTGTGACCTCGATTGGGCGACGGATATGACGACAGCGATCTCGATTCGGCAGTCGGCGAGCTCGATTCAGCGGCGGAGATGACGGTGGTGAGCTCGATTCCGTGGTTGGGATGTCCGGAACCCCTCGGCGCCCACCTCGTCGCCGCCTCACGTCGCCTCACCGAGCGCCGCCGAAGCTGCCTTGGACCGGCTTTGATTGACTAGTCGGTCCTAGGCAGCCCGACCGCCTAGCCGGCCGCCTGCCTCAAAGTCGTGGTGGCAGCATGCCGCCGACCGCCTAGGCGGCGCCTAGGGGCGATTTTTGGAACCTTGGTGAGGATGATGCCAAGTATCTCATCCGAGACAAAGGCATATAGTAGGGACAAAACGACAAAGTCGTTCTGCTCATAGTCGACGTTTGTGGAGGAGGCGCCGGTGCCGTCGAGGTGCTTCTTGGCTCCAAACTTGCCAACAAGGATGAGGAAAAGTCATGCCATTTGGTGTAGTTGGGAGTATGGAGTTCGAGGTTGACGGGATGTGGGATTTGACGTTGGCGACATTGATGACAAGAGTAGAATATCTGGGAGTGGTGTCACCCATGGCGGTTTGGGAAGAAAGGGAAGATGGCCGGCGTGCGGAATTAAGGTGGAAGAATCAAGAGGTGGCTGGCGGATTATAGCATATATGATACTATGGAAACGTGTAGATGATCACACGATAAATCTTTTCATTATGCAGTGAAGGGTACATATAATACATGCTTGGATTACATGGTAACTAATCGAGGATTTCAAGGTAACAAACAATAATCTGTTAGCTGAGATTAGAGGTGTCGGTTGGGTTGCATGCGCTGCATGCATGTGTATATACTCTAATTTGTACCATTTTCAATATATTGAACGTTGCATTGGACACAAGTATCCTCCTCTACGCCATTAGAGGTGCTTTTCTGCTTTATGACCAGCATCCTGATCCGTAAAAGGCTAAAAAGCTCTCACCGAAGTGGCAAAGTGGTTAGGTTGGGTAGAGTAACCGAGGGTGCTTTGAACGCACGGCCTAGATGCGGTTCACATGGAACGGCAGCCGTAGGATAGCAGGGACGCTCGGTTTGGTGGGAGTGGTAGGTTATACAGTACAGGCGCACTCTGATCGGATCTGGCCGTGCGTTTCCCCATCTCTCTGGGCTCTGGCTGGCTGGCACGTAAAAGTTCTTCGCGCCGGGACGTGACCATTGACATGCTTCCAAATCGTAAGGTGGGCATGGCCTAGTTGCTCCCTTTCTCTCTTTCTCTGTGCATGCACATGCGTGCTTCACCTCACCGATCAGATCCGGCGCAATTAACATACACATGTACCGTTTGTTCCCAAGCCGTCGTGATAAACGAACGGCTGAGATGATTCCTATGGTGAAAGATTGTTGTTGAATCCGGCAAGCTGGCTTTCAGTTAGGAGGGTAGAAACGGGATTCGATCGATGCAGCCGAAGAAGATGCACGTGAGCACGTTTCGGCTTTTGGATGCATGGTATCCCATGATTGCCGTGCATGGGCAACGGCCGCCCCAAGCCAAAAGATCGAGGTTTGGTTGATTCCTCCAATTAAACCTAAATCTAGCTACCTTTCTTTGTTTGGCAGCATTAGTTTAATTATTCCCGACAAATTACCGTCGGTGCCTCTAACATTAGGACCCATGGACGGAAGAGAAGAATATCGCAGGTATTATACTAGATTGCTGAAATACGTGCGTCGTGGGCAATGCAGCATGCATCCACGGTCGTTCTAGCTACTAATGTAAGAGAGATGTTACATGAACAAGGATGATTGCTTATTTAATCAGAGCTATGATATCTTAACTAATTTGCGTGGGTCTAGTATGGAGAGATTCCTTAGGAGTGCGTTTCAGAGAGATTGGTACGGTAGCTTCGTTTCAGATTTTGTGGACTTAGCCTAAGCTAATTAATATATACATTGAAGTGGGGGTGTTGCGATTGACTGATAACTTCAGCTGATGTGGCACTCTCTCCTGAAGCTACCATTTGAAGCTAATACGCATGGGAGATGCTCTAAGTTGATTGTACTTGGACTAACTTAAGCTACAGTAATGGTTGTAACATGCCTGATGAGTGATACATTTGTACACACTTTTGTACTGTTCCTTATCTATCATTGTATAAGAGACACAGATTTAATCGTTCCTTTCGCTGCTCTCCGTCTTTTCCCTTTTCCCTCTGACCTGAGTTATTTTTGCTTGATAGATACATGGGCCTTTGGGGTCATAATTGGTTGGTGAGGGGACAGGTGGTTTAGTGATCAGTCACTAATGTCATGGATGCATTGACACCGATATGGTTCACCAGCATTTGGTTGGTTGGTTTGTTCTTATGTCACAGCAACCTAACCTACTTACTTATCTTGATTATCATGATTGCTGCTATTTCCCACCGCACAGACAAGCAGTGACCACATCATGTACGAGCTTTACAAACAGGATTGTGCGAATAATTTCTACGGTCAATGTGGAGATCAACATACGTTCCTCTCATGGTGGTTATTAAAAGTTGACCAATTGTTTCTAAAAAAAAAGTCGACCAATTGCACAAGTGGAAATAATATAATCTCAAATGGAAAACAAAGCCCTTGTATCTAGCTAGTCCAATCTTTGTTCATTTTATTAGCGTGAGATCATCTGTGTAGTATCAACAAACTAGCAAAGTTAGTTATACGGGTTCATCTAACTGCTCTGTAATAGTAATGTATTATTTTGGCATTTAAATTCATGCACATCTTATCCACCTGAAGGTAGCCTAGCGCACCTAAACACTGAGGAATATGGGGCCAAGTTGTGCATATAATCATTTATCTGAACCTTTTCGAACCAACTTAAAATGTCTCCATTTGCAGGTTCTAGGCTCGCCTCTTTTTTTAATCAACTCAAACGTTGGATGGATTGTAAGCATTAGGAGCAGCTGAATGACATCTAAACTTCCTAACAAGTTAGCATTAGTTTTCCAAGCCTACTTACTCCAATTTTGTAAGACTTGGAATGCAATATCAGATCAGCCGAAAAATTAATCAATTGGTGTATCCATTTGTCTACAAACCATAAAAAAATAACAGCCGGCTGCAATGGAACATTGTGATGGTTGGAAAACAACAGGAACATCTTGTATGTTTCTTTTTTCGACTTCTGGTGTAGATCCTGAATCAATAGCCTGCTCTATCTACACGCTTGATTTATGTGTCTTCTCAACAGGAACATCAATGGACACTACTACAGAAAACGTCATCACAGACGGTTCGGAACCGTCTGTGTTTTTGTACGTCTGTGATAACTGGTGGTTATCACAGACGGTTAAAAAACCGTCTGTGATAAGTCACAACATAGACGGTTCTACTTAATAACCGTCTGTGATATCCACATATCACAGACGATTCTAGTTACCAACCGTCTGTGATACGTCACAACACAGACGGTTCTAGTTACCAACCGCTTGTGATATCCACATATCACAGACGGTTCATAATTAGCACCGTCTGTGATATGTGGATATCACGAGCGGTGCTAACTATGAACCGCTCGTGATATCCACATATCACGCAGGCGGTTGAGTAACTAGAACCGTCTGTGATATCTCACATATCACAGACGGTGCTAATTATGAACCATCTGTGATATGTGGATATCACAGACGGTTGTTAAGTAGAACCGTATGTGATAGTTCTTTCAGCCTAACTATTTTTTTTTGATTTTCGGCTAGCCTCAGGAATTGCTAGCCATACCCTCTGAAAACAAGCAGGCAGAAAATAGATACATCACAGATGAATCAATCGTTGACAACTCAAAGTGATCATTTATAACTAAAAATCAATTAGAAACGAATATGTATCAAATATTGTCGCTAGAGTTACAATTGAATTACAACTATTCAAAGTGAATTACAATTAATGAATCAATTGTTTCAAGGTCGTTCAGCGGTGTTGGAGTAGTGAAACTCTCCGTCGGCGTCAATGATATCTGTCATGATGAAGGTGCAGAGCCTCCTTCGAACATCCGAGATCTCTCTCTGAACGAGTGGATCTAAATCTATATTCAAACCCTGTAGCTAGCAAGAGTAAAGTAGTAAGCATATATATTTAAATTTATAATTAGGAAATAATTATTGCGAGATTGACCAACCTCGGGATCCTTCAACTTAGCACTCATGATTTTCTTCATATGATGGCAAACGTAGAATGCATATTCTTCTGCTTTTTGCTGACGGCACTGCAAAAATAGAATTACATATATATGTATAGTCAGTTCGAGACGCATTATTACGAAGTATGATATAGGATTATTGTGGTGTAGCACGTACCGAAAATCGCGCCCTGTGATTAAGTGCGGCGTTCGTTCCCTTGTATAGCCCTCCTTCGGCAATATAGGAGATGAACGACCTACATGTTTCCAAAAAGTTAACCTCGGTCATTTCAAACGAAGGAAGACTACAATAGAGTTATGCATGGAGGAAATGAACACACCTGTCGAGTACTCCTTGCACAAGGGTGAAGTTGTGGCTTTTTTTGACTAGGGAATCAAGGTATAGTACCTGGTTCCTCTTTGGTATAATGACTAAAAGGATCCAGTGGTGTCTACTCATGTATATTGCTATAGTCATTAAACCTAAGTTTGTGCTGCGTATAAAGTACAAATGAAATTTGTATAGCAAGTAGTGAAGCACTTACTTCTGGTTGTAGGGCACCATTATGTAGTACTTGTCGTTTTGAGCAAGCAATCCTGTCGTTATGTATTTCTCGACGTAGGGTGCGTCTGCCAAGATGGTTTGCTTAGAGACCATGTGTGGGTCGAGGAAACCCACCGGTTCTTTGAATCGTCGGGCAATTTTAATCATGTATCTATACATAAATAATGAGTTGTTATATTAATCAGTATTACGTGAATGTAGAACTTGATTGTACACACTTACATTGTCCAGCATCGTAGAAGTGAGGCATCGAGGGCTTTGAGGTTGAATAGGTCGAATAAGTCGTCGAAGCCCACGACGAAGGGGGCCGGCTCGTGGAAGAAATACTCCTCCGTGTATCTGACGGTGATGTCATCAGCGCACCCTTTCTCTTTGGTCTTGTGCAAGTACCAGGTTGCAAACTCTGACAACCTAATCCAGCGTAGGCTAATACTGTGGTGGTCGTCAACGGACTTCCGAAAGAGTATTTCTTAGGGTTAGGAGGCGGAAGCGCCTTAATGTTCTTCGATTTTGATTTTTCCTGAACGACTTGCCTACTACGCGTCTTCGTGTGAGATGACTCGGGAACCGATACGACGGCACGTTTTTTTTGTTCGTTCGGTGTCTTCTCCACGGGAACCGATGAGGCGGGCTTCTGAAGCGAAGGTTGAGGTGTAGTCATGGAGGGTCCTGTTGGAGAGGCATGGTCATGTCGAGATGGTTGGGGTGGAGTCATCAAAGGTTGAGGCGGCACTGCAGGGTCCAGGGCGATGTCCTTCCTGGGTCCTGTTGGAGAGGCATGGTCGTGTCGAGATGGTTGGGGTGGAGTCATCAAAGGTTGAGGCGGCACTGCAGGGTTCAGGGCGATGTACTTCTTGGGCCACTAGATAAAACTGTACACGGCATCCCCTAGTCTTCTGATGTCGTCGTTCGGGCGAATCTCCTGCGGGACGACCCTAAAATTTTTCATGTACCATGTCCACCTGGACCCTGGCGTAACCCTGCGCCACCTGGGCACCGTGCTGCACTATCCCTTCCTTGCATGGATACGCCACCCCCCGCCCAGCCTCAATAGGCATCCCAACCATCCTCACTTGGAGCGTGCAGTGCGTCAGCTCCTACAAAACGATACGCAATTAGCTAAGGCGTCTTATAGGTCTATCTTTGGAGCATTCCAGAGATGTACATTACCTTGATATCGTCGATAGGTAATTGGGCGTCATCATGTTCATAATTTTGTGTGGACGCGATACTACTCCGATGTTGAGGAGGACTGGCTCCCAAAATAACGGGGGCGGCTTGCGACTGGTTGAGGAGTAGGAGTTGATTCACTTGGTCCTACACTCTTGCTATCTTTTCTTCAAATTTTGCAGTAAGCACCCATTCTCTTCCTTCAAATTTTGTAGTAAGCACATGTTCTAACACTGTGTCGTACTCGGCCTTGGATCTCTTCCTGCTCCTATACGTGCAGTAGTCGTCTGGGAATCCATCCCTCCAAGATACGTTAACCCCTTTGCCTCGCGTACGACCCAGGTGCTCCTTGTTTCCCAGGGCCGTAAATAGTATATCCTTCTCCCTGTCTGCTCGGAAGGAACCTTCGGAACATGTGGACTCAATTCTTCCTGCAAGAGGTCATCATGTTATTATAGACATTATGAAGTTATGGATTTATTAACAACTAGGTAGTTCGAAGACATATTTACCACACGGTTGGCCACATCCCGGTCTGCCGGGTTTGTGAAAGAGATTTCGCCCGAAGACGTGACTGATGCCCTTGCTCTTAACCAGGAGAGAGTGCGCTTGTCTGTGATCTCACCAAATGACCTTGTTTCGTTCTCGTCCTTCACCGTCCATTGCGCGGTTTTACCCGTGTACCCAGCGGTGCCGAGTTTGTGGGGTGAGTGTTCAGTGTCTGGAGAGCCTTGTGCGTCGCACTTTCCTCAAGAAATTCGACCGTCGTCTTCATTTGCACAAAGGCGTCCCATATATCCCGCGACAATTTATACGCCGTGAAGGGCGTTTGACCCGTGTTCACGTACTTCGTGACAAGCACACTCTTGAAGGTTCTCCACGCCTTTCCCATCGAGAGCAACGCGTGCCATTCCACGTGCGCTTGGTCTGCGGCTGGGAAAGTGAACGATTTTAAAACTTCGTCCCACAGCTTGTGTCTCCGATCATCCAACACAGTGTCCCAGCTCAGTGTGGTGATGGGGACCCATTCCCTTCCATGTATACCGCAGATGGTTTGGAATCTCGCCGCTGCTTTGGGGGGACTCACAGGGATCCCATTGGCATTGACCTCCGTGACAGTCATTAGGCCCAGAGGAATTTTTTATATTCCTCTGCCATCTCGTGTACGTACCACTTTCCTCGGAGATCCAGACACATTCGGCGACGTCAATGACGGCGGTGAAGACGGTGCAGACGCCATGTCGCTTACTTGCTATCTATATATGCACGAAGCAAATGCTTAAGCTCTAACTAACCAGATTCAAGCAGATTTACTCAACTTAACCAAAAATGATGCACAAACGTAATATATAAAGAAGGATTGATGATAGTTTGTGCTCTCAGAAGGAGAGTTGCAAAAGAACAAGTCTTTGCCATCTCAATCCTATTGTCCATACTCTTCATTAAATGAATATGATAGTATAAATTCAAACTATGAGCTCTAAATAATACTTTGCTTAACTGTCAAATGATCTCAATTGTTACCGAAAATGATCTTAATTATCACATTCAATCTCAGTATAAGACAAAGTTCATCACAGAGCGAACCAGAAGAATCAGAATAACTAGCATTCAACCGAAAGTAACAAATTAACAGGTATATCAAATTGACAGTAGCAAGTAATACAATAGAGCTCAAGAATGAACTAACTATCACATTCAATCTCAGTATAAGACAAAGTTCATCACAGAGCATGTCAACAAAGCCCACTGATCAATTTGCAATATCTTTAGTCGCGAGGCGCGGCGGGCAAGCGCCGCCAATAAGCGCGCATAGCGGCGACTAGTCGATGATTAGTCGCGACTAGTCGTGCGACTTAATAACATTGCTAGCTCATACAAGGATAATCTGAAGCCAAAGTGATGCACAAACGTAATATAGGAATACTCACAGAAGCCTTATCCACAGATTGAGAATAACTATGTATCTCACAAAGATCAACTAGCTCATACAAGGATAATCTGAACTATGCAGAACTGACAACCAAAAGGAATATATTAAACCAAACAACAGAAAGACAAAGTGATGCACAAATCTTAATATAGGAATACTCACAGAGAGGATGCCGCACAACAACTCACGGTGCAAGGAGGAGGCCGGTGCAGGGGAGGAGGCCGACGTGGGGAGGAGGGAGGCGCGAGGAGGAGGCGGTCTTTGGAGAGGAGGCCGACACGGGAGGAGGAGGGCGACGCGGGAGGAGGCGGTGCGAGGAGGAGGACGGCGCGGGAGGAGGCGGTGCGAGAGGAGGAGGCCGACACGGGAGGAGGCGCGTCGAGGCGGAGGCGCGGCGCCGATATCGGCGGCAGCGTCGGGCTTCTGGCCGGGAGGTGAACAGGCGAACCCTAGAGGAGGTGACAGAGCACGCGAGAGCCTAAGGGGCGCGAGAGAGGAAGTGACGAGTAAAGAGCAAAACTCTAGCGGTGCGCCTCTTTATAAAAAGGCTATCACAGACGGTTCTATTAAAGAACCGTATGTGATAAGATACCACACACGGTTATATAAAAGAATCGTCCGTGATATGGAACGTATCACAGACGGTCATTTAATAGAACCGTATGTGATAGCCTTTTTTCAAGGAGGCCACCTGTTTTGCTCTTACTCAACTCATAACAGACTTCAAAAATTCATATCTAATTCAACTCAACTCCAAATCAAGTGAAACTAATTTTGATACTTCACATTACAATGAACGTCCACATTGACATCACACATTAACACATGAAAATTCCACGTTGACATCAAAATATACGTACGAGAGATTACAAGTCCATAACACATGATGTTATGGAATAAATTAATTACAATGGAGTAAATTCTTAATTAAAATATAGCCCTTCATGATGATCAACACACATATAGCTAGCTTCTTCACTGGGTTCTTCCTCAAGCCTGATGCTGTCTCCGAAAGGAGGCAACTCGTCAAATTGATTGTATTCTTCCTCGTCCACTATATTCTCAACTCCGACAGTCCTTATTTTTCCATGAAGAACTACGTGTCGCTTCTTATTTGCCAGGTCGGTTACATAGAAGACTTGAACAACTTGGTTAGCCAGTATGAATGGTTTGTCTTTGTATCCGACACGATCGAGGTCCACGGTAGTGACGTCGTACTTGTCGACCTTCACCTGTGGGAGATGGACCCAACGGCACCGAAATAGGGGGATCTTGAAAAGCACGTAGTCGAGCTCCCATATCTCCTCTATTTGCCCATAGTACGAGCTCCTCAGCCCATCGGTACTGAATGCATCTATGCGGACACAGCTGTTCTAGACTGTGCTCTTCCTATCCTGAGTTGCCGTATAAAATATGTACCCATTTATGTCGTATCCTTGCCATGTGACAATTGTAAATTGTGGCCCTTTTGCCAACCATAGCAGCTTATCATCACTTGATGACCTTCTAGTGATTCGCACCTTTAACCATTCGTTGAACCGACGGTTGTGCTCTCTCGTGATCCAAACCTCCGACCGTGCGGATTACGTTGGCGTACCATGTCTTTGTGCTCGTCGATGTCACGGGACGGTTGGGTCATGTGTTGCAAAACCGTGAAATGGGCTTGAGTGTGCGTATCGGATCGGAGTGCTTAATTTCCTTCCGATGGTCCCGATACCATCCAGCCTTCCCTCATGACGAGATAGAGGCACACCTATCGGTTCCATCTGAGCCATGTAGTCGACGCAGAACTCAATGACCTCTTGGTTGCATAACCTTCAATGATCTTGCCCTCGGTCGAGATCGATTCCGCACGTAGGACTTGAGAATTCCATATACCTCTTGAGCGGGTACATATGGCGTAGGAACACAGGACCATATATCTTTATCTCTTTCACAAGATGAACAATGAGATGGACCATGATATCGAAAAATGATGGAGGGAAATACATCTCAAGATGACATAGAGTCATCACCACCTCGGCCTGTAGAGCATCTAGTCCTTGGGGATCGATGAACTTCCGAGCAATTGAGTTGAAGAAATAACACAACCTCAAGATTGCCACTCGGACCTTGTTGGCAAGATACTCCTAATTGCAACAGAAGCATTTGTGTCATCGGCACATGACAATCATGAGACTTCATACCAATTAATTTCAAATCTTGCATAGAAACAAGTTTCTTAATGTTAACGAGTAACGAGCGGGACTTTGACACCATGCAAGCTCTGGCACAATTCATTTCTCTCGGCCTTGGACATAGTGTAGCAAGCTAGTGGAAGGTATGTTCGTCCTTTATCGGTCTCTTTCAGTGCTAACTCGCTCCTTATGTTCATATCAACCAAGTCACGCCGTGCGTTAACACCATCCTTTGTTTTGCCACTAATGTTCAGTAAGAGACCAATCAAGCTATCACATACATTCTTCTCCACGTGCATGACGTCGATGCAGTGACGAACTTCTAAGTGCTCTCAATAAGACAAGTCCCAAAAAATTGACCGCTTCTTCCAGATGTTCTTCTGATGGGTTTTTAATTTACATCCCTTCCCAAGCACAACATCGATATCCTTAACCATATCATAGACCTCTTTCCCTCTAAAAGCCCTTGGAGCTGAACTGTCCTCCTTATTTCCGTCGAATTGTTTCTTCATCTTGCGGTATGGGTGACTCTGGGAAGGAAGCTACTGATGGCGCATATACGATTTTGTGT
Organism: Ampelocalamus luodianensis; assembly: GCA_036346255.1. Taxonomy (NCBI): domain Eukaryota; kingdom Viridiplantae; phylum Streptophyta; class Magnoliopsida; order Poales; family Poaceae; genus Ampelocalamus; species Ampelocalamus luodianensis. The sequence continues at coordinate 14,786,376 of CM070622.1, forward strand.
GAGTTGTTCACCATACACTCTCCGTTGCATCTAAGCAGTGCGGACAAGCTTTGGCTCCTTTCGTACTGAAGCCCGACAGTTACCAAGGCGAAAAATCATTGATAATCTGAACAATATGGCACGTAAAGAGAAGTTCTCTCGTTTATGCATCCCATACTTGTACCCCTTCGTTCCACGATGTCACAAGATCATCGAGAATAGTGCTAGGTACACATCAATATCGTTCCCAGGTTGCTTGGCCCTTGGATAAGTAGTGATATCAAAATGTACTTAAGCTTCATACACGACCAAGGAGGAAGGTTGTACATACATAGATTCACTGCCACGTGCTATGTCATTTGCTCATGTTACCGAAAGGATTCATTCCATCCGTACTCAACCCTAACCTTATGTTCCTCGGTTCGCACCGAACTCTTTGAAGGTCCGATCAAGTTTCTCCATTTGGGCAAAATTAGCGAGGTGTCTTAGCTTTCCATCTTTCTTACACTCCTCAGAGTGCCAACGCACAAGCTTGACTCCTTCGGTTATAAATCGCGCTTCAAACGTGGGATCACAGCGAGATACCACAACACCTTAGCAGGAGGTCCTTGCTTCACCTTAGCAGTATTCTTACACTTGTATCGGGATGCTTTGCACATGGGACATACATGCAAGTCTACATACTCTTTACGATACAAGATACAATCATTCGGATATGCATGTATTCTTTCTACTTCCATTCCCAATGGACAAAGAACTTTCTTGGCTTGGTAGGTGGTGCTGGGCAACACGTTTCCCTCCGGAAGAATGTCCGCTAGGAGACCTAACAACGCCGTGAAACTCTTGTCGGACCAACCATTGCTTGCCTTCAATTTCAGCAGTTCAAGTACAGTTGACAACCTTGTGTATTACGGCTTGCAGCCAGGGAACAAAGGTTTCCCCGAGTCCTCCATTAAGCGCTCGAATTTACAAAACTCTCTCTCACTGTAGTTCCTCTACGCATCGCGTAGCATCGATCAGTTGTCATCGTCGACCTATCCTCATCAAAAACAGTCCACATCGGCATATCGTTGACTTCCTCGACGATGTCATCATTATTAACTTCCTCAGCGATGTTGTCATTATTAACTTCCTGTATAATCTGCTCTTCACCGTGACTGGTCCAACATGTATACCTTTTTTTGAAACCCCTTCAAATCAAGTGCCCTAGGATCTGCTGGCGGGTTGTTAAAAATCTTGATTACGCAATCAATGCATGGGCGATACATAAATTCTATCCCCTTATTCAACATATCCCGCTCGCGGCTCTTTTAAAAGCAATCACGTCATTAATGTACTCTTCACTCACACGGTTCACACCGCACATCGATTCGGTCCATCTACGCTACACACGTAACAATTAGTAGTGTTAAATTATATTAATAAAGCTGCAAATACGTTACTCCTCCTATTAACCAAATACACTAAAATTGATTAAAGATTAACCTAGAGCAAATATAAAGAGTTCTGATCGTTACCCTCGGAGCTCACGATGAAAATTCCAAATATCATGAGATTCCTCACCGCCTTCTCCTTGAGCTCTGATTGCATTGTGAGACTTAAGTGGACGGGGCAAGAGAAGAGCCACAGCTGAAATGCACCTCCCCCATAAGCTTATCCCTCTCACAAAACACCCACTACCGAAACAAAGCACTCATTCACAACACCCAAAACTGAGAGCTACCACCAAAGCCAAGCCTCACAAAGTAAGCAATATGCAAACCAAATAGCCATAAGTTGCCAGGGCAACCCACAACCAAGAACAAGGCAAGCAAAACAAGCAAGCCTCCTACAGCCACCACGGAGCAAAGCTTCTCAAGCCACTCTATTCCAAACAACGGTCCCGAGGCGCTAGGCGGTGCATCGGGTCGATATTTATAGGGGTGGCATATCATAGACGGTTCTTATTACCAACCGTCTGTAATGTGAATATATCACAGACGGTTCCTTTCTACCGTCGGTGATATCCTCCATATCACAGACGGTTCTATTTACGCATCAAATGCGTGATGTGAGTATATCACGAGCGATTCTAATTATGAACAAATGCGTGATATGTAGGATATCACTGAGCGGTTCAACATGGAACCGTCTGTATAAGTTCAACACAGACGGCTCTTCATGGAACCGTGCAGGATGAGGATATTATCACGAGATGGTTCTTCATGGAAATGCGCGATAGCGTCTGAGCATGTATATGCGTACGCTAAAAAATGAATTGCCCAGTAATAAACAGATGATAAAAAAGACCATATCATCACAGACGATAAAAAAGACCATATCGTTTTACATCACAGAAGATAGATAAAAAAGACTAGCTATATCGTTTTTACATCACAGACGATAAAAAAGGATGAGCGATCCTATCTTAGTCTTCAAATCTTCGTACGCCTTCTCGTCGGCTTCAGTGGGGGCGGGATTAGCGACTGTCTCACCAAACGCCTCCACTTGTGACCTCGCACGCTCAATTTCCTCTTGTAGATGTTTGGACTCCGTAATCAAGTCCCATATAGCCCAGAGGCCATCAACCCTGGTCTCCAGAGTCTCGGCTAGGCGGACCCGCTCTCCTGCAATGTCGAGGTCGTCCTTGACTCTCTGGGCTGCATCCTCGGTGCAGATCAAATAGTTCCATAGGACAATCTCCACGACGAGGTTTACTCGCCGGATGCTGGAGAGCCTCGCACTGGTTTGTTGGAGGAGGAGCTCCAATCGACAGATGATGGCCGTTATGGTCTCCGGTAGATGGGAGGGCCTACAACGGATTGCATTGCGAACGGACGCCTTGTCCGCAGCTTGGGCCAGGTTGCGACCAAAGAGGTGCGAGTAAACAACCAAAATGTAGGCCACTACAGCCGGGACGAGAGAGGAAGAAGCCATTTGGAGTTTGTGGAAAAGGTGATATCAAGGAGGTTCGTGAGAAATCCCTTTCATAAGGGATGTCTATTTATATAAAAGAAGTAGTAAAGTTGGAGCAGGAGACGAAGAGATGAAGAGACACTCGCGCGGGAGACGAAGGGATTGATAGGCATATCACAGACGGTTCTATCATGGAACCGTCTATGATATCTAATTATCACAGACGGTTCTATCATGGAACCGTGCGTGAAATATCCTGACGGTTATTATCACGAGAAATGCGCGATAATTAGATATCATGAGCGGTTCCATGATAGAACCGTCGTGATATCTAATTATCACGAGCGGTTTGTAAATAGGCAAATCGTGATAATAACATATTACGAGCGGTTCAAGATAAAACCGTGCGTGAAGTATCCTGACGGTTTTATTTACAAACCGCGTGCGTGATAATGACATATCACGAGCGGTGGAAAAGCGGTTCCTAAGTGACCGTCAGCGTATAAGTTCAACACAGACGGTTCCTTTGGAAAAGGAACCGTCTGTGATGAGGTGTCCACTATAGGCTCCTGATCTCCTGTCCTTTTGGACCGTCCTTCCTTGGATCAACGGCCCAGATCTGTGGGAGCGTTCGCGAGGTCCGAACGTCGCCTTGATCTGGACCGTTGATTTTAAATCGGTGGCGGTCTTGGTGAATTTGTGCGTGCGTGCGTGCTTTGTTCTCCGGTCTTGGCGTGGTACATTGGATTTGATCTCAACAGCCCACGTTTGCCCACATCTATTATTTTCGGTAAATGGTTATTAATTCCCGGTAAGCTTTATTTTGCAACTGAAAAATGCATTAAACTTTAGAAATTGATATCTAATTCGTTTTAAGTCATTTTCGGTTGATTCAATTTTTGATAATTTTGCTTTTAGCTAAACTTTAATCTAAAAATGGTTTTAAGCTTAGTTTAGCTATAGAAAAATATGAAAATAGATTTAATTCCTGTTTAGGGTTATTTGGTGCATTAAAAATTCATTTAATTTGGAAAATAGTTCAGCTGCACCACCTTTCTAGAAACCTAAAAAACTAAAATTTTATGGCAAATAGTCCAACACCTTTGCAAAGAAACTGACATACTCATGCCTAATCCTGCAGTCGTCACTGCAGAAGACGACGTAGTCGTCCCACCCTTCCACACCGCAGCCGTTGCTCATGCACCGGTGGCCATCCTCGGACAGCGCCCACACCCGGCCTAGTGGCCCGGCCTTCTTCCCCCACGCCGCCACCTGGACCATGTCCGCGGTGAGCCTCTGGCACCGCCTGCACTCCCAGTTGGTCTTGGTCGTCTCGCACCCGCCACGGGTCGGCTCGCCCTCGACCTAGCTGATGATGAGCTGTTGTCATCCCAATCTTTCGATGAGAAGGATAAATTTTGATTGGATGATGATCAACTCTCACGATCCAGATCTGACGCGATGAAATCAGAACCAAGCAATCGCTGAACTAATCACCGAGTCGTTATCAACCGTGCCAAAGACCCAATTGACCTGATCACGAGGATTAATTCCTACAAGCAATCGAAGAACAAGCAAGAACAAAGTAACGAGCAATCTGAATTGCAAATATATAATTGAGTTCAAAAGGTGGGATTCCGCAGAGGTTCTTTACGGTTGGTCTAGTCGACACAAGCGAAGAACAAGAGTTTTCACAATGGAAAAACTAAGCAAACGAAATCCACCAAACCCTAATGGCGGCGGTCACTATGTATAGGAGGGAGAGGTGAAAGAAGGGGGTGGTGGTACTGTTCATATGTGAATAGTAACCACGTGAACAGTACGGGCCGCCTAGGGTTACAAGGCCCATGGGCCCAAGTTCGACTCAAAAACAATATCTGATTCTTTTGATGATTGCGGTGCGCTCGAAAGGAATTTGGAGGTGAGGCCGGATCCGTTGGAAAGAGGACGAAATAAGCTTTTAATCAAGTACTCGTGCGCCTCAAACGGAGTCCGTATGTGAAAGTTATGCACGTTTGAAGTCGGTGCTGTCTCCGGTGGCCGAATTGGATTGCACAAGCTTCTCTTCATGATCGACTCTAAGTTCTGATTAAAGAAGATCACATGCATTAGGTAGTAGCATATTCTTATTAGAAACAAAATGCACTCCTAGAAACGAAGTTACCTGATGGTTCAATTGACGTGCACGAGCTCTTGTGATTGGACCTTGCAAGTGCATAGGTTCAGATCTATTGTGAGGAGTGTTGGTTGTATGCATGGAAGTGATGTCCTCATCAGCTGATGTAGTGCTTCCCAACGTCGTGCGTCTCGCCGGCCGTGTAGAGGAGGAGGCCGAGCACGTAGGCCGCGGCCTTGTGGCGGCCACGGCTGCCGTTCAAGGAACATGAGGCGTCTTTGCATGTCTTGGGGCGCAAAGACAAGCCCGAGGCGGCGATGAAACAAGCCCCGGGTTGCGCGCGGCCAGTGGTTGAAGACGGCGAGGTAGCGCTCGTTGTCCTGCCACTTCATCGCCTCCTCTTGCTCCAGCGCCACGCGCCTACCCACGGCGCGTTCCTTGGACACCTTGTACAAGGCCTTGCAACTCCAATATACGTACATACAAAATTCAAGATGTTACAATAAATAGTAGTACGTACATACGTATTTTGTAGGTATAAATATATACGTACGTTAATCGTGGGCTGCCTAGGTCCTCCATGGGCGGAGGAGAGCTCGCAGCCACACGACTGACGATGTCGACGACGACATCGTGAGAAAGAGCGGCGATCACCGACCTCCTCGCCTTGGTGCTGGCCGTCATGCTCTGCATGCTCACCTTGGCGATTGCTGCGCGTACGTATTCAATACCGTGAGACGAAGAGCGATGGGAGGTTTAATCTTCGGTGAATTATTCCGTCTTATAAAGCTAGGAGTAACTGGCACGTGAGACGAAGAGACGCATGTAACGTTGGCGTGCGAGACGAAGAGACGGTTGTGCGATGGTGAGATGAAGAGCAAGGTAGTCAGAGTCGAGATCCTGAGTCAGATCGATTTGCCTCCGGTAGAATCGAATCGTAGAATCGGCGATTCTACGGATTTGTAAAAATACATATATTTATCATCTATACTATAAGTTTGTATGATTCTTATAAGATTTACCACTTACTTATTACCAAAAAAGGGGCAAAACACTTTTTATCACACAACAGAAAAGCATAATGGTTCTGACATGATGGGTGATATAGTTCTGAACTACAGGAGAACAACATTACCACACTGATATAATATTTTGCATGCTCCTTGCTTATTTATAGTTTCATTCTAAAAAATTAATATCAACAAATTTTGCTTTAAAACAAAATATCAGCAAAGTCTGGCCTCTAAAAAAATTGCAATTTTTTTTGCCCTAAGACTCTACGAGTAGGATCGACGTAAGACTTGGATCGACGAGCTGTCGTGGGTTCGTAGAATCGTAAGACTCTAAGAGTTGGATCGCTATCCTAACTACCTTGATGAAGAGACACATCGCACGGGAGACGAAGAGTTAGGAAAGAAATATCACAGACGGTTCTATCATGCAACCGTCTGTGATAATTAAATATCACAGACGGTTCTTTACTAGAGCCGTCTATGAAGTATCACAGACGGTTTTATTTACAAACCGTCTGTGATAATGACATATCACAGATGGTTGCAAAGACGGTTCCTAAGTAACCGTCTGTATAAGTTCAACACAGACGACTCATTTGGAACCGTCTGTGATGAGGCGTCCTCATCACAGACGGTTCTTATTACCAACCATCTGTGATACTTCACAGACGGTTGGTAGAAGGAGCCGTTTGTGATGAGGCACTATCACAGACGGTTCTTATTAGGACCGTCTGTGAAGTACCACAGACGGTTGGTAATAAGAACCGTCTGTGATGAGGCACTATCACAGACGGTTCCAAAGGGAACCATCTGTATAAGTTTAACACGGACGGATCCTTTGGAACTGTCTGTGATGAGGCGTCCAGTATGACCTATTTTTGTAGTAGTGGGATGGTTTATTATGCAATATAACATATTCAACAAAAATAATACTTCTGCTAATAACTACCTTTCTAGTTTCAGATTCCTTAATTTATATCATTTCACACTAGATTTATAACAAAAGAAAATGCACTTAGCGGCTCTGGACTCCAATTTACTATTGTTAACATAAGTATAAGCAGGACAATCAAATATTCTCAAATTTGAATAATCTGCTGAAGAACCAGACCATATCTCAATTAGAGTCTTCTTATCAATTGTCAGCTTGGGTGACTGATTGATTAAATAAGAAGCAATGGACACGATTTTAACCCAATAACTCCTAGATAAGCTGAAGTTACATAACATGCAACATACTTTCTCTATAATAGTTTTGTTCATGCGTTTGACCATACTATTTTGCTAAGAAGTACTTGGGACAGTGTAATATCTCATAATACCCTTTGATCAACATAAACTTTAAATTTTCTAGAATAAAATCCAAGCCATTATCAATACATAGTTTCTTGACATACTTGTTAGTTTGCTTTTCAATCATAATATTCCACTCCTTTAATGCCTTGAACACATCCGATTTGTGCTTCATGAAATATAGCCAAACTCTTATCGAATAATCATCCATGATGGTCAATATGTAGCCAGCGCCTCCAAGGGACGGAATGCGGGATTTCCCTCACAAATCAGAGTGAACATAATCCCATATGCATTTTTAGAGTGAATTGTTGTGCTGAACTTCATACTCTTTTGTTTACCGAAGACACAATATTCACAAAACTTCAAATCAGCGAAGCTTTAACCATCAAGGAGTCCTCTTTTGCATAATTCCATCATGCCAATTTCACTCATATGCCCTAGACGTATATACCAAAGATTAGTATCATCACAATCATATAATTTATTTGAGGTAACAACAACATTACCTAGAATTCTAGTACCTTATCGACGATATAAGTTGGCAGCTTTTATGTCATCTTTCATCACAACAAGAGAGCCTTTGGAGATCTTCAAAACTCCACCTCCACCTGAATACTTGTACCCTTTAGCATAGAGAGTACTCAGTGAGATAAGATTTCTCTTCAAACCGAAATATGTCAAACATCCGATAAAGTTCTGATGGTGCCATCAAACATCTTGATCTGGATAGAACCAATGTCTACAATCTTGCATGTTGAATTATCACCCATCAACAAAGGACCACTTGGCGTAGATTCATAATTCACGAACCAATCTCAGTTCGGACTCATGTGGAAAGTGCAGGCCGTATCAAGAATCCACTCATCACCGATTTTGGAATTACCGGCAAAGATAACGAGAACAACTCCATCAGAATCTTGTTTACTAACAATGGTGGCTTTAGCATTATCCTATTATCGATCCTTCTTGATTTTTATTCCTTCTTTATTTTGTTTTTACCCACCAGCACTCAGATATGTCGTGTCCATCTTTCTTTCAATACTTGCACGACTTGTACCTGTCTCTGGATTTCGATCTGCCTTTATAGTTTCTGCTCGAGCTTTTGCCTCTTGAATCATTGTTTGAACCCCTCTCCTATTGTCTACTACAGACAATCATGCCTTGTTTATGCGAATCTGAACTTTCATTCGGAACCATGAGTTTCATCTTTTTATTCACATGCAGTGCTTCATAGACTTCATTAAGTGTAAGAGCATCTCAGCTATATAGAATAGTATCTTTGAATGTAGAGTATGAACTAGACAACGAGTATAAAAGAATAAGATACAAGTCTTCATCATTATATTTTACCTCCATAGACTCGATACTTGAGATCCGAAACTAGTTCTTTGAACGTTGTCGTGGTTCAATAATGACTTGCATTACGCCAGCTTATGTGAATAAAGTTTCTGCTTCAAATGTATCTTACTGGTAAGATCTTTAGTCATGCAAATCTACTCCAGTTTCAACCATAATGCAGTAGTGGTTTTCTCATTCAAAACCTCCTACAGAATAATTTTTGATAGATGAAAATTAATCTAAGATAAGGGCTTACGATATTTTCTTTGCTTCTCCTTAAGTGACCCTGCAGTGGGCATCTTGTTAATCTTCAATAAAGCGTCATTCAAATCGAGCTATGCAAGAACACCTCACATCTTGATTTGCCATAGAGAAAACCTCATGTCTCGATCTAGCAACGGAAGATCATACTTCATTGTCGCAATTTGTGTGTACCTAGCAATAAAATGGAACTTCCTTGGTATAGCTTCTATTTACGCGAAACAATAAAGCTTTTGGAGCTTCCTGGTACCCCTGCTATGCGCACGTAGCAATTTTTGCCTAAATGCGGCTTGCGACAACTGCTCCTCTACGCGTGGCTCGGCTTTTATGTGACCTGGTTTTGATTGCAGCTTCTGACTTCGAAATAAAAATACGACGCCTTCTTCGTTTCTGATTCGGCATGGCGCAACTCGTCGAGATGACACCGAGTAATCGATATGCTGCGTCGTGGATCTGTCAAGACGACACCTTTTTGTTTTCTTATATAGAATCCATGTGCTCTGATACCACTTGTTGTAAATAATGCATATAAAAATAGGAATAGGAGACACAAATTTTACATGAAAAACTCTTTCGAGAAAAACCATAGGCGCATGAAGGTAATATCACTGTATGAGGAGATATTTACAATGAAGCTCTTGCGCTTCTCTATGGATTACATGGATATATTTATAGTGGTACATGAAATACTTCGTGTAGGAGTAGAACTATGAGTATGAGTAGGAAATGAAATTTGTATCACACTCAAAATCAATTCGTATCACACTCAAACTCAACAATTACTATCACAGGGCACCCGGCCCGGGCATGGCAACTTCGATACGAAAATTTTAGTGAACTCATGAAGCTTCATGCATGTAAGTGATGAAGACACTGAAGAGGTAAAGGAAGATTGTAAGTAAAGGAGTATGTTGTAGTGCGCAACACACGAATTAACAATGTGTAGAGACGACACAATCACATAAACAGAAACTTATTGATCATATGTTGGAAGTTGTTTTCAAACAACAGTCGTGTCTCTTCACGGGAGGGTGCATTTGGAGAGTCGTGTCTCTTCATTTTGTATCCTTTCAAACTCTATATAAAGAGAAGCCATTCAGTTTTGGTGAGGCACTTCGCAATCCTATTCTGTTATTTTGTTCATGACGAGTTTTCACTTTGCTTTGGTGCAAACTTTGTCTAGCCTTATCTTATCCTACTAGCTTATTTGCAGTAGACCCTCAAAGCATTTAAACAGGGTGCAAATAATCGCTTTAGGAAAGCGCTTCAGGCATGATTCAAGTCTTTCTCCACAAATTTCCAACAATCTAAAGCGATTATTATGGAGTCCGAGGCTTCTGCTTCGCCATCATGTTCATGAATCAATACATGGTGCGACTTGATCGTTTCGACAACACGAACTTCACCTGCTGGCAGGACAAGCTGAAGTTCTTTCTCACGACCATGAAGCTCTTCTACATTCTTGATCTAGTGCTTCTTCCAGTACCAGCGCCCAAGGAGAATGACACCGACGAACGCAAGGCAGAGAGAACAAAGAGGAACAAGGATGATCTGATGGGCCGTGGCCACATACTCAAACACCCTCCCCAACCGACTGTATGATCTCTACACCGACACACCATCGACAAGAGACATTTGAAATGCTTTGGAGAGTAAATACAAAGTAGAGGAGGAAGGTACAAAGAAGTTCCTTATCTCTAGGTACTCGACTTTAAAATGAATGATGATAAATCTCTTCTTTCTCAAGTACAAGAGTTACAAATGATAGTGAATAAACTGAATGCGGTAAAGTTTGATATTCCTGAAGTTTTTCAGGTTGGTGTGATTGTTGCGAAATTGCCACCAACTTGGAGTAACTACAGGAAAAGACTTTTGCATAATTTTGAGGATCTTTCCTTGGAACAAATTCAGAAGCACCTTCAAATCGAAGAGGAATCGAGGGTGAGAGAAAAAAAATGGCAAATGTCAATCTTAACATCGGTTCCTCCAAGGCAAATGCTGTAAGTGACAGCAAGCCTAACAAGAAAGGTGGAAATAAAGGTTTTCGTATCGGACCCAAGAAAAACAAAAGCACTTTTAAGAAGAAAAGTGCAGAACAAAAAAGTTGCTATGTTTGTGGCAAGAACATGCATTTTACTCGTGATTGTAGGCACTGCAAGGGTGCAAATAACAAAAATGCAGCATGTGCAACTAAAATGGATGATGATGAGATCATCGCCGCTGTAAGTGAAGTCATGGCGGTACAAGGTAAAGTTTATGGATGGTGGTATGATACATGTGCCACTGTTCACGTTTCCTATGATAAGTCTTTATTCAAGACTTATGTTGATGCAACCGATGGACAAGAAATACTAATGGGAAATGAAAATTGGTCCAAAGTGCATGGGAAAGAAAGCATCGAACTAAGCTTCACTTCTGGAAAGAAGATTACGTTGGCAAACGTTCTTCATGTGCCAGATATGAACAGGAACCTTGTAAGTGGTGATCTTCTTGGGAAGCTAGGTATCAAAACTGTGTATGAATCGAGCAAGTTAATCTTGACCCATGGTGGTGTATTTGTAGGAAAGGGGTATTCATGTAATAGGATGATAAAACTATGTACTGTTGATAATGCTGTTGTTGCAGTAATAAATAAATCTTCTCATTCTGCTTATATGCTTGACTCTGTTTCATTATGGCATGATATATTAGCACATGTTGGTATAAGCACTATGAAAAGATTGATTAAACATGGTTTGATTTGTTGCAAAATTGATGAGTTTAATAAATGTGAAATTTGTGTTAAATCAAAGATGGTTAAAAAAACCTTTTCATAGTGTAGAAAGAAGTTCTAACTTGTTAGATCTTGTACATTCAGATATATGTGAACTTAATGGCATATTAACTAGAGGTGGAAATAGGTATTTCATTACCTTTATTTATGATTGCTCTAGATATTCTTATGTTTATTTGCTAAAACATAAAGACGATGCCTTTAGTGTTTTCAAAGTTTACAAAACAGAAGTGGAAAATCAATTAGGTCAGAAAATTAAAATTCTAAGAAGTGACAGAGGTGGAGAATATTTTGAAAATATATTTGATGTATTCTGTGAAGAGAATGGTATTATCCACCAAAGTTCTGCGCAAGAACACCACAACAAAATGGCTTGGTAGAGCGCAAAAATAGAACTTTTCTTGAGATGATAAATACTATATTGATGCATTCAGAGTTATCTTTTAGTCTTTGGGGTGAAGCATTACTAGCTGCTTCTCATATTCTAAATATAATTCCTCTAAAGAAAAGTCAAGTTTCTCCATATGAGATACGGAAAGGAAGAAAGCCTGTAATTGGGTATTTTAAAGTGTGGGGTGTCTTGCTTACTAGAAGAACCTTTATCCTACAAGGACTAAGTTGGGTCCTAGAGAATTAAAGAGTGCTTTTGTAGGCTATGCCGCAAACATCAAAGCTTATAGGCTTTTAAACCTACAGTCCAATGTAATTGTTGAATCCAGAGATGTGGAGTTTTTGAGAATTTAACCACTACAGGTAAAACTTCTCAAAACCTTAGAGATTCTTAAGAAGAGAATATCTCAAAGGGTGTTGAACAACAACAAAATTTAAACAACTCTCAAGAGGAGAATTCTTCTGAAATTGTTAAACAACAACTTGAGATTCAGAAGAGTAAATGTGCTCGTAAAGCTAAGGTTTTAGGACCAGACGAAATAGATTCTCAGCGTATTTCCTTATTTCTGGTTGAAGGAAGTAGAGAGAATTTTATTCGAAAGGTACCTCTTATTGTTCAAATGGAAGATGGTCCTAGTACTTATAATGAAGCAGTGAATTCTAAAGACTCAGTTTTCTGGAAAGAAACTATTCAAGATGAAATAGATTCTATAATATCTAACCAAACTTGGAGGCTTGTTGATTTACCACAGGGATCTAAAACAATTGGATCCAAGTGGGTATTTAGGAGAAAGTATCATACGAATGGTACACTAAATACTTACAAGGCTAGATTAGTAGCCAAAGGATTTCGACAAAGAGAAGGAATTGACTGTTTTGACACTTATGCACTGGTAGCAAGAATAACTACAATAAGAATATTATTTGCTCTTGCTTCGTTGCATAACTTACATGTTCATCAGATGGATGTCAAAACAACATTTCTAAATAGAGATCTTGATGAGGAGATTTACATGGAACAACCAAAAAGTTTTGTTCTACTTGGAAATGAACTAAAAGTATGTAGACTTGTTAAGTCTTTATATCGACTAAAACAAGCGCATAAGAAGTGGCATGAAAAATTTGATTAAGCCATACTTTCAAACAGATTTTTTCACAATATTTCCGATAAATGTTTATACTGTAAAGTTGTGGGAAACACTGTGATTTTTGTGTGCCTTTATGTTGATGATATGTTGATCATTAGCAATGATGCCAAAGGCATAATAGAAATAAAGATATTTCTGATTTCTTGTTTCAAAATGAAAGATCTTGGAAAAGTGGACTCTATTTTGGGCATCAAAGTAAAACAAAATAGTGGGGTTTTGAATTTAGTCAATCTCATTACGTGGAGAAAATTCTTGATAAGTTCAAACATCTAAATTTTAAAGAAGTGAACACCCTATTTGATTCAAGTGTTGTCGACGATCAAGACGTCGATCTTACGAAAAGAAAAGGAGAAAGTGACGTGGGAAATCTAGAGAAATAATGGGACTGCTCTTTTATTAATATGAACTGGATTTTACAGGGTATGTTCTTAGAACACTGCTTGTTCCTTTACAATGTCAGACCTACAACACGAACCTAAGGCTTGTGCTTTAGTTTGATGGCTCTATCTTGTCCCTCTCTTGATCCGTCCAGGCTCCATCTTTAAATAGCCCTCGAAGAGGTGGCAGTCACTTCTGGAGAAGACGTCTGATGTGAAGCGTTGCGTCTGGTCGGAGTCAAGTAACGGTTGATAAAGAACCAACCGTTCGGCGGTTATATGTCTATGAGACATATAACCTCATGGAGGTTGTTCGTCAGTGCTTCTGGATAAGAAGCGTCGTATGGTATGGAATATGCACGTGCTCCATTCATCATACGGTAAAGAATATACTTGGAATCAGTTCCAAGTATCAGTTCATACCTTTTACGAGCAGTTCTCCTGGTCGGGAGCTTGGCTTAGGCCTTCGTCCGACCAGGGTACCCATTATGTAACCTCTGGAATCTCTACGACCAGTGAGGTCGTGCATCTTAGAGGTTACGACCATGAAGACGTATGGTCTTTTATATATTAAAAATAATATATAGAGGTTTTAATCCTCGTCAAGTGTAAAACTTGAAAAGAATGGAGGAAGAGCAGTTGCTCAACTTGAATATGCGAGTGCTATTGGTTGTCTGATATACTTGATGCAATGTACAAGACCAGATATATCATATGCAGTTAGTAAATTAAGCAGATTTACTAGCAACCCCGGTGTTGAGCATTGGAAAGCAATTGAGAGAGTCTTTGGATATCTTAGGAAAACCAAAGATCTAAGTCTAACTTATACAAGATTTCCTGCTGTCTTAGAAGGATATTCTGATGCAAGTTGGATATCAAGTGTTGGAGATAGCAAATCCACAACAGGATGGGTATTTATATTGGCAAGTGAGTCTATTTCTTGGAAATCCAAGAAACAAACTTGTATTACTCATTCCACTATGAAATTTGAATTTATGGCTCTTGCTTCGGCAGGACAAGAAGCTGAATGGTTAAGGGATCTTCTTTTAGAAATTCCACTAGCATGTGGAAATGTATCGGCACTATCAATACATTGTGATAGCCAGGCTACTTTAGCTAGAGCGTACAATGAAGTGTACAATGGTAAGTCTAGACATATGAGTCTAAGACATGATTATATGAGAAATTTAATCAAGGATGGAATAATTTTTTTATTATTTGTGAGAACAAATGTTAACCTTGCTGATCCCTTTACTAAACCTCTCACAAGAGACTTGGTAAAGAAGACTTCCTTAGGAATGGGACTTAAACTCAATAATAAATCCATTAACAATGGCAACCCAACCTAACACTGGTAATTAACTAGTTTTATGGTTCAAAGGGTAACAAGAAGTTGTGACATGGATGGTTCAACATTTATCTAATTGTGAAATGTTGGCTGTTATTGTTTGAGGGTTGAGTACTTTACTCTTAATGAGATTCAGTCATTGAGAACCAGTATCTGTAAGTAACAGAGATACTAGAAGAATTTCACCTATATGAAAAATGAGATGGTGCCATCTCTAAATGGGAGTAGAGTTTCTCTCATAATTTTTTCATTAATATAGGATGAGCACATGGCCATTAATAGTGCTAAGCGTGTTTTTGTGGACAGAACGTTGTAAAGAATATGTGTAATGCATGACCGATTTTGATATAAAGAATACTTGGTTCAAAGCTTTTATGCTACCTTTAATTTCATTAAAACTTTGTTGTTTATATACTCAGGTTAGGTTAAAATCGAAAGATACCTAACTGTATTAATATTCTTTTTTACCGTGTATGAACTTGTTTATTTTAAAACAAGTGGGGGATTGTTGGAAGTTATTTTCAAACAACAAGTCGTGTCTCTTCACGGAAGGTGCATTTGAAGAGTCGTGTCTCTTCATTTCGCATCCTTTCAAACTCTATATAAAGAGAAGCCATTCAGTTTTGGTGAGGCACTTCGCAATCCCGTTCTCTTGTTCTGTTCATGACGGGTTTTCACTTTGCTTTAGTACAAACTTCATCCAGGTTTGTTTTATCCTTTTTTTTTAATTAGAGGGGTGCTTATCTCCCTCGATTTCAATTAGTGAAACCAGCTTATTTGTAGTAGACTCTCAAAGCATTTAAACAGGGTGTAAATAATCGTTTTAGGAAAGTGCTTCTGGCGGGATTCTCTCTTTCTCCACAAATTTCCAACATCATATACTTCATATACATAAGACGTCCTACAGCCACGAAGCATGCACGTGCATGCCGCTGGCTAGCTGTGGTTCCAAAATACGTGTAAATTAACTACTAAGCAACACATATAAGGCTGGGGGTTTGCATGCATGCACTCGTGGGCATGCATATCTATGCATGCTTAGATCAGCAAATAGAGCCTGAGGGGAGGCCAAACTTCCGCAGAAGCCGAGCATCGTCTTGATGAAAAGGAGATTGCCATTGGCACCAATATTGAACCTGAAGGCGCTGCACATGCACTTAGCGGCGTCAGTGCTTGAGAGTCCAGCGATCGGTTGGCAACACTGTAGCTTAGCCATCCCCGGGTTGGAAATCAGGTCGCCCAGGTTAAGTTTAATGCACACTGAGAGGTAAATTATGTTTATTGGGCATTACCGCCGGGTGAAGGTGGTGTTGGTACCACGGTTGGTGCCGGAGGTGGCGTTGGTGCCACAGTGGGTGGTGGCGGTGCCATTGGGGACACTGTGGGTGTCGACGATAGTGTTGGAGACACCGTGGGTGCTGGCGATGGTGTTGGGGTAATGATTGGTGCCAGGGATGGTGTTGGGGATGCCATGGGTGCCGATGATGGTGTGGGTGGTGGTGTTGGAGCTACAATCGGTGACGGCACTACCGGGCCTGGTGTTGGGGCTGGGACTGAGGCCTGGGCCTTGGCAGAAGCCAAGAGCATACAATGTTGGAAATTCTTCAGGAAACACACACGCAATTTACCTGTGGACGCACACTACATGGGGGAGACGCACGCACACAGAAAAAACTACTGAACTTACAATCAACACACGCAAGTTTTGTGAAGCGTAACGACAGCTCATTTTCTCTTTGTTCTATTATTCTCATATCCCCAATGAAACAAACTGGTTACAATGTTTTTTCATAGCAACAATATGACATGTAATTAACCTCCCCATTAACTCATTCAAGCAGGCCACTATCTCCACTACATGCACTAGCTCCACTACATGCACTATCTAATTACTCTTTTAACTAAATGACATGCAAATTCAATCTTGATTATTCCTAACAATCTCCCCCTAATCAAGATGGCTTCACAGCAGTGCCGATTCGTCGTCGGTATTCACCTCCACAAGATGCGCCTATTCCTCCTCCTTGCGGCATTTGAAAGAAAAATGCCCATAGTTATTGCAGTAGTAGCATCTTACTTTATCATTGTCGAATTTACGATTTCCGCGGCTTCGGCCACTATTGCCATTAGAGCCACCGGGCTCGTCATCTCTATTCTTCGCTGATTGGGCCTTCCACTAGGCGCGCGTTAGGAGATGATGTTTGTCATCGTTGTTGCCGCTCATACCGCGTAGACGCTCCTCATACGCCTTGAGACGACCGATCGCTTCTTCCACCATCATTGTCTTTAAATCTCCAAATTGCTCAATGGTTGAGACAATCTGCAGGTGCTTGCTCGGGACAGTGCGGAGAAGCTTCTTCACGACGTAGCTCTCCTCCATCTTTTACCAAGACTGCGAATCTGGTTGATGAGAGCCGTCAATCTCATGGCGAAGTCGTTCACCAACTCTGTTTCCTTCATGCGCAAACCCTCGAACTCGCTCTTGAGGGTCTGCACGCATGCCTCGTTGACACGGTCGGTGCCGACGTACATCGTCTTGAGCGTGTCCCACGCAACTTTCGTCATCTCTTTTTCGATGAGTAGGAGGAGGGTCTCCTCTGGGACTCCTTGGAAGATGGTCGCAAGGGCCATTTGATCTTTGCGCTCATCAACGTCATCGGTAACAACAACTTTCCAAACACCTTGGACCTTCATAAACACCTTCATCTTGATTTTCCACACCGCGTAGTTGCTCTTGCTAGTATAGGGTATTGAAGAGAGACGCTGCTTTCTCTTCCTAGTACCCTCGACGGACCATCGTTGGTAACGATGGTGCGGCTCGACGTCGCCTCGTCACCAGTGACACCACTTCCCGGAGAGCATGTCATGATCTTGGGCATACACGGATCAAGAACTCAGGCTCTGATACCAATTGTTGGAAATTCTTCATGAAACACACACGCAATTTACCCCGTGGACGCACACTACACGGGGGAGACACACACATAGAAAAAAACTACTGAACTTACGATCAACACACGCAAGTTTTGTGAGGCGTAACGACACCTCGTTTTCTCTTTGTTCTATTATTCTAACATCCTCAATGAAACAAACTGGTTACAATATTTTTTTATAGCTACAATATAACATGTAACCTCCCCACTAACTAAATGGCATGCAAATTCAATCTTGATTATTCCTAACATACGAATCATAGCGAGGAAGAGGGCAGGGGACACTGTCAATTTGGAGGGATGCTCGGTCAGCTCACGCCTTTTCAATATGAACTATGAAGTATTTATAGGCAAACTAGCTAGCATCCCACCGCTCCGTGTCTGTTCAGTTGTTGGTGTTCGCGGGGTAAACCAACCACAGATTGGGAGCAGATGCAAACTTAGCTATTGCAAGCTCAGCAGATTGGGGAACGAACATGGCTGCAAACTCAGTAGTTGCAAGCAAGTACGCGTTTGAGGGGCAGTTGCATTGAGGTCTTTGAAAGTAAAACGAGCGCTGCTAGGCAGGCCATCAAATATCACGCGATTCCCTCCTCTCTCTCGAGAATTTATGCTTGTCCCCGCACCTTGCCTCTAGATCCACATAACCGATCGGAAATCACAGCAACGACCCAACGAGTCCTTAGATCGTGGGGGAGATGCAGTTTTTGTTGAAGCAGAGAAATCCCTGATCGAATACAGAACAACCAGCAGTATATGTACCTTCTTTCGCTATCTCTTTGCTTGGTGCTGCACTACGTTTGATCCACGGGTCGAGCAGCTACAGCTGCTCGTCGTGCAAAGTCCCTCCCCGGTTATCTATGGTGCAGGGCGTGTGCCCGACCTCTCCAACTGTGCACACTAGTCTGCGACCTATCGACGACGCATGCTGCCGAGTCTTCCTGTCAGCAACTAGCGTGTACGGAATGAAGAAATAGGTATCCGACATTATCTGTGTCTACCGCTGACTCCGAGAAAAAAAAACGGAATAGGATACATGATGAGCGATATCCGTTCGTATCCGCTCCGATTGCACCCCTAATATAGGAAACTCTGTTGATTTTACATCATTACGTTACCTACATTGAGCATAATGCAAAGTATGTACGGTTTTGAACTCTCCATATTTTCTTATGTGAAATCAAATCATGCTCCTGGTTGACAGCACGAAGGTCATGCGGGATTACTAGAAGTACGATTTGATCGGAATGAGCAACATGGCACATCGATGATTAGAAAGGGTGGAACCGAGGAAGGAGGCCACATGGACAAGAAGGAGGTCATGCGGCCGAGCTGGCTTTGTCAATGGCACTTTGCGAGTCTTACTAAAAAATAGTGTTTTTACAAACTTCACGTCATGACATCATACTACTTATTTTTACTAGAAAAATATGTGGAATTTTGCATAGTTTTTCAACCTCATACCTCCTTAAAGAACGACCAACAAAAAAAACCTCCGCAACAAACAAATTAGCTTCTAATAAATTTTATTCTATCCCAACAATCTACTCCGCTCCTTCAAAATTCCTTTATGTGGCTCCTCATCATCCTCTTCTCATCCCTTCCTCTTCATTGCAAGTAATTTTGTGCTCTGTACTAATTTCACTCATATACATGTGGTACATGTTTTGCATTTCAATCAATTTAAATGACTTGAATGATTTACATTTGATTATGTTAATTTGGTCCTCCCTCATGCCTTTTCCGTTGATCTTCTCGGTGGTTTTGAGTACCATCGCCGTTGTGAGTATTTCAACATATGGTGCACTGTCTCTTTGCATATGACTTCATTGATTTTCTTAGTCTTATGACTATTGTGTCATTTAATTGGTTAGGGGACTATGCTCTATTCATAATTATCTATGTTGGAATTAATTATTGTTTTATATTTATGCATATATAAATTATATAGATAGCAAGTAAGCGAGATGGCAGAGGCACCGTCTTCGCCGTCGCCACCGACACCGCAAATGGCAGAGGCACCGTGTCGGTGTTTTAGAACCGATCTTATGTAAAGATTGTTTGATTCGGGGTGTCTCCACAATTGATCACGCAAACGAAAGAGACACAGGGATTTTTATACAGGTTCGGACCTTCTCAGGTGAGAATAACAACCCTACTCCTGTGTAATGTATTGGGTATCCTGATTACAATCAGTGAAAATACTTGTGCTAATGTTGCTACTGACTGTCTCTCAAAAAAGCCTCCCCGCACTATCTCTAAAAGATACCTATTTATATTATGCTGTTGGGGCAGTTGTCATTCCAGGCATTATTGCGTAATAATGAGAGTAATTACCGGAGTAGTAACCCCCCACGTTGTTCAACGGTTACCAGTCAGAGATAGTGGGGAATTATCCGTAGTTATTTCGGGTATAACTACGTATTTTGACTACTCAGATCTCACTAGTAAATGAGCCTTTTGACGAGTGAACCCAGCTAATTGTGAAGATATCGTAGCAGGGCTAATCGTAACATAACTTACGATTAGGGGGCAGTCGTAGAAAGAACTTACGACTGGTACTGGTCGTAGAAAAGACTTACGACCAGACGTAATCGTAACAGGACTTACGATTACACTATAGTCGTAGAAATACTTACGACTAAGGAGGGGTGGTCGTAGAAGAGCTTACGACCACCTAACTTATTCCTCCCTTATAAAAGGGGTATAACATGTGACGTCATACTATATGATTCTGGAATAATAAAATGAGGATTATCATATCCTCGTCACATCGTCTTCGCCGTCGTCGCCGACGCCGTAGATGACAGAGGCGTCGTCTTCGCTGCCTAATCCATCGACGATAATGATACGGAAGCGAGATGGCAGAGGAGAATCGAAGATGCCTGTGGGCCGACTGGTCATCATGGAGGTTAGTGAGTTTGGGGTCCCTCTGCGTCCCAAGAGCTCAGCGGCGAGATTCTGGACCATGTGCGGGATACTTGCAAGGAAACGGGTCCCCATCACCACACCAAGGTGGAAGGATATGACGAAAGAAGCGAGAGGCACGATGTGGACAAAACTTTTAAAAAAGTTCACTATCCCAGAAGCAGACATGGTACACGTGGAACGGACGGCGATGCTCACGATCGATAAATCATGGAGGACCTTCAAGAGCATTCTTGTCACAAAGTATGTGAACACGGGTCAGACGACCTTCGCGAAGTATGGATTCTTGACGCGAGAAACATGGGACACCTTTGTGGCTATGAAGACGACGGCCGAATTTAATGAGGAAAATGTGGCGCACAAATCTCTCCAGACACGAAACACTCACCCACACAGACTCGGCACCACTGGGACGCGGGTAAATACGAGGAATGGGTGGCGGAGGAGGAGAACGCGTTTCCTGATGTCACAGACCCGTGTTCCCTAGCCTGGTTAAAAGCGAGGGCAAAAGTCTCATCTTCGGGCAACATCTCTTTCACAAACCCGGCAAACCAGGAAGTGTCCTAACGTGTGGTAAATATGTCGAACTACCTAGTTGTTAATAAGTCCATAACTTTATAGTGTCTATAATAACATGATGACCTCTTGCAGCGTGAATTGTCTACCCAAACTTCCCAAGGCGCCTTCCAAGTAGATAGCGAGAAGGATATACTATCTACGGCCCTAGGAAATAAGGAGCACTCGGGTCGCACGTGAGACCTTGGGGGTTAACGTACCTTGAAGTCATGGATTCACAGACGACTACTGCACGTATAGGAGTAGGAAGAGATCCAAGGTCGAGCGCGAGGACCGGTTGGTACAGATGATTAATAAAAAATTTGAAGGAAAGCTAGCAACAATGCAGGATCAAATGAATCAACTCCTGAGCCAATCGCAATCGCAAGCCGCCCCTGTTAATTTGGGAGCCAGTCCTGCTCGACATCGGAGTAACGTCGTGTCCACGCATAATTCTGAACATGACGACGTCCAATTACCGATAGACGACATCAAGGTAATGTACATCTATGGAATGCACCAAAGATAGACCTATAGGACGCCTTAGCTAATTGCGTATCGTTTTGTAGGAGCCGACGGTGTGCAAGCTCCACGTGAGGTTAGTTGGGTCCATTTCTATTGAGGTTGGGCGGGGGATGGTGCATCCATACCAAGAAGGGGCAATGCAGCACGGTGTCCAGGTGGCACAGGGTTATGCCAGGGTGGAGGTGGACATGGTACATGAACATTTCATGGCCGTCCCGCTGGAGATTCGTCCAAACGAAGAGATCACAACACTAGGGGATGCCGTGCACAGTTTTATCCAGTGGCCCAAGAAGAACATCGTTCTGGACCCAGTAGTGCCGCAATCTCAACACGACCATTCCTCTCTAATGGGACTCTCGATGACTCCACCTCATATTTCGCCTCAGAAGGCCACCTTATCGGTTCCCGTGGAGAAGATGCCGAAGGAACAAGAAAAGCGTGCCACCGTATCGGGTCCCGAGTCGTCTCATAGGAAGATGCTACCAATCCTTAAGGCCAAATCGAAATCGACGAACGTTAAGGCACCTCCCAAGTCCGGGATATTCGGGAAGTACATCATCGGAAAACCGTTGTGCTCGACGCAGTATTAGGGCGCGCTGGATATGCTTGTCAGGCTTTGCATGCCTGGTACTTGGAGAAGACCCAAAAGGAGGGGTGCGATACTGGAATCACCGTCAGATACGAGAATAAGCATTTCTTCAACGGGACGAACCACTTCGTCGTGGGCTTCAACGACTTATATGGCCTATTCAACCTCGCTGGCATCGATGCCTAGCTTCTACGATGTTGGACACTGTAAGTGCGTACAATCAAGTTCTACATTCACGTAATACCGATAAATATCACAACTCATTGCTTATGTATAGATACATGATGAAAAATGTCCGGGAATAGAAAGAACCGGTGGGTTTCCTTGACCCACATGTGGTATCGCTGCAAACCATCCAAGCAGACTCGTCATTCATCGAGAAATACATAACGGAGGCATTGCTTCGTCAGCAGAACATGAAGTACATAGTGGTGCCCTACAACGAGGGGTAAGTGTCACTACTTGCTCTACAAATTTCATTTGTACTTTATATGCAGCACGAACTTAGGTTTAATGACTAGAGCGACATACATGAGTAGGTACCACTGGATTCTTTTAGTCATTATACCAAGGAGGAATCATGTGATATACCTTGATTCCCTAATCCGCAGCGACCGCAAGTTCAGCATTCTGAGAGGAATACTCGACATGTATGCTCATTTTCTCCATACATAACTCTATTGTAGTCTTCATTAGTTTGAAATGGCCAATGATAACTTTTTGGAATCATGTAGGTCGTTCATCAACTATGTTGCCAACAAAGGAATATACGATAGAAAGAGCGTCAAACTAACACACATGATGAAATTTCCGGTACGTGCTATAACACGATAATCCTATATCATACTTCATAATAACGCGTCTCGAACTGATATATGTAATTCTATTTTTGCAGTGCCACCAACAAAAAAATGATGAGTTATGTGCAATCTACGCTTGCTATCATATGGAGCAAATCATTAGAGCTAGGAAGAAGGATCCTGAGGTTTGTGAATCTCGAAATAATTATTTTCTAATTATAAATTTAAATATATATGCTTACCACTTTACTCTTGCTAGCAACAGGTCTTGATTATAGAATTAGATGGACTCTTTACGAATGAGATCAAGGGCATTCGAGAGAAGCTATGCGGCTTTATCATATATCGAGATAATTAAAGACACCGGAGAATTTCACTCCGTCGCCGACCCAGAGCATCACCCCGCTGACACCTCTCAACCACCTTCAAATAATTGACTCAATTGTAATCCAATTTATTTTATAACAATACTTGAACAAATGCGATCTTTTGTAATTTATTTTGAGTAATGATCAGTTTGAGTTTGTCAACAATTGATTATCTGTGATGTATCTGTAAATGTATCTGTTTTTCTGCATGCTTGTTTTCAGAGGGCATGGCTAGCAATTCCTGAGGCTAACCAAAAATCAGTAAAAATATAGTTAGTGTAATGAACTATCACAGACAGTTTTTGTATTAAACCCGTCTGTGAAGGCTAGTATCATAGACGGTTCTATACACGAACCGTCTGTGAAGGCATATATATTCTCTAAAAGGATAGACAAGAACTTCGTTTGAAAAGAATATCAAGAATACAAGATAGTACTTTATTGTTAATCTCACAATTTCTACCTGTGCCACAACCCTGTGTCGATATGCATTAATTAAGCTAACCATTTCCGAGAGGACTATCACAATTAGTATAGATTTTTCCGACAGGCCTATTGCACATCCCTTCAATAACCATACTAAGATATATTTTGTGCTCCGGTGTGGCTCTTGACCAAACATGGCCGGCCTCTTGGAATTAAATATTACTGTTGGAAAAGGCTGCAGCTGTTTGTAGTGCTTGTAAATTGTAGTCAACTGATGCCTGAACGTGGGCTCCTGGACATTCGGAGTCATCTCGAATTCTCGACCAACTTAGTTTTAGAGCATGTACAATGGACTTATGTCAGCTGTCTATAGCCTCTGCCATGTAGGTTTTTTGCTGACGTGGATGAAAGAGAATGAAGAGAGAGAAAGATGCTGTCTACAATCATGTAGTCGACTGTAGCATTAGAAACAAGAAAAAACATTAAAAGATTGTGTGTTGACTACAATCTTATAGCCGACTGTATCACCAGAACTATTGTATGAGCTGTAGTGTTGTCTATAAGTGACATGGGGAGTTGTTATAGACAGCAGCTGTCTGTACCATTATACATACCCTTAAAGCAGATGGTACATGCGTGCATGCTTGTTGGCTACTCAATCTGCCGTTCCGGGGTTGGATATGTGTAAGCTCGATGTTAAGCACAACGATTTCGACTGTCGCCGCATCAGATCTATGATATCTGCTCATGCTATATATGGCAGAGTATGTAACTATATACAAGAGGTATCAAATAAGAACTTAAAATTTAAAGAAGAATCACAAACCATTGATAGTTAGTGTCGAGTATGAAACGACCCTATTTCTGGGACCGTCAAACTTTTCACAACCGCTCAGGATGTGCGGTTATGAAGTAAGAAATAGCATCATAAGCAAACTTTCGATTACAATAAAAGCCAAACTTTTATTACACATAGTTAAGGTTTAACAGCCGGTTTTAACACTGACACGGACATCCAACCCTAAAATCAATATATTACAAGATAAAATAACTTTCAAACCATAGGCACGCTTGAGCGTGACCGAGACCTAATACCAGCAATCATTGCCATCCAGAGGTTCACCAAAACCTTTCTCATTAAGATTCTTAAAGCTTTCCTATGTTTCCTCTGTAGTTGATTTAGCAAGAATGAGTACACAACCGTACTCACCAAGTCACATGGAAAAGCTAATTAACTACATACTAGTAGTTCAATGATTTGTTTTGGGTTGACCATATCAGGTATATGTGGATGCATCATTTGAGTTAAAATAATTTATCTTTAAAACAGTAAAATCATACTAATATAACCTCAGGGGTTTACTCAACAATTGTAATTACCATCTTAACATCTCAAAACCTCTACTTATGACTGATATATTGTAATCACCCACGAACATAGCTTAATTAACAGAAAGCACGGCGTATTCGAATACATTAATTAATTGTAATCTGCAGAGTTGTCCAACTTTACCGACAAGATATATACCTCAAACTCATACTGTCATACAATATAAACGCAACATGATAACGTGCGACTTGAGTCGAGATAACGTAGCTTTTTCACTGCTCAACCTTTCTAGCCTCTACCCGATAGGTCCTTGAACAATACAGCCATCGGGAAATCACTGGCCAATGGTGAAATACGCGGTCCGACGTTGATTGTTCCTACCGTTGTGTGGTTCAGCAAGTGTCCTAACCGGGCCACTCCTGACTCACCACAAACCGCGGCTGCTATACTTACGTGAAGTGCTGAAGTTTCATGCATGTGAGCAAGGAAGACACTCAAGAGGTGAAGGAACACTGCAAGTAAATTAAAGAGCCACATAAAAATTCGGAAATAGTAACACACTTGTACCTGGTATATGTTTCATTAGCACTCTTAAATCTTCAACATGTGTAACACAAGCTGACTCCCATTTAGTTATGATAGTATAGTAGAACACGCTAGTGTAGAGACAACACAATCACATAAATGGCAACTTATTCATAAGACGTCGCACAGCCACGTACGATGCATGCACATGCATGCCGCTAGCGAGCTGTGGGTCCAAAATACGAGTAAATTAACTACTAGTGATAAGCAACACATAAGGTTGCGCGTTTCCATGCATGCACTAGTGGGAGCAATTGAAGCCCAGAGGGAGGCCAATCTTGCCGCAGAGGTTGAGCATCGCCTTGATGAAAATGAGATTGCCTTCGACACCAATATTGAACTTGAAGGCGCTGCACAGGCACTTAGCGGAGTCGGTGCTTGAGAGTCCAGCGATCGGTGTGCAACACTGTTTCTTAGACATATTCGGGTCGCGCATCAGGTCGCCCAGGTTAAGTTTAACACACACTTTGAGGTCGATTAGGTTTATTGGGCACTGACCGCCGGGTGGTGGTGGTGGTCTTGGTGCCACGCTCGGTGTTGGAGGTGTCGTTGGGGACACAGTGGGTGGTGGCAGCGGCGGGGACCTGGTCGGTGTCGGAGGCGGCGTTGGCGGTGGAGTTGGGGTCACAATGGGTGCCGGAGGCGGCACTGGGGACACGACCGGTGTAGGAGGTGGTGTTGGCGTCGGTGCCGGCGATGGTGTTGGCGGTGCAGTCGGGGACACAGTGGGTGCCGGTGGTGGTGTTGGTGACACAATAGGTGCCGAAGGTACTGGTGTCGGCGTTGGCGTCGGTGCCGGCGATGGTGTTGCGCGGTGCGATCGGGGACGGTGCGATCGGGGACACAGTGGGTGCCGGCGATGGTGTTGGCGGTGCAGTCGGGGACACAGTGGGTGCCGGTGATGGTGTCGGGGACACAGTGGGTGCCGGCGATGGTGTTGGTGGTGGAGTCGGGGACACAGTGGGTGCCGGTGGTGGTGTTGGTGACACAATCGCTGCCGGAGGTGGTGTCGGTGGAGGCACCGGTGCGGTGATGGTGTTGGCGATGGAGTTGGGGACACGATCGGTGCTGGCGGTGGTGTCGGAGGAGGTGTCGGTGTTGGCGGTGGAGTCGGGGACACAGTGGGTGCCGGCGGTGGTGCTGGAGCTAGACATGAGCTGGGATAACGACCCCCGCGGACAGGCGCCAAGACCAAAAGAATCAGTGCGAGGGAAAGGGCACCGGAAGATACGGACTTGGAAGCCATGGTTGCGGATGTTGGTGCCTTTAAAGGTATGGAACTATGAAGTATTTATAGGCAGCTAGCATGCAATTTGTTGGTGCAGCGTACCTTCAATCGCTTCGCAAGTTTCTCAGAAGGGTAATTACTGTTCGCGTACATATTACAGAGTAAACGCTCGATCGCTAGTTATATATTCAACAGACGCAACGTGGGCTCTTGGACATTTGGAGTGATCTAAGACTTTGCTGGGTGCAAAACTAGCCGTGCATGCATGTATCCATGTCCATGCGCGCAAGCTACTAATTGAACTCGTGTATGAAAGATCGGCCGTTGCGCGGTTTGGAGAACGTCAGAACAATGTGCGCGTGCGCCTAACTCAGACGGTACATATGCATTAAAGTACAGTGACATGCTTTACGGTATGGTTTCTATCCGAAATGAATAGTCTAGATCAAGAGCTAAAACACCAAATAAAACAGTAAAATTGCCACAGTTTCACTGCAGAAAACCTGCGATGTTTCTATAAAGCTAGCTACAGTGCTACTGTAGAGTACTGTTACGGTAGAGAATCTGGGTAGGGGTGGGACTGGGGCAGGTTGGCCAAATGGATCACCGATCCACACCGAAAATTTTGGCCAAATGGGCCAGAGATTCAATCCAAAAGAAATTTCGGCCAAATGGCCCAGTAACCTAACGATCCAACGGAGCGAGCGGGTCGACCCTAACCTTCACTCTAAGCCTCCTCCCCAATCCCCCTCTATCCTCCACACAGACACCGACGAGGATCACGGTGTGCGTGAGTCCGATGCCCACCTACAACATCGCCACAGGTGCACGTAGCCACTCGGCTACGTACGAGCGGGAGGAGGAGACAGAGCGACTGGGCATCTGACAAGATGAGGATGCGTTGGGGAACTCGCTGGTCCCTTGAATCCTCACGCCGACCACACTCCTCCATCGCGCCGAGTCTCCTTCCCCTGTGCCACCGCCTTCTCCGCCCCTGGCGGCACCCCTCCGCCTCCCCCGTGCAACTTCTCGCCCTCCCCTGGGCCACCCTTTCTTTGACCCCAGCGGCGCCCCACCGCCTCCCACCACGCCGCTCGCCGCCGCCTCCCACGCTGCCCCTCTATGTTCCGCGTGCCGCCGCCTCGCCTTCCCCATGCCATCGTAGCAAGGACAAATCCGGTGGGAAAATTACTAGGGACGCCTATATCCGGTGGCGCGTGGCGTGCACAGAGGAGATGGGATGGGAGGCGACGGCGCAAGGAGGCAGTGGGGGAGCACCAATAGGAGGAGGAAGCGAAGGGCAGTGGTTGGCGGTGAGATCCGCCGACGCCGGCGTTGGATCGGGTGGCGGCCGAACGTGAATAAGGAGGAGCAATAGACAGAGGCGGCGATGAGTGAGCCTGGAGATAGAGACAAGAGAGAAGGGAGAGGGAGGGAGAATACAGAGGAGTAGCAGAGCCTTGACATGGCTGCTCTGTAAAGGACTAAAGGTTTATCCTAATGATCCAGTGGATCATTAGGGCCATGGCAGCCCAATCAAAAGGGCTGACCCCTTAATCCCTTCTTAAGCCATGGGTCTCATGCGGCAAAGCCGGGTCAGACCGGACCGACCCACGCCCACCCCTAAATCTGCGTCCTTGTTGTATATCTCATAGTCCATGTTTCCCTAGAAAGTATACATACTATGTGGTATGGTTGTAATCTAGGTGATAAACAATTGGCATCGTCGTTGAGGAGTTTGTGAAGTAAACTCTCAGTTTTGCAAATTATTGGATTGATGTAAGACTTCACGTGGTCTGGCCAGCCCTAGGGGCGGTCTGACTGACAATGGGCGGTGGTCAGACCGGCGGTGCAAGTATGTGCCAAATGGACATCGAACACCTGTGTGGGAGTGTCTGGCGTTGTGTTCGCATCAGGTGCTATTGAAAATAGAGATTGGACGTGAAACTAGATAGAGATTAACTGAAAAGTCCACAGAGGAGTGTTTTCTTGAAATGGAAAACAGTCTGACTGGCCACTACATGGCGGATAGACCAGTCCCCTGTTTTCGAGGAGCACGGTAAGACCACCCTGGTAGTGACGGTCTGACCAGCCATGGAGGTTTCAGGCACAGTGAGCTGTGCTGATTTTGGGAATTGGCCAAAGTTTATAGAATTAGTGCATGTGTGTTGCATGATGCATGTTTTGGCTAATGGGCGTCAAGTTGCGAAGAACTTGTGCCATGACGCTCGATGAGTTAAGAATGCCGAGCGAATGGGGCCAGACAATGAAGAGGTGCGACTCAGTAGTGCGCACGTGGCTTAGGCGGATAACTCAACACAACGAGCTGGCGGCCCAGGTGATGAGGTGAAGGGCGGTGAAGTCGCGCTTGATCTGCTTGGTCTTCAAATGCGCGCAGCGGTTCTGGATTCTGGAACTAGACGGTGACCTGGCGCGGGTGGACGCGGAGGTCGCGCACGATGCAGGCCTTGCGTTCAACGTCCAGTCGCTGCTTCTTCCCTCCGAGCCCGCACACGCTGCGCCCCCCTCGTCATACACCCCCACGATTACATCGTCGGGCTACGAGCGAGGGAGGTTGATGGGGGAGAGGGAGGCGTCGGGAGTGGAATGGGGGGTGGCGACCATTGGAGAGGGAGGCCGATGGGGGAGAGGAAGGCATCGGGAGTGGACTGGGGAAATGGAGAGGAGAGGTCGGCCTTTGGATAGGGAGATGGTGAGGGGAGGTCATCCGTTGGAGAGGGAGTTGGAGATGGAGAAGGGAGGCCAGCCATTGGAGAGGGAGGCATCGGGGAGTGGACTAGGGGATGGAGGGGTGAGCCGGTCAGTGGAGAGGGAGGTGTGGCCGCGTGGGGAGATGGTCGTTGGGGCAATGGAGTAGTAAATCGGTCGTTGTACATTTTACGTTGTATGACCAGTACTGCGCTCACTGCCTATAGCGTGCTAGCTAGATAAATTAATAGCGTCTCTCCTAGTTTCGGAGAAACCAGAACAGGAGCACTCATAAGATGCCTCTTGACATCCTCAAAGGCAGTGTTAGCCTCTTCTGACCACTCGAAACCCTCGTGTTTCCTTAGAAGTTTGAAGAAAGGTAGTCATTTTTCTCCCAGGCGTGCGATGAAATGACTTAAAGCTGCCATGCATCCTGTGAGTTTCTAGATTTCTTTTTTCGTGGTCGGAGGGCGCATTTGCACGATGGCCTTTATCTTTTCAGAATTTGCTTCGATTCCTCCTGTAGAGACCAGGAATCCAAGAAACTTTCCTGAAGAGACTCCGAACACACACTTCTCAGGATTGAGTTTCAAGTAGTGCTTTCTGAGATTGTCGAATGTTTCTTGCAGGTCAGTGATGTGATTAAGTCATTTGATGCTTTTTACGACTATATCGTCAACATAGCCTTCCAAATTTTGGCTTAATTGAGGCGCAAAAAGTCGCTTGCATCAAACACTGAAAAGAAGCTCCGGCATTTTTTTAAACCAAATAGCATTTTGACGTAGCAAAATATACCAAATGGTGTAATAAACACGGTCTTTTCTTCATCTTCTCGACACATATTGATCTAGTGGTAACCAGAATATGCATTTAGAAAACTTAACATTTCACAACCAGCGGTAGAATCAACCAACTGACCGATACGAGGTAAAGGAAAATCATCTGCGTTTGTCACTCCGGGCACGATTCCACGAAATGGGTATCGTACCGGTCTTACCTTAGTCCTGGGTACCTATATCTCGTCCAGGGCACTCGTAAACAGAATGTTTAATGAGCTACCACCATCAACTAACACTCAATTTACTCGATAGTTGTTGATGGTGGGTTCGACCACGATCAGAAAACGACCTGATCGAGTCGAAGGGATCGGGTAGTCACCCTTCTCAAAAGAGATGGTGACTTTCGACCATTTCGGCATCTTATTGACAAGAGGAGAGTCAAAGGGTTTACCTCACGTTCAACATCTTTAAGCTATCATCTTGACTTGTATGCCGATGATCCCCCATAGATGTGGTCGATGGTTTGCTGCGGATCTTGAAACAACATCTCCTCATCGTCGTCTGACTCCTTTCGACCACTCGTTTGACCTACCTGTTCAAGAGTAGGAAGCGACCCTTGCCGGAATAATAGTCCTCGAGTTTCGAAGAAAATCCGCGATTAGAAAGATCGTGTCCTTTCTTTTATGGAAAGGACACCACCTAGACTTATCGTTCTTTCGATCGGGGCGCTTACCTTTGCCTCGATCGGAGTTTTGTTTGGAACTACGTGGCTCCTTGTTGCTTACGGCCAAGACCTCCTTGGAATCACTGGCTTGAGCCTTTTTGACCCTTCGCCTTGTTCTTGGATTTCTTGGCCTTTTTGTCTTTCTTCTCACCACTTTCGCTTCTCTTGAGGTACGTTGTCCTCTCGATCAATGGTGTTGTTCCACTCGACCGCTTCAGTAGTAGTCGCGTATCGATCGGCTCGAAGAGTTCGACCACAATGGCATGAGGGTTCAAAGCAATATCCTCTGTTATCCTTCTACTACGGACTCCTTGCTTGAAGGCTCTGATAACAGATGAGTGAAAAACCACCGGAATTGAATTACGAACCTGCCTAAAGTGCCTAATGAATTGACGCATAGTTTTGTGGTCATTCTGTCTCATCCGGTGCAGGCCGTCCTCCTTTCCAAGGCAATTGTAGGTGCCCTGGAAGTTCGCCAGCAGAAGGTCGTAGAGGTGTTGCCATGAGTAGATCGACTCGAGTGGCTGGTTTAGTAGCCACGATCGAGCAGACACTTCAAGCACAGTTGGAAGGTAATTCACCATTACATGCTCTCCTCCTCCTACTGCTCGGATAGCTGTTGTGTAGATCTGAAGGAATTTAATGGGATTTTGAGATCTATCGAATTTCTCCATGTTCACTGGTCGAAACTGTGGCGGCCAGCGAACTGCTCAGAGGTCAGGCGAGAACGCCCGGCATCCGGTAATAACTTCTTGATGCCTTCTTTGCAGGAAAGAAGGGTTGACGTCACCCGGTGATTGTACTCGACGATACCCGGTCATTGGTGGACTTGACCTATAATAGGCCTTAGTCTTATGAGGAAAATACTCCTTGTATTCCGTCTGCTGCTGCAGATTTCCGCCCCTAAGTGATGAGCGATCACCTCTCTTGGGAGCTTGTTGAACTTCAGACGTTCGAGGAGCCTTCCTCAAGTCAGGAGAGTCAATGGAGTTTTACCTTGCGTTCAACAGCTTTAAGTTGTCGCCTTGATTCGTATGCCGATGATCCCCCATAGATGTGGTCGTTGGTGTGCTGCGGATCTTGAAACAACATCTCCTCATCGCCGTCTGAGTCCTTTCGACCACTCATTTGACCTATCTGTTCAAGAGTAGGAAGCAGCCCTTTGCCGGAATAATAGTCCTCGAGTTTTCATAGGAAAACCCGGTAGTTGTGAAGATTGTGTCCTACCTTTTTATGGAAAGGACACCACCTAGGCTTATCGTTCTTCCGATCGGGCGCTAACCTTTGCCTCGGACGGAGTTTTGTTTGGAACTACTCGGCTCCTTGTTGCTTACGACCAAGACCTCCTTGGAACCACTAGCTTGAGGCTTTTGACCGTTCGCCATGTTCTTGGATTTCTTGGCCTTATTGTCTTTCTTCTTACCACTTTCGCTTGTCTCTTGAGGTACGTTGTTCTCTCGATCGATGGTGTTGTTCCACTCGACCGCTTCAGCAGTAGTCGCATATCGATCAGCCATCTTGAAGAGTTCGGCAACAGTGGCAGGAGGGTTCCAAGCGATGTCCTCCGTTATCCTTCTGCTACGGACTCCCTACTTGAAGGCTCTGATAACAGATGAGTCAGAAACCTCCGGAATTAAATTACGAACCTGACTAAAGTGCCTGATGAATTGACGCAGAGTTTCGTGGTCATTCTGTCTCATCCGGTGCAGGTCGTCCTCCATTCCAGGGCAACCGTAGGTGCGTTGGAAGTTCGCCAGTAGAAGGTCGTAGAGGAGTTTCCATGAGTAGATCGACTCGAGTGGCTGGTTTAGTAGCCACGATCGAGCAGACACTTCGAGCACAGTTGGAAGGTAATTCGCTATTACATGTTCTCCTCCTCCTATTGCTCGAACAGCTGTTGTGTAGATCTAAAGGAATTTAATGGGATTTTGAGATCCATTGAATTTCTCCATGTTCACTGGTCGAAACTGTGGCGGCCAATGAGGTCAGGCGAGAACTCCCGACATCCGGTAATAACTTCTTGAATCCTTCTTTGCAGGAAAGAAGGGTTGGCATCACCCGGTGATCGTACTCGACGATACCCGGTCACAGGTGGACTTGACCTATAATAGGCCTTAGTCTTATGAGAGAAATACTCCTTGTATACTGTCTGCTGCTACAGATTTCTGCCCCTGAGTGATGAGCGATCACCTCTCCTGAGAGCTTTGACGAGGATCTAATAATCCTTATTTTATTATTCCATAATCATGTAATATGACGTCACATAGTATACCCCTTAATATTATAAGGGAAGAGCAAGTCAGGTAGTCGTAAGTTCTTTTACGACTACCCCCTAGTCGTAAGCACTTCTACGACTATAGTGTAATCGTAAGTCCTGCTACGATTACGTCCGGTCGTAAGTCTTTCTACGACCAGTACCCAGTCGTAAGACTTTCTACGACTACCCCCCTAGTCGTAAGTTCTGCTATGATTAGCTCTGCTACGACTTCCTCACGACCAACTGGGTCCACTTGCCAGAAGGCCCATTTAATGGTGAGAATCCAAGCAGTCAAAATACGTAGTTATGCCTGACATAACTACAGATAATTCTTCCACTATCTCTGACTGATAACCGTTTGACAGCATGGGGAGGTTACTACTCCAGCAATTACTATCATTATTACGCAATAATGAGCGACTAATTAGCCTGGAACGACAACAGCCATCACTGCGTAGTATAAATAGGTATCTTTTAGAGATAGAAAGGAGATACCTTTTTGGAGGACAATGAGTAAGACCCTCTGCTGATTGTAATCCAGATAACCAATACAAGATACACAGGAGTAGGGTTGTTATTCTCACTAGAGAAGGCCCGAACCTGTATAAAAATCCCCGTGTCTCTTTCGTCTGCGTGATCAATTGTGGAGACCTCCTGAATCAAACAATCTTTACGTAAGATCGGTTCTAAAACACTGACAAGCTTGTTGATCTTTAGACGTTCGAGGAGCCTTCCTCAAGTTAGGAGAGCGACATGATTTACGATCACGTCGATCTCCGTGCAATGAGTTGCTCGAACGACTGACAGATGATGGAGTCGTACTGCTACAACTTCCGGAAAGATGTCGGCGAGGATGCTCAAGTTTTGCCATCGTGCTCTGAAGCCTTCGTGCGATCTCTTCAGCAAAGAGGTCGTAGCCTAGCGCTCGAGCGAGCTCCTGAGTTGGATTCTCGAGCAAGTCATTGATGTGCTAGAGTTCCTGAGCTTTCTCTGACTGGTACTGAGCGCGCCTAGGAAGATTTTTCTGGGCCACTATTCTCCTCTGTCGAGTTGTCTCATGATCACCCATATCAAATTTCCTTGAGTTTGTTTCAGTGGAGTGCGAGTATGTTGAGGATTTCCTGCACACTCATCAGGGTGTTCACCCTGTTCATTGCCAGCGGTGCTCTTGCCATTGCCACGAGGGGACGTAGTGTGTGCTCATCGGGGAGCGTCGTGAGCCCTACCTCTGGGAGAATGATCATTATCAAAGGGAAGAACGAAGACCTCCCGTTGAGGACCTCCACTTGCGCTCGAGGCCTCCTCGCTTGAGGAGTAGTCGAGAGACACCATCTAGCAACTTGGAGTAAACCCCTCCAGGAAGGGGAACTCCTGGTTATAACCGTCTCTGTTCGCAGGTGTGCCCTGCAATGAGTGGTGGAACTTGCAGGAAAAGCATGTTTGATCCCCTCCTCTGCGGGGTTAGCCGAAGAGATAGGACCACCAGGTGTCGATGAAGCTCCGAAATGATGACTACCAGAACTTGCCTCGCCAGGTCGGACTACCTTAAGGGGACTTGAACACTCGGAGTGAAAACTCTCGTTGCGTTGCAAGTCTGCCTTGTGGTAGTCCTATTTGTGGTCAGCTTGACCCTTGCCCCCACTGGCATCCATGTCGATGTCTGTGTAATCGGCCTAGTCAAACCAGCTCTCCTCGTTCCACTCTCCTGCTATGAAAGCATCAAAGAGAAAAGAGATACTGCAATCAGATATAATTTGAATATACAATATATACCCTCTAAAAGGATAGACATGAACTTCGTTTGAAAAGAATATCAAGAATACAAGATAATACTTTATTGTTAATCTCATGATTTCTACTTGTGCCACAACCCTGTCGATATGCATTAATTAAGCTAACCATTTCCGAGAGGACTATCACAATTAGTATAAATTTTTCCGACAGGCCTATTGCACATCCCTTCAATAACCATACTAAGATATATTTTGTGCTCCGGTGTGGCTCTTGACCAACATAATCAGCAGGGCTGTCAAGATATAGCCTCATTTTTTATGCCATTACTGTTCATAATGTGTTTGTCAACAGTACTATCGGCCACCATTTTGTTTAACATGGCCGGCCTCTTGGAATTAAATATTACTGTTGGAAAAGGTTGCAGCTGTTTGTAGTGCTTGTAAATTGTAGTCAACTGATGCCTGAACGTGGGCTCCTGGACATTCGGAGTCATCTCGAATTCTCGACCAACTTGGCTTTAAAGCAGATGATGGTACATGCGTGCATGCCTGCTGGCTACTCGTGCGCCGAAAATCTGCCGTTCCGGGGTTGGATATGTGTAAGCTCTATGTTAAGCACAACGATTGCGACTGTCGCCGCATCAGATCTATGATATCTGCTCATGCTATATATGGCAGAGTATGTAACTATATACAAGAGGTATCAAATAAGAACTTAAAATTTAAAGAAGAATCACAAACCATTGATAGTTAGTGTCGAGTATGAAACGATCCTATTTCTGGGACCGTCAAACTTTTCACAACCGCTCAGGATGTGCGGTTATGAAGTAAGAAATAGCATCATAAGCAAACTTTCGATTACAATAAAAGCCAAACTTTTATTACACATAGTTAAGGTTTAACAGCGGTTTTAACAACGACACGGACATCCAACCCTAAAATCAATATATTACAAGATAAAAGAACTTTCAAACCATAGGCACGCTTGAGCGTGACCGAGACCTAATACCAGCAATCATTGCCATCCAGAGGTTCACCAAAACCTTTCTCATTAAGATTCTTAAAGCTTTCCTATGTTTCCTCTGTAGTTGATTTAGCAAGAATGAGTACACAACCGTACTCACCAAGTCACATGGAAAAGCTAATTAACTACATGCTAGTAGTTCAATGATTTGTTTTGGGTTGACCATATCAGGTATATGTGGATGCATCATTTGAGTTAAAATAATTTATCCTTAAAACAGTAAAATCATACTAATATAGCCTCAAGGGTTTACTCAACAATTGTAATTACCATCTTAACATCTCAAAACCTCTACTTATGACTGATATATTGTAATCACCCACGAACATAGCTTAATTAACAGAAAGCACGGCGTATTCGAATACATTAATTAATTGTAATCTGCAGAGTTGCCCAACTTTACCGACAAGATATATACCTCAAACTCATACTGTCATACAATATAAACGCAACATAATAACGTGCGACTTGAGTCGAGATAACGTAGTTTTTTCACTGCTCAACCTTTCTAGCCTCTACCCGGTAGGTCCTTGAACAATACAGCCATCGGGAAATCACTGGCCAATGGTGAAGTACGCGGTCCGACGTTGACTGTTCCTACCGTTGTGTGGTTCAGCAAGTGTCCTAACCGGACCACTCCTGACTCACCACAAACCGCGGCTGCTATACTTACGTGAAGTGCTGAAGTTTCATGCATGTGAGCAAGGAAGACACTCAAGAGGTGAAGGAACACTGCAAGTAAATTAAAGAGCCACATAAAAATTCGGAAATAGTAACACACTTGTACCTGGTATATGTTTCATTAGCACTCTTAAATCTTCAACATGTGTAACACAAGCTGACTCCCATTTAGTTATGATAGTATAGTAGAACACGCTAGTGTAGAGACAACACAATCACATAAATGGCAACTTATTCATAAGACGTCGCACAGCCACGTACGATGCATGCACATGCATGCCGCTAGCGAGCTGTGGGTCCAAAATACGAGTAAATTAACTACTAGTGATAAGCAACACATAAGGTTGCGCGTTTCCATGCATGCACTAGTGGGAGCAATTGAAGCCCAGAGGGAGGCCAATCTTGCCGCAGAGGTTGAGCATCGCCTTGATGAAAATGAGATTGCCTTCGACACCAATATTGAACTTGAAGGCGCTGCACAGGCACTTAGCGGAGTCGGTGCTTGAGAGTCCAGCGATCGGTGTGCAACACTGTTTCTTAGACATATTCGGGTCGCGCATCAGGTCGCCCAGGTTAAGTTTAACACACACTTTGAGGTCGATTAGGTTTATTGGGCACTGACCGCCGGGTGGTGGTGGTGGTCTTGGTGCCACGCTCGGTGTTGGAGGTGTCGTTGGGGACACAGGGGGTGGTGGCAGCGGCGGGGACATGGTCGGTGCCGGAGGCGGCGTTGGCGGTGGAGTTGGGGTCACAATGGGTGCCGGAGGCGGCACTGGGGCCACGACCGGTGTAGGAGGTGGTGTTGGCGTCGGTGCCGGCGATGGTGTTGGCGGTGCAGTCGGGGACACAGTGGGTGCCGGTGGTGGTGTTGGTGACACAATAGGTGCCGAAGGTACTGGTGTCGGCGTTGGCGTCGGTGCCGGCGATGGTGTTGGCGGTGCAGTCGGGGACACAGTGGGTGCCGGCGATGGTGTTGGCGGTGCAGTCGGGGACACAGTGGGTGCCGGTGATGGTGTCGGGGACACAGTGGGTGCCGGCGATGGTGTTGGTGGTGGAGTCGGGGACACAGTGGGTGCCGGTGGTGGTGTTGGTGACACAATCGCTGCCGGAGGTGGTGTCGGTGGAGGCACCGGTGCCGGTGATGGTGTTGGCGATGGAGTTGGGGACACAGTCGGTGCTGGCGGTGGTGTCGGAGGAGGTGTCGGTGTTGGCGGTGGAGTCGGGGACACAGTGGGTGCCGGCGGTGGTGCTGGAGCTAGACATGAGCTGGGATAACGACCCCCGCGGACAGGCGCCAAGACCAAAAGAATCAGTGCGAGGGAAAGGGCACCGGAAGATACGGACTTGGAAGCCATGGTTGCGGATGTTGGTGCCTTTAAAGGTATGGAACTATGAAGTATTTATAGGCAGCTAGCATGCAATTTGTTGGTGCAGCGTACCTTCAATCGCTTCGCAAGTTTCTCAGAAGGGTAATTACTGTTCGCGTACATATTACAGAGTAAACGCTCGATCGCTAGTTATATATTCAACAGACGCAACGTGGGCTCTTGGACATTTGGAGTGATCTAAGACTTTGCTGGGTGCAAAACTAGCCGTGCATGCATGTATCCATGTCCATGCGCTCAAGCTACTAATTGAACTCGTGTATGAAAGATCGGCCGTTGCGCGGTTTGGAGAACGTCAGAACAATGTGCGCGTGCGCCTAACTCAGACGGTACATATGCATTAAAGTACAGTGACATGCTTTACGGTATGGTTTCTATCCGAAATGAATAGTCTAGATCAAGAGCTAAAACACCAAATAAAACAGTAAAATTGCCACAGTTTCACTGCAGAAAACCTGCGATGTTTCTATAAAGCTAGCTACAATGCTACTGTAGAGTACTGTTACGGTAGAGAATCTGGGTAGGGGTGGGACTGGGGCAGATTGGCCAAATGGATCACCGATCCACACCAAAAATTTTGGCCAAATGGGCCAGAGATTCAATCCAAAAGAAATTTCGGCCAAATGGCCCAGTAACCTAACGATCCAACGGAGCGAGCGGGTCGACCCTAACCTTCACTCTAAGCCTCCTCCCCAATCCCCCTCTATCCTCCACACAGACACCGACGAGGATCACGGTGTGCGTGAGTCCGATGCCCACCTACAACATCGCCACGGTGCACGTAGCCACCGGCTGGAGGTACGAGCGGGAGGAGGAGACAGAGCGATCGGGCATCGACAAGATGAGGATCGTTGGGGAACTCGCTGGTCCCTTGAATCCTCACGCGACCACACTCCTCCATCGCGCCGAGTCTCCTTCCCCGTGCCACCGCCTTCTCGCCCGCGCGGCACCCTCCGCCTCCTGTGCAACTTCTCGCCTCCCTAGGCCACCTTTCTTTGACCCAGCGCCCCACCTCCCACCATGCCGCTGCCGCCGCTCCTCCCACGCTGCCCCTCTATGTTCCGCGTCTGCGCCGCCTTCCCATGCCATCGTAGCAAGGACAAATCCGGTGGGAAAATTACTAGGACGCCTATATCCGGTGGCGCGTGGCGTGCACGGAGGAGATGGGATGGGAGGCGATGGCGCAAGGAGGCGTGGGGAGCACCAATAGGAGGAGGAAGGCGGTGGTTGGCGGTGAGATCCGCCGACGCGTTGGATCGGTGGCGGCGAACGTGAATGAGGAGGAGCACAGAGCGAGGCGGCGATGAGTGAGCACGGAGATAGAGACAAGAGAGAAGGGAGAGGAGGAGAATACAGAGGAGTAGCGAGCCTTGACATGGCTGCTCTGTAAAGGACTAAAGGTTTATCCTAATGATCCAGTGGATCATTAGGGCCATGGCAGCCCAATAAAAAGGGTTGACCCCTTAATCCCTTCTTAAGCCATGGGTCTCATGGGGCAAAGCCGGGTCAGACCGGACCAACCCACGCCACCCCTAAATCTGCATCCTTGTAGTATATCTCATAGTCCATGTTTCCCTAGAAAGTATAGAGACTATGTGGTATGGTTCTAATCTAGGTGATAAACAATTGGCATCATCGTCGAGGAGTTTGGGAAGTAAACTCTCAGTTTTGCAAATTATTGGATTGATGTAAGACTTTTCGTGGTCTGGCCAGCCCTAGGGGCGGTCCGACTGACAATGGGCGGTGGTCAGACCGGTGGTGCAAGTATGTGCCAAATGGACATCGAACACCTGTGTGGGAGTGTCTGGGGTTGTGTTCGCATCAGGTGCTATTGAAAATATAG
Source organism: Ampelocalamus luodianensis (assembly GCA_036346255.1). Classification (NCBI taxonomy): domain Eukaryota; kingdom Viridiplantae; phylum Streptophyta; class Magnoliopsida; order Poales; family Poaceae; genus Ampelocalamus; species Ampelocalamus luodianensis. The sequence goes on from CM070622.1 coordinate 14,826,712, forward strand.
ATTGGACGCGAAACTAGATAGAGATTAACTGAAAAGTCCACATAGGAGTGTTTTCTTGAAATGGAAAACAGTCTGACTGGCCACTATATGGCGGATAGACCAGTCCCCTGTTTCCGGGGAGCACGGTAAGACCGCCCTGGTAGCGACGGTCTGACCAGCCACGGAGGTTTCAGGCACAGTGAGCTGTGCTGATTTTGGGAATTGGCCAAAGTTATAGAATTAGTGCATGTGTGTTGCATGATGCATGTGTTTGGCTAACGTGTGTCAAGTTGCGAAGAACTTGTGCCATGACGCTCGATGAGTTAAGAATGCCGAGCGAATGGTCCAGACAATGAAGAGGCGCGACTCAGAAGTGCGCACGTGGCTTAGGCGGATAAATCAACACAACGAGCTGGCGGCCCAGGTGATGAATTGAAGGGCGGTGAAGTCGAGCTCGATCTGCTTGGTCTTCCAATGCGCGCAGCGGTTCTGGATTCAGGAACCAGACGGTGACCTGGCGCGGGTGGAGGCGGAGGTCGTGCACGATGCAGGCCTTGCGTTCAACGTCCAGTCGCTGCTTCTTCCCTCCGAGCCCGCACACGCTGTGCCCTCCTCGTCATACACCCCCACGATGACATCGTCGGGCTACGAGCGAGGGACGTCGATGGGGGAGAGGGAGGCGTCGGGAGTGGAATGGGGGGTGGCGACCATTGGAGAGGGAGGCCGATGGGGTAGAGGAAGGCATCGGGAGTGGACTGGGGATATGGAGAGGAGAGGCTGGCCTTTGGATAGGGAGATGGTGAGGGGAGGTCATCCATTGGAGAGGGAGATGGAGATGGAGAATGGAGGCCAGCCATTGGAGAGGGAGGCATCGGGGAGTGGACAGGGGGATGGAGGGGTGAGCCGGTTAGTGGAGAGGGAGGTGTGGCCGCGTGGGGAGATGGCCGTTGGGGCAATGGAGTAGTAAATCGGTCGTTGTACGTTTTCACATTGTATGACCAGTACTGCGCTCACTGCCTGTAGCGTGCTAGCTAGATAAATTAATAGCGTCTCTCCTAGTTTCAGAGAAACCAGAACAGGAGCACTCATAAGATGCCTCTTGACATCCTCAAAGGCAATGTTAGCCTCTTCTGACCACTCGAAACCCTCGTGCTTCCTTAGAAGTTTGAAGAAAGGTAGTCATTTTTCTCCGAGGCGTGCGATGAAATGATTTAAAGCTGCCATGCATCCTGTGAGTTTCTAGATTTCTTTTTTCGTGGTCGGAGGGCGCATTTGCACGATTGCCTTTATCTTTTCAGGATTTGCTTCGATTCCTCGTGTAGAGACTAGGAATCCAAGAAACTTTCCTGGAGAGACGACGAACACACACTTCTCAGGATTGAGTTTCAAGTGGTGCTTTCTGAGGTTGTCGAATGTTTCTTGTAGATCAGTGATGTGATTAAGTCATTTGATGCTTTTTACAACTATATCGTCAACATAGCCTTCCAAATTTTGGCTTAATTGAGGTGAAAAAGTCGCTCGCATCAGATGCTGAAAAGAAGCTCTGGCATTTTTTTAAACCAAATAGCATTTTGACGTAGGAAAATATAACAAATGGTGTAATTAACGCGGTCTTTTCTTCATCTTCTCGACACATATTGATCTAGTGGTAACCAGAATATGCATTTAGAAAACATAACATTTCACAACTAGCGGTAGAATCAACCAACTGACCGATACGAGGTAAAGAAAAATCATCTGCGTTTGTCACTCCGGGCACGATTCCACGAAATGGGTATCGTACCGGTCTTACCTTAGTCCTGGGTACCTGTATCTCGTCCAGGGCACTCGTAAACAGAATGTTTAACGAGCTACCACCATCAACTAACACTCGATTTACTCGATAGTTGTTGATGGTGGGTTCGACCACGATCAGAAAACGACATGGTCGAGTCGAAGGGATCGGGCAGTCACCCTTCTCAAAAGAGATGGTGACTTCTGACCACTTCGGCATCTTATTGACAAGAGGAGAGTCAAAGGGTTTACCTCACGTTCAACAGCTTTAAGCTGTCATCTTGACTTGTACGCCGATGATCCCCCATAGATGTGGTCGATGGTTTGCTGCGGATCTTGAAACAACATCTCCTCATCGCCGTCTGACTCCTTTGACCACTCGTTTGATCTACCTGTTCAAGAGTAGGAAGCGACCCTTCTTTGGAATAATAGTCCTCGAGTTTAGAGGAAAATCGCGATTACAAAGATCGTGTCCTTTCTTTTTATGGAAAGGACACCACCTAGACTTATCGTTCTTTCGATCGTGGCGCTTACCTTTGCCTCGATCGGAGTTTTGTTTGGAACTACGTGGCTCCTTGTTGCTTACGGCCAAGACCTCCTTGGAACCACTGGCTTGAGCCTTTTTGACCCTTCGCCTCTTTCTTGGATTTCTTGGCCTTTTTGTCTTTCTTCTCACCACTTTCGCTTCTCTCTTGAGGTACGTTGTCCTCTCGATCGATGGTGTTGTTACACTCGACCGCTTCAGTAGCAGTCGCGTATCGATCGGCTCGAAGCGTTTGGCAACAGTGGCATGAGGTTTCAAAACGATATCCTCTGTTATCCTTCTGCTACGGACTCCTTGCTTGATGGCTCTGATAACAGATGAGTCAAAAACCTCCGGAATTGAATTACGAACCTGCTTAAAGTGCCTAATGAATTGACGCAGAGTTTTGTGGTCATTCTGTCTCATTCGGTGCAGGTCGTCCTCCTTTCCAGGGCAATTGTAGGTGCCCTAGAAGTTCGCCAGCAAAAAATCGTAGAGGTGTTGCCACGAGTAGATCGACTCGAGTGGCTGGTTTAGTTGCCACGATCGAGCAGACCCTTCAAGCACAGTTGGAAGGTAATTCACCATTACATGCCCTCCTCCTCCTACTGCTCGGATAGCTGTTGTGTAGATCTGAAGGAATTTAATGGGATTTTGATATCCATCGAATTTCTCCATGTTCACTGGTCGAAACTGTGGCGACCAGCGAACTGCTCGGAGGTTAGGCGAGAACGCCCGGCATCCGGTAATAACTTCTTGATGCCTTATTTGTAGGAAAGAAGGGTTGACTTCACCCGGTGATTGTACTCGACGATACCCGGTCATAGGTGGACTTGACCTATAATAGGCCTTAGTCTTACGAGGAAAATACTCCTTGTATTCCGTCTGCTGCTGCAGATTTCCACCCCTAAGTGATGAGCGATCACCTCTACTGGGAGCTTGTTGAACTTCAGACGTTCGAGGAGCCTTCCTCAAGTCAGGAGAGTCAATGGAGTTTACCTCGTGTTCAACAGCTTTAAGTTGTCGCCTTGATTCGTATGCCGATGATCCCCCATAGATGTGGTCGCTGGTGTGCTGCGGATCTTGAAACAACATCTCCTCATCGCCGTCTGATTCCTTTCGACCACTCGTTTTACCTATCTGTTCAAGAGTAGGAAGCGGCCCTTTGCCGGAATAATAGTCATCGAGTTTTTATAGCAAAACCCGGTAGTTGCGAAGATCGTGTCCTACCATTTTATGGAAAGGACACCACCTAGGCTTATCGTTCTTCCAATCGGGGCGCTAACCTTTGCCTTGGACGGAGTTTTGTTTGGAACTACGCGACACCTTGTTGCTTACGACCAAGACCTCCTTGGAACCACTGGCTTGAGGCTTTTGACCGTTCGCCATGTTCTTGGATTTTTTTGGCCTTTTTGTCTTTCTTCTTACCACTTTCACTTGTCTCCTGAGGTACGTTGTCCTCTCGATCGATGGTGTTGTTCCACTCGACCGCTTCAGCAGTAGTCGCGTATCGATCAGCCATCTTGAAGAGATCGGCAACTGTGGCAGGAGGGTTCCAAGCGATGTTCTCCGTTATCCTTCTGCTACGGACTCCCTACTTGAAGGCCCTGATAACAGATGAGTCAAAAACCTTCGGAATTAAATTACGAACCTGACTAAAGTGCCTGATGAATTGACGCAGAGTTTCATGGTCATTCTGTCTCATCCGGTGCAGGTCGTCCTCCATTCCAAGGCGATCGTAGGTGCCTTGGAAGTTCGCTAGTAGAAAGTCTCAGAGGTGTTGCTAGGAGTAGATCGACTCGAGTGGCTGGTTAAGTAGCTACGATCGAGCAGACCCTTCGAGCACAGTTGGAAGGTAATTCGCCATTACATGTTCTCCTCCTCTTGCTGCTTGGACAGCTGTTGTGTAGATCTAAAGGAATTTAATGAGATTTTGAGATCCATTGAAATTCTCCTTGTTCACTGGTCGAAACTGTGGCGGCCAACGTGATCAGGCGAGAACGCCTGGCATCCGGTAATAACTTCTTGACGCCTTCTTTGCAGGAAAGAAGGGTTGGCGTCACCCGGTGATCGTACTCGACGATACGCGGTCACAGGTGGACTTGATCTATAATAGACCTTAGTCTTACGGGAGAAATACTCCTTGTATACCGTCTGCTGCTACAGATTTCCGCCCCTGAGTGATGAGCGATCACCTCTCCTGGGAGCTTGTTGATCTTTAGACGTTCGAGGAGCCTTCCTCAAGTCAGGAGAGCGACGTGATTTACGGTCACATCGATCTCAGTGGAATGAGTTGGTCGAACGACTGGCAGATGATGGAGTCATACTGCTACGACTTCCGGAAAGATGTCGGTGAGGATGCTCGAGTTTTGCCATCGTGCTCTGAAGCCTTCGTGCGATCTCTTCAACAAAGAGGTCGTAGCCTAGCGCTCGAGCGAGCTCTTGAGTTGGATTCTCGAGCAAGTCGTTGATGTGCTAGAGTTCCTGAGCTTCCTCTGACAGGTACTGAGCGCGTCTAGGAAGATTTTTCTGGGCCATTATTCTCCTCCGTCGAGTTGTCTCATGATCACCCATATCAAATCCTTGAGTTTGTTTCAGTGGAGTGCGAGTATGTTGAGGATTTCCTGCACACTCATCAGGGTGTTCACCCTGTTCATTGCCAGCGGTGCTCTTGCCATTGCCACGGGGGACATAGTGTGTGCTCGTCGGGGAGCGTCGTGAGCCCTACCTCTGGGAGAATGATCATTATCAAAGGGAAGAAAGAAGACCTCCCGTTGAGGACCTCCACTTGCGCTCGAGGCCTCCTCGCTTGAGGAGTAGTCGAGAGACACCATCTAGCGACTTGGAGTAAACCCCTCTAGGAAGGGGAACTCCTGGTTATAACCGTCTCCGTTCGCAGGTGTGCCCTACAATGGGATGGTTGAACTTGCAGGAAAAGCATGTTTTATCCCCTCCTCTGCGTGGTTAGCCGAAGAGATAGGACCACCAGGTGTCGATGAAACTCCAAAATGATGGCTACCAGAACTTGCCTCGCCAGGTCGGACTGCCTTAAGGGGACTTGAACACTCGGAGTGAAAACTCTCATTGTGTTGCAAGTCTGCCTTGGGGTAGTCCTGTTTGTGGTCAGCTGGACCCTTGCCCCCACTAGCATCCATGTCGATGTCTGTGTAATCGGCCAAGTCAAACCAGCTCTCCTCGTTCCACTCTCCTGCTATGAAAGCATCAAAGAGAAAAGAGAAACTGTTGACAAGGAATTACCAGAAGATCCACACGGACGGCGCCAACTGTCGGTGTTTTAGAATCGATCTTATGTAAAGATTGTTTAATTTAGGGGGTCTCCACAATTGATCATGCAAAAAGAAAAGACACGAGGATTTTTATACTGGTTCAGGCCTTCTGTGGAGAGAATAACAACCTTACTCCTGTGTGTATTGTATTATGTATGCTGGTAACAATCAAGGTAATGTCTAACACTTGTGCTCCTTATTGTTTCTACCTGATTGTCTGTATCAATCGGCCTCCCTTTTTTTCTCCCCTATTCTCTCTGACTGCAGGCTTTATATAGAGTACGTCGAGGTAGTTGTTTCTCTAGGTCAAGGGGCGTCTCATTATTTCTTATAATGGGCGCATTGTTAGCAGTATTCACCGGAGTATTAATTCCTCCACGTCGCCTAGCAGTTACTTGTCAGAGATTAGGGGGTATTACGTGCAGTTATTCTTGAGAATAACAACATAGATTGACTGTTTAATTCCCCTAATCAACTGGACCTACCCGCCTGTAAGCTCTGTTGATTATGGGGTGGTTGTAACTGGCCTGGTCGTAGAAGAGCTTACGACCATGCGGTAGTCGTAGAAAGACTGAGATCGTAGAAGAACTTACGATCATGAGGTAGTGGTAGAATGACTTACGACTATGGGGGGTGGTCGTAGAAACTCTTACGCCCACCCGTTTGGTTTCTCCCTTATAATAAGGGGTATATTCAAAGACTATATGACGTCATATTTACCTATAATATCAATTACAGATAAATAGTAAAATAAGGATTATTAGATCCTCGTCAAAGGGAGTGTTTCATTACCCAAGGCAACATTTTTTCCTCAATTTCTTTTTTAGGAATAACATTCCTCTCAAACGTTAGAATTCCAATTCATCGCATACTACACTAGCTTATATATCTTAATTTGGCATCCTCAAAACTATGATCAAACCGAAACACTTCATTCACACCTTTGTAGAGAGGCTCTATTAACCCCCATCGAAACACTCTAGATAACTCTTTCTACCGACTAAATTAATTTTTGTCCGTGGTCCGTCCTCTCACTATCATTTTTGTCCGTCCGATCGAACATATTGATCAATAGATCGATGGCTCGGAACTGTCCGTCTCCCATTACCATCCATCGAAACCGTCCCGACCCCCCCACCTCTCTCGTCCCACCTCACCCACGACTGCCCCCATTCGCCCCCGCGCCTCCCTCGTGTAACATCCCAAGGTTATGTTACCAAAATAAAAATAAAATAAAGTTATTGTTTTATTGGATTTTCTGAATTTGATAGAGTTTCATTGCTTTATTTGAATTTCTGAAGTTTTAAAAGTCAAAATTTAAAATTTATTTGAAGTTCTTGAAGTTTTATTTGGTTTTAACTGAAAATAAAATTTAAATTAATTTCTAGAAATTTCTGAGTTTTTAAAAGCTTTTTCCTAAATATTTTAAAGTGAAAACAATTTATTTTGCAAAATTAAAAGCCAACTTTAAGTTGAAAATAATTTTATCAAGTCCAAAATAAGTATGGGAATTTCTGTGAATTTTTCCATAATTTTTGGAATTATTTTACTATTTTCTTAAGCCCTTTCCAATTATCTGGATTAAATCAATTAAGAAAACAATTTAAAATTCCCAAATGCCTTTTGGGCCGAAACTCCCTCCGGCCCATTTCCCCTCCCGCTGCCTCCGGCCCATTCGGCCCGCCCGCTCTCTCTCTCTCCCTTCGCACTCGGCCCCACCCGCCAGCCGACCTCCCCTCTCTTCCATGTGGGCCCCCGCCTACCTCTTTCTTCCTCCCCCCTTCTTCCCCACGGAGCCGCACGCCCCGCCATTTTCGGCCGCACGAAGCTCGCGTCCGCCGCAATCCCCGCCTCCTCTCCTCGCTAGGACATGCGCGGTCAAACCGCCCGTGCACATCGCGCCCGTTCTCGCCCGTTTCCCCCTCGATCGTGCGCGCAATCGCCGGATCGGAAACCGCCGCCGCCACGTCCACCGCCCACGACCTCCTCTTCCCGTGCTCCTCCTCCCCTATAAAAGGAGGCATGGTGCGCCCCTCGATCCTCTCATCTCGCTCCTGCCACCCACTTCTTCTTCCCCGCCCTCTATCGGTCGGATTTCGCCAGAGAAAAGCTTCGGCCGAAGAAGCTTCCGCTGCCTCTAGCGCCGCCGCCATCGCCACCGCGTCCTCGCCGCCGCCACCATCGGCATCGCCGCAACCTCGCGCACCCGGTGCTCGCCTCTGTTTTGCCGGAGCTCCACCGGAGTCGCCGCGCCACCGTGACCAAACCACACCGCCGTCGTTGAGCCCGCCGCCGGCGTTCCCTCCACGCCCTTGCGTCGCCGTGGTAAGCATCGTACTCCCCGTCGCCTCCTCTTTCTTCCTAGCACCTCGCCGCCGGCCGCCGCACGGCCGTTCGCCGGTTCATCGGCTCCCGTGCGCCACCACCCGCCGGCGTGACGTGGCACTGCCATGCACGCGCCACGTAGATGCCACCTCGCCCTCACGCTGACACGGCTCGCCCACGTGGATGACACGTGCGCACGCGCCTGCCACCTCATCCCCAACCCGAGTCCATCTCCACCGTGGACTTGGTCCATGTGCACCGAGCCTCTGCCAAGTGGGTCCCACTTGTCAGCTCAGTTTTCTTTTAATTCTTTTCGGCCGAAAATCCTCGCTGATGTCATCCTTGCGCAATAAAAGGATTTTCCTTTAGAAAAATAAATCAGGAAAATCTATTAAACTCTGAAATTAGGTTTTAAGTAGATTTAAACTTCAAAAACTCATATCTTTTGCATCCAAACCCCAATTGAGCCCATTCAAATTTCTAAATTTGTCTAAATTCAAGATCTAGCTAACTAAACTAAAATTATTTAATTTGGAGTTCATTTGATTTGTTATTTGAATTTTGTTTGAATTTGGCTTATTTCGCGATTAGATTTCGTCGACTTTGGAGAGTCAGATTTCGATGCCGTTTGAAGAGCTCCTAAGAGGATTGATTTTGACTGTATGATCATCGTGATTGTACACCTGGACTACCCGGAGAAAGTGCTTGTGAGTACTAGGTGACCTATTAAGAAAAACAACATCACCTCAGTATTGGTTGATCTGTTCACCTCACGCAAGGCAAGTTACATTCTTGATCATATTTGCACCCATTATTTAAAATTATTTAAATTCTTTTTCAAATTATTATTGCATGCTTATTTATATTTTAGTAATTTAAATTCCTGTTTTAAATTTATAGTTATGCCCAAAATCCTTTGTATGGCCAATTTTGATAATTGAATCAAACATGTTGCACCCTAGATAAAACCTAGTTGATACAATAGTATGGACTAGGATCATTTGGAAAATATTGTGCTTAGCCATGCTTATAGACCAAATATGTTTCATTTGGGGAAGTTTAGCCAAAAATCAATTGTGGTTTAAATTGTATCCATAGCATTGGTGTGTTATGGAAGTTTATAAATGACTTTGGAAAATAAAATAAAATGATGGTTTGGACTTGGGCGAAATGGTTGTCCAGTGGGTGCGGAGTTTATGCAGGCTCAACAGGTAGGTTGAGGCCCGGGGTTGTTGGGGGTCGCCAGTCGATTAAGGACCGGCCTTCGAGCCGCATCTTGCTAAGCCACATCGTACTACCACATGTCTTGTATGGGCAGGACCTGGCTGAATAATTTGCAAAGTTCCATCATAGTCGTTCCTGTGATGCGGTGGGTAGTCTTTCATGACTTTTGTTAGTCCCACCTGGCGCAAGAGCGGGCCTGAACTCTGCGGACGGGTAGTCCAAAGGGGGTGAAACCTTAGCGAGGGAGGACTATGGTGGAATAGTGCATTGTAAAGGCCTCGTGACGATCACTTAGTCGCACACCTTCGGAAGTGTGTCAGACGGACATTAAAAGTTGATTGTCTCTTGTGGGTAAAGTTGTACAACCTCTGCAGAGTGTAAAACTATTCGAATAGCCGTGTCCACGGTCATGGACATACTGGCAAAAGCCACTCAAAGTTAGACTTCGTTTTCAAAATATTTTTGTAAAACAGTTTTGATATGGATGGGTGTCCATGAGAAAGGTTGTGGGTTGAAGCCCCGGGTTGGTGCCCGTGTTTATGTTGGTGTTTAGGTTGGTGCCTACACTATCTTTATCAATGCAAAATCAATCTTTGATGTTATAAAACTTGAGCTTTCGAACTTAGTATGGTATTTAATGTCAAATGCTGATTTATGCAAATTAACCCTGTAAGCCATCCTTTGTTACATCCATATATGCATATCATTCTGTTATTTGACGGGTGTAACTTGCGAGCACGGAAGTTGTGTGCTCATCTTGCTTTATGCAAATAAAATTTCAGAGGAGAAGGACTTCGCTTCAGGTGTGGATCGTGATGACTAGGCCGCTACCCCAGTCGATTGCCTGTGCAGATCAGCTGGACTCCACTACTTCTTCATCGTCTTCCGCTGTGTTTATTTAATGTTGCCCCGTAAGGCTATCTTGTAATCAACTCTGTTGCTTATTAATAAATTTTAGCGTTTATGGTTGTGTTATCACATTTGTTTTATGTGTGAGCTAGCCACTGATCACGGGACTAGTTCAGTTATGCACAGAGGATCGGTATTAATCCGGTCCCGACACCTCGCCTCGTAGCGTGCCTCCTCGCTCCCTCGCCTTATGGCCACCTCCCTCTCCACCGCTCCCCAGCACCGCCGGTCCTTGGCGTCCCCCTCCCTCTCTGCTTCATCGGCGGTCAAGTCCCCAGATGCCACCCCAGACCCCTCGTCGCTACCCCTCCCTCTCTTCTCCCCCGTGCCGCCGGTCCTTGTCCTCTCTCCGTCCTCTCGCTTCTCCGGGCTGCAAGAGATGATCGCGCCTCTCGCTAGAGGCCAAGTCCGGGACCTCCTCGCCCGCTCTCGCTGTCTCTGCCGTCGGCCATCACTTCCACGCCCGTCCCTCGGTCGTCTCGGCACCCGCCTCGGCGGTGCGTGAAGTGGTGCAGCGATGGGCTGCATGCGCTGCGCTTCCTCCTTTCCCAATGTCTTCTCATCCCGCCTAGTTCCTTCGATCTCGACTCTTCTGCCGCTCCTCCCCGATCGATCGCGTCTCGGCAATTTCTCTTCTCATACTTGCGTGGCGGCGGAGTCATCAATTCGCGGCAAAGGATACTTATTCTTGATTGTGACTTCATTGGGGCCCTATAATCCACGCACATCCTTAAGTTGTCATCCTTCTTCTTAACAAAGATTCTTGGCGCTCCCCACGGTGAAGAAGCTGGGTCGAATATAACCTTTTTCTAGTAACTCTTCAATCTGTTTCTTCAACTCAGCTAGCTCATTTGCTGGAAGCCGATAAGGTCTCTTGGATATAGGAGCTGTACCAGGTACCAAGTCAATGATGAACTCAATCTCTCGATCGGTGGCATTCGGGTAGTTCATCGGAAAAACATCTGGATATTCTGCACTCTCGGTACACTTTCCAACGACAAGCCTTTGGTGATTAAGAACACCACCCATCTTTGATGGTTTGTTGGACACAAATTCCACTCGAATGCCTTCGGCATTGGTAAGGGTGATAGCTCGCACAATCAATCGTCATTAAAATTGGTTAACCAATCCATTCCAAAGATTACATCTATGCCTTTGGAATCTAATAAGATAAGGTTAGCTAGGAACCTAACCCCATTTATATCTATAGCCACTGCTGGGCATCTTGTAGTAGTCCTCATTTCCTTTCAGTGTTTGGACTACCAAAGGGTTCTTAAGTTCACAAACATCCCAGCAATGCATTTCAGCAAAATTCTTTGAGATAAAAAGTCGAAGCTCGAGAATCAAATAATCTTGTGCAGTCTTGAATTAACAAAGAACTTACCCAGAACTACATCGGTGCATCTTGGGCTTCTCTGTCACATGGTTAACACGCCCTCCCAAAAGTTTGCGAGTCCTTGGAGTCGAGGCGCCTCGTCCTTGTCTGGAGGTGGTGCACGGGTGGTGTAGTCCCCAAGTTGAAGCATGCTGAGTCAAGTTACGGCGGCAGAGGGCAATTGCTAGCATAATGCCCCATCTCATGACGATGAAAACATTGAACTCCAGTCTTTGAAGTCTTGTTTTGCTGCGGTGAACACCGATGTTGTTGCGAAATCCACACGATCGGGCGAGTCGGGACGTTGGAGTCTTGGGTGCATCGGTGCGAGCGGCGTTGTTGAATGCATTTGGTTCAAGCGAGACCTAGCCCATTGGCTCCATGTTGCGTCGAAAGCAAATTTCCTCTTACGGGACTCATACAAGCGACGTTGAGCATCCTCTGTATGAGAGCCTTGTTGACCATCTGTTGGAAGTTGGGGTAGTCAAGCGACACCAAGCACACCTTAAGGCTAGGGTCAAGTCCTTCCATGAAGCGCCAAATCTTCGCTCCCTCACTAGCAACATCCTCTGGTGCATACCTTGACAATGAGTAAACCTATTAAGATACTCGGACCTGCGAGATTGCCTGCTTGCAGCTTATGGAACTCTCTCTTCTTCATTTCCATCATTCCCATAGGAATGTGAGCTGTGCGAAAAGCAGCAGAAAATTCTTGCCAAGAGATAGCTTGGACATTCTGGTGAGCTGCGCAATAGTTTTCCCACCAAGTTCCTGCGGTTGCTTTGGTTGGTGAGCAGCAAGAGAACTTTCTCTTGGTCATTACTGCGAGCGAGAATCGGTTTCTTCTCGACATCCTTTAACCGGTCATCGGCTTCAAGAGGATCAGCCGAGGCAAGCAAAGGTTGGTGGCACAGTTCTCATAAATCGCCAAATGCGGATGGAGGTGGTAAGGCTGGAGCGAGGAGCTGGTGCAAGTTGATTGACTTGATTATGAGCAAGTGCTTGCAATAGTTGAAGTTGCATGGCCATCATCTGCTCTATATTCATCAATGGAGGCTGACCAGGAGGTGGTGGTGGTAAAGGTTCTTCCTCAAATAACTGCTCAGGTTGCACTTGAGGTTCTTGTGGTGCTTGAGGCAAAGCGGGTCCTCGGGAAATGGTTGACGCGACCCCTTCCAAGACCACGGCCTCGGCGGCTACGGCCTCTTCCGTCCTCTTCCACGGGCTGCTGCGCGACCTCTTCGAGGGTTCTCCATCGAGCGGTCAAAGATAGCGGGAAGAAAAGGGAAAAGCAAAGATAAGAAACAGGGGTAATCTAGCATCCCAAACAACAACCAACAAAGGCTCAACAAGAAAGAACTCCAAGCGAAATAAAGCAGAAATAGTTTTAGAATGGTGTATCACAAGTGCTTAGGGCTTGATCTGATCCAATCTACACAGCAAACAACTCGTCTAATTTCGCAAGACCTTTATTGGACACTCTGGACTCACGAACAAGGACTACTCCTCAAACTCAACCTCGTCGGGTCCTCCTCCTCGATATTCTCCTCAACGTCTACTCAATGATCGCTCCCGAAGTCCTCTGGATCATCACTAATCGTCCTCGGGCGTGGGTGAAGAGTCTCTGAGACCTCTCTGCTCTGCGGTGCAATCGGACCATTGATCTCTTGGGCGGAAGGACCAACGATCTCGGTCGACGAACTTTCTTGTGCGCGCCATCCGGCGAGGTATGTCTCTAAGGCGCTTTGGTAGGCTGCAGTGCAGAGTAGCTCCACGGTGAGAAGATCACCTTGAGGAGATCTTTGGTGGAGGTTGATCTTGGTGACTTTAGTTGGGTCAACTCCAAGCCGAGCGGCACCCAACTTCTCATAGTCTGCTGTGGAGCTCTGTGCCATATGAGCATGCGCCTCATCTTGTGCCTTGATGTAGGAAGCCATGAATCCACGAGTGAGATCGGCTCACTGCAGAAGCTCCTGAGCGGCGAAGACTTCTCCTTCTTGCGATATGGAAGATGGCGATAGGTAGTACCCTCCAATCGGTTGCGATAAAAATATCCCAACCGAGCTATGGCCTCTCGAGCAACCTCGACATCCTCGCTCATAGGAACTCTGCTCCACCGAGTAGCGAAATGGTTTGCCTCCATCCCATTGCTCCTAGCAAGGCATCGGTGAGCAGCGCGGACTTCCCTACCATCCTTGATGGTAGTAAAGCCATGCACTGAGGACAGAGTGTGGCCTAACTCTGAAGCATAAGCCACAACTCCTCAGAATCCTCCTCCTTCTCAACAAGCGAATTGGCGCAACGCATCTACAAAATTTTGAAAATAAGAGAAGATCGAAACCAAACAAAATGAATACAAGGACAAGAAAAGGATACTAAGGACAGAAAAGAAAGTAGCAAAGAAACTTAGAAGTTTATAATTTAATTTTTAGGAAAATATGAATCCTTAAGGCTTGCCATTTCTAACTAGTTCCGTCCTCTGATCGACTCGGCTCACGATACCAACTCTGTCGGGACCGGTTCGAATCAAGAGCCCTTTGTGTATTTTCGCACCGGTCCCATGATCGGTAGCTAGTGCACACAGTTGAAACATTGTTGATAACAAACTCGAATCACGAATAACAATAATAAATAGCGAGTGCCGGCCTTATGGCCACTTATTACAAAGAGGTGGAAGACCTTGAGTCTTCTGTGCGAAACAAAAATAATTAAACTCAGTGGTGGCCCATCAAAGTGCCCACCGGCATTCGTAGGGAGGCGCAACCTAGTACTCGGGTGTCCCGTCAAAGCCACAAGAAGTAGTCGTAGTCCTCCGTGTCGATGAAGGCTTACGAGATTTATTTATGAGTGTAGCATGTGAGTACATAAAGTACTCATGAGTCTTGGGAAACACGCATATGCATAGCTTTGATAAATGAGGCTTATATGGTTCTTTTGCACAAAGCAAATTTTTAAGTTCAAAACAATTTTCATAAAGCACATTTGACAAGCGAGTTTCAATAAATAAATTAATTGTATTACTAGTGGAGGTTCTAGCTACCAACCACTAGCATAAAGGCTCTAGTGCCAAGGTTTTGAGAATAGGGCTCTAGCTTTGCCCAGCGCTCTACAGCGAAACTACCCAAGTCCCAAGCTGCTCCGTTTCCCAAAATTACTCTTTTAAAAACAAAACCAAAATCTACCATGTGAAAGCACCTTGCTGCGCCCTTGGCCAGTGGGCACGGCTATTCGAATAGTTTTAACACTCTGCGAGAGGTTATGCGACTTGACCCACAAGAGATGATCGCTTTGATATACCACGTTTCCTTTGGCGTGTGAATCAAGGAGAGACCATCACGCTTTACAGCTTCCTTTTGACTGGATTACGCCGCTAAGGTTTCACCTTCTGGCCCCTCTTGCGCCATGTGAATCGGCACACACAACCATGAGAACCGACTCAAAATTTTGCTAATTAGTTGGCGGGTCCGTTCCTATTTTGGACATGTGGTTATGCGGTAGTGCTCGGTTTGAATAATCACAAGCGTCGGTCCTTAATATGACTTGGCGGAACTAACACAATACATGATCTCGTGCTCTATTTGCACCACTTTGATCTTACCATCCACCCAAGTCTAAAACATACTTTCATCATTATATTTTATTTCCCAAACACGACATTACCTAATGTCATACATTTTCAAAAAAAGCATAAAGGGTAAATAATGGTTTTCTCCCCAAAGGTTAAATAAAGCCGTAAAGCATGTCTAAGCAAGTCTACCGTAATAAACTATTCTGCAAAATTGTATTCAATAATGCAGAATGTCTACACTAGGGTTACAAAGGTGTAGGACATCAAATATCAAGGATGATAGCAGCAAACTTTAGGTTTTTAACTAACAACCTACAGTTTAACTTATCATTTAAATAGCATTGCATAACTTTAAAGCTGAAAACATGATTTACAAATCATAGGTTCAATGTGGTCAAGGAGACTACGCCTTGGTGGCGTTGGAGTAAAGCTTCTGTTGGTCCAAACTTGCGTCGTGACGTCGGACTCTACACACGCATGCAAAGGACCAAAATAAATAGCGAGAAAATAAATAAAATCCAAAAATTACAAAATAAATCACTGGAGGTAGAGAATGAATTTAGATGAATTTAGGAGAAAGAATCGATGGATTCGGAGTTCGTATGAGCGAGCGAAAATCTAGAAAATCAATTCTCCAAAATAAAAATAAAACCAAGTATACATACACCATGCACATACATACATTGCATGGCACTTTGTTCATGAAGAGTGAACAAAAATAAAATGGCGATATTTGGGAGGCGAAATCCGAGGATGTGAAGAGGAAGCGAGGGCGCGGGCGTAGTCGTTCGGAAATGGTGGCCGGAGAGAGAGCGGAGTATGAAAAATTATCTAGTAGCTAACTTTGTTCATGTTCTTCTCAAACTAACGAAGCAAACCATTGCGCAAAGAAGTAAAATAGAAGCATGCGTAGAAGGAGAATCTCAAGGTGTTGGCATTACAAGGTGGCGGTGGTGGGCGGTGTGGATGGCTAGGTAGAGCTCGGCTAGGAGGTGACTTACCAAGCTTACAACGGCGACAATGGTGGTATTAGCTCTTGTCAAAGGAGATTGCTATGCTCGAAGAATCTAAAGCTTAGAGGAAAGCAAAGGATCAAAGAAGAGATAGCATGCCCTTATATAGCTGGCGGGAGGCGAATCATCGGGTAGGCAATGAAGCGAGACAACGACATCCACGACAATGACGTTTGATTTGGAAAGCGGATGAAATGGTAGTGGTGCGATGGAGTGCACAATGAAGGCATAGCATCATGGGAGAGGTTAATGCGGCCGTTTCCCTTGAATTTAAAGCTTTGAATGAGAAGAAATGAGAAAAAGAAGGTGGCGACCATTAATGGCAATTTGAAGCTCTGAGTTTGCACAAAATCAATGGGAGGAGGAGAAGTGGTGCGGTGGTGGCCGGAGGCGCGGCGAGGAGCAGCGTCGGAGGCGGAGGTGGCGGCGAAGTGCAGGCAGCAAGGAGGCGGTCGGTCATGGAGATGAGCTAGCAAGAAAAACAACAGAGAGAGAGACTCGTGATGAAGAAAGGCTGTTGGAAGAGAGAGAAGGTTATAAAGGTTAAAACAATAGGAGATGGAGAACAAACAATTGTAAGCAAAGCTCACGTTGGCGGTGCATGCATGCATGTCTTTGGAGTTAAGTGAGCCATTTGTGGGAGCAATCCGGGATGGGTGACGATGGAAATCCAATTTTTATTTATTATTTCTTTTTTAGAAAAAGAGAAGTGCAACAAATTAATAAATTGGACCAAGAAATTGGAACGAATAATTTTCTGGAGATTTGAATTTGAATTTTAAATTTTAAAGAAAGCGAATTTTGGGATGTTACACCTCGCCCCTCGCCCACCTCCCTCTCCACCGCTCCCCAGCACCGCCGGTCCTTGGCGTCCCCCTCCCTCTCTGCTCCATCGGCGGTCAAGTCCCCAGATGCCACCCCAGACCCCTCGTCGCTACCCCTCCCTCTCTTCTCCCCCGTGCCGCCGGTCCTTGTCCTCTCTCCGTCCTCTCGCTTCTCCCCGGGCTGCTTGTGCCTCCTCGCTAGAGGCCAAGTCCGGGACCTCCTCGCCGGCTCCGTCGTCTTCTGCCGTCCGGCCATCACTTCCACGCCCGTCCCTCGGTCGTCTCGGCACCCGCCTCGGCAGCTGCGTAGGTACGCACACGCGCTTCCCTCCTTTCCCAATGTCTTCTCATCCCCGCCTAGTTCCTTCGATCTCTGACTCTTCTGCGCTCCTCCCGAACGCCTCTGCGGCTGCTGTGGTGGGCGCCATGGTGGTGTGGTTCCTCTTCCATCGGCGGCTACAGCTTCCCGTGGATCTTCGAGTGCAGACGGGGACGAGGCCAGATTTGGGCAGTAAACATGGTGAATTTTAGTTATCCTTTTTCTTGACTACTATCTTTACTATTGCACAATGCACATTGTTTTTCCTTGTGACGTCTTCGGTAGAAGAAAAGCTCGCATATCAATCATTTTCTAGCCTTTGAATCCCTTATATTGTCCAGGACATAATTGCATTGGATCTAAACACTTGCTTCTCGGGTTGGTCCGGGAGGACAAAGGTTCGCCAGCCATTGTACTTAAGACCATTTAAACAGATGCAGTAGCATACGCTGTGAGATAAATTTAAGAAAGCTGATTGATCAATTTCTGTCCAAAAGGTGAGTCTTATCAGTTTTATTCTCATTTTATAGTCATGAATTTGTCTTTCCTCTTAGGTTCTTCGAATGATTGGTGAAACCACTGAAGGCCAAACTGTTAGTGCTGGAATTGGGGGCAGAAGCAATGGTTTTTTTTATCTTGTATATTGCTGCTATTGGGATGTGGTAGTGACTTTGCAATAGGAAATTGATTTTTCGTAGTAGTAAAGATGAATATGATGATATGTTCCATCTTGCCTGTTGCTATTATTTTAATAGCATGATACCGAATCCTGATTTGACTCTGGGTGAAATGTTTCCTTAGTCGTCTATGTGTTTTTATGTGATTTGTAGGGCACTCAAAACTACAAAAGTGTCAAGCAAACAATGAAGCACTTGGAAGAGGCTGCGGTTTCATCACGTAGGGACGAGAGAGTTCAGGTGCTGAGGCGTTGGCTCAGGGCGCTACAAGAGATCGAGGCCGAACTCGGAGGTTTGGATGGATCTGTTAGATAGAATGCCCCTTCAAGTGAACCAAACACATCAAAAGCACCATTGGCAAGGGTATGTTCTGCTCACCTGATGTCATTCTTGTAGTTTTCGTCTAATTTGTTGGACAACTCATTAGCTTTGTGTGGCCATTCAACCATGCTACCCTGGCCATCAAGATACCATCTATTTGTGGGGACCCCGGAGTTATCTTCGTAAGACCGAGACTAATCCAGGTCTTAGGGACACAACTCTAGATCTCCAGTGGATGAATTCCAACTTAACTCCATCTAAATGAAAGGCTTAACTCAGTTTAGAGCTCCGACGATCATGCGCGCTGCCCCTCTGCGAGCTCTACATGATTGTCGGTTCTCCGACAAGTCAAGCGCTACACTCAGTGAGTTAAATAGGAATTCATGAACAGTGAGTATGACTTATATTGGCTCCCAAGATCAGCGACCAATATAACCATACTCTCATCCAACGTTGATCACATCCATACAACATTCATACATAAATAGTTCAAAAGACATACAACATAGTTCCAAGTTTACATCTAATACAAGTGGCCGACCGGCCAAATTTAAAAGAGAGTATTAAGTAGCAGCGGAAACACATAAATAGACCAAAAGACCAGCAATGGTATGCCCTATAACCCATCGGCAACCAACTAGGAGTTAGATCATAGCAAACTACTCATCGGTGTCGCCTAAATCGACACCGATAAGCTCATCGGTCTCTAAATCCTCCTCACTGAAAAAGCCAGCAAACACACAGGTGAGTACAAAGAGTACTCGCAAGTCTTACACAAATAAAAATAGTTATGCATAAGGTCATTCAAAGGACGGGCTCATATTGGCTTAAATTTTTGCGAAAACGACGCAATACTGAACAACCTACACATACTAGTTTTTTTTCGTGCCTTTTAAAAATCAGATTTGAAGTAGAAGTAAAGCATGTGAATAAGTAATGAATTCAATAACAAATGAATCATACCAACAACAAAGTGGCGATCCACTTTGATACAACAACAAGCATGAACATCCCATTCATGTCAATACCAAGTTATAACCACAATTTTAATTTCAAGTCTAACAATAAGCAGCCACAAGTTTCAAGCGGTCGTCCATAACCGTGGACACGGCTATTCGAATAGATTATACCCTGCAGGGTTTACTACTTTACCCACACGACTTGATTAGCCCGTAAGCCTCCAGATGCCTCCGAATATAGCATACTTCCTAAGGTATGCGGTAAGATAAATCAAGATACTGGTCGTTTTAGCAAGAAGATCCCATTGAGCTAAGTCCCTCAACCCATGGCTCCTAGGAAACACGAGGCGTTAACGCCTCCATCCTATATATCCTAGGAAACACAAGACGTTAATGCCCCATCCTATCGGCCCAAAAGGAACACGGATTTCACGGTCCCATGCCCTTACAATTTCACCACCGTGGGACTCAACACAATAAAATCTTCCCCTACTTAACCATCGGCACCCATATACCGCGTGATAGCACGAGTTTTGCTTGAATCGCAACAACCCAAAGTTCGGTCCTTAATTGTCGGACAAGCCAACCCACATACCCAAATCTAGTGTACGAAGGCACCATCACTAACCAACACTTGTCCGGACCAAAAGCTCATTTGAAAATGACAAAATTTCACTTATAAAACGAATCGAAGATCTGAAACAAAAGTATATAATGAGAGTTGTGTTTAACCCATAATTGGCGGGCTATTCCGACAATCGAGCTCTGGTTCTAGACTTGCATGGCTAAGCAACTCGAACAATGATAATTCAAACATCCTATCATAATTAATTCAATCTAGGGTAATTCATGGACAGCCACAATGACAAGATAATAGGATGTGTCTAACTATCCATCACAAAAATAGCGACATTATAAAATAGCATGCAAGCAATTATCATTGCATCTACCCTAGCAAAACTGGGATCAAATATGATGCAAAAAGAAAGTTCAAAGGATGCTTGCCTTGCTGGAAAAGTAATTGCTCACTCTCGGTCGTGTAGGAGTCGATATCAATAAGCTCGGAATCTAGATAAATACAATACCGAATAAACATCGAGAAAAACTCCAAAAATCAAGATGCTCAAAAATGCATGATTTTTCTACAGTAGCTAAGTTATGATTTTAAGTGATTTTTGGTGAAAGAATTATTTCATTTTGATTTAGTATATGATAGTTATCGTGGTTTGAATTTCAGATTTCAATATGCCTTTATTTATGTAATTTAATTATGAGGTGAATTTTTGTAGAATAGAGGTGAGTACATGGATCACATGGATAAATAGGCAATATTATTATAAGTTCAAGACAATTGAGTTTGCTCCAATTTGAGTTTTCAAGAATTACTTATGAATTTTCAAAGTGATCAGCCTTTTTCTCTTGTAAAAATAATAGTATCAATAGCTCAATTTCCAAATTAATGCTCTCTGCTATAGAGACATGGTTGAAACCAATTTTAATATAAAGTTTGTTAAATTTGAAAATTATCAGAAGTGGTTTCACTCATTTTGGAGTTGAGATGTATTAGTTATGCATTTTCAAAATTATACATGTTTTATAGTGCACAGATAATTCGTTTTCGGATTTTATAAAGTATTTACTCCTTTTTCTACCGGCCACGCGCTAGCGCGATTCTTGACAGGCGGGCCCGAAGTCAGAGTTGACTCGGTCAGCCTTGACCTAGCCCAAGCCGAAAACACGGTGAAAACGTATTTCTCCAAAAACGCCTTCTAGTTAGGGGAAACATGTTTCGGTTTCTTTACTGAGAAGTTACGTTTTTCCCCAACCGAAAGTGTAAACTATAATTCACACAACCACTTAAACTATACTGGGGGCCCACGAGTCATAGACTCATTACTATATAACGACAACTATTAGCGCTAATTAAACCGAGATCAAGTTAATTAGCGGCTCTTGTTTTGGACGAAAACCGACAACAGAGCCGCGCGCTCCCGTGAGCTTGCACGGTGGCTCGCCGGCGCGGGGATCCCCAGCGGCACCGGCCAAGGCCAGGAATGGGTACACAATAGCCGCGCGACTCTAGAGGTACCTTCGCTCGGAGCTGGGACGGCCGGTAGCGGCGGCGCAACGCTGGGGAGCGGAGGCGGGCGCTCGGCTCAAGAGGCTAAAGCAACTCGGCGACGAACTGAGCAAACTAGCACGCGCAAAACCTCCTACCAAGTCCAGAGAACCCTTACTAGAAGAATAGAGAGGCCGAGGAGCTCGGGTAGGAGTTGGCGCCGGTAATGGTGACGGCGGCGGAGGGCTTCACGAGGGCATGACCACCTAAGCAAAGGGAGAGCAAAAGAACGATCGGGATCACGATAATAGCCCTAGGAGATGCCACGACCAAAGGAATCGATGAACTACTCACGGTAGGAGATGAGAATGAAGGAGTTGACTTCGGCTGGGAATCGAAAGAAACCAACTTCACGAATATCCTGCGATCCGATGAAGGAATAGATTGAGGAGTTGTCGACAATAGGTATAAAGGCACCTGGTGACGCACTTTGAGGATGATAATACCTTCCGAACACGACGTTGACACGGTGGCAGCGTCGGGTGCGCGCTCGGAGCAGGCGAGCACGAAGAGGCGAGAGCCACCACGATAATCCAAGGATTGAGGTTAGTTAAAATGGAAACGACAAGGATCGGGGATGAGGGGAACCACGCGGAGGAACACACACGTGAAGAGAGCAAGAACATGCCTCTCTTTCCTCGGGCGAGAGGAAAGATGGGGAAGAAGGAGGCGTTCGGGGGCGACTTAAGCTCGACCGATGGACGGAACAGAGGCGGCGTCAGTTGGGAAAGCTCGGGGACTGGTTGAGAGGGGTGGTGCGGCAACGCCGTTGAAGGGGCAGCGCAGAGCTCCTTCGGCGCGTGGCGCTCGAGCTCTGCTTGCGCCTGCCCGAGGTTGGAGACGACCCTGATGTGTGGGCCCGAGTTGGCAGCGGCACAAGGTAGCGCGGCTTGGTGTAACACAGTGATCAAATCGGGACCGTTGGATGGCGAATGGACGGAGGAGATTGGTGGGGACTTCGGACAGGTCGACAGGAGGTGAGATCAGGGCCGTTGAACCTAGATCCGGCGGTTGCATGCGATGGTGCAACTAGGCGGTCGGGTGAGTCAAACGCCGAGTCGGCTTGAGGCGAGAACAGTGCGGTTTGGGTCCAAGGTTTGGTGAGATTTAATTCATTCCCTCTACTTTGACCAAGGCTTAAAAATAGGAATAAAATTCCTAAAATTATGAAATAATTTCAGGGGGTTCCTGGGATATCCTAGTGTCCATAAAAATTATTGAACCCTACTGTTCATGATATGATTTGCATAGCTTAAATTCAAACATAAAGTTGGTCTTTAAATTGTGTTTGAATTTTTATAGGGTTTAACCCAATCCCAAAAATTTGGGAAAAATTATGTTAATTCATGATAATTAATATAGTATTTTAATAAATTATTTCCAGAGGATCTTCAGTAGCATTTATTTCCGTTTTAAGTTTGGAGTTCAATTTAAAAGGGTATGTTCCAATGTGTTTAAAGATTTTCAAGTACAATATGCAAATAAAAAGTTTCAAATCATGATACATGCTAATGAGATGCATAATAATCCTCTTTATTAATTTAGGGATGTGACACTATTCATCTAACTAAGTAATTCATTTTTAACAAACCAGCTTGTGCTTCCTGTTATATAATGCTATGGTTTGTTCTTACCACCAATGGAAGTTAATCACTGTTAATCTTTCCCATGCTCAGATTCTTGAAGCTCCTAATGAAGAAGTGGTTTCCCTACTTTTGGAAATATTTTCTAATCTTCTCTTTTGAGACGTATCAGTTATCGCTTTGAGCACTCACTGTTGTGGACTGAAAAAGAGGTTGTACCAAATGTTTGCCATTTGTTTTCCATTAAGTTAAAACCTAATGCCATGACGTGATTTTTTGACATCTGCTCGGCAAAATGTTTTAAATAAACACAAAGCTAGATAGACATGACAGGACAAGCATCCTTGCCTCCTTTTCCTTATATCAATGGTTCTAAGTTAGATATGTTGTGCTATATGTTTTGCCTAGATGACAAACAAGCTTATTGTGTTCGAATTTTTCTTTGTTATTGATATTCATATTGTTTTTGTTCCCTACTTACCATCTGAAGGATATCTTTTTGGAAGAGCATAGTGATAAGACGTAAATCCATCTGTCTATGTATATTCTTGTTTGAACATACGTTACTTTGATTTATCCTTTCCTCTTGTTCTGTGGGAAAAACTTTTGTACGCTCCAGTATTTCTCAGGTATGTGCCTTTCCATTTTCCTCTTGAGCCATCTCAATTCGCAAGTCTCATGCAGGTGTCAAATATACAACAACTGCATACCTATATTAATTAGAGTTGATGGTCGTCTGTCCTCTTTACTCTTTTCGGTGTCCGTTGGATCGGCGAGCGGAACATCGACGATCTAGATCACATCACTAAGCACAATGTTTACAACTTGACATGCTAGGACTGATTTTTTTAATCCGTAGCAGAGCATGGGCATTGAACTAGTATATATATATATATATATATATATATATATATATATATATATATATATATATATATATATATATATATATATATATATGAATTTTGTTTACGAATTTATGTATTTCGACTATTTTATTGCATATTCAATTTTTAGAAAAACTTTTAGTATTTTCTTCGATTTTTAGGGTATATAATTGGATTTAGATACTGTAATCAGAGATAATTTGAATATACAATATATACCCTCTAAAAGGATAGACATGAGCTTCGTTTGAAAAGAATATCAAGAATACAAGATAATACTTTATTGTTAATCTCATGATTTCTACTTGTGCCACAACCCTGTCGATATGCATTAATTAAGTTAACCATTTCACGAGAGGACTTTCACAATTAGTATAGATTAATTTTCCGACAGGCCTATTGCACATCCTTTCAATAACCATACTAAGATATATTTTGTGCTCCGGTGTGGCTCCTTGACCAACATAATCAACAGGGCTGTCAAGATATAGCCTCATTTTTTATGCCATTACTGTTCGTAATGTGTTTGCCAACAGTACTATCGGCCACCATTTTGTTTAAGATGGTAGATGGCCGGCCTCTTGGAATTAAATATTTCTGTTGGAAAAGGCTGCAGCTGTTTGTAGTGCTTGTAAATTGTAGTCAAACTGATGGCTGAACGTGGGCTCGTGGACATTCGGAGGCATCTCGAATATAATTCTCGACCAACCTGGCTTTAAAGCAGATGGTACATGCGTGCATGCTTGCTGGCAACTCGTGCGCCGAAAATCTGCCGTTCCGGGGTTGGATATGTGTAAGCTCTATGTGAAGCACAACGATTTCGACTGTCGCCGCATCAGATCTATGATATCTGCTCATGCTATATATGGCAGAGTATGTAACTATATACAAGAGGTATCAAATAAGAACTTAAAATTTAAAGAAGAATCACAAACCATTGATAGTTAGTGTCGAGTATGAAACGACCTTATTTCTGGGACCGTCAAACTTTTCACAACCGCTCAGGATGTGCGGTTATGAAGTAAGAAATAGCATCACAAGAAAACTTTCGATTACAATAAAAGCCAAACTTTTATTACACATAGTTAAGGTTTAACAGCCGGTTTTAACACTAACACGGACATCCAAGCCTAAAATCAATATATTACAAGATAAAAGAACTTTCAAACCATAGGCACGTTTGAGCGCGACCGAGACCTAGTACCAGCAATCATTGCCATCCAGAGGTTCACCAAAACCTTTCTCATTAAGATTCTTAAAGCTTTCCTATGTTTCCTCTGTAGTTGATTTAGCAAGAATGAGTACACAACCGTACTCAGCAAGTCACATGGAAAAGCTAATTAACTACATGCTAGGAGTTCAATGATTTGTTTTGGGTTGACCATATCAGGTATATGTGGATGCATCATTTGAGTTAAAATAATTTATCTTTAAAACAGTAAAATCATACTAGTATAACCTCAGGGGTTTACTCAACAATTGTAATTACCATCTTAACATCTCAAAACCTCTACTTATGCCTGATATATTGTAATCACCCACGAACATAGCTTAATTAACAGAAAGCACGGCGTATTCGAATACATTAATTAATTGTAATCTGCAGAGTTGCCCAACTTTACCGACAAGATATATACCTCAAACTCATACTGTCATACAATATAAACGCAACATGATAACGTGCGACTTGAGTCGAGATAACGTAGCTTTTTCACTGCTCAACCTTTCTAGCCTCTACCCGGTAGGTCCTTGAACAATACAGCCATCGGGAAATCACTGGCCAATGGTGAAATACGCGGTCCGACGTTGATTGTTCCTACCGTTGTGTGGTTCAGCAAGTGTCCTAACCGGACCACTCCTGACTCACCACAAACCGCGGCTGCTATACTTACGTGAAGTGCTGAAGTTTCATGCATGTGAGCAAGGAAGACACTCAAGAGGTGAAGGAACACTGCAAGTAAATTAAAGAGCCACATAAAAATTCGGAAATAGTAACACACTTGTACCTGGTATATGTTTCATTAGCACTCTTAAATCTTCAACATGTGTAACACAAGCTGACTCCCATTTAGTTATGATAGTATAGTAGAACACGCTAGTGTAGAGACAACACAATCACATAAATGGCAACTTATTCATAAGACGTCGCACAGCCACGTACGATGCATGCACATGCATGCCGCTAGCGAGCTGTGGGTCCAAAATACGAGTAAATTAACTACTAGTGATAAGCAACACATAAGGTTGCGCGTTTCCATGCATGCACTAGTGGGAGCAATTGAAGCCCAGAGGGAGGCCAATCTTGCCGCAGAGGTTGAGCATCGCCTTGATGAAAATGAGATTGCCTTCGACACCAATATTGAACTTGAAGGCGCTGCACAGGCACTTAGCGGAGTCGGTGCTTGAGAGTCCAGCGATCGGTGTGCAACACTGTTTCTTAGACATATTCGGGTCGCGCATCAGGTCGCCCAGGTTAAGTTTAACACACACTTTGAGGTCGATTAGGTTTATTGGGCACTGACCGCCGGGTGGTGGTGGTGGTCTTGGTGCCACGCTCGGTGTTGGAGGTGTCGTTGGGGACACAGGTGGGTGGTGGCAGCGGCGGGGACCTGGTCGGTGTCGGAGGCGGCGTTGGCGGTGGAGTTGGGGTCACAATGGGTGCGGGGCGGCACGGGACACGACCGGTGTAGGAGGTGGTGTTGGCGTCGGTGCCGGCGATGGTGTTGGCGGTGCAGTCGGGGACACAGTGGGTGCCGGTGGTGGTGTTGGTGACACAATAGGTGCCGAAGGTACTGGTGTCGGCGTTGGCGTCGGTGCCGGCGATGGTGTTCGGGGCGGTGGGTGCCGGCGATGGTGTTGGCGGTGGATCGGGGACACGATGGGTGCGGCGATGGTGTTGGCGGTGCGATCGGGGACACGGTGGGTGCGGTGATGGTGTCGGGGACACGGTGGGTGCGGCGATGGTGTTGGTGGTGGAGTCGGGGACACGGTGGGTGCCGGTGGTGGTGTTGGTGACACAATCGCTGCCGGAGGTGGTGTCGGTGGAGGCACCGGTGCCGGTGATGGTGTTGGCGATGGAGTTGGGGACACAGTCGGTGCTGGCGGTGGTGTCGGAGGAGGTGTCGGTGTTGGCGGTGGAGTCGGGGACACAGTGGGTGCCGGCGGTGGTGCTGGAGCTAGACATGAGCTGGGATAACGACCCCCGCGGACAGGCGCCAAGACCAAAAGAATCAGTGCGAGGGAAAGGGCACCGGAAGATATGGACTTGGAAGCCATGGTTGCGGATGTTGGTGCCTTTAAAGGTATGGAACTATGAACTATTTATAGGCAGCTAGCATGCAATTTGTTGGTGCAGCGTACCTTCAATCGCTTCGCAAGTTTCTCAGAAGGGTAATTACTGTTGGCGTACATATTACAGAGTAAACGCTCGATCGCTAGTTATATATTCAACAGACGCAACGTGGGCTCTTGGACATTTGGAGTGATCTAAGACTTTGCTGGGTGCAAAACTAGCCGTGCATGCATGTATCCATGTCCATGCGCGCAAGCTACTAATTGAACTCGTGTATGAAAGATCGGCCGTTGCGCGGTTTGGAGAACGTCAGAACAATGTGCGCGTGCGCCTAACTCAGACGGTACATATGCATTAAAGTACAGTGACATGCTTTACGGTATGGTTTCTATCCAAAATGAACAGTCTAGATCAAGAGCTAAAACACTAAATAAAACAGTAAAATTGCTACAGTTTCACTGCAGAAAACCTGTGATGTTTCTATAATGCTAGCTACAGCGCTACTGTTGAGTACTGTGATCTGGATAGGGGTGGGAATGGGGCAGGTTGGCCCAATGGATCACCGATCCACACCGAAAATTTTGGCCAAATGGGCCAGAGATTCAATGCAAAAGAAATTTCGGCCAAATGGCCCAGTAACCTAACGATCCAATGGAGCGAGCGGGTCGACCCTAACCTTCACTCTAAGCCTCCTCCCCAACCCCCCTCTATCCTCCACACAGACACCGACGAGGATCACGGTGTGCGTGAGTCCGATGCCCACCTACAACATCGCCACAGGTGCACGTCGCCACTCGGCTGCGTACGAGCGGGAGGAGGAGATGGAGCGACTGGGCATCTGACAAGATGAGGATGCGTTGGGGAACTCGCTGGTCCCTTGAATCCTCACGCCGACCACACTCCTCCATCGCGCAGAGTCTCCTTCCCCTGTGCCACCGCCTTCTCCGCCCCTGGCGCGCCCCTCGCCTCCCGTGCAACTTCGCCTCCCAGGCCACCCTTTCTTTGACCCCAGCGGCGCCCCACCGCCTCCCACCACGCCGCTCGCCGCCGCCTCCCACGCTGCCCCTCTATGTTCCACATGCCGCCGCCTCGCCTTCCCCATGCCATCGTTGCAAGGATGAATCCGGTGGGAAAATTACTAGGGACGCCTATATCCGGTGGCGCGTGGCGTGCACGGAGGAGATGGGATGGGAGGCGACGGCGCAAGGAGGCGATGGGGAGCACCAATAGGAGGAGGAAGCGAAAGGCGGTGGTTGGCGGTGAGATCCGCCGGCGCCGTGGCTGGATCGGGTGGCGGCCGAACGTGAATGAGGAGGAGCAATAGACAGAGGCGGCGATGAGTGAGCCTGGAGATAGAGACAAGAGAGAAGGGAGAGGGAGGGAGAATACAGAGGAGTAGGAGAGCCTTGACATGGCTGCTCTGTAAAGGACTAAAGGTTTATCCTAATGATCCAGTGGATCATTAGGGCCATTGCAGCCCAATCAAAAGGGCTGACCCCTTAATCCCTTCTTAAGCCATGGGTCCCATGGGGCAAAGCCGGGTTAGACCGGACCGACCCATGCCCACCCCTAAATCTACGTCCTTGTTTTATATCTCATAGTCCATGTTTCCCTAGAAAGTATAGAGACTATGTGGTATGGTTCTAATCTAGGTGATAAACAATTGGCATCGTCGTCGAGGAGTTTGGGAAGTAAACTCTCAGTTTTGCAAATTATTGGATTGATGTAAGACTTCACGTGGTCTGGCCAGCCCTAGGGGCGGTCTGACTGACAATGGGTGCTGGTCAGACCGACGGTGCAAGTATGTGCCAAATGGACATCGAACACCTGTGTGGGAGTGTCTGGGGTTGTGTTCGCATCAGGTGTTATTGAAAATAGAGATTGGACACGAAACTAGATAGAGATTAACTGGAAAGTCCACAAATGAGTGTTTTCTTGAAATGGAAAACGGTCTGACTGGCCACTACATGGCGAATAGACCAGTCCCCTGTTTCCGGGGAGCACGGTAAGACGGACCTGGTAGCGACGGTCTGACCAGCCATGGAGGTTTCAGGCACAGTGAGCTGTGCTGATTTTGGGAATTGGCCAAAGTTATAGAATTAGTGCATGTGTATTGCATGATGCATGTTTTGGCTAACGTGCGTCAAGTTGCGAAGAACTTGTTCCATGACGCTCGATGAGTTAAGAATGCCGAGCGAATAGGGAAAGACAATGAAGAGGTGCGACTCAGAAGTGCGCACGTGGCTTAGGCGGATAACTCAACACAACGAGCTGGCGGCCCAGGTGATGAGGTGAAGGGCGGTGAAGTCGCGCTCGATCTGCTTGGTCTTCCAATGCACGCAGCGGTTCTGGATTCTGGAACCAGACGGCGACCTGGCGCGGGTGGAGGCGGAGGTCGCGCACGATGCAGGCCTTGCGTTCAACGTCCAGTCGCTGCTTCTTCCCTCCGAGCTCGCACACGCTGTGCCCTCCTCGTCATACACCCCCATGATGACATCGTCGGGTTACGAGCGAGGGAGGCCGATGGGGGAGAGGGAGGCGTCGGGAGTGGAATGGGGGGTGGCGACCATTGGAGAGGGAGGCCGATGGGGGAGAGGAAGGCATCTGGAGTGGACTGGGGATATGGAGAGGAGAGGCCGGCCTTTGGATAGGGAGATAGTGAGGGGAGGTCATCCATTGGAGAGGGAGATGGAGATGGAGAAGGGAGGCCAGCCATTGGAGAGGGAAGCATTAGGGAGTGGACTGGGGGATGGAGGGGTGAGCCGATCAGTGGAGAGGGAGGTGTGGCCGCATGGGGATATGGTCGTTGGGGTGATGGAGTAGTAAATCGGTCGTTATATCGTTTTCACGTTGTATGACCAGTACTGCGCTCACTGCCTGTAGCTAGCATGCTAGCTAGATAAATTAATAGCGTATCTCCTAGTTTCGGAGAAACCAGAACAGGAGCACTCATAAGTTGCCTCTTGACATCCTCAAAGGCAGTGTTAGCCTCTTCTGACCACTCAAAACCCTCGTGCTTACTTAGAAGTTTGAAGAAAGGTAGTCATTTTTCTCTCAAGCGTGCGATGAAATGACTTAAAGCTGCCATGCATCCTGTGAGTTTCTGGACTTCTTTTTTCGTGGTCGGAGGGCACATTTGCACGATGGCCTTTTTCTTTTCAGGATTTGCTTCGATTCCTCGTGTAGAGACCAGGAATCCAAGAAACTTTCCTGAAGAGACTCCGAACACACACTTCTCAGGATTGAGTTTCAAGTGGTGCTTTCTGAGGTTGTCGAATGTTTCTTGCAGGTCAGTGATGTGATTAAGTCATTTGATGCTTTTTACGACTATATCGTCAACATAGCCTTTCAAATTTTGGCTTAATTGAGGTGAAAAAGTCGCTTGCATCAAACGCTGAAAGAAGCTCCGGCATTTTTTTAAACCAAATAGCATTTTGACGTAGCAAAATATACCAAATGGTGTAATAAACGCGGTCTTTTCTTCATCTTCTCGACACATATTGATCTAGTGGTAACCAGAATATGCAATTAGAAAACTTAACATTTCACAACCAGCGGTAGAATCAACCAACTGACCGATACGAGGTAACGAAAAATCATCTGCGTTTGTCACTCCGGGCACGATTCCACGAAATGGGTATCGTACCGGTCTTACCTTAGTCCTGGGTACCTGTATCTCGTCCAGGGCACTCGTAAACAGAATGTTTAACGAGCTACCACCATCAACTAACACTCGATTTACTCGATAGTTGTTGATGGTGGGTTCGACCACGATCAGAAAACGACCTGGTCGAGTCGAAGGGATAAGGTAGGCACCCTTCTCAAAAGAGATGGTGACTTCTGACCACTTCGGCATCTTATTGACAAGAGGAGAGTCAAAGGGTTTACCTCACGCTCAACAGCTTTAAGCTGTCGCCTTGATTCGTATGCCGATGATCCCCCATAGATGTGGTCGATGGTTTGCTGCAGATCTTGAAACAGCATCTCCTCATCGCCGTCTGACTCCTTTCGACCACTCGTTTGACCTATCTGTTCAAGAGTAGGAAGCGGCCCTTTGCCGGAATAATAGTCCTCGAGTTTTCATAGGAAAACCCGGTAGTTGCTAAGATCGTGTCCTACCTTTTTATGGAAAGGACACTACCTAGGCTTATCGTTTTTCCGATCGGGGCGCTAACCTTTACCTCGGACGGAGTTTTGTTTGGAACTACGCGGCTCCTTGTTGCTTACGACCAAGGCCTCCTTGGAACCAGTGGCATGAGGCTTTTGACCGTTCGCCATGTTCTTGGATTTCTTGGCCTTTTTGTCTTTCTTCTTACCACTTTCGCTTGTCTCTTTAGGTACGTTGTCTTCTCGATCGATGGTGTTGTTCCACTCGACCGCTTCAGCAGTAGTCGCGTATCGATCAGCCATCTTAAAGAGTTCGGCAACAGTGGCAGGAGGGTTCCAAGCGATGTCCTCCGTTATCCTTCTGCTACGGACTACCTACTTGAAGGCTCTGATAAGAGATGACACAGAAACCTCCGGAATTAAATTACGAACCTGACTAAAGTGCCTGATGAATTGACGCAGAGTTTCGTGGTCATTATGTCTCATCCGGTGCAGGTCGTCCTCCATTCCAGGGTGACCGTAGGTGCCTTGGATGTTCGCCAGTAGAAGGTCACAGAGGTGTTGCCACGAGTAGATCGACTCGAGCGGCTGGTTTAGTAGCCACGATCGAGCAGACTCTTGCCCCCATCAGGGTGTTCACCCTGTTCATTGCCAGCAGTGCTCTTGCCATTGCCACGAGGGGACGTAGTGTGTGCTCGTCGGGGAGCATCGTGAGCCCTACCACTGGGAGAATGATCGTTATCAAAGGGAAGAACGAAGACCTCCCGTTGAGGACCTCCACTTGCGCTCGAGGCCTCCTCGCTTGAGGAGTAGTCGAGAGACATCATCTAGCGACTTGGAGTAAACCCCTCCACGAAGGGGAGCGCGGTTATAACCGTCTCCATTCGCAGGTGTGCCCTGCAATGGGATGGTTGAACTTGCAGGAAAAGCATGTTTGATCCCCTCCTCTGCGGGGTTAGCCGAAGAGATAGGACCACCAGGTGTCGATGAAGCTCCGAAATGATGGCTACCAAAACTTGCCTCGCCAGGTCGGACTGCCTTAAGGGGACTTGAACACTCGGAGTGAAAACTCTCATTGCGTTGCAAGTCTGCCTTGGGGTAGTCCTGTTTGTGGTCAGCTTGACCCTTGCCCCACCGACATCCATGTCGACGTCTGTGTAATCGGCCAAGTCAAACCAGCTCTCCTCGTTCCACTCTCCTGCTATGAAAGCATCAAAGAGAAAAGAGAAATTGTTGACAAGGAATTACCAGAAGATCCACACGGACGGCGCCAACTGTCGCTGTTTTAGAATCGATCTTATGTAAAGATTGTTTGATTCAGGGAGTCTCCACAATTGATCACGCAAAAAGAAAAGACACGAGGATTTTTATACTGGTTCAGGCCTTCTGTGGAGAGAATAACAACCTTACTCCTGTGTGTATTGTATTATGTATGCTGGTAACAATCAAGGTAAATTCTAACACTTGTGCTCCTTATTGTTTCTACCTGATTGTCTGTATCAATCGGCCTCCCTTTTTTTCTCCCCTATTCTCTCTGACTGCAGGCTTTATATAGAGTACGTCGAGGTAGTTGTTTCTCTAGGTCAAGGGGCATCTCATTATTTCTTATAATGGGCGCATTGGTAGCAGTATTCACGGAGTATTAATTCCTCCACGTCGCCTGGCAGTTACTTGTCAGAGATTAGGGGGTATTACGTGCAGTTATTCTTGAGAATAACAACATAGATTGACTGTTTAATTCCCCTAATCAACTGGACCTACCCGCCTGTAAACTCTGTTGATTATGGGGTGGTTGTAACTGTCACATCCCCAAATTAATAAAGAGGTTTATTATGCATCTCATTAGCATACATCATGTTTTGAAACTTTTTAATTAAATATTGTACTTGGAAAATCTCAAAATACACATGTGACATACACTGTAATTTAACCTCCAAACTAAAAACTGAAATAGATGCTACTGAAGATCCTCTGGAAATAATTTATTCAAATAATTTATTAATTATAATAAGTTAATATAATTTTTCCCAAATTTTGGGACTGTTTTCAACCCTGTAAAAATTCAAACACAATTTAAAGACCAACATTAGGGTTGAATTTAAATTATACACTGTATGTCATAAACAGTAGGTTTTAATAATTTTTATGGACACTAGACTATCCCAAGAACCCCCAAAAATTATTTCATGATTTTAGGAATTTTATTTTTATTTTTAAGCCTCTGGTCAAAGTGGAGAGACTAGTTTAAATGTCAGTCAAACCCTAAACTCAAACCGGTGCACTATTCATTGGGCTTGAACCCGACACGGCCACTTGAGTCGGCGGAGTCAACTAGGTGTACCTACGCATGCAACCGTCGGATCAACGATCGGCGGCCCAGATCTCGCAACCCTTCGGCCCGTTGCGATCGTTCCTTCTAATCTAAGCCATCCACCTGAGATCCAACGGTGAGCACCGATCCACTTGAACCCCGTCCGCGCGCACGCGATGAGTCGCTGCCACGCCGGGCCCACCCTATCAGCTGCTTCGTCAACCTCGCGCAGAAGCCGAGCTCCACGCGGCCGCGCCGTTTCGACGCGCACAGAAACGGCGATGCTCACGTCGTCATTCCGCCGCTGCCGTTGACCACTCCGGAGCCACCTCCCCTTCACGCCGCCTCCAATGCCGTCATCTCCCGGGCATATTACCCCCTCGATAGCCCGTTCTTCTTCACTTTTCCTCTCGGTGGCTGAGGAAAAGGGAGCTCTCCCGTCGACATCTCTAGGGTAAGACTCCACCGAGTGGTAGCCTTCGAGTCCTTGCTCAAAGCCTTACCCATTTATTCTAATCTCAGCTCCTCTCGTGCTTTGTAGCTCCCGATCCATCATCGTGCTCTCTGGAGCTCTAGAGCACGCACCCGAAGGGCCTCACCTTGTCATCCTCAACTCCGGTGAGCTCCTCTCTATCTCTCTCGCGTCACGATGTGTTTTAGGATCTAACTAAGGTTTCCCCTCAATCAATTTTGTCATTGTATGACAGGACTGTGAGGATTTGAAGAAAAGCTCATTTTCGGGCAGTAAGGAGTCTTTTCGTCTCCCACTTAGGTCCGGTAAGCTATGGTCAAATTCCTTGCTTCTATAGCTTCCTTAGGTGATCTATAATCCATCTTGATCATTCTTTCCACTTGGTTTTGTTTAGGGAATCCTCTCCTCGCGAAGCCGTATTGCCGCCACCTTTCTTCTCCGGCGCCGACGCAGCTCCGGCATCTCCAAGCTTCCCCGAGCACCCTCCTTAGCTCAGGTAGCTTACTCATAGTCCCTAGGACCTCAGGCACTTGCTTGTTTGCGCTGCGGAGCTTCACTTTGCTGTTTACGTTTTTTGCCGTTTTGAGCGCCGCCGTTCAACTCCGGCTAGCCGCCGGCTCAGCCGTCGAGACCGCTCCCATTGTGAGCGCAGCGCTATTGTGCACCTTTGCTTGCTCTTGGTTCACGCCGCCGGGGTCGGAATCGCGAGCCGTCGGCAACCACGCGGGCAAATTGCCGTTGTCGTTCTCGACCGCATCAGAGCTCCGCCATTAATTGATAATCATTGTCTTAGCGCGGATTACTGTGTAGATCTGGGTTTTAATGACTGTCGGAAGTAATGATTGAGACACAGACATGTGGGACCAAGAACAGTAAACGAAGCAAAATAACGGTTTAAAATCTGAGTTTGACATGTGGGCCCGAGATTTAAGTGCATAGTCATAGACCCTATAAACCAGCCGTAGACTCACGGTCCGTGCACTATGCCGTGGACCATATCTATGACATGCAGGTCCCACCTATCGGTTAAGAACTGAAATATGAAGTTTAAATGAAAAATGAACTTTTCACCGACCCCACGGTCAAGGATCATGCGCTAGCGCGTGGCCGGTAGGAAAAAGTAGTAAATGCTTTATGAAATTCGAAATCGGTTAATTTGCACACTGAAAAATATGTATAACTTCTAAAATGCATAACCAAATCATTTTAACTCCAAAATGGGTGAAACCACTTCTGATAATTTTCATATTTAATGAACTTTATATTAAAATTGGTTTCAACTTGTCTCTGTAACAGAGAGCATTATTTTGGAAAATGAGCCATTGACACTATTATCTTTCAATTGTAAAAGGGTTGATAACTTCAAAAATTCATAAGTAATTCTTGGAAACTCCAAAAACCGTGAAATCAGTTTTGATAATTTATATTTCAAATAAACTTAATTATAAAAATGATTTCAAACTTACCTCTGTCACAGAAACTCTAGTTTGAGGAAATGATCCATAAGTGCATTATTTTTGCATTATTAATGCTGATAATTTTAGAAATCAATAACTAAATCATTAAAACTCCAATTGGAGCAAACTCAACTGTTTTGAAATTGTAATAATATTGCCTATTTATTCATATAATCCATGTACTCACCACTACTCTACAAAATTTCACATCATAATTAAATTGCTTAAGTAAAGACATATTGAAATCTGAAATTCAAACCACCATAACTTTCACATACTAAATCAAAATGAAATAATTCTTTCACCAAAAATCATCTAAAATCATGACTTAGCTACTGTAGAAAAATCATGCATTTTTGAGCATTTTGATTTTTGAGGTATTTCTCGATGTTTATTCGGTATTGTATTTATCTAGATACCGAGCCTATTGATATTGACTCCTACGCTACCGAGAGTGAACAACTACTTTTCCAGCAAGGCAAGCATCCTTTGAACTTTCTTTTGCATCATATTTGATCCCAGTTTTGGTTAAGTTAGTGCAATGATAATTGCTTGGATGCTATTTTGATAATGTCGCTATTTTTGTGATGTATAGTTAGAAACATCCCATTATCTTGTCAAAGTGGCTATCCATGAATTATTCCAGTACTGAAATGTTTATGATAGGATGTGTGAAACTATGTTGTTCGGGTTTGCTTAGCCATGCAAGTCTAGAGCCGGTAGTTGATTGTCGGGAATAACCCGACAATTATGGGATAAACACAACTCTCATTATATTCTTTTTGTTTCAGATCTTCGTATCTGTTTTATGAGTTAAATTTTGTCTTTTTAAATGAGCTTTTGGTCTGGACAAGTGTTGGTTAGTGATGGTGCTTTGCGCACAAGATTTGGGTATGTGGTTGGCTTGTTTGGACAATTAAGGACCGAACTTTGGGTACCTGCTGTTCAAGCAACTCTCGTGCTATCACACGCGGTATATGGGTGCCGCACGGTTAAGTAGGGGGAAGGTTTTATTGTGTTAAGTCCCATGGTGGTGTAGGGGCAATTGTGCTTGATCATTTGTCCTTAGGAGCCGATGTAATGTTCTATAGTGTGCATGGGAGCACCAATTACCCTTTATGTTGCGTCGGTATTTCCAATATAACTTGTGAGCCCCTTAGCAAGTGCTATACGCTGCTTGTACTAAGACCGGAAACATCTCACATGGGGGACTTAGCTCAATAGGGTCTTCTTGCTGAAAACGACCGTATCTCGATTCTCCCTACCGCATACCAAAGGAAGTGTGTCATTGTTCGGAGGCATCCAGGAGGCTTACGGCTAATCAGTCGTGTGGGTAAAGTAGTACACCCCTGCAGGGTATAAATCTATTCGAATAGCCGTGTCCACGGTTAGGGACAACCGCTTGAAATTTGTGGCTGCTTATTGTTAGACTTGGAATTAAAATTGTGGTTATAACTTGGTAACGACATGAATGGG
Organism: Ampelocalamus luodianensis; assembly: GCA_036346255.1. Lineage (NCBI taxonomy): Eukaryota > Viridiplantae > Streptophyta > Magnoliopsida > Poales > Poaceae > Ampelocalamus > Ampelocalamus luodianensis. Next base: position 14,863,492 of record CM070622.1, read on the forward strand.
ATGTTCATGCTTGTTCTAGTATCAAAGTGGGAAGCCACTTTGCTTATTGTATGCTTTATTTGTTACTTAGTTCATTACTTATTCACATGCTTTACTTCTACTTCAAATCTGATTTTGAAATAGCACTTGAAAAACTAGTATGTGTAGGTTGTACATTGTTGCGTCTCTTTCGCAAAACTAAGCCAATATGAGCCTTTCCTTTGAATGACCTTATGCATAACTATTTTTATTTGTGTAAGACTTGCGAGTACTCTTTGGTACTCGGCGGATGTTCTTGGCTTTTATAGGTGAGGACGATATTGAGGCTGATGATTTCGCCGGTGTCGATTTAGGGGACACCGACGAGTAGTATGCTATCTTCTAACTCCCAGTCGGTTGCCGATGGGTTGTGGGCATACCACTGCTGGTCTTTTTGGTTTATTTACTCGCTTTCGCTATAAACTTGTTAAATTTGGCCGGTCGGTCACATATGTATTTGTATACTTGGAACTGTATTGTAACTTTTGCACTATTTATGTATGATGGTTGTATGGATGTGACCAACGTTGTAATGAGGGTATGATTATATTGGTCGCTGATCTTGGGAGCCAATATAGGTCATGCTCGCTGTTCTTGGATTCCCATTTAACTCGCTAAGTGTCGTGCTTGACTTGTTGGAAAACCGGCAATCATGTAGTGCTCGCAGAGGAGCAGCGCGCATGATCGTCGGGCCTCTAGATTTGAGTTGAGCCTCTCATTTAGAATGAGTTAAGTTAGAATCCATTTACCGGAGATCCCGAGTTATGTCCCTAAGACCTTGATTAGTCTCGGTCTTAAACTCCGGGGTCCCCACAGCGTTGGTATCAGAGCCATACTGACTGTAGGTTAGAGGTAGCATGGGCGTTAAGTTTAGCAAACCCTTGGTCAAATTATTTTTCAAAATTATCAAAATTACTTTCGGAAAGTTAAGTTAGGAGTATCTTTTATTCCTTATCTATCTTAGTATCTTTCCTTGCCTTATTCAGGTTTTGGTTTGCAAAAGCTAACTTACCTTGCCTTTCTTCTCCTTTAGATGAACCCCCAATACCTTGTTCGTGAGACCCAAGCTGAAGATGTGGGAGGATACCCGGAGTTACTGAGGGATATGATGTGGAAGGAGAATTTTACCTACCAGCCGACGTACTCCATTTACCGACGAGATCGAGGGCTGGGAATGGAGGAGTACATGGCTGTGGCAGATATTATTGCTAGACGTGTTGCGGGAAGCATCCCGTATCGATTTCAGGCTTGTGGCACTTCGGAGGCCATGGCGCTGCAAGAAGTGGCTAGGGTAGCTATGAGTCGCCTCCGTTATGATCTGACAGAGCTGTCCCAGCCGCCTTATGACCATTTCCCCATGCAAGCACATGAAAGGGAAGTGAGCAGGTTTGCTAGGATTTAGTTCGGTGAAGATCCTCATGTTCGACAATTGGCAAGACTGGTGCACATTATGGACCAGGTGCATCGCTGCACCATGCGCGAGTTGTGGGAGACGCGGCGGCGTCTCATCGAAGCTCAAGAGCATTTAAGACTCATGCACGACATGAGGCTCATTCATCCCAATGTGCTGTATGGCACTAATATGATCTCCCCTTATTTTTCTCGCGCCAGTCGATTACGTCTCCCGTGGTAGGAGGTCATATCAACGCCATAGGATCACCCTTGCGTCTTCTAATCTAGGGACCACGATGATTTGGATCCCCGGGCACATCTTTCGGACGAATTTCCGGTGAACTTTGGCCGGAACAACATTTAGGATGTTGTAGGTGTTAGCTCATGGTTGAGCATGTATCTTTGATTCCCTATAATAGGTTAGGGGTACTTGAACTATTATTGTCTTTCTTGCAAGAACTTTTGATCCTATCAGTTGTTTTTCACCTATGGGCCTTTATGGATGTAATTGCACTGGGAAAAACTATGATTTGAATTTATGGATCTTGTACTGGCATTAGCGCCTTTGTACGCCCATTCGGTGTTATATTTTTGTGCATTTTATATCATTATGCATGCTTAATTAAGAGCTATGTGCTTGCTGTCCAGATTTTTAATTCACCCCTGTTTCTAGCAACCTTGGCCTCTTATTAACTTGCTTTGTCACTTCAGGATGTCAGGCCCTACCACTCGTGCGAGCTCAGCGTGACGGGGATCTCCACCCGGGGCATTCGACCGCTTGATGGTGACCTCTATGCCCGAGAAGAGGGGTGAGCCCTCTCAGTGGCCGGGCGATTCATCCGAGAGTGCTCCCTCCGCCACCCACTATGGCAGAGGTTTTGGCTCGGTCGGCGTAACAGGATGGATCAAACAAGGATTCTCGAAGCTATCGCTCGCAACACTTCTCCTGCTCCTGCGGCAGCAGGGGGAGGGGGAAATCCTCGGCCGCGTGGGGGTCTCGCTGAATTTCAGCGGACTAATCCTCCCACCTTTTCGGGCACCGAGAGCCCGATGGAGGCGGAAGACTGGCTGAGGGACATTGAGAAGAAGCTGGCTATTGCTCAGTGCACAGGCATTGAGAGGGTGCTCTTTGCCAGTTATCAGCTAGAGGGCGCTGCTAGTGCATGGTGGGATAACTTTTCCGCCATGCAGCCTGATGGAGAAGTTCCATCATGGGGCGAGTTCCGTACAGCGTTCAGGGAGGCCCATATTCCTGAGGGGGTCATGTTGATCAAGCAACAGCAGTTTCTTGCCCTAAAGCAAGGAAAGAAGACCGTCTCTGAGTACCTTCAGGAGTTCAATTCTTTGGCTCGCTATGCCCCTGATGATGTCTCCACCGACGCCCGCCGCCAGCGCCGTTTTATGGGCGGCTTGACTGAGGAGATGCAGTTGGCTCTAGCTGCACATGACTTCCGCAACTTCCAGCATTTGGTGAACAAGGCCATTGTAGTGGAGCACAAGAGTATGGCAGTGGAGGAGTCCAGGAAGAGAAAGAGGGCCGCTCAGTTTTCAGCTAGCAGCAGTTTCCCTCGGTAGCGCATTGGACCGCCCCAGGCACCTCGCTCTCAGGCCCCAGTGCCACCGAGGCCTCCTGTGGCCCCTCCGCGACCTTCTCCACCAGTGGCGTAGTGGAACAATGGGGGTAAAAACCCCCAAAGCAGTGGTTCATACAAGCCCAATGTCACCTGCTTTCATTGTGGTCGCCAGGGCCACTATGCACACCAGTGCCTCGCCAAGCAGCGAGGGATGCCCCCAGACTTATCGAGCTCCTAATCCACCGGCTGTAGCGAGACCTTCACCACCTCCGAGGGCAGCATCTACTCCTCCTCAGATCCCTGCACGTGGCCGAGTGAACCACATCACCGCCGAGGAGGCTAGCGACGCTCCCGACGTCATTTTGGGTACACTTCTTGTTAATTCTTGCCCAGCATCAGTTTTATTTGATTCAGGAGCATCTCATTCTTTCATCAAAGAAGAATATGCTGCACTTAATCAATTTGAAATAGTTAAACTTCAGCCACCTTATCAAATCAAATCACCAGGATCGGTTTTCCAAACCGATCAAGTCTGCCGGGGTGTAAAAGTGGAAATTCAAAATATCAACTTCTTGGCAAATTTAATTGTAATAAATTCAGTGGGTATTGATGTGATATTAGGGATGGATTGGCTGTCCAAAAATCAGGGAAAGATCGATTGTGCTCAACGGTCCATTTCAGTCACTAGCGAAGATGGCAGTCAGGTCATTTTTGCACCTTCTGTTGGTAGTTCTCATCTCTATGCTTTGGAAACTAGTACCTCTATTGAAATTGAGAAAGTGCCAGTGGTGTGTGAATATCCAGATGTATTCCCTGAAGAACTACCAGGCATGCCACCTGACCGTGAAGTTGAATTCGTCATCGAGCTTGCACCCGGTACTGCGCCAATCTCAAAGCGGCCGTATCGAATGCCTCCTAATGAGTTAGTCGAATTGAAAGCACAACTCCAAGAACTTCAAGATAAGGGTTTCATTCGGCCAAGCTCCTCACCTTAGGGATGCCCGGCCATCTTTGTTAAGAAGAAAGACAAGAGCTTGCGGATATGTGTTGACTACCGTCCGTTGAATGAAGTCATTGTTAAGAACAAGTATCTGCTTCCACGAATTGATGACCTATTTGACCAACTTAGTGGAGCCCAAGTGTTCTCCAAGATTGACTTGAGGTTGGGTTACCACCAAATCAAGGTCAGAACAGAGGACATTCCGAAGACAACATTCTCTACTCGGTATGGTCTATACGAGTACACTTTTATGTCTTTTGGTTTGACTAATGCACCTGCTTATTTCATGAACCTCATGAACTCGGTTTTCATGGAGTATTTGGATCAGTTCGTTGTTGTATTTATTGATGACATCCTTATTTACTCCAAGTCCGACGAAGAACATGAGAAACATCTGAGACTTGTGTTGGAGAAGCTTCGTCATCATCAACTCTATGCAAAATTCAGCAAGTGTGAATTTTGGCTTCGTGAAGTGAGTTTCTTGGGTCATGTACTCTCCGAGGGTGGTGTCACTGTTGATCCGAGCAAGGTGCAGGATGTGCTGAACTGGAAGCAACCAAAGAGTGTCACCGACATCCGCAGTTTTCTTGGACTTGCAGGCTACTACCGCAGGTTCATCAAGAACTTCTCTAAGATTTCTAGGCCAATGACTCAACTTCTGAAGAAGGAAAAGAAGTTCGAATGGTCAGCTGATTGTGAGCAAAGCTTTAGATTCTTAAAGGATGTTTGACCACCGCTCCGGTGCTCATCCTTCCAGATATTCACAAGAGTTTTGATATTTACTGCGATGCATCTCGCCATGGGCTCGGTTGTGTGCTTATGAAAGAGGGCCGAGTAGTGGCGTATGCATCGAGACAGTTGAGACCTCATGAGGCCAACTATCCCACTCATGACTTAGAGCTTGCAGCGGTTGTTCATGCTCTAAAGATTTGGCGACATTACCTTATCGGTAATCGTTGTGAGATCTACACCGACCACAAGAGTCTCAAATACATTTTCACCCAAGCTGATCTGAACTTAAGGCAAATAAGATGGCTTGAGTTAATCAAAGATTATGATATGGGACTTCATTATCATCCAGGAAAAACCAACGTGGTGGCCGATGCATTGAGCAGAAAATCTCAATGCAACTGTTTATCTGTAATCCCTTCTTCGGCAGGCTTGTGCGCTGCCATGCAACAATTGCAACTGGAAATAGTTGAAGAAGGTTCGCTCGCTGCCCTAAGTGTGAGTTGTACACTTGAGGACCAGATTAGAAAAGCCCAGCAAACTGACGCCGAAGTGGCTCAAATCCGAGAAGCAATGAAAAGGCACAAAGCCAAAGGTTTTAAAGAAGATTCACAAGGCACCCTGTGGTTCGGGAACCGGTTGGTGGTGCCTTTTGACCACACGTTGAGAGGGCAAATTCTCAAAGAGGCTCATGATTCCAAATTCTCTATTCATCCAGGTAGTACCAAGATGTACCAAGATTTGAAGAGAAGGCTCTGGTGGAGCCAAATGAAGCGACAGATCACTCAATATGTTGCCGAGTGTGATGTATGCCAAAGAGTCAAAGCTGAGCATTTGAAGCCGGCAGGTACTCTACAACCCCTGCCCATTCCCAAGTGGAAATGGAAGAAGTTGGCATGGATTTTATCACCGGCCTCCCTAGGACTCAAGCTGGGTCTGATTCTATATGGGTGATTGTAGACCGTTTGACAAAGGTTGCTCACTTCATTCCTGTCAAGACCACCTACCGTGGGGACAAGTTAGCAGAGCTTTACATTGCAAGAATTGTTTGTCTCCACGGTGTTCCAAAGGTGATAGTTTCCGATAGAGGCCCTCAATTCACATCCTATTTCTGGGGATGCTTACACAAAGCGATGGGGACCAATCTATCTTTCAGCTCCGCTTATCACCCACAAACGGATGGACAAACAGAGAGGGTAAACCAAGTTTTGGAAGACCTTCTCTCCGTACTTGTGTGCTGTCCTACAACAAGGACTGGGAGAAGTGCTTACCGTTTGCGGAGTTCTCCTACAACAATAGTTTCCAATCAAACATAAAAATGTCACCCTTCGAGGCATTGTATGGAAGAGCTTGTAGGACACCTTTGAACTGGTCCGAAGCCGGGGAGAGGCCATTTTATGGTCCAACCTTGGTAGAGGATGCAGAAGAACAAGTTCGTGTCATCCGCGAACGACTCCGGACGGCTCAATCTCGTCAGAAGTCCTATGCCGACCGTTGTCGTCGTGAGTTGAGCTTTGAGGTGGATGATCATGTCTACCTTAAGGTTTCTCCAATGAAAGGGATACATCGTTTCCAAGTCAAAGGCAAATTGGCACTGCGCTACATCGGACCTTTCCGAATTCTAGCAAAGTTGGGACCGGTGGCTTATCAAATAGAATTACTGCCATCACTTGTTGATGTACATGATGTTTTTCCATGTTTCACAATTGAGGAAGTGCCTCCGTGCCCCAACCGAAGCAACTGAGCTAGAGAAGCTTGACTTGCAACCTGATCTTTCTTATCGGGAGCGCCGATTCGCATTCTTGAAGAAAAGGAGCGCAAGACGCGAAATCGCAATATCAAATTCATCAAGGTTCAGTGGAGCAACCATACTGAAGATGAAGCCACATGGGAGCGTGAAGATCAAGTGCGAGCTAACTATCCAGATCTTTTTCGCTCTACTTGAAGTGTCTTCGAATCAAGAAAGGAAAGTTTAAACAAAGCAATGGTAAGAAGCATTGTACTAACCATTCCTTGTAACCTTGCAAAGATAATTTGGCACTATCTTTGAAGGAAATCAAGACAACGGGTGTGATTTCTTCTTGTAAAACTGTTCTATCCAACTTCTACCCTATCGATCTCGGGGTCGAGATCTTTTGTAAGGGGGGGAGGTTTGTCACATCCCCAAATTAATAAAGAGGTTTATTTTGCATCTCATTAGCATACATCATGTTTTGAAACTTTTTAATTAAATATTGTACTTGGAAAATCTCAAAATACACATGTGACACACACTGTAATTTAACCTCCAAACTAAAAACTGAAATAGATGCTACTGAAGATCCTCTGGAAATAATTTATTAAAATACTTTATTAATTATAATAAATTAATATAACTTTTCCCAAATTTTGGGACTGTTTTCAACCCTGTAAAAATTCAAACACAATTTAAAGACCAACATTAGGGTTGAATTTAAATTATACACTGTATGTCATAAACAGTAGGGTTTAATAATTTTTATGGACACTAGACTATCCCAAGAACCCCCAAAAATTATTTCATGATTTTAGGAATTTTATTTGTATTTTTAAGCCTCTGGTCAAAGTGGAGAGACTAGTTTAAATGTCAGTCAAACCCTAAACTCAAACCGGTGCACTATTCATTGGGCTTGAACCGACACGCCACTTGAGTCGGCGGAGTCAACTAGGTGTACCTACACATGCAACCGTCGGATCAACGATCGGCGGCCCAGATCTCGCAACCCTTCGGCCCGTTGCGATCGTTCCTTCTAATCTAAGCCATCCACCAGAGATCCAACGGTGAGCACCGATCCACTTGAATCCGTCGCGCGCGCGCGATGAGTCGCCGCCACGCCGGGCCCACCCGTCACCGCCGTCAACCTCGCGCGGCCGAGCTCCACGCGGCGCGCTGTTCACGCAGCGCACGTAAACGGCGATGCTCACGTCGTCATTCCGCCGCTGCCGTTGACCACTCCGGAGCCACCTCCCCTTCACGCCGCCTCCAATGCCGTCATCTCCCGGGCATATTACCCCCTCGATAGCCCGTTCTTCTTCACTTTTCCTCTCGGTGGTGAGAAAAGGGAGCTCTCCGTCGACATCTCTAGGGTAAGACTCCACCGAGTGGTAGCCTTCGAGTCCTTGCTCAAAGCCTTACCCATTTATTCTAATCTCAGCTCCTCTCGTGCTTTGTAGCTCCCGGTCCATCATCGTGCTCTCTCGAGCTCTAGAGCACGCACCTGAAGGGCCTCACCTTGTCATCCTCAACTCCGGTGAGCTCCTCTCTATCTCTCTTGCGTCACGATGTGTTTTAGGATCTAACTAAGGTTTCCCCTCAATCAATTTTGTCATTGTATGACAGGACTGTGAGGATTTGAAGAAAAGCTCATTTTTGGGCAGTAAGGAGTCTTTTCGTCTCCCACTTAGGTCCGGTAAGCTATGGTCAAATTCCTTGCTTCTATAGCTTCCTTAGGTGATCTATAATCCATCTTGATCATTCTTTCCACTTGGTTTTGTTCAGGGAATCCTCTCCTCGCGAAGCCGTATTGCCGCCACCTTTCTTCTCCGGCGCCGACGCAGCTCCGGCATCTCCAAGCTTCCCTAAGCACCCTCCTTAGCTCAGGTAGCTTACTCATAGTCCCTAGGACCTCAGGCACCTGCTTGTTTGCGTTGCGGAGCTTCACTTTACTGTTTACGTTTTTGCCGTTTTGAGCGCCGCCGTTCAACCTCGGCTAGCCACCGGTACAGGCTGGCTCAGCCGTCGAGACCGCTCCCATTGTGAGCGCAGCGCTATTGTGCACCTTTGCTTGCTCTTGGTTCACGCCGCCGGGGTCGGAATCGCCGGCGAGTCGCCGGGCAACCACGCGGGGCAAAATTGCCGTTGTCGTACTCGGACCGTACTGTAGCTCCGCCATTAATTGATAATCATTGTCTTAGCGCGGATTACTGTGTAGATCTGGGTTTTAATGACTGTCGGAAGTAATGATTGAGACACAGACATGTGGGACCAAGAACAGTAAACGAAGCAAAATAACGGTTTAAAATATGAGTTTGACATGTGGGCCCGAGATTTAAGTGCATAGTCATAGACCCTATAAACCAGCCGTAGACTCACGGTCCATGCACTATGCCGTGCACCATATCTATGACATGCGGGTCCCACCTGTCGGTTAAGAACTGAAATCTGAAGTTTAAATGAAAATGAACTTTTCACTGGACCCCACCGGTCAGTGACTGCGGCTAGCGCATGGCCGGTAGGAAAAGTAGTAAATGCTTTATGAAATTCGAAATCGGTTAATTTGCACACTGAAAAATATGTATAACTTCTAAAATGCATAACCAAATCATTTTAACTCCAAAATGGGTGAAACCACTTCTGATAATTTTCATATTTAATGAAATTTATATTAAAATTGGTTTCAACCTTGTCTCTGTAACAGAGAGCATTATTTTGGAAAATGAGCTATTGACACTATTATCTTTCAATTGAAAAAGGGCTGATAACTTCAAAAATTCATAAGTAATTCTTGGAAACTCCAAAAACCGTGAAATCAGTTTTGATAATTTATATTTCAAATAAACTTAATTATAAAAATGATTTCAAACTTACCTCTGTCACAGAAACTATAGTTTGAGGAAATGATCCATAAGTGCATTATTTTTGCATTATTAATGCTGATAATTTTAGAAATCAATAACTAAATCATGAAAACTCCAATTGGAGCAAACTCAACTGTTTTGAAATTGTAATAATATTGCCTATTTATTCATATAATCCATGTACTCACCACTACTCTACAAAAATTCACCTCATAATTAAATTGCTTAAGTAAAGGCATATTGAAATCTGAAATTCAAACCACCATAACTTTCACATACTAAATCAAAATGAAATAATTCTTTCACCACAAATCATCTAAAATCATGACTTAGCTACTGTAGAAAAATCATGCATTTTTGAGCATTTTGATTTTTGAGGTATTTCTCGATGTTTATTCGGTATTGTATTTATCTAGATACCGAGCCTATTGATATTGACTTCTACGCTACCGAGAGTGAACAACTACTTTTCCAGCAAAGCAAGCATCCTTTGAACTTTCTTTTGCATCATATTTGATCCCAGTTTTGGTTAAGTTAGTGCAATGATAATTGCTTGCATGCTATTTTGATAATGTCGCTATTTTTGTGATGTATAGTTAGACACATCCCATTATCTTGTCAATGTGGCTATCCATGAATTATTCCAGTACTGAAATGTTTATGATAGGATGTGTGAAACTATGTTGTTCGGGTTTGCTTAGCCATGCAAGTCTAGAGCCGGTAGTTGATTGTCGGGAATAACCCGACAATTATGGGATAAACACAACTCTCATTATATTCTTTTTGTTTCAGATCTTCGTATCTGTTTTATGAGTTAAATTTTGTCTTTTTAAATGAGCTTTTGGTCTGGACAAGTGTTGGTTAGTGATGGTGCTTTGCGCACGAGATTTGGGTATGTGGTTGGCTTGTCTGGACAATTAAGGACCGAACTTTGGGTACCTGCTGTTCAAGCAACTCTCGTGCTATCACACGCGGTATATGGGTGCCGTACGGTTATGTAGGGGAAAGGTTTTATTGTGTTAAGTCCCATAGTGGCGTAGGGGCAATTGTGTTTGATCATTTGTCCTTAGGAGCCGATGTAATGTTCTATAGTGTGCATGGGAGCACCAATTACCCTTTATGTTGCGTCGGTATTTCCAATATAACTTGTGAGCCCCTTAGCAAGTGCTATACGCTGCTTGTACTGTCACAGCCCCAACAATTAAAATGGATTAATATGTATTTCATTAGCATGCATTATTGATTTCAAATCATTTCCATAATATATTGTACTTGGAAAATCTAATTTGAGGTGAACATACACATCAAAATTCACATTTCACTTCAAATCAGTAATAAAAATTTGTGATCATCATCTGGAATAAATTTTTTAAATACTACATTAATTCTCATGAATCAATATAATTTTTCCAAAATTTTTGGAACTAGGTTGAACCTATTGAAAATTCAAACCAACTTAAAAGGCATACATTAAGTTTGAATTTGAATATTACAAAATATATTGTGAACAGTAGGGTTTCATAATTTTTATGGGAACTATATACTCCCAGGAACCCCCACAAATTATTTCATAATTTTTGGAATTTTATTTCTAATTCTTAAGCCTCAGTCAAAGTAGAGCTTTCAAATTTAAACTAAGTCAAACTCTGAAATCTAAACCCCAGCTACTGTTCCTCCGACCGAGCCCAAAGCCAAGCGGTCGAGCCCAATCAACTAAACGCGCCTCACGTGAGTCGTCCGATGGAAAACGAACGCACCAGATGGCGCACCCCTTCGCCCCCGCGCCACTTAACCTCTTTAAACCTCAACCTTCCGATCGAGAACTAACGGCCGCCGTTGGACCACGCCTCACTCCTACGCGCGAACGAGAGCCACGACGATTGGCCCCGTTTGCCGCCGTCTTCCTCCTATCACCTCCGACTCGAGCTCCAACGCCACGCGTTCGAACTTCCCTGTTTCGGCCGTTGAGGCGATTCTCACCCCGTGGATCCACCGCCCCTCTTAGCCAATCCCCGAGCTCTTCACTTAACGCCGCTTTCGTTGCCCTCTTCGCCTCGGGATAAAACCACCCCCACGCCCGGCATTCTCCCCCACTTCTCCTCGGTTGATAGAGGAGAGGGAGGCCAGCTCGAGCTCTTTCCCCGGGTAAGCCCCCTCCGCATGATTCCTCTGCGTTCGTCTTCCTTGCCTCTCCATTTTTGCCGATGCAAGCTCGCTCGTTGCTTGTAGCACTTGGACCACCATCGTGCCATCCAGGAGCTCTAGAGCGCCCCGAAAGACATCTTCGTGCTCACCTTGTCTCGAGGAGGTATTAAACTAAACCTTATGCGTCACTAGATGTCTTTCGGTATGATTAGGTTTTCCTCAACTAATTTTGGAAAATGTCACGACAAAGAACTTTAGGATTTGGACATCTCTTCACTTTCGGCCTAAAGGGAACCTTTCACCTCCCACGTTGATTTGGTAAGTCCTTTGCCGACTCCTCACTCAAGTAGCATCCTAGTGTGGTCTATAATCTATTCCGGTCATCCTCTCTTGGTTGTTTTGCTCAGAACCTCCGTCCCGGAAACCGAGTTGGCCGTCTTTGTCTTCTCCGGCTCAGACACTCCTCGATCAACCTCCGACTTCCCAAGCTTCCCACGCTCAGGTGACCTCCCGAACCATTAGGTAGCATAAGCAATCGCTGAGTTGTACTTGAGGAGCTCGGTTTAGCTGCATGCACATTTGCCGTATAACCCGCGCGCTCTCTCCGACTAGCCGCCGCACACACCACCCAGCTGTGACCACCTCCCTAGCTGCGCCAGCTATTGCCAAGCTAACGCGACCATCGGCAGCTCCGCCGTGGCGCGTAGCGCGCGCGAGCAGCCGGCAAGCGAGCGGTAACGCGATTGCCGTGCGTGCGATGTGCATCGTAGGCGGCGTTTATCACCTAACTGCCAATCATTAGTCTTAAATGTTTGTCTTAGCCGCCCTGGTGTGTCACTTACGCGTGGGCCCGTGCACAGAAAACCCGTAGGATTAAATAGAGTGCGGGAGTCACTGACGTGTGGGCCTGGGCCATAAGCCCCGTGCACCAAGCGCGTGCGCCCGTGGGCCAAGTCCGTAGACCGTGCCTCTGACTTAGGGCCCCACCTGTCGGCGCTCATTTTTTAAAAACCTGAGGTAAATATAAAATGTACTGTTTCTCGGGCCCGCATGTCATTGACCGTGGCTAGCACACATCTCGGTAAGAAAAGTAGTAGTTCTTTTAGTAATTTCGAAATCTGTTTATTTATAAACTGAAAAATGGTATTAAGTTCTAAAATGCATAACTATTTCATCTCAACTCCAAACTTAATGAAACCACTTCTGAAAATTTAAATTTCTACTGAACTTTATATGAAAATTGGTTTCAAGCATGTCTCTGTGGCCGAAAGTATTATTTGAAGATTTACCCATTAAAACCATTATTCTTACAATAGAAAAAGAACTGAAACCTTTAAAAATACATAAGTAAATATTGGAAACTCCAAAAACAGTGAGACCACTTTTGATAATTTTCATTTTCAGTGAACTTAATTCTAAAAATGGTCTCCACATTACCTCTGTCACAGAAACTATATTTGGGAGGACATAATCTTTAACTCTATTATTGTTACACTATAAAAGGCTGATAACTTTGAAAATACATAACTAAATCATAAAAACTCCAAAAAGGACAAACTCAACTGTTTTTAACTTATAATAATATTGCCTATTTATCTATGTAATCCATGTACTCGCCACTGTTCTACAAAATTTCACTTCATAATTAAATTACATAATGACGACTTATTGAAATCTGAAATTCAAACCATTATAACTTTCATATACTAAATCAAAATGAAATAAGTCTTTCACCAAAAATCATTTAAAATCATGATCTAACTACTGTAGAAAAATCATGCATTTTTTAGCATTTTGGTTTTTGAGTTGTTTTCTCGGTATTTATTTGATGTTATAATTATATAGATCCCGAGCATATCGATATCGACACTTACGCTACTGAGAGTGAGCAGCTACTATACCAGCAAGGCAAGCATCATTTGAACTTTCTTTTGCATCATATTTGATCCCAGTTTTGGTTAAGATAGTGCAATGATAATTGCTTGCATGCTATTTTGATTATGTCAATATTTTTGTGATGTATAGTTTAGTTATGTCCTATGCTTGAGGTTAATCTTGAATTATGCCAACTCCTATATGCTTAAGATAAGATGTGTGAATTATGGGTTGTAGAATTGCTTAGCCATGCAAGTCTAGATACGGTAGTTCGATCGTCGGGAATAACTCGGCGGTTTTGGGATAAACACAACTCTCATTTTATGATTTATACTTCAGATCTTGTAGCTGTTTTATGAGTTAATTTTTGTCATTTTTAAATGAGCTTTTGGTCTGGACAAGTGTTGGTTAGTGATGGTGCTTTGTGCACGAGCATTGGGTAAGTGGAAGGACTTGTCTGGACAATTGAGGACCGAACTTTAGTAACGTCGTTAATTCAAGTACACTCGTGCTGCCACACGCGGGTTGGGAGCCGTATGGTTAAGTAGGGGGAGAGTTTTATTGTGTTAAGTCCTTGGTGGTGTAAGGGGCATAGCGACCGTGAAATCCTATGTTCTTTAGGAGCCGATGTAATCCTTTATAGTGTGCAAGGGAGCGCCAATTCTTTTGTTTTGATTGCATCGGTATTTCGATATAACTTGTGAGCCCCCTAGCAAGTGCTATCGACGCTTGTACTAGGCAAGGAACCATCTCACAAGGGGACTTAGCTCAATAGGGCTTTCTTCTTTGAAAATGACTATATCTTGATTTACAGGCGGCATACCATAGGAAGTATGCTATTTTCGGAGGCATCTGGAGGCTTACGGGCTAATCAAGTCGTGTGGGTAAAGTATTACACCCCTGCAGGGTATCAATCTATTCGAATAGCCGTGTCCACGGTTATGGACAACCGCTTGAGTTCGGAGTTACTATTGTTAGACTTTTAATTAAAATTGTGGTTGAACTTGGGATTCGTTATGAACGGGTTGTTCATGTGTTTAGTACATCAAAGTGGGCTGCCACTTTGGTCTTTGTATGATTCAATTGTTTATTATTGAAATGCTTTACTATATGCTTTACTTCTACTTCAAATCTGATTTTAAATGGGCACATGAAAAACTAGTATGTGTAGGATGTTAATTGTTGCGTCCTTTCGCAAAACTAAACCAATATGAGCCATCTTTTGAATGACCCTTATGCATAACTATTTTTATTTGTGTAAGACTTGCAGTACACTTGTACTCACCGGATGTTTCTTGGCCTTTTCGGTGAGGAAGAGTATGAGTATGACGATCTCGTTAGTGTGGACTTGGGTGACACTAACGAGTAGTGTCTACCATTTAACCCCGATCGGTTGCGATGGGTGATGAACATACCACTGCTGGTCTTTTGCTTTATCTATTTACTTCACGCTACTTGATACTTTACTTGAATTTGGCGGTCGCCGTTTGTAATAAGTGTAGACCTTAACTATTATGCAAGTATGTCTTTTAATCTCTGGTTGTATGCGTTGTATGGATGTAATCAACGTTGGATGAGGGTATGAGTATATTGATCGTTGATCTTGGGAGCCAATATAAGTCATACTCGTTGTTGATGAATTCTCATTTAACTCACTAAGTGTAGTGCTTGGATCGAAGAGAATCGACAATCATGTAGCGCCGCAAAGGAGCAGCGCGCATGATCGTTGAGGCTCTAGTATTCGGCTAAGCCTTTCACTTGGATAGAGTTAAATTGGAATTCATTTACCGGAGACCCGTGATTATGTCCCTAAGGCCTTGTCCAATCTCGGTCTTATGGAGATAATTACCGGGGTCCCCACATGTACTAAGATCGGAAACATCTCACATGGGGGACTTAGCTCAATAGGGTCTTCTTGCTGAAAACGACCGTATCTCGATTCTCCCGGCCGGCATACCAAAGGAAGTGTGTCATTGTTCGGAGGCATCCGGAGGCTTACGGGCTAATCGAGTCGTGTGGGTAAAGTAGTACACCCCTGCAGGGTATAAATCTATTCGAATAGCCGTGTCCACGGTTAGGGACAACCGCTTGAAATTTGTGGCTGCTTATTGTTAGACTTGGAATTAAAATTGTGGTTATAACTTGGTAACGACATGAATGGGATGTTCATGCTTGTTCTAGTATCAAAGTGGGAAGCCACTTTGCTTATTGTATGCTTTATTTGTTACTTAGTTCATTACTTATTCACATGCTTTACTTCTACTTCAAATCTGATTTTGAAATGGCACTTGAAAAACTAGTATGTGTAGGTTGTACATTGTTGCGTCTCTTTCGCAAAACTAAGCCAATATGAGCCTTTCCTTTGAATGACCTTATGCATAACTATTTTTATTTGTGTAAGACTTGCGAGTACTCTTTGGTACTCAGCCAGATGTTTGCTGGCTTTTACAGGTGAGGACGATATTGAGGCTGATGATTTCGCCGGTGTCGATTTAGGGGACACCGACGAGTAGTATGCTATCTTCTAACTCCCAGTCGGTTGCCGATGGGTTGTGGGCATACCACTGCTGGTCTTTTTGGTTTATTTACTCGCTTCCGCTATAAACTTGTTAAATTTGGCCGGTCGGTCACATATGTATTTGTATACTTGGAACTGTATTGTAACTTTTGCACTATTTATGTATGATGGTTGTATGGATGTGACCAACGTTGTAATGAGGGTATGATTATATTGGTCGCTGATCTTGGGAGCCAATATAGGTCATGCTCGCTGTTCTTGGATTCCCATTTAACTCGCTAAGTGTCGTGCTTGACTTGTTGGAAAACCGGCAATCATGTAGTGCTCGCAGAGGAGCAGCGCGCATGATCGTCGGGCCTCTAGATTTGAGTTGAGTCTCTCATTTAGACTGAGTTAAGTTGGAATCCATTTACCGGAGATCCCGAGTTATGTCCCTAAGACCTTGATTAGTCTCGGTCTTAAGGAGATAACTCCGGGGTCCCCACAGTAACTGACCTGGTCGTAGAAGAGCTTACGACCATGCGGTAGTCGTAGAAAGACTGAGATCGTAGAAGAACTTACGATCATGAGGTAGTCGTAGAAGGACTTACGACTATGGGGGGTGGTCGTAGAAACTCTTACGCCCACTCGTTTGGTTTCTCCCTTATAGTAAGGGGTATGTTCAAAGACTATATGACGTCATATTTAACTATAATATCAATTACAGATAAATAGTAAAATAAGGATTATTAGATCCTCGTCAAAGGGAGTGTTTCATTACCCAAGGTAACATTTTTTTCCTCGTTTTCTTTTTTAGGAATAACATTCCTCTCAAACGTTAGAATTCCAATTCATCGCATACGACACTAGCTCATATCTCTTAATTTGGCATCCTTAAAACTATGATCAAACCGAAACACTTCATCAACACCTTTGTAGAGAGGCTCTATTGACCCCCACCGAAACACTCTAGATAACTCCATCTACCGACGAAATTAATTTGGCAGATGACACCTAATGCATCTCAAAATAGATCTCACGCAATCACATCACCTCAGACTTTTAAGAATAAACAACTCATAATTCTCAGCACACACACTCATGTACTACCTCAAAGTGTTCTATCAATGATCATCCCACTATTCATAATCCCCCCTTATTCTATTTCCTCGACACACAATCATTGGGCGATCAAAGTTCTAGCTTAAAAATGCAAAGCCCAAATTTAACCTCCAAGACCTCTACAACGAATTTCTCATATAATAGATAGGGAAATCCTCATATTAAATCCCTAAAATTACCACAATTCCAACATACTCATTCATTAACATCATCATGAATCACCAACACAACCTTGCAATATTACCCAATTGGGTTACTTTATAAAATTGATCAAGATTTTCATACTTTCGATAATTCCGACATTTCAACATGAACTAAGGTTCTAGGATTACACTTTACCATAGGTTCTACTTAGTCATAACACTAATCAGTTTTACTTCAACGACAATCATTCCATTTGAATCAAATTTTCTCCAAGAGTTATAGGTCAAAACTAATTTATCTTCTACTACTCCTCCAATAACTTGATACCAAAATCTCACCATTACATTTACTTGACCACCACCAAACAGTTGCCAGACTACGTTTTATAATACTTTGCAACACAAATGTTCAATTATGATTTAAAATGGTTATGCCGGCATGCACACAAGCAGGCACGCATTACCTATTTGGTTAGCTAGGAGTGCTGCTTGTACATGATGTTGTGTTGTTCGGTTCGTAGGCATCACGCAATCAAATTTTTACACCGAAAATTATATATATATATATATATATAAGCTGTACCGAATTTTGTTTATGTATTTCCACTATTTTTATTGCATATTCAATTTTTAGAAAAACTTTTTAGTATTTTCTTCGATTTTTTAGGGTATATAATTGGATTTAGATACTGTAATCAGAGATAATTTGAATATACAATATATACCCTCTAAAAGGATAGACATGAGCTTCGTTTGAAAAGAATATCAAGAATACAAGATAATACTTTATTGTTAATCTCATGATTTCTACTTGTGCCACAACCCTGTCGATATGCATTAATTAAGTTAACCATTTCCGAGAGGACTTTCACAATTAGTATAGATTTTTCCGACAGGCCTATTGCACATCCTTTCAATAACCATACTAAGATATATTTTGTGCTCCGGTGTGGCTCCTTGACCAACATAATCAACAGGGCTGTCAAGATATAGCCTCATTTTTTATGCCATTACTGTTCGTAATGTGTTTGCCAACAGTACTATCGGCCACCATTTTGTTTAAGATGGTAGATGGCCGGCCTCTTGGAATTAAATATTACTGTTGGAAAAGGCTGCAGCTGTTTGTAGTGCTTGTAAATTGTAGTCAAACTGATGGCTGAACGTGGGCTCGTGGACATTCGGAGGCATCTCGAATATAATTCTCGACCAACCTGGCTTTAAAGCAGATGGTACATGCGTGCATGCTTGCTGGCTACTCGTGCGCCGAAAATCTGCCGTTCCGGGGTTGGATATGTGTAAGCTCTATGTGAAGCACAACGATTTCGACTGTCGCCGCATCAGATCTATGATATCTGCTCATGCTATATATGGCAGAGTATGTAACTATATACAAGAGGTATCAAATAAGAACTTAAAATTTAAAGAAGAATCACAAACCATTGATAGTTAGTGTCGAGTATGAAACGACCCTATTTCTGGGACCGTCAAACTTTTCACAACCGCTCAGGATGTGCGGTTATGAAGTAAGAAATAGCATCACAAGCAAACTTTCGATTACAATAAAAGCCAAACTTTTATTACACATAGTTAAGGTTTAACAGCCGGTTTTAACACTAACACGGACATCCAAGCCTAAAATCAATATATTACAAGATAAAAGAACTTTCAAACTATAGGCACGTTTGAGCGCGACCGAGACCTAATACCAGCAATCATTGCCATCCAGAGGTTCACCAAAACCTTTCTCATTAAGATTCTTAACGCTTTCCTATGTTTCCTCTGTAGTTGATTTAGCAAGAATGAGTACACAACCGTACTCACCAAGTCACATGGAAAAGCTAATTAACTACATGCTAGGAGTTCAATGATTTGTTTTGGGTTGACCATATCAGGTATATGTGGATGCATCATTTGAGTTAAAATAATTTATCTTTAAAACAGTAAAATCATACTAATATAACCTCAGGGGTTTACTTAACAATTGTAATTACCATCTTAACATCTCAAAACCTCTACTTATGCCTGATATATTGTAATCACCCACGAACATAGCTTAATTAACAGAAAGCACGGCGTATTCGAATACATTAATTAATTGTAATCTGCAGAGTTGCCCAACTTTACCGACAAGATATATACCTCAAACTCATCTTGTCATACAATATAAGCGCAACATGATAACGTGCGACTTGAGTCGAGATAACGTAGTTTTTCACTGCTCAACCTTTCTAGCCTCTACCGGTAGGTCCTTGAACAATACACCATCGGGAAATCATCGCCAATGGTGAAATACGCGGTCCGGCGTTGACTGTTCCTACCGTTGTGTGGTTCAGCAAGTGTCCTAACGGACCACTCTGACTCACCATAAACCGCGGCTGCTATACTTACGTGAAGTGCTGAAGTTTCATGCATGTGAGCAAGGAAGACACTCAAGAGGTGAAGGAACACTGCAAGTAAATTAAAGAGCCACATAAAAATTCGGAAATAGTAACACACTTGTACCTGGTATATGTTTCATTAGCACTCTTAAATCTTCAACATGTGTAACACAAGCTGACTCCCATTTAGTTATGATAGTATAGTAGAACACGCTAGTGTAGAGACAACACAATCACATAAATGGCAACTTATTCATAAGACGTCGCACAGCCACGTACGATGCATGCACATGCATGCCGCTAGCGAGCTGTGGGTCCAAAATACGAGTAAATTAACTACTAGTGATAAGCAACACATAAGGTTGCGCGTTTCCATGCATGCACTAGTGGGAGCAATTGAAGCCCAGAGGGAGGCCAATCTTGCCGCAGAGGTTGAGCATCGCCTTGATGAAAATGAGATTGCCTTCGACACCAATATTGAACTTGAAGGCGCTGCACAGGCACTTAGCGGAGTCGGTGCTTGAGAGTCCAGCGATCGGTGTGCAACACTGTTTCTTAGACATATTCGGGTCGCGCATCAGGTCGCCCAGGTTAAGTTTAACACACACTTTGAGGTCGATTAGGTTTATTGGGCACTGACCGCCGGGTGGTGGTGGTGGTCTTGGTGCCACGCTCGGTGTTGGAGGTGTCGTTGGGGACACAGTGGGTGGTGGCAGCGGCGGGGACCTGGTCGGTGTCGGAGGCGGCGTTGGCGGTGGAGTTGGGGTCACAATGGGTGCCGGAGGCGGCACTGGGGACACGACCGGTGTAGGAGGTGGTGTTGGCGTCGGTGCCGGCGATGGTGTTGGCGGTGATGTCGGGGACACAGTGGGTGCCGGTGGTGGTGTTGGTGACACAATAGGTGCCGAAGGTACTGGTGTCGGCGTTGGCGTCGGTGCCGGCGATGGTGTTGGCGGTGCAGTCGGGGACACAGTGGGTGCCGGCGATGGTGTTGGCGGTGCAGTCGGGGACACGATGGGTGCGGTGATGGTGTCGGGGACACGGTGGGTGCAGCGATGGTGTTGGTGGTGGAGTCGGGGACACGGTGGGTGCGGTGGTGGTGTTGGTGACACAATCGCTGCGGAGGTGGTGTCGGTGGAGGCACCGGTGCGGTGATGGTGTTGGCGATGGAGTTGGGGACACGATCGGTCTGGCGGTGGTGTCGGAGGAGGTGTCGGTGTTGGCGGTGGAGTCGGGGACACGGTGGGTGCCGGCGGTGGTGCTGGAGCTAGACATGAGCTGGGATAACGACCCCCGCGGACAGGCGCCAAGACCAAAAGAATCAGTGCGAGGGAAAGGGCACCGGAAGATATGGACTTGGAAGCCATGGTTGCGGATGTTGGTGCCTTTAAAGGTATGGAACTATGAAGTATTTATAGGCAGCTAGCATGCAATTTGTTGGTGCAGCGTACCTTCAATCGCTTCGCAAGTTTCTCAGAAGGGTAATTACTGTTCGCGTACATATTACAGAGTAAACGCTCGATCGCTAGTTATATATTCAACAGACGCAACGTGGGCTCTTGGACATTTGGAGTGATCTAAGACTTTGCTGGGTGCAAAACTAGCCGTGCATGCATGTATCCATGTCCATGCGCGCAAGCTACTAATTGAACTCGTGTATGAAAGATCGGCCGTTGCGCGGTTTGGAGAACGTCAGAACAATGTGCGCGTGCGCCTAACTCAGACGGTACATATGCATTAAAGTACAGTGACATGCTTTACGGTATGGTTTCTATCCAAAATGAACAGTCTAGATCAAGAGCTAAAACACTAAATAAAACAGTAAAATTGCTACAGTTTCACTGCAGAAAACCTGTGATGTTTCTATAATGCTAGCTACAGTGCTCTGTGAGAGTACTGTGATCTGGGATAGGGGTGGGAATGGGGCAGGTTGGCCCAATGGATCACCGATCCACACCAAAATTTTGGCCAAATGGGCAGAGATTCAATGCAAAGAAATTTCGGCCAAATGGCCCAGTAACCTAATGATCCAATGGAGCGAGCGGGTCGACCCTAACCTTCACTCTAAGCCTCCTCCCCAACCCCCCTCTATCCTCCACACAGACACCGACGAGGATCACGGTGTGCGTGAGTCCGATGCCCACCTACAACATCGCCACAAGAGCACGTCGCCACTCAGCTACGTACGAGCGGGAGGAGGAGACGGAGCGACTGGGCATCTGACAAGATGAGGATGCGTTGGGGAACTCGCTGGTCCCTTGAATCCTCACGCCGACCACACTCCTCCATCGCGCAGAGTCTCCTTCCCCTGTGCCACCGCCTTCTCCGCCCCTGGCGACGCCCCTCCGCCTCCCCCGTGCAACTTCTCGCCCTCCCCTGGGCCACCCTTTCTTTGACCCCAGCAGCGCCCCACCGCCACCCACCACGCCGCTCGCCGCCGCCTCCCACGCTACCCCTCTATGTTCCACGTGCCGCCGCCTCGCCTTCCCCATGACATCGTTGCAAGGACGAATCCGGTGGGAAAATTACTAAGGACGCCTATATCCGGTGGCGCGTGGCGTGCACGGAGGAGATGGGATGGGAGGCGACGGCGCAAGGAGGCGGCGGGGGAGCACCAATAGGAGGAGGAAGCGAAGTGTAGTGGTTGGCGGTGAGATCCGCTGACGCCGGCATTGGATCGGGTGGCGGGCGAACGTGAATGAGGAGGAGCAATAGACAGAGGCGGCGATGAGTAAGCCTGGAGATAGAGACAAGAGAGAATGGAGAGGGAGGGAGAATACAGAGGAGTAGCAGAGCCTTGACATGGCTGCTCTGTAAAGGACTAAAGGTTTATCCTAATGATCCAGTGGGTCATTAGGGCCATGGCAGCCCAATCAAAAGGGTTGACCCCTTAATCCCTTCTTAAGCCATGGGTCTCATGGGGCAAAGCCGGGTCAGACCAGACCGACCCATGCCCACCCCTAAATCTGCGTCCTTGTTTATATCTCATAGTCCATGTTTCCCTAGAAAGTATAGAGACTATGTGGTATGGTTATAATCTAGGTGATAAACAATTGGCATCGTCGTCGAGGAGTTTGGGAAGTAAACTCTCAGTTTTGCAAATTATTGGATTGATGTAAGACTTCACGTGGTCTGGCCAGCCCTAGGGGCGGTCTGACTGACAATGGGTGCTGGTCAGACCGACGGTGCAAGTATGTGCCAAATGGACATCGAACACCTGTGTGGGAGTGTCTGGGGTTGTGTTCGCATCAGGTGTTATTGAAAATAGAGATTGGACACGAAACTAGATAGAGATTAACTGAAAAGTCCAAAGATGAGTGTTTTCTTGAAATGGAAAACGGTCTGACTGGCCACTACATGGCGGATAGACCAGTCCCCTGTTTCCAGGGAGCACGGTAAGACCACCACGGTAGTGACGGCCCGACCGACCATGGAGGTTTCGAGCACGATGAGTTGTGGCTGATTTTGGGAATTGGCCAAAGTTATAGAATTAGTGCATGTGTGTTGCATGATGCATGTTTTGGCTAACGTACGTCAAGTTGCAAAGAACTTGTGCCATGACGCTCGATGAGTTAAGAATGCCGAGCGAATGGGGCAAGACAATGAAGAGGTGCAACTCAGAAGTGCGCACGTGGCTTAGGCGGATAACTTAACACAACGAGCTGGCGGCCCAGGTGATGAGGTGAAGGGCGGTGAAGTCGCGCTCGATCTGCTTGGTCTTCCAATGCGCGCGCGGTTCGGATTCGGAACCAAGCGGCGACTGGCGCGGTGGGCGCGGAGGTCGCGCACGATGCGAGCCTTGCGTTCAACGTCCAGTCGCTGCTTCTTCCCTCCGAGCTCGCACACGTTGTGCCCTCCTCTTCATACACCCCCACGATGACATCGTCGGGTTACGAGTGAGGGAGGCCGATGGGGGAGAGGGAGGCGTCGGGAGTGGAATGGGGGTGGCGACCATTGGAGAGGGAGGCCGATGGGGGAGAGGAAGGCATCGGGAGTGGACTGGGGATATGGAGAGGAGAGGCCGGCCTTTGGATAGGGAGATGGTGAGGGGAGGTCATCCATTGGAGAGGGAGATGGAGATGGAGAAGGGAGGCCAGCCATTGGAGAGGGAGGCATCAGGGAGTGGACTGGGGGATGGAGGGTTGAGCCGGTCAGTGGAGAGGGAGTTGTGGCCGCGTGGGGAGATGGCCATTGGGGTGATGGAGTAGTAAATTGGTCGTTATACGTTTTCACGTTGTATGACCAGTACTGCGCTCACTGCCTATAGCTAGCATGCTAGCTAGATAAATTAATAGCGTATCTCCTAGTTTCGGAGAAACCAGAACAGGAGCACTCATAAGATGCCTCTTGACATCCTCAAAAGCAGTGTTAGCCTCTTTTGACCACTCAAAACCCTCGTGCTTCCTTAGAAGTTTGAAGAAAGGTAGTCATTTTTCTCCCAAGCGTGCAATGAAATGACTTAAAGCTGCCATGCATCCTGTAAGTTTCTGGACTTCTTTTTTCGTGATCGGAGGGCGCATTTGCACGATGGCCTTCTTCTTTTCAGGATTTGCTTCGATTCCTCGTGTAGAGACCAGGAATCTAAGAAACTTTCCTGAAGAGACTCCGAACACACACTTCTCAGGATTGAGTTTCAAGTGGTGCTTTCTGAGGTTGTCGAATGTTTCTTGCGGGTTAGTGATGTGATTAAGTCATTTGATGCTTTTTACGACTATATCGTCAATATAGCCTTCCAAATTGTGGCTTAATTGAGGTGAAAAAGTCGCTTGCATCAAACGCTGAAAAAGAAGCTCCGACATTTTTTTAAACCAAATAGCATTTTGACGTAGCAAAATATACCAAATGGTGTAATAAACGCGGTCATTTCTTCATCTTCTCGACACATTGATCTAGTGGTAACCAGAATATGCATTTAGAAAACTTAACATTTCACAACCAGCGGTAGAATCAACCAATTGACCGATACGAGGTAAAGGAAAATCATCTGTGTTTGTCACTCGAGACACGATTCCACGAAATGGGTATCGTGCAGGTCTTACCTTAGTCCTGGTACCTATATCTCGTCCGGGGCACTCGTGAAGCAGAATGTTTAACGAGCTACCACCATCAACTAACACTCAATTTACTCGATAGTTGTTGATGGTGGGTTTGACCACGATCAGAAAACGACCTGATCGAGTCGAAGGGATAAGGTAGTCACCCTTCTCAAAAGAGATGGTGACTTTCGACCATTTCGGCATCTTATTGACAAGAGGAGAGTCAAAGGGTTTACCTCACGTTCAACAGCTTTAAGCTATCATCTTGACTTGTATGCCGATGATCCCCCATAGATGTGGTCGATGGTTTGCTGCGGATCTTGAAACAACATCTCCTCATCGTCGTCTGACTCCTTTCGACCACTCGTTTGACCTACCTGTTCAAGAGTAGGAAGCGACCCTTTGCTGGAATAATAGTCCTCGAGTTTCGTAAGAAAATCCGGCAGTTGCAAAGATCGTGTCCTTTCTTTTTATGGAAAGGACACCACCTAGACTTATCGTTCTTTCGATCGGGGCGCTTACCTTTGCCTCGATCGGAGTTTTGTTTGGAACTACGTGGCTCCTTGTTGCTTACGGCCAAGACCTCCTTGGAACCACTGGCTTGAGCCTTTTTGACCCTTCGCCTTGTTCTTGGATTTCTTGGCCTTTTTGTCTTTCTTCTCACCACTTTCGCTTCTCTTGAGGTACGTTGTCCTCTCGATCAATGGTGTTGTTCCACTCGACCGCTTCAGTAGTAGTCGCGTATCGATCGGCTCGAAGAGTTCGACCACAGTGGCATGAGGGTTCAAAGCAATATCCTCTGTTATCCTTCTACTACGGACTCCTTGCTTGAAGGCTCTGATAACAGATGAGTGAAAAACCCACCGGAATTGAATTATGAACCTGCCTAAAGTGCCTAATGAATTGACGCAGAGTTTTGTGGTCATTCTTTCTCATCCGGTGCAGGTCGTCCTCCTTTCCAGGGCAATTGTAGGTGTCCTAAAAGTTCGCCAGCAGAAGGTCGTAGAGGTGTTGCCACGAGTAGATCGACTCGAGTGGCTGGTTTAGTAGCCACGATCGAGCAGACCCTTCAAGCACAGTTGGAAGGTAATTCACCATTACATGCTCTCCTCCTCCTACTGCTCGGATAGCTATTGTGTAGATCTGAAGGAATTTAATGGGATTTTGAGATCCATCGAATTTCTCCATGTTCACCGGTCAAACGTGGCGGCGCGAATCGCTTTCGAGGTCGCGCGAGCGCCGCATCCGTAATAACTTCTTGATGCCTTCTTTGCAGGAAAGAAGGGTTGACATCACTCGGTGATTGTACTCGACGATACCCGGTCATAGGTGGACTTGACCTATAATAGGCCTTAGTCTTACGAGGAAAATACTCCTTGTATTCTGTCTGCTGCTGCAGATTTCCGCCCCTAAGTGATGAGCGATCACCTCTCCTGGGAGCTTGTTGAACTTCAGACGTTCGAGGAGCCTTCCTCAAGTCAGGAGAGTCAATGGAGTTTACCTTGCGCTCAACAGCTTTAAGCTGTCGCCTTGATTCGTATGCCGATGATCCCCCATAGATGTGGTCGTTGGTGTGCTGCGGATCTTGAAACAACATCTCCTCATCGCCGTCTGACTCCTTTCGACCACTCATTTGACCTATCTGTTCAAGAGTAGGAAGCAGCCCTTTGCCGGAATAATAGTCCTCGAGTTTTCATAGGAAAACCCGGTAGTTGTGAAGATTGTGTCCTACCTTTTTATGGAAAGGACACCACCTAGGCTTATCGTTCTTCCGATCGGGGCGCTAACCTTTGCCTCGGACGGAGTTTTGTTTGGAACTACTCGGCTCCTTGTTGCTTACGACCAAGACCTCCTTGGAACCACTAGCTTGAGGCTTTTGACCGTTCGCCATGTTCTTGGATTTCTTGGCCTTATTGTATTTCTTCTTACCACTTTCGCTTGTCTCTTGAGGTACGTTGTTCTCTCGATCGATGGTGTTGTTCCACTCGACCGCTTCAGCAGTAGTCGCATATCGATCAGCCATCTTGAAGAGTTCGCAACAGTGGCAGGAGGGTTCCAAGCGATGTCCTCCGTTATCCTTCTGCTACGGACTACCTACTTGAAGGCTCGATAAGAGATGAGTCGAAACCTCGAATTAAATTACGAACGACTAAAGTGCACGATGAATTGTGCGAGTTTCGTGGTTGTGGGGACCCCGGTAATTATCTCCATAAGACCGAGATTAGACAAGGTCTTAGGGACATAAATCTGGTCTCCGGTGAATAATTCAATTTAATCCTATCCAAGTGATAGGCTTTTCCGAATACTAGAGCCTCGACGATCATGCGCTGCTCCTTTGCGAGCACTACATGATTTTCGATTCTCTTTGATTCAAAGCAACGCACTTAGCGAATTAAATGGAATCCATAAACAACGAGTATGACATATATTGGCTCCCAAGATCAACGACCAATATACTCATACCCTCATTCAACGTTGGTTACATCCATACAACACATACAACAAGAGATTAAAAGACATACCGCATAATAGTTAAAGTCTACGGATCTATTACAAGCGCCGACCGCCAAATTCAAGTCAAGTATCAAGTAGCGTGAGTAAATAGATAAAGCAAAGACCAGTTGGTATGCCCATCACCCGTCGACAACCGATCGGGGTTAAATGGTAGCACACTACTCATTAGTGTCGCCAAGTCAACACTAGCGAGATCATCATAATCATAACCTTCCTCACCGAAAAGGCAGCAAACATCTGGCCGAGTACAAGTGTACTCATGAGTCTTACACAAATAAAAATAGTTATGCATAAGGGTCATTCAAAGGATGGCTCATATTGGTTTAGTTTTGCGAAAGAGACGCAACAATTAACATCCTACATATACTGGTTTTCATGTGCCCATTTCAAAATCAGATTTGAAGTAGAAGTAAAGCATGTAGTAAAGCATTTCAGAAATAAACAATTGAATCATACAAAGACCAAAGTGGCAGCCCACTTTGATGTACTAAACACATGAACATCCCGTTCATGACGAATACCAAGTTCAATCACAATTTTAATTGTAAGTCTAACAATAAGCAGCCACAAATTTCAAGCGGTCGTCCATAACCGTGGACACGGCTATTCGAATAGATTATACCCTGCAGGGGTGTACTACTTTACCCACACGACTTGATTAGCCCGTAAGCCTCCAGAGGCCTCTGAAATAGCACACTTCCTATGGTATGCCGGCCGGGTAAATCAAGATACAGTCATTTTCAGCAAGAAAGCCCTATTGAGCTAAGTCCCCCTTGTGAGATGGTTCCTTGCCTAGTACAAGCGTCGGATAGCACTTGCTAGGGGGCTCACAAGTTATATTGGAAATACCGATGCAATCAAAACAAAAGAATTGGTGCTCCCTTGCACACTATAAGGATTACATCGGCTCCTCAAAGAACATAGGATTTCACGGTCGCTATGCCCCTTACACCACCAAGGACTTAACACAATAAACCCCCCCCTACTTAACCATACGGCACCCATACACGCGTGTGGCAGACGAGTGTTGCTTGAACGAGAGGTACCCAAAGTTCGGTCCTCAATTGTCAGACAAGTCCTTCCACTTACCCAATGCTCGTGCACAAAGCACCATCACTAACCAACACTTGTCCGGACCAAATCTCATTTAAAAATGACAAAGTTTAACTCATAAAACAGCTACAAAGATCTGAAGTAAAAACATAACGTAAGAGTTGTGTGTATCCCAAAACCATCGGGTTATTCCCGACGATCGAACTACCGTATCTAGACTTGCATGGCTAAGCAATTCTATCACCCATAATTCACACATCCTACCTTAAGCATATAGGAGTTGGCATAATTCAAGATTAACCTCAAGCATAGGACATATCTAAACTACACATCACAAAAATATTGACATAATCAAAATAGCATGCAAGCAATTATCATTGCACTAACTTAACCAAAACTGGGATCAAATATGATGCAAAAGAAAGTTCAAATGATGCTTGCCTTGCTGGTACAGTAGCTGCTCGCTCTCAGTAGCGTAAGTGTCGATCTCAATATGCTCGGGATCTATATAATTATAACATCCAATAAATACCGAGAAAAACAACTCAAAAACCAAAATGCTAAAAAATGCATGATTTTTCTACAACAGTTAGATCATGATTTTAAATGATTTTTGGTGAAAGATTTATTCTATTTGGAGTTATGAAATGGAAGTTATGCCATTTTGAATCTCGTGTTTCGATATGCCCGTGTTGAGTAATTTAATTATGAAGTGAAAATTTGTAGAGGCAGTGGTGGGGTAAAGGATTGCACAGGTAAATAGGTAATATTATTACAAGTCCAGAATAGTTGAGTTTGTCCTATTTGGAGTTTTTATGATTTAGTTATGTATTTTCAAAGTTATCGACCTTTTATAGTACAACAATAATAGAGTTAAAGATATATTTTGCTAAAACACATTCTCTGTGATAGAGGCAACAGGAAACCATTTTTAGAAATAAGTATACTGAAAATAAAAATTACGAGTTGGTTTCATTGTTTTTGGATGTTCCAATATTTACTTATGCATTTTTAAGGATTTACCATTTTCTATTGTAAATATAATGGTTTTTAATGAGTTAATCTCAAGTAATGTTTTCTGTAACAGAGACATGTTTGAAACTATTTTTCATATTAAGTCTATCAAAATGTAAATTTCGTATGGTTTCATTAAATTTGGAGTTGAGATGGAATAGTTATGCATTTCTAAAGTTATTATCAATTTTCAGTGTACTAATAAACTGATTTCGAATTTACTAAAGTAATTGTTACTTTTCTCACCGAGCGCTTCCCAGCCAAAGCCACTGACTTGCGGGCCCAGGTCAAAGTTTTGACCCAGTCCACACCCAAGGTTGGCTCGGCCGAATCTCAGAGGAAAACGTATTCCAGAAAGTACGTCTCCTAAACCCAAAGACGTAAACTCGTGTTTGAACTACCCAGAGTACGTGTTCTATTAGGGAAAACATAAGCTATCAACTACGCAACCACTTAACGGTCCAAAAGGGCCCACATGTCATCGAGATCTTAACCTTCTAATGCAAACATTAGCGTGACTAATCCAGAGCTTGCCGGACGGCCGACAACGCGCCCCTCCGTGTTCGCCGGCTTGCGAGCGGCGGTCCACGGCGCGCCGGTAAGGGTAAGAATAGCTGCGCAATAGCAAGGCGCGTCTAAGGGTGGTGGTTAGAGTGCTCGAGGTGGATCACACCGGCTAGCCGGAGTGAGGCGGCGGTGAGCTATATGCAAAAACGTAAATGGCAACACGTCGCCCGCAACGCAAACAAGCTACCGCTTATGCTATCTAAGGGCCTAGGGAGTTACTGCGGCTAGGACGGGGCTTGGGAGGTTCGGGCATTTGAGCAATGTGACGCACGGAGAAGAAGTAGCGGCGCACGGCCGCGAGGAGGAGTCTCCCTAAGCAAAAAGGAAGACAAGGGATGGTCGGGATAGCTAAGAAATGCCACAGAGAGGGCGTCATGTCAAACAATTAGAGAATGCCTTACCGAAGCAAGGTAGGAGACGAAGAGTTCCACTTAGACCGAAAAGATCCAATCTTCAAATACACGCACACCTGTCGTGCATTGTCAAAATAGAGTTAGGGGAAAAGATCAGTGACCCAAGGCATGCGATATGAAACGCTTGGTTGAGGACCATACCTCCTGAAAGTGAGGAATGGCACGAGGTGTCTTCGGGAGCACGCTCTGGAGCTTCAGAGGGCTCGAAGGGGAAACCGAGGCTACAAGCAAAAGCACGAGCCGGGGTTAGCCAAAATGGGAACGACATCGAACGAAGAAGAGAAGGGAACCACCCGGTGGAGACTTACTCAAGCGAGGAGCCGGTATGAGCTTCCCTTCCCTCAGCCACCGAGAGGGAAAGTGAGGAAGAAAGGGGATGCCGAAGGGGTATTATGCCCAGGAGATGACGGAGATGGAGGCGGCGTGAAGAGGAGGAGCTCCAGGAATGGTTGCATGCGGCGGCAGCTCACGGCGCTCACGAGAGTGCAACGGGCGGGAGCGAGCAACATGTCGCGTGGCTAGCGCGCTCTCGAGCGACGCGACGGGAGGTAGGGATGAGTCGACAAGCGTGGCCCACCGCGTCGCCCGACTCAGCGCAGCGCGAGTGAAAGTTAAGTGGTCGGCGCCGCCGTTGGATGTATATCGGGTGGTGGGGTTTAAAGGAGTCAAGGCGGGGTGAAGCGGTGCGCACTCGGGCCGTTGATCTTTCATCGGCGGTCAGTGCGGTGCGATTAGTGGGACGTCGGACAGGTCGAATGACGAGAGATTCGAGCCGTTGATCCATGATCCAAGGGTTGCATGCGAGAGGGTGCCGTTAGGCGGTTGGGCCGAGTCGGCTCGCAAACCGACTCGCACCGATGAATAGTACTAGGTCGGTTTAGGTTTAGGTTTGACTGAGTTTTGAATTCTAGTTTCTAGTTTGACCGAGTCTTATAATTAGAAATAAATTTCATAAAATCATGAAATAATTTGTGGGGTTCCTGGGATGATATAGTTCCCATAAAAATTATGAAACCCCACTGTTCATGTTATAATTTGTGATATTTAAATTCAAACTTGTTGTATGTATTTCAAATTGGTTTGAATTTTGTTTGGTTTAAACTAGTTCCAAAAATTCTGGAAAAATTATATTTATTCATGATAATTAATGTAGTATTTAAATAAATTGGTTCCAGAGGATGATCACAACTTTTTATCACTAATTTAGATTGAAATGCGAATTTTGATGTGTATGTTCACCCCAATTTAGATTTTCCAAGTACAATATATTATGGAAATGTTTTGAATTTAAGAATGCATGTTAGTGAAATACATATTGTTCCTTTTTAATTGTTGGGGCTGTGACAAACCTCCCCCCTTACAAAAGATCTCGACCCGAGATCTGGGCGGAGAAGAATTAGAAAGTTTTCATTAGAAGTTATAATTTATGTTGTCTTGATTTCCTTCAAAGATAGTGTTGACATGCTATAATTATGCCATAAGAATAATTTTGTTTATATTGCTATGTTTTACCTTTCCTTTCTTGATACGAAGGCACTTCAGGTAGAGAAGAGGTCTGGATACGCCGCTCGCATCCGGTCTTCACGTTCCCAAGTTGCTTCATCCTCTGTGTGGTTGCTCCATTGAACCTTGACGAACTTGATGTTACGATTCCTAGTCTTACGCTCGGTTTCCTCAAGGATACGAATCGGGCTCTCTCGATAAGATAGATCGGGTTGCAAGTCGAGTTTATCAAACTCGGTTGCTTCCGTTGGGACTCGAAGACATTTCTTGAGTTAGGAGACATGGAAGACGTCATGCACGTCTGAAAGTGATGGTGGCAACTCCAACTGGTATGCCACCGATCCCACCTTAGCTAGAATACGGAAAGGTCCAATATAGCGAGGTGCTAATTTACCTTTGATTTGGAAGCGGACGTACTCTTTCATAGGAGAGACTTTAAGATATACATGATCGTCCACTTCGAAACTCAACTCGCGACGACGACGGTCGGCATATGACTTCTGACGTGATTGAGCCGTCCTAAGTCGTTCGCGAATGACACGAACTTGTTCTTCAGCATCTTCCACTAAGGTTGGACCATAGAATGGCCTCTCCCCGGCTTCGGACCAGTTCAAAGGTGTTCTACAAGCTCTCCCATACAATGCTTCGAAGGGTGACATTTGAATACTCGATTGGAAGCTGTTGTTGTATGAGAACTCGGCAAACGGTAAACATTTTTCCCAACTATCGCGGTAGGACAACACGCAAGCCCGAAGAAGATCTTCCAAAACTTGGTTCACCCTTTCAGTTTGTCCATCCGTTTGCGGGTGATAAGCGGAGCTAAAAGATAGATTGGTCCCCATCGCTTTATGTAAGCATTCCCAGAAATAGGACGTGAATTGAGGGCCTCTATCGGAAACTATCACCTTTGGAACACCGTGGAGACAAACAATCCTTGCAATGTAAAGCTCCGCTAACTTGTCCCCACGGTAGATGGTCTTGACAGAATGAAGTGAGCAACTTTAGTCAAGCGGTCTACAATTACCCATATAGAATCGAATCCACTTTAGTTCTAGGAAGGCGGTGATAAAATCCATGCCAACTTCTTCCCATTTCCACTGGGGAATGGGTAGGGGATCTAGAGTACCAGCTGGTTTCAAGTGCTCAGCCTTAACTCTTTGACATAGATCGCACTCGGCCACATACTGCGCAATGTTTTGCTTCATTCGGCTCCACCACAGTTTCTTTTTCAAATCTTGATACATTTTGTACTCGGGGTGGATAGAGAATTTTGAGTTATGAGCCTCCTTGAGAATCAATTCTCTCAAGTGGTGATCAAACGGTACCACCATACGGTTTCCAAACCATAGAGTACCTTGTGCATCTTGCTTAAAACATTTAGCCTTGCCTTGTTTCAATAGTTGTAAAATTTTAGCCACTTCGCATCGGTTTACGGCTTCCTAATCTGGTCCTCAAGTGTGCAAGTCACACTGAGGGCTGCAAGCTAACCTTCTTCAACTATCTCCGGTGTAGGCTTTGCAATGCAAGCACATAAGCTCGCAGAAAAAGGAGTTACTGACAAAGCAGTTGCATTGAGATTTTACGCTCAATGCGCGGCCACTACATTAGCCTTCCCTGGATGGTAATGGAGTCCCATATCATAATCTTTAATCAACTCAAGCCATCTTCTTTGTCTCAAATTCAGGTCGGCTTGGGTGAAAATATATTTAAGGCTCTTATGGTGGTGTAGATCTCGCAACGACACGATGAGGTAATGTCGCCAAATCTTCAAGGCATGAACTACACCGCGAGCTCTAGGTCGTGTGTGGGATAATTGGCCTCATGGGGCCTCAATTGCCTCGTCGTAGGCCACCACTCGGCCGTCTTGCATAAGCACACAATCGAGCCCATGGCGAGATGCATCACAAGAGATATCAAAGCTCTTGTGAATGTCCGCGAGAACAAGCACGGAGCTTCCGTCGGGCATTCTTCGTGGTTTGGAAACTTTGTTCGCATTCCGCTGTCCACTCAAATTTCTTTTCTTTCTTTAGAAGTTGGGTCATAGGCTTCGCGATTTTGAGAAATTCTTGATGAACCTACGGTAGTATCCGCAAGTCCAAGAAAACTACGAATGTCGGTGGCGCTCTTAGGTTGCTTCCATTCAAGGACATCTCGTACCTTACTAGGATCAACAATGACACCGCCCTTAGATAGGATATGTCCCAAGAAACTAACCTCTCAAGCCAAAACTCACATTTGCTGAATTTGGCGTGACACCTGATGGTGGCGAAGCTTCTCTAACACAAGTCTCAAGTGCTGCTCGTGCTCAAGATCAGACTTAGAGTAGACAAGGATATCATCAATGAAAACCACTACAAACCGATCCAAGTATTCCATGAACACCGAATTCATGAGGTTCATGAAATAAGTGGGCATTAGTCAAACCAAAGGACATGACGTGTACTGCATGCACCGTAGCAGTAGAGAAGGCGGTCTTCGGAATATCCTCGGTTCTAACTTTAATCTGATGGTAGCCTAACCTCAAGTCAATTTTGGAGAACACCTGAGCTCCACTAAGCTGGTCAAATAGGTCATCGATCCGCGGGAGCGGATACTTGTTCTTGATGGTGACCTCATTCAACGGACGGTAGTCAACACACATCCGTAGACTCTTGTCTTTCTTCTTGACAAAGAGAGCGGGCATCCCCAAGGCGAGGAGCTAGGCACGATGAAACCCTTGTCTTGCAACTCCTTAAGTTGTTCTTTTAATTCAACTAGCTCATTGGGCGGCATCCGATACGGCCTTTTTGAGATGGGCGCAGTACCGGGTGCAAGCTCAATGACAAACTCTACCTCTCGGTCAGGGGGCATGCCTCGAAGTTCTTCAGGAACACATCGGGATACTCACTCACTATTGGTACCTCCTCTAGCGAGAGAGGTACTCGCCTCTAAAGCGTATAGGTGAGAACTACCCACAACAAAGCAGCGACACAGGTGCCGTCCTCTCTAGTCACCGAGATAGACCATTGGGCACAATCAATCTTCCCGATTCTTGGATAACCAATCCATCCCTAAGATAACATCGATGCCCAGAACTTATCACTATTAGGTTTCTTTGAAAAGTTAACATTTTGTATTTCAATTTACGTCCTGCGGACTTGATCGGCGAGAAAACCGACCACGGGATGGATATGATAAGGTGGGTGTAGTGTATGTATCTTAAATTGGTTAATTTCAGCATACCGTTTTTAATAAAGGAATGAGATGCTCCGTAATCAAATAGAACGGATGCAGGACATGAATTAACAAGTAGTGTACCTAGCACGACGTCAGTCGTCGCTCGCCGCCTCTCGCTGAGGCGTGGTTGACGCGACCACGTGCATCGGGTGGAGTAGGTGCCGCTCTCGTGGTGGTGGCGGTGGCCTCGCCGAGCTGGGGCTGGTGGTCTTGGAGCGAGTACGTCGGGGCATCCTCGCCGCTTGGCGAGGCAGCTGCATGAGCATAGTGGCCTCGACGCCACTGATGGAAGCAGATGACGCCGGCTTGTATGCCCTTGGTCTGTGGTCTCGCCCCCCGTGTCTGCTGAGCTGCCGGTGGAGAGGGTCGTGGAGGTGCCACAGAGACCTCGATGGTCTTGAAGCCGGGCACGAGGTGCTCGAGGTAGTCTGGGCGTGGCACAGGAAAGCGCCACTCGCCATCTGCATGCGGAAGGCCTTCCTCCTCTTCCTCGACTCATCCTTTGTCATGCTCTCATGCTCCACCACGATCGCCTTGTTGACCGATCCGAAACTCCACGAAATCATGTGCGGCTAAAACAAGCCGCAACTCCTCTGATAGCCCATGGAAGAACCTGTTCCGGCGACGAGCGTCTGTCGAGACGTCGTCCGGAGCATACCTGGCCAAATAGTTGAAGTCATGCAGGTACTCAGTGACGGTCCGCCGTCCCTGCTTCAAGGCAAGGCTGCTGCGCCGCTGATAAGCGACACTCCCTCCGATATATGAGCCTCCTAACGCATCTCTGGATTCGTCCCAAGTCGGGCGTGACCAGCGGCTGCATGGCGAATAAGCGCCCCACCACGCTCGCCGCACCGCCAACCGATAGGCGGCAAACAAGACTCTCTCAACCCGGTACAACTGCGCAATGTTCGCCTTCTTCTCAATGTT
The DNA here is from genome assembly GCA_036346255.1 of Ampelocalamus luodianensis. Taxonomy (NCBI): domain Eukaryota; kingdom Viridiplantae; phylum Streptophyta; class Magnoliopsida; order Poales; family Poaceae; genus Ampelocalamus; species Ampelocalamus luodianensis. The sequence continues at coordinate 14,899,204 of CM070622.1, forward strand.
GTGCGGCCGGTCCTCTGCCTCCATCGGGTCCTTGCCGCGCAAATGTCGGAGGGTTGGTCCGCCGAACTCGCGAGACCTCCGGGCGCTTCGGTGCGGGCAGCCCCTCCCGCGGAGCGGAGCCGAGCGGTGTTGCGCACAATCGCCTCAAGCATCCGGTCGGTCCATCCGGTTGCGCTCGATCATCATCATAAACTCGACCATGGATGGCGGCGAGGAGCACCTCCTCGAGCAGTCCACCTGTTGGGGGGCGCCGAGAGGGCTCACCATGCCCAGGGCGGCCGCCGGGACGACCCATCCCGATCGTAGAAATCGCTCGAGAGGTGCTAGACGCGGTGCCCTAGATGGGGATGGGGAGCCTCTACCGCGCAGGGCTCCTGATCGCGTAGTCGGTCCTATCATCCTGTATTGGACAAGGATGGTTAGTAACTTAAGACAAAAGCCATTACTTGGCTGTACATGCACAATCAACATCAAAAAGCAAGAAAAATGTAACATCAAATGGAACATCAAACATTAAGCAACATAAAACCGAATTGGTACAACATCAGTACATAAGCGCCATGCAGCTTAAGATTACAAGCGAAATAGTAGGTTTTTGCAAATGAAACATAACGGTTCAACATCTACTACCCTATTACATAATCCTAAGGATACACGCTCAAACATAGAGCTTCCTGCCCTAACAACCTAGATATTATTCCGGTCAAAGTTCACCGGAAAGTCATCGAAAGGTGGTATCCGGGGATCTGTATCTTTGGGTCTCCGGGTTGGTGAGGCGTAGGGGATCTACGCGGTGATATGGCCTCCTACGTGGAGGCGATAGTCGGCGGCGAATGTATGGTGAAACCTCATTAGCGCCATCAAGACATCCGGACGAATGAGCCTCATGTCATGGATAAGTCAGTAAATGCTCTGAGCTATAATGAGGCGACGGACGCGTCTCCCATAACTCATGCATCATGCGGCGATGCATTTGGTCCATCATGTGAACCAATCTCGCCAATCGCACGACTTGGGGTCCTCCCAAAGCGGATCCTAGCAAGCGAGTTCACGTCCCTAGCGCGCGCGCGCATCGGAAAGTGATCGTATGGGGTGAAGCTAACTCCGTCAGTCGTAGCGAAGACGACTCATGGCCACCAAAGCCACTTCTTGTAACGCCATGGCCTCGAAGTACCACGTGCGAAGGCGGTAAGGTATGCTCCGTGACTTGTCCGCAACGATATCTATCAACGCCATAAATTCCTCCATTCCGGTCCTCGATCACGGCGGTAGATGGAATAAGTGGGCTGATATGTGAAGTTCGCCCTCCACATCATATCTCGTAGCAAGCGCGGGTATCCATCCACTCCTTGACTTGAGTTTCGGACAAGATGCGAGGGTTCATCTAAAGGCAAGAAGGCAAGGTAAGTCGGTTTCATAAACCAAAAGCAGGATCGGGAGAGGAAAGATACTAAGATGGATAAGGAATAAAAGATATTCTTAACTTAAACTTTCTAAAAGTAATTTGATAATTTCAAAATATTTTGACTCTGAAGGCTTACTAACTCTAACGCCAGTGCTACCTCTAACCTCTGATCGATTATGGCTCACGATACTGTATTTGGGGACCCGGTAATTATCTCCATAAGACCGAGATTAGACAAGGTCTTAGGGACATAAATCTGGTCTCGGTGAATAATTCAATTTAATCCTATCCAAGTGATAGGCTTTTCCGAATACTAGAGCCTCGACGATCATGCGCTGCTCGCTTTGCGAGCACTACATGATTTTCGATTCTCTTTTGATTCAAAGCATCGCACTTAGCGAATTAAATGGGAATCCATAAACAACAGTATGACATATATTGGCTCCCAAGATCAACGACCAATATACTCATACCCTCATTCAACGTTGGTTACATCCATACAACACATACAACAAGAGATTAAAGACATCGCATAATAGTTAAAGTCTGATCTATTACAAGCGGCCGACCGCCAAATTCAAGTCAAGTATCAAGTAGCGGCGGAAGTAAATAGATAAAGCAAAGACCAGCGGTGGTATGCCCATTACCGTCGACAACCGATCGGGGTTAAATGGTAGCACACTACTCATTAGTGTCGCCAAGTCAACACTAGCGAGATCATCATAATCATAACCTTCCTCACTGAAAAGGCGGCAAACATCCGGTGAGTACAAGTGTACTCGCAAGTCTTACACAAATAAAAATAGTTATGCATAAGGGTCATTCAAAGGATGGCTCATATTGGTTTAGTTTTGCGAAAGAGACGCAACAATTAACATCCTACATATACTAGTTTTCATGTGCCCATTTCAAAATCAGATTTGAAGTAGAAGTAAAGCATGTAGTAAAGCATTTCGAAATAAACAATTGAATCATACAAAGACCAAAGTGGCAGCCCACTTTGATGTACTAAACACATGAACATCCTGTTCATGACGAATACCAAGTTCAATCACAATTTTAATTGTAAGTCTAACAATAAGCGACCACAAATTTCAGCGGTGTCGTCCATAACCGTGGACACGGCTATTCGAATAGATTATACCTGCGGGGTGTACTACTTACCCATACGACTTGATTAGCCCGTAAGCCTCCAGAGGCCTCGAAATAGCACACTTCCTATGGTATGCCGTAGATGTAAATCAAGATCTGATCATTTTCAGCAAGAAAGTCCTATTGAGCTAAGTCCCCCTTGTGAGATGGTTCCTTGCCTAGTACAAGCGTCGGATAGCACTTGCTAGGGGGCTCACAAGTTATATTGGAAATACCGATGCAATCAAAACAAAAGAATTGGTGCTCCCTTGCACACTATAAGGATTACATCGGCTCCTCAAAGAACATAGGATTTCACGTCCGCTATGCCCCTTACACCACCAAGGACTTAACACAATAAAACCCTCCCCCTACTTAACCATACGGCACCCATACACCGCGTGTGGCAGCACGAGTGTTGCTTGAACAGTAGGTACCCAAAGTTCGGTCCTCAATTGTCCAGACAAGTCCTTCCACTTACCCAATGCTCGTGCACAAAGCACCATCACTAACCAACACTTGTCCGGACCAAATCTCATTTAAAAATGACAAAGTTTAACTCATAAAACAGCTACAAAGATCTGAAGTAAAACATAACGTAAGAGTTGTGTGTATCCCAAAACCATCGGGTTATTCCCGACGATCGAACTACCGTATCTAGACTTGCATGGCTAAGCAATTCTATCACCCATAATTCACATCCTACCTTAAGCATATAGGAGTTGGCATAATTCAAGATTAACCTCAAGCATAGGACATATCTAAACTACACATCACAAAAATATTGACATAATCAAAATAGCATGCAAGCAATTATCATTGCACTAACTTAACAAAAGCGGGATCAAATATGATGCAAAAGAAAGTTCAAATGATGCTTGCCTTGCTGGTACAGTAGCTGCTCGCTCTCAGTAGCGTAAGTGTCGATCTCAATATGCTCGGGATCTATATAATTATAACATCCAATAAATCGAGAAAAACAACTCAAAAACCAAAATGCTCAAAAATGCATGATTTTTCTACAACAGTTAGATCATGATTTTAAATGATTTTTGGTGAAAGATTTATTCTATTTGGAGTTATGAAATGGAAGTTATGCCATTTTGAATCTCAGTTTCGATATGCGTGTTGAGTAATTTAATTATGAAGTGAAAATTTGTAGGGCAGTGGTGGGGTAAAGGATTGCACAGGTAAATAGGTAATATTATTACAAGTCCAGAATAGTTGAGTTTGTCCTATTTGGAGTTTTTATGATTTAGTTATGTATTTTCAAAGTTATCGACCTTTTATAGTACAACAATAATAGAGTTAAAGATATATTTTGCTAAAACACATTCTCTGTGATAGAGGCAACAGGAAACCATTTTTAGAAATAAGTATACTGAAAATAAAAATTACAGAGTTGGTTTCATTGTTTTTGGATGTTCCAATATTTACTTATGCATTTTAAGGATTTACACCATTTTCTATTGTAAATATAATGGTTTTTAATGAGTTAATCTCAAGTAATGTTTTCTGTAACAGAGACATGTTTGAAACTATTTTTCATATTAAGTCTATCAAAATGTAAATTTCAGTGGTTTCATTAAATTTGGAGTTGAGATGGAATAGTTATGCATTTCTAAAGTTATTATCAATTTTCGATGTACTAATAAACTGATTTCGAATTTACTAAAGTAATTGTTACTTTTCTCACCGAGCGCTTCCCAGCCAAAGCCACTGACTTGCGGGCCCAGGTCAAAGTTTTGACCCAGTCCACACCCAATGTCACAGCCCCAACTAATTAAATTGGATTAATATGTATTTCACTGACATGCATTATCAAATTCAAATCATTTCATAATATATTGTACTTGGAAAATCTAATTTGAGGTGTACATACACATCAAAATTCACGCTTCAATTCAAAACAGTGATAAAAGTTTGTGATCATGATCGGAACCAATTTATTTAAATACTACATTAATTTTCATGAATTAATATAATTTTTCAGAATTTTTGGGACTATTTTGAACCTAACTAAAATTCAAACAACATTCATGGACATACAACATGTTTGAATTTATATATCACAAAATATATCATGAACAGTAGGGTTCAATAATTTTTATAGACACTAGGTTATCCGGGAACCCCACAAATTATTTCATGATTTTACGAAATTTATGTCCATTTTTAAGCCTTGGTCAAAGTAGAAGTCGATTCTTTAATTTCATCAACTCTAAACCTAAACCACGACCTAGTACTATTCCTCGGACTCGAGTCCGACTCGGCAACCGGACTCACCCAACCTCCTAAACGCACCTCATTTGGCCGTCAGATGGGAGCTCGTGGTGAGATTGCGTACCCTTCGCCCCCCGCGCCACTTAACCTCCTTGAACCTCGGCCCTTGGATCGGATCGGCGACCGGCATTGGACCTCATCTCCGGCTCGCGCAAAGCGAGGGACGCCGACCGGTGGGACCGTATTGTCGATCCGTCGTCTCCCTCCGTCGCGTGCGCTCGAACACGGCGCCACGCGGCCGCCGCCGCTCGCCGCCGTTGCGGCTCCGTCACCCCGTTAGCCACCGCCGCATGCAGCCATTCACGAGCTCCCTCACTTCACGCCGCCTCCGATCCGTCATCCTCCCAAAGATAACACCCCTCGGCACCCCTCCTTTCCCCTCACTTCTCCTCGGTTGTGAGAGGAGGAGGCTTTCTCTCGGTTTACGCTAGGTAGCTTCCACCGGGTGGTGCTCCTCCGTTCCATGTTCGTTGGCATTTCCATTGTTGCTCAATCGAACTCTTGCTTTTGTTTGTAGCATCTGCCCCATCGTCGTGCTCTAGCTCGGTACCAGAGCACGCTCCGAAGGACACCCTCGTGTCTTCTTCGTGTCCGAGAGGTAATTATCCTCCCTCCACCGCGTCACCGTGCATGCCTTGCCTTTTTAACCAAAACCCCTCACTTTATTTGAACAATGCCTGACAGGTGTGCGTGTATTAGGAGATTGGATCATTTCTGGACCTCGAGCAACTCTTCCTCTCCCACCTTGCTCCGGTGAGCCCTTCCTCAATCCCTTGCTCTTCTGACTTCCTAGTATGACCTTCAAGCTATCCCGAGCACTCACTTGAGTTGGTTTTGCTCGGGGCTCCTCTACTCGCAAAAGCGCGCTGGTCATCCTCTTCTTCTCGTGGCACGACCAAGTCTCCAGTACCCCAAGTTTCCTCAAGCTCTCTCTAGCTCTGGTGACCTCCTTGTAGCCTTTAGGATTTGGGCACATGCTTGTATGGGCTGGAGCTTTACCTTTCGCGTTGTGCATTTGCCGTATAACCCGCCGCCGCTCGTCTCGACAAGCGCCGCACAGACCACCCCAACTCGTGACCACCTCCCTAGTGCGCCAGCTATTGCCGAGCTAACGCGACCACTCGCAGGCTCCGCCGTGGCGCGTAGCGCCGGCGAGCCGCCGGGCAAGCGGGCGGCAACGCGTTTGCCGTGCCGTACGCCGACAGGCACTGTAGCACGTCATTAGCGATTAATCGTAATCATTAGCTTTAATTGATGTCGGAAATGATCGGTTAAGTCCACTGACGTGTGGACCCAGGGCATTAAAACACGTGCTAAGAAAACCAAATGAATCGGAATCAACTCGGACCGTCGATCACGAAAGGGACGGGTTGGATTTGTGAGACATTCGGACCGCCCTATTGCACCGATCGTGGACCGTTGGATCTTGATCCAACGACTCACAATCGCAACCCTAGGTTACACGTGCGCGTGCCTCGCTGTGGGCCGCTGACGGGCGGGCCCGCTGGCCAGTGACTGCGGCTAGCGTAGGCCTCGGTAGGAAAAGTAGTAAATGCTTTATGAAATTCGAAATCAGTTAATCTGCACACTGAAAAATATGTATAACTTTGGAAATACATAACTAATTCATTTTAACTCCAAAATGAGTGAAACCACTTTTGAAAATTTACATTCTTAATGGACTTCCTATAAAAATTGGTTTCATACATGTCTCTGTAGCAGAGAGTATTAATTGGAAATTAATCCATTAAAACCATTATTTGTACAATAGAAAAATGACTGATAATTTCAAAAATGCATAAGTAATTATTGGAAACTCCAAAAACAGTGAGACCACTTTTGATAATTTTCATTTTCAGTGAACTTAATTCTAAAAATGGTCTCCATATTACTTCTGTCACAGAAACTATTTTTGGGAGAATGTAATCTTTAACTCTATTATTGTTACACTATAAAAGGCTGATAACTTTGAAAATACATAACTAAATCATATAAACTCCAAAAGGACAAACTCAACTGTTTTTAACCGATAATAATATTACCTATTTATCTATGTAATCCATGTACTCACCACTGCCCTACAAATTTTCACCTCATAATTAAATTACTCAAAACGAGCATATCGAAACACTGAAATTCAAAATGGCATAACTTCCGATTCATAACTCCAATTGGAATGATTCTTTTACCTAAATTCATCAAAAATCATGATCTAACTACTGTAGAAAAATCATGCATTTTTGAGCATTTTGATTTTGAGTTGTTTTCTGTATTTATTGGATGTTATAATTATTTAGATCCGAGCATATTGATATCGACACTTACGCAACTGAGAGTGAGCAGCTACTGTACCAGCAAGGCAAGCATCATTTGAACTTTCTTTTGCATCATATTTGATCCCGTTTGGTTAAGTTAGTGCAATGATAATTGCTTGCATGCTATTTTGATTATGTCGATATTTTTGTGATGTGTAGTTTAGTTATATCCTATGCTTGAGGTTAATCTTGAATTATGCCAACTCCTATATGCTTAAGACAGGATGTGTGAATTATGGTTATAGAGTTGCTTAGCCATGCAAGTCTAGATACGGTAGTTCGATCGTCGAGAATAACCGCGGTTTTGGGATACACATAACTCTTACTTTATGTTTTTACTTCAGATCTTTGTAGCTGTGTTATGAGTTAAACTTTGTCATTTTTTTAAAATGAGATTTGGTCGGACAAGTGTTGGTTAGTGATGGTGTCTTTGTGCACGAATTGGGTTTGTGGAAGGACTTGTCGGACAATTGAGGACCGAACTTGGTAACGTCGTTAATTCAAGTACACTCGTGCTGCCACACGCGGGTTGGGAGCCGTATGGTTAAGTAGGGGGAGGGTTTTATTGTGTTAAGTCCTTGGTGGTGTAAGGGGCATAGCGACCGTGAAATCCTATGTTCTTTGAGGAGCCGATGTAATCCTTTATAGTGTGCAAGGGAGCACCAATTCTTTTGTTTTGATTGCATCGGTATTTCCAATATAACTTGTGAGCCCCCTAGCAAGTGCTATCAGACGCTTGTACTAGGCAAGGAACCATCTCACAAGGGGGACTTAGCCCAATAGGGCTTTCTTGCTGAAAATGACTATATCTTGATTTACAGTGGCATACCATAGGAAGTATGCTATTTTTGAGGCATCCGGAGGCTTACGGGCTAATCAAGTCGTGTGGGTAAGTAGTACACCCTGCAGGTATCAATCTATTCGAATAGCCGTGTCCACGGTTATGGACAACCGCTTGAGTTCGGGAGTTACTATTGTTAGACTTTTAATTAAAATTGTGGTTGAACTTGGTATTCGTCATGAACGGGTTGTTCATGTGTTTAGTATATCAAAGTGGGCTGCCACTTTGGTCTTGGTATGATTCAATTGTTTATTACTGAAATGTTTTACTACATGTTTTACTTCTACTTCAAATCTGATTTTAAATGGGCACATGAAAAACTAGCATGTGTAGGATGTTAAATTGTTGCGTCTCTTTCGCAAAACTAAACCAATATGAGCCATCCTTTGAATGACCCTTATGCATAACTATTTTTATTTCAGTAAGACTTGCGAGTACACTTGTACTCACCGGATGTTTCTTGGCCTTTTCGGTGAGGAAGGTTATGATTATGATGATCTCGCTAGTGTTGACTTGGGTGACACTAATGAGTAGTGTGCTACCATTTAACTCCCGATCGGTTGCGATGGGTGTTGGGCATACCACTGCTGGTCTTTTGCTTTATCTATTTCATTCACGCTACTTGATACTCTACTTTAAATTTGGCGGTCGGCCGTTTGTAATAAGTCAGAGACCTTAACTATTATGCAAGATGTCTTTTATCTCTTGTTGTGTGCGTTGTATGGATGTAATCAACGTTGGATAAGGGTATGAGTATATTGGTCGTTGATCTTGGGAGCCAATATATGTCATGCTCGTTGTTAATGAAGTCCCATTTAACTCACCAAGTGTAGTGCTTGAATCGAGGAGAATCGACAATCATGTAGCGCCGCAAGGGAGCAGCGCATGATCGTTGAGGCTCTAATATTCGACTAAGCCTCTCACTTGGATAGGGTTAAATTGGAATTCATTTATCGAGACCCGTAATTATGTCCCTAAGACCTTGTCTAATCTCGGTCTTACGGAGATAATTACGGGTCACAAACGTTAGTATCGAGCCATACCGATTGAGGTTAGAGGTAGCACTGGCGTTAGAGTTAGTGAGCCTTCTGGAGTCAAAATATTTTGGAATTATCAAGTTACTTTCAGAAAATTTAAGTTAAGAATATCTTTTATTCCTTATCCATCTTAGTATCTTTTCTCTCCTAATCCTGTTTTGGTTTATGAAACTAACTTACCTTGCCTTCTTGCCTTTAGATGAACCCTCAGTACCTTGTCCGGGAAACTCAAGCTGAAGGAGTGGATGGATACCCGACGTTGCTACGAGACATGATGTGGAGGGCGAACTTCACATATCAGCCCACTTATTCCATCTACCGCCGTGATCGAGGACCAGGAATGGAGGAGTTTATGGCAGTGATAGATATCATTGCTAGACAAGTCACGGGGAGCATACCTTACCGCTTCCAGGCGCGCGGTACTTCTGAGGCCATGGCGTTACAAGAAGTAGCTTTGGTGGCCATGAGTCGTCTTCGCTATGACCTGACAGAGTTAGCCCAGCCCCCGTATGATCACTTTCCGATGCGCGCACGCGCTAGGGACGTGAACTCATTTGCTAGGATCCAATTTGGGGAGGACCCCCAAGTCAGGCAGTTGGCAAGATTGGTCCACGTAATGGACCAAATGCATCGCTGTATGGTGCATGAGTTGTGGGAAACGCGACGGCGTCTCATTGAAGCTCAGGAGCACTTAAGGCTCATGCATGACATGAGGCTCATTCATCCTAGTGTGCTATATGGCACTAATATGATCTCCCCTTATCTTTCTGCGCCAGCAGAATATCGCCTACCCGTGGTAGAAGGTCATATTAACGCCATAGGATCACCCTTGCGTCTTCCTAATCTAGGGACCACGATGATCTTGGATCCACAGGGCACATCTTACGGGCAATTTCGGTGAACTTTGACCGGAATAATATCTAGGCTGTTAGGGCAGAGAGCTCTATGTTTGAGCTTGTATCCTTAGGTTTATGTAATAGGGTAGTTTGTAGTAAATGTCGAACTGTTATGTTTTATTTGCAAACACTCCTATTTTAATGTAACCTTAAGCCTGCGGGCGCTTATGTACGGAATTGTGTCGAATTTGGTTTATGTTGCTTATTGTTTGGTGTTCTATTCGATGTTACAATTTTCTTGCTTTTGATATTGATTATGCATGTATGGCCAAGTAGTGGCTTTATCGAATTGCTAACCATCCTTGTCCAATACTGGGATGGCGGGACCGACACGCGATCGGGAGCCCTGCGCGGCAGAGGCCCCATCCCCATCTAGGGCACCGCGTCTAGCACCTCACGGCGATTTCTACGATCGGGGCAGTCATCCAGCGGCGTGCCGGGCATGGAAACCCTCTCGGCCCGTCAACAGGTGGACCGCCCGAGGAGGTGCTCCTCGCCGCCATCCATGGTCGAGTTCATGATGATGATTGAGCGCAACCGGATGGACCGGACCGGATGCTTGAGGCGATCGCGGCGCAATACGCGCCGACACCGCTCCGACAGAGGAGCCGCCCACCCCGGCGTCGGAGGTCTCGGCTGAGTTCAGCGGACCAACCCTCCGACGCGTTTGCGGGCGGCAAGGACCCGATGGAGGCAGAGGATTGGTTACACAACATTGAGAAGAAGCTGAACATTGCCCAGTGTACCGGAGTCGAGAGAGTCTTGTTTGCCAGCTACCAGTTGGCGGGTGCGGCGAGCGCGTGGTGGGATAGTTATTCCGCCATGCAACCCGCTGGTCACGTCCCGACTTGGGACGAGTTTGAGGCAGCGTTAGAGGCCCATATACGGAGGGAGGCCGCTTATCAGCGGCAGCGGTTCCTGCTTTGAGGCGAGGCGGAGGACCGTCACTGAGTACCTGCATGACTTCAACTACTTGGCCAGGTATGCTCCGGACGACGTCTCGACAGACGCTCGTCGCCGGAACAGGTTCTTCCATGGGCTATCAGAGGAGTTGCGGCTTGTTCTAGCTGCACATGATTTCAGGAGTTTCCAGCATCTGGTCAACAAGGCAATCGTGGTGGAGCATGAGAGCCTGACGGTGGATGAGTCGAGGAAGAGGAGGAAGGCTTTCGAGGCAGCGATGGCGAGTGGCGATTTTCGAGCCACGCCCGGGACTACCTCGGGCACCTCGTGCCCGGCCTTCAGCACCATCGAGGTCTCTGTGGCACCTCCACGACCTTCTCCACAGCGGCTCGGCACCACGGCGGGGCGGCGACCACAGCTGGCGGGGCATACAAGCGGCGTCATCTGTTTCCATCGTGGCGTCGGGGCCACTATGCTTCCTGATGCCTCGCCAAGCGGCGGGATGCCCGGGCGTACTCGCTCGGCACCACCAGCCCGGCTCGGCGAGGCCACCGCCACCACCACAGAGAGTAGCACCTACTCCACCCGGCATGCACGTGGTCGCGTCAACCACGTCTCGGCGAGAGGAGGCAAGCGACGCTGGCGTCGTGCTAGGTACACTCCTTGTTAATTCATGTCACGCATCGATTCTATTTGATTACGGAGCATCACATTCTTTATTAAAAACGAGTATGCTGAAATTAACCAATTCAAGATACATACACTACACCCACCTTATCATATTCGGTCCCGAGTGGTTTTCTCACGCCGATCAAGTCTGCGCAGGGCGTAAAAATTGAATACAAAATGTTAACTTTTCAAACAAACTTAATAGTGATAAGTTCGGTGGGCATTGATGTTATCTTAGGGATGGATTGGTTATCTAAGAATCGAGGAAGATTGATTGTGCCCGTGGTCTATCTCGGTGACTAGCGAAGACGGCATCGTGTCGTCTTTGCACCTTTAGAGTAGTTCTCACCTATATGCTTTGGAGGCGAGTACCTCCCTCAAGTTAGAGGAGGTACCGATAGTGAGTGAGTATCCTGATGTGTTCCCTGAAGAACTTCCAGGCATGCCCCCTGACCGAGAGGTAGAGTTTGTCATTGAGCTTGCACCCGGTACCGCGCCCATCTCAAAAAGACCGTATCGGATGCCGCCCAATGAGCTAGCTGAATTAAAAGAACAACTTAAGGAGTTGCAAGACAAGGGTTTCATCAGGCCTAGCTCCTCGCCTTGGGGATGCCCGGCTCTCTTTGTCAAGAAGAAAGACAAGAGTCTACGGATGTGTGTTGACTACCGTCCGTTGAATGAGGTCACTATCAAGAACAAGTATCCGCTCCCGCGGATCGATGACCTATTTGATCAGCTTAGTGGAGCTCAGGTGTTCTCCAAAATTGACTTGAGGTTAGGCTACCATCAGTTAAAGTTAGAACCGAGGATATTCGAAGACCGCCTTCTCTACTCGTTACGGTTTGTGCGAGTACGGTCATGTCCTTCGGTTTGACCAATGCCCGACTTATTTCATGAACCTCATGAATTCGGTGTTCATGGAATACTTGGATCGGTTGTAGTGGTTTTCATTGACGATATCCTTATCTACTCTAAGTCGATCTTGAGCATGAGCAACATCCGAGACTAGTGTTAGAAAAGCTTCGCCACCATCATCTGTATGCGCCAAATTCAAAGCAAATGTGAATTTTGGCTTGAGAGGTTAGTTTCTTGGGACATATCCTATCTAAAGGTGGTGTCGCTGTTGATCCTAGTAAGGTACGAGATGTCCTTGAATGGAAGCAACCTAAGAGTGTCACCGACATTCGTAGTTTTCTTGGACTTGCGGGATACTACCGTAGGTTCATCAAGAATTTCTCAAAAATCGCGAAGCCTATGACCCAACTTCTAAAGAAAGAAAAGAAATTGAGTGGGCGAGAATGCGAGCAAAGTTTCCAAACCACGAAAGAATGCCCGCGAAGCTCCGTGCTTGTTACGCGGACATTCATAAGAACTTTGATATCATCGTGATGCATCTCGCCATGGGCTCGGTTGTGTGCTTATGCAAGGCGGCCAAGTGGTGGCCTACGCGTCAAGGCAATTGAGGCCCCATGAGGCCAATTATCCACCACGACCTAGAGCTCGCGGTTGTAGTGCATGCCTTGAAGATTTGGCGACATTACCTCATCGATGTCGTTGCGAGATCTACACCGATCATAAGAGCCTTAAATATATTTTCACCCAAGCCGACTGAACTTGAGACAAAGAAGATGGCTTGAGTTGATTAAAGATTATGATTTGGGACTCCATTATCATCCGGGGAAGGCTAATGTCGTGGCGGCGACGCGTTGAGCGTAAAATCTCGGCAAGCTGTTTGTCGGTAACCCCTTTTTCTGCGGGCTTATGTGCTGCATTGCAAGGCCTACACCTGGAGATAGTTGAAGAAGGTTCGCTTGCAGCCCTCAGTGTGACTTGCACACTTGAGGACCAGATTAGAGAAGCCCAGAAAACTGATGCGGAAGTGGCTCAAATCTTAGAACTGATGAAACAAGGCAAGGCAAAATGTTTTAGGCAAGATGCACAAGGTACTCTATGGTTTGGAAACCGTATGGTGGTACCATTTGATCGCCACTTGAGGGAATTGATTCTCAAGGAGGCTCATAACTCCAAATTCTCTAACCACCCCGGGAGTACAAAAATGTATCAAGATTTGAAAAAGAAACTGTGGTGGAGCCGAATGAAGCGGCACGTTGCACAGTATGTGGCCGAGTGCGATCTATGTCAAAGAGTCAAGGCTGAGCATTTGAAGCCGGCTGGCACTCTAGATCCCCGCCCATTCCCGGTGGAAATGGGAAGAAGTTGGCATGGATTTTATCACCGCCTTCCTAGAACTAAAGCTGGATTCGATTCTATATGGGTGATTGTGGATCGTTTAACCAAGGTTGCCCATTTTATTCCTGTCAAGACCACTTACACCGGGGCCAAACTAGCAGAACTTTATATTTCCAGAATTGTTTGTCTCCATGGTGTACCGAAGGTGATTGTTTCAGATAGAGGTCCCCAATTCACCTCTCATTTCTGGAACTGCTTGCATCAAGCAATGGGAACCAACCTATCCTTTAGCTCCGCTTATCACCCGCAAACGGATGGACAAACTGAGAGGGTAAACCAAGTTTTGGAAGACCTTCTCCGGGCTTGTGTGTTATCCTACAGCGATAGTTGGGAAAAATGTTTACCGTTTGCGGAGTTCTCCTACAACAATAGTTTCCAATCAAGCATTCAAATGTCGCCTTTCGAAGCGTTGTATGGGAGAGCTTGTAGAACGCCTTTGAACTGGTCCGAAGCCGGGGAGAGGCCATTCTATGGCCCGACCTTGGTGGAAGATGCTGAAGAACAAGTCCGTGTCATTCGCGAGCGACTTAGGACGGCTCAATCACGTCAGAAGTCTTATGCCGACCGTCGTCGTCGCGAGTTAAGTTTCGAAGTGGGCGATCATGTATATCTTAAAGTCTCTCCTATGAAAGGAGTTAAATCGTTTCCAAATCAAAGGCAAATTAGCACCTCGCTATATTGGACCTTTCCGTATTCTAGCTAAGTTGGGATCGGTGGCATACGGTTGAGTTGCCACCATCACTCTCGACGTGCATAACGTCTTCCATGTCTCCCAACTCAAGAAATGTCTTGAGTCCCAACGGAAGCAACCGAGTTGGATAAACTCGACTTGCAACCCGATCTATCTTATCGAGAGGCCCGATTCGTATCCTTGAGGAAACCGAGCGTAAGACTAGGAATCGTAACATCAAGTTCGTCAAGGTCCAATGGAGCAACCACACGGAAGGCGAAGCAACTTGGGAACGTGAAGACCGGATGCGAGAGGCATATCGAACTCTTCTCTACATGAAGTGCCTTCGTATCAAGAAAGGAAAGGTAAAACATATTAATGTAAATTATAACTTGTCACACTATCTTTGAAGGAAATCAAGACAACATGAATTATAACTTCCAATGAAAATCTTCTAATTCTTCTCTACCCAGATCTCGGGTCGAGATCTTTCGTAAGGGGGGGAGGTTTGTCACAGCCCCAACTAATTAAATTGGATTAATATGTATTTCACTGACATGCATTATCAAATTCAAATCATTTCATAATATATTGTACTTGGAAAATCTAATTTGAGGTGGACATACACATCAAAATTCACGCTTCAATTCAAAACAGTGATAAAGTTTGTGATCATGATCTGGAACCAATTTATTTAAATACTACATTAATTTTCATGAATTAATATAATTTTTCCAGAATTTTTGGGACTATTTTGAACCTAACTAAAATTCAAACAACATTCATGGACATACAACATGTTTGAATTTATATATCACAAAATATATCATGAACAGTAGGGTTCAATAATTTTTATAGACACTAGGTTATCCCAGGAACCCCCACAAATTATTTCATGATTTTACGAAATTTATTTCCATTTTTAAGCACTGGTCAAAGTAGAAGTCGATTCTTTAATTTGATCAACTCTAAACCTAAACCACGACCTAGTACTATTCCTCGGACTCGAGTCAGGCTCGCAACCGGACTCAGCCCAACCTCCTAAACGCACCTCATTTGAGCCGTCCGATGGGAGCTCGTGGTGAGATTGCGTACCTCTTCGCCCGCGCGCCACTTAACCTCCTTGAACCTCGGCCCTTGGATCGGATCGGCGACCAAAGCATTGGACCTCATCTCGGCTCGCGCGCGCAAAGCGAGGGGACGGCCCGGTGGGACCGTATTGTCGGATCCGTCGTCTCCCCCGTCGCGTCGCTCGAACACCAGCGCCACGCGCGCGCGCGCTGCTTCCGCGTTGCGGCTCCGTCACCCCGTTAGCCACCGCCGCATGCGACCATTCACGGAGCTCCCTCACTTCACGCCGCCTCCGATCCGTCATCCTCCCAAAGATAACACCCCTCGGCACCCTCCTTTCCCCTCACTTCTCCTCGGTTGTGAGAGGAGGAGGCTTTCTCGGTTTACGCTAGGTAAGCTTCCACCGGGTGGTGCTCCTCCGTTCCATGTTCGTTGGCATTTCCATTGTTGCTCAATCGAACTCTTGCTTTTGTTTGTAGCATCTGCCCCATCGTCGTGCTCTAGCTCGGTACCAGAGCACGCTCCGAAGGACACCCTCGTGTCTTCTTCGTGTCCGAGAGGTAATTATCCTCCCTCCACCGCGTCACAGTGCATGCCTTGCCTTTTAACCAAAACCCTCACTTTATTTGAACAATGCACGCGGTGTGCGTGTATTAGGAGATTGGATCATTTCTGGACCTCGAGCAACTCTTCCTCTCCCACCTTGCTCCGGTGAGCCCTTCCTCAATCCCTTGCTCTTACAGCTTCCTAGTATGACCTTCAAGCTATCCCGAGCACTCACTTGAGTTGGTTTTGCTCAGGGGCTCCTCTACTCGCAAAACCGCGCCGTCATCCTCTTCTTCTCCGGCGCCGACCAAGTCTCCAGCTGCCCCAAGTTTCCTCAAGCTCTCTCCTAGCTCAGGTGACCTCCTTGTAGCCTTTAGGATTTGGGCACATGCTTGTATGGGCTGCGGAGCTTTACCTTTCGCGGTTGTGCATTTGCCGTATAACCGCGCCGCTCGTCTCGACAAGCGGCGCACGCAGACCACCCCAACTCTGTGACCACCTCCCCTAGCTGCGCCAGGCTATTGCCGAGCTAACGCGACCACTGGCAGGCTCCGCCGTGGCGCGTAGCGCCGGCGAGCCGCCGGGCAA
The DNA here is from genome assembly GCA_036346255.1 of Ampelocalamus luodianensis. Lineage (NCBI taxonomy): Eukaryota > Viridiplantae > Streptophyta > Magnoliopsida > Poales > Poaceae > Ampelocalamus > Ampelocalamus luodianensis. The sequence continues at coordinate 14,915,809 of CM070622.1, forward strand.
GCGGGCGGCAACGCGTTTGCCGTGCCGCGCCGGCGAGCCTTGAGCACGTCATTAGCGATTAATCGTAATCATTAGCTTTAATTGATGTCGGAAATGATCGGTTAAGTCAGCGGCGTGTGGACCGGGGCATTAAAACACGTGCTAAGAAAACCAAATGAAGCTGGAATCAATGCGGACCGTCGGATGCGAAAGGGGCGGGTTGGATTTGTGAGACATTCGGACCGTCCTATTGCACTTCGTGGACCGTTGGATCTTGATCCAACGACTCAATCGCAACCCTAGGTTACACGTGCGCGTGCCTCGGCGTAGGCGCGGCGGCGGCGGGCGGCGATGATCTGCGGCTAGCGTAGGCCTCGGTAGGAAAAGTAGTAAATGCTTTATGAAATTCGAAATCAGTTAATCGCACCTTCAAAAATATGTATAACTTTGGAAATACATAACTAATTCATTTAACTCCAAAATGAGTGAAACCACTTTTGAAAATTTACATTCTTAATGGACTTCCTATAAAAATTGGTTTCATACATGTCTCTGTAGCAGAGAGTATTAATTGGAAATTAATCCATTAAAACCATTATTTGTACAATAGAAAAATGTGATAATTTCAAAAATGCATAAGTAATTATTGGAAACTCCAAAAGCAGTGAGACCACTTTTGATAATTTTCATTTTCAGTGAACTTAATTCTAAAAATGGTCTCCATATTACTTCTGTCACAGAAACTATTTTTGGGAGAATGTAATCTTTAACTCTATTATTGTTACACTATAAAAGGTGATAACTTTGAAAATACATAACTAAATCATATAAACTCCAAAAGGACAAACTCAACTGTTTTTAACCGATAATAATATTACCTATTTATCTATGTAATCCATGTACTCACCACTGCCCTACAAATTTTCACCTCATAATTAAATTACTCAAAGCGAGCATATCGAAACCTGAAATTCAAAATGGCATAACTTCCGATTCATAACTCCAATTGGAATGATTCTTTTACCTAAATTCATCAAAAATCATGATCTAACTACTGTAGAAAAATCATGCATTTTTGAGCATTTTGATTTTTGAGTTGTTTTCTCGGTATTTATTGGATGTTATAATTATTTAGATCCGAGCATATTGATATCGACACTTACGCAACTGAGAGTGAGCAGCTACTGTACCAGCAAGGCAAGCATCATTTGAACTTTCTTTTGCATCATATTTGATCCCAGTTTTGGTTAAGTTAGTGCAATGATAATTGCTTGCATGCTATTTTGATTATGTCGATATTTTTGTGATGTGTAGTTTAGTTATATCCTATGCTTGAGGTTAATCTTGAATTATGCCAACTCCTATATGCTTAAGACAGGATGTGTGAATTATGGTTATAGAGTTGCTTAGCCATGCAAGTCTAGATACTGATAGTTCGATCGTCGGGAATAACCCGGCGGTTTTGGGATACACATAACTCTTACTTTATGTTTTTACTTCAGATCTTTGTAGCTGTGTTATGAGTTAAACTTTGTCATTTTTTTTAAAATGAGATTTGGTCCGGACAAGTGTTGGTTAGTGATGGTGTCTTTGTGCACGAATTGGGTTTGTGGAAGGACTTGTGCGGACAATTGAGGACCGAACTTTGGTAACGTCGTTAATTCAAGTACACTCGTGCTGCCACACGCGGGTTGGGAGCCGTATGGTTAAGTAGGGGGAGGGTTTTATTGTGTTAAGTCCTTGGTGGTGTAAGGGGCATAGCGACCGTGAAATCCTATGTTCTTTGAGGAGCCGATGTAATCCTTTATAGTGTGCAAGGGAGCACCAATTCTTTTGTTTTGATTGCATCGGTATTTCCAATATAACTTGTGAGCCCCTAGCAAGTGCTATCGGGCGCTTGTACTAGGCAAGGAACCATCTCACAAGGGGACTTAGCCCAATAGGGCTTTCTTGCTGAAAATGACTATATCTTGATTTACTACGGCATACCATAGGAAGTATGCTATTTTGGAGGCATCCGGAGGCTTACGGGCTAATCAAGTCGTGTGGGTAAGTAGTACACCCTGCAGGTATCAATCTATTCGAATAGCCGTGTCCACGGTTATGGACAACCGCTTGAGTTCGGGAGTTACTATTGTTAGACTTTTAATTAAAATTGTGGTTGAACTTGGTATTCGTCATGAGCGGGTTGTTCATGTGTTTAGTATATCAAAGTGGGCTGCCACTTTGGTCTTGGTATGATTCAATTGTTTATTACTTGAAATGTTTTACTACATGTTTTACTTCTACTTCAAATCTGATTTTAAATGGGCACATGAAAAACTAGCATGTGTAGGATGTTAAATTGTTGCGTCTCTTTCGCAAAACTAAACCAATATGAGCCATCCTTTGAATGACCCTTATGCATAACTATTTTTATTTGTGTAAGACTTGCGAGTACACTTGTACTCACCGGATGTTTCTTGGCCTTTTCGGTGAGGAAGGTTATGATTATGATGATCTCGCTAGTGTTGACTTGGGTGACACTAATGAGTAGTGTGCTACCATTTAACTCCCGATCGGTTGCCGATGGGTGTTGGGCATACCATCGCTGGTCTTTTGCTTTATCTATTTCATTCATTTGCTACTTGATACTCTACTTTAAATTTGGCGGTCGGCCGTTTGTAATAATTTGTAGACCTTAACTATTATGCAGTATGTCTTTTATCTCTTGTTGTGTGCGTTGTATGGATGTAATCAACGTTGGATAAGGGTATGAGTATATTGGTCGTTGATCTTGGGAGCCAATATATGTCATGCTCGTTGTTAATGAAGTCCCATTTAACTCACCAAGTGTAGTGCTTGAATCGAGGAGAATCGACAATCATGTAGCGCCGCAAGGAGCGGCGCGCATGATCGTTGAGGCTCTAATATTCGGCTAAGCCTCTCACTTGGATAGGGTTAAATTGGAATTCATTTACTGGAGACCCGTAATTATGTCCCTAAGACCTTGTCTAATCTCGGTCTTACGGAGATAATTACCGGGGTCCCCACACCCAAGGTTGGCTCGTAGAATCTCGAGGAAAAGCGTATTCCGAGAAAATCGTCTCCTAAACCCAAAGAGCGTAAACTTCGTGTTTGAACTACCCAGTACGTGTTCTATTAGGAAAACATAAGCTATCAACTACGCAACCACTTAACGGTCCAAAAGGGCCCACATGTCATCGAGATCTTAACCTTCTAATGCAAACATTAGCGTGACTAATCCAGAGCTTGTCGGACGGCCCGACAACGGCGCCCCTCCGTGTTCGCGCGCGGCTTGCTGTCGAGCGGCGGTCCATGGCGGCGCCAACCAAGGGTAAGAATAGCGCGCAATAGCAAAGCGCGTCTAAGGGTGGTGGTTAGAGTGCTCGAGGTGGATCGCACCGCGCTAGCCGGAGTTGGGCGGCGGTGAGCTATACGGCAAAACGTAAATGGCAACACGTCGCTCCGCAGCGCAAACAAGCGGTGCTTATGCTATCTAAGGGCCTAGGGAGTTACTGCAGCTAGGACGGGGCTTGGGAGGTTCGGGCATTTGGAGCGTGTGGCGGCGCGGAGAAGAAGTAGCGGCGGCGGCCATGAGGAGGAGTCTCCCTAAGCAAAAAGGAAGACAAGGGATGGTCGGGATAGCTAAGAAATGCCACAGAGAGGGCGTCATGTCAAACAATTAGAGAATGCCTTACCGAAGCAAGGTAGGAGACGAAGAGTTCCACTTAGACCGAAAAGATCCAATCTTCAAATACACGCACAGCTGTCGTGCATTGTCAAAATAGAGTTAGGGGAAAAGATCAGTGACCCAAGGCATGCGATATGACACGCTTGGTTGAGGACCATACCTCCTGAAAGTGAGGAATGGCACGAGGTGTCTTCGGGAGCACGCTCTGGAGCTTCAGAGGGCTCGAAGGGGAAACCGAGGCTACAAGCAAAAGCACGAGCAGGGTTAGCCAAAATGGGAACGACATCGAACGAAGAAGAGAAGGGAACCACCCGGTGGAGACTTACTCAAGCGAGGAGCCGGTATGAGCTTCCCTTCCCTCAGCCACCGAGAGGGAAAGTGAGGAAGAAAGGGGATGCCGAAGGGGTATTATGCCCAGGAGATGACGGAGATGGAGGCGGCGTGAAGAGGAGGAGCTCCAGGAATGGTTGCATGCGGCGGCAGCTCACGGCGCTCACGAGGCTGCAGGCGGGCGAGAGCGAGCGGCGGCCGCGTGGCTAGCGCTACGGCGACGCGACGGAGGTAGGGGATGAGTCGACAAGCATGGCCCACCGCGTCGGCGACTCAGTAGCGGCGCGAGTGAAAGTTAAGTGGTCGGCGCCGCCGTTGGATGTATATCGGGTGGTGGGGTTTAAAGGAGTCAAGGGCGGGGTGAAGCGATGCGCACTCGGGCCGTTGATCTTTCATCGGCGGTCCAGTGCGGTGCGATTAGTGGGACGTCGGACGGTCGAATGACGAGGAGATCGAGCCGTTGATCCATGATCCAAGGGTTGCATGCGAGAGGGTGCCGTTAGGCGGTTGGGCGAGTCGGCTCGCCAAACGACCGACTCGCGCGATGAATAGTACTAGGTCGAGTTTAGGTTTAGGGTTTGGTGAGTTTTGAATTCTAGTTTCTAGTTTGACGAGTCTTATAATTAGAAATAAATTTCATAAAATCATGAAATAATTTGTGGGGGTTCCTGGGATGATATAGTTCCCATAAAAATTATGAAACCCCACTGTTCATGTTATAATTTGTGATATTTAAATTCAAACTTGTTGTATGTATTTCAAATTGGTTTGAATTTTATTTGGTTTAAACTAGTTCCAAACATTCTGGAAAAATTATATTTATTCATGATAATTAATGTAGTATTTAAATAAATTGGTTCCAGAGGATGATCACAACTTTTTATCACTAATTTAGATTGAAATGCGAATTTTGATGTGTATGTTCACCCCAATTTAGATTTTCCAAGTACAATATATTATGGAAATGTTTTGAATTTAAGAATGCATGTTAGTGAAATACATATTATTACTTTTTAATTGTTGGGGCTGTGACAGTGGTCATTCTGTCTCATCCGGTGCAGGTCGTCCTCCATTCCAGGGCAACCGTAGGTGCGTTGGAAGTTCGCCAGTAAAAGGTCGTAGAGGAGTTTCCATGAGTAGATCGACTCGAGTGGCTGGTTTAGTAGCCACGATCGAGCAGACACTTCGAGCACAGTTGGAAGGTAATTCGCTATTACATGTTCTCCTCCTCCTACTGCTCGAACAGCTGTTGTGTAGATCTAAAGGAATTTAATGGGATTTTGAGATCCATTGAATTTCTCCATGTTCACTGGTCGAAACTGTGGCGGCCAATGAGGTCAGGCGAGAACTCCCGGCATCCGGTAATAACTTCTTGAATCCTTCTTTGCAGGAAAGAAGGGTTGGCGTCACCCGGTGATCGTACTCGACGATACCCGGTCACAGGTGGACTTGACCTATAGTAGGCCTTAGTCTTATGAGAGAAATACTCCTTGTATACTGTCTGCTGCTACAGATTTGCGCCCCTGAGTGATGAGCGATCACCTCTCCTGAGAGCTTTGACGAGGATCTAATAATCCTCATTTTATTATTCCATAATCATGTAATATGACGTCACATAGTATACCCCTTAATATTATAAGGGAAGAGCAAGTCAGGTAGTCGTAAGTTCTTTTACGACTACCCCCTAGTCGTAAGCACTTCTACGACTATAGTGTAATCGTAAATCCTGCTACGATTACGTCCGGTCGTAAGTCTTTCTACGACCGGTGCCGATCGTAAGCCTTTCTCGACTACCCCTAGTCGTAAGTTACGCTATGATTAGCTGCCTTTCGACTTCCTCACGACCAGCGGGTCCACTTGCCAGAAGGTCCATTTAATGGTGAGAATCCAAGCAGTCAAAATACGTAGTTATGCCTGACATAACTACAGATAATTCTTCCACTATCTCTGACTGATAACCGTTTGACAGCATGGGGAGGTTACTACTCCAGCAATTACTATCATTATTACGCAATAATGAGCGACTAATTAGCCTGGAACGACAACAGCCATCACTGCGTAGTATAAATAGGTATCTTTTAGAGATAGAAAGGAGAGACCTTTTTGGAGGACAATGAGTAAGACCCTCTGCTGATTGTAATCCAGATAACCAATACAAGATACACAGGAGTAGGGTTGTTATTCTCACTGGAGAAGGCCCGAACCTGTATAAAAATCCCCGTGTCTCTTTCGTCTGCGTGATCAATTGTGGAGACCTCCTGAATCAAACAATCTTTACGTAAGATCGGTTCTAAAACACTGACAAGCTTGTTGATCTTTAGACGTTCGAGGAGCCTTCCTCAAGTCAGGAGAGCGACATAATTTACGATCACGTCGATCTCCGTGCAATGAGTTGCTCGAACGACTGGCAGATGATGGAGTCGTACTGCTACAACTTCCGGAAAGATGTCGGCGAGGATGCTCAAGTTTTGCCATCGTGCTCTGAAGCCTTCGTGCGATCTCTTCAGCAAAGAGGTCGTAGCCTAGCGCTCGAGCGAGCTCCTGAGTTGGATTCTCGAGCAAGTCATTGATGTGCTAGAGTTCCTGAGCTTTCTCTGACTGGTACTGAGCGCGCCTAGGAAGATTTTTCTGGGCCACTATTCTCCTCTGTCGAGTTGTCTCATGATCACCCATATCAAATTTCCTTGAGTTTGTTTCAGTCGAGTGCGAGTATGTTGAGGATTTCCTGCACACTCATCAGGGTGTTCACCCTGTTCATTGCCAGCGGTACTCTTGCCATTGCCACGAGGGGACGTAGTGTGTGCTCATCGGGGAGCGTCGTGAGCCCAACCTCTGGGAGAATGATCATTATCAAAGGGAAGAACGAAGACCTCCCGTTGAGGACCTCCACTTGCGCTCGAGGCCTCCTCGCTTGAGGAGTAGTCGAGAGACACCATCTAGCAACTTGGAGTAAACCCCTCCAGGAAGGGGAACTCCTGGTTATAACCGTCTCTGTTCGCAGGTGTGCCCTGCAATGAGTGGTGGAACTTGCAGGAAAAGCATGTTTGATCCCCTCCTCTGCGGGGTTAGCCGAAGAGATAGGACCACCAGGTGTCGATGAAGCTCCGAAATGATGACTACCAGAATTTGCCTCGCCAGGTCGGACTACCTTAAGGGGACTTGAACACTCGGAGTGAAAACTCGTTGCGTTGCAAGTGCGCCTTGTGGTAGTCCTATTTGTGGTCACTTGACCCTTGCCCCCACCGGCATCCATGTTGATGTGCGTATGTCGGCCTAGTCAAACCAGCTCTCCTCGTTCCACTCTCCTGCTATGAAAGCATCAAAGAGAAAAGAGATACTGTAATCAGATATAATTTGAATATACAATATATACCCTCTAAAAGGATAGACATGAACTTCGTTTGAAAAGAATATCAAGAATACAAGATAATACTTTATTGTTAATCTCATGATTTCTACTTGTGCCACAACCCTGTCGATATGCATTAATTAAGCTAACCATTTCCGAGAGGACTATCACAATTAGTATAAATTTTTCCGACAGGCCTATTGCACATCCCTTCAATAACCATACTAAGATATATTTTGTGCTCCGGTGTGGCTCTTGACCAACATAATCAGCAGGGCTGTCAAGATATAGCCTCATTTTTTATGCCATTACTGTTCATAATGTGTTTGCCAACAGTACTATCGGCCACCATTTTGTTTAACATGGCCGGCCTCTTGGAATTAAATATTACTGTTGGAAAAGGTTGCAGCTGTTTGTAGTGCTTGTAAATTGTAGTCAACTGATGCCTGAACGTGGGCTCCTGGACATTCGGAGTCATCTCGAATTCACGACCAACTTGGCTTTAAAGCAGATGGTACATGCGTGCATGCTTGCTGGCTACTCGTGCGCCGAAAATCTGCCGTTCCGGGGTTGGATATGTGTAAGCTCTATGTTAAGCACAACGATTGCGACTGTCGCCGCATCAGATCTATGATATCTGCTCATGCTATATATGGCAGAGTATGTAACTATATACAAGAGGTATCAAATAAGAACTTACAATTTAAAGAAGAATCACAAACCATTGATAGTTAGTGTCGAGTATGAAACGACCCTATTTCTGGGACCGTCAAACTTTTCACAACCGCTCAGGATGTGCGGTTATGAAGTAAGAAATAACATCATAAGCAAACTTTCGATTACAATAAAGCCAAACTTTTATTACACATAGTTAAGGTTTAACAGCGGTTTAACAACGACACGGACATCCAACCTAAAATCAATATATTACAAGATAAAGAACTTTCAAACCATAGGCACGCTTGAGCGTGACCGAGACCTAATACCAGCAATCATTGCCATCAGAGGTTCACCAAAACCTTTCTCATTAAGATTCTTAAAGCTTTCCTATGTTTCCTCTGTAGTTGATTTAGCAAGAATGAGTACACAACCGTACTCACCAAGTCACATGGAAAAGCTAATTAACTACATGCTAGTAGTTCAATGATTTGTTTTGGGTTGACCATATCAGGTATATGTGGATGCATCATTTGAGTTAAAATAATTTATCTTTAAAACAGTAAAATCATACTAATATAACCTCAGGGGTTTACTCAACAATTGTAATTACCATCTTAACATCTCAAAACCTCTACTTATGACTGATATATTGTAATCACCCACGAACATAGCTTAATTAACAGAAAGCACGGCATATTCGAATACATTAATTAATTGTAATCTGCAGAGCTGCCCAACTTTACCGACAAGATATATACCTCAAACTCATACTGTCATACAATATAAACGCAACATGATAACGTGCGACTTGAGTCGAGATAACGTAGCTTTTTCACTGCTCAACCTTTCTAGCCTCTACCCGGTAGGTCCTTGAACAATACAGCCATCGGGAAATCACTGGCCAATGGTGAAGTACGCGGTCCGACGTTGACTGTTCCTACCGTTGTGTGGTTCAGCAAGTGTCCTAACCGGACCACTCCTGACTCACCACAAACCGCGGCTGCTATACTTACGTGAAGTGCTGAAGTTTCATGCATGTGAGCAAGGAAGACACTCAAGAGGTGAAGGAACACTGCAAGTAAATTAAAGAGCCACATAAAAATTCGGAAATAGTAACACACTTGTACCTGGTATATGTTTCATTAGCACTCTTAAATCTTCAACATGTGTAACACAAGCTGACTCCCATTTAGTTATGATAGTATAGTAGAACACGCTAGTGTAGAGACAACACAATCACATAAATGGCAACTTATTCATAAGACGTCGCACAGCCACGTACGATGCATGCACATGCATGCCGCTAGCGAGCTGTGGGTCCAAAATACGAGTAAATTAACTACTAGTGATAAGCAACACATAAGGTTGCGCGTTTCCATGCATGCACTAGTGGGAGCAATTGAAGCCCAGAGGGAGGCCAATCTTGCCGCAGAGGTTGAGCATCGCCTTGATGAAAATGAGATTGCCTTCGACACCAATATTGAACTTGAAGGCGCTGCACAGGCACTTAGCGGAGTCGGTGCTTGAGAGTCCAGCGATCGGTGTGCAACACTGTTTCTTAGACATATTCGGGTCGCGCATCAGGTCGCCCAGGTTAAGTTTAACACACACTTTGAGGTCGATTAGGTTTATTGGGCACTGACCGCCGGGTGGTGGTGGTGGTCTTGGTGCCACGCTCGGTGTTGGAGGTGTCGTTGGGGACACAGGGGGTGGTGGCAGCGGCGGGGACCTGGTCGGTGTCGGAGGCGGCGTTGGCGGTGGAGTTGGGGTCACAATGGGTGCCGGAGGCGGCACTGGGGACACGACCGGTGTAGGAGGTGGTGTTGGCGTCGGTGCCGGCGATGGTGTTGGCGGTGCAGTCGGGGACACAGTGGGTGCCGGTGGTGGTGTTGGTGACACAATAGGTGCCGAAGGTACTGGTGTCGGCGTTGGCGTCGGTGCCGGCGATGGTGTTGGCGGTGCAGTCGGGGACACAGTGGGTGCCGGCGATGGTGTTGGCGGTGCAGTCGGGGACACAGTGGGTGCCGGTGATGGTGTCGGGACACGGTGGGTGCGGCGATGGTGTTGGTGGTGGAGTCGGGGACACGGTGGGTGCGGTGGTGGTGGTGTTGGTGACACAATCGCTGCGGAGGTGGTGTCGGTGGAGGCACCGGTGCCGGTGATGGTGTTGGCGATGGAGTTGGGGACACGATCGGTCTGGCGGTGGTGTCGGAGGAGGTGTCGGTGTTGGCGGTGGAGTCGGGGACACAGTGAGTGCGGCGGTGGTGCTGGAGCTAGACATGAGCTGGGATAACGACCCCGCGGACAGGCGCCAAGACCAAAAGAATCAGTGCGAGGGAAAGGGCACCGGAAGATACGGACTTGGAAGCCATGGTTGCGGATGTTGGTGCCTTTAAAGGTATGGAACTATGAAGTATTTATAGGCAGCTAGCATGCAATTTGTTGGTGCAGCGTACCTTCAATCGCTTCGCAAGTTTCTCAGAAGGGTAATTACTGTTCGCGTACATATTACAGAGTAAACGCTCGATCGCTAGTTATATATTCAACAGACGCAACGTGGGCTCTTGGACATTTGGAGTGATCTAAGACTTTGCTGGGTGCAAAACTAGCCGTGCATGCATGTATCCATGTCCATGCGCGCAAGCTACTAATTGAACTCGTGTATGAAAGATCGGCCGTTGCGCGGTTTGGAGAACGTCAGAACAATGTGCGCGTGCGCCTAACTCAGACGGTACATATGCATTAAAGTACAGTGACATGCTTTACGGTATGGTTTCTATCCGAAATGAATAGTCTAGATCAAGAGCTAAAACACCAAATAAAACAGTAAAATTGCCACAGTTTCACTGCAGAAAACCTGCGATGTTTCTATAAAGCTAGCTACAGTGCTACTGTAGAGTACTGTTACGGTAGAGAATCTGGGTAGGGGTGGGACTGGGGCAGGTTGGCCAAATGGATCACCGATCCACACCGAAAATTTTGGCCAAATGGGCCAGAGATTCAATCCAAAAGAAATTTGGCCAAATGGCGATAACCTAACGATCCAACGGGCGGCGGGTCGACCCTAACCTTCACTCTAAGCCTCCTCCCCAATCCCCCTCTATCCTCCACACAGACACCGACGAGGATCACGGTGTGCGTGAGTCCGATGCCCACCTACAACATCGCCACGGTGCGTAGCCACTCGGCTACGTCTGAGCGGAGGAGGAGAGCAGAGCGGCGGGCATCGACAAGATGAGGATGCGTTGGGAACTCGCTGGTCCCTTGAATCCTCACGCCGACCACACTCCTCCATCGCGCCGAGTCTCCTTCCCCTGTGCCACCGCCTTCTCCGCCTCTGGCGGCACCCCTCCGCCTCCCCTGTGCAACTTCTCGCCCTCCCCTAGGCCACCCTTTCTTTGACCCCAGCGGCGCCCCACCGCCTCCCACCATGCCGCTCGCCGCCGCCTCCCACGCTGCCCCTCTATGTTCCGCGTGCTGCCGCCTCGCCTTCCCCATGCCATCGTAGCAAGGACAAATCCGGTGGGAAAATTACTAGGGACGCCTATATCCGGTGGCGCGTGGCGTGCACGGAGGAGATGGGATGGGAGGCGATGGCGCAAGGAGGCGGTGGGGGAGCACCAATAGGAGGAGGAAGCGAAGGGCAGTGGTTGGCGGTGAGATCCGCCGACGCCGGCGTTGGATCGGGTGGCGGCCGAGCGTGAATAAGGAGGAGCAATAGGCGAGCGGCGATGAGTGAGCACGGAGATAGAGACAAGAGAGAAGGGAGAGGGAGGGAGAATACAGAGGAGTAGCAGAGCCTTGACATGGCTGCTCTGTAAAGGACTAAAGGTTTATCCTAATGATCCAGTGGATCATTAGGGCCATGGCAGCCCAATCAAAAGGGTTGACCCCTTAATCCCTTCTTAAGCCATGGGTCTCATGGGGCAAAGCCGGGTCAGACCGGACCAACCCACGCCCACCCCTAAATCTGCATCCTTGTAGTATATCTCATAGTCCATGTTTCCCTAGAAAGTATAGAGACTATGTGGTATGGTTCTAATCTAGGTGATAAACAATTGGCATCGTCGTCGAGGAGTTTGGGAAGTAAACTCTCAGTTTTGCAAATTATTGGATTGATGTAAGACTTTTCGTGGTCTGGCCAGCCCTAGGGGCGGTCCGACTGACAATGAGCGGTGGTCAGACCGGTGGTGCAAGTATGTGCCAAATGGACATCGAACACCTGTGTGGGAGTGTCTGGGGTTGTGTTCGCATCAGGTGCTATTGAAAATATAGATTGGACGCGAAACTAGATAGAGATTAACTGAAAAGTCCACATAGGAGTGTTTTCTTGAAATGGAAAGCTTGATCGACCGCCACTACATGGTGGATAGACCAGTCCTGTTTTCGAGAACGCGGTAAGACCACCCTGGTAGTGACGGTCGACCCGACCATGGAGGTTTCGAGCACGGTGGTGTGCTGATTTTGGGAATTGGCCAAAGTTTATAGAATTAGTGCATGTGTGTTGCATGATGCATGTTTTGGCTAACGGGCGTCAAGTTGCGAAGAACTTGTGCCATGACGCTCGATGAGTTAAGAATGCTGAGCGAATGGGGCCAGACAATGAAGAGGTGCGACTCAGTAGTGCGCACGTGGCTTAGGCGGATAACTCAACACAACGAGCTGGCGACCCAGGTGATGAGGTGAAGGGCGGGGAAGTCGCGCTTGATCTGCTTGGTCTTCCAATGCGCGCAGCGGTTCTGGATTCAGGAACCAGACGGTGACCTGGCGCGGGTGGAGGCGGAGGTCGCGCACGATGCAGGCCTTGCGTTCAACGTCCAGTCGCTGCTTCTTCCCTCCGAGCCAGCACACGCTGTGCCCTCCTCGTCATACACCCCCACGATGACATCGTCGGGCTACGAGCGAGGGACGTCGATGGGGGAGAGGGAGGCGTCGGGAGTGGAATGGGGGGTGGCGACCATTGGAGAGGGAGGCCGATGGGGTAGAGGAACGCATCGGGAGTGGGTGGGGATATGGAGAGGAGAGGCGGCCTTTGGATAGGGAGATGGTGAGGAGGTCATCCATTGGAGAGGAGATGGAGATGGAGAAGGAGGCCGACCATTGGAGAGGAGGCATCGGGAGTGGGCAGGGGGATGGAGGGGTGAGCCGGTTAGTGGAGAGGGAGGTGTGGCCGCGTGGGGAGATGGCCGTTGGGGCAATGGAGTAGTAAATCGGTCGTTGTACGTTTTTACGTTGTATGACCAGTACTGCGCTCACTGCCTGTAGCGTGCTAGCTAGATAAATTAATAGCGTCTCTCCTAGTTTCGGAGAAACCAGAACAGGAGCACTCATAAGATGCCTCTTGACATCCTCAAAGGCAATGTTAGCCTCTTCTGACCACTCGAAACCCTCGTGCTTCCTTAGAAGTTTGAAGAAAGGTAGTCATTTTTCTCCGAGGCGTGCGATGAAATGATTTAAAGCTGCCATGCATCCTGTGAGTTTCTAGATTTCTTTTTCGTAGTCGGGCGCATTTGCACGATTGCCTTTATCTTTTCAGGATTTGCTTCGATTCCTCGTGTAGAGACTAGGAATCCAAGAAACTTTCCTGGAGAGACGACGAACACACACTTCTCAGGATTGAGTTTCAAGTGGTGCTTTCTGAGGTTGTCGAATGTTTCTTGTAGATCAGTGATGTGATTAAGTCATTTGATGCTTTTTACAACTATATCGTCAACATAGCCTTCCAAATTTTGGCTTAATTGAGGTGAAAAAGTCGCTCGCATCAAACGCTGAAAAGAAGCTCTGGCATTTTTTTAAACCAAATAGCATTTTGACGTAGGAAAATATACCAAATGGTGTAATTAACGCGGTCTTTTCTTCATCTTCTCGACACATATTGATCTAGTGGTAACCAGAATATGCATTTAGAAAACTTAACATTTCACAACTAGCGGTAGAATCAACCAACTGACCGATACGAGGTAAAGAAAAATCATCTGCGTTTGTCACTCCGGGCACGATTCCACGAAATGGGTATCGTACCGGTCTTACCTTAGTCCTGGGTACCTGTATCTCGTCTAGGGCACTCGTAAACAGAATGTTTAACGAGCTACCACCATCAACTAACACTCGATTTACTCGATAGTTGTTGATGGTGGGTTCGACTCACGATCGAAAGCGACATGGTGAGTCGAAGGATCGGCGATCACCCTTCTCAAAGAGATGGTGACTTCGACCACCGGCATCTTATTGACAAGAGGAGAGTCAAAGGGTTTACCTCACGTTCAACAGCTTTAAGCTGTCATCTTGACTTGTACGCCGATGATCCCCCATAGATGTGGTCGATGGTTTGCTGCGGATCTTGAAACAACATCTCCTCATCGCCGTCTGACTCCTTTTGACCACTCGTTTGATCTACCTATTCAAGAGTAGGAAGCGGCCCTAAGCTGGAATAATAGTCCTCGAGTTTTCGTAGGAAAACCCGGCAGTTGCAAAGATCGTGTCCTTTCTTTTTATGGAAAGGACACCACCTAGGCTTATCGTTCTTTCGATCGTGGCGCTTACCTTTGCCTCGATCGGAGTTTTGTTTGGAACTACGCGGCTCCTTGTTGCTTACGGCCAAGACCTCCTTGGAACCACTGGCTTGAGCCTTTTTGACCGTTCGCCTTTTTCTTGGATTTCTTGGCCTTTTTGTCTTTCTTCTCACCACTTTCGCTTCTCTCTTGAGGTACGTTGTCCTCTCGATCGATGGTGTTGTTACACTCGACCGCTTGATGCGATCGCGTGTCGATCGGCTCGAGCGTTTGCAATGATGGCATGAGGTTTCAAAACGATATCCTCTGTTATCCTTCTGCTACGGACTCCTTGCTTGATGGCTCTGATAACAGATGAGTCAAAAACCTCCGGAATTGAATTACGAACCTGCTTAAAGTGCCTAATGAATTGACGCAGAGTTTTGTGGTCATTCTGTCTCATTCGGTGCAGGTCGTCCTCCTTTCCAGGGCAATTGTAGGTGCCCTGGAAGTTCGCCAGCAAAAGGTCGTAGAGGTGTTGCCACGAGTAGATCGACTCGAGTGGCTGGTTTAGTTGCCACGATCGAGCAGACCCTTCAAGCACAGTTGGAAGGTAATTCACCATTACATGCCCTCCTCCTCCTACTGCTCGGATAGCTATTGTGTAGATCTGAAGGAATTTAATGGGATTTTGAGATCCATCAATTTCTCCATGTTCCTTTGGTCGAAAGCGTGGCGACGTGAGCGCTCGGAGGTTAGGCGAGCGCGCGGCATCCGTAATAACTTCTTGATGCCTTATTTGTAGGAAAGAAGGGTTGACTTCACGGTGATTGTACTCGGCGATACCGGTCATAGGTGGACTTGACCTATAATAGGCCTTAGTCTTACGAGAAAATACTCC
Organism: Ampelocalamus luodianensis; assembly: GCA_036346255.1. Lineage (NCBI taxonomy): Eukaryota > Viridiplantae > Streptophyta > Magnoliopsida > Poales > Poaceae > Ampelocalamus > Ampelocalamus luodianensis. The sequence continues at coordinate 14,931,213 of CM070622.1, forward strand.
TTGTATTCCGTGCTGCTGCGATTTCCGCCCCTAAGTGATGGCGATCACCTCTCGGGAGCTTGTTGAACTTCAGACGTTCGAGGAGCCTTCCTCAAGTCGGGAGAGTCAATGGAGTTTACCTCGTGTTCATGACTTTAAGTTATCGCCTTGATTCGTATCCGATGATCCCCATAGATGTGGTCATTTGGTGTCTTGCGGATCTTGAAACAACATCTCCTTATCGCCGTCGATTCCTTTCGACCACTCGTTTTACCTATCTGTTCAAGAGTAGGAGGCGGCCCTTTTGGAATAATAGTCATCGAGTTTTTATAGCAAAACCCGGTAGTTGCGAAGATCGTGTCCTACCTTTTTATGGAAAGGACACCACCTAGGCTTATCGTTCTTCCGATCGGGGCGCTAACCTTTGCCTCGGACGGAGTTTTGTTTGGAACTACGTGGCACCTTGTTGCTTACGACCAAGACCTCCTTGGAACCACTGGCTTGAGGCTTTTGACCGTTCGCCATGTTCTTGGATTTTTTGGCCTTTTTGTCTTTCTTCTTACCACTTTCACTTGTCTCCTGAGGTACGTTGTCCTCTCGATCGATGGTGTTGTTCCACTCGACCGCTTCAGCAGTAGTCGCGTATCGATCAGCCATCTTGAAGAGATCGGCAACTGTGGCAGGAGGGTTCCAAGCGATGTTCTCCGTTATCATACGCTACGGACTCCCTACTTGAAGGCCACGATAACGGATGAGTCAAAACCTTCGAATTAAATTACGAACGACTAAAGTGCACGATGAATTGACGCAGAGTTTCATGGTCATTCTGTCTCATCCGGTGCAGGTCGTCCTCCATTCCAAGGCGATCGTAGGTGCCTTGGAAGTTCGCTAGTAGAAAGTCGCAGAGGTGTTGCTAGGAGTAGATCGACTCGAGTGGCTAGTTAAGTAGGTACGATCGAGCAGACCCTTCGAGCACAGTTGGAAGGTAATTCGCCATTACATGTTCTCCTCCTCCTGCTGATTGGACAGCTGTTGTGTAGATCTAAAGGAATTTAATGAGATTTTGAGATCCATTGAAATTCTCCTTGTTCACTGGTCGAAACTGTGGCGGCCAACGTGGTCAGGCGAGAACGCCTGGCATCCGGTAATAACTTCTTGACGCCTTCTTTGCAGGAAAGAAGGGTTGGTGTCACTCGGTGATCGTACTCGACGATACCCGGTCACAGGTGGACTTGATCTATAATAGACCTTAGTCTTACGAGAGAAATACTCCTTGTATACCGTCTGCTGCTACAGATTTCCGCCCCTGAGTGATGAGCGATCACCTCTCCTGGGAGCTTGTTGATCTTTAGACGTTCGAGGAGCCTTCCTCAAGTCAGGAGAGCGACGTGATTTACGGTCACGTCGGTCTCCGTGGAATGAGTTGGTCGAACGACTGGCAGATGATGGAGTCGTACTGCTACGACTTCCGGAAAGATGTCGGTGAGGATGCTCGAGTTTTGCCATCGTGCTCCGAAGCCTTCGTGCGATCTCTTCAGCAAAGAGGTCGTAGCCTAGCGCTCGAGCGAGCTCTTGAGTTGGATTCTCGAGCAAGTCGTTGATGTGCTAGAGTTCCTGAGCTTCCTCTGACAGGTACTGAGCGCGTCTAGGAAGATTTTTCTGGGCCATTATTCTCCTCCGTCGAGTTGTCTCATGATCACCCATATCAAATCCTTGAGTTTGTTTCAGTGGAGTGCGAGTATGTTGAGGATTTCCTGCACACTCATCAGGGTGTTCACCCTGTTCATTGCCAGCGGTGCTCTTGCCATTGCCACGGGGGACATAGTGTGTGCTCGTCGGGGAGCGTCGTGAGCCCTACCTCTGGGAGAATGATCATTATCAAAGGGAAGAACGAAGACCTCCCGTTGAGGACCTCCACTTGCGCTCGAGGCCTCCTCGCTTGAGGAGTAGTCGAGAGACACCATCTAGCGACTTGGAGTAAACCCCTCTAGGAAGGGGAACTCCTGGTTATAACCGTCTCCGTTCGCAGGTGTGCCCTACAATGGGATGGTTGAACTTGCAGGAAAAGCATGTTTGATCCCCTCCTCTGCGTGGTTAGCCGAAGAGATAGGACCACCAGGTGTCGATGAAACACCAAAATGATGGCTACCAGAACTTGCCTCGCCAGGTCGGACTGCCTTAAGGGGACTTGAACACTCGGAGTGAAAACTCTCGTTGCGTTGCAAGTCTGCCTTGGGGTAGTCCTGCTTGTGGTCAGCTGGACCCTTGCCCCCACTAGCATCCATGTCGATATGCGTATGTCGGCCAAGTCAAACCAGCTCTCCTCGTTCCACTCTCTGCTATGAAAGCATCAAGAGAAAAGATAAACTGTTGACAAGGAATTACCAGAAGATCCACACGGACGGCGCCAACTGTCGGTGTTTTAGAATCGATCTTATGTAAAGATTGTTTAATTTAGGGGGTCTCCACAATTGATCACGCAAAAAGAAAAGACACGAGGATTTTTATACTGGTTCAGGCCTTCTGTGGAGAGAATAACAACCTTACTCCTGTGTGTATTGTATTATGTATGCTGGTAACAATCAAGGTAATGTCTAACACTTGTGCTCCTTATTGTTTCTACGATTATGCTGTATCAATCGGCCTCCTTTTTCTCCCTATTCTCTCATTGCGGGCTTTATATAGAGTGCGTCGAGGTAGTTGTTTCTCTAGGTCAAGGGCGTCTCATTATTTCTTATAATGGGCGCATTGTTAGCGATATTCACGGAGTATTAATTCCTCCACGTCGCCTAGCAGTTACTTGTCAGAGATTAGGGGGTATTACGTGCAGTTATTCTTGAGAATAACAACATAGATTGACTGTTTAATTCCCCTAATCAACTGGACCTACCCGCCTGTAAGCTCTGTTGATTATGGGGTGGTTGTAACTGACCTGGTCGTAGAAGAGCTTACGACCATGCGGTAGTCGTAGAAAGACTGAGATCGTAGAAGAACTTACGATCATGAGGTAGTCGTAGAAGGACTTACGACTATGGGGGGTGGTCGTAGAAACTCTTACGCCCACCCGTTTGGTTTCTCCATGATAATAAGGGGTATATTCAAAGACTATATGACGTCATATTTACCTATAATATCAATTACAGATAAATAGTAAAATAAGGATTATTAGATCCTCGTCAAAGGGAGTGTTTCATTACCCAAGGCAACATTTTTTCCTCAATTTCTTTTTTAGGAATAACATTCCTCTCAAACGTTAGAATTCCAATTCATCGCATACCACACTAGCTTATATATCTTAATTTGGCATCCTCAAAACTATGATCAAACCGAAACACTTCATTCACACCTTTGTAGAGAGGCTCTATTAACCCCATCGAAACACTCTAGATTACTCTTTCTACCGACGAAATTAATTTTTGTCAGTGGTCCGTCCTCTCACTATCATTTTTGTCGTCCGATCGAACATATTGATCAATAGATCGATGGCTCGGGCTGTCAGTCTCCCATTACCATCCATCGAAACCGTCCAGGCCCCACCTCTCTCGTCCCACCTCACCCACATTGCCCCATTAGCCCCGCGCTCCCTCGTGTAACATCCCAAGGTTATGTTACCAAAATAAAAATAAAATAAAGTTATTGTTTTATTGGATTTTCGAATTTGATAGAGTTTCATTGCTTTATTTGAATTTCGAAGTTTTAAAAGTCAAAATTTAAAATTTATTTGAAGTTCTTGAAGTTTTATTTGGTTTTAACTGAAAATAAAATTTAAATTAATTTCTAGAAATTTACGAGTTTTTAAAAGCTTTTCCTAAATATTTTAAAGTGAAAACAATTTATTTTGCAAAATTAAAAGCCAACTTTAAGTTGAAAATAATTTTATCAAGTCCAAAATAAGTATGGGAATTTCTGTGAATTTTCCATAATTTTTGGAATTATTTTACTATTTTCTTAAGCCCTTTCCAATTATCTGGATTAAATCAATTAAGAAAACAATTTAAAATTCCCAAATGCCTTTTGGTAGAAACTCCTCAGGCCCATTTCCCCTCCGCTGCCTCAGGCCCATTCGGCCCGCCGCTCTCTCTCTCTCCTCATGCTCGGCCCCACCCTTGGCCGACCTCCTCTCTTCCATGTGGGCCCCGCCTACCTCTTTCTTCCTCCCCTTCTTCCCCACGAGCCGCCACGCCCGCCATTTCGCCGCCTGGCTCGCGTCGCGCAATCCCCGCCTCCTCTCCTCGCTAGGACATGCGCGGTCAAACCGCCCGTGCACATCGCGCCCGTTCTCGCCCGTTTCCCCCTCGATCGTGCGCGCAATCGCCGGATCGGAAACCGCCGCCGCCACGTCCACCGCCCACGACCTCCTCTTCCCGTGCTCCTCCGCCCCTATAAAAGGAGGCATGGTGCGCCCCTCGCTCCTTGTCGAACCCGGGAACGAAGGATTCCGAATTCTCTGTGTTCAAACACCAGTCCAGGATTTCCAGTGTACACAGTCTCACAAAAATGAATATCACATTCATATCACAAAAACGTAAATGGTATTAAATAAATAATTGTTTAATACAAATGAGTCTGAATAACAACATCAAATGTCAAATGATAAACACAGCGGAAATAACAATATAGTGGGAGCCACACGATGCGCCACAGGCAATCGTGCAGGTCGAGAAGGCCTACTCGTCAGGGTCCTCACCGTCAAGATAGCGATCTTCTCTGAATAAGATTTATTCGAGCAGAGTGAGCACTACTACCGTGCTCATAAGTCACACCAATATTGAATTTAAATGCATGCATAAGAAACAAGTGAGTATGGCGGGGTTGTTTTGCATAAGCGACATTTTCGGTTTGAATAAGCATAGTAGTTTCTAAGGCAATTTTATACTATGGATAAAATCATATTTTGAAATAGTAATGATATAATGTGGATAACCTCCAATGATAAAGTGAAGGATCCCCTCTAACACTTGGCTTCCTTAAATTTTCATAAGGATTAACCATCCTCAACATTTAGTAAAGCGTTCTAAAACCAAAAACAATTCTAACTTTAAGTGGCCTGCTAGCATGTCCATGACCGCGGGCGCTATTCGAATAGTTTCTACTCTGCGAGTTGGTACAACTTTACCCACACGAGGTGACATGCTCGTTATGTCGCCAATTCACGCTTCCGTAGGCGTGTGGTGAGCAATTACCATGAGGCCTTTACAATGTTTTATCCTAGTACATTCATGCGCTAAGGTTTCGCCCTTTGGGTGGCCGAGTCCTCAGGAAGCCCCTCTTGCGCCAAGTGGGAATAAAGCGTCTAGCCGACACCCACAAAATCACATGACATAAATATACTAGGACATCACAAATTAGTTAGCCAAATCCTGCCCATACAGGACATGTGGTGATGCGTTATGGCATAGCAATAAGCGGCTCAAAGACCGGTCCTCAATTGACTTGGCGTCATTCCTACAACCCATGGGCCTTGATCTTAACGAGATCAAACGGTGCATAAACTGCACCCACCATTCGACCATTTCGCCCAAGTCCAAACCCATTTTGATTTTATTTTGAATAAAAACTTCATTTATAAACTCGTGTGGTAAGACAATACCACAATGTCAAGTTTGAAAACAATTTGTAGAAATCTGGTGTAAACCCTCCCAAATTCCGTAAATGTGGACTAAGCTTGGCTAAGCATATATTTGAATTTTGGTAATATCTTGCCTATGGTATCAAGGTAGTCAGATACAACATTCAAATTTGGCCATACAATAACATATGGAACTAACTATATGTAAAACAGGATATTAAAATATTTATAACAACATATGCATGCAATAAGGAATTTAAAACTGAAAATAACTTAAAATAATAGGGGCAATATGGTCAATGGTGTAACTTGCCTTGGTCGATGTCTTGAAATTCTAAATCTTGGTTTGATCGAACTCTCGAAGTCGTCGAAGTCTATCTGTAATCGACGAAATTCAATGCAAATTCAAATAAATTCAAAAACATAGTTCAAATTAACTCCAAACTGAAATATTTTGGTTTAGTTAGCTAGATTATAATTTTATATAAATTTTGCAATTTGAATCACCCAATTTGGAGTTCATTTGCAAAAGTTATGAATTTTGAAGTTTATATCTAAATCTGAAATTCTATTGAATTTCAGAATTATTTTCCTCACGAAAATCCATTTATTGCGCAATGATTACGTCGCTCTGATATTTCGGAAATAAAGGTTTTAAAAGAATTACGGCAGTGGGCCCCAAGTGTCGGTGACTCGGCCCATGGTGAACCAAGCCCACCGAGCTGCGGGGCGGCGGGCGCGGTGGACCACGCCGCGTGTGCGTATGCGTGGCCGACGCGGCCGAAAAGGTGGCGTGGCGCCGATGTGGACGGTGAGGTGGCGCGCCACGTCGGCAGCGGCGGCAAGAATTATCGAGCGCGGCGGACAGCGGTCAACGGCGGAAGTTCACCGTGGCGAGTGGTATCAACACGTAGCCACGATTATTGCGAACATGATGGTACACGAATTGCGCGGATGGCGGCGGTGGTGGCGGAATTGGTGCCGGGCGGAAGAAGAAGCACGGTGGTTGCCGCGAGGGTGGCCGAAGGTGCTCAGAGGCGAAGAAGAGTGCGTGAGGAAGCTCGGTGATGGGAAGCGTTGGTGTGGTCCACGGCGGTGGCGTTGCCGTGGCGCGACGCCGTGGTTTTCACGGCGGTAGCAAAACCTAAAACAAGAATTGCGGCGGTGTTGATGGGAGAGGAAGGAATGAGTGATGGCTTTGAGTTGAGTGAAGGAAGGGGCAGGGGCTTCCTTTTATAGGCGTCGGGAGCTGCGGGCGGCGTGGAGGAGGTGGGGGTCGCGGCGGCGGTTGCGGCGTTGAGGCGAAACCGTCCGAGAAGAGGGGAGAACATGGGAAATGCGGCGGTTGTGGGCGCGATGCGTGCACTGCGTCTGCGAATAGGTTGGGGCGGTTGAGATTAGGCCGTTAGCAGAGCTCGGGTGCGTGCGGAAATGGCGGGCGGCTGTTGCGGCGTGAGGAGGAAGAAGACGAGGAAGACGATGACTGCGGGCCGTCCGATTTTCAACGTACGGTCGAGATTAGATCCGCGAAGCGGTAAGTGAATCTCGGGGCGTTGTTGGATTAAGATCGCACGGTGGGACTTGGCCGAAGCGGCGGTAAGTGAAATTTGGCGCGGCCGTTGGATTAAGATCGCATGGCTCACGTTGATGGTGGCATTCGGACGGTGCGGCAGTCACAAAGGATCTTGACCATTGATTCAAGATCCAGTGGCGGAGATGAGATGGGGCGCGTGTGGGAGGTGCGTGCGTTGGATTCTAATCCAACGGTGGATGGATAGGTGAGAGGGAGAGTGCGGCGGCTGGGCCGAGCGGGCCGCGCGCGGGAGGGATATTGGGCCGGAGCCTTTGGGTTTCGGCCCAAACACTATTAGAGGATTTTCTTTTGCTTTTCTATTTGTTTTAATTCTGTTAATTCATAATAGCTTTAGAAAATAGCAAAATACTTCAAAAATTATGGAAAAATTCACGAAATTCCCATACTCATTACGGACTTAATAAAATTATTTCCAACTATTTGTTGGCTTTTAATTTTGCAAATAAATTTGTTTTAGCTTTAAAATATTTATAAAAGCTTTTGAAAATTCAGGAAAAACCACAAACATAAATAAACTTTTAAATTTTCTTGAAATTGAAATTTGAGGGGCATTACAAACCTACCCCCTTAAGGAATCTCGACAGAGATTCGGGATTGGTCGACAAAGAGATCGGGATAGTTGGTCTTGAGGTCTTCTTCTTTTCCCATGTGGCTTCACTTTAGGGTGATGACTCCACTTGCACCTTGTATGATCGATGATTACGCTACGGTGACTCGCTCTGCGACATCGAGAATCTTGATTAGTCACTCCACGTAAGTGAGATCTTCTCGTAGATCGAAACTTTCCAGAAGGTATGGTCTTACAGCGCTTGCAAGCATTTCATAAGCGGGATACATGGAAGACATCGTGCACGGTGACAAGGCTTACGGTAGCTCAGGCGATATGCCACTTCACCTCTTTTGGCTAGAATTTTGTATGGCCCCACAAATGCAGGTGCGAGTTTTCCTTTCGTTGGAATCTTCTTACTCCTCTGAGTGGAGTGACCACGAGATAGACCAGGTCTCCTACCTCAAAGTTTAGATCCTCAAGCGGTTATCGGCATAACTCTTTTGTCGGGTTTGTGCCACTTTCAAATGTTCCCTTATAGCTTTGACCTTACTTTCGCCTCTTTGATTATCTCGGGACCAAAGAGTTGATGCTCTCCTACTTCATCCCACAGTGGAGTTACGCATTTTACGCCATACAATGCTTCAAAAGGAGCCATTTGCAAACTAGCTTGATGGCTATTGTTATCGAGAGTGCATACGGCAAATTCTTGTCCCAACTTTGTCCAAATTCAAGGCACGGGCTGGAGCATATCTTCGAGGACTTGATTGAGTGCGTTCGTCGACCATCTGTTTGGGGATGATAGGAACATCTTGAAGTTGAGTGCGGTGCCTAAGGCTTCATGCGGACTCTGCCAAAATCTTGATGTAAATTGAGAACCTCATCGGACCACGATCTTCTTGGGTACCCGTGTAGACAAGCGATCCTAGCCACATATAACTCACGCCAGTGCGCTACGTAAGTAGTCTTGGCGGGAATAAAGTGAGCTACTTTGGTCAAGCGATCAACTATCACCCGGATCGAATCATATCACGATTGGGTCCTAGGAAGTCGATGATGAAGTCCATGCCAATCTCTTCCCACTTCCATTCTGGAATTGGTAGTGGCTGCAACAATCCAGCTGGTCTTTGATGTTCTGCCTTAACTCGCTGACACACATCACAGCGGGCGACGAACTCAGCAATTTCTCGCTTCATGCTGACCCACCAGTATTTCTCCTTGGATCTGGTACATCTTAGTGCTTAGGGGTGAATGGGTAAGGCGTTTCATGAGCCTCCTTCAGAATTGATTGTTTTAACTCCTGCTGGTTAGGTACACAAATGCGGTTCCCAAACCACACAGTTCCTTGTTCATCTTCTGCGAATCCTGGAGCCTTGCCTCTTCGCATATTCTTCTTGATCTCCTTGATGTCATCATCTTCTAGTTGTTTTTCTCGATCGACTTTGAAGAGTCGGTTGTACTTCAAAGCATTCACACAACCTTGGTGACAATCTCAAGTTTAGACACTTCAATTCTTCATGTAGTTAATTTGTTCATACGCACCATCATGGTATTGCAATAGGCCTTTACGCTCAGGGCATCTGCAACTACATTTGCTTTGCACAGGTGATAATGGATTCAAGATCATAATCTTTTATCAACTCTAACCATCTTCTCTGTAGAAGGTTTAATTACTGTGTGAATATATACTTCAAACTCTTGTGATCGTGAAAATCTCACACGGTTACCAATGAGATAATGCGCTTGAGATCTTCAAGGCATGCACAATCATTGCTAACTCGGATCATGGGTTGGATAATTCCCTTCATGTGGCCTCAAGCGCTGGATGCATATGCTACTACCTTGCCCTCCTGCATCAATACGCATCAGAGACCTTGGCGGGGCGTCGAGAAGATCTCGAAATCTTTATGGATATCAGGTAAAACTAACACAGTCTTGAGACCAATCTCCTCTTGAGTCTTGAAAACTTTCTTCACGAGCACTGTCAATCAAATTTCTTCTCCTTCTTGAAGTTGAGTCATGGGTCTTGCAATCTTAGAAATTTTCAATGAACTGCGGTAATAACCCGCTAGTCAGAAACTTCTCGCCGGTGGCCGTCTGGGTTGCTTCCAATCGTCGGCTTCAACCTTGGCGGGATCTCTGCAATTCCTCCGTGACACAATATGTCCAAGGAATGCCACTTGACTTAGCCAAAATTCACTTTTCTGAATTTAGCATAAAGCGATGTTCTCGGAGCTTGTCGATATCATCTGATATGCTTCGTGTTCTTCTTCATCCTTCGAGTAGATGAGAATGTCATCGATGAAAACAACCACAAACTTATCCAAGAATTCCATGAACACTTTGTTCATCATATTCATGAAATAAGCGAGGCGTTTGTCAAACCAAATGACATCACTTTGTAACTAAATGCTGATCCATATCGGTGGTGAAAAAGTTGTCTGGAATATCTTAGGTCGATCTTGATTGGTGATAGCGGATCTCAAATCAATCTTTGAAAAGACACTTGCTCCTTTGGTGATCGAGCAGATCATCTATCACAGGTAAAGGATATTTGTTCTTGATCGTCACCTCATTGAGTGATCTGTAATCAACACACATTCTCATGCTATTGTCCTTTTTCTTGTGAACAAAGACTTGGTGCTCCCCAAGGTGATGGCTGGGTCGGATGTAACCTCGCCGCGATTCTTCAATCTGTTTCTTCAATTCCGCTAACTCATTAGGTGGCATTCTATAGGTTCGCCGATATTGGAGTGTCACAGGACTAAGTCAATTAAGAACATGGCGTCCGATCCGGTGGCATGCGGGTAATTCATCGGGAAAGACATCGGCATATTCTCGGACTACTGGTATGTCTTCAAGTTTCACTTCCTTCATCTTTGGTGAGGATAGAACTTCCATTAGTGCAGTCTTGGGTTTGAACTCAATGAAATTCCTTCCCCATTTGTGAGAGTGATAGACCTATTAGCACGATCTATTTGTCCATGATTCTTGGCTAACTTGGTCCATTCCAAGAATAACGTCTAGACCTTGGGAATGCAAGACTATCAAGTGCGCTAGGAAGGATACTCGGATATTTCAAGGGTGAGGTTGGGCATAGAGAACTAGTTCTCATTTACGAGCAGGGAATGGATTATCATGGGATTTGCTAAGGAAGATATTGGTAACCCATTTTGCCCACAAATTTATTTGACACGAAAGAATCGAAGCTCGGAATCAAATAATCTGAAGTGGTATTGAATTGACAAGAAACATACCAAGCACAACATCCGGTCTTGCACAGGCTTCCTCGGCCGTGGCGTGGTTCACACGCCCCTTGATGGCCCGGCACGCGGTTTTGCAATACCGCCGATGGTTGTGGCTCTGAGTCTTTGGCTTGAAGACCTTGGCCCGCCTGCGCTTCTTGGGGCATCTGTTGGCATAGTGGCATGTTTCATTGCGGTGAAAGCAGTCACTCCTGCGGTGAGGCGGAGCTCTTCTGCTGAAATTGTCCTCCGGTTGGTGCTTGCTGAAGTTGGAGGTGTTGGGGGCGATTACTGCAGGGGCTTTGGATGTGGAAGGCTGGAACTTCCCAGCTGCGGTGGCTACTGGTGAATGAAACGAGGCTTGGGAAAGCCTCTGCGTTGATCTTACGGGCGGCCATCCTCCGCTGCGGTTCTCCATCTCGTGATGTTTGGCTTCTGGCGGATCGCCTTGTCCAGCTGTTGGAAGTCGGTGAAGTTACGGGAGATGAGTTGGGCAGAGATATCGTCATTGAGTCCCTCCGGGAACCTTTCTTGCCGTTCTTCATCTCGGCCACATCGGTAGGGCATAGCGAGCTAGTTGGTTGAAGCGGTGGAGATACTCGCTCACCGAAGCGATTGCCTTGGCGAGTGCATGAAACTCCTTCTTCTTGATGTCATCATGCCGGCGGGGATGTGGGCATGACGGAAGGCTCTCACAAACTCGTCCACGAGATGGCACAGGCATTGGCGTGGGAGATGCGAAGTGTCCCACCATTACGAGGTGGTCCGTTGGTGATGAGTTGCGAGCAGGACCTCTCGCGATCTGTGCATTGCGCAATGTCGATTTCTTTCCGATGGCACGAAGCCAATCGTCGGCATCCATCGGCTCGGTCTTCTTTGGAGAAGGTTGGAGGGCGCATACGCATGAATTCCGACATGGTCACCCGTTGAGGAGGGTGTGCGGTGCACGAGTTGCGGCGGTGGGCTGCTTTGTTGCTGGTTGTTCGGCGTTGTTGGCGGCGAGCCAACAATTCAATAAGGTGAGTTTGATTGGCCATCATCATTTGCCAATCCGGTCCTGCTTGGTGGTGGTGGGGAGGTTCTTGAACATCTTTGCTCGATGGTCGGTATTTCCGTTGTTCGACCACTGGATCTTGCCATTTCTGTGCGGTGTTCACCATGCGCTTGAATTTCCAAAGACTTAGGAAAGGGAAGAAAGGTTGCACTAAGGGAGTAAATTTATATTAGCCCAAAAGCACACAAAAACAAGGCAAAGAAACAAATTTTTCTTTTGCAAGTAATTCTTTATTTTATCCAGCGATTATGGCTACCACAAAGGTTAGTAGCTCATAATTCGCAGCTAATTGAACAACTAAAGGGAAAGCAAATATCTAAAATGGTGGAGGTAAACATCTATGGGGTGGATGGGGTGTAGTCAGGGAGTTCAGTAGTCTTGCCTTGGCCCTTCTTGTGCAGAGCCAATTCGACCAGTGCCTTCAATCTCTCCTCTGCGACTTCTAGCCTCCTGAGCAGTGCAGCTCGTCCGGGGTGTTGCCATAGGCGTAATCCATCGCCTTGGCTAACTCCACAGTGGGTGATCTCGGCATATCCTCATTCTCGGTGAAGTGAAGGCCTTTGCCTGGTCAGTGGGGATGTGCATGGGATAATCTTGGAATGCGATATCCGAAAATGGGCGTCGTAGGTGTAGCGAAGTCGGCGTGCGGCTTCTCTTGCCGCATCTTGGATGCCGTCCTCGAAAGTCTCCGACGCATTGGGCGTCGAAGATGTGGAAGGATGTATCGGCGCTAAGTTAGAGTAGAGATAACCTCCACTCTCAGCGCTCTCTTTGTCCCACGATATACTTGTATCCTTGGTATGTGGGTCTCTTCGTGAAACTCGATCTTGCATCATCTTCCATAGGATATCCGCCCATTCTCGGCGTAGACTCCATGGGAGATGCGGGTCGATCTCTCGGCCATCTACAATTTTAGAAAGGACAAGAGTTTAGAAATCTTTTTAATAGAAAGGAAGAGTAAGACTACGGAAGGCGGGTAAATAGTTTGTAAATTTTTGAAAAAATAGTCCTTAATGGTTTTACCAATTCTACAGTGGGCCATGACCTACGATCGATATGGCTCACGATACCACTTTGTCGAACCGGGAGCGAAGGATCCGAATTCTCTGTGTTCAAACACGATCCGAGGATTTCGAGTGTACACAATCTCACAAAAATGAATATCACATTCATATCACGAAAGCGTAAATGGTATTAAATAAATAATTGTTTAATACAAATGAGTCGAATAACAACATCAAATGTCAAATGATAAACACAGTGGAAATAACAATATAGTGGGAGCCACGATGCGCCACGGGCAATCGTGCAGGTCGAGAAGGCCTACTCGTCAGGGTCCTCACCGTCAAGATAGCGATCTTCTCTGAATAAGATTTATTCGGCAAGAGTGAGCACTACTACCGTGCTCTTAAGTCACACCAATATTGAATTTAAATGCATGCATAAGAAACAAGTGAGTATGGCGGGGTTGTTTTGCATAAGCGACATTTTCGGTTTGAATAAGCATAGTAGTTTCTAAGGCAATTTTATACTATGGATAAAATCATATTTTGAAATAGTAATGATATAATGTGGATAACCTCCAATGATAAAGTGAAGGATCCTCTAACACTTGGCTTCCTTAAATTTTCATAAGGATTAACCATCCTCAACATTTAGTAAAGCGTTCTAAAACCAAAAACAATTCTAACTTTAAGTGGCCTGCTAGCATGTCCATGACATGGACGCGGCTATTCGAATAGTTTCTACTCTGCGAGTTGGTACAACTTTACCCACACGAGGTGACATGCTCGTTATGTCGGCCAATTCACGCTTCCGTAGGCGTGTGGTGAGCAATTACCATGAGGCCTTTACAATGTTTTATCCTAGTACATTCATGCAGCTAAGGTTTCGCCTTTGGATGGCCGTCCTCGGAAGCCCCTCTTGCGCCAAGTGGGAATAAAGCGTCTAGCCGACACCCACAAAATCACATGACATAAATATACTAGGACATCACAAATTAGTTAGCCAAATCCTGCCCATACGGGACATGTGGTGATGCGTTATGGCATAGCAATAAGCGGCTCAAAGACCGGTCCTCAATTGACTTAGGCGTCATTCCTACAACCCATGGGCCTTGATCTTAACAGATCAAACCGGTGCATAAACTGCACCCACCATTCCGACCATTTCGCCCAAGTCCAAACCCATTTTGATTTTATTTTGAATAAAAACTTCATTTTAAACTCATGTGGTAAGACAATACCACCATGTCAAGTTGAAAACAATTTGTAGAAATCGGTGTAAACCCTCCCAAATTACGTAAATGTGGACTAAGCAGCTAAGCATATATTTGAATTTTGGTAATATCTTGCCTATGGTATCAAGGTAGTCAGATACAACATTCAAATTTGGCCATACAATAACATATGGAATTAACTATATGTAAAGCAGGATATTAAAATATTTATAACAACATATGCATGCAATAAGGAATTTAAAAACTGAAAATAACTTAAAATAATAGGGGCAATATGGTCAATGGTGTAACTTGCCTTGGTCGATGTCTTGAAATTCTAAATCTTGATTTGATCGAACTCTCGAGTCGTAAAGTCTATCTGAAAATCGACAAATTCAATGCAAATTCAAATAAATTCAAAACATAGTTCAAATTAACTCCAAACTGAAATATTTTGGTTTAGTTAGCTAGATTATAATTTTATATAAATTTTGCAATTTGAATCACCCAATTTGGAGTTCATTTGCAAAAGTTATGAATTTTGAAGTTTATATCTAAATCTGAAATTCTATTGAATTTCAGAATTATTTTCCTCACGAAAATCCATTTATTGCGCAATGATTACATCGACTCTGATATTTGGAAATAAAAGGTTTTAAAAGAATTCGGCAGGTGGGCCCCAAGTGTCGGTGACTCGGCCCATGGTGAACCAAGCCCACCGAGCTGCGGGGCGGCGGGCGCGGTGGACCACGCCGCGTGTGCGTATGCGTGGCGCGCGCCGAAAAGGTGGCGTGGCGCCCGATGTGGGCGGTGAGTGGCGCGCCACGTCGGCAACGGCGGCAAGAATTATCGAGCGCGGCCGACAACGGTCAACGGCGGAAGTTCACGGCGGCGAGTGGTATCAACACGTAGCCACGATTATTGCGAACATGATGGTACACGAATTGGCGCGGATGGCGGCGGTGGTGGCGGGTGGTGCCGGGCGGAAGAAGAAGCACGGTGGTTGCGGCGAGGTGGCCGAAGGTGCTCGAGGCGAAGAAGAGGTGCGTGAGGAAGCTCGGTGATGGGAAGCCGTTGGTGTGGTCCACGGCGGTGGGCGTTGCCGTGGCGGAGCGCCGTGGTTTTCACGCGGTAGCAAAACCTAAAACAAGAATTGCGGCGGTGTTGATGGGAGAGGAAGGAATGAGTGATGGCTTTGAGTTGAGTGAAGGAAGGGGCACCGGGGCTTCCTTTTATAGGCGTCGGGAGCTGCGGAGGCGGCGTGGAGGAGGTGGGGTCGTGCGGCGGCGGTTGCGGCGTTGGCGGCCGTCCGGAGAAGAGGAGAACATGGGAAATGCGGCGGTTGTGGGCGCGATCGTGCACACGCGTCGCGAATAGGTTGGGCGGTTGAGATTAGGCGTTAGCGAGCTCGGTGCGTGCGGAAATGGCGGCGGTATTGCGGCGTGAGGAGGAAGAAGGCGAGGAAGGCGATGATGCGGGCGTCCGATTTTCAACGTCGGTCGAGATTAGATCGCGGCGTAAGTGAATCTCGTGGGCATTTGTTGGATTAAGATCGCACGGTGAGGACTTGGCCGAGCGAAGCGGTAAGTGAAATTTAAGCGCGGCCGTTGGATTAAGATCGCATGGCTCACGTTGATGGTGGCATTCGGACGGTGCGGCGATCACAAAGGATCTTGACCATTGATTCAAGATCGATGGCGGAGATGAGATGAGCGCGTGTGGGAGAGTGCGTGCGTTGGATTCTAATCCAACGGTGGATGGATAGGTGAGAGGAGAGTGCGGTGGTTGGGCAGCGGGGCGCGTGGGAGGATATTGGGCGGAGCCTTTGGGTTTGGCCCAAACACTATTAGAGGATTTTCTTTTGCTTTTCTATTTGTTTTAATTCATTAATTCATAATAGCTTTAGAAAATAGCAAAATACTTCAAAAATTATGGAAAAATTCACGAAATTCCCATACTCATTACGGACTTAATAAAATTATTTCCAACTATTTGTTGGCTTTTAATTTTGCAAATAAATTTGTTTTAGCTTTAAAATATTTATAAAAGCTTTTGAAAATTCAGGAAAAACAACAAACATAAATAAACTTTTAAATTTCTTGAAATTGAAATTTGGGCATTACAAACCTACCCCCTTAAGGAATCTCGACCGAGATTCGAGATTGGTCGACAAAGAGATCGGGATAGTTGGTCTTGAGGTCTTCTTCTTTTCCCATGTGGCTTCACTTTAGGGTGATGACTCACTTGCACCTTGTATGATCGATGATTACATACGGTGACTCGCTCTGCGACATCCGAGAATCTTGATTGGTCACTCCACGTAAGTGAGATCTTCTCGTAGATCGAAACTTTCCAAGAAGGTATGGTCTTACAGCGCTTGCAAGCATTTCCTTAAGCGGGATACATGGAAGACATCGTGCACGGTGACAAGGCTTACGGTAGCTCAGGCGATATGCCACTTCACCTCTTTTGGCTAGAATTTTGTATGGCCCCACAAATGCAGGTGCGAGTTTTCCTTTCGTTCGGAATCTTCTTACTCCTCTGAGTGGGTGACCACGAGATAGACCAGGTCTCCTACCTTAAAGTTTAGATCCCTCAGACGGTTATCGGCATAACTCTTTTGTCGGGTTTGTGCCACTTTCAAATGTTCCTTATAGCTTTGACCTTACTTTACGCCTCTTTGATTATCTCGGGACCAAAGAGTTGATGCTCTCCTACTTCATCCACAGTGGAGTTACGCATTTTCGCCATACAATGCTTCAAAAGGAGCCATTTGCAAACTAGCTTGATGGCTATTGTTATCGAGTGCATCGGCAAATTCTTGTCCCAACTTTGTCCAAATTCCAAGGCACGGGCTCGGAGCATATCTTGAGGACTTGATTGGTGCGTTAGTCGACCATCTGTTTGGGGATGATAGGGCATCTTGAAGTTGAGTGCGGTGCCTAAGGCTTCATGCGGACTCTGCCAAAATCTTGATGTAAATTGAGAACCTCATCGGACACGATCTTCTTGGGTACCCGTGTAGACAAGCGATCCTAGCCACATATAACTCGCCATTGGTGCATACGTAAGTAGTCTTGGCGGGAATAAAGTGAGCTACTTTGGTCAGCGATCAACTATCACCCGGATCGAATCATATCTGATTGGGTCCTAGGAAGTCGATGATGAAGTCCATGCCAATCTCTTCCCACTTCCATTACGGAATTGGTAGTGGCTGCGACAATCGGTGGTCTTTGATGTTCTACCTTAACTCGTGACACACATCACGGTGAGCGGCGAACTCGGCAATTTCTCGCTTCATGTTGACCCACGATATTTCTCCTTGAGATCTGGTACATCTTAGTGCTTAGGGGTGAATGGGTAAGGCGTTTCATGAGCCTCCTTGAATTGATTGTTTTAACTCCTGCTGGTTAGGTACACAAATCGGTTCCCAAACCACACAGTTCCTTGTTCATCTTCTGCGAATCACGGAGCCTTGCCTCTTCGCATATTCTTCTTGATCTCCTTGATGTCATCATCTTCTAGTTGTTTTCTCACGATCGACTTTGAAGAGTCGGTTGTACTTCAAAGCATTCACACAACCTTAGTGACAATCTCAAGTTTAGACACTTCAATTCTTCATGTAGTTACATTTGTTCATACGCACCATCATGGTATTGCAATAGGCCTTTACGCTCGGGGCATACTGCAACTACATTTGCTTTGCACAGGTGATAATGGATTCCAAGATCATAATCTTTTATCAACTCTAACCATCTTCTCTGCAGAAGGTTTAATTACTGTGTGAATATATACTTCAAACTCTTGTGATCGTGAAAATCTCAGTGATTACCAATGAGATAATGCGCGAGATCTTCAAGGCATGCACAATCATTGCTAACTCGGATCATGGGTTGGATAATTCCCTTCATGTGGCCTCAAGCTGCTGGATGCATATGCTACTACCTTGCCCTCTGCATCAATCGCATCAGAGACCTTGGCGGGGCGTCGAAGATCTCGAAATCTTTATGGATATCGAGTAAAACTAACACAGTCTTGAGACCAATCTCCTCTTGAGTCTTGAAAACTTTCTTCACGAGCACTGTCAATCAAATTTCTTCTCCTTCTTGAAGTTGAGTCATGGGTCTTGCAATCTTAGAGAAATTTTCAATGAACTGCGGTAATAACCGCTAGTCAAGAAACTTCTCACCGGTGGCCGTCTGGGTTGCTTCAATCGTCGGCTTCAACCTTGGCGGGATCTCGCAATTCCTCCGTGACACAATATGTCAGGAATGCCACTTGACTTAGCCAAAATTCACTTTTCTTTGAATTTAGCATAAAGTGATGTTCTCGGAGCTTGTCGGTATCATCACGATATGCTTCTCGTGTTCTTCTTCATCCTTGAGTAGATGAGAATGTCATCGATGAAAACAACCACAAACTTATCCAAGAATTCCATGAACACTTTGTTCATCATATTCATGAAATAAGCAGGGGCGTTCGTCAAACCAAATGACATCACTGTAAACTTCATCTGATCCATATCTGGTGGTGAAAGCTGTCTTGAATATCTTAGATGCGATCTTGATTGGTGATAGCGGATCTCAAATCAATCTTTGAAAAGACACTTGCTCCTTTCGGTGATCGAGCAGATCATCTATCACAGGTAAAGGATATTTGTTCTTGATCGTCACCTCATTGAGTGATCTGTAATCAACACACATTCTCATGCTATTGTCCTTTTTCTTGTGAAGCGACCTTTGGTGCTCCCAAGGTGATGGCCGGGTGGATGTAACCTGCGCCGCTTGCGGTTCTTCAATCTGTTTCTTCAATTCCGCTAACTCATTATTTGGCATTCTATAGGGTCGCCGATATTGGAGCTGTCACAGGACTAAATCAATTAAGAACATGGCGTCCGTCCGGTGGCATGCTAGGTAATTCATCGGGAAAGACATCGGCATATTCTCGGACTACGGGTATGTCTTCAAGTTTCACTTCCTTCATCTTTGGTGAGATAGAACTTCCATTAGTGCGAGTCTTGGGTTTGAACTCAGCTGAAATTCCTTCCCCATTTGTGAGAGTGATAGACCTATTGCACGATCTATTTGTCCATGATTCTTGGCTAACGGTCCATTCCAAGAATAACGTCTAGACCTTGGGAATGCAAGACTATCAAATGCGCTAGGAAGGATACTCGGATATTTCAAGGGTGAGGTTCGGGCATAGAGAACTAGTTCTCATTTACGAGCCGGGAATGGATTATCATGGGATTTGCTAAGGAAGATATTGGTAACCCATTTTTGCCCACAAATTTATTTGACACGAAAGAATCTGAAGCTCGGAATCAAATAGTCTTGAAGTGGTATTGAATTGACAAGAAACATACCAAGCACAACATCCAGTCTTTGCTGAGCTTCCTCGGCGTGGCGTGGTTCACCTTATAATGACGGCTTTGCGGTTTTGCAATGCCGCCGATGGTGTGGCTCTGGTCTTGGCTTGGAAGGCGCCGCTGCTGCTTTGCTTCTTGGGGCATCTGTTGGCATAGTGGCATGTTTCATTGCGGTGGAAGCAGTCACTCCTGCGGTGAGGCGGGCTCTTGCTGAAATTGTCCTCCGGTTGGTGCTGGCTGCGGAAGTTGGAGTGTTAGGCGCGATCTCTGCGGGGCTTTGGATGTGGAAGGCTGGAACTTCCCAGCTGCGGTGGCTCTGGTGAATGAAAGCGAGGCTTGGGAAAGCCTCTGCGTTGATCTTACGGCGGCCATCCTCCGCTTGCAGTTCTCCATCTCGTGATGTTTGGCTTCTGGCGGATCGCCTTGTCCACCAAGCTGTTGGAAGTCGGTGAAGTTACGGGAGATGAGTTGGGCGAGAGATATCGTCATTGAGTCCCTCGGGAACCTTTCTTGCCGTTCTTCATCTCTGGCCACATCGGTAGGGCATAGCGAGCTAGTTTGGTTGAAGCGGTGGAGATACTCGCTCACCGGCGATTGCCTTGGCGAGTGCATGAAACTCCTTCTTCTTGATGTCATCATGCGGCGGGGATGTGGGCATGACGGAGCTCTCACAAACTCGTCCACGAGATGGCACAGGCATTGGCGTGGGAGATCAAAGTGTCCCACCATTACGAGGTGGTCCGTTGGTGATGAGTTGCGAGCAGGACCCTCGCGATCGTGCATTGCGCAATGTCGATTTCTTTCCGATGCACGAAGCCAATCGTCGGCATCCATCGGCTCGGTCTTCTTTGGAGAAGGTTGGAGGGCGCATACGCATGAATTCCGACATGGTCACCGTTGAGGAGGTGTGTGCGGTGCTGAGTTCGGCGGTGGCTCTTTGTTACTGGTTGTTACGGCGTTGTTGGCGGCCCGAGCCAACAATTCAATAAGGTGAGTTTGATTGGCCATCATCTTTGCCAATCCGGTCCTATTAGTGGTGGTGGGGAGGTTCTTGAACATCTTTGCTCTGATGGTGGTATTTCCGTTGTTCGACCACTGGATCTTTGCCATTTCTGTGCGGGTGTTCACCATCTGCTTGAATTTCCAAAGACTTAGGAAAGGGAAGAAAGGTTGCACTAAGGGAGTAAATTTATATTAGCCCAAAAGCACACAAAAACAAGGCAAAGAAACAAATTTTCTTTTGCAAGTAATTCTTTATTTTATCCAGCGATTATGGCTACCACAAAGGTTAGTAGCTCATAATTGTGACTAATTGAACAACTAAAGGAAAGCAAATATCTAAAATGGTGGAGGTAAACATCTATGGGGTGGATGGGGTGTAGTCAGGGAGTTCACAGTCTTGCCTTGGCCCTTCTTATGCTGAGCCAATTCGGCTTGTGCCTTCAATCTCTCCTCTGCGACTTCTAGCCTCCCTGAGCAGTGCGGCTCGTCCGGGTGTTGCCATGGCGTAATCCATCGCCTTGGCTAACTCCACAGTGGGTGATCTCGGCATATCCTCATTCTCGGTGAGTGAAGCCTTTGCCTGGTCGAGTGGGGATGTGCATGGGATAATCTTGGAATGCGATATCCGAAAATGGGCGTCGTAGGTGTAGCGAAGTCGGCGTCACGGCTTCTCTTGCCGCATCTTGGATGCCGTCCTCGAAAGTCTCCCGAGCGCATTGGGCGTCGAAGATGTGGAAGGATGTATCCGCGCTAAGTTAGAGTAGAGGATAACCTCCACTCTCCGGCGCTCCTTTGTCCCACGATATACTTGTATCCTTGGTATGTGGGTCTCTTCGTGAAACTTCGAGATCTTGCATCATCTTCCATAGGATATCCGCCCATTCTCGGCGTAGACTCCATGGGAGATGCGGGTCGATCTCTCGGCCATCTACAATTTTAGAAAGGACAAGAGTTTAGAAATCTTTTTAATAGAAAGGAAGAGTAAGACTACGGAAGGCGGGTAAATAGTTTGTAAATTTTTGAAAAAATAGTCCTTAATGGTTTTACCAATTCTCAGTGGGCCATGACCTCTGATCGATATGGCTCGATACCACTTTTATCGAACCGGGAGCGAAGGATCCGAATTCTCTGTGTTCAAACACCGAGTCCAGGATTTCAGTGTACACAATCTCACAAAAATGAATATCACATTCATATCACAGCGTAAATGGTATTAAATAAATAATTGTTTAATACAAATGAGTGCGAATAACAACATCAAATGTCAAATGATAAACACGTGGAAATAACAATATAGTGGGAGCCACACGATGCGCCACAGGCAATAAATGCAGGTCGAGAAGGCCTACTCGTCAGGGTCCTCACCGTCAAGATAGCGATCTTCTCTGAATAAGATTTATTCGACAGAGTGAGCACTACTACCGTGCTGCATAAGTCACACCCAATATTGAATTTAAATGCATGCATAAGGAAACAAGTGAGTATGGCAGGGGTTGTTTTGCATAAACAGCATTTTCAGTTTGAATAAGCATAGTAGTTTCTAAGGCAATTTTATACTATGGATAAAATCATATTTTGAAATAGTAATGATATAATGTGGATAACCTCCAATGATAAAGTGAAGGATCCCCTCCTAACACTTGGCTTCCCGCCCAAATTTTCATAAGGATTAACCATCCTCAACATTTAGTAAAGAGTTCTAAAAACCAAAAACAATTCTAACTTTAAGTGGCCCTGCTAGCATGTCCATGACCGCGGACGCGGCTATTCGAATAGTTTCTACTCTGCAGAGTTGGTACAACTTTACCCACACGAGGTGACATGCTCGTTATGTCGGCCAATTCACGCTTCCGTAGGCGTGTGACTGAGCAATTACCATGAGGCCTTTACAATGTTTTATCCTAGTACATTCATGCGCTAAGGTTTAGCCCCTTTGGGTGTAGTCCTCGGAAGCCCCTCTTGCGCCAAGTGGGAATAAAGCGTCTAGCAGACACCCACAAAATCACATGACATAAATATACTAGGACATCACAAATTAGTTAGCCAAATCCTGCCCATACGGGACATGTGGTGATGCGTTATGGCATAGCAATAAGCGGCTCAAAGACCGGTCCTCAATTGACTTGGCGTCATTCCTACAACCCATGGGCCTTGATCTTAACGGATCAAACGGTGCATAAACTGCACCCACCATTCCGACCATTTCGCCCAAGTCCAAACCCATTTTGATTTTATTTTGAATAAAAACTTCATTTTTAAACTCATGTGGTAAGACAATACCACCATGTCAAGTTTGAAAACAATTTGTAGAAATCTGGTGTAAACCCTCCCAAATTCTGTAAATGTGGACTAAGCTTGGCTAAGCATATATTTGAATTTTGGTAATATCTTGCCTATGGTATCAAGGTAGTCAGATACAACATTCAAATTTGGCCATACAATAACATATGGAATTAACTATATGTAAGCAGGATATTAAAATATTTATAACAACATATGCATGCAATAAGGAATTTAAAAACTGAAAATAACTTAAAATAATAGGGGCAATATGGTCAATGGTGTAACTTGCCTTAGTCGATGTCTTGAAATTCTAAATCTTGATTTGATCGAACTCTCGGAGTCGTAGAAGTCTATCTGTGAAAATCGACAAATTCAATGCAAATTCAAATAAATTCAAAAACATAGTTCAAATTAACTCCAAACTGAAATATTTTGGTTTAGTTAGCTAGATTATAATTTTATATAAATTTTGCAATTTGAATCACCCAATTTGGAGTTCATTTGCAAAAGTTATGAATTTTGAAGTTAAATATCTAAATCTGAAATTCTATTGAATTTCGAATTATATTCCTCACTGAAAATCCATTTATTGCGCAATGATTACATCAGCTCTGATGTTCGGGAAATAAAAGGTTTTAAAAGAATTACGGCGGTGGGCCCCAAGTGTCGGTGACTCGGCCCATGGTGAACCAAGCCCACCGAGCTCGGGGCGGCAGGCGCGGTGGACCACGCCGCGCGTATGCGTATGCGTGGCGCGGCGAAAAGGTGGCGTGGCGCCGATGTGGGCGGTGGTGGCGCGCCACGTCGGCACGGCGGCAAGAATTATCGAGCGCGGCGACAGCGGTCAACGGCGGAAGTTCACCGGCGGCGAGTGGTATCAACACGTAGCCACGATTATTGCGAACATGATGGTACACGAATTGCGCGGATGGCGGCGGTGGTGGCGGGTGGTGCGGAGCGGAAGAAGAAGCACGGTGGTTGCGGCGAGGGTGGCCGAAGGTGCTCAGAGAGCGAAGAAGAGTGCGTGAGGAAGCTCGGTGATGGGAAGCCGTTGGTGTGGTCCACGGCGGTGGCGTTGCCGTGGCGGAGCGCCGTGGTTTTCACCGGCGGTAGCAAAACCTAAAACAAAATTGCGGCGGTGTTGATGGGAGAGGGAAGGAATGAGTGATGGCTTTGAGTTGAGTGAAGGAAGGGGCGGGGCTTCCTTTATAGGCGTCGGGGAGCTGCGGAGGCGGCGTGGAGGAGGTGGGAGTCGTGCGCGGCGGTTGCGGCGTTGAGGCGCCGTCCGGAGAAGAGGAGAACATGGAAATCGGCGGTTGTGGGCGCGGTGCGTGCACACGTGCGAATAGGTTAGGCGGTTGAGATTAGGCGTTAGCGAGCTCGGGTGCGTGCGGAAATGGCGGCGGTACATTGCGGCGTGAGGAGGAAGAAGGCGAGGAAGGCGATGGCTGCGGGCGTCCGATTTTCAACGTCACGGTCGAGATTAGATCCGGCGTAAAGTGAATCTCGAGGCATTGTTGGATTAAGATCGCCTGGTGGGACTTGGCCAGCGAAGCGGTAAGTGAAATTGGCGCGGCCGTTGGATTAAGATCGCATGGCTCACGTTGATGGTGGCATTCGGACGGTGCGGCGATCACAAAGGATCTTGACCATTGATTCAAGATCGATGGCGGAGATGAGATGGGCGCGTGTGGGAGGTGCGTGCGTTGGATTCTAATCCAACGGTGGATGGATAGGTGAGAGGAGAGTCGGCGGTGGGCAGCGGGCGTAGCGTGGGAGGATATTGGGCGGAGCCTTTGGGTTTGGCCCAAACACTATTAGAGGATTTTCTTTTGCTTTTCTATTTGTTTTAATGTTAATTCATAATAGCTTTAGAAAATAGCAAAATACTTCCAAAATTATGGAAAAATTCACGAAATTCCCATACTCATTACGGACTTAATAAAATTATTTCCAACTATTTGTTGGCTTTTAATTTTGCAAATAAATTTGTTTTAGCTTTAAAATATTTATAAAAGCTTTTGAAAATTCGGGAAAAACAACAAACATAAATAAACTTTTAAATTTTACTGAAATTGAAATTTGGGCTGTTACACTCCTCTCATCTCGCTCCTGCCACCCACTTCTTCTTCCCGCCCTCTATCGGCGGATTTCGCGAGAAAAGCTTGGTAGAAGAAGGTTCATTGCCTCTAGCGCCATGCCATCGCCACCGCGTCCTCGCGCGCCACCATCGGCATCGCGCAACCTCGCGCACCGGTGCTCGCCTCTGTTTTCCGGAGCTCCACCGAGATCGCGGCGCCACCGTGACCAAACCACACCGCCGTCGTTGAGCCCGCCGGCGTTCCTCCACGCCCTTGCGTCGCGCGTGGTAAGCATCGTACTCCCGTCGCCCCTCTTTCTTCCTAGCACCTCGCCGCGCGCGCCGCCGCCGTTCGTTCGGGATTCATCGGCTCCGTGCGCCACCACCGCCGGCGTGGCGTGGCACCGCCATGCGCGCGCCACGTAGATGCCACCTCGCCCTCACGCCGACACGGCCGCCGTACGTGGATGACATGCGCGCGCGCTGCCACCTCATCCCCAACGAGTCCATCTCCGCGTGGACTTGGTCCATGTGCCAGAGCCTCTGCCAAGTGGGTCCCCTTGTCACTCGATTTTCTTTTAATTCTTTTCGCCGAAAATCCTCGTGACGTCATCCTTGCGCAATAAAAGGATTTTCCTTTAGAAAAATAAATCGGAAAATCTATTAAACTCGAAATTAGGTTTTAAGTAGATTTAAACTTCAAAAACTCATATCTTTGCATCAAACCCCAATTGAGCCCATTCAAATTTCTAAATTTGTCTAAATTCAAGATCTAGCTAACTAAACTAAAATTATTTAATTTGGAGTTCATTTGATTTGTTATTTGAATTTTGTTTGAATTTGGCTTATTTGCGATTAGATTTAAATCGACTTGGAGTCGATTGGCGCCGTTTGAAGAGCTCCTAAGAGGATTGATTTTGACTGTATGATCATCGTGATTGTACACCTGGACTACCCGGAGAAAGTGCTTGTGAGTACTAGGTGACCTATTAAGAAAAACAACATCACCTCGATGTCGGTTGATCTGTTCACCTCACGCAAGGCAAGTTACATTCTTGATCATATTTGCACCCATTATTTAAAATTATTTAAATTCTTTTTCAAATTATTATTGCATGCTTATTTATATTTCAGTAATTTAAATTCCTGTTTTAAATTTATAGTTATGCCCAAAATCCTTTGTATGGCCAATTTTGATAATTGAATCAAACATGTTGCACCTAGATAAAACCTAGTTGATACAATAGTATGGACTAGGATCATTTGGAAAATATTGTGCTTAGCCATGCTTATAGACCAAATATGTTTCATTTGGGAAGTTTAGTAAAAATCAATTGTGGTTTAAATTGTATCCATAGCATTGGTGTGTTATGGAAGTTTATAAATGACTTTGGAAAATGAAATAAAATGATGGTTTGGACTTGGCGAAATGGTTGTGCAGTGGAGTGCGGAGTTTATCGCGGGCTCAGCCTGGGTAGGTTGAGGCCCGGGGTTGTTGAAGTCGCCAGTCGATTAAGGACCGGTCTTGAGCCGCATCTTGCTAAGCCACATCGTACTACCACATGTCTTGTATGGGCAGGACCTGGCTGAATAATTTGCAAAGTTCCATCATAGTCGTTCCTGTGATGCGGTGGGTAGTCTTTCATGACTTTTGTTAGTCCCACCTGGCGCAAGAGCGGGCACGAACTCTGTGGACGGGTAGTCCAAAGGGGGTGAAACCTTAGCGAGGGAGGACTATGGTGGAATAGTGCATTGTAAAGGCCTCGTGACGATCACTTAGTCGCACACCTTCGGAAGTGTGTCAGACGGACATTAAAAGTTGATTGTCTCTTGTGGGTAAAGTTGTACAACCTCTGCAGAGTGTAAAACTATTCGAATAGCCGGGTCCACGGTCATGGACATACTGGCAAAAGCCACTCAAAGTTAGACTTTGTTTTCAAAATATTTTTGTAAAACAGTTTTGATATGGATGGGTGTCCATGAGAAAGGTTGTGGGTTGAAGCCCCGGGTTGGTGCCCGTGTTTATGTTGGTGTTTAGGTTGGTGCCTACACTATCTTTATCAATGCAAAATCAATCTTTGATGTTATAAAACTTGAGCTTTGAACTTAGTATGGTATTTAATGTCAAATCTGATTTATGCAAATTAACCCTGTAAGCCATCCTTTGTTACATCCATATATGCATATCATTACATTATTTGTGGGTGTAACTTGCGAGCACGGAAGTTGTGTGCTCATCTTGCTTTATGCAAATAAAATTTCAGAGGAGAAGGACTTCGCCGGTGTGGATCGTGATGACTAGGCGCTACCCGATCGATTGCACATGGCGAATCATTGGACTCACTACTTCTTCATCGTCTTCCATTGTGTTTATTTAATGTTGCCCGTAAGGCTATCTTGTAATCAACTCTTTGCTTATTAATAAATTTTAGCGTTTATGGTTGTGTTATCACATTTGTTTTCTGTGTGAGCTAGCCACTGATCACGGGACTAGTTCAGTTATGCACAGAGGATCTGGGGTATTAATCTCGGGTCCTGACACCTCGCCCCGCGCTCGTCGCCGCGCTCCCCTCGCCCCTCGCCCACCTCACTCTCCACCGCTCCCCAGCACTGCCGGTCCTTGGCGTCCCCCTCCCTCTCTGCTCCATCGGCGGTCAAGTCCCCAGATGCCACCCGGACCCTCGTCGCTACCTCCCTCTCTTCTCCCCCGTGCCGCCGGTCCTTGTCCTCTCTCCGTCCTCTCGCCTCTCCCCGGGCTGCTTGCGCCTCCTCGCTAGAGGCCAAGTCCGGGACCTCCTCGCCGGCTCCGTCGTCTTCTGCCATCCGGCCATCACTTCCACGCCCGTCCCTCGGTCGTCTCGGCACCTGCCTCGGCAGCTGCGTAGGTACGCACATGCGCTTCCCTCCTTTCCCAATGTCTTCTCATCCCGCCTAGTTCCTTGATCTCGACTCTTCTGCCGCTCCTCCCGATCGCCGGCGTGCTTGCGTGGCGGCGGAGAGCGCCTCTGCGATTTCTTTGTGGTGGGCGCCATGGCGGTGTGGTTCCTCTTCCATCGGCGGCTACAGCTTCCCGTGGATCTTCGAGTGCAGACGGGGACGAGGCCAGATTTGGGCAGTAAACATGGTGAATTTTAGTTATCCTTTTTCTTGACTACTATCTTTACTATTGCACAATGCACATTGTTTTTCCTTGTGACGTCTTCGGTAGAAGAAAAGCTCAGACTGTCAATCATTTTTCTAGCGCTGAATCCCTTATATTGTCCAGGACATAATTGCATTGGATCTAAACACTTGCTTCTCGGGTTGGTCCGGGAGGACAAAGGTTCGCCAGCCATTGTACTTAAGACCATTTAAATAGATGCAGTAGCATACGCTGTGAGATAAATTTAAGAAAGCTGATTGATCAATTTCTGTCCAAAAGGTGAGTCTTATCAGTTTTATTCTCATTTTATAGTCATGAATTTGTCTTTCCTCTTAGGTTCTTCGAATGATTGGTGAAACCATGAAGGCCAAAGCTGTTAGTCTTTGGAATTGGGGCGAAGCAATGGTTTTTTTTATCTTGTATATTGCTGCTATTGGGATGTGACTGACTGACTTTGCAATAGGGAAATTGATTTTTCGTAGTAGTAAAGATGAATATGATGATATGTTCCATCTTGCCTGTTGCTATTATTTTAATAGCATGATACCGAATCCTGATTTGACTCTGGGTGAAATGTTTCCTTAGTCGTCTATGTGTTTTTATGTGATTCGTAGGGCACTCAAAACTACAAAAGTGTCAAGCAAACAATGAAGCACTTGGAAGAGGCTGCGGTTTCATCACGTAGGGACGAGAGAGTTCAGGTGCTGAGGCGTTGGCTCAGGGCGCTACAAGAGATCGAGGCCGAACTCGGAGGTTTGGATGGATCTGTTAGATAGAATGCCCCTTCAAGTGAACCAAACACATCAAAAGCACCATTGGCAAGGGTATGTTACGCTCACGATGTCATTCTTGTAGTTTCGTCTAATTTGTTGGACAACTCATTAGCTTTGTGTGGCCATTCAACCATGCTACCACGGCCATCAAGATACCATCTATTTGTGGGGACCGGAGTTATCTCCGTAAGGCCGAGACTAATCCGGTCTTAGGGACACAACTCTAGATCTCGATGGATGAATTCCAACAACTCCATCTAAATGAAAGGCTTTCGGTTTAGAGCTCAGAGCGATCATGCGCTGCTGCCCTGCGAGCTCTACATGATTGTCGGTTCTCCGACAAGTCAAGCGCTACACTCGATGAGTTAAATAGGAATTCATGAACAGTGAGTATGACTTATATTGGCTCCCAAGATCAGCGACCAATATAACCATACTCTCATCCAACGTTGATCACATCCATACAACATTCATACATAAATAGTTCAAAAGACATACAACATAGTTCTAAGTTTACATCTAATACAAGTGGCCGACCGGCCAAATTTAAAAGAGAGTATTAAGTAGCAGCGGAAACACATAAATAGACCAAAAGACCAGCAATGGTATGCCCCATAACCCATCGGCAACCAACTGGGAGTTAGATGATAGCAAACTACTCATCGGTGTCGCCTAAATCGACACCGATAAGCTCATCGGTCTCTAAATCCTCCTCACCTGAAAAAGCCAGCAAACACCTGGCTGAGTACAAAGAGTACTCGCAAGTCTTACACAAATAAAAATAGTTATGCATAAGGTCATTCAAAGGACGGGCTCATATTGGCTTAAATTTTTGCGAAACGGCCTAATCTTGAACAACCTACACATACTAGTTTTTTTTTCGTGCCTTTTAAAAATTAGATTTGAAGTAGAAGTAAAGCATGTGAATAAGTAATGAATTCAATAACAAATGAATCATACCAACAACAAAGTGGCGGTCCACTTTGATACAACAACAAGCATGAACATCCCATTCATGTCAATACCAAGTTATAACCACAATTTTAATTTCAAGTCTAACAATAAGCGACCACAAGTTTCAGCGGTCGTCCATAGCAGTGGACACGGCTATTCGAATAGATTATACCTGCGGGTGTACTACTTTACCCACCGACTTGATTAGCCCGTAAGCCTCCGGATGCCTCAGATATAGCATACTTCCTAAGGTATGCGGTAAGGTAAATCAAGATATGGTCGTTTTAGCAAGAAGATCCCATTGAGCTAAGTCCCTCAACCCATGGCTCCTAGGAAACACGAGGCGTTAACGCCTCCATCCTATATATCCTAGGAAACACAAGGCGTTAACGCCCCATCCTATCGGCCAAAAGGAACACGGGATTTCACGGTCCCATGCCCTTACAATTTCACCACCGTGGGACTCAACACAATAAAATCTTCCCCTACTTAACCATCGGCACCCATATACAGCGTGATAGCACGAGTTTTGCTTGAATCGCAACAACCCAAAGTTCGGTCCTTAATTGTCCGGACAAGCCAACCCACATACCCAAATCTCGTGCGAAGGCACCATCACTAACCAACACTTGTCGGACCAAAAGCTCATTTGAAAATGACAAAATTTCACTTATAAAACAGAATCGAAGATCTGAAATAAAAGTATATAATGAGAGTTGTGTTTAACCCATAATTGGCGGGCTATTCCGACAATCGAGCTACAGTTCTAGACTTGCATGGCTAAGCAACTCGAACAACGATAATTCAAACATCCTATCATAATTAATTCGATCTTGGGGTAATTCATGGACAGCCACAATGACAAGATAATAGGATGTGTCTAACTATCCATCACAAAAATAGCGACATTATAAAATAGCATGCAAGCAATTATCATTGCATCTACCCTAGCAAAACTGGGATCAAATATGATGCAAAAAGAAAGTTCAAAGGATGCTTGCCTTGCTGGAAAAGTAATTGCTCACTCTCGGTCGTGTAGGAGTCGATATCAATAAGCTCGGAATCTAGATAAATACAATCAGAATAAACATCGAAAAACTCCAAAACCAAGATGCTCAAAAATGCATGATTTTTCTACAGTAGCTAAGTTATGATTTTAAGTGATTTTTGGTGAAAGAATTGTTTCATTTTGATTTAGTATATGATAGTTATCGTGGTTTGAATTTCAGATTTCAATATGCCTTTATTTATGTAATTTAATTATGAGGTGAATTTTTGTAGAATAGAGGTGAGTACATGGATCACATGGATAAATAGGCAATATTATTATAAGTTCAAGACAGTTGAGTTTGCTCCAATTTGAGTTTTCAAGAATTACTTATGAATTTTCAAAGTGATCAGCCTTTTTCTCTTGTAAAAATAATAGTATCAATAGCTCAATTTCCAAATTAATGCTCTATGCTACAGAGACATGGTTGAAACCAATTTTAATATAAAGTTCGTTAAATTTGAAAATTATCAGAAGTGGTTTCACTCATTTTGGAGTTGAGATGTATTAGTTATGCATTTTCAAAATTATACATGTTTCTGATTACACAGATAATTCTTTTTCGGATTTTATAAAGTATTTACTCCTTTTCTACCGGCCACGCGCTAGCGCGATTCTTGACAGGCGGGCCAGAAGTCGAGTTGACTCGGTCGACCTTGACCTAGCCAGTAGAAACACACGGTGGCGTATTTCTCCAACGCCTTCTAGTTAGGAAACATGTTTGGTTTCTTTCTGCGAGAAGTTACGTTTTCCCCAACCGAAAGTGTAAACTATAATTCACACAACCACTTAAACTATCTTTGGGGCCCACGAGTCATAGACTCATTACTATATAACGACAACTATTAGCGCTAATTAAGCAGAGATCAAGTTAATTAGCAGCTCTTTGTTTTGGACGAAACCGACAATGAGCCGCGCGCTCCGTGAGCTTGCACGGTGGCTCGCGCGCGAGATCCCAGCGGCACCGGCCAAGGCGAGAATGGGTACACAATAGCCACGCGACTCTAGAGGTACCTTCGCTCGGGTGGGGCGGCCGTGGCGCGGCGCTGTGGCACGGGAGGCGGAGGCGGGCGCTCGGCTCAAGAGGCTAAAGCAACTCGGCGACGAACTGAGCAAACTAGCACGCGCAAAACCTCCTACCAAGTCCAGAGAACCCTTACTAGAAGAATAGAGAGGCCGAGGAGCTCGGGTAGGAGTTGGCGCGGTAATGGTGACGGCGGAGGGCTTCACGAGGCACGACCACCTAAGCAAAGGGAGAGCAAAAGAAGCGATCGGGATCACGATAATAGCCCTAGGAGATGCCACGACCAAAAGGAATCGATGAACTACTCACCAGGCCGGAGATGAGAACGAAGGAGTTGACTTCGGCTGGGAATCGAAAGAAACCAACTTCACGAATATCCTGCGATCCGATGAAGGAATAGATTGAGGGGTTGTCGACAATAGGTATAAAGGCACTGGTGGCGCACTTTGAGGATGATAATACCTTCCGAACACGGCGTTGACATGGTGGCGGCGTCGGTCTTGGCGCTCGGAGCAGGGCGAGAGCACGAAGAGGCGAGAGCCACATGATAATCCAAGGATTGAGGTTAGTTAAAATGGAAGCGACAAGGATCGGGGATGAGGAACCACGCGGAGGAACACACTGTGAAGAGAGCAAGAACAGGCCTCTCTTTCCTCGGGCCGAGAGGAAAGATGGGGAAGAAGGAGGCGTTCGGGGCGACTTAAGCTCGGCCGATGGGCGGAGCAGGCGGCGTCGGTTGGGAAAGCTTCGGGGGCGGTTGAGAGGGTGGTGCGGCAGCGCCGTTGAAGAAGCGGCAGAGCTCCTTCGGCGGCGTGGCGCTCGAGCTCTCCTCGCGCTGCGAGGTTGGAGACGACCACGATGTGTGGGCCCGAGTTGGCGGCACAGGTAAGCGCGGCTTGGTGTAACACGATGATCAAATCGGGACCGTTGGATGGCGAATGGGCGGAGGAGATTGGTGGGGACTTGGACAGTCGGCGGAGGTGAGATCGGGGCCGTTGAACCTAGATCCGGCGGTTGCATGCGATGGTGCAACTAGGCGGTCGGGTGAGTCAAAGCGCCGAGTCGCTCGAGCAGAGAGCAGTGCCGGTTTGGGTCCAAGGTTTGACTGAGATTTAATTCATTCCCTCTACTTTGACCAAGGCTTAAAAATAGGAATAAAATTCCTAAAATTATGAAATAATTTCAGGGGGTTCCTGGGATATCCTAGTGTCCATAAAAATTATTGAACCCTACTGTTCATGATATGATTTGCATAGCTTAAATTCAAACATAAAGTTGGTCTTTAAATTGTGTTTGAATTTTTATAGGGTTTAACCCAATCCCAAAAATTTGGGAAAAATTATGTTAATTCATGATAATTAATATAGTATTTTAATAAATTATTTCCAGAGGATCTTCAGTAGCATTTATTTCCGTTTTAAGTTTGGAGTTCAATTTAAAAGGGTATGTTCCAATGTGTTTAAAGATTTTCAAGTACAATATGCAAATAAAAAGTTTCAAATCATGATACATGCTAATGAGATGCATAATAATCCTCTTTATTAATTTAGGGATGTGACACTATTCATCTAACTAAGTAATTCATTTTTAACAAACCGACTTGTGCTTCTGTTATATAATGCTATGGTTTGTTCTTACCACCAATGGAAGTTAATCACATTAATCTTTCCCATGCTCGATTCTTGAAGCTCCTAATGAAGAAGTGGTTTCCCTACTTTTGGAAATATTTTCTAATCTTCTCTTTTGAGACGTATCAGTTATCGCTTTGAGCACTCACTGTTGTGGAGTGAAAAAGAGGTTGTACCAAATGTTTGCCATTTGTTTTCCATTAAGTTAAAACCTAATGCCATGGCGTGATTTTTGACATCTGCTCGGCAAAATGTTTTAAATAAACACAAAGCTAGATAGACATGACAGGACAAGCATCCTTGCCTCCTTTTCCTTATATCAATGGTTCTAAGTTAGATATGTTGTGCTATATGTTTTGCCTAGATGACAAACAAGCTTATTGTGTTCGAATTTTTCTTTGTTATTGATATTCATATTGTTTTGTTCCCTACTTACCATCTGAAGGATATCTTTTTGGAAGAGCATAGTGATAAGACGTAAATCCATCTGTCTATGTATATTCTTGTTTGAACATACGTTACTTTGATTTATCCTTTCCTCTTGTTACGTGGGAAAAACTTTTGCACGCTCAGTATTTCTCGGTATGTGCCTTTCCATTTTCCTCTTGAGCCATCTCAATTCGCAAGTCTCATGCAGTGTCAAATATACAACAACTGCATACCTATATTAATTAGAGTTGATGGTCGTCTGTCCTCTTTACTCTTTTCGGTGTCCGTTGGATCGGCGAGCGGAACATCGACGATCTAGATCACATCACTAAGCACAATGTTTACAACTTGACATGCTAGGACTGATTTTTTTAATCCGTAGCAGAGCATGGGCATTGAACTAGTATATATATATATATATATGTAAGCTGTACCGAATTTTGTTTATGTATTTCAACTATTTTTATTGCATATTCAATTTTTAGAAAAACTTTTTACTATTTTCTTCGATTTTTTAGGGTATATAATTGGATTTAGATACCGCGATGGTCCTCCACGGCGATGGTAGCCCAAGTGACCTTCATTCCTCTCTCCTTCCTTTCCACAGTGCAACTGCACCGTGCTTGGGCTGGCACGGCACGTCGGTGGCACGGCATGCCTCTGGGCCGTGCTTGGACTCGCCGGAGGCGATTTGGCCCAGCCCAACACAGCTCGATCCTAGCACGTGGCCTTTGCTTCTGTAAATACTTGTGGCCATAATGACCTGTCTCATGGCAGTTGAAACAAGTAACTCCTGCAGCTAGATTGTTGGTCCTTTGAGGCTGATGATTGTTGCTGTTATTGACATTGGGAATTCCTAAGTTTCCTGAATAAGACACTGGTGCAAGGGTTCTGAATTCGACAAACAAATTATTAAGACAAAAAGGTTGCTGAGCATTGGTTCTGGCTCTCTGTAGATGGTTCTGATGAACTCCATGTTGTATTATTTTCCTTTTGTGAGATTCATCCAATTCACGACGATAATCTTCTATAAGTATGGCTTTATCCACCATATGCTGAAAATCCTCATAATCATTTCTGACAACTTGCAATTTCAGAACAGGATTAAGACTACGCTGAATCGCTTCTGACGTGCATTATCTATAGCAACATCTTTTGGAGCATAGCAAGAAAGTTAAGTGAATTTGTTGAGATACTCACTCAATGACATATTTCCTTGCTGTAGATCACGAAATTCATTTTTCTTCATTTCGACTATACCATCTGGAACATGTGCTTGATGAAAAGTGTTGAAAATTCTTCCCAAGTAATGGCTTGCGAATTCTCATGAGCTGCGGTGTAATTCTCCCACCATTCTGCGGCTGTACCCTCCAATTGATGTAAAGTATAAAGAACTTTCTCACGATCATTGCATTGGGTAATAGCGAGCTTTTTCACAACAAAGCGAAGCCAATATTCTATTTCCAAAGGTTCGACGAATGAGAAAATGTAGGCGGATGAGTCCTCATATACTCTAATAACTTGGAATGTTGCTGAGTCAGCGGCAGAACAGCTGCTGCTTGATTATTCTGATTCAACAAGTTAATTATTGCTACAACGGTCTGATTTTGCTGAGTCATCATATTGTTCATGTTCTGCATCATATCATTCATGAGTTGAGTATGAGCTGCTAGAAATTGTCCCATGTTCGGATTTGTGGCTCCAGGTACTGGTGACTGTCCACTAGCATTGACATGGGCATTGGCATCAACTGATTGACAATGGCTTGATGTGTTGCGAGTATCAATCATCTGCGACGATTCTCTACAGGTTTAGTAGGTAAGATAGAAAAGAAATATAGATGAGGGGAAAAGCAAAATAGATGAGATAGAACAGGATAGAGAAGATAGAAACAACTTAATTAGGGGAAATTAGATTATACCTAAGGACAAAAGACAAAGGAGACATAGCTAGGACGCTATGAAAGAACAGCTAAACTCTTCAAATTGAAGCCTTAGTGTGACTGCAACATAATGCTTGACAGCAAAACTGCAGCCCCCACTTACACACAACCCAAATAAAAAAACCTATTGCAACAACGATCCAACAACGCTACTAAAGACTCTAATCTAACAGCTCCCACTCTGTACTGTAGAATGAAGACTCTTCAAACTCTTGCTCCGAATCGCTATAGAATACCCACGAGTTGTGAATTGTTGGTGGAGACTCTGGACGAATGGCTGGAACAAAGTGACGAATATACTCTTGACGATTGTCGGTGATTCGACACTTTTCTTTTGGACTGGGTGGAGTAGGTGACGGCAATGGAACTGTCAAAGGAACTGAAAATTCGCCCAACTCTTCTACGGGTTCAGGAACAACTTGCACTTAGACTACTTGCATCACATACTTTTGGATCAACTGGGACAAACGGATCTGATGCAACCCGCAAATTCTTCAAACAACTTTACGGGCAACTCTGATTACTGACATGTTCTCAAGCTCGTGGTGGCACTTCATACTATGGTGACGGATGTGCCTTCCAATCCTCACGATGAAATACATAGTTGTCTCGAATTCAATTCTGTGCCCCTTCACTTTCTTCTCCTTGGTGAAGTAAGTTGCACTCCTGCTTGTTCCCAAACACTGCAACAAGTACTGAAGAGCTCTAGGCCAATCTCCTTTTTGATCACGATACACTTGAGTCATCTAAAGAAATTAACAGGACAAGACGGTCAAATTAAGATTACAAATCCAAGTTCAGAAAAGACAAAAGACAAGATCTCTAGAACAAGATGAGAAAGAATAGAATGACATAAGAATATAATAGACCAAGATGAGAAAAGAAATAGAATAGGTGAGAAAAGAACAACTACTCAAGTCAAGTTAAGTTGATTTGATTTAGAAAATAAGTTTTGACGCTTTTGACTAAGACGACCATGCTAACTAAGGTTATGTTCTACAGTCGATATCGCTTTGATACCATCTCTGTCGGGACCGAAAAATATGATTCAAGAACCCTCTATGTATTCTGAAATAGTCTCATATCAGTAGCTAGATCACACAGGAAACAGTGATAAAATAACATTCATTTATTCAATTTAACTAAAAAGATCTCAAAATAACAAATAATAATAATAACTGGACCTTATGGTCAATGTTTACTTAACTTGCCACGTAGGGCTAAAGAAACAAATAAACTCTTGCAGCGAAATGGGAATACTTGGAAAGGCCAATCAACATGCCTACATGCAATCGAGTGGAGAACGCATCCTAATTCGCAAAGCCTTCATGGTACTCCTGAACGAAGAACTCCTGAGCAACTTGGTGCTCTTCAATTGAGCAACAGAAATTGGAGTCATGAGCATATAAAGTACTCAGCAAGTCGTAGGAAAATAGTATACAAATAATATTCATACAGTGCGTGAACAAAGGTTAGCTGTATGGTTCTTTTACAGAAAGCAGCATTGACGATAAATACAATAAATAGATTGAATTACATAATTAAAAAGAATAATAAATAAATAAACGGTTTCTTTGAAACAACCAATGAATTTCCCATTCACTTACGAAGACAAACCACCAAATGAATTACCTATTCACCAAACGAATATTATATTCATCAAGTGAACTTCACATTCACAGTCCGACATATTTTATAAAGAAACTCCACCTCTCATGTGAAATCCCCAGACATGTCCATAACCGACGACGTGGCTATTTGAATAGATCAAGTAACACTCTGCAGAGGTTGTACACTTTACCCACGAGATATAACTAGTGTAGCGATCACCAATCATAACAAAACCTTTCAGAAATTTCATCTCGACAATTGACTCTCCCGTTGTGCATACTGTCACCCCCAACCTTACCGTTGATTTTATGCACACCGTTGGACCTAGAGACGATAAACTCGCCCACAGATGTGACCTTAGAAAGGGTAAACACCTCCACCCATATACTACCTGAGTAGTCAAATGCCAAAACTGCATAACTTAGTAAGTTAGGCCTGTCCCATCAGGCATGTGATTGTATGATAGGCCCAGTTCAATGGCGCATAAGATTAAGTCCTTGACAAGTTACTCAAGCGAGTCTACCACAAACCCACAACATGTTAAATCCACACCCTCACTACATAACCGCTTGCCTGAGCGAAAATCATTTTTGTTTAACCAAGACCAATGACATACCATATCATGGTACACAAATTTTAATAATAGTGGCTAACCACCACAATTTCAAATTTTATTAAGTAAAAATTAATCATTATGACACATGTGATCATGAACCCATCGTAACTAAGCATGACTAAGCATCTGAACGACACCCATATTGGTGATACAAATAAGTCCAACTAAAATTAACCATTCTATGGTGACAATGGATATATGGTATTCAAGTATCCAATGGAGGCATAATAACAACAGGTAATGATGGGGGCATCCTTACGACACCTTCTCCTCTACCTAATGCTCAAGATATACGCATCGAGTTACCGACTGGGCCAATTACAAGAGCACGTGCCAAGAAACTACAATCTCAGGTGAACTTGCTCCTTAATGAATATGTCATTGATTTTAATGAGAATTTTATACTACCTAAAAATAGTGTTTTACTTGTGCTCAGGTTTGAAGATCCAGCGATGGACGGAGATCAAGGATATGCGGTCGTCATCCAAGGAAGACCGTCAAATGAGGAGGTCAAGGCGCTGATCTATGACCCATTCGGCCAAGGAGGACAGGGCCAATGTCTATAGGACCAAGCGAGAGATCAAGGCCCAAGCGGTCATGCACAAAGCCCATGTGGAGGAACCAGGAAGAAGCCCAATTCTTCGGCGTAAACAGTAATCCGGCCCATGAACAGTAAACACACTACAGTGCCGGGCTCGTGAACAGTAATTACACTACAGTGTCGTGTGTGAACAGTAATACGCGCATGAATAGTCCCGCATGGAAAATTAGTACTGAATA
The DNA here is from genome assembly GCA_036346255.1 of Ampelocalamus luodianensis. Taxonomy (NCBI): domain Eukaryota; kingdom Viridiplantae; phylum Streptophyta; class Magnoliopsida; order Poales; family Poaceae; genus Ampelocalamus; species Ampelocalamus luodianensis. The sequence continues at coordinate 14,970,099 of CM070622.1, forward strand.
TTTCTTAGCCCAAGACTATATATTGAGGGGTAGACCCACATTGTAAGGTAGACCAGTTTATGCATAAGAATTGAAACATAGCTATTGCTTGTTCTTTCTCAACCAGAGTTCATGCGAGGACTTTTGAGAGAGAATTAGGCGATCCATTGTTCGTTCTGCATTTTAAGGTCAAGTTTGCTTTTCCGCTGGGAATTGAGAGCTTGGCGATCTCCGCTCGTGGTCTCGCGATGATCATCCCAGTGCGTGTTGGCGAATATCCATAGAGCTGCAAGTCCGTGCATTGGTGCGTGGTGTACAGCTGAGCGGTGTTCGTCGTCAAGCGCTATTTATCTACGGTTCTACTCGAGAAGATCGGGCCACCCCGTATCATCGTGGTATCAGATTCCAGACCACTCGGTAGAATCTCTCTTTTCCCGTAGTTTAGTAGTTTATTTTTTTGTCCTATACACCGAAAAAGCCACAAAAAAATATCGTCTTTCGCCGTAGTTTAATTCAGCATTTTTTAGTGCGTTTTGTTAGGTCTTAATCCACTCGTTCATCGTGTTTAGTTGTTGATCGTGTTCCGTTTGCGTCACTTTTTATTTTTCCCTGCCACAAATATTTGTGTCTATGCTTGTTTCCTGTTTTTATGCAACTAAACATCGCTTATATCAGTAGATTGCACGTTATTTCTCTTCTTGAACCCATTGGTCCATTCGCGAACCTTTCGTACCTATTGAGACTAGCTTGTTGTTGTGCTCAAGGGACTGCTCATAGGATTTTCGGGGGCGGCAAGTTTTTCACGCGTGCACTGTTCATGTCCGAACACTGTTCACATTAGGGCACTGTTCACATCCGAACACTGTTCGTTTTTCGGTTCTGCGTTCTCCTGGCTGTTTCTTTGTTGGCCGTGAGTTTTCAAAACAAGGTGTCGGCCGTGAGTAATCGCACTTGGCCGTGAGTCCACAAAGACAAAAGCTTTGCTGATTCATACACTTGCCGTGAGTTAAGAAAAAAAAATCTGCCTTGCTTAGCTGTGAGTTGTGTTTGTTGTGAAAGGTACCAAAAAAAACAGAGAACAAAAAAAAACAGAGAGAAAAAAAAAAGCAGAGAGAGTGCCCAAAAAAAACACGGCACAATTTTCGGCTATAGTGTTAAATTCTCTTGTTAGAGTTTTAATATATTTGTCTCCGCTACTATCCTTGTACCATAATTTTGAGCAATCTTGTGCCCTCATATACAACTTTTGAGCACTAGCTAGCGTCTCTCCTTGAACTGTTGCAATACGAGTGTTCACCTCCATATAAAATTGTTCTTTTATCGCTCATTCCTTTGATTGCAATAGTCCCATTATCATTGTGCGTGTGTTGCTGTATCCTCACTTAAATCATATGATCAGCAATTAGGCATTGTGAGTCTCATTTGGATTGCTACCTAGCTCGACAATCTTTAAATTTTGAATTGATAGGATTCCTCACCTAGCTCCACCTAAAACATCCGAGTCCAGTATTGGCTGTCGTTCTTGGTATTCGCTCGCACAATCTGGGTTGGTCGTTCGTTGCTACGAGCGTAAGTTTTTGCTTCTCTTAATTTACTTCGGAACGGTGCAACTTGCTTTGTTTCAGAACAGTAGTTGAGAGATTTTCACTTATTTTTCACATATATTGTCACTTGGTATTTTTGCTACTGTAACCATGTTAGGAAGTGAGCAGGACAAGGTTCTGGACGGTAACCTTACTGATCCGATCACAACGATGCACTACCATACACTTCGTGCCACGCTCCGAGACGAGTTCCGGGCTGAGGTCGACCAGGTGCGCAGTGACCTTGGGCATGTCCAAAACAACTTGGACGGTCTGGGGTCAGATTTTCAAAAGTTGTCTGTGACTGTTGATGACAACCACAAGGTACTGCTCGATGCTATTGCCAATCTCACCGCTTCAATGCAGCTGGGTACACGTGGCGATGCGGGTAGTGTACACCTCCCGTACGAGCCGCGCGACGAGACGAATGCGGAGGCTGCCGCTAGACGGCGGCGCGAGGCTGAACTACGCCAACGACAACTCGACGAACAGGTGCGTGTACGCGAGGCGGCACAACAGCGCCGTGTTGTTGCTGGGGTCGCGGTGTGTCCCCATACACAAGGGTGCGACCGTGTCAATGGCGCTAGAGGAGGCGATGCCCATCCAGGCGCCAACGATGGCGCCTATGGAGGCGTGCATGACAACGCCTATGGGGGTGCCTACTATGGCGCCCATGTAGGAGGCCGTGGCAACTGCCACACTGAAGATGACGGCGACGAGTCCGTGTTCGACGACTCTTTGCCGCACTGTGAACATAATCAATATGCCCGCAATCGTCGGCGCGATGAGGACGCCGATGATCTGGTTGCAAAGCCCAAGTTCACGATGCCATCCTTTGAAGGTACTACAGAGGTAGAGATTTATCTTGCATGGGAGCTGAAAGTTGATAAGTTGTTCCGCATGAACCGCTATTCTGATCAGCGCAAGTTGGATCTTGCCGTTGCTGCTTTGGACGGATATGCTGCTACATGGTGGGAGCGCTGTGTGCAACAGCGTATGGAGCGACACGAGCCACGTGTTGTTACATGGGATGAGCTGAAGCGACAGATGCGCGCGCGCTTTGTACCTACACATTACAAGCGCTCGTTGCATGAGAAGCTGATTGGGTTGCGACAGGGTTTTAAATCAGTTGATGAGTATTATAAAGAGATGGAGCAGATTATCATACATGCTGATGTGCGTGAGAATGAGGAACAAGCGATGGCTCGCTTTCTTGCTGGGATGAATTATGCTATTCGGCGGATCGTTAATCATCATCAATACAACAACATAGTCGAGTTGATGCATCAGGCACGTGAGGCTGAGAAACAGGTAATTGAAAATGCTAAGTATGCTGCACGGCAACGTTATTCAGCGAGCTCAGCACCTTCGTACAGCACAGGACAGCCAGGCAAGCCCGCTCCATCAGGGGGCAATTTCGCGACGCGTAGTTCCGCACAGAGGAAGACAGATAGTACACCGCCACCGACACGCCGACCATCGGCACCCGCTGCTAGCGCGGCATCCTCGATGGGTTCTACAGGCCGTTCACGTGATATGACATGCTACAAGTGCAAGGGAGTTGGTCATTTTCAGAAAGATTGCCCAAATAATAAAGTTATGATACTTACTGATGATGGGTATATTTCAGCTAGTGATGAGGATGATACTACTCCATTTGCTGATTTTGCAGATGATCCCGTCGAGGATGAGATATTGGACTGTAGGCCGGGGTCGCCAGATGGAGAGCATATGCTAGTGTGCACACCTCGTGTACTTAGCGTGTCACAAAGTCAGTCTACCGCACAACGGTGCAATTTGTTTCAGTCATGGGCGACAGTTGGCGGTAAAGCGTGCAAAGTCATAATTGATGGAGGAAGTTGTCATAATCTGGCCAGCAAGGAGATGTGTACAAAATTAGGCTTAAAATATTTACCGCATACTCATCCTTATCATGTGCAGTGGTTGAGAGATGTGAGCGAGGTGAAAGTCAGTCATATGGTGAAGGTGCACTTTAAGATAGGCCAGTATGAGGATACCATTGTTTGCGATGTGGTGTCCATGTCAGTTTGTCACTTGTTGTTGGGGCGCCCATGGCAATTTGATCGCCATGTTTATCATGATGGGCATACAAACTACTACAAGTTTAAGTGGAGCGGAAAAGATGTGATTTTGTATCCACTTACACCAACAGAAATAGTCAATGCTGATAAGAAGAAAGTTGAGGTGAAAATTGCGAGTACACCAAATAGAGAGATTCCACCTTCGGTGAGTGAGAGCCACAAACCAAAATTGAGTGATAAAAATAAAAGTGAGGGAGAGAAAGGTTTAGTAATGTTAGCCATCAAATTAGAGATGAGAGCTTTTTGTGAGAATCCTAATTTGGTGCACTTTGTACTTCTGTACAAGGATGCATTGCTTTCTACTAACGACTTGACGTCTCTTCCTAGTGGTATCTCTCATGTTTTGCAGGAATTCAGTGAGGTCTTTCCGGAGGAGGTGCCCGCTGGTTTGCCACCCATCCGCGGGATAGAGCATCAAATTGATTTGATTCCGGGAGCGACGCTACCAAACCGACCACCGTACCGCACCAACCCCGAGGAAACAAAGGAAATTCAGAAACAAGTACAAGAGCTTCTCGACAAAGGGTATGTACGCGAAAGCTTAAGCCCTTGTGTTGTTCCTGTTATTTTAGTTCCTAAGAAAGATGGTACTTGGCGCATATGCATGGATTGTAGAGTGATTAATAATATCACTATTCTATATCGTCATCCTATCCCTCGCTTAGATGATATGTTAGACGAATTGAGTGGTGCTGTTATTTTCTCTAAAATTGATTTGCGTAGTGGGTATCATCAAATTAGGATGAAAGAAGGGGATGAGTGGAAAACTGCTTTTAAAACGAAATTTGGTTTGTATGAGTGGTTAGTCATGCCGTTTGGGTTAACTAATGCACCTAGTACATTCATGAGATTGATGAATCATGTTTTGAGGCATTTCATTGGGAAATTTGTGGTCGTGTATTTTGATGATATCTTGATTTACAGCCATAATGAGTCTGATCATATTGACCACATTAGACAAGTGCTACAGGTTTTACGCGATGCTAGCTTGTTTGGAAACTTAGCGAAGTGCACTTTTTGCAAAGATCGTGTCATATTTTTGGGTTATGTGGTTTCAGCACAGGGAGTAGAGGTCGATGAGTCTAAAATTGAAGCAATTAAAAATTGGCCTACACCTGTGAATGTTAGCCAAATTCGGAGTTTTCATGGCCTCGCTAGATTTTATAGGCACTTTGTGAAAGATTTTAGCGCTATCGCTGCCCCCATTGAATGAATTAACAAAAAAAGGCGTTGAATTTACATGGGGGTCGGTGCAACAAAAGGCTTTTGATTTGTTAAAACAACGATTGACTGAAGCACCGTTGCTTGTTTTACCTAATTTCACTAAGAATTTTGAGATTGAATGTGATGCTAGTGGAATTGGTATTGGCGATGTTTTGATGCAAGAAGGTAGACCGGTTGCATATTTTAGCGAGAAATTGAAGGGCGCTCAATTGAATTATCCGGTCTATGATAAGGAGCTTTATGCGTTAGTGCATGTTTTAGAGGTTTGGCAGCATTATTTATGGCCTAAGGAGTTTATTATACATTCAGATCATGAGGCTTTAAAATATTTGCACGGTCAATCTAAACTGAACCGACGTCATGCTAAGTGGGTAGAATTTATTGAGTCGTTTCCTTACATTGTGAAATATAAGAAGGGCAAGGAAAACGTGGTTGCTAATGCTCTTTCCAGGAAAAGTGTGCTTTTAAATCGCTTAGATGTGCAAGTTCCTGGTTTAGAGAGTTTGCGTGATTTATATGCTAATGACCATGATTTCGCTTCACCTTTTGCGCATTGCAAAGATGGGAAAGGCTGGGACAAATTTCACATTCATGAATGGTTTTTATTTCGCGCTAACAAACTATGCGTTCCAGAATCGTCCGTGTGTTTGCTATTATTGCAGGAATCTCATGCAGGTGGTTTGATGGGACATTTTGGACGAGAGAAGACATTGTCTATGCTGAGCGATCACTTTTATTGGCCTAAGATGAGGCGTGATGTGAACAGGTATGTACAACGGTGCATAACTTGTCACAAGACGAAATCGAAATTGCATCCATATGGTTTGTATACTCCTCTTCCAGTTCCTAATGCACCATGGGAAGATATTAGTATGGACTTTGTTTTAGGACTACCTAGAACTAAGCGGGGGAGAGATTCTGTTTTTGTCGTTGTGGATCGATTTTCGAAGATGGCACATTTTATTCCGTGTCACAAGAGCGACGATGCGTCGCATGTTGCTGACTTATTTTTCAGGGAGATAGTGCGGTTGCATGGCATGCCCAGGACCATTGTCTCAGATCGCGACGTCAAATTCATGAGCTATTTTTGGAAGACACTCTGGGGGAAGCTAGGGACAAGGTTGTTATTCAGCACAACTTGTCATCCCCAAACTGATGATCAAACAGAGGTGGTGAACCGTACACTTTCGATGTTGCTGAGGACCATGATCAAGAAAAATATCAAGGAGTGGGAGGACTGTTTTCCACACGTGGAGTTCGCCTACAACAGAGCCATCCACTCTACTACACAGATGTGTCCGTTTGAGGTGGTGTATGGTTTCAAGCCCATTACACCACTTGATTTGTTGCCACTTCCAAGTCAACAACGAACAAATATGGAGGCGTCAAAGCGAGCTGACTATGCGAAGAAATTACACCTCAAGGTGAAAGAAGAAATTGAGCGCAAAGCGAAGTACTATGTTGACAAGGCGAACAAGAAAAGAAAGAAGATGATTTTTCAGCCGGGCGATTTAGTTTGGTTACACTATCGCAAGGATCGTTTTCCAGATCGACACAAATCGAAGTTGCTGCCACGAGGAGATGGACCTTTCAAAGTGCTTGAGCGAATTGATGATAATGCATACAAAATCGAGCTTCTGGGAGATGACTATGGCGTGAGCTCGACATTCAATGTTGCTGATTTATCGCCGTTCTTCGGTGCTGATGATCTAGCGTCGAGGACGACGCCTTTTCAAGAGGGGGAGGATGATGGGGGCATCCTTACGACACCTTCTCCTCTACCTAATGCTCAAGATATACGCATCGAGTTACCGACTGGGCCAATTACAAGAGCACGTGCCAAGAAACTACAATCTCAGGTGAACTTGCTCCTTAATGAATATGTCATTGATTTTAATGAGAATTTTATACTACCTAAAAATAGTGTTTTACTTGTGCTCGGTTTGAAGATCCAAATGATGGACGGAGATCAAGGATATGCGCCGTCATCCAAGGAAGACCGTCAAATAAGGAGGTCAAGCGATCTATGACCCATTCGGCCAAGGAGGACGGGGCCAATGTCCATACGACCAGCGAGAGATCAAGGCCCAGCGGTCATGCACAAAGCCCATGTGGAGGAACCGGAAGAAGCCCAATTCTTGGCGTAGCGATAATCCGGCCGTGAGCATTAAACATGCTCTGATGCATGGACCCGTGAGCGATAATTACGCTACGATGTCATGCGTGAACGATGTCTGCGCATGAATAGTCCCGCATGGAAAATTAGTACTGAATATTTCTTAGCCCAAGACTATATATTGAGGGGTAGACCCCTATTGTAAGGTAGACCAGTTTATGCATAAGAATTGAAACATAGCTATTGCTTGTTCTTTCTAAACCAGAGTTCATACGAGGACTTCTAAGAGAGAATTAGGCGATCCATTGTTCGTTCTGCATTTTAAGGTCAAGTTTGCTTTTCCGCTGGGAATTGAGGGCTTGGCGATCTCCGCTCGTGGTCTCGCGGTGATCATCCCAGTGCGTGTTGGCGAATATCCATAGAGCTGCAAGTCCGTGCATTGACGCGTGGTGTACAGCTGAGCGGTGTTCGTCGTCAAGCGCTATTTATCTACGGTTCTACTCGAGAAGATCGGGCCACCCCGTATCAGGTAATAGCTAAACCCAAAGCATTTGATATAAAGATAGCATGCAATTGATATAAAAAAATTATATATTTGAAATCATAGGTTCAATGTGATTAAAGAACTACGAATTGCCTTAGAATATATCTTGGTACTAGTCTTGGTCTTGGTGCGCTCCTCCATGCTCAAAACTCCCTGAAGTATCAACGTCTACTCGCAAACAAAGCAAATAAATAAAATAAATACAAAACAGTGAGAAAACAAACTTCAAAAATTAAATAAAAATCTTAAGAAAATAGGGGGTTGAATTTAGATGAATTTATAAATTTGAATGGGCTCAAACGGAGTTCGTATGAGAAGAACGGGCTTCTGGAATATCTAAACCTAAAGAAATACCAAAATTGATTTTCCTGGATTTTGCTGAATTTCTTTTCTACTGGAAATCCCAAATAATGACGTCAGCCCTGATTTTCAGAATTAAAATAAAACCTAGGGAAAAGGCTCATAGACCGACATGTGGCCCCACGGTCCATGGACCGGGTCCACGAATCTTGTCTATGGTCTACAGGCTCATAGGTCTATGGAATAGTGACTCTGACAAGCAGGGACCACATATCATAGGCACGGTCTAAGGTGGACTGGATCTACTAAGACTTGGATTTAGGTTTAGGGCTCGGGTTTGACACGCAAGCGCTGACAAGGCGCTGACAGAGAGACACATGGGCGACACGTAGGCACCGGTGCTGAGGTGGACAACCACGATGGCTCGCCGGCCGCAACTCTCTGGACCCAATGCACTCCGGCGAACGACGGCACCCCGACGACGAAGAAAGGTCAGATCTTGGCAAATACGGCACGACGATCTCAATGATGCGGTCAATTGACACCGGAGATGACCACAGTGGCGGGTTGAGCGGCGGAGTGGCTCGATTGAACGGTGACGAGGCTTTACGGTGGGTCCCCAGAGATAAGGAGATGCGCACCACGTAGAACTCAAGGCGGCGATCCCATTGTTGGTGACGGCAATGACGAAGGCTCACCGGCGGAGGCGCAACACGGCAGAAAAGCTTCGGCGGTGCTGAGCTTCTAGGGCTCGATTCGTCCAAGAGGCGACGTAATTCGAGGAACGGCTCTAGGGTTTTAGAAGAGGGAGGTTGTGCGAAGATTTTGACACGGTTGGGACCTTTAAATAGAGCTAGAGAAGGGAGAGTCCGCGTGTAGGCCGACAGCGGCGAGCATGTGAGGAAACCGGAGAAGGACTCCAGCTTGAAGACGGTGACGACGTGGCGGCTTAGGGCTGACACTGCGGGACCACCTGACAGCGCGAGGAGGAGGGCGAGCGCGGGCGGGCTGAGGGCAAGGGAAAAGGCCAGGGAAAGCGGGCTGGGCTCCGGAGGAAGATGGGCCAAAGAATAGGGTTTCCGCCCAAAATCATTTCATGAGATTTAAATAGATTTTCCAAATTAGAAAATACATTAAATTCAAATAGCAAATAGAAAATAGCAAATAAACTCGAAAAAATTCTAGAAAAATCTTGAAAATATTTCTAAGCACAGAGAATCCAAATAAATAGTTTTGACATTAATTGATGTTGATATTAATCATATTAAATTGTTTTGTTACTGACAGTCCATATTAAACTTTATTAAAATTCAAGTAAAACTTTGATGAATTTTTCCATAGAGCTAAACTACTCAAAAGGATTTTTAAACTTCAGAAAATTTGGGATGTTACACCAAGCACCCACCCTCCACGAGCTCCACTCCGCACTCGGCACCGTCTCTGACCTTCATGCTGTCCACAGGCTCGCGTCCTCTAAAATCTGACCCAAGATGTCCTCCTTCAGCAACGTTGGTTCAATCAGATCTTGTTGAAGTTGAGGAAGAGCAATGCAACATCTGCTCAAAGTCAAGGAGATTGATCTGGCTGATGAAGAAGCGGCGGCACAGATTGGATGGAGAGGCTTCTCAATTCATAGTCAAGACACTTCTCTGTCTAAACTATTTTGCGATTCGTTGTGGCTCTTGCTAGATATCACTGTCATCAGCCGGAACAACCACCAAAGTACACTTCTGCTAGGGAGCGCGAGCCCAGCTTCGCCTACAGTGAAATATCAAGATAACATTCTCTTAAAAAAATCAAGATATCAGCACAGGAGGACGAGTGGGAGTGGTGTTCAAGCACAATGTCAGGATGGGAACTACCTTATTGCCCGATTTCCTAGATGACAAGGTAATCAAACCTTTTGTAGTAGTTGAGGTCAATATCTCCATTCCGCTTGAATCCATGATATTTGTTTCTACTTATGTCCTTTTTTATATGGACAATGTACTCTACATTTGACCTCATGTTGTTATTTGGATGCCAAATTAGTGAGGAATCACATACAATTGATGAGATTGGATTGAATAGTTAACTTTCTAACGAGCCTTTTAGTCTTTGTTTTTCTTACTTTATATTTTGTTAGTTGTATAGTTGTTTTGGATCGATCTGCTCAAACTACGTATCTAATAGGACATTATCTAGGTTGAATCTCTTGGAGGCTAATTTAGAGATGGATATTTTTTTAGATAATGGAAGAGAAAACATCTCCCGGCCTCTGTATCCGATGATACACATAGCCCAAAATTTATTACATAAACCGAAGAATTCTTAACCAGTCAAAATAATAGCCCTATAAACCATAATGAAGTGGTAAAACAAACGCCGCAAAAACATAAACCAACGGCAAAACAAAAGCCGTAAAAACAGTAAACATCCTTCTGAAAAGAAACAATGATATAAAAGTGTTTCAAACATCTCGGAGCCTATTACATAGCTTTCACCCATTCTTTTTGAAGATCTCCTTGTAATGACCTCCAATGCTTTGCTATCAGCTACCAAGACCTCTTGTCTTCCTTGGCATTGCAAAGCTGACCAAGAGTGGATCCAATAGATGCATCTGAATATAACCTGCAGAGGATGGTCAATAATTTTTTTTATCAAAAACGACATCATTACGACATAACCATATAGACCAACAAAGCGCCGCCGCCCCGCCGCCCCACCAAAATAGTTGTTTTGAAATCCAAATTAAGACCTAATAACCAGTTTTCAAAGATATAGCGAATAGTATTAGGTCTGTTAAGATTAAAAGCAATTTGGACTATATGCCAAGCAAAACGGGCAAAGCGACATTCAAAAAACAAATGTTGTATTGTCTCTTTTTTATCATAAAAACAATAATTTGTATCACCTTTCCAGTTCCGTTTTAATAAATTATCCTTAGTCAGAGTAACTCCTCTACAAAGATACCACAAGAAAAAATTTATCTTAAGGCGTACTTTAACTTTCCATAACTTTTGACATCGAAAACGACAATTGGTATCACCCAAAACATTATACATAGATTTGACGAACAATTGTCCATTCTTATGCAAATTCCAACGAACCACATCCTTATCCATGGTAAGATGAGCATTGGCTATGCTCACCATAAGATTGTTGAAAGCAATCAAATTTGATTCAATAATCGCTCTCCTAAAACTCAATATTACAGGCGTAGTTCCTAAAACATCCGCAACCAAAGCCAATTTCTTCCGGACTACCTCAAACAAAGTTGAATAAAGTTCATAAAGAGGTTGATGCCCAACCCAAATGTCCTTCCAAAATCTGATTTGTTTCCCATCCCCAAGATTAAAAGAACAATATTAAATAAAATCATGATTTACCTTCATCAATCCCTTCCAAAAATGGGAATCCCCAGGTTTACTCTCAACTTGAGAGACAGACTTATCATTCAAATATTTATTTTTAAGCAATTACTACCAAACTCCTTCCTCATTCAAGAGTTTAAACAACCATTTAGCCAAAAGACACTTATTTTTTATCTTGAAGTTTTGAATTCCCAGGCCACCTTGTTCTTTGGGCCTACAAAGAATATTCTCTTTAGCCAACCTATACTTTTTTATGGTTGTCACTCTGCCAATAAAATCTAGACCTAAAAAAATCCAGTCTTTTAAGGACCTCTTTGGGTATCTTAAAGAAAGAAAGCATAAACATAGTAAGGCCACTCAAAACCGAATTTATAAGTACCAGTCTACCACCAATAGATAAATTTTTTCCTTTCCAATTGCTCAACCTTTTTCAAAGCGATCTTCCAAACCCTTCCATTCATTATTCTTTAGCTTTCTAAAATGGATCGGAATACCCAAATATTTGAAGGGAAAAGAACCCCTCTCACATCCAAATAAATCTAGGTATTGAGATTCAAATTTTTTTGCTTCTCTAAAGCAAAAGAGCTCACTTTTATGAAAATTAATCTTTAAACCAGAAAGTTACTCAAACGCACAAAGAATAAGCTTCAAATTTTTTGCATGATCAAAATTGTGATCCATGAAAAGAATAGTATCATCAGCATATTGAAGGATAGAAAGACCATCATCAACCAAATGCGGTATGATCCCATTGATATGACCCTCATTCTTAGCCCTTCCAATAAAAATAGCTAACATATCCGCAACAATATTAAAAAGAATTGGAGACAGAGGGTTCCCTTGCCTAAGCCCTTTCTTGGTTTGGAAATAAGGTCCAATGCTATCGTTAATCTTAATCCCCACACTGCCCCCTGCAATGAATTTGTCAATCCAAACACACCAACTTAGAGAGAAACCCTTCACTCTAAGAGTTTGCTGCAGAGAAAAGGCCATTTGACTTTATCGTAAGCCTTTTCAAAATCAATCTTAAAAATGATACCATCTAATTTCTTTTTATGAAGCTCATGGGTTGTTTCATGTAAAACAACTACTCATTCCATAATATTTCTCCCCGGCATAAAAGCCATTTGAGATGATCGAACAACCTTTTGGGCAATGCCCATGAGGTGATTAGTACCTACCTTAGTAAAAATTTTAAAACTCACATTTAATAGGCAAATTGGCCTATATTGTTGAATTTGTCACGCATCTTCTTTTTTTGGAAGTAAAGAGATGATATGGTTGGATCAAATTATTTGGCTTCTATCATAGAAGATTAATTACCACCTTTGCAATATTCATCCCAATATAGGATGAGTAGCATGTTCTTCTCCTTATCACATATGCTTACTTGTGTCCAATTCTTGGGCATCTTGAAATGGATAAGTACATGCCTGTGTTCTGGAATGTACTATAGACTTGCTCATTATTGTTTCCAAAGGCAGACTCAGGATTAAATCTTAGGTATGGCGGTGTCGCTTCCTCGCCAGACACCTCCTCGCCGCACATCGCTAGGGTTTGGCCGCTCGATCGGTCGTCGCTCGATGGCTCGACGCATTGCGTTGAGCTTTTGTTCAACTAAACTCCTTTTTAGTAACGTATTTATATCCAATTCAATTTTAACAACCAATTCATTATTCATATTATAATTCATGGAAAAGACAAGGAAGCGATGCATACTGAAATCATGGATTGTCCATTATCATAATTTGGTAGATTAACAATGCTGATTTACCAACTACAACATACATGTTATTTTTTTCTATTTTGCGAATTCACATAACAAAGTGTGCTCTGTTCTGCTTGATTTCCTATTTTGCGAATTCCTTCCACACCACTAGAATAACATAACTTAGCATCTAATTCATACCAGTTTAGCATCTAATGATCTAATTCATACAATTTTTGCATCAGAGACACAGAGTACTTACTATTAAATTTTAGCATCTCATTCTCTTTTGCAATTCAAATTTGTACCTCAATAGAAAAGAAGCAAAGCAAAAAATGTGAAATTCATACAACAGGAATCAAGATGTAAGAATCAAGAGAAAGTACAAATACCAATTGCCTGGCTTGGCTGCTTGTAGCCCTAAATCTGCAGTCGTGCCTCCGGTCCTCCCCTCCCAACTTGTGGTGTCGGCATGTCACCCCCTCCTCCGGTCCCCCCCCTCCCCAGCTCGCGTCGCCGCCCCAGCTTCCCCGCGTGGACACCCCTCGTCGCACTGTTGCCCCAGCTTCCCCACGCAGATGCCCCTTGTCGCACTGTCGCCCTAACTTTCCCGCGCGGGCACCCCTCGTCGCGTCGCCGGCCCTCAAGTGTGCAGCCCCTATCTACCCTCTCATTTCTGCCTTGCGGCTTGCGTTGCGTCGATCTGGAAGACTGGAATGCCCGAAGTGAGGCCAATGTTGATTGCTGAGGCCTTGCGGCTTGAGCAGTTGGGCGGGCCTTGACGCCTTGAGCCCACCTAATCCCCTTGGTGGATTCACCCTAGTGGCCCAGTCCATCATCTATTCATCTTCAAGATTCCAACACAACCCACCATTTCGCGGACGGCGCGTCTACTTGACTGCTTCTTCTCTGGCAACGGGTGACTGCAGCTAGCACTCGGGGGAGGTGGTTTCCCGACCGACGGTAGCTCCAGTGGATGCCAGAGCTCGCCAGAATGGTGGGTCCACCCCTGGTTGTTTCCTGGATTTATTTGATTGCATAGGTGCAGTTCTACTAAGTAAATTGTTCTTTCATTGCCTCATGCATCCTTGGAATTATTCTTCTGTAGCATATGGATGTAAAATCCTTGGTCGTTGAAGCTATCTAGCATTCATGTACCCCTCAATATCAACAATGAGGGAGATTATAAACATCAAGTGGTCGTAAGCTATCATACGACCACCCTATATGGTCGTAAGTCATACTACTACCCCTTCATGGCCGTAAGTTCTTCTAAAACCACCTATTGATCGTAAGTCCTACTACGTTCACCTCATGGCTGTAAGCTTTACTATGATCAGGTTATTTACGACCACCCTATAGTCGATAAGAACCATAAACATGTGGGTCTAATCGACTAGGGATATTTGTACGTTGTGTTTAATACACGTAGTAGCTAATATGTGTCGTTATCCCCTAAGATAACTACACGTATTAAACCTCTATCTCTCTCTGACGTAACTGCAAGGTGACGCAGGGGATATGTCTCTGACAATAACCGCCATTTCAACGTGCGCATTGTATCAAACATTAAGGTGTCTCTTGATGTGGACAACTGTCACCTCTTCATGCGCTATATAAGGAGTAAAGTCGGTGGACAGAGGAGAGCAGAGCAGAGAAGAGATTCGACAGATACAACAAGAGACAGTAGTCATCAAGCCCTAGTTTTAGTGACTTCCTTCCGGTTGTAAACACAATCAATACAGCAACACAGTAGTAGGGTTATTATTCTCCCAAGAGAAGGCCTAAACCTGTATATAATTTATGTGTGGTTTTGCTCTAGGAGAGCCCCCTGCATTCATTCATAAGATCAATACTAAGCCATCAACAGTTGGTGTCGTCCATGGAGACTTGGATTTCTTCTTTCCTTTTCGACAAATTGTCTTTATTTCAACTCTGATGCTTTCATGGCAAGAGAGTGGAATGAGGAGAATTGCTTCGATTTGGCAGACTACGTAGGACTCGACATGGATGCCTGCTACGAGTACGAGCAGAGCATCATTTCGTCCGATGGCAATACCGGTTCTAGGGATCTTTCACTAGACCCACGGAATCATACCACAGACAAAGTTGATGAGGGAGTTCTCTCCCCCCACAACATTACACCCACATGAGGGACCAGAATCCTCAAAGGGCAAGGGTCCAACCGAGCAGTATCAGGATCGCCCCACGAAGAGTGCTGAACATAGCGAGGGTTCATCCTCCAAATGTTCAAGCCTGTCTAAGTCTGTCCGACCTGACGCAGCAAGTCCTGGAATCCATGATTCCCGGACTCAATGAACACCTGATAACTATCACCATTTGGCTAACCTATGGTACCCAAAAATGCAATTCTGAACCCTCTGTGTATAATGTACTAGTCTAGGATTATGCTAGTGCACACAGTGTCAACATAGATGAATATCATTCCACACAAGACGAATATAAGAATAAATGACTAATTTGATTATTAAATAATTTTTGTGACCTCATGGTCGAGTTTACAATTACTAAGTCGCGCAAGGCTGACACTAAATAAAGCAACAGCAGCGGAACGAAAGCAATTTCAGCGAAAACCCATCGACTTGCCACAGGCAACCGAATGGAATCAAAAACTAACAATCGCCATCCTCGTATAGCTCCTCCTCGAAAGCAGGCAACGATTCCTCCACTTGAGCTGAATGATTGCAGCAAGAATGAGTACTCCGAGTACTCAACAAGTTGTACCACGGAATGCAATTATAGATGATGGCTTATTACAAAGAAAATAGCTTCTATGGTTATTTTGAAGAAATGCAACATTTGCAACTGAATACAAATAACAGAATGAAAGCGTGATTCAAAGCAAAAAAAAAAACAATAATAATTTTTAACAAGTATTTTCACAAAGCTTCTATAACCTAATCAATTTCTTTCACGCAGTTGTATAAGTTATCCCACACAGTTGTCCCTTTCCAATTTTTTTATGAAAATCTACCCCTCGTGTGAAATACCCAAGCATATCCATGACCGTGGACGTGGCTATTCGAATAGATTGTTAACACTCTACAGAGATAGTACACTTTACCCACACGATATAACCAGTGTAGCTAGCACCAATCATAACAAAACCCTTCCGAAACTTCATATTAACCATTGATCCTCCCGATGTGTTTTACCATCATACCAACCGTACCAGAACGCTTTGGTTCAACCACACCGTTGGACCTGGAAGCGGCGAACCATCCATCGATGACTTTCAGAGTAGTCTACATCTCAACCCTGGCACACAGTCTAATCCTATATGCCTGATTAATCAATGTTAAGATTCCATAACTTACTAAGTTAGACCCGTCCCATCAGCCATGTGGTTGTACAGTTGTGGCTCAGTTCAATGACTCACAAAGTTAAGTCCTTAATTGACTAAGGCGAGATTGCCCAATTACTACTATCACATTCATATTTTCCCAATCACACAGTTCCATCCGCTCGCCTCAGTCTAAATCTTTTTCCACCCTGTTGGTTAAGTGCAATACATACCATCAACGAGTAACAGCATACTACACACAGTTTTACACAAGTTACATAATCACTTAGTCAAGTTTATATTTGCAACTCAAATGATATCAATGACTCGTTGCAATGGCTAAGCAGGTTATTCGTATCTAACCAACTCACGTCAGTGCTATGATAATACCAACTAATAATTAACCAAGCTAGGGTGACAAAAGATCATGGTAATACAATAGGCAAGGTGGATATAATCAATTTGGGGTAGAACTAATACCAAAATTGTTAATAAATAATTAAAATAAAATGCAA
The DNA here is from genome assembly GCA_036346255.1 of Ampelocalamus luodianensis. NCBI lineage: Eukaryota > Viridiplantae > Streptophyta > Magnoliopsida > Poales > Poaceae > Ampelocalamus > Ampelocalamus luodianensis. The sequence goes on from CM070622.1 coordinate 14,986,827, forward strand.
TAAGTTAAATCAAGGTAATTTTGAAAAACTAGGTTCAACATGGTCAAAGGTATAACTTGCCTTAGAACAAGTCTTGGTACTGGTCTTGAGCTTGATCAACTCATTCCTCAAAAGCTCTCGAAGTATCAATGTCTACTCAAAAACGAAAGAAAATAACCAAATATATACAAAACAGAGAGATAAATGAACTCCAAAAATTAAATAAAAAACTCAAGAAGGTAGAACTTGAATTTAGATGAATTTACAAATTTGAATGGGCTCAATTGGAGTTCGTGTGAGGATGAACGGGCTCTCAGAATATTCAAATCTAAGAAAATAAAAAGGGTTTACTGTTTTCAAATTTCCAGAATTATCTTTCTAAGGGAAATTCTGAAATATTGCATCACCATGACGTCAGGAATGATTTCCGAATAAAAAGAAAATTCTGCAAATTAGAAAAAGAGGCTGACATGTGGGACCTAGGGTCTATGGACCAATTCTATGGATCTGGTTCACAAGCCAACGGCTCATGGGTCTACAACACAGTGAAACTAACAAGTGGGACCCAAACGATAGAGACATGGCTCACGCTGGACTAGATCTACTAAAATTGGATCTGGTTTTTAGGGTTTGGGTGGACACGCTGGCGGTGACTCTGCTGACACGCAAGCACTAGGGCTAAGGTGGCAGGTGATGTGGCATGACGTGGACAGCGGCGGTCCTTGGGTTCCATGGGTTGCCAGTGATAGCATTCATGGCAGAGCAAACAGTGGTGCTCGTTTGGTAGCCTAGGCGATGGCGACCTCAGTGAGGTACCTGCGGCATCCGGGGATGAACGGGGGTTGACGGCGGTGAGGTCGAAGTGGAGTTTAGGGTTCGTACTTGACGGCGACGGCGAGGGTGGCAACGAGATGCGAGCGTCAAGACGATCCCAAAGGTGGCTTCCACCGACGATGGGGTGCACTGAAACGGCGGCGGTGAGGATGGAGTGGTTTGGCGGCGTTGAAGACGAAGACGATGACCACAGCGCTAGGCGGCAATTCGACGGCGACGGCTAGGATTTTTTAGGGTAGTGCGACTTGTGGTGCCCCTCTCGACGGCCCTCGAGACCTTAAATAGTCTCAGGAGGTGGGCCCGACAAGGACTCCAAAACCGAGGCAGTGACAGAGCTACAGTCCGAGCTAGAGACGGCAATGTGGCGGCGACGAGGCCGACAAGCGGGCCTAGACACGTGGTGCACACGGTTCGACATGGCAGCAGCGCCGCTGACCAGTGGGTCCCACCTAGCAATGACAGCAAGTAGGCGCAGAGCTGGGCTACGATGCGCACGGGTTGGGCCGCGAATGTGGGCCGCGCGCTAGAAAACAGGGATTGGGCTGAACAGATTAAGCCCAAGGAATTTCTGAGATTTTAATTAGGTTTTGCATTTTAGAAATACCAGTAAATCCAAATAGCAAATTAAAACTAGCAAATGAACTCAGAAAAATTCTAAAAAAATCTAGAAAATATTTCCAAGCACAAAAAACTCAAGTAAAATAGTTTTGGAATTAATTGATGTTCAGATTAATCATATTAAATGGTTTTGACATTTGAAAGTCCATTTAAGCTTGTTTAAATTCAAATAAAAATTGGTGAATTTTTCCAAGGGCTAAACTACTCAAAAGGATTTTTAAATTCAGAAAATTGGGATGTTACAAAACCCCACAAGGTGTGTGGTCGAACCTGCTTCATCTGCGGATTCAACAGTACTCCCGTAGGGTTCACCTTCAAGCGGAGACGGTTATAACCCGGAATTTCCCTTCGTGGAGGGGATTGCTCCAAGTCACGAGGCGTTGTCCTTCAACTACTCCTCAAGTCATGAGGACTCAACCGCGGGTGGGGACAACACCTCCCAGGAGGTCTTTATCCTCCCCTCAGATCCTAATCTCTCTCCAAGAGATAGGACTGGGGTTGCTTCCTATCGCGCACCCACTTCGAGCTCTCGAGGTGATGGCGAGAACACCTCCAACGACGACCAAGATCTCCACGTTTATGAATCATGAGCGTGGCCAAAATCCTAGAAGTGAACACTCTCCACTGAGACACGCTCCAGCTAACTCAGATGTTGATGATCCTGAAACCACCAAGAGAAGAACAATTGCTACCCAGAGATTCTTACCTGGGTGCACCTAGTAGCAGTCAGAGGAAGCTCAAGAACTTCAACAAATCAATGACCTGATCAAAAACCCGGCTCAGGAGCTTGGACAAGCTCTAGGCTACGACCTCTTCGCTCAAGAGATCGCACGAAGACTTCAGGACACAATGATCAGGCTCGAGCGGAATCAACAACACCGACCTGGAAGTTGTACCTGGACAACTCCATCGAACACTAGTCGTTCAAACAACTCTCCTCATGGAGAACAATAGGACCACAGATTTGGTCGATCTCCCAACCACGACACTGGTCAGAGAAGAGTTCCACAAACACTGGGGATCGACAAGCTCTTAGGGGAGGTGGTCATTCACCACTTCTTCCAAGAAATCTACACCAGCGGATGGAGCACAAGGAGTATTACCCTCGTAGAACTAAGATCTATGATAAATCAGGTCCATTACCCTCGAGTACGATCACTTGGTGATATCAACCCTTGTTTCCTGCAAAGAAGGCGTTATGATATAATTACCGAGTGTAGTGCATTTTCGTCAAACCTTCGAGCAATTTGTTGGCCGCCCCAATTCCAACCAATGAACATGGAGAAGTTTGATGGGACACAAAATCCCATCGAGTTTCTTCATATCTATACCACTGCAGTTCGAGCAGTAGCAGGAGGAGAACATGTCATGGCCAACTACCTTCCTACGGTGCTCGAAGGATCTGCTCGATTATGGCTGTTAAATCAGCACCTCTGCGACTTACTACTAGCTAACTTCCAGGGCACTTCCAACCATACTAAAAAGGAAGACGACCTACACAGCATGCGATAGGATTCTCACGAGACCCTACACCAATTTATCATGCATTTCAGTCAGGTTCACAATTAAATTCCCGAAGTTTCTGATTCTTCCGTCATCAGGGCGTTCAAACAGGGAGTCTGCAATCGAAGAAGCGCGGAGGATATTGCTATAAATCCTCTGGCTACCATCACCAAGCTCTTCGACATGGCCTATCGCTATGCAACAGCAACAAAAGCGGTCGAGTGCAATCGCATGATTGATCGTGGTGACAAGGAAACTCGGGGAGTGGGCGAAGGCAGCAAGAAGAAAGATAAAAAAAGGCTGGAAAATCCAAGAGCAAGACTAAAGGCCAAAAATCTCAAGTCAAAAGCTTTAAGGAGGTCATAGTTGTGAGCGACAAGGAACCTCAGAGCTCCAAACCATACCCCAATTTGGGCAAAGCAAAATTTCCCGAACGAAAGAATGACAAGCCGAGGTGGTGTCCTTTTCACAAAAAAGGACACGACCTTCGCAACTACCAAGTTTTTTAATGGAAACTCGAGGATTACTACTCCATCAAGGGACCGCTTCCTACACTCATAGAGGACGGACAAATGAGTGGTCGAAAACAGTAGGATGATGATAAGGATATGTAGTTTCAAGATCCAGAATACACCATTGATCACATCTATGGGGCATCATCAGCTTATGAGTCAAAATGATAGCTCAAAGCTGTCGAACGTAAGGTAAATTCTATCGACCCTCCTCTTGTCAATAAAATATCGAAGTGGTCGAAATCACCTTCTCTTTTGAGAAAGGTGACTGTCCGATCTCTTCTACTCGACTTGGTCATTTTCCGATCGGGGTTGAGCCCACCTTGAACAACTCTTGAGTCAGTCGCGTGTTAGTTGATGGTGGAAGTTCATTAAACATACTTTTTACGAGTACCCTGGATGAAATGCAAGTTCCCACGACAAAAAACAAACTAGTATGGTACTCAGTTCATGGGATCGTACTGGGATCTTCGGCCAAACCTATTTGTCAAGTTTCCCTTCTTGTTACGTTTGGGTCGCCAAACAATTTTAGGACGGAGAAAATCTCTTTTGATGTGATCAATTTTGACATGGCATATAATTTCATTCTTGGTTGACCAACTCTGGCATGATTCCTAATGGCTGCTCATTATGGTTATCAATGTCTTAAGATATCAAGTCCCAAAGGAGTAATCACAGTCCACTATGATAAAAAGATGGCACTTACATGCGACCTTAAGTCCCTAGAGATGGTTGGCCAAATACCAACTCGAGAACCAAGCAAAGTGCAACCTTCAACCAAGCTCACCTCATGTCTTTGAGGAAACTGAGTCATTATTCCAGGCGCATAAGTTAATCGTGTCATCTAAGTTTCCCTTATGAGAGGTCCTCCAGAACAGGGAAACAGCGGGGCGCATGGCAAAGTGGTCAGTTGAACATGGGGAGTTTGACCTCCATTTCATGTCCCGAACAGCCATTAAATCCCAGATCTTGGCAGACTTTGTTGCCGAATAGACAAATCATGAACCTATTCAGGGACCCCGGTACGAATACCACAACTTGTGGACAATATGCTTCGATGGGTCACTTAAGCTAAGTGGCTTGGGGGCTAGGGTGATCTTGATATCTCCAACAAGGGAAACCTTAAAATATACTATTCAATTAAACTTTCCTGCTACTAAAAATATGACAGAATATGAAGGATTATTGGCTGACATACGAGCAATGAAAGCGCTCGGGAATCGACGACTACTTGTGAGAGGAGATTCCCAACTGGTCGTGAATCAGGTCGAAAAAGAGTACCAATGCTCTAATCCGACCATGTCTCAGTACTTATCAGAAGTCAGAAAGCTTGAAAAGTATTTTTTTGGTTTTAAGGTACAATATATCCTTCGAAAGGATAATATCCTCACTGACTAGTTAGCTCAAATAGCTTCTTCCCGATAACAAGTACCACAAGGAGTCTTCTAATTCATGGAATATCGACCAGTTGCAAAAATTCTATGTGTAACTCCCTAAATTCTCAATAAAGTTTATGTTTTCTTCAATCTTTATTGTCTTAAAATTTGCATTGAGCAACACTTCGATAATTTTTTTATCATATTTTAAAACACTTGGTTTTCCTTACACTGATCGAAGGAATGTAACATCACCTAGTCAAAATATTTTCTCTCTGCACGTGGTCCTGCCCACTAGTAGAAAGTTCCCAATGTCGATCTGTTCAAACAAAATGTGGTCAAAATAATTTTAAGCAAGCTCTTTTTAACCATTTACTTTCTTTACTACATTTTACGAAGAGATTTCTAAGTGAGTGGGCTTTTATAGTTTGTTTGACTACTTTTGATACATTCGATTTGATTAACGCGGTTGGAGGACGTAACATCACCTAGTTGAAGTTCTTCCTCTATGCATGTCATCTTGCCCACTAGACAGAATTTCTTAGCATGGATCTATTCCTAACTCTTGCTACTAGTACAAGAAATTCGAGATCAACAACAAAGGTTGAACAAATTTTTAAAGCAAAGCTCTTTTTTCACTATTTACTTAGTTTGTCTAATTAAACTAAGAAAATCGTCGAGGGCTAGGATAAAGTTATAATTATAGCTTTAATACTTCGTTTTAAATTTTCAATTCTCATTTTTTTATCTTGTCTTATGAGTTACTAACTATTCGAAAAAACAAATTGCAAGAAATAAAGCTTTATATACTTAAACCAGAAATTGTTTTTGCAAAGGAAATCCTATTACAAACTACTCTCATGGAGGATATCCAATATGCATCTCCTCTACGACCTTCTTGCTGACTAGCTGCACTTCTTCGATCAGTTGTGCTGCCTCTGCTTCAGGGCAATCGATGTCAGCTTCGACTGGTTGAAGGCTAAGACCCCAGTCATGAGCCTTAAGTTTTACAAGAGCAAAACTTACAGCGCCTTCGACTGCCAGTCTTATCGAATCGTCTTTATTGGTCTTCAGGGTAGTTATCAACTCTTGTAGTGTTCTAACCTGCTGTCCAATAGTGCTCGTATGTCTGACCACGGTGTCTTCAAGAGGAGTGACCTCCTCAGCACCAAGTCCACCGAACACATATTTAGGAGGGAAATGTTGTCTTGAAGATTAATCTTCATAGCCTTCATTTCCTCCTAACTGTGGGTTGAAGCTTTTTGAAGTCATTTTATTTTGACTATTTGCTCTAAAAATATAGTACGACCAGTTAGAAAAATATTTCTTAAAGACCAATAAATAAAATTGGTTGTAAGTAAAGAATTCTTACCTGCCAAGCGAGAGTTAAGCTTCTTGATTTCATCATCATGAGAGGAAGCGTCCTTTGTGCACTGTTCCTCTCATTCTTTTATGCTCTTATCTTTTTCTTTGGAGATACAAGTAAGCTCGTGGATTACCAAGATCTTTGAATCAACCACAGTGTGAAGCTTACCCATATCGACCTCTTTTTCTAAACGAGAAAAAGAGTCAGAGAAAGAAAAGAAAGTTGTTGAAATAAATAATGTTAAGTGAAATACTTACTGTTTATTTCATTCTGTAGCTCACAAGCTACAGAATTTGCCTCCTGAAGATTCTTCAACAGGTCTTCTTTTTATTCTTTAGCCTTTGCATCTTGGCTTTTACATAGTCAAGTGCATCGGCTAAGGTCATTTCATCACTTTTAAACATATAAGGAAAAAGTGATATGAGCACTAAACAAGTGGTCAAAAACTACTTGTTAACAGTGTCTTACCATCTCTCTACTTGTTTGCATAGTTCAGCCTTCTGCTTCCTCAACAACATCAGCTGCATGTGGTATTCACAAACAGTAGCAACTTGTTCGAGAGCTCTCTGAACAAAGAAATACACAATGAGGAAAAGTAGAAACGTAAAAACCCAAATATATAAATATTTGGTATCAAGCGCATGTATCGATGGTTGATCGAGCAAAGTGAGCATACACCATCTCGGAATCCTCTAGTTTACGGAATTCGTCGACTTTGTCCCACCATATTGTCTGAAGATGCTTGTCGTCAAAGATATGCCCCTGGTAGGTATATTCTTAGAGTGTGGGGCTCAGTCACAGGACCTAAACGAAGAGGATCCAAGGATCAATAGTCCAAAGAACTTGGGGAAGAGGTTGAACGACTCTTCTTCTTCTTTGTTGTTGACAGAAGAAACGACTCCACCTTGGGGACCTGGAGGAACATCCTCCACAACCTCTTTTCCAGCACGGTGGTCGGAGCTCTCCATGACCACAGGATCAGTTGCTCTTGCGATTGCAATGATAAATCCCCTATCTGAATGTTGATGTCCTCGACAGTTGTCTCGAACATCATCATTGCTTCGTCTTCGAGCGCCTTCATCTCTGCCTCCATGACCACGGGTGGTTCGACCACCTCAGTGTGCATGGTTGGCTTGATGGCAAGCATCTCTTCTCCTACTGCCCCAGGGATGGTGGTCGAAGGCTTGACCACCTCCACTTATATCTCTACGATCGAAGGAGAAACTAGCATTCCCATGGTCGTAGCCATGACAATGGCATCTTTTTCCATAGGGACATCCTCAGGAGCTGGAGAGGCAGGACTAAAACAAGACAGATGTTAGTACATCAAAAGGTAAAATAAAATAGTAAGTACGACTATTTATTCTTTAAATTTTACAAACTTAGGCTTCCCAGATACAATCTTGAAGCCCAAAGAAACCTTTCCGAGAGAAGACTTGATCTTGTTCTCTTTCTTCTTCAGTCACCCTCGTCGGCTCTATGGTCTCAGCCTCTGGAAGGCTCCCTGCATCGCTGGTTTGAGCGACCACATCCTGTACATCCTCAGCTGGTCGTACATCAAGAGGAGTGGTTGGAGTTTCTTGTACAACCTCTTCTTCTGGGTGCTCGGAGCTAACTTCGATCACCTGAAGGTTGTCGTTTCTTTCGACCATAGGCTCTGCTGAATCAGCAGTAGCCTTCACAAAAGAAATGTAAATATTCTAGTTTTCCTTTTCAATTTGCTTGACAAAAGCTGAAGAAGGAGAAACTGAGAATGTCTTATCATCATAATAGAAGGGTACCTTGGCCTTAGGCACCTTGTGCTTGAGGTCTACAACCACCTCCTGCGTGTCCTTGGTAGTTAAATCTACCAAAAAAATGACCTATGGCGTTGGTCGATCAGGAAGTTGCGCTCGAACTCCCATCATCCTTCTTCTTCTTCTTGTCGACCACCTTCACAAGATGGTGCTGTTGATGACAAGATTTGGCATCTATAAAAGGGCTTTAAAGACCTCTTGGGAGGTTCTGGTTTCAAAGCGGTAGTTAACCAGCGGAACCACCATTTATAGCGGTATGACCGCGCATTCCTTGGCAGTAGTACCGTATGCCGTTCGGATCGCATTTGAGTTTTGTTGAAAATGTGGTTTTTTAGCAAGTGACAGCTAAATCGGTAGTACCGGAATGTTAAGTGCGGAACTACCGCTGAGAGGTACTACCGTGAGTATGCAGCGGTATTACCGCAAGTCACATTATCTGAATGGATTCTTTGTGACATCCGATTGAAATCGAACGGTCCAGATCGCTGTGAACGTTCGGACCGCCGAACGTGAAAAGACTTGTGAGACGTTCGATTGAAATCAGACGGTCCAAAAACAGATGACCGTTCGAACCTCCGAAAAGTGTCCAGATCTAACGGCTAAAACACGTGGTCCAATCAGCCATTTCAATCTGGGCTGTCCACGTGCTAGGGCGTGTCTGTGAGGCTTTTTGAGCGTTTTTGTGAAACGGTAGTTCCGCAGTATGGAGCGGTACTACCGCACCAAGGTAGTATCGAGTTTTTTGTGGCGGTACTTAAAATTTAGAGGAGGTGGTTTGGAGCTTTGGTTTACATGAAGAGCGGTATGATCGCAATTTGAATGGTGGTACTTTCGCACGACGGTAATACCGTGTACTGTTCAGGATATCCTCAGAAGGACTATGTGGCTTCATCAAGACCGTTCAAAATCTTATGTGAAGACTTCATTGGGACCCCCCACGAGGACTTGCTCAAGGCAACCAACTGGTTCTAAAACAGTACAACCGGCTCATGGTGCACGGTACTACCACGTCGCGGTCATTCCGATTCGTAGTTGGCGGAACTAGCGAGCTTCGATCAAGACCTTCCACGCAGATTTTCTGCGAAGACCTCCTCGGGACCTTTTCGCGAGGATCTTTTTCAAGACTTTCCATGAAGATTTCCTGCCAGAGCGTGCAGGACGTGTTTAAATAGGAAAGATTTATTAGTTATAGAAAGTTTGAAGATCATAACCGAATTATATCTGTAATCTTGTTTGATTTTGAAGTTCTGATCTTGTACGGCTGAGACCTGTCGCCCTTTAAAAGGGTCATGGCCGATTGTAAAATCATCATCCAATCAATCAATACCAATCGTATCTACTTTTTATCATATCTTTCTTATAGTCCCGTTCTCTTCCAACCTCTTTTTGCTTCCTGCTCGGCTGGGTTCAAGATCAAGCCCGTGCAAACCACCACCATGTTGTGCCACGACTAGCTCCGCTTAGGTGCTGCACGCTGGTGCCAGGATCCGGAGCATCCAATTGCTACCGCGATCATCGTGTTGTGCGCAGCACGTTTTTGTGCGCAACACAAATTGGCAACTCCACTGGAGAATCGATCTATTCTCCGGGCATGGCAAAGGATGGTTCTACAGTCGATTCTAAGAACATTATTATTCCTACACTAAAAGATCTACTCGAGGAGTATCGTCAAGAGTACGAGGAGCGCAAATTGGAATTCGACAAACTGATGTTGTCGTGCTTCCAGAAGACAAGGCAAGGTGTTGTCAAGAAGGAGGGCGAATTGCCATCTATTTACATCAAGCCCGAGGTAACCCCCATTGTAAGTAATGCACCTTTTTCTGAAGAGCATATTGCCTGATGATTGATCAGCAAGTAGGTGCTACTGTGGATAGGTTGCTATCTGGTCGTCTTAAGGCTATAGGTCTTGAAGCGCAAAGTGAAAAGGATCTGAAACGACCTGTTTTGCCTCATGCTTACAATGTTAACAATAGTAGCGACGTTCAGCACAGCTCCTTGCCTGTTAACACATCAGTAGCAAATATACCATCTCGAGTCATCCCGCAGGGTGTGCCGATGCAACACATACACAACCGAACTAATGTGCTAAGTTCGGTTGGTTACAGTGCATCATCGCATGTTGTGCCAAATATTATTGGACCCGAATCTACAACCCATGTGCCTTCACCTTATACAGATGCTAGCATAGTCAATTCGGGTGCACATAATGTTGGCGATTACACTGGTATGGGAGATAATTCAACAAATTTGCAAACACCTTTATACCGCACCATAGCATATAGTACACCTCCCATACCTCCTCAAGGTTCGGGTGTTGCATATGGGCCATTGTCGGACAATCATTTTAATGGTCCTCTACAACACGTATCACACACACAGCCGAACCAAGCTCCGCAGTATGCTTATGACACTCTACAACCTAATGTTTTTAGGCCACCACAACCGATCAATGAGACACCTAATCGGTCTACGGCCGAGACACATGTTGGGCCCGAGAACATTAGAGAACAAGTAGCCAGTATGTTTAGAGAGACATTCGGGGTAGAGCCTAAAGGAAGATCACGTTCATATCAAAAGCCATACCCTGATATTTATGATATTGTGCAATATCCCAAGGGGTTTAGAGTTCCTGAGTTTGTTAAGTTTACTGGGGATGACAATAAGTCCACATTATAACATATAGGTCAATTTATTGTGCAATGTGGTGAAGCTAGTGCTATTGATGCTCTCAAGTTAAGGTTATTTCCTTTATCTTTGTGTGGCACTGCATTCAATTGGTATATGTCACTTGTACCTAACTCCATTCATACATGGTCCCAGTTAGAACAAAAGTTCCATGAATATTTTTATACTGGTGATACTAAGTTAAGATTGTCACATTTAACATCGGTTAAATAAAGGTACAATGAGCATGTTGCTGATTACATTAGGAGGTTTAGAGAGATAAGAAACCAATGTTTTAAGCTAATAATTTCTGATAAAGACCTAGCTGATTTAGCCTATTCGGGTTTACTTTCTCACTTGAAAGAGAAGCTGGAAAATCATGATTTCTTAGATGTTAGCCAAGTGTTACAGAAAGCTCTGGCACAAGAAAGTCGAGCTAAAGAATCTAGGAACTTTCAGATGTCAAGTGACAAAGTGAAAGTAGATTGTCCTAATGTTCACATGCTTGAGTATGAATCTGAGAATTCGGATGATGATGATATCGATGTTTGTGTGGCCGAATGGGCTTGGTCTTCAAAGTCTAAACCATTTGTTTGCTCGGCCTTAAAGCCGGTTCCACAAAAGAATCGGCAAGAGGAAATTAAGTATACCTTTGATATTGCTAAATGCGATAGAATCTTTAATTATCTGCTGCAAGAAAAACGGATCAAATTGTCTGACAATCATGTTATACCGACACCCGAAGAATTGAAAAGACGTGCATATTGTAAATAACACAATTCCTATTCTCATGCCACTAATGATTCCAATGTTTTTCGTCGACAGGTTCAATCGGCCATTAATGAAGGACAATTGAAGTTTGCTGAAAGTCCAAAAATACAGCTAGATCACAATCCTTTCCCTATCAATGTAATTGATTTTGAGAACAAGAAAGTACTTATTCGGCCATCTCCTGCCGGATCTACAAAAGGCAAAAATGTGGTGGTAGACATGGGGGGCATAAGGACATCAAAATCTAAGGCTATGCAGGTTGTTAAGCCAAAGATGATCAAACCAAAAAGCCCAGAGGTTGATCATTGGAAGATTAACGAAGGTAAAAGCAAGACCATCAAGAGGGTTGAAAAGTTGAAGCCCACGTTTGCCCAGCTTCTGGCTAAGTATGAGGATGACAAGGTTGGTCATAAGGTAGCTAATCGGCCAAATAACTTCAAGCGGCCAAGATCACCCGCAAAGCAAAAGTTTGGTGGTCAGGATCATCGTTGAGAGGACTTCCATGCAGCGGCACCATGTCCTCCTTTTGGGCCACCAATGCCCATCCCATGGGGTCCTCCTCCCGTTGGTTTTCCTCCTTGTCCACTGTGGGGTTGGTATGGCCCATGGATGCCACCTCCAATGTCTTTTGGACCATTTTATCCAGGGTGGATAGCACCAAGAAGGTCTGTTTTTGATAGGTTATCATGTCCTGGTAATGACCACTTTGATCGAAGAAATCGGTCTTACGATAGGAGAGACCATAAGGTGATGAAGAAGGTGTATCGTGTCAAGAATAATGGCAATGTGGGTGAAAGGCCAGAATTGGATGCAAAGGAAAAAGAGCCAAATATCAAGCAGGAAGAGAGACAAAAACAATCGGCTATTATTGTCTCAGGTGTGAGCAATAAGAGGTACACGGCGACAGCAGCAGCACATGGTTCGGATGTGAGCAATAGCGCATCTACAGTAGCCGCGAACAGTGCCATAACTACAGTACCCACGGACATTAGTTCAGTTACAGCAACAGCTACAGTAATAGCCGAACCAACCACATCGCGTGCCAGTTTTGGAGCATCAAAAACAGTGGAGAAAGGTAAGGGAAAAATGTCTTTGTTGCCCGGGACAAAACCACAGCCTCGTTGGTGCCCTATTGGTCTATCTCATTCCCAAAAGAGGAGGTTGCAGCGGCTGCGCATGTAAGAACTTAGAGAGGCCGAGGCAGAGAAGATGAGAGATACAATATTTAATGAAATAAAACCTATGGTGCCTGTCCGGAAAGAGTGGAGGGTGAAGTCAGTTGAAGCACCAGTGCAGGCATATGTTGATGATGAGGACGATTTGTTGGATTATGAAGGGTCTCCAATGATTAAAGATGACACTCCACCTCATCAAAGTATGGATATCAATATGGTGTTTACATTACCCTCAGAGTTTTGGATTGCTAATGAGAATGTTGCACAGTTATGTCTTGGCCCTAAAGAAGCCATTTTTGAGAAGCCCAAGGAATCGAGTCAACATTTGAAACCATTATATGTTAGGGGACATATCAATGGTAGGCCGATTTCTAGGATGTTAGTTGATGGTGGGGCTGCTGTGAACTTGATGCCATACTCAGTCTTCAAGAAACTGTGGTGAGAGGACAGCGAGCTTATAAAAACTAACTTGATGCTTAATGGATTCACGGGTGAATCTACGGAGGCCAAGGGTGTCATATCCATGGAGCTCACTGTTGGAAGCAAGACTCTACCTACGGCTTTCTTTGTCATCGACGTCCAAGGTAATTATAGCATCTTATTGGGGTCGTGACTGGATACATGCAAACCGCTACATACCTTCTACACTACATCAAACTTTAATACAGTGGATAGATGATGATGTAGAAGTGGTTCAAGCAGACACATCGGCTTATGTTGCTCTGGCCGATGCCTCAGCTGATTTGCAGCATGGTAATGTTCAATGCTTGACGGATCTAGACCTTTCTAGTTATGATTATCTTAGTGTTACTAAAGATGGTTTTGTACCCGTGTTTGTACAGCCGACCTCTGCAACTCGGCTTAGCAATATGATGTTATAAATGAATAAAGAAAGTAGTTTACAATAGTTGCAGCAGCGTACAGAACAATATCGGTCAAATAAGAACGATATTTGTGAGGCTATTGATGATTTTGATGAAGTAGAAAAGTTAGGACAAGGTTTCTCGTCGGTTGACCCACTAGAGGAGGTTGATATAGGCAATGGGACTGCTCCTAGGCCGACATTTATAAACAAAAATATGCCTACTTAATACAAAAGCAAAGTGGTAGAGTTACTTAAAGAGTATGTTGATTGCTTTGCTTGGGAATATCATGAGATGCCAGGACTCAGCCGAGAGCTAGTTGAGCATCGGTTGCCCATTAAGTCTGGCTTTAGGCCTTATAAGCAGCCACCTAGAAGATTCAATCCTGATATATATGATCGGATCAAAGAAGAGGTAGACCGATTGTTGAAGGTTGGTTTTATTAGATCATGTAGGCATGCTGAGTGGATTTCTAACATTGTTCCGGTTGAGAAGAAAATTACTGGTAAGTTGAGAGTATGCATTGATTTTAGATATTTGAATAAAGCCACTCCTAAAGATGAATATCCTATGCCTATAGCCGACATGTTAATTAATGATGCTTCAGGTCATAAAATAATTAGTTCCTTAGATGGTCATGCTGGCTATAATTAGATTTTTATGGCCAAAGAAGATATGTCTAAAACGGCCTTTCGATGTCCTGGTCTTGTTGGTTTGTTTGAGTGGGTTGTTATGACTTTTGGTTTGAAGAACGCTGGTGCTACTTATCAAAGGGCCATGAATTTAATTTTTCATATCTGCTTGGTGTTATCCTAGAGGTATACATTGATGATGTGGTTGTTAAATCGGATAACGTAGATCACCACTTAGCCGATTTAGGTCTAGCCTTTGAACGAATGCGTCGGTATGGCTTGAAGATGAACCCACTCAAATGTGTTTTTGGTGTGTCGGCTGGTAAGTTCTTAGGGTTTATAATACATGAGAGAGGCATAGAAGTGGATCCTACCAAAATAAAAGCTATTGAGAAAGTAAAGGCACCACAGTGTAAAAGGGACATGCAAAAGTTCCTTGGAAAAGTGAATTATTTGAGGAGGTTCATATCTAATCTGTCTGGTAAAGTTAGTGCATTCACTCCTATACTTCGGTTAAAGAAAGAGACCGGGTTTACTTGGGGGGCAGATCAGCAACAAGCATTTGAAGATATTAAAAGGTATTTGTCTACACCTCTTGTGTTGAGGGCGCCCAAAGCTGGGACACCATTTCAGCTATATATTGCTGTAGAAGAAAATGTCATTGGTGCTGTTTTGACACAAGTAATAGATGGCAAGGAATATGTTATCACTTACTTGAGTAGACGCCTACATGGAGCTGAGACAAGGTATGCATTTATTGAAAAATTATGTTTATCCTTGTATTATGCCTGTACCAAGTTGAGGCATTACTTGCTATCTAGCACTTGTGTTATTGCATGTCAAACCGATGTTATTAAGTATATGTTGCAACCGCCAATTTTAAGTGGTAGAATTGGGAAATGGGCTTATGCATTGATAGAGTATGATTTGACTTATGAATCTTTGAAATCTATGAAAGGTCAGATTGTAGCTAATTTCATTGTTGATCATAGGGTTGATAATGATGTAGAACTGGCTGATTATGTGTCTGTACGTCCATGAAAGTTATACTTTGATGGCTTGGCTTGTAGAGAAGGACAAGGTGTTGGTATTATTTTAGTTTCACCTAGAGATATTGTTTTTGAAACATCGGTTTGCTTAGAATATTTTTGTACCAATAATCAGGCCGAGTATGAAGCTCTCCTGTTAGGATTACAAATTTTAGAGTCCATGGATGTAAGAATGTAGAGGCATTTGGTGATTCATTGTTAGTCGTGCAACAGGTGTCTAAGGTTTATCAGTGCTTTGATGGATCACTAAACAGCTATTTAGAAAAATGTTTAGAGGTTATAGCAACTCTCAATGATTTCACGATTAGTCATATATCTAGAGAAGAGAATGTTAGAGCAAATAATTTGGCACAACAAGCATCTGGTTATCAAGTTAAAAGAGGGAAATTGTTCATGATAGAAAAACCAATGCTAGAAGGTGCTACAATTTGCATGGCCGAACAACATGATAATGGTTCGGATACTTTGGAAATGTCAAGTGTTGCCGAACCTAATGACTGGAGAAGTCCTTTAATTAGTTATCTAGAAAACCCTAGTCAATCTGTTGATAGAAAGCTTTGGCGACAAGCATTAAAATACACATGGATTGATGGAGAGTTGTATCGCCGAACTATAGATGGGTTACTTCTAAAATGTTTAGGTTCGGATCAATCCAAAGTTGCTATAGGTGAGGTACATGAAGGCATATGTGGTACGCATCAGTCGGCGCATAAAATAAAATGGTTATTAAGGAGAGTTGGTTTCTATTGGCCGACTATGTTAGAAGATTGTTTTAGATATTATAAAGGGTGTGAATCATGTCAAAAATTTGGTGATGTGTAATTGGCACTGCTGCTATGTTGCATCCTATAATTAAACCATGGCCGTTTCGTGGATGGGGTTTAGATTTCATCGGCCAAATATACCATGCATCTTCTAAAGGTCATCGCTTTGTTTTGGTAGCCACTGATTATTTTACGAAGTGGATAGAAGTTGTTTCTCTTAAAAACATGACACATAAGGAGGTCATTAGTTTTATTTTAGAACATATTATTTATAGATTCGGCATACCACAGACTTTGACTACTGATCAAGGTTCATCTTTTATGTCTTATCAAGTACAAGAATTCACTTAGAATTAAACTCCTTAATTCCTCGCCTTATTATACTCAGGCCAATGGTCAGGCCGAGTCAAGTAATAAAACTTTAATTAGGCTCATTAAGAAAAAGATAGAGGAAAACCCTAAGAGATGGCATGAGGTGCTATCTGAGGCATTATGGGCTCACCGTATATCTAGACATAGTGCTACAAAGGTAACATCGTTTGAATTAGTGTATGGGCAAGAAGTTGTTTTACCCGTTGAGGTGTATTTGAATGCTTCTAGAATGGCCAGGCAAAATGATTTGTCGGCCGAAGATTATCATGACTTGATGATGGACAAGATAGATGAGGTTGCAGATGAGAGATTAAGAGCTTTGAGGGAGATTGAGAAGAATAAAATAAGAGTAGCCAAGGCTTACAATAAGAAAGTGAAGGAAAAATCGTTTCAAATAGGAGACTTAGTTTGGAAGACGATTTTACCTGTTGGATACAAAGATAATAAGTTTGGGAAGTGGTCTCCAAATTGGGAAGGTCCTTATAAAGTTATAGAGATTGTTCCTGGAAATTCCTATATAGTGTAAAATCTACAGGGAGATAGGCTGCTTAAGGCTCTTAATGGCAATTATTTGAAAAGATATTATCCGAGTGTTTGGCCGGATGCTTAAGAAGCACACATGGCCGATGAGTTGTTTATCATCGCCTGAGAAACTTACACATGGCCGGTGATTAATCATCGTCCTAAGAGCATTGAAGATATTTTTGTGGCAAACGTGTTTGTTTACCAAAAAACAGGGGGGCATGTGTTGATGACAAGATTTGGCATCTATAAAAGGGCTTTAAACACCTCTTGAGAGGTTCTGGTTTCAAAGCGGTAGTTAACCAGCGGAAGACCACGCGTTCCTTGGCGGTAGTACCGTATGCCGTTCGGATCGCATTTGAGTTTTGTTGAAATTGTGGTTTTTAGCAAGTGACAGCTAAATCAGTAGTACCGGAATGTTAAGTGCAGAACTACCGCTGAGAGGTACTACCGCGAGTATGCAGCGGTATTACCGCAAGTCATTTATCTGAATGGATTCTTTGTGACATCCGATTGAAATCGGACGGTCCAGATCGTTGTGAACGTTCGGACCGCCGAATGTGAAAAGACTTGTGAGACGTCCGATTGAAATCAGACGGTCCAAAAACAGATGAACGTTTGGACCTCCGAACAGTGTCCAGATCTAACGGCTAAAACACGTGGTCCAATCGGCCATTTCAATCTGGGCTGTCCACGTGCCAGGGCGTGTCTCTAAGGCTTTTTGAGCGTTTTTGTGAAACGGTAATTCCGCAGTATGGAGCGGTACTACCGCACCAAGGTAGTTCCGAGTTTTTTGTGGCGGTACTTAAAATCCAAAGAAGGTGTTTTGGAGCTTTGGTTTACATGAAGAGTGGTATGACCGCAATTTGAATGGTGGTACTTCCGCATGGCGGTAATACCGTGTACTGTTCAGGATCTCCTCAAAAGGACTATGTGGCTTCATCAAGACCGTTCAAAATCTTATGTGAAGACTTCATCGGGACCTCCCACGAGGACTTGCTCAAGGCAACCAACTGGTTCTAAAACAGTATGACCAGCTCATGGTGCACGGTACTACCACGTCGCGGTCATTCCGATTCGTAGTTGGCAGAACTAGCGTGCTTCGATCAAGACCTTCCAAGCAGATTTTCCGCGAAGACCTCCTTGGGACCTTTTCGCGAGGATCTTTTTCAAGACTTTCCATGAAGATTTCCTGCCAGAGCGTGCAGGACGTGTTTAAATAGGAAAGATTTATTAGTTATAGAAAGTTTGAAGATCATAACCGAATCATATATGTAATCTTGTTTGATTTCGAAGTTCTGATCTTGTACGGCTGAGACCTGCCGCCCTTTAAAAGGGTCATGGCCGATTGTAAAATCATCATCCAATCAATCAATACCAATCGCATCTACTTTTTATCATAGCTTTCTTATAGTCCCGTTCTCTTCCAACCTCTTTTTGCTTCCTGCTCAGCTGGGTTTCAAGATCAAGCTCATGCAAACCACCACCATGCTGTGCCATGACTAGCTCCGCCTAGGCGTTGCACGCTGGTGCCAAGATCCGGAGCATCCAATTGTTGCCGCGATCATCGTGTTGTGCGCAACACGTTTTTGTACGCAACAGGTGCCTCTTGCTCAGAGGAACTTGTCCTCCTCAGAGTCCTCAGCAGACCCCAAGTCCATCTCGAGGACATCCTGAGGATCTAGTGCACCGACTTGCTGCAAAAGGTCAAAAAATAAGAATCAACAAGTAGTCGATACTACGAATACTACTCCCTAAAGATGAAACCAATACAAATATTGGTTACCTTTAGACGTCTTGTCCTCTCCTCTTCGGACACGATCGCTAGGATCTGAGGAGCCCCCTCTATGGTCGTAGGGACCTTCTCGCAGATGAGTTTGACCCGAGCGTCAACCTCTCTCTGGCAGGTCTACGAGCAAAAGAGTATGTTTAATAGATGTGCTCGAATCATAAATTGAAAAGAGTATATCAATTATAATCTTACCTTCCTCGTTGTGCCAGACATCGCCCAACCCAAGCCAAGGAGAACAATGCATTCTGACCAAACCAATGTCCGACGAAGTGTGAGCCTAGCACAAAAGAGGCGGGCAGGGACTATGCTTCATCGGGCTCAAGAGGCCCTCGCCCACAAGCTAGGCACGCTGCCGAAAGAGTCCAGCCACGACAAAGCAACCTTGGAGGACTACAAGCGCCTGTTCGATGGGCCTTTGTCCTAGGAGGCCATAGCGGCATTGACAAATCTCTTCAAGTTAGACTACAACCTCACGGCATAAGTTGATGATGCACAAATAAACCATGGAGGATATGGCATGCTTGACGCGCGTGGACAGGACGAAGCGAACCTAAGGAAGGGATACGCATCACCACCGGTAGGGACCAACCAAAGCACCCCGCTAGCAGTCGTGGCCACATAGGTGAGCTAAACCAAACATGACGAGGACAACGACCATCATCTACATGATCATCAGCCCGAAGTCTGCCCCGCTTTTTCCCAACTGTCATATGTGTATCTTTTGATCTAAGACCTTTGTCAACCTACTCAAAAACAACTTGTCAAATTGGTGTTCGCACCTGTGTCTATGGGCATGGGCCGTCCGGGCAATTTTAACCCCCCAACCCCAACTGCGATTTGCAAAGTCGACTTCGCACTCAATTCCTCCCCACGATCGATTTGGGCTGGCAGCACCGCACCCCCCCCCCCCCAAGTGGCTAAGGCATTCCCCCACTTCTCATCCTCTGCCTAGCCTACTTCGACAGAAGGGAGTGCTCCTAGTCACCCCCAATTGGCCAATTTGGAACAATCAACAAGACAATCTAACACTTGGCCTGAAATAGCACAGCGAGCCATCCGATCCATGACCGGCCCGAATCTCAACATTATCTGCTGGAATGTAAGAGGCCTTAACACGTCGGTTAGGCAAAGCAACGGTTCATGAGACGTTGACTTCCACCACTTGCCACCTCGCCTGTCTGCAGGAGACAAAGCTTCAAATAGTGGACCAAGCGTTAGCCGTCTACCTTGGAGGTCATAGACTGCACAAGTTCACGCAGAGACCCGCTGTCGACACCCGAGGTGGCATCCTACTCCTATGGAATGACAACCTAACTCACGCTACAGACCTCCAACCCGCGGAGAATAGTTTGTCCGCGACAATCATAGTCAAGGAATGTGGCACGGTATGCCGCCTGACTATAGTCTATGGCCCATCACGAGACAGAGACAAGCTGGCCTTCATGCAAGAGCTTAAGTCTCTGAGACCGGCAGCGGATAGCAGATGGCTAGTTATTGGTGACTTCAACCTGATCTATAGGGCCAGTGACAAAAACAACAGCAACATTAACCGCGCCCGCATAGGCCAATTCAGGAATACTCTAAACAAATGTGAACTTAGAGAGATCCCCCTCCAGAAAAGAAAGTACACTTGGAGCAATGAATGAGAAAATCCAACGTTAGTCAAGCTAGACAGAGTCTTCTGCAATCAAGCTTGGGACGTTCATTTTGACAATCATGTCATGCAGGCCCTCCCTACGTCCCTTTCAGACCACTGCCCCCTCCTCCTCTCAAATTGCACGGGCCCGAGAAGACCGGCTTGTTTCCGCTTCGAGAATTTCTGGGTAAGGATGCCAGGTTTCATGGAAGTGGTACTAAACGCGTGGTCCACATACAATCTACACTTCCATCGACTGAACCACAAACTAGCCACAAAGGCGAAAAAGCTCTGGGCATGGAGCATAAACCTCTTCTCCTAAGCGAAACTGGAGCTCCACACGGCCCTAGAAGTAATACTGAGGTTGGACATAGCCTAGGAGAATAGGCAACTCTCGACGTCAGAGAGGGAGCTAAGAGCAAGGTTAAATAAAATGGTGATGGGGTTGGTCGTGGTTGAACGCCCAAGGAAAAGGCAGAGCTCCCGCATAAGGAATCTAAAAGAGGGCGATGCCAACACAAAATTCTTCCATTTAAAAGCAAATTCGAGAAGAAGAAAAAACAACATCCAAAGGCTACACACCGGCCAAGGTTGGGCTATTTCGCATGAGGATAAACAAGAAGCATTGAAAAAGCACTTTTTGGAGATGTTATCCCCGCTAAACTCCAGAACCCACGATCTTCAATGGGAGGAGCTGGATTACAGGCCTCAAAACCTAGAGGGTATGGAGGGACCATTTACTGAGCAGGAAGTTGGAAATGCTCTAGCTCTCATGCCAAGCGATAAGGCGCCGGTCCCGATGGTTTCACATTCATTTTCTATAGATCGTGCTGGTCCATTATAAAAGCAGACATCATGGCGGTCTTTCAAAGCTACCACAGCCTCCAAACGGTGAACATGCCTCTCCTCAACACGGCAAGCATCGCTCTAATTCCAAAGAAAGAAGGGGCCAAAGGGGTGACCAATTACAAACCAATCAACCTCATTCATGGGATACAAAAGTGGATCTCTAAGAATTTGGCCCTTCGTCTCCCACCCCACCTGGATAGTTTGGTATCAGTACACCAGAGCGCGTTTTTGAAGAAAATAAGTATCCATGATAACTTCATGTACGTCAAAAACCTAACAACTCACCTCCACAGACCCAAAACTCCGACTCTATTCCTCAAGCTTGATATAGCAAAAGCCTTTGACTCGGTTCGATGGGATTACCTTCTGGAGCTCCTCTAGAGACGTGATTTTTCACTCCAGTGGAGATGATGGATTACAGCCCTATGGCCTTTGGCCTCCTCCAGAATCCTACTCAATGGCATCCCGGGCTGCAGCATCAACCATGGAAGGGGTCTGTGGCAAGGAGATCCGTTCTCCCCCTTCCTTTTCATTTTGGCGATCAACCCACTGCAAAGATTGTTCACAAAGGCAACATACCACGAATATTTAGACTATCGTCGTAGTTGATTTGACACCCTCAGGACCTCGTTTTACGCCGATGATGCAGTAATTTTCATCTCCCCAACAGAGCGAGACATCAAAGCAAAAACCACGATACTTCAAAACTTCGAAAACATCTCGGGGTTACACACAAACTTCCATAAAAGCACGGTGGTCCCAATACGGTGTGGGCATCTAAACATCGACACATTACTCCAAGAGTTTGTGGCCACCCGTGAAAATTCCCCATCAAATATTTTGGTCTGTCACTTACCTACAAAAGGCTTCGGAGGGTGGATTTTCAGCCCCTATTAGACAAAGTTGGGGGAGGCTTGTGGGATGGCAAGGCAAACTACTCACCTCAATTGGTCGCTCCACCCTGGTAAAATCGGTGCTCACCTCGATCCCGACCTACTACCTCACAGCCCTAAGAGTCCAAAAATCAATCCTTCGTACCCTAGACCACATGCGGCGCCGGTTCCTTTGGGCGGGGGCAGAAGCGAGAACAGGAGGAAAATGCAAAGTTGACTGGGACAAGGTGTGTCAACCAACAAAACTCGACAGGATGGGAATCCTCAACCTAACCAAATTCGCAAGGGCCCTCAGACTTCGCTGGTTGTGGCAACAATGGACGGCCGATAGTAAGCCATGGGTCGGCATGAAATTACCTTGCGACGAGGCGAACAAACATCTCTTCGATGCGGCCACCTCGATTACTATCGAAAATGGCCAAAAAGCTAAGTTCTAGACCTCAAAGTGGCTAGGCGAGCCTTCCCTGCAGTAGTCTGCCCTAGAGATTTTCCGCTTCTTAATTCGGAAACAAAGAATAGTCCATGCAGCGCTGCAGAAGAATCGATGGTTACAAGACATCAACCTATCGGCGATCATAACAACCTAGATAATCCAACAATTTTTACGAGTCTGGGAACGGGTAAGTCAAATCACCCTGGACACATCCGCTGCAGATGAGATCACATGGAGGCTAAACTCACTCAGGGAGTACATGGCAAAGTCAGCCTACGATCTGCAATTTATAGGTTCAACAGCCACATACAACAGGATAATCTGGAGAACTTCGGCCCCCCAAAATGTAAGCAATATGCGTGACTTGCCATCCAAAATAGGATCTAGATGTCTAACATATTGCAAGTACAGAGTTGGCCAAATCAGGGCTCGTGCCCACTATGCAGGCAAGCAAATGAAACAGTTTTGCACCTTCAGGCGGAGTGCAGGTATTCCCGACGGGTGTGGAGCCACATAGCAGAATGGCTGGGTTGTGCATCGCTCAAGCCATCACACTGGAGCCTGAGCCTCAACATTGGAGAATGATGGTCAACAATTTGTAACTCGGGCCACCTGCCATCTATAGTGATGGCCACGATGGTTATGCTAACCACTTGGGAGATTTGAAAAGAGCGTAATGCTAGAATATTCAACAGAAGATTTGTCTCCACTTCGGAGTTGTTCGCAAAGATAAGGGAAGAAGGAAAAGCCTAGACAACCACGGGGGTGGGGGTGGGGGTGGGGTGGGGGGATGTCTTGGAGAGCATTATACCATGTAATTAACCATTAGAAACCTTTTGGACCTTGGGTCTCTGTACTCTGTTTCCACTATATTAGATTGAATAGGCAGCTCTCATGCCTGTTTTCTTCAACAACAAAAAAAAAAAAGACTAAATGTTCTATGTTTGTGTACTCTGCATTGTGTTCCGGTTTCGGTTTGGTTGTTCTTCAAAGAGGACTTGTCTGTGTTAAATGTTATTTGTGATCAAAGCTATGAATAAAACTTTAATCTGTTTGTTCAATACGAAATCCTTATGTTAAGTGTAGATGTTCTCTTGCCTTGCTATGCATTTGTTCAGTATGAAACGTATCTCTTGTGCCGTAATTTAATTACCAAACTTGCAGAGAACCATATCAAATGTAACCAGACAGTCTATTTCCAGAAGAAAAGATTATCATATTTCCAGTAAGGGAAATCTTCAGATACTGACAGATGCATGATATGGACTCCTGGTAAAACCCCACATTCAATCCTAGCCTTAATCAACACCAACCTATAGATTATGACATGGTATAAGCACAAGCAGAATGGAAAGTCACACTAATGTTGCAAACTTCTAAATTGAAATTGAACACGGTATATTACATTCATTGCACAATGTTCAACAAAAGCATCCTCTTTGCCCGTTGGAGGACAGTCATTAATTTTCAGATGTCGGAAAAAAGTGCGTACATATTTACCAAAAAAAAGGACATATAATACAACACAAAACAATCAGATCAATCCTGACGGGTACACCTCTCCTAGTATGCAACGGCATCCTTAGATCAGATTCCTTAACATACTGTCGTTAGCAGATAACAAAACCTTCAATCATCATCCTTGAACTCCCTGATTAGCCAACCAAAGCACAAAACCATCAGATATCTTCTTTGTTCAAACTACGTCTACTTTTATTTGGAACATTTCTTAGCCAAAATCTTGACGGTATAATAAATGAACATATAGAATACTACTTCTCTTCTCATGGAGTAGCATAAAAAGGAACATCCCCACACGATAGGTTCCTCTAACATGTGTCAACTCAAACACTATGGGCTAACTGCGAGTTAAGGAACTTCATCATCTCTACATGAAGGACCCCATGTATGATCGAACTTCATCTAATTTTTGACATGTACTCAGAAGTAGTTAGCAAAATTAGTATACTTATCAATCATAAAAGGGAGTTAAATACAAATGCGTATATGCAAAAAGTTTGGAGGAAAGCGCATTACCTGCGATCAAGATAGCGCGGTTGAATTCCAGTGCCTTGGCATGTGGTGCATGTCAACGAGCCAATGCCCTCACAGTTGACGCACTTTGATACTTCAGTCTCACCTCCGCCAATTACTACAGTAACAGTGCCCTTTCCGCTGCAAAACCTGCATACCTCTGGGAAATCAACGATTTATGTTCAATGTTCTCATCTACTAGATGTTATCACAAAGAAAAGAGAAGGATATTCCTCAAAGTTACACATTACTGTATGCGGCATGCCCTGCCCAATCAATCATCTGTTTCCATTGTGACAACCCAATTGGTACCATCTTAGCAGTACAGTCTATCTTGTTGAAGGATATAAGGGGAACTTTTGACTCTTTTTTAGTTTAAGGCTTTCATTAAGATATAGCTATTTCAAATAGGTGAATGTTTGTCATTTGCTATCATACTTGTTAATAATAGCTTTGCTTGCTCGTACCATCAAAAACTTAGTCGAAGAAAATACTGCCTACTTCCCTCATTGGTCATTAAGTCACTGAATAACTGTTTTCCCAATGCCATCAGATTTTAGTATGATCATAAAGAGCTAGCTGGAAACATTGCGTATTCGAGAAAGATAAAAGTCGTAGTAATAAATCATATCTTCGTGTCTAGTTCTGATCTCCTGATTCAGCGAATGTCACAGATAGTCCAGCCGAACCCTAATTAGTCCTACTATTTTGCAAAATTACAGTGGAAGTGTGGAACCAATCAAAATGCCACCAGAACTATAGTTGTTAAGCCTTGTATGAAAATTTCCTGGCAAATTCAACTATAACGCTTCCATATTCCAATCCTTTCCAGCAGCGCAACTCACTTAAAAAATAGGAAACTAGCTCATACACATGTATATCAAGATATACATACGCGCGCCAGAGCCGCTGCAGGGGAAGCACGGCTGTGTGTTGTCCCTCTTTGCCTGCATCCAGAGAAGGAAAAGTTTCAACCTTTTTATCACTTGAAATATGTAAAGGGGACAAATTCAATTGTGGATGACACTTTAAGTTTCAGTCATCCTGCGGCTGCCAACTCCTAAATTTAACTTCACCAAATTCAATTCTTCAACATCTGCTTGTAGAGGGGAAAGGAAGCAACTCGCTACGAACTGAATTAACAAGGACTCACGGCATTGTCGATTTGCGTCTCGTAGAACACAGGGATACCTATCCCGACGGCGATGCTAACGACGCCGACCGATATCGCCACAATCTGAAGCCACCAAGAAACCGTGCGTTAAACTCTGCGGCAAATCAAGAACTAACCTCCAAGAACTGGCCGAGCCCCGCGTGTAGCCTTGGGCGTACCGTGTTCTGGTCGAGGTCGATGGCCTGGATACGAGGGTACCGCGCGCCGGGCCTCCGCCGCCGCGGTAGCGCCGCCATGAAGGTGGGCGAGGAAGGCGTGGAGAAAAGGAAGGAGGAGTAGAGGGCGGTGAGCGGCGAGGAGGAGGTGGCCATGGCTGCGTCACCCGTTTAGATGCTGCTGTTTCCTGCAGCTTTTTATTGGTTTGGGGTTGGGCCGTGGTGTCCGGGTTGGATCCGGAGGACGGCGTATCCTAGCGGAGAGGAGAGGGCATTTTTGGGCCACATGTTTTCTTTGGGATGATGATGAGCACCACCAAAAAAAAAGAGAGAGACGGGAAGATTTGATTTTGATGTTGGATATGCATGCATGCATGCATGCCAAATTCATGTTTTTGTTAAGTCGTCAACAAAACAATATGAAGAATTTGTTGATTGAGTGTCTATACTATTTTTCTTCATTTTTTGAGGTAGGAGCAGTGGCGGAGCGCCGTTGGGAACGAAGAGGGCTCCGGCCTCCTCTTCCTTAACTTTTTTTTGGTTAGTACTTAGTACCTAGACATGAGTCTAGACAGTATTGGGCTATTTAGATCCAAAACACTACAATACTTAACTGCACTCCTCTTCACGATGCATCCATATATCCACTCCTACCTCCTGACCTCTTCTTTCTTCCCAATTGTGACAAATTGACTCCACCATTTTTGGTCGAGCAATGTTGAATGTGCATTTTCTAGTCTGAAGATCATAAAAACAAGGTCATGTATGCAGGATGGAAGAAGACTTTCTTGCCAATAGATTGCTAATACACCTAGAAGGGGAAATCACAGCTGATTATAGTTATGAAGACATAATAGTTGATTTTAATAATCTGAAGAAAAGAAAAGCATAGCTTTAATTAGTGCTAGTTTTCATGGTTAAGTTTACTTGTGTTTTAGTTTTTTTTTTTAAAGGGCATGCCCTGCTTTTATAGAAAGCAACATACATAATTCTTACATTTAAAAGAAAAACAGACTGGGGAAATCAGTTATCAATGAAGAGCTAACAGGAACAAACAAGCATGGACAAAAAACAGAGTACAAGAAGCAGCAAACTATCACTTGTGTTTTAGTTTTCATGGTTAAGTTAACTTGTGTCACTCATTGTTGTCCCGCATTGGACAATTGGCATCCGCTTGTGTTTCTCTCACGCTGCGCCACTGGGCAGGAGTGTCTATACTCTATAGAATGATTTTTAAATAAAAAAACATTTTTAATCTTTTTACATAAATACGGCTGAGCGAGTGAGAGCTACGTGTAAAAAAATAAAGAAGTTTATTTCTGTTAAAAAGATTAAAAATAGTTTATTTAAAAATCCTATGGAATGACACTTCGATATATTGCTGAAAGTATTTGTACTATAGTCATCCCTAATCTCATCGCCAATTCTGCTTTTCTAAATTATTTTATGTTTGCTTTGGCATCATCAAAATATGTGTTCAGATATAATAAAATCATAAAAAGTTTCTACGACAATGCAAATAACTACATTATTGTAAAAGAACTAGCCAATGTCCTACGCAACTGTGCAGTTACTATTGCAATACATATGCTTTTATTTGAAAACAGACTTGCATTTCTTATACAACTCTGATACCTAGTTACTCCATCCGTTTTTTTATTTAAAGTTTTTTAATCTTCACGGTCTCTGAGATGTAACGTTGACAGTTACTTTTTATAACTCTTTATTAAGATATACTAATAAAATTAGGATTAAGTGCATTGTTCGTCCCTCAACTCTTGCCCTAATTTAAAGTTCGTCCTTAAATTATAATATCGGATAAAACATGTCCTCCAAGTATCAAAACCGTGCAAAAACCGTCATTTATTCCTTTTGAGAGTGGTTTCATGCCACGTGTCAGTACCGCAAGTGAGCCACGTGGGTCAAACACCGGTCAAAACCGCTCTAAAACAGACGAATAAGTATCTTTTGCGTGGTATTGAAGTTTGAGGACGCGTTTTACCCGGTATTACAATTCAGTGACGAAAATTAAACTATGGCAAGAGTTGAGAGACGAACAACGTACTTAATCCATAAAATTATAATATTATGAAAGGACAACAAATATAATAATATAGTTTTCATACAATCAATCTAGATAGTTTTAAAAATATTGGCAGTCAATCAAGCTTTAGAAAGTTTGACGACACGGATTCCAGGACGTCAAATAAAAACAACGGAGAGAGTATGATTTAAAATAGAGTTGTATTTCTTGTACAGCTATAACATATATTTATGTGTATGTATGTATGTATGTATATGATTATTTTGTATCGTTATAATCTGGATCCACTAAAATAAACAATGTAGATCTTTCTATTTTTTCCGATTAACGTGGAAATTTCTACCTCTTGAGAGCGAATGTGGTGACTTATTTTTCTATCATTTTAATAACTAGCCGATTGGCCCGCGCAATTGTGTGGTTTGGTGTAGTATATTATAACTTTACGCAATTTCAAAATTTATATGTTGCAATCTAAATTTGCATTTGGGATGTTTGATTTAATATTTAATTAGCAAATTTTATTTTGAGATCTCCCCTTATGTGTGACGGAGAGGATTGAGAGGTGGGTCCATCCAAGAAATTTACACTCTCAACCTTTGAATTAAATGTAGTGCTACCTATTTCTCTTTTTTCCAAATAATATATCTCTAAACCAACTATTGAATCTAAGCCTTTAAAATTTGGCTTCACCAAATTAAGGGTTAGATTTTTTTTCAGATATTTTTCAAATTAATATATATCTCTAAGACAACCGTAGAATCTAAGCCTTTAAACTTATGGTCCACCAATTTACGGTTCATCTAGTTTTTTTTTTCTTTTTTGTGAGAATTTATAGCATATTTCTCCTTTTTCTTAATAAGCAGATGTAAAAGACATGTCATCGACTTTAATATATAATAATAGATATAATAATAGAAGATTAAACTCAAGTAGCCACCAACTTCCACAACTGCATATTACATGTACCAGGGAAAAACCATTTGGGTCACAAGGGGATGAACTACCAATAGTAAGTTGTAATATCGTCTTGGTTTCAATAAATAAAAATCGGGGGTATTCGTCCAAGCCCAGAAAAAAGTTGTAGTGTCAATATGGACATAATCTTATTGAATCGATCATTGTATTTGTATGGTATAGACAACTATGAATTATGTATGCCAAATATTTCTGATGTATTTGTTATATTATTCTTTCCACTTACATATTTTTATTTAGATATATATAGTTATGGCACAAACATCTGTTTGATAAAACAAATATACTCTCTATGTTCCTTTTTAAGTGACGTTTTTAACTTTTCATAGTCTACTAGGTGTGACTTTGACTATTACTTTTTTGTAACTTTGTTTTACTATATACTAATCAAATTATAATACTGTGGAAGTAATTTTAAGTACAAATCTAATGATATAATTTTCATGTAGCTAATCTAAATATTTTTAAATATATCAGTGGCCAAACTTTAGAAATTTTGACGGCACATATCACAGGGTATGTCAATTAAAAAAGACAGGGATTATATTTTTTAAACTTCCATCTTGTTCCTACTCATAAGAGTAAAATATACTATATGACGAAAGTGAAAATTAGGGCATAAATCCCTACATGGTTTAGTTTTAAGTTCAATGTGAGTAGAAAGATGATATATACGTGCATAAGTGCATTGTGTTGAAGTTTGAGGGCTATTTGGTAATTTCTTAATTAGAGAAAAGAAGAAAAGGAAAAGGAAAAGGAAAATGAGAGGGGCCCACCTGTCATTGATAGCGGCGGGGAGGTAAAAGGCTGGAGATCCAGCCCGATTGCGGGTAGCGCTAGGGATTTAGGGTTTTTTCCCCTTCTCTCTCTAGCGGCGGCCGTTGGCAGCGGCGGCTTGGCTGGATCCCCTCCTGCTCGTCTTCAAATGGCAGCTCCTCTCCTCTCCTTGGTTCTTACCCCCAAAAAACCGAGTGAGTCTTACCTTTGGTCCCTTCGCTTTTTTGATTTGGTTTCAATATTGAGTTAGCTTGTGCGCCGCCGGGTTGGTCTTGGCTTCGTTGGCGGTGAGGTTCAGTTCATCTTCAACCTTGCACATCCTGATTTCTCTCGGGCACTATCTCCTGATCTTGTGAGTGTGCGATGAGGGATTTTTGGGTCTTGCTTTGTTGGCTCTAGACTCGGCCAGCTCTTGGTTGATTCTGGTGTGATTACCTCGGATCTGTGATGGTCTCTTGCTCTAAGGGTGCATTCGGCCGGTACATCCTCTGTGGATTCTTGTGCGGCATCTCCTATACCTCGGCTTTGTCTTTTGGTGTGTCCCGAATTGCGAATATTGAAATTGTATTTCTGTCAACCTCGTCTGGTATTCGCGGCACAGCGGGGCAATTGGTTTTCTGAGACAGCGCCATTCGGCGTACCTTGCCCGGTTTGCTACTCGGTGGCTTTAAGTGCCATCCGCATTGTCAGTATCATTGATTTCAATTTTTCGCATTACCGAGCATTGGTGTATTGTGCTAGTTAATTACATTCTTTATTTTAGTCTAGTACTGGGAGACTTCGCAAGTAATGTCTGTGGGATCAGTTACTC
Source organism: Ampelocalamus luodianensis (assembly GCA_036346255.1). Taxonomy (NCBI): domain Eukaryota; kingdom Viridiplantae; phylum Streptophyta; class Magnoliopsida; order Poales; family Poaceae; genus Ampelocalamus; species Ampelocalamus luodianensis. The sequence goes on from CM070622.1 coordinate 15,017,196, forward strand.
AATGAGGATTTGGGATTACCGTGAGAATTGAATACAACATTTAGATTTAAATTGGTTTTGGGCTTATAGATTGCTTGCTGTCTGTTTATTGTGTCATACAAGCTTCTCTGTTCTCTGTGATCTTTGATCAATTCTGTTCAGTGTGTTCCTTTTCGGTTACTGGTGTACATTATTGTCATGATCCATGATCAATTTTGTTCACTGTGCTCCTTTGCGGCTACTGTTTTACATTATTGTTAATTGATTACTTAAGTGCTAGAATCAATTACCTTCGGTCCAGTGAATTCAGATTTGATGATTTGCTTTAAGTGACTAGCAAGATTTTATTTGAGCTCAAGGCCTAATTTATTTCAGAGAATTGTTATATTTAATTTGTGATATTATTTTAATCCAAATGGCGAGGAAGCCAAGATTTTATCTTGAGCAGCCCGACATCTGAGAGCAATAAACAAACAATTAAATATGAGCATTATGCTGATTTTAAATGTCCACATGTTCTATGTTTTGAACATATTATCCTGTTTAAATGACATGGAGAATTTACATGTTTATTTGTTAATTTTTTTCATTTAAATATTCCTGAAAATATGTTTAGATTATGATTAATGCTACTGGAATTAATTCTGAATATTTGCTAAAACTGTCAATTTTATAACACATTGCTATAGTCAATCATAAGTACATGGATCCTGCATGCTTGCATACTCATGACAATTAACTGCTCGTTAGTCTTTAGTTAACACATCACAACTCATATACAAATTACTAGACATCACTTGTGCATCCCTTGCTCCATTGCGCGCCATGGTAAATACCACAACACATTGCGCATGCAATGCGTGCATGTAGCGCGCGCCTATAGCAGCGATCACTCGGAGCTTGGAGGTGCCGGAGGGAAGCCAGGAGCTGCACCACCATGACCTGTAAACCCTTGCCCTTCCTCGCCAAAGCTGCCGGCGCCTTGATCCACGTCCGCCGCTCCTTGCTGCCACGCCGGGTCCCATGCCGGGACATGCCACGCCGGCATCATCGGCGCCGGCTGCCCCATCGGCGGATAGTAGTACGGCAGCCCGGCCGCGGGTCCCCCGCCGGCCGTGCCAGCGGCGCCCCCTCCCACCGCGAACCCGAGGGCGCTTCCGGGCTCCTCCTTGGCCTCCTCCCGCGGCACGATGTCCACGAGGAAGTCAAACACGTCGGTGCGCGCGATGGCGGCGGCGACGTCATTGCGCTGCAGGGTGCGGCGCTTGTTCTCCTCGGCGTGCAGCCATGAGCGGATGGTGAGCTCGAGGATGAATAGCTCAGAGGCCTTGGCGAAGAGCACCGGCGCCTCCGCGGAGATCATGCGCACGTCCTCGTCGGCCTTCATGATCTTCTTGATCCTCGCCAGCGGCAGCTGGTGGTTCTTGAAGTCCGACGCCGACACGCGCTCCGCCTCCTGCCGCTGGTACGCCCAGAACGCCTGCAGCTGAGCCTGCGGCTGCTGGAGCAGGTGGTGGTGCGGCACCGGCGGCGGGCCGCCCCCACCAGGAACGCCCGGCACCGGGGTTCCGGCCCCGGTGGCCGGGGGCTGCGCGGTGTAGGGCAGCTGCTGGTTGTCCATTGGTTGCTAGCTTGCGATCGATCGATGCTTCCTGGCTAGGACGTCGTAGCTGCATGGAGAAAATGAAGATGAATGACAGGCACATGTTCCACGTATGTAGCAATGGCTACTAGCTAGTTCAAGTTACATGCAAAGTGTAGACGCTTTGTAAAGAGCAACAGATCATCGATGAATTGAAGACGAGATGTAAAATTATGGTGAGAGGAGAGTAGAGACGAAATAATATGTATTAGCCATTAGGAGATGCATATATGGCCGTAATCTAAAGTTTGGTAGCTTAGCATGTGCAGCGGATCAAGAGATGAGGATCCGAGACTAGCTATAGGTGGCGAAATGCAGCTATTGGGGCCTACTTATCTTTTTGTTAATTATTATATCATGCATGCAGATTGTGCATGAGACTAATTCAACTCTCACCAAGGAACACTTGAACTAGCTGCATCTTATATTGACAATAGGATCGACATATTAATTTCTGTACATTTTGCTCGACATGCATGTGCGTATGTACTTCCTTTCGACATTCTTCCTTTTTTGGGGGGTCTTTGAGATCCATGAGCATTATCTTAAACTCCTTCAGTTCTAGTACAAAGTTAGAAAATAAAAAAGGGTTGATCGGATTTATTTCAAAACAGATGACATGTGATATACGGTATTCGGATATAATGATAACTGATTGAACTTTGTAATTTTTTTTTTCATAAAAAACTGCAGGTAGAACATGAAGCCTCGAGAGCAGCGTTGGATGAGAAATATAGGGGAAAACTACACGGATGATCTACTTACCAAAAGAAAGCCAAGATACTATTGCTATTTGCAACAAGGAGAAAAATCTCTGCTTCTCTTTTTGTTCAAGAAGGAAGGGAAATAAGCAGAAGACAGATAGAGAGAGAAGAAGAATTGCACACACTTCAGCGCTACACGTCTGCATGCGTAAGATGGTAAAGAAAACCGCTAGAAAATTAAGCTGGAACAAAGCGAACGACCGATCCACATAACAAAACGCTCGAGGTGATGCACATGCATATATATCTACATCTCATGAGGGAAATGAAGCCTTTACCAGATGTCAGATCAGACTAACCTCGCGCGTGAACTTGAGGACGTTTTACTGCTTCTGATATCGAGAGGCCTTGGAGGAGTAAAGGCAAACAGCTCCAAAAGTATCAGATGCTTCAGCACGCATGGCGATCAGGGGAAGCGGCAGGACACACTCCTCACCCTCGCAGCCATTGCCAAAAGTCTGAATAAAATGGCCAGCTCCCTCTCATCTCATGGGTTCTTGGTCCAATGAAGCTGAAACAAATCCTGTAGTAGACGGGGACCATCGATATCCGAAGCATGCGCGTCATTTTCGGCTGCTTGGAAGCTAGCAGAAAATAATTTTGAGTATTTACATATAGTTTAGACTCCTGCAGAGTGTCAACTGTAAATGAAACTGCCTTTTGAAATCAGTACCTTACCTTTCTCTGAAATCTGAATGTTTAATAAAAACAGTTCATAGTCTTGTATTACTATGTTATAGGAGTACGAGCTAAACAGCAACAGCAATGCTATATGATTTGGACTTTGTACATCCCAATATGTAACGGGGACTGAACCTGTATGAGTAATAGTCATCACCATTATTAAATTTTTTAGCTAATTAAGCATTAGAGTTAACACTGAATTAGCAGAAGCAGTGCAATATAGTCTATCTAGCTAGTTGGTCAAGGGGCAAGCTAGGCTTTGTCCACTCTGCTGTGAAGACAAAAAGGTATCGAGTTAGTGATTTACCTGAGGATAAGAAAAGATGAAGAGGAGATCCGGGAGAGCGGGCGTTCGTGGCCAGGCTTGGTCTTTTGGGATATGGATATTATCCATTCTGGAAGTTTGGTAGCCTCTCAAAATTCTGCGCTTAGATGGTGTCGGCTCAGCTGGGTCGATCCATCACTGCCGGGAAGAAATCTAAATCTGCCGCGTGGCCCCAGCTGTAGTTTCTAGGCGCGCGCGTGGAGTTCAGGCAACGTGCCGATCGGTGAACAGTGCCCAATGCCCATGAGAAATGTCTAGCATGGTCAAATCGATCAGAACTTCAGATTTAACAAATAACAACACCTTTGATCTAATAGAGTTTCAGAGCCACTGATGGTATGAGGACGACTCTAGTACTTATCATGGAAGCATCGAAAAATCAGTAGTAGATTCTACTTTTCCATCAGATCGATCTTACGGGTATATAAGGAATTTTTTTCTTAGAAATGTTGAATTGGTATGTCACAAGGGAAATTCCACCGCTCCAACTTGCTTTGAAATTTGCGGTTTTCAATTGAAATTTTGAAACACTCGTGTTTCTCTCACTTTATAGCCTCCTACCACTTTTTTTAGACTTAGTTACTTTCCATAAGTTTCTAGTGGCAAAACAGATTATGGTTGATCAGGTTGTGGTCAGCTTCAGATTAGACCAATAGTGATATCAATCATCATCAGGTCTATTTGGACCTAAAAGTCCCAACCCCAAACCCAAGATGACATTTCTGATTTTACTGTTAGCCCAACGATACGATGTCCAGTATGGTCCACTCCAAACAACACTCCAGCCCAATAGATCGGTACTACATTTTCAAGGCCATTAGGAGTTAATGGCCCACCTGCCTGCCATCGCCAATGCCGCCACTCGGCACGGCAACATACCTGGTGCACAACCTATTTTGTCATTTAACAGCCCTAAACTATTCTAAAAATTTGGAAATCAATCATGAACTGCTAAATCAGACATCTGACCTCCTCAACTACCAATATCGTTTACTTTACCCCCTTGGCCAAACTGATGTGGTTTTCCCTCATGTGTCGTCCACATGGATCCTAACTGTCAAAAATATTATGTGTGGATGCCATGTGTCTATCACATCATCCACCATAGCATCTAACAAATCAGCAAATTAAAAAGGGTGGAGGGGTCCACATGTCGGTCCTCCCTGTCGTCTTCTTCCTCTCTCCCTCACCATACCATCTCTCTCTCTCTCTCTCACTCTTATCCTCTCATGCCGCTGGTCACAACCCTTATCCAAGCCTTTGCTCCTGCCTGCTTACTGCCGCTGCCGGCCACGCCCTACTCCTCCCTCTTTCTTCTTTCCCTCACTCTCCTACATCTAATCGTGACCACTACCTCACCACTCCATCCATGGTCGATTTCTCCTCTCCTCAAATTAGAGTGTGCATCAACATCCTCTTGCCCCACCACGTTTGCCACTTCACTATTGTTTATTGCACACGATATTTAGACGAGAAGACCACCATCACTCACGATTAGCCACCTCAATCTTCTTCTCTGATCTAGTTCACCATCGCTGGAAACGCCACTGAGGGTCTTCGCCTAGGAGCATGCGCATGAGCTAGAACATGATGGCATACACCAAGTGGTTGTGGTGGTGGTGCTGGATTGCGCCAGGAAGAACTAGAGCAGTAGGGAGAGCACAACGGTGGCAGCGATGAACCATGACGGTCGAAACAAGGTACTCGTCGACGGTGAGCTCTGACGGTGTCCTCCACTGTCGAGAGTGCTCATGGGATGCGGTGAGGCAAGGAGAAGCTAGTGGTGTGGTTGCTTGGTGTTGAGGAGGTCATGAACGGTCGGAGAGGGGTGGCGACGGCCGACGGATGCGAAGGAGATGAGCTTGTCGGTGATGAATTATGACAACCCCTAGCCCAACTGACGAGCGCACAACCGCGGAGTGACTTGTGTGACCCATCCTGTGGTAGTATCTTGGTCCGAGCCAATGCGAGCGAGACCGACGATGGTGGCCCGCCATGGCGTAGTGGTAGAGCTTTTGTTGCAGCGAGGTGCAAAGGCGATGGTGACGGTAGGGCGGCATGGTGAGGATCAAGAGGTCGAGGTCGTTGTGGTGACGCACTCATGGGTCAGTGAAGAGCCAGAAGGAGGATGCGTCTATGGCGAAGGGGCGGCGGTGAGGTTGTTGGTGGGAGTAGATCGGCCGCGAAGGGGGCAACTACAGTCGTTGGTCGAGGATTGCTTCATCACCTCCTAGGTGGAGTTTAAAACCGGCAATGGTGGCAGTTGTCGTGGCTTGAACGTCGGATCTCGTCGGCAACCTCAGTAAAGAGAGAGGGGGAGAAATAAGAAGATGAGGAAGAAGGTGATTTCTTAGGATACATTTGTCCACGTATGTACCAAGTAGGTGCCACATCAACACATTATTGCCTACATATAAAAACCATCACCGCATTAGCTTAAAACTGGAGTGGAATGGACTCAGGCGGTGTAAAAGTGAACGATATTGATAGTTGAGGGGGTCAGGTGTCTGGTTTAGTAGTTCAGGGTTGATTCCTGAACTTTCAGAAGAGTCTAGGGGTGTCAATTTCCTTTGTGGACATATGCACATACTCCATCTCAGTCATCCAATCCAAAATGGGCACACCAGATGTAGGTGGGCGCTCCAAACTCCCCACTTACGCACTCTTGCGTTTTGCCCCGCTCATTCCACCAAAATTTTGTGAAAACCCCACACGGTCATCTTCCCCAACTCATTCGGTCTCCCTCCCAATCTCCACTCCCAAATCCTCACACCTAGGGCTAGGGAGAGAGAGCCATCGGCAGTGTCCGTCGTCATTGTGCCACTCGTGGCCACCGCCCTTACTCTGCCTGTGGGCTCCGCCCATGGGCCGCTCGTGCTCATCCCGTGGTAGCTGACGCCCCCACTCATCCCATCGCTAGTAGTGGATGACAAGGCTGCGCATCTCATTTTTTTCTTGCAGGGAAGCATGCTTTTGGTTGAAGACATCGAGTGTAATGCCCCAGTTTTTCTGAGTCTTTTTTAGTTTTTCAAAATAAAAAAACCATTTGGTTTATGGTTTGCTAAAAGCTTAACCTGAGATTTTGGAAATAATTTAAGTGACCAAGTCGAACTTCAACCAGTTCAAGTTGGTTTTCAAGTCGCTGGAGTTTTGTGTTTTGTTTTTCTTTCCTCTGTGCGTACCGGTTCTTGCACAAGTTCAACCAGTTGGCTCGCTATGCACCAGAAGATGTGGCAACCGATGAGTCCAAACAAGAATGTTTCTTGGAAGGTCTCAACGACGACTTTTCCGTCTAGCTCATCACTCAAGATTACACAGATTTTCAGCATCTAGTGAGCAAAGCAATCCGTCAAGAGGGCAAGCACCTCGAGATGGAGAACCGTAAGAGAAGGCAGGCAGCTCAGAGGTTCAACTCTAGGGGTTTTCCTAAGCCTAGGACCTCCCAGCCTCCGCCACCTCCTCAAGGGAGAGCCACGACCTCCTCCCCCTCAAAGGCGCCAGTGGCCACAAGACGTCCAAGTACCCCAGGACCTCGTGTGACCTCTCCAGGAGGTCCTTTCCAGAAGTAACCGCCCACGACCTCCTTTGCTGGTGTCATGTGTTACAATTGCAACAAGGTAGGGCACTACACCAACAAGTGCCCAAAGAAGCAGCAAGCTGCAACCCCAACCAGACCAAGTCAAGGAGTTCCAGCTACGAGCAGTGCTCCAGCTGTGAAGCCAGTTGTTCAGTACATAAGAGAACGTGTGAACCATGTCACAGCCGAGGAAGCTCAGACCGCATCGGATATGGTCCTTGGTACGTTCCTTGTCAATTGATCAGTACCAACATCAGTTCTTTTTTATTCTCGAGCTTCGTATTATTTTGTTTCAAATAAGTTTATGGGAAAATATGGGTTATCTATCTATCCCCTAGTTAACCCTATGATAATTCACTCTTCGGGCTCGGAGATGAGGACTAATTCCCTATGCCCAAACCTTACCTTGGTAATATCAAATCCTAAGTATAATTCAATGCTCTATAATAAAGGTTCGCATGTCCACTGAATCAAGTAATTGAGTGTGGGTTTGTGGTTCCAAGTGTGCTAGCCATTCCCATTTGAAATGTCGTCACGATCACCTAAAAACAATGATAAAGAGTGAGTCCAAAACTCAGCAAATACATAATAAAATTATAAACAAAAGTTTATCAACCATAATCAAGGTTATCATCATCATCTATCTATTTAATGCCATTCTCATATTCTAATAAACAAGTCAAATTTCAGATAGATAAATTTGCACAATTTAATAGTTTACTCATATATGCGAATGCACCATCATCCTCATACTCATATGTATCTCATCAGCTGATACAAGTATAGCGGAGTGTTCACCTGTCGATGACACACTCTATCTTTCACTCTCGTGAAGTCCCCACCAAAGTAGGATTTTATCTAGAGCACTCCGGACTAGTCATGTATCTTTCTCACCGACCTTATCAGAATAGTTACCGACCTTACCATAATAGTTACATAACTTTCTCACTGACTTTGCTCGTGTAACTCCTATTATGATGAATGTAAATGATGGAACATCTCTAATTATTCATCAACATAATTCATCTTATTAACTCAATATATCATTCTCATTAACTCAATATCAAAATCTCATTCACCCAATGTCATCAATATTATGTATAAGAATAAGCTTAACGAAAGCATAATAAATAAAATGATGAGTAATATCAATGATAATGACGAACAACCCGTTGTTCACCACTCCACCACGTACTTGCCTCAACCGTGACGAAGGATGACGAGTGGAGGGTTTTGCCCCCTAATTCACATCACCACCTGAGCATTCATAAAACACACTAAAAAATAATCCAAGAGAGGTACAACATTACAAAAGAAATAATTAACACCGCTCCTAATCGCAACCCAACACAAACCCTGATTTCCTCTCTGAACTCTGTTCTGTCCAAAACAGAACAACTAACTTTCAAAAATCATAACTTATGATCTACAACTCCAAAAATCATGATCTTATACTCTCTGGAATCCTTAAGATGTTATCTACTTTTTTTCATGTAGATCAAAATTCCAAAATAATCCATCTTCTATTTTTAATCTACAGGTTTGTGCACGCTGCCAGAACTTGACAAATGAACAGATAGTCAACTTACAAAATTCATAACTCGAAATTTAATCGCCCAATTGGCATGATTAAATATTCTACGGAAAGCTATCGAGATCCTCTACAATTCTCTAGGAGATGAAATTCCCAGATTTCACAAAAAAATACCCAAAATTATAGTGCAATAGAAACAGCAGAATATCGACCTACTAAACGATTTCTACCGATTGCTAAACAAAAAAAAAGGTATTAGAATCATCACTCTTGGAGATCAAGATGATGAACGCAAGATCCCAGCGAGATTCCTCCCTTTTCTTCCTCCTTTCCTTTCTCTTCTCTTCCTCCTTCCCTCTTGCTGATCTTCTTCTTTCTCTACTGTTGCAACCAACATGCTCCCATACAACTCATGCAGCAAGCAAGCCATGTAATTATCTAGTAGCAGCATGCAGCGGCAGCGGCTATGCATCCTTCCAACAGCAAATAGCGGCAGCAGTTAGACAAACACCATAAGGCAGCCGCTAGCGGAGGTCACATCACAGCCAGACACCTCGGCAGCGATGCATGGGCATGCTTGGTCTAATGCGGCTGTGGCGGGGTAGAGGTATGGCGCAACTCATGCTCTCCCTCTTCTTTCTCCTTTGTTGCTCAACTTGGCTTCCTTCCCTCTTCTATCTTTCGTAGTAACACACAACAGCATGCAGCGGTAGTGCAACAACTAGCCCGGCCACCACGCAGTGAGCTTCGGCACAACAGGCCACCTCGGCGGTAGTGGCGCACATAATGGATTGGACTCGTAGCAGTGCATGCGTTGTTGCTATTGTCCTTGGCATGAGGGTGCAAAAGAACAAGAAGTAGACACGATGGCCAGTGACAGATGGGAAAGTGAAGGACGGCGGCTGGAGGCAGGAGGGCAAGGCTCACTCGTCTAGGGTTTCATTCCTCCCCCCTTCCCTCTTGTATGGGCAATTCGGCTCCCCCTTCGCCGAGTCTGAGATGGATTCATTTTGGGCTGTGGGCCGGCGGCCCACACCTCCCCTAAGTCCTCTTCCTCCTCTTAATTTCTTTTTTTAATCCCTTTCTATTTCTTCTTGAACTATTTAATCCAACGGGGTATTACATTCAAGGGGCTGAGAAAATAAAATACAATTTCAGATAACTAAGTGGTACAACCTCGCAAGTTCAAGGATTTACAGTGCAATTTTCTCATTAATAAAGATCGAATCTCAGCATTAGGTGGAGAGAAATGCCCAAAATTTCGAATGCCTTGATATTTTCCAGGAGGAATATATTTTTAGTACTAAAATTCACTCACTAGCCAAGCTAAACCTAAGGTTTAGTTAATGCTCATGTACTCTAGAAGCGAGGAGTTTGCCAAATATTTTTTATAGAGGAGTTAACATAGTGTTTACTTGTAGTAAACGCAATGCTAAGAGTAGAATATCATGTGTTGAATAGTATATCCACCTATGTGAAATTGACTTATTGGTCTATGATCTAAAATCTATGGGATGCCTACGATCTAAGGTCTAATGACACTAGTCAAAACAATCGTTAATATCTCCTTTACACGCTCTTGAAGAGAACTCACCTTAAAGATGAAATACCTCATGAAGAGGCTCATCATTAAGATGAAAACCCTAGCAATTTTATGTGTTCATATTAAAATATTGGGAATGCGAAATGACCAATAATCTTCCATTTGGGAAATGATGAAGATCTGGCAAACACTAAGCTATCATCCATTATGAGGATGATAGAAAAGTTGGCGACAACCACTTTCCATCTATAATTGCTAAAGTTTCTCTTACGAGAACATTGATTCGAAAATAAAGTCCATGGCCAAGCGCTTGAAGCGTTCATATCGGGTCAAATAAAGAAAGCGGTTGAGGTTGAACCATAATTGCTAAATGAAAGTCTTGAAACCAACCAGTTCAGACTTGATTGGTCATTATAAATATAATGAGATGGTGAAAGCTATCATTCAAAGGCCCTTGTAGAGACTGATACTCTCCCAGTATGAATGAAATAATATTCCATTACATAATAACTCTAGCAGATGGTGTGAATAAATAAATAAAATATGCAGTAAATGGATTATGAAAATCCTTGATGAGATACTTGAAGGAATCGAAATTCTAATAAGAAAGGAAAGAAAATCACAACATATGTGTATATACGAAACTCATACCTACTGATCTTTTACCTGAAGAAAGGGCATCTTTCGGAAGAAAGAGCATCTCCTTAAAGGAAAATTAACTTACTAGTCATTTTCTAGATTACACCAATGGTTATACGGTCCTTGGGAGTGGACAAAGACCTATCAGACCCGAAAGAATGTAGAGGAACCTAAAGACAAAAAGTGTGCCACATAAGCACTTGTAAAGTGCATCTCCCACCAGAAGTTAGTTGAGTGGAGGTATCCTCTAGTACCATGAAGGTACGATGTATATTGGTGATAATGGGAATTTGATTAATCCCCTAAATGCCAAAAGTAAGACTTATTTTGTTTTACTCTACAGTGGTACAACCATACTTTATAGATCTGCATAATATGTCTTTGGTTGTAATTTTAACCACTTAGAGATAGTTGAAAAATATTAAGACACACATGGTTTTGATAAGTCATATCTAGAAGGCATATGATGTTGCAATTAATATTACCCCCATATCCTTTGCAAAGACAATTTACTTGTGTTGCACAATCAAATAGTGGTATTTGATGAGTTAACCATGTCACTCCAAAATTATTTTATTCTCACTATTTTCAGATGAATAGTGGGATAAATGTCTAGAAGTCTAAATACTATGGTAATCTAGTCTATTTACTTACAAGAAGATTTCAACGCGTGTCGTCTTCGGGGAGCATATGCTAAACATTGATCGTTATACTCGAGATTATGAAAATCTCATATGTAGTCAAACCTAAAAGGTGTAGACGTGATGATCACTACCTTGAATGTTTTAAAAGATATAAATCTAGTCAATCAACATTGCAAAGATCATGCTAGATCCCTATGATCATTACTAAATCCTGATGATAAGCGATGTACTATTTTTCCCTTAGTGAGTTTTTTTCATTAGGTTTCTGACATGAAGGTTTTTTATGAGGCAATAAGTGCAATGCAATTTGCCTACGCAATGTACACTTTTCTCCATTCCATTTTTTCCACTAGTTTTTGGGAGGAGTTTTTGACGATTCATATGCATGTCACGGTATTTGCCCTAGGGGTGAGTGTTACAAAACCCTTGACCTAAGGGTTTTGGTAGGCAAATTCCGATGTCCTAGTGGGTTTAAGCTATAAATAGGGGTTATTATTGTAAAGAGAGATGATAGTAAATAAAATAGGGATTATTATTGTAAGAGAGATGATAGTAAATAAAGAGCTTCGTCCCTTTCCTCTCACATCTTGTGTTCATGTCGTTGTGATTTTTTTTTGGTGATTGATATATGTCAACGTCCACGTCCACGAGGACTACCGACATTCAACTGCTTGTACCAGCATAAAGGACCTGGGGAACGTACGCGTTCGGTCCATGCGCAGCCCACGCGACGCGGAGTGCCCCGATTGGACGGTCTGCGGCCGGACGTTCGCCGCAGTTACCTCAAGGGGTTCTCGGCTTTCGCACTATCTTCCTTCGTTCCCGAATCAAAACGCCGCGAACAATCCAATAAAAATAGAGGAGATGTGGAACACAGTGGTGCAACATGGTGCGAAATTTCGGAGTTGATTTCTATCAATATAGGAGAAATTTTGAACGAATACATTGGAATTCCTTGCGCTATACTCAGCTCTATGTTTATAATAACACAAGTCTAAAATCATTCGATCAGCTCTATGTTGTACAGTCAATACAAAATCTAATGAACAGTACGATGCACACTGTCGCGACATGATAAACTCGTCCAAATGGTAATGTAACATCACTGCAAAGCCGAAAAGGTTTGTCTGGAATCTGAATCATACTAGCAGTGCAAAGTGCAAGCTAAGTACTAGTAATTAGGACACGCGAACGGCAAAGCTAAGCTGACACTTCCGTTAATTATTCGTCAATCGTCGGCACGCTGCTGGCGCTGCGCCTGGCGCTGCTGAACGGTCCCGTGACGGTCCGGCCGACGAACTTGCCGGCCTTGCTGAGGCCGCTGCCGAACGCGCCGATGCCCGTGCCCACCAGCCCCACGCCCGAGCCGGCCATGCTGATGCCCGAGCCCGCCACGGTGGCGCCCGCCGCGACGCCCGTGCCGGCCACGGAGGTGACCGTGGACGCCATGCCGCTGGCCGCGTCCGCCACGCCGCTGACGGCCGCCGTCTCGTCCTTCATCTTCCGCCGATCCTCCGCCGCCCTCTTCTCCAGCTCCATCGCCTGAAGCGCCTCCGCCTTGGTGAACGGGTGGTACAGCACCTGCGTTTAGGAGAGGCAGCAGCGTCAGAAATTTGCAGCGAAACAACTCGAGTTCTTGTTCCAAAACATGCAGGAACGCAGCAACGTGGCCGAGGAGATTAGTTTACCTTGATGGTGAGCACGCCTCTGTCCTTCTTGTCCTTGACCTTGGTCGTGTCCAGGGACGACAGCAGCTGCAGGTTGACCTCCTGCACGGTCCCCATTTCCAGGTCGCTCAGAGGCAGCTTGGCTATGCCCAGCCTCTTGTCTTGCTTCAGCTTGTCCTCGTCAAACACCTGAAAGCAAAAAAATAAAATAAGAGAGAGATTGTGCGTGATGTGCGATCTCATCTGAAGTTTATTTACCAAGGAAGCGAAGTGAGATGCATGAGTTGGTGTACCTCAAGAATAAGATGCTGTGTCTCCTTGTCCTCGGCGATCAGCTCAAACGTCTCGTTCCATTCCGGGCTCAGGTTGTCGTCGATGACCCTGGTCTTTTCCTTGAACATTGGGCGTACGAACAGGACCACGTAAGGGTCGGATTTGCCGATAAGCTCCTTGTTCTTGAGAGACTCCGCGCGAACCACGGTGACGGTGAGTTTCCCCTGCGGCTTCAGCTCCAGATCACTGCAGAAGAGCGCAATATCATGTCACTCCAACACACCGTTCGAGTGGACTCTGGACACATCAATCAACGAGCTTCCTGTGACAAGTTCAATCCTTATGTAACTCCTCCTGGGCTCTGTAAAATGGATAGATTAAGCGAACCTTATGTCGACGTCAACTCCACCCAGTGGAACAACAATTCTGTGTGGCCATTGGAGCATGTCAACGATCAATGATGCCACCGTGTCCTACAGAAAAATAATAATCAAACACTTCTCATCTGTCGACACAGATATGCAGCTAAAAGGAGATATGAGGCTATTTGATCGTTGGACATATAAATGCAACCAAGAATGGCAGAAAGGAAGGAGATTCATGACATACGTCGATCATGTCTGAAAGTCCAGGCATTGCCGTCAGGCTTCCTCCGACCGCCTTCAGTATGTAGTCGATTCTTGGTTTTGGCTGCAAGTGCAGAAAACCATTTACTTCAGCAACAAATCAATCACAAAGAAACCAGTACTGTTCATGACGGAGCAGTTAAGAGTGCTTATAAGAAGCACACCTCTGCTAGAAGAGCAATAACAACAGCAGAGATGCAAGGTATCTCTTCAGACAATTGGAAGACAACACGGATGATGGTGTACACCTGAAGATTCTTAAACTGTATACAATGTAGAGTAAACATGGAAATCGTTATCCTGTGTAATTTGAAGTGCTTGTGCTACTTGCAAGTAAGTATTAGAAGAATAAAACTTGTATGATCAATTTTCATCTAGTTTAGGCAAACTGGAATTACTAACGTGACTTAGTAAATTCACGACGTTACAAGATTAAAAAATTGCTGTTAGGTTTATCAAGATTTACTTTGTACCTTTAGATAACAATACTATGTTAATCCACATACTTGATGTTACGACAATTTCAGCTAAATAAAATTAAAGCTACACAGTAAATTACTACGGATATATAGTTACTGTCATGTGAAAACTACGGTGTATTTAAGCTAAGTCGCGGCTTGCGGTGCGAGTTGCAAACCTGAATGGGAAGTGAAGCAACTAGAGTTTCAACTGCAAGGATAATATTTGGATCCCCACCCCATCGGAAGTCAATGTCCATTGTAATTTGCCCTTTCTTGAAGCTCTGAATCCGAATTCCTGGACAACAGAACAGCAGACATCAGATCAAGATTTTATCGTTTTAGGAGAAGATTATACTGTATAATTGACAACACTTTCTCCGCAACCTTCAATTTTCGGTGGAACAGTCCCAAGTGAGAGTTTGCTGAACTTTAGTGAGGATATCCCTGGCGGGCGATAATCATCGAGTATAGGCTCCACAGAATCCCTGATGACCATAGTTGCTGCCTGTAACCAAATACTTGCAAATCAGAATAGATGTTAACAGCAAAACGAATAGATGTTAACAGCAAAACGAAGGTGCTGCTATATCTTGAAATGGAATTGACTTCGTTTTAAATCTATGGGGCTCACCCCTAAAGTTTTCTAAAAGAACAAAGGGAAGTTACTTGTATGTACCTCTTCTACAAAGGGCCAAAGCTTGCTCAATTGTCTGTTGAGCCATTTAACCTGAAGAATAAAACCAAAATACCTCAAAACATGGATCAAGGTAAGCATGCAAGCTAGACATCAAGTGAGTATAGCTCTTTGATTAACAATGAAATGCCATGGATATTGTTTTCAGTGTTTTAAATATTGAAAGGTTTGGGAATTTGATACTTTTATAGTATGAACTACAAATTTCTTTTCTTCATGGCATCTTTTTTTAGGAGTGCATTTATTTTAGCATTTCTTATGTTATGATTAATAGGATACATCAAAAGAGTGGCAGTCAAATAACATTTCACCTGTTCATACTCTGGAAATGATATCCACTCAGGGAGATTTTCTCCACATATTTTCTTCACATCTTCGCGGTTGAGAGATCCAAGTGAATTGATATCGGCAGCCTGTTTCAAAATGTATTTGTTCTGCAAGTTATCTCAAACTACTCTTTACATACCAAACGAAAAACTTAGCTTCAATTCGCATCACCATTTGATTAACAGTGTACAAATTCAACTAAATGGGATTCCCAAAATGAATATACTGCATCGCATCACCTTCAAAAACTTAGATGGAGTAAATTTACAAGGCAACGCACACATGCAAAACATTGGCAGAACACAAATGATCAATAAAGAAAACTGAACAATGTTCTTAAGACTGAATCTTTCTGGCGATTCAACACATCACTCCAAATTAAACATATCTTTTTTTAATTCAACTAATCACAAAAAACCAACCGAACCCTTAACATTGCCGTGTAGATCAGAGCGGATGTCACGAAAACCAATAACATAACGCAAACGCATCAAGATCAAAACTTTGCATGACTGCATGGATCAAAATCAAGTCGTACATATGCATGTGAATGATTCATAATATTTTACAGGCGCACTTGCCTTGGCACTGCGTTTGGCGGCGCGGCGAGCCATGGCGCGCGACCAGCCGGCGATGAGGGCGACGCCGACGATCATTCCCATCACAACTCCCGATATGAACCCCATTTCTCCCCTCTATCTTCTCAATCGCAGACAGGGGAAAAAGGATCAAACAACAATGGAGTGCATGTGCAACAGTTCTTGGAGCAAATCGATGCGCCAAATCTCTCTCTAAATTCTTTTTTGCTGCTAACGCTGCATTTGGGGCCGAGTTTTTCGCGTGCAAAATAGTAACAACAACGGGAGAGAGAGGGAGAGGGAGAGGGAGAGGGAGAGGGGCAGAGGTGTAGTAACGTGCGATCGGTGGAGATGGCTGCGATCACGGTGATTTTTGTATGGTTGGATCTGTGCACGCTTTTTACATATCGAACCCTTGGAGCAAATCATGGAGGTATGACGAATGATCAAGGCATCTAGTTACTGAAGCCACCCCGAATTTTAGAGCGGAGGGTTTCAGACTCTTCGAGGGTATAGTAGAGACTCTTCGAGGGTATAGTAGACCGGGAATTGATTATTTACCCCTTTAGTTGACAATCGAGGATATGTTCTCCTTCTTAGTGTAATTGATAATTTGCTTTTTTATAATAGGATTGTCTATTCATAGGCTCTATTTATTTAGGTTTTTTGTCTGATTTAAAAGCAAAAAAAACCTAAGTCTAAACAAAAGGATGGCTTTTTCATTCAACTTACAAAAAGTTTAACCATTTTAAACCTAAAAGCTATAAGTCATAGGAGAAGTGTTTTTTTTTGCTTTTATGGAATGAAGTATCCCTTTGCCACTGAACTTCGTAGAAATTACCCTCAAAATGCCATTCGTATATAAGTGAATACCCTTACAGTTTTTTTGCAGTAATTCCGTTCTTTTTTCCTCCTGTTCGGCTCCCCCCCATGCCTCCCCTCCCCTCCCGTCGCCTCCCACACCCGCCTCCTCCCCTCCCCAACACCGCCGCCTCCCCTCTCCTCCCCCAACCCCGCCACCTCCCCTCCCATCCCCAACACTGCCGCACCCACTGTCCCCACGCCGCCGCATCCCTTCCCCCTCAGTAGGATCCTCCCACAACCGCCTCCCTCGCCCGGCCCCGCCGCCTTCTCCTCGGCTCGGCCGGCCGCCGCCGCCTTCTTTCTCGGCTCTGTCGGACCCGCCGCCTTCTCCTCGGGATCCGCCGCCCCACTGCTCCTCCCAAACTGCCCTCCCCTCCGCTTCCATCCGCCACAGCTCGCCCGCCTCGCCTCGCTCTCGCGCGCCGCCGCCGCCTTCTCCTCGGATCCAGACGGCCTGCCGCTTCTCCCCAACCACCTCCTCCACCCGCCCCCTCCGTTCCCAGTAGTGGGCGTCCGCCACCGCTCCCTCCATCCTGCCGCCGCCCTCAACTCCCTTTTCTTTTTTAGATATTTTGATGTGATTTTGATGAACACAAATGAAATGTTTTCCATGCTTAGTGCTCGATGAACCATTGATTTTCCTAAAATGTTTACAAGATATGGTTAATGAGTTTGATGCTGATGGGAATGGAACCACTGATTTTCCTGAATTATTGAACTTGATGTAATCAATATATGAGAGCATTTGTATCAGTTTGTTACTCATTTGTATGAATTGAATTATGTTTGTGGAATAATCTTGTATCAGTTTGTCACTCATTTGTATGAACTGAATTGTCTATAGTTCTTTTTGAACTTTCTGCTATAAACTTCTGTTGTTGATAATCTGCAAGTGTGACATTGGATATTGTGAGCAGATGAACCTGCATATTGTGTTACTCCAAGCTTTTCCCTTGAATTGTAGAACATTTTTTTTGTTCTTGTGTGCTAGTGTGACATTGGACAAATTTTCTTTCAAATTTGCATGAATGAGCTGAGCAACTGGAGAAGGGCTTCAAGGATTGCCTTCTCAAGAAACAAGATAGACTGGAGCTTCTCCGTTTTTGTTACACATGGGATGGATCTCCAACTTCATGATTTTGAGCTTTGCGGCTGTAGAACTTATCCTTGAAACCGAACTGTGATTGAATTGACATGAAATGCGAGATGTATAGAATGGATAACACCCTTATAACCTTGCCAATTGCCATCCTTTACAATCACAATAGTCATTGGTATTATTGTACTGTGATGTTATGCACAATGCTGCACTGTAACCTATAGAGATTTATAAGACTGATTTGAGGAATCACATGGTATGCTACTATTGTATTATGCAGTGGGGTTTATTTCCAAGATTATGCTTCCTTTGTAATCTGTTTTCAAATACTGAATACATGCATGCATGGTCGAGCGATATCTTACTATGAATAGGTTGTCTTTTATACTCCAGTCTTCTTAGATATACATCTCCGATAGATGTCAAGATTCGCAATTTATTTGGATAGGCCATTGTACACACACGTATGCTCATACGAGCGAAATATATTTTGTTTCATATGTACACTTGTACGTATCGTCATATTTACTAATCCAATGCAAAAAAAAAAAGTTTAAATATATGCTTAAATGGTCATTTAAATTTTAAAGGGCAATTCATACTTTTCATCCTTCACACACAGCTCAATAAGCCAACATCCTATAAAAACCATATTACCAAACAACAAAGCTTAGCTTAAAAGCTAATGGGCTTATAAGCTGATTAAGCCAAAAAGCTGGTTTTAAGCTATAAGCCAGAAAGCCTAAGCCTAAACAAACAGGGCCATAAGGTGACTGAAATTTTCTTACGTATAAGTCACCTTTTTATCCATTGGATCAATATCCAATCATATGATACATGTATCTCTATACAAATCCAATAGTAACAACAAATGACTTAAACTTAAAAAAATCCAGACGACTTAAAAATAGCAAGACTACTTTATAATTGAGATGCTTGAGGATATGCCACTATGAACAATTTTACCCCTCATCTTCTTCCTCCCGCTCCTCATTCACGTCCATGCTCTGCGACCGGGCACCTCCGCGCTGGGCTGCAACACCATGTCCGGTGTTGCGCCGTCGTGCGACCCGTGCTCCGTGTGCACGCCTGTATCGTGCCACGCCGGTAGCACCGTCGTGCGTCCCGCTATGTCCCACACCAAGTTCCTCCACTGGATGCGGTAGTGACGAGGCTCAGAAACGGCGGTTATCGGGGTGACGAGGCTCGGTAAGAGGCTCGAGGACGCTAGATTTGATCTAGAATGGCTAGGAGACGACGGCAGCACAGACACACACAAGATGAGGAAGGAGAAGAGGTCGGTATTCAGTGGAGGGTGTGGAACGTGGGCCAGGAGCAAGGTGGTCGTCAGGCACCGATGAGCTACTCCGGCACCAGCAGGAGCAAAGGGTACACTGACATTATCGGTGAGGTGAGGGAGAAGAGGAGGATTTGGGAGAAAGAAGAAGGGGAGGGATAATATGATCAATTCAATCGTAATAGTGGTATATCCTCAAGCATGTCAACTATAAGAGGGTAAATTATCAATTACATTGGGAAATATGATATATGCTAGATTGCCAACTAAAGCGAATGTATATAATCAATCCCCCTATAGATTGGTGCTTGTGAATTGTGATATAGACTTGTATGGTTGGAAACCAAGCTCTACCATACTTTTCTGGCTATGTGTGGCATACTAAACATTTTACGATGGATGAATCGTATGTCATAAGTGCGACAAAAGTTGCCACGATGGTGTGGCAACAAACCAAGCGCTAACCTTATAATGTTAAACATGACTAGTTGGGTTTTGTAACAAAGTGTGCGAGAGGTGAAAGGGCCGGAAAATTTTTCTATGGCACAGGTGCTACGTAGCATCGGACCTAAATGGATAACACGTGGCGCTGGTACTATATAACACTTGCTATATGTCGTATATCTAGACCCAATGTCACGTAGCACCGGTGCAATAGAAAAATTTTCCGAAAGGGCCGGTGTGATCAATATCCCTGTGCTATTCTCAAGCTTTGTTGTTTCATGACAGGAATATACATGTCTTTCTAATTTAACAATGCGACAAAGACTAACTCGCCCACGTTACCGGTTAATAAGCTACTCCCACAAAAAGTTAAGCAACTCTTTCTCACGTGCTCAAAGAATCCAATCAAAAGCGATATTGCGACACACTAGTACTATTTTAAGCCCAAAAGGCCATAGTTCATGGACAAGAACTTTTGGTTGTATTCACCTTTTTGGCCTTGTTGGAAGAAGGATAGCAGGTACTCAGGAGAGAAGAAATGTCACTCAGATCCCTTGTAATATCGTACGATTTTGCTCCATGCGGTATCCAAAAAGGAAAGAAGGCACATTGTAATGTGACATATGACTATTTTCCAGGAATTCTTTGCACAGTATGCTAGCCTACTTGTAAAGTAGGAGCAGATTTTAGTTTATGCGAATCACTTTGTTCTTTAAACTGTCTTCTGCAGCATTTTCCTTTCGTATTTTTTGATAACTTCCATGCTACATTGGCATGGTAATGGATTGGATTGGAATGAGCGAAACGGATTTGGTTTCAATTTGGGTTGCCTTTTGGTGGATGGAAACATGATGAGGTGTCCAATGGCTTGGTTTGAGTTGGATTTGCACCGAAAACGGGTTAGATTGGTTCCATTTGGGTTAAGAAATTTCGACCTACGGTTTGATCTGGGTGGGTGGGGGAGGGTGAGCTACTGAGCTGCCGGCTGAGTTGGTGAGGGGTTAGGGTTCTATCGTTGCCACTGCGCCATCGCCCCCCTCCTCCTCCCCCGCATCTCTATCGCCAAGAACCCTCCTCATCCAATCTTCGCGTGGCACCGTGCCCCAATTCTTCTACCGCCGTCGACTCCCTCCTCCTCCCGCGACCTCCGTCACCACCGGCCACCGCGTGCCCCCACGCCCAGGTGCACCTCTCTTCTTTGGTGTGTTCTTGATTGATTCTACTACTAGAGAGCAAGAAGGTTAGATGATTGTATCTTTGCTTCGTAACATTTATTTTGCCAATTTGCAGCCGTGGAAGAAACTTGTTCGATAGAGAGGTTAAGTGGGGTGATCGATCGATGTTTGTGAATTTTTGTGCTTTGTGTAGGTTGGTGTCTGATCGTCTGTCTTTCTCTGAAGCATGCTCCTTTTAACTAGTAGCAATGAAGAATTTCAGTGTTTATGCTTTATTTTTCAGTCAGTTTCACTAATCAATAGACAGTACGAACCGGTTTGAGCAAATTGGAGACGTATTTAGATTTGGAATGAGTGAGGAATTAATTATCTGCAAAGAATATTAAGACCTTGAACTGCCCTGGTTACTGGTATGCTTACTAGAAATTCTAGGCTTTTTGTTCCTAAGTGTATCCCTCAGTGTTTAGCAATGATGATGCAGCAATAGCTTATTACCAGAATTGTTGCCAAGATTTCTATGCGTCATTCATAATGGTTGAACTTAAACTCAAAGAGCAACATTACAACTAGGCTTGAACAAATTGAGTCTAAACTTTTGAGCTAGACTACAGAGTCAAAAAAATCCGTGCCATTCTTCAGAATTGTGTCTTTCACGGTTTCGCCTTTTCTTGTATAGATGAGATACTATGGAGATGCCTCCTAAAAATAATACTCCATGAAAATTTGAATCCTTTCTTATAGGCTCACAACATCCTCATGGAATTGTTCTAAAGTAATTCTCTGGCATCAAGTGCTTCTTGTCAGATTTAGTTCTAAGGCACAATTTTGTTGTTAGCCCAAAGATTGATATCATAGCAAGAACCTTCAGTTCTAGGCATAGTCCTGCTGATCTGACTGTTGTGTGGTCTGATGACAAATAAATTTTCTCTTAATCAGGTGAGAAGAGTGCTTCTAGGAATGAGTGTATTGCTGATGTTGGCTTCAAGTGGATGCTTAATCAGGTAAGGAGACATTGTGTTAGTTCAAGTGGTCTTTTGATTGCATAGTATTATTGAGGTAGAAGGATGATTTAATTACCCAAAATATAAATAAAATAACCAGATTACTTGGTTTGTTACTATTTATATTTGCAGGGAGTAAGATGGTGAATTCTTGGTAGGGCAGCGTGGACATTGGTTCCCTTCTCTTCCTAGGTGATGCTACTTATCCTCTTTAACTTTTTATGTCTGGTCTACTCTGATCTAGTGAACATAATACTACTCTGATCTAGTGTACAGTCTATGTTCTTGTGGTTTTGATTCCTGAATTGCAAAATATTATTGTTCACAACAATTGCAATATTCTCGACCAGGTCATGCAGTTTCTATATTGTAGCCTTTTGTTGTTTTATTTTTTCCCTAAACACTGCATTGTAAACTTTACTACAAGTATTTTGAGAACTCTAAGTAACATTGCATGACTAAGCATCGTATTGCAGGTAAATATGTGTACTAAAAGTCCATTGTTGAACCTTTTACTAGAAGTGCTCAATGTCTGTTTTCTTTCATGTTGTTTCTATTACCATATTGCACATTAGTATGATTGATTGTTTCATGATTTTTCTCAAGAACTTATGTGTAGTAGGGACATGTCACTCCAAGATCATTATTTTTTTTACAAGAAACAATAATCTATTGCCTTTATATCAATGTGTATCAATTTATCTCACCCCAAGGAGCTAGTGCCTTTATCAATGTGTATAGATAACCAAATTATTTATGTAATAAAGATAATTTGCTAATATTGGGCGACGAACAGACTCTGCAAACGTATCGAAGGGCTCGGGTACCAAAAACATCCACCTATGATAGCGATCCTGAGATCCCATTCCTACTAACAAATACGCCTCCCTTCACGGGCTTCACTCCAACTCTCACTCACTGACACTCACTATCGGAACAGATTACAATGACACCATCTCCACACTCCAGATCGGGACACTCCCTCGCCCCACTGCTAGTGGGCCACGGGTACCATCTAGGCCCTACTCGACAGTGGCACAGGATTATCCCCTCTCTAATCCACAGTGCACTGATGCAGATACACGCGCATGCGCATCTGAGAGAAATGGTGAAAAGCCAACTCACTTTTCGCCTCAGTCCCCTGCGTTGCTTCGCTTGTCTTTTCCCCCATCTGCTGCTCTAAACCTCCGCCCCCGCGATGCCCTCGCGGCAGCCTCCGCCGCTCGATGCCTCCCCGCCTCCGGCCGCCGCGGCTGCAGCCGTCGTCGCTGACCTTCGATCTCACAGGCGACTCCAGCTCCGCGGCTCTGCCGTGGCGGCCTCGGCGGCGGCGGTGGCGCTGATCTTAGTGGCCTTCGCGCTGCTCGTCTGGCTGCGGCGGAGGAGGAAGCGAGCCGCGGCGGCGGGGCCGGGGCTGGGGGCGAGGACGCAGCCCGCGCCCGAGCTGCGGAGGCTGTCGTACCAGCAGCTGCGGCGCGCGACGGGCAGCTTCGCGGCGGGGAGCAAGCTGGGGCAGGGCGGGTTCGGCCCCGTGTTCCGCGGCGCGCTACCCAGGTCGGGGCAGCCCGTGGCCGTGAAGGTCATGGACGCCGCGGGCTCCCTCCAGGGCGAGCGTGAGTTCCACAACGAGCTCTCCCTCGCCTCCCACCTCCTCGGCTGCGGCCACGGGACCACGCCCTCTATCCTCCTGCCCTTCGCCTACTCTCTCTCCGCGCAGCCACGCCGCCGCCGAATGATGCTGGTGTACGAGCTCATGCCCAACGGGTCGCTGCAGGACGCGCTGCTGGGGAAGAGGTGCCCCGAGCTGGTGTCCGAGTGGCCGCGGCGGCTCGCCGTCGCTCGCGACGTAGCCGCCGCGCTCCATTACCTCCATTCCGCTGTGCATCCGCCGGTGATCCATGGAGACGTCAAGCCGAGCAATGTGTTGCTGGATGGTGAGCTCCGTGCTTGCCTCGCAGATTTCGGCCTCGCACGGATCAAGTCTGAAGAAGAAGATGATGAGTTAGAGAGTGGTGCGATTGAAGGCAATGGGGATGGGAATGTCAATCCTGGTGGTGGATGCGATGATGATGCATCAGTGGCCGGCGAGAGCACGACTGCTATTGTAGTGAATGGGGAAGACAATGCTGCCAAGTCGCCGGAGGATGATGAGGGGTTCACCACGACGTCTCCTGTAGATGTAGCGTCCACTTCCAGGTGTGATAAGACTAGTGTTGGTAGTGGATTTAATAGTCAAAGCTGCAATGGTGGGGTTGCTGCAACATCAGGAGCTGGGAGTGACTGGTGGTGGCGTCAGGATAATGGTGGTGTTGGTGGTGGTGGTGTTAAGGACTATGTGATGGAATGGATTAGATCAGAGATCAAGAAGGAGCGACCGAAGAATGATTGGATTGCGGGAGCATCTACAACCACCCCTGCAACCTCGACACAGAGGAAGAAGCCAAAGCGTAGGGCACGAGAGTGGTGGCGTGAAGAGTACGCCGAGGAGCTCACCAAGAAGCAAAAACGGCGGGCACTTGCTAAGTCAAGGAGCGAGGCTGGTGCGGTGTCTGGCATGCAGTGGTGGGAGAGGGATTGCGATTTAGAGGAGAAGGGGTGTTCAAGGTGGAGGATGATGAAAAGCTGGAGCCGGAGCAGCAGCAATGGCAATGGCAGCATCGATTGGTGGGTTGACGGTGTGAGGAGCAGCAGCAGGGATTGGACTAGTGGGGAATTTGTGCCCAAGAGTGGTGGAGCAGTGAGCAGCACGCCGAGCATGCGTGGCACAGTCTGCTATGTGGCTCCCGAGTACGGTGGCGGTGGGCCTCTATCGGAGAAATGTGACATTTACAGCTTTGGTGTTTTGTTGCTGGTTCTCATCTCTGGACGCCGCCCCCTCCAAATGACAGCCTCACCCATGTCAGAGTTTGAGAAGGCGAGTCTCGTTTCCTGGGCGAGGCATCTTGCCCGTGTTGGCCGCTTGCTTGATCTTGTAGACCCTGCGCTGCGGGATGTTAGCCGTGACCAGGCACTGCTATGCATTACCGTCGCACTCCTGTGTATCCAGAGGTCACCAACCCGCCGCCCATCTAGCGAGGAGGTGCTTGAAATGCTCTCTGGTGAGGGTGAACCACCGCATCTCCCGATAGAGTTCTCGCCATCGCCTCCTGGTGGGTTCCCTTTCAGGTCCCGCAAGAAAGGTCGGTGAGTTTAGTTTGTTGGTTAGATGAAAAAGGTAGTGTTTGTTTTCTATTGTCATGCACGTTTCTTCTTGTACACCACCGCTAATTTATATGTTTAATTGATTGATGTATAAAGATCTTGATGGGAAAAAACAGTGGCAGTTTCAAT
Source organism: Ampelocalamus luodianensis (assembly GCA_036346255.1). Lineage (NCBI taxonomy): Eukaryota > Viridiplantae > Streptophyta > Magnoliopsida > Poales > Poaceae > Ampelocalamus > Ampelocalamus luodianensis. The sequence goes on from CM070622.1 coordinate 15,042,363, forward strand.
TCAAATTTGATAAGAACTGCATCCCCAAAGCGTTTGACACGATCAATTGGGAATGCCTCTTATATGTCTTACAACATATAGGCTTTGACAGCAGATGGTCGGAATGGATATACAACATCCTATCAACCAGCAAAGCACACATCGTAATTAACGGGGCAATAGGCGACCAAATCCTTAAACGTGGTGTGCGTCAGGGAGATCCCCTCTCCCCATATCTCTTCATTCTTGTAGCAGATGTTCTACAAAGATTGATTAAACAGGTTGGGACCTATGGTAGACTTTCACATCCCCTAGACATTCAAGAACATTTGCCAATCCTAGCGGATGACACTCTCATTTTGCCAAAAGGTATTGTTCAGCAAGTAACAGTTTTAAAGGAGTTAATGAACACTTTCGCTCGTTTCTCAGGTCTGAGGATCAATTACAATAAGAGCATGTTAATACCAATTCATATGTCAAATGAAGACGCTAATACGGCAGCCAACATCTTACAATGCCCTATCGGCCATTTGCCATGTAACTATCTTGGCCTCCCTCTCGCCATAAGCAGGATTCCTCATAGTCTGCTGCAACCGATCATTGATAAAGTTGACCGAAAATTGGCTGGATGGATCCCAGGTCTATTATCGTGGGGAGGGAGAGTGACAATGTTAAATGCAATGCTTTCAACCATACCAACTGTGAGGACCCCGGTTTATTCGGCTTGTACTGTTTAACCATCCACTTGGTCCTAACAAAGACAAATCAAATAAACCAAGCCTCGAGATATGTATACTTCCTGCACTGCGTGATACACACCTGTTACAAAATCATGCATCAATTCCATTCATACACATAGAGCGAAGCAAAAGCAACAACTGAAAGACATAGATAATATAAAGAGAGTTATTACAAAAGAGAGGCCGACTGCCAAAAGTCATAAAGATAAGTAAATACACAATGGAAGCAAATGACCATAAGATGGCGATAAACAAGAGCCAATCGGTGTGCCTTTACCCACAAGGCAACCAACCGGACCGCCAAGCTAATCGTCCCAAACAAATGCAACACAAGCCACAAAAGTGAGGCCCTTGGGGCTCACCTTCTTCCTCTGCAACAATTAATAATAAGCAAAGCGGATGAGTACAAAACTTGTTTTTGTACTGCAAGACCGACGTGTGAGATAACAGAACTATAATTAACTACATGCAAGCTTTATTTAAGTGGATGAGGTTCTCGAATCATTTTCAAGATAAAGCAAGTTTTCATTTGCGGAGGATAATAGATTCAAAGCAAGTTTGCAATTAACTTTTATTGTCCAAATAAAAGAGAGACAAATATAACAATAAATAGATGACAACACCAACCTAGAAGTGACTAACCCATAGTCACCACAACAATAGCATGAAGTACCCTTCATACCACCCATGTCAAGTTTAAGTTTTTAAAAGGTTGTAGTCTAGTTCTTATGGAAATAACCAAGCGTGTCCATAACCTAGGACGAGGCTATTCGAATAGTTTTAACCCTGCAGGTGTACCAATGTACCACACGATAGACCGCCTTTCCACCACCCACGGTTAGCACACTTCCTTTAGTATGCGTGCATGGCTAAGTCTAACAAGACGCTTTCCAATGGACGATGCTAATTAAGAGCCGCAACCCACGGGAGAAAGACACATTAGATGCCCTAACCGGTCCGCTAATGCTCCTCCAACACCACAAACACACACACACAGAACACACCCACCCACCAGCTCATAATTAACACCTTCCAAAGTACTTAGTCAAGAGAGGTTCCATATCCCCTCGTGTGGTTAGCACGCAATAATTGCTTGGATCAATGGCACAAGTAACTCGGTCCTTAGGGACTTAGGCACCATTCCAATCACACCCAATGATCACCCAACATACCATTGTGCCCAAGCCAAGATATAATTTTTGTTTTCGCTTTTGATTTGCAAATTGGTAAAACACAAGGGTTGGATATAATGGAATAATAATAGCGAGAGTGTGATCAAGATCACCGACTAAGTCGATGATCGCCCAATACTACCGATAACTAGGCATGGCTAAGCAATATTTATTCGAAATCTACTAAGTGACAAGAGCTCATCCAACGAACTCTAATCACAAAGAAATAACCTAGGCTTAGGTAGTAGAGGATATTGATTTACCTATGATTATGCAACTAGGGATTAACTAATCAATTTAACAACCAAATAGCAATGCATACATACGCTTTAAACAAAGTATTAGACTTTAAAAGTAATGGGATTGAATGGGAAATGATCAAACCGCTTGTCCGCTTGTTGTTGCTCAAACTGCTATGAGGATCGTTCTCGTGGTTACCGCAAATGTCAAGCCTAAGCGAAAGAGCTAAAACAACCAATAAGACGAGCAACACTTAAACAAAAGAGCAAGCAAAAATTATCCAAACGCGATTTAAATTTATACATAAGGTAAAATACGAATATACCTAGTCATAGAAACTGGAAAAACTTAATTTGGATTTGTGGTGCAAAAGATATTCTCTAAAACCTATTTTCACCATAATTAGCATCAGAGCAAAAATATTTTCTAGAAAGATTTGGAAGCTGAAATTTTTATGGTAGCTACCTACTGTTATAGTGATGAGCCATATAAAATTTCAGGTCATTTGGAGTTATATTGAAAGAGCTATGATTTTTCAAGTCATGAAAATGAACCAATTTAAATTGCATGTGAAATCTTGTTAAAAACAGTAACATGCCTAAACCAATTTTATCATTTAGTACTTTATTATAGGAAGCTAACAAAATTGGTTTCACTAAAAATTGATTTTCAGAGAATTAGTTATGCAATTTACAAGTTAATTGCCAATTTTAGAATAATAAGTAGAACCTATTTCTAAACAAATTTTAAAATCTGTTTTCTGGAGCCGAACTAAACTCCTATTCATTTTTAGATTAAAGTACAGCTCAAACTAAAGCTAACAAAATTTGAATCAACCGATTTGGGGTTAAAATGAATTAGTTATGCACTTTTGAAGTTTAATACCTTTTCCAGTTTGCAAATAAAGCTTTCGGGAAACTCATAAAGGCTATTACGACGTGGTGAATAGGGACCGCCGATCCGGATCGGACGGCCCACGCGCACGCACGCGCAAACATTACACACACACACGGCCATCGAGGCTCACCGTTGGATCAAGATCCAACGGCCCAAATGATGATGGCATTCGACGAACGAATGCCTTCGCAATCCCACCGCTGATCGCCGATCCAACGATCCAGATTGAACCACGCCGACGCTGTTTGAAAACGCGCGCTGCGCGGGCGGCGGTCGTGGACCGCCGATCGTGAGATGGACGGCTCACAATCAACGCCACACAAAGACACCGCACAAGACACACGAAATCCCGACCGCAGATCTAAGGATGGACGGCGCGACGTTGGGCCACGCCGCCGATCGTGCCGACGCGTCCGACAACGCGACCGAGCCGCCGCCAATCGCCGGCGACCAAAGGCACGGCGACGCGAGAGGATGCTAGAAACGGGTGCGCAATAGCATTGCGCACCCTCTGGCACCACTCACACGGCGGTGGTGGACAGAGCGCGACGCGACGCGGCAAAGATGACGACGACGATAGCAAGCAAAAGAGCTCGCGCCGGTCCATTCAAGCGGTGTCCGAGCATCTAGGGACTACCAGGGAGCTACCTGACGGACGCGGAGGTGCAGAGGCGGTCGAGTAGCTCCGCGACGAAGCTCCGCGACGGCAACAATGGTGGCAACGGGAAGCCGCCCCGACAACTAGAGCGCGACCGCATCATCAAAATAGGTCCCACGTGCACACTAATGCTCCCAGAGAAAGGAATTGAGGAGTTGGACTCACCAAGACCGAGACGAAGAGGCGCCGCGTCGAATTGGGAACTCGAAATTAGCCTCCTGCGACGATAAACCCAAAATTAATCGAGGGTTAAGCTTCAGGAGCAAGTAGGGAGCCGAGGAGCAAGAAAAGAGAGGAGAGCCATCGTGGTACCGCTTCACCGAGAAGCTCCGCGGCAACAATGGCGGCGAGAGAAAACAGGCGCTTGGGAGCTCCACGAATGCAATGGGTGCAAGGAGAGCTCACGGTGCGTAAAGGAAGGCGGGGAGGAAGATGGGAGCTTAAGTAGCCGAGGAAGCTGTGAGCAACGGCATCAAGCCTCGGATGTCCCCGCCGCTCACGGCCGCCACGAGTGACGGAGCAGCGAGCAGCTGGACTTTGGGGCGGCTCGCCGACGCGCATTTAATGCACCGCCGCTGGCGAGGGTGAGTGGACGCGACGCTATCGCCCACGAGCCTCTCGCCATGGCGCAGAGCGAGCGCGAAGCGGTCGGGCGAAGCGGCGCGAGGAGGACGACGAGGTGGCCGCCAATCTTGATCCAACGGCGGACAAGAGAACGCGCCACCACCTCGCTGGCGAACAGGGACACGCGATGGAGATCCGACGCACACAAGCGAAGTCACGTCGACGGGTCCAAACCCGAGCCGATGCGATTAGGTGGTTGGACCAACCAACCGACTCGAGCCCGATGAACAAAGGCAGCCAGATTAGGTTTGATTTTGGAACTAAAACTTTGGGGATTTAAATGAGGCATCAAATCAACTCCAAAACTTATGAAATTTTAACTGGAGCTTGCTTACCTTGGGGTTTACCTTCCATAAAATTTCCAGAGGTTTTGTGCACTGAAATTTTCTCAAGAAATTCCGAAGGTTATTTCATGGTTTGACCAAGGTTTGACTTGCCTCTAAAATATTTCAAATAATTTCCAAAAATTATGAAATAATTCAGAGGGGTTACCAAGCCACCCTAGAACCAAGGAAAATTATTTCCAAGGGTTTAACAAAAGATTTGACCCAGAAGGTTTTGACTTGTGATAAATGAGGATTTTGATTTTGAATTTCCCAAAATTCTTTTACAAGAATTTCAGAAAAGTAAGAAGATTACAAGGATGAAGGAAAAGTTTTAATTTACCCTCATTTTATTACATTTGCAACACAAGCCAAAATGGGGATGTTACACCAACATACTACATGAGCTGCATCAAATGGCTGGACCGTAGTATTGATGCCGTGGACAAAATTTGGAGAGATTTCCTTTGGCGTGGAGATAGAGAACTAAATGGAGGCCACTGCCTTGTAGCATGGATGACTGTCACTTTACCGAAAGAATAAGGGGGACTAGGACTCAGAAACCTCAAACTACATAACCAAGCCTTACTCATGAAAGTTGCGGCCAAATTATTGTCCAATCATACAGATCTTTGTTTCCATTGGATAAGGACGCGATATATTCAGAATGACATTTAGATACACCCTCGTTAGAGAGACACAACAATTTGGAGAACAATATCGGCGGTATTACAGGTAACAGTACAATTGACAGAAGTGATTATTGGCAATGGAGCAAATTCCATGTTATGGAAAGATAAATAGACATCAATGGGGAGATTTCAACTCAGCCTACCTACCCTATTTAATTTCGCGACTCACCCAAACTGCGTCGTCCAATCACAGTATAGAGACAACAGTTGGGTGATCTCACTACAATCAGTTCTTTCACAACAAGCTGTCTCGGAACTCCTGATCCTGCGAGATTTTTTATCTACCCAATAGCTGCAACCGGATACTCAGGATCAGAGGATATCCAGCGCTACCATGACCACCCCAAACACGTCAACTTTCTACAGAACCTTGTCTTTTCATGGACTAAAATGGCCAGCGATGGGCTACACTTGGAATCGATCAATACCTCACAGCTACAAAATCTTCTTATGGCTTGCTTTCAGAGGACGTTTAAACACTAGAGACAACATGCAGTCAAACATTGGACTCATGACCCACATTGCAATATCCGCCCTGCTATAGAAACGATTGATCACATTATTCTACATTGCAAGCCTGCTGACGATCTTTGGAGAACGTTAGATCTCACAAGAGAAGCAAATTCATCTCTCAATATTCTACAATTCTTGGAAACGACAAGAACAAGGGATGACAGCTTTTGCAAAATTTGGCCGATTTGCTTTGTAGCCTGCACACATACATTATGGATGACGAGAAATAATCGAGTTTTTCAACATTCTGATCATAACGTCACATTGCTACGCCACCGGATCCATAGCTTGATCAATCTTTGGTTACACCGAATGAAACCCAAGTTTCAAGATGGTGTTCGTCAGTAGAGCCAACTCTTGTTGTAACTTTCTTCGTTACCACTTTCTTTTTTCTTTTTGCTTTTGCTATTTCCCTTTTTCTTCTTCTTTTTCTTTTTCTTTTTCTTTTTATACTTCTTTTTCTTCTGCTCTTTCCTTTTTCTCTTTTTTGTATTTCTTGTTTGACTACCATTGAAATATAATGGGCATAAGGTAGAGTTTTCTCTACCTTCTTATGTCAAAAAAAAAGAACTGCATCCCCATTAATCACATGCATAATCATAGCTCGGTAAGATCTGTACATTACTCACAGTTTACCCATTTAATTGATTGATGTATTAAGATCTTTATGGGATAAAACATTCACAGTTTCAATTCAAGTTTGACAAGAGCCCTGTCCCCTTTAATCGCATACACAATCATTGTTTGGTTAACGATAAGAATGCCATGCATGACTCATGACTTGATAAGCAAGACGAATATTGTGGATTGGGAAGCTTTCTCTGTGTTGGTATATTGGGAAGCATCTTGCTTTTGGACATGTTTTGGATGTAGTGTTTTACTGGGCCCTGTGAGAGCTGTCTGTTTTCTTCCTCTGTTTGCCAACCAATTTTTCCTAAACAGGCGTGCCCACTTGTGTGATGGCTTCAAGCTTTCCATGTTCGCAGATCCCTTTCACTTCTTTTTGCATTGAGATGGCACCATCACTTTTCTTCAGCTAGTATATTCTACGTAGTTGCTGCAAGCAGTTTAGAATATAATACATGTTATGAACATTATGTGTATATCTATATCTATGAGGTCCAATGGACAATATATATATATATATAGTACAAGGATATTACAAGAGAATATGTTATACACATATAAGAAAATACAAGAGGTATATACGAAAATACAAAAAATTTATATTCTAATACCCCCATCAAACTCATGGTGGATCACACACACTGAGTTTGGACAGAAAATACAAATATTGCACCCTAGCCTGTGGCTTCGTGAAGAAGTCGGTGAAGGCATAAACTGTAAAGCAAGTACTCTCTTCTGCACCTGTGAGCGAGTGTATGAAGCATCTACACCAATGTGCTTGGTGAGCTTATGCTTCTCTGGGTCACGGACAATACTGATAGCACATGTACTATCAGACAAAAGAATCGTAGATCCCATCACAAGCACTAAAAAATCTACAAGTAGTCACCTCAACCAAGCAACCTCTGTTGTCCACTGTTGTCATAGCTCTCAATTCAGCCTCTGCACTCGAACGGAAAGCTTCTGTCTGCTTCTTTATCTTCCGGGCAATTAGGGATAAGCAAAAAAACATAGTAAACATAAAGAGAACGACGATAAGAAGGATCACTAGCCTAGGTCGCATCGGAGTACGCCAGAGTAGGCGAAGGAAGAGGAGGAGCGGCGGCGAGCATAGCAAAGGAGGAGATGGGAAGCCTAGCCGCGACACTGAGGTTAGTCCGACTGGCGCGAGTGGCAGGGATGATCGGCGGTGAAGATGGAGGAGGAAAGGAGGATGGCGACAGTGGCGTGCGATGGCGAGCGAGGCGTTGTGGGAGTGACTGAACCGTGAGGGTAGCTGACTGCAGTGGCCATGCCAACCCTAGGGCGACAAAGACGTGGAAGGTGGAGAGGGTGAGGGGCAGGGGCGGCCTAGGAAGATGGGAGGGGAAGGAGAGGAGAAGCTCACGGAGAGGCTACGGCGGTGCCTAGGTGACGGAGAGTAAGAGGGAATGAGTTACGGCTTCTGGAACATGGAGGGCTCCCAATTCAGCATTTTTTTTGGCTGGGCACCCGTCAGATTCCAACCGTGATATGGCGATCCGACGGTTGATGACCGCCAAAACGGGATCTCCACGCAATTTCAAAAACTAGGGGGGTTTTACAAAAAAACAACAACTATAGATAGTAAAGTGATTTGCCTACAAGAAGAGTCACATGGAGGAATCACGAAGCTAACCGCAGGGCTCCCCAGCGGTGGCTGTCGCCGCTGCCCACACTGAGCTCTCGGGACTACCATAGTGCTTCCACTGCGTCGTGCCTCGACTCCTGCGGCCACCCATTGTGGCACCACGCATGCGGCACACGCGGCCGTGCGGACGCCCTGCCGTACTACGATTGACTGGGCCCACTGCAAGTTGCCACCCACCGTCGGCTACAGAAGGCACCGCTCACGTCTCCACTCACAAGCGGTACAACTTGCGCACAGACCGAGCAGGGCCGACATCACCACGTTGATCCGGGGAAGAAAGGGGACGACCAGAGTAGGCGAAGGAAGAGGAGGAACATCGGCAAGCGTAGCAATGGGAAGGCCTAGCCACGACGCAGGGGTTAATCGGACAGGTGCGAGTGGCAGGATGACGGTGGTGGCGTGCAATGGCGAGCGAGGTGGCGTGGGAGCCACCAGACCGTGAGGGTAGCCGACGGCGGTGGCCATGGCAACCCTAGGGCGACTAAGACGAAGATGGGAAGGAGAGGATAAGCGACCGGAGAGGCGGCGGCGGCACCTAGGCGACGGAGAGCGAGAGGAGGGGATGAGTTACGGCTTCTAGAACATTGAGGGCCCCCATTTGGCATTTCTTTTTCTCGGCACTTGTCCAATTCCAACCATGCGATGGCAATCCGATGGCTGACGACCGCCGAAACAGGACCTCTACACAATTTCAAAAACTACAAGGGGTTTCACAAAAACGGCGATCGGGAGGGGCCTCCTAAGGCCAGTATTCCTTGCACAGTAAAGAGATTCCCTGTTTCTCTTCCATCGTGTCACGCAATGAAATCACCATCCTGAAAGAGTTAATAATGCGTGCTCAATTTTTTTTTAAAAGGGAAACCCGGCTTTTATAGAAAGCGATTAAAAGTTCATACATGAGACGAGTCCTAATCCACTGGGAACACTAGTTTACAACAAAAGCTCAGACAAACTACAAAATAACCCTAGCTACGAAATTACAGGATGACAAGCAAGATTATCGGAAGAACAAAAAATTTTAGACCAGTCTTCGGTAACCGCCACGAAATCATCTAGCCTACTTAGCTCATCCTTGTTGATAAGACTTCATCAGTACTGCAAGCAAGATAGAAATTTGAATGCCACTTCCATTGGTTGCTTAGGAAAAATCCCTTCAAACACCATTCTGTTCCTAAACTTCCAAAGATTCCAAGTCGCAGCTACAAAACTAAACTAAACAATGTTGTAATCATTAGCACCCCTTCCCTCTAACCAATTTATTTGGAAATCATCAACAGAATCTGCAAAGTGATCCCAACTTAGCACTTCTTTAATACAGATCCAAAAAAAAAACCTTGCCAAAACACAAGAGAACAAAATGTGGTCAATGTTCTCCTCATCCCCACACAGCCTGCAATTCACCTCTCCTTTCCACCCCCTTTTCTTAAGCTGGTCCAAAGTCTACAATCTATTAAGATAACACTGCCACAAAAAGATTTTAACTTTTAAAGGAATTTTGCATTTCCAAAGTTTTTGCATTTTCAGACAAGTTACACCCCCAAAGACCAAACGTCTATACAAAGAATTGACTGTAAAAATACCAGAATTCTCTAAAAACCACACCACTCTATCCTAGCTGTCATCAATGTCAATATCTGAAATAACTTCTTTCAAACTCTCCCACTGATTTGTCTCCTCATCTCCAAAATTTCTGTTGAAAGTTATTTCCCACCCTTCTTCAGCAAACCCAGAAGCCACACTCATGTCAGGATTCTGACAGATATCAAATAGATGATTATACTTAATCTTCAGAGGACAGTCTCCATTCCAAACATCACCCCAAAAAGCAACATTTTCTCCATTCCCAATCTTATAGCGAGCACCACACTTAAACTTTTCTTTGGCGTTCTGCACCTGATTCCAGAACTGAGAACCTCTTAAAGTTTTTGCCTCTAAAAGCACCCCTAGGAAAATATTTGGCTTTTAAGAGTCTAAACCAAAGCTCATTCATAGCCGAATTAATCTTCCAAATCCATTTAGCAATTAGGCAATCATTCATGACCCTAATATTAATGACTCCTAATACCCCCAAAATCTTTAGGTCTACACACCGCATCCCATTTGACCATATGATATTTAAACTTGTCAATAGCCCCCCTCCAAAAAAATCTTGATCTGATAGTATCCATAGGTTTATGCATCTCCTCATTCAATCTATAGAAGCTCATTGTATAGGTAGGAAGATTGCTCAAGCTATTGTTAACCAGGACCAGGATAAGCCTACCCCCAGAAGAAAGGAAATTATTTTTCCAATTGTCTAACTTTTTATTCAACTTGATAATCATATTTTCAGTTGCTTTCACCCTCAATATGCCTATCCCCAATCAGAATGCCCAAATAAGACATAGGAAAATGAGCCAACTTACAATTGAAAATGTTAGCCACTCTAATTGAATCTTTTTTATCCACCCCCAACACATACACTTCACTCTTGTGATAGTTTATCCTCAATCCAGACATCTATTCAAAACAATAGAGAAGAAATTTCATGTTAAGAAAAAACCTTTCATAATCTAACATGATCACCGTGCCATCAGCATATTGAAGAATAGCCCCCCCCCCAGGTATCAAGTGAGAAACAACACCCTATACTTATAATCTCACCTAAGGCATCAGGTACCAGATTAAAGAGAAGAGGGGACAAAGGATCCCCTTGTCCCATATTAGCTTTTGAGTTGGATTGTTGATAATTCCTTAATCATACAAGAAACTGATTTTTTTTTTTAGCTTGGTTCCATGCATCACTGTTGCTAATATCATCAACCCCCTCATTTTGTTATTGGTTCAAAGAGTACACGTTGGACATACTCATGCACGCACACTATACGCACACCTCTCACACACGTGGGTACGTTCTTAACACACGCATAATCTAGAGCGGAGGCTTTAGACCTCACAGAGCGCGGGTACGAGTACATGTTTTGATTCTAAAACCACTTAAAGGTGAGGCACGCTGGATTCGAACCCAAACAGGCAGGCTGCACACACGCCGGCATCGCGAGCCGAACGCTCGGTCCTCTGTTATTGGTTTAATAAGTCTAGAGCTAACAGCACTATGGGTATGATGTATGGGCAGGCGATGGATGCAGGATGGATGCCAGATCTGCTGTACGTTGATCCAGTTGAGATGCTAAAATGCTAGATATAACCGCGCCGCGGTGCTTGCAACGAACACAGAGCTCAGGAACTCAGGTTGCTTACTTGGGCGTTTTCCCCCAAAGCTGGGCCTCGGCATGGGCATACATACACTAGTGTGTCTTCAGAACAAAATATAATCTCCGTAAATGGGCCGTGTCGGAAACTACATCTAAACAACGTTGTGGACGAGTCCAGGGTGGTGATACAAGGGGTCGACGATAAGCCGAGCGCGGCCAACTCTCCGGCCCGTCAGGTCCAGATAAGTCAGCGCTCGGAATTTGAGATAGTCTTTTTCTTGCAATTCGAAAATTCAAAGGATCATATCGTTTGAACCAAGCGTCATCCGTTTGAAGTATCATGTGTCTTACAACGAGATCTTCAAAACTAGACGTTTACTTGCTTTTTTCTGAATTTTTTTGAAAACAGTCTCTCTCTCCGATTTCTATTTTTATTGGGAACCAAGCTATTTATGTTCCAAACCAAAGCAAAAAGGAAAAAAAAAAATAGATATGTGCCTGAAAGAATAGAAACCTGCCGGATGCTCAGGTGATTTTTGCCTGATCAGGCATGACTAAAATATGTTTGTTTGGTTAAAAATATATGCCTGAAAGAATAGAAACAATATAAAGTATGCTTATGAAGATAAGAAAACATAACTTAAGGAATACGCCTTAGAGAATAGCCCCTAATTAACTCTTCTTAGCAACCAAAACCCACCGAATCAACCGCTTCTACAAAGTTCTATCCAGAGTCCATCCGCAATACAAAGCTTCAATCCAAAGAAATCCAACCTTTGCGCTCGCTAGAAAAATCACCAAACCAGCCACTTCCATCGAGAGCTGTGCCGCAATGCATGGCTGCGGTGGCGATGGCTGAAAGAATAGTGACGGGCGATAGTGGCTCAATGGACAGTGATGGGCGGCGGCTCGAAGGGCGATGACGAATCGTAGCTCGGCGACATGCGGAGGTGGCTCGAAGGGCGGCGACGGGTTGAAGCTCGGCGGCTCGTGGTGACGAGTCGACGGGCAGCGGTGACCTGAACCTCCGCAAGATGGGGAACAGCTTGATTTCTACAGATCGCGATGAAGATTCAACGCAATAAAATGAGACTAGAGAAGCTTTGATTCTGCTGCCTAAGCCTGGCGACGATTTTTTGTCGCCTGAGCCTGATGGAGTCCCAATTGCAAGTCATTCTCCCTGAATTACTAATTGTCTGTGCAAACTGTGGCCATGTTTTCTTTTATGGCTCCCCGTCCTCTCTCACGTCTGCATATCTGTTTAGCTGTAAAGCTGCATGGTTAGCTTAAGGGACGACTGAAATGGGAGTGTGGGAGCACGCACAGCTGCTGAACAATGTTGGTCCGGCAGCTTTCGTTTGACAACTAGCTGATGTTGTTCTCGTCATTGACCTAAACATGTGCCTAATAATGCTAATGTTATGGTTGATGCGACCAATTGGCCGAGATGATGTCTTCCTAATGTCGCGGCTTAGCGCCTTAGTTAACTAGGCTGTGACTCGTGAGAAACAAGCCGGGATGTGGCATTGATACTGTAGTACAGGTAGTTCAACTGAATTCAAATAATGTCCCCTGCTTTGATTTGTTTATATATATAAGTATAATCTTATGAATGTATTTTTTATGATAAATTTATTCATATTATTTTTGTATATCCAAACTATATAGTGTAGATAATATCTTTAATCAAAATTGATACAGTTTATCATCGATTGTACGCATTGTACTTTTTGTGACTCGTGGGAGTGGGAACATGGACTGAAAAGTCAAATAGGAGCAAGCCTATGCACGCATACGAAGCATTTTTATACGACAAAAACATGCTCTCTTTTTTGGGTACGAAGTGCGTATCAGACTTGATTGCAGAATTGAGCGTGCAAGTTTACCAAAGGTGTAGTTGGTTTGTTGACAATGTTTACATGGAGCACTAGCGATGTGCAAAATTCTTTATGTATTTCATGCAAGTTTGTCAGAACATAAAGCGTACATTTCCACTAAAAAAGTACGAGGGCAGAGCAATCTCTCTAGCTATCAGGCTACCATAGTATATCTGCCTTGGCAGTAGCCGTAAAGACCAAATCTGGATCTTTTTCTCCAGTAACTTTTGGTAGTAGGGTAAGCTAGCACGTGAAATCTCGTTTCGCCGGTAGGTAGAGTAGAAACTCTCTGGAAATCACTAACGAAAAAGAAAAGCCAACGTGACGTCGTGACAAACCCATCCGGAAAGCGGAGATAAGGAGCTCGGCACTATACTGAGTCGGTCTAGACTCCAGAGCTCGTCACTCTCCATCATAACATGACGATGATGACATGTGCGATCCGTCCATCACAACCTGCTCCTCTCAACCAGTACGTCGCTGCCGGCGCCGGCGTGCCGACGGACGAAGTCTGTCACCTGCGCGATGAACTCCGCGGCGCGGTCGGTCTTGAACAGCTCCATCGCATGGTACCCGGCGCCGTCCAGCGGTGCCTCCACGGCCACCCCGGCCTTCTGCAGCGCCTCAACCAGCGTCCTCTGCCGGTCCCTCGGCGGGTCCTTCATCCGGCCGAGCACCAGGCATGGGGGCAGCCTCCGCAGCCGCGCCGTTCTCACGCCGGCTAGCATGGCATCCGGGTTGCAGTACTCGTGGTCCCGGTCGGCGCCGAACGGCAACGCGAGCTCCCAGAGCAGGTCGTTCGCCGGCAGCGGCAGGACGCGGTCGTTCACCGACGCCTCCTCCGCGGCCGTCCTCCTCACGCCGCTGTGGTGCGGCTGGTTCAGTATGACCCCGCGCAGCTCCACGCCCTCGTCCACCGCCGCCAGCGCCGCGCGGAACGCGATGCTCGCGCCCGCGTGGCAACCCATCACAAAGACGGGCCTGCCGGGCGAGCCAGCAGCGTACGAGCGGACCCAACGGACCGCGTCGGCGGCATCCTCGAATGCGGCGGGGAGGCGGTGCTCGGGCGCGAGGCGGTAGTCGACGGAGGCGACGGCCGCGGGGATAGTGGCAGCGAGAACCGCGCAGTTGTTGTGGAACGGCTCGGACGCCGCGCGGAAGAGGACGTACCCGCCGCCGTGGAAGTACAGGATCAAGGGCAGCCTGCCGCCGCTGGACGTCGCAGCGTCGATACCGGACGGCACGAAGAAGCGGACGCTCGTGCCGTTGGCGTCGTTGAGCGGGGCATCGTTGGAGTGGACAGTGCGGCGCGTGGGCCCGTCCTCGCCGTTCGCGGTGGTGACCGCGACGGGCTCCCCCGCCGGCGCGGGCGGGAGGAGCTTCGCAGCGCCGTTGCGGGTGAGCGAGCCGTCGGGGTTGAAGCGGATGTTGAGATATTTGTACGGGTCCATCGCTTTTACTACTGCTACTACTGTTTAGCTCGGGAGCAAATGATTAGCTCGAGTAGCCACAAGTTTGGACATAAAGGCTGCAATTTGAGATACACCTAGTCTCCAACTGCAAAGCTCCTTTCCGATCTCTTGCGGTCGGCTTGAACTTTCATACGCTGACTGGCTCGATTCAGGTGCTGGCGCAGCAAGTTGGTCATCAGCTCTCTGTCTTTCAACCATGTTGCCAATTCGGAAGATGTACAGGCAGAAGCATCCACCACACCAAATGTCAGGGGCTGTGGCCATATAGCACTTCAAATGGCGACTTTCCCAGAAGAGAATGATAGGAAGTGTTATACCAAAATTCAGCAAAGGCTAACCATTCAGACCACTTGCAAGGGCAGGTATGAACAAAACAACGCAAATATGCCTCCAAACATTGATTAACACGCTCCGTTTGACCATCGGTATGAGGATGGTAAGATGAGCTCATCCTCAATTGGGTATGTACCAGTCTGAATAACTCCCTCTAGAGATTACTGGTACAAATTATGTCCCGATCCGAAATCAAAGATTGAGGGAGACCATGAAGCTTGAAAATATTACTAATATAAGCCTATGCGACTTGGAAAGCAGTAAAAGGATGTGCCAAAGGTACGAAATGAGCATAACGCGAAAACTTATCTACTACTACCATGATACTGTTGTAATGGGCAGACTTCGGAAGGCCTTCAATAAAATCCAATGAGACCATTTGCCAAGCTTGATCAGGTATAGGGAGAGGTTGCAAGAGACCGGGGTATTTGGCATGTTCTGTTTTGGCTTGTTTACATACTGAACAAGATGTTACAAAGACCTGAATCCCATTTTTCATACCTGGCCAAGCAAAAAGTTTGCGCACCCGATTATACGTCACTTGGAATCCAGAGTGCCCTCCTATCGCACTAGCATGCATACCCTGAATAATCTTCTATTTTGCATGGAGGTGTTGTTCCCGGCCCAAATACGACACTCATAACACAGAATGCCATCTTTCAGTCGGTATTTCGGATGCTTGGAGCCATCAACACTTAACTCAGTGATGAGACGTTGGGTCAATAAATCTAATTCATATCCTTCAGCAACTTAAGTTAACCATGCTGGCACATGGGTTGATATGGCCACTAACTCTCCCGACACAGCGGCTGTTTTACGAGATAAAGCATTTGCCGCTTTGTTCTCTACACCTTTCTTGTACATCAGCCTATACTGCAAGCCCAACAGCTTTGTTAAAGCCTTTTGTTGCCAAGACGTAGTTAGATGTTGGTCATCAAGATGCACTAAACTCCTCTGATCCATTCTGGTCAGAAATTCGCCATCCTGCAAATACGATCTCCAGTGGTCGACTGCCAAGAGAATAGCCAGACTTTCTTTCTCATAAGTGGATAACATCTGATTCCTGGATCCAAGCGATTTACTGAGATATGCCAATAGATGTCCATCTTGCATTAACACAGCTCCAATGCCTTTGTCGAACGCATCTGTCTCAATTTCAAACCTCTTCGTAAAATCAGGGAGTGCTAGTACAGGTGCAGTCACCAAAGCTTCCTTAAGAGCTTGGAAGGCTAATTCCTTGTCGGGTGTCCATTCAAAGATAACATGCTTCTTGAGCATATCAGTGAGGGGCCGACTGATCAACCCGAAACCGCACACGAACTTGCGGTAATATCCAGCCAACCCTAAGAATCCTCTAACTTCTTTGGTACTGCCTTGATATTTTTGTATCGATTGCAACTCCCGCTTTACTGATAATATGCCCCAAATAAGAGAGTTGTTGTTGTGTAAACGAACACTTGGACTGTTTGATCTTTAATTGGTGCTTCTCCAAAATCTCCAATACTTGCCGTAAAGTGACCACATGGTCTGACAGTGTTTGATTGTATATTAAGATATCATCAATGAAAACCAAGACCCCTTTTCGCAATAGAGGAGCTAAGATAGTATTCATCAGCCCTTGGAATGTGGCAGGTGCGCTAGTTAAACCATACGACATCACACGAAACTCAAAATGCACATGGTGAGTCTTAAACGCTATTTTATGCTCATCATCTGGCTTCATGCGAATTTGATGGTATCCTGCTCGTAAATCAAGACTAGTGAACCATTGTGAACCCGACAATTCATCAAGTAGTTCATCTATGATCAGCAACGAATATCTGTTTTTTTTTTACTGTTGTAGCATTCAAATGGCGATAATCAATGCAAAAACGCCAAGTGTGATCTTTCTTTTGGACCAACAGTACTGGGGATGAAAAAGGACTAGCGCTGGGCTGAATTACTCCTTGGGATAGCATCTCAGTCACTTGCTTCTCGATTTCATCTTTCTGAGCTGGACTGTACCAGTAAGGTCTAAGGTTAACTGGTTTGACTCTTGACAACAGTGGAATAACATGATCAAAAGTCCGTCGTGGTGGTAATCCTTGTGGTTCAGCGAACAAGTGATCAAATTTGGTCATCAAGGATTGGATGGGCTGAGGTATATCCAATTCGATGTTCTCTGTTACACATAAAGATGGTGCTTGATCTGAACTCAGAATCGTATCAGAATCTCTCCACTGACTGAACCAAACCATGCAACATTGTGGAGTCTGAGACTTGATGCCATGTAAACAAACCCTCTAGCCTTGATATTGAAATGATAAGGTCTTCTTTAACCAGTGCACCTTCATGGGACTATGCTTCTCAAGCCAATCCATGCCTAGAATAATGTCATAACACCCCGAAGATAACACTCAAAAATCAGTATGGAAATAATGGCCTTGGACACCCCAAGTACACTAAGGAAATTCCTTGGTACAATGCAACAATCCCTATTAGCAATTCGTACTTGGATTGGAACTACAGGCTGCTGAGCCCCTTGCAGCAGATAAGCAAGTTGTTCACTGACAAAACAATGGGAACTGCCTGAATCCACCAACATTGTAACTGGATGACCTTGAACTTCTCCCAGCAGTCTGATGGTGCATGGAGTGTCATCACCACTAGTGCCCTCTTTTGAAATGGACATCAAATCTACATCAGCATGAGACTCGGTAGCTTCACTATGTTGGGAACCCATCTCTGGACCCTGCAACATCTCCCACAATTCTTCTACCACATGCAGCTGGATTGTCGGTCCGCATTTGTGATCGTGAGACCATCGTTCTCCACAGGTATAACAGAGTCCTTTGGCACGCCAGAAAGCACGAAGGGCAATAAGTTTTTCATCAGATGGTGTAGCTCGTGCTCCTTCGGTGCCTCTTCGATCATCAGCTTTGGCAATTGGCGTCTGTCTCTCGGATGGTAAAGGTAATGGGACAGTAGTACGCAGCACTGATCGAGCTCCAGATGATTGCTCAACCCTGCGAGGCTCCTTCTGCATTACTTCCAGAACTTCCTCCTGCAAACTAGCCAAAGCAATTGTAGTATCCAAGTCTTCTGGTCTATGTAATACGACAGCATATCGAATGTCATATCGTAAACCCTCCACAAACTGGGTAACAAAAAACACTAGATTCCAAGAAGCATGATGTGCCAACAAATTATGCATGAGTTCATTAAATTTTTCTGCATATTCTACTACAGAGTTCGTTTGGCGCAAACGACTGAAATGCCTAATGGATTGTTGCAATTCCTCTTTACCAAATCTTCTACACACAACCTCAGCAAAATTTTCCCAATGAGTGAAACGAGTATGTGCATTGGATGATTGCAACCACAATAAGCCCCCCCACAAAATACATCATTGCGATGCTAACCATGAAATCAGGATGAACTGAACAAACTCGAAAGTAATTTTCACATTTTAGTTGCCAAGCTTTAGGGTTTTCACCGGCAAATTGGGGAAAATCTAACTTCGGAGGAAACGGATGATGATATGCACAGGGCAATGATAGGACATACCATTGCCAAGAGGCGGCATCGGAGAAAAAATTTCCCCAATAACCTTCCCCCGTAACTTGGATTCCTCGCAGCAGCCACCTGGCCCAAAAACTTGCTCGGCCATCGATCGTGGCGATTCTTCCTTCCAAGTCGGTGTTAGACTTCCTCTTAACGTCGGTTCAGGTTTGGTTTCCGACAGGGGTAGGATCGGTGGTAGATCCCTAGGTTGAACACCAAACCCTAGACTCCGAGATATTTGAGAAACTTATGATCGCAGTTCAATCACCTCCGTGTGTAGCCCCTCGACCGACTGTTCTATCTCAGGTTTCCATTTTTGCAACTCAAACACTGCTGGTTTGATCTCTTCCACTGTGGTCTGAATGGCCTCGCTCCGTGCTTCTAGCTTTTTGAGCGATTCTCCTTGGGCCAAGATCGCCTTGGTTAACTCTGCTAGTTGATTGTCTATTTCTAGCGAACGGACTTGTGATCGGGTCTGATAGCGTGGAGGATCCAGGGCTTCAGATTGGCTCTGATACCAATTGTTACAATCCTCAAATAGTTTTGGATCTTCCGGCCATAAACTTGGGGATAGAGAGAGATATCTAGGGGATAGGAGGAACTAAGCAGATAATAGAAAAGGTTCAGAGAAAGAATAGGAGCCGTGTTCGTTCAGAGTATTTCTCTAGCGATACCGATACAACTCACCCAGAATCTCTTATATAGTCACTCACCTTAGGATCGCCGAGTGGGCCTTCCCTCATCTAAAGACCAGGCTGTCGCCAACTCACACCACCCAATCCTTCCCCGAGAATCTCGTATTGGGCTTCCGATTCCTTCGTTATGCGCTTCCTGTGTCCTAACCAAGGCTTCAACCCTGTTCATCATCCGGCACGGTGACAAGTTGCCGATGAGGCAAGCCTGGGTGTTATGTTACCCACTCACACGGAGCTGCAGGAGCGGCATAACCGAGCGTCTGAGCGCGTAGCGCATATATAGCTCGCGCGGCGTGGAGCAGGCGGGGCTGGGAGTTGCGAGTTGTGCGACCTATTACTCCATTGGAGAGCCACGGGCGGCGAGCGGGAGGAGGAGCCCGTGGTGGTTGGGCGTTTACTCGTGACTTGATGGATCCGATCCTATCGACGGCTGAGGCCGCGCGCACTCGTGCTCGTGCTGTCCACACTATGCACACGGCACGCCCGCGGCTTTGGCTACCACGCGCCGTAGTGGGGCGCCCGGCCCGACTGCCCGAGTCTTGTTCATTCCATACCTGCGATGGGAATGTCGGATTTAGGATTCCGGCGATGAAGGTGCGAATACGAAAGTTCAAAATACATAGTTAATTTGAAAGCTTAATTGTTGAAATGTAACAAATTATATATATTGTTTGGACTAGAACCGAAATCACAAATATAGGAAAAAATTACAACACCACACGGCGTTCCTTCGTGCCTTGAAAGCGGGGGTCGGCGGCGGCCGTGAGCTGGTCTAGTACGGCAAGAGGCGGGGGAGCGAGGGTCAACGCCTTGTCGCCGGCCATGAGATAGTCTAGAAGGGCGAGGGGAAGTGGGGTCGACACCTTAGTGACGGCCACCAGTGGTGGCAGCATCGATCACCGTGGCACCGTCTTGTTGGGGCTGAGGGTGACTGAGGAGCCACCACAGCTCGTCATTGTTGGGCGTGAGCGCTGAGCCGGTCCCTCCATCCGCGGCTCCGCTTGATGCCTTGACCGGATCGGCGGCGGCCTCCAACCCTCTAGGGACCAGGCTCGACGCCTCGACCCCCCTCCCTGGCGGCCGCCGTTGCCCAAACCGCCTAACTCCCGAGCTTCACTTGATTGTGTTCATGAGTCAACGCCTGTGCCTCCTCTTGCTCCGTTGCTCGATGGGAGAGAGACACACATCAATAGGGTTTAGTTGCCTGGTTATTGAGTTTGATCGGTGGGCTATTGGGTGGGAGCCTCTGAAAGGCCGCGTGCTCACATGGGTCGACTGACTCAATGGCCACCTATTATATATTTGATTTTTGTAGAGTTGGCATCTCCGCCATCGCGATGGGCGAGAGAATGGGGCCTAGCAGAAAGGGGCCTAGCCGGTTACCTTAATGGCGCCCCAACTAACACCACGTACGCCTCCCGCAAGTGGCCAGGATGCGGCCATGCAGGCCGCAGGACTGTGCGGTACATTCGTAGTAGTACCACTAGAGTTTTTAGCTATTTTGGCTTGTTTTGGCGATGAAATAGCAAATATAGTCCCTGCTCGTGGAATTGACAAAATGGCACAGCGGTTTGATAGATAGACGACATGTGTCTCTTGTAGTACTCCCGGAGTACTTCAGACTGCTAAAAGACGTGCAAGGCAAGGTATCCGCAGCGATGGCCGCTTTGTCGCAATTATGGCGGTGGCTTTCCGCCACGATTTCGCACGATAAAGGTGTCATTTTTGCCATTTTGTTCGCACGGAGGTTGATTTTGCTATTTCGTTTTAAAAAAAGACTAAATAAGCCAAAAACTCTTACCACTGCTTTCCACCCGTCTTGCGGCCACCGTAAAGTGGCAACTTGTGAACGGTGAAATTGATGATATCCTGATCTCACTTACATTTGAGGAAAAGATTGCACGGCAGTACTGTACTTTGATTTCTAAAAATTCTTAGTGTTCACTTTCATGCGCTAACACGAAAATTTCCACAACTGTTGGACAAAGGCGTATGTTATTATACTCACACTTGGACACCCTCTCACCTATAGATTCAGTTACTTGCCTTTTCCCCTTAAAATTGTGTCAGTCAAATCTCGAATTCATAATATTTGACTTTAATATCAAATTGAGTTTTATGCACTAATCAGTTCAGCCAAAAGACGAAGACTCTACAGGGACAAATATTCATACTTGAACAGTTTGGAGAGGTGTACAAAACCCTTGGTCCCTTGCTGCAGGGGGCATGACACACAGCAGGATTGTCCGGTAGCCTTGTGAAATTTTCTACAAAACGATTCCGAAATGTTTGTTTAGGGTGTGTTTGGTTGGATAGAGGAAGTTATACATATATAAGATGGTTTCGAATAGGTCTTTATCCCTCTATTTGGTTGAGTGTATCGAACCAACTGGTTTTGGATGGGGTAGTAAGATTCTGGGAATCTCTCCGTGAGATGTTGAACCATTCCGTTCAATAAAATTGGACGAACCATGTGGAACAGGATGGACTCGTCTGCTCATGTCGCGTGCGCTCACCACTCGCGTTAGATATTAATGAGTTTCTTATTAGCAATTAAACTTAAAGAACAAATTTAACTATAAGTTGTATATTTAGAAATGACTAGTGTTTAATTACTCAAATAGTTTAATATCAGTGGATCACACTGTAACTAAAAATTGCATTAAGTTAAAAGAAGATCTAGTATTATATTATTAACATTTAAATTAAAATAGAGAACTTAACTAGAGATTAAGTTAGAAAATTATAGATAAATTAGAAAATGATCATTAGTTGATCATTAATAGTTAGGTCAGAAAAGGAAGGAGGAAAAGGGAAAAGGAGATAAATAGAAAGAAAAGAAAGAAAAGAAAAAATGTAATCTCACAAATGTAGAGAGGAGTTTATTGAACCACGCTTATCCCTCAACTATACACAATCTTATAACATTTATGTATCATCCTATACAACTAATCAAACAGTTTATCTATAACATTCTATTAAAAAAGATCTCATTCTATTTATATCATCTTATCATATTTAACTTCATTCCATCAACCAAATACATGCTTAATCGGGATAGCAGACCTATCTCAGCCCACCCAACTAGCCATACTTTTCAGCGTCCGCTGAAGACAATCAAGCCCAGGGAGGAGCAATAATGTAAGAGAATGGTGTGTACTTGGATTGTCTTATTCCTGGTCGTCTCCTCGCAATGGACGTCCCTGTAACATTGTTCTTTTTCTTCTGAAAGGGCACCCCCAGATGTCGCCGCACTGAACCGAATCGCCAACGGATGCTGACCATACACCACAACAGGGGTCATCAGGTTTTAGTTACGGCTCCGATTAGAGGTGGGCATTGGGCCATGCCGTGCCGGCACGGTACGGATCCGTCGTGTTTCGGGCTGTATCGTGCTGTGTCAGCTCGGCCCGATCATCCCGCCGTGCCGTGCGATATCGTGCTGGTCCGTCTTGTCTCCGGCCAGGTCCAGGTATGACCCAAAGCCCATCGTGTCGGAGCCGTGCCGTGTCGACCCAAGCCCAGGCTTAAGTAACTATAGACGGGGGAGGCGGTGGTGGCGACCGCTATCTTCATTCATCTCGTGCTCGTCTTATTAAAAGCTTAGTTAAAATTGAATTAATTGTGTAAAAACATAGTCACGTAAATATTTCGGATAAAAGGTAGAATTTTCTTGATATTTTACCGATACAATGTTACTGTCTCGTTAAAAACCTTACGTCCTAGAGTGAGGTTCCCCGAGTAAGGAAAAGAGTACAATAACAATATTTGTACGTACTAACTCATCAATGTCGAGATCGTTCATGCGTTGAAGGTCAGTGTACGCCTGCACGATCTCAAAATCCTTCGATTGATGATGTTGCCGCTCTTTAGCCAATTCTCAGTCCTTGGCACATGTGATTGCCTCCACCATCCTAGGAGTGAGAGGGAGGGAGGTAGCTGGAGGAGTGGGGATTGAGTTGGGAGTCGGGACTCGGGAAGTCGAGAGGGGGTTGGGGATGGGGGAGCCGTGTGGGGGAGTTGGGCCAGGCCGAGGGAGTGGGAGACGGGATTGGTTGGGCAGACTGGAGGGATTGGGCTAGGCCAGGGGAAAGGGTTGGGCCAGTCCGAGAGAATTGGGCTGGGGGAAGGACTGTGCATCTTTCGTGCCGTGCCGGCCCGAGCACGGCTCAACTGACTGTATCGTGCCATGCCACCCGACGGGCCGCTTTCTCAGGCCCAGCCCGCTCGTCGTTCGTGCCATGCCGTGCTTGGGCCGTGCCATACCGACCGCGCCTCGGGCCGGCCCAAAAAAGCATGATCTAAGCCCCAGGTCTAGCTCCGATGGTGCTTTTGCGCAAAGACACCATCACCATTTTTAGCATCTCGCCGCATCCTTTTTTTCAGGGGAAGATGAACGTTGTCGGCGTACACACTTGGTGCTGGGTGGTCGGGAGCCAGTGGTTAGCTCTTGGTCTGAGTGGGAGTTTTCGCTTTATTTGGCCTTTTTGAAACAAAATACCTAAATTAGCCTTTTGTGAACGAAATGACAAAAATAACACTTCTATCGCGTTATTTTTCCGTGGATCGAGTTTTTGCCTCATTTAGCTTCTTTTGAAACAAAATAGCAAAATTAGCCTTTCGCGGATAAAATGACAAAAATGACATCTCTATCGAGCTATTTTTCCGCGGAACCGATATTCCACACACCCAGACCACAACAGGCCACCTACCGTGCACCTAGACCGCGGTAAGATGGCTACCGCGTGGGCCTGCGCGCTGGCACACCATCCTGCTATTTTGTTCACCTAGGGCTAGTTTTGCTATTTCGTTTAAAAAAATCCATTTTAGCCAAAGACAAGAAACTAAGAGGCTGTTTGGTTTGATGCCCATGGAACCAAAGTATAGTAAGCCAAATTTTGGTAACGTTGATCAGATTTGACCTCCGTTTAGTTTGATACCAAATTTCTGGTTAGATTCTGTTCACATTGGTTCTCTACTTTATTTCTGTAGTCAAACTTTGTTAAAATCCAAGCGGCCGATTTGGCCACTGCAATTTTGATAATACTAAATTTTGGCTTGACTTTCATATGCTATTTTGATAATACTAGATTTTTGCCTGACTTTCATGTGCTATTTTGATAATACTAGATTTTGGCTTGACTTTCATACGCTATTTTGGTCCTCAAACCAAACAAGCCCTGAGAGTGAGGCCGGTTCTGGGCCCTTTTATCTCGTCAGCCGCAGCCGGTACGGAGTGGATACGGCGGCCGCGGTATGGACGATGACGATTCCCGTCGAACTCGTGCCCCATGCGCACAGTGGCGAGCGGGGATTTTTTTTTCTTTTCTCGCGCCAGTGGAACAACGCCGTGTCGCTTTCGGGGACCGAACGAGCGGCAGCACCACCCCGCGCGCTCCCCGTGAATCCGTGATGGGTGGCGACGAGTTTGACCGGGCGCGCGGGTCTAGCAGCCGAACTCGCCGGAACTAGGACGTCAGCGCAGAGATTGGATGCGATATCCTTTTGTCACGAGCTGAAGTAACCCAGTTTGACCGGGCGCGCGGGCCTAGAAGCCGAACTCGCCGGAACTAGGACGGCACTAGGACGGCAGCGCAGAGATTGGATGCGATATCCTTTTGTCACGAGCTAAGTAGCCCATGTGCGTTTTCATTCACAACTAGAAAAGTCCATGCCTATTCTATCCATTGCTGAAAGCCGTCGTGCTTTTTGGAGATGGGACAATTCCATGTGTAGTCAGGTAACCAAGATGCAGAGAGTACACAAACACGACATGGTTACTGATGAAATGGTTCTAAAAAAGTTACTGATGAAATGGTTACTACTAGGAAAATCGGTCAAATGTACAGAACAAGCGCACAATCTCTAACCTCGCTGCTCTACAAAATTTTATTTTTGCAAGTGTTGTAGGTATGAACGACAACAAGAATAATCCATCAGATCTAGAAATGTACAGGTTATGTACATTTACCAAACACACAGCCTAGCGTACACAGCGCGTAGTTCATCTTGAAGGGAATCCGGGATCAAATGTAATCCGAAAGAACTGATGCTGAAACCCTCTTCAAGGATGAAGACACTTTGGAGATGTCTGATTCGGTATGGCCAGCTGATACGAATAGGCGGATTCCAACGGGAAGCTTGCACCTGTCCAAAGTTGACCTCTTCGATGCCACAATGAAAACTGAATCTTCCTTCAAGACCTGTTGGGAAAAAGGTGTGTAAATATATGCTTGTGCATGTAAACTGCCGCTGGAAGTTTTGTCGAGTCCATTCGAACTTACTCTCTCAGCAGTGGTTTCAAGAAGATCTAGGTCGGTGGTCCGAGAACCTGTCGATTTCTTCAGTTTAAGGAAGACGATAGGTGACAGAACATGGCTAGAAATTTCAAGCCCTGGGGTATTTGACAGTTCTGCAGATCAAACACATAAAAGGCATCAAGGTGGTGACCAGGTACAGGTAGCTGGCAATCATATCGCCCATGAACAAGTATTATGACATGCCTTATTATACTTCCACATCACTTTTCATGGATTGCATATATAGTTCCACAACTACAGTTCCGGGCTTCTAGCTGATGTTTTGAAAACAATAGCTCATGAAGAACAAAAATACGTGCAGTAAACTGCTAACATGATTTATGCTAAGCAGTTAACAGTATTGCATTCACACGGACATCTATATCTCCATTAACCAAGAAAAAAGAAAACAAATAAGTACAATATGGTCAAATAAATAGTTAAATGACAACAGAATCATCTTTACCTTTATGCAGAAGAGCAACATTGCGTCTTAGGTTTGCAAGAACTGACGGACTATCCTCCAGGTAATTGACAGCAGAAACCGCGGCACTGGCAAGATAGGGTGGCAGAGAGGCAGAGAAAACATAGCCAGAGCTGCTTAGACGCTGCAAAAGCATAGCTCCTTAGTCAAAATTCAAAACATTTAACAACATAATTTCTATTTATCTCAACTGATGTCCTATCAATCTGGTATTGCATCTACCTGATGATCAACAACTCTGGCACTTCCTGTACAAAAGCCACCATCAGTAGCTAATGCATTTCCCATTCCAGCAGTGATAATATCAATTTTTTCAATCTGCACATGTAAGAAATTTTCAGAAATAGGAAGAACATGTGCAGAAGTATCCAGCTAAAACTAGTCAGTAAGACAGATGTCATAAATTAATCGGTGCCTGCCCAGGAAGCTGTGGACTATACCAACTCTTTTTTTCTTTTACACTACTTTGGTGTTGGGTGTTGCAGCAAAACATTAATAGAAATTTTGGTAGTAAACACTCACTGGAACTCCATAATGTTCAGCAAGGCCGCGTCCAGTATTGCCAAGCACACCAAAAGAATGACTCTCCTCCAGAATAACACGGAACCGATATTTCTCCTTCAATTTGACAATCTCATCCAAGGGGGCGATTTGACCAGAATTCTGCAGTCATCACAACAGTAAGAGAGGTTTCATCCAAAGTTTTATATCTAAATATTTCATGAGTTTCTTAGATTCTACAGGTAGGAATAGGATCAATATTTTATGTTGCAAACTTCCATGGGCAAATAAGAAAAACCCTGCACTTATCTAACACACACACAAAAAAATCACAAAAGGCACTGCACCTGGTAGATAGATTCTACAACAATGTAGCGTCTAATCTTTTCAGTACGTTTATTTCCACGAGTAAGTTTTTCCAAAGTGCTTGCGAGTGAAGCCATATCATTGTGCTTGAAATAAACAACAGTACTTCTTGATAGATGGAGACCATTTTGCACTGCCCAGTGAACACCCTCATCACTGCAATGCACATAAAAAACTGGCTTAGGTTCAGCGCGCGGGCAGGGGTGGGTGGGTGGGGGGGGGGGACCAACAAATGCTATTTAGCACAAAGAATTAGCCAGGTATAGTTAACTGCATGAAGAAGTCCGCAATTGACAAATAAAGAAATGAAAGAGGCAACAACTTTAATCAAGCCTATGAGCTAAAGAAATGGCTCAATCAAGTATGCCATTAATACAACAAGCAAGTCAAAATTCCATAAACAATAAAAATAAAAATATTTATATATGATGCCAAACTGAAAGCACTAGAAAAACTATCTGTGTGCCTGAAGCTATATGTTTCATATATTGTTGAGAGGAAAAATAAGGTTAACTTACGCGACTATGATATCTCCTTTCTTACAAAAGGCAGGTATCACACTGAATATTGTAGAAAGCCCATATGAATATAGAATGGAGTCCGGAGTTCCCAGGAACTTGGCTATTTTTGCCTCACAGTCAAGGTGGACATCTGCACAAGTGTTCCACATTTAAAAGGTAAGCTCCTCCATATTTGCAATAGAGGTCATTGGCTGTGAACAGAGGATATACAAACCAATTGTTCCATAAAAGCCACGTGGACCACAAGATCCAACACCATATTTCTCCAACGAACCAATGCAAGAATCCTACAATTCACTCACTTCAATAAGATATTCTGGAAGAATATAGTTGCTGATAATACTGTCAAACAATAGAGATCTCTTACAATAATTTTCTCGTTGCCAATTAAACCAAGGTAGTTTGCTGATGCAAAGTTTACAACTTCTTTCCCATCAATGGTCGTATGTGGTCCAGCGGCACTGTATAAAAAAACAGAATAGCAGTATTAATTCCGACCCTCAGAAGTCAGGACAAATCATACGGGATGTCCAACAACTGCATATATCCTGTAAGCATAACTTGCTCACATAGTAAATATGTACATTTCATATTCCATGGATCTAAGAAAATGGATCTAGATTGACAGCCACATACAAGAAAAATCTCAAGAAAGATTTCTGCCAATGGTGACTGATGAGCTTTGATCAAACAAAAATATCATTTGCAGATACTTCAGATAGGGCAATGTCAATGCTGGGGAGTTGTCTGTTATTCCTAAAATTTTAAAACAAAATACATTCGAATACACCCTGGTGCATACTAAGCAAACATATGATTCACCCAATATTATCTTATTACTGCAATGCAGGCACAGAAATGGCATATTATTGATAACTAGATAAACATACAAGCTTATTGAGATGACAAGACTACAAGAGACCTTTAAGTAAAAATATTAGTAGGATACCATGTGGCAGCATAAATTAAGTGTTTTAATGATCGTATTGATATCAATGAGAGAAAAACAATTTGAGAAGACACTACAGAAAATAGTTGAGGGGAGCAACCGTATCAACTGTTAAGCACAGTCGCCTGCCTAAAGAGTATAGAGAGAGACTTCAGGCATTTCGGCAGCAAGGGGACTATGGTACTGCATGTGCTTCACAATGTCCTGTACTGCTTTAAAATGAGTGCTGTTCACATAGTAAATCTAGCAAAAGAAAAGGTTCAATTCAATATTGGTTTCTCAAGTGCCATTATCACCTTAAGCTAAACCAAGTTGTAGCTGACCCAACACTATCATGATTGCTATCGCTGAAAATCTGTTACATTCCCTAGTTATGAAATAATATGTAGGAATACTGATAATGAACTCTCTTTTTTTGGGCAAGAACAACTTGAATTGATCTTAAAAAATAGATATGAATCTACCTTAAGGACGGAGACAATTAGAGTTAAAAAAATTCCAACAATGGTGCATCAACTACTGGTTTAAACTAGCAAACTGATAGGACTACTTCATTGGAAATCAAGCCATCACACAAACCTTTCCAACATTGGTGTGTTGATTCGGGCCCCCTCCTTGATTGGAGGACATAAAGGTTCTGGCTCCCATTCATCACATAGCTCATCAATCTCCTGCAGAGATCAAAATGCTAACTTTCACCAACATGTTTCGTGAAGCAATGACCAAAACCAATATTCTTTTAAAATGAACAAACAGTGAACAATGAGCAGAAAAAAAAAACACTTCACCTTTTCAGTGAGTGGCTTCTTTGGAGGTTTGTAGCTCTTCCTGGAAAGCTGAAACACTATGACCGCAATAAGAAGCCCTTCCACAGCCAAGTGCCCTGAATAATCACACCACCACCAAATGCCAAACACTGAGGCCAACACCATCATCAAATCACAAGTTCGTAATTGATGGACAGAAGAGGCTTACCATCAATATGAACCCCAAAGACGACCGCACGGGCAAGAGGGGCGTTGAATGCAGCTGAGGCACGAGCAAGCACCGCCGCGGTTGCATTCACAATTGGCAATGCCATGTCCATGTCCTAACTCTAGGGGGAGCTTTTTGTAACACAAGATGGAAACTTCAGCGTGTCAAATCTGCCAAACAAACAATGCTTTGCTCCTCAACCAGCCAGATCGATCACAGAAAGGCAGAACCCAATGCTGAAACCCACACAAAACTGGGCCTAAAGATTGAACCAGAGACACAGAAGGGATCAGGTTTATCTCAGATTGCTTTGCAACGGTCACAGGAAGAAATCACATGCTTGGATCAAATCTGAGAGCGAGCTCGATAAAGCTCCTAACTTTCCCACTTTCTGTGTGCCCAAGATCCCAATCTCACATCGACGGACAGCGTGAGATAAAGCTCAAGAAAGGCCTCACCTTTGCAGCCCAAAACCCAATTGTGGATAGGCTTTCCCCACTATTCCTCAAAGATCTCTAGAATCCGAACAAAGGGTTAGTAATTAAGGCCGCAGCGATGGCGCAGAGCAAATTGCCCCAGGCGGCGGCGGTCTCAGGCGGGAGGACGACAACGCCCACGACCTCGTCACGTCTTGTTTGGTTTGGTTGGGGAGGGGATTACTTACGCCTAGGAACATCAAATTCAAGAAAAGACCCACATCAACCTCGCAGTCTCACAAAATCCCCCCACAACTCACATCAAGAAGTCACTCGAGGAAAGAAATAGGACAAGAAACCCTCCTCACCTTGGACACCCAATCCAATGCGCTGCACGACAGAACGGACGGTGCTCGTGCTGATTACCAGGTGCCAACACCAGTCCAAGATCGCAGCGAGGCAATGATAGATAGTACGGGGTTTTATACGGGTATACGGGAGAGGGGAGGAGGGCGAAGGATTCGAGGTGGTCAGTGTTGGACTCCCCGGATTTCTAATGGAGCGCACTTAGAGAGACGGCGAGGAGGAATAAAATAGGAGATAATGAGCTTGTTTGAGTGGGCTTGGGTTCGAGCGGCGGTCGTCTTCGGCTGGCTGGCTGGGCTTGTCTTTTTCAAGGTCGTTCGTTTCGACCGGGCCAGCGTTAATGAGGATGGCAATGGTCAATCCTGGCTGCCTGGCTGACAATTATAAATTTATGTTTTTTGGTTTTTAGTTAGCTAACCATCTACCTTTCTGCTGCGGGTCGATTAGGTCGTTAACATCGCAAAAAGTTAAAAATAAAGAAATAACATCGCAATAGAACTTGTTAGCTAAATAGCATCCAAAAGGTTAAAAAAAAATCTGGAAAACACTCCATCACAAATTTCCCAAAAGACACAATTGTCCCTTCTCCCCCAACTCCGACGTCTCTCTTGTGATCTCTCTCTTGCGAGCCACGCCGCGCCTCCTCCGTCGTGCCACTGCCGGTGGAAGCCACGCCACCGTCAGAAGCCGCCAGAAGTTGCATCGTCTTCCGCACGCCCTCTTCCTCTCCGCCCACCATCGCACTGCCCTCTACTCCTCCCGTGCTGCCCTCTTTCTCTCACCCTCGCCATCCACCACCGCGCCACTCTCTAATCCTCCTACGGTACCCTCTTCCTATCTTCCCGCGCTGCCCTCTGCTCCTCCTGCACCGCCCTCTTCCCCACCCCCACCTCAGACCTCGCCCACCACTATAACGCCCTCTACTCCTCCCGCTCCGCCTTCTTCCTCTTCCACGCCCCTCGCTACCGATCTCATCAGCACCTACCTCCTCCCCTGTCGCGTCCAAGCCGTCCTCCTCTTCTCCGCCCACTGCTCCTTCGACAACTTCATCGCCTACCTCCTCCGCAAGCACCACCTCCTCCCCTGTTTACGACTTCTCCAACCGCCCCCACGCAATGGTCTCCAGCTTCTCCAAGGTCGACCACACCATGAAGAACCTCCGTCCGATGCCTCCACCTCTGGCCCCGCTTCCACATCCTTGTCGTAGCAGCCTGAGGTTATCGACGTCCGCATCCCCATGGGCAATATCATCAATTCACTCTCAGAGTGTTATTTTCCACAATTTCACGTCTTTGTAGTGTCATTTGACAATCGAGTGTGAATTGGATGTTATTTATCTAAAATCAAGTGAATGGAGTGGTACTGACCTAATTTTCCCATCTGCTACATTGCCCCGCGATTCACTTTACACTTCAAAGTTTTTGCAAAGACATAGGTTGACTATTTCAAGAACAGATTTGATACGTATAACTTGACTATGAAATTGGGGGTCTTGAATTTTCTAACTTGTTTGTGTTGCAGGTGAAGTCTCTAATTCTAGCTCCGGCGAAGCTAGCAGTCCCTCTTTGTCGTTGGTAAACTTGGGAGTTTGGCCGTGCTTTTCCAGACCAACCCGAGGCGGGCCAGCACGGCATGGCCCAAGCATGATACGTGGCGGGTCGGGCCGACACGGTACGAACGGCAGGGCTGGACCAAGCCTAAGGACGGGGCACATTGGGCGGCATGGCACAAGGAGTGGGGTCGTGCCCGAGCTGGCCCGGGACGTCGGAGGCACGCCAAGCCCCCGCCCGCGACACCGCAGCCCGCCTGGCCGCTCCCGCCCAAGCGCAGCGCGCCCTCCTAGCCGCTCCCGCCTGCGCATGATGTGCCCGCTAGCAGCCTCCACCCTCCACGTTGCCACCCCTGCCTCTGCGTCGCTGACCCCGGTCGCGCCTGGAGTACCTGCCTCGACATCGCCATGCCTGCACGCACACCTCCACGTGGTCGCGCCCGCCCACCTCGCTGCCTCGCCCTCCACGTCCCTATCGTCGCCTCTGCATTGTTGACCCCGGCCGCGCCCGACGCACCCGCCTCGACGTCGCCATTCCTCGACGTCGCCACGCCTCCATGTCGTCGTCCCTTCCGCGTGCGACACGCATGCCTCCATGCGGTCGCGCACGCCCGCCTCGTTGTGACACTGCCCCCGCGCTCGCTCGCCTCGCCGTGACACTACCCCCGCCCACCTCCATCGCCTCTGCATCGCCATCCCCGCCCACGCGTGAGGTGGAGGGAGGTGGATCCTAGGCCGATGGAGCTCGAGGAGGATGGGGGAGGCGATGGCGAAGAAGAGGGAGGCCAGGGCGATGGAGCTGAGGTCGAGGGTGATGGGGGAGGTGGAGCTGTGGTCGGTGGAGATGGTGGGGGAGAAGGGGGAGACGAGGGCGGTGGGGGCCGGTGGGGGAGGTGGAGGGGAGGTCGTGGGATGCTGGCGCTTGGGGCGGTGGCGGCAATTCCGAGATGGAGGCAGTGGGGGAGAAGGGTGGAGGCGCTGGGGAGAGGGTGGGGGAAGGGGGAGGTGCTAGGGGAGAGGGAGGTGGAGGGGGAGGTGCTGGCCACTACGGGAGGACTGGACGAGGCGGGGGAGGCGCTAGGTGCCTGTCGCCTGGGGTTGAGGTTGGGGTTGGGTTAGCCGAGAGGGGGAGTCCTGGCCGGGGGAGGCGGGGGACTAGGGGAGATGGAAATGGGGAATAGGATGGCTGCCAGACCCGGTGGCATGGAGCTGATCAGCTAAATAGTTGATGGCAATGGGTGAGATAGGGGATCAGGAATAGGATGGGTGACAAGACATGGTGAGTGGCTATATTAGAGAATAGAGAGTAACGGGTGGGAGGAAGAGAGGCAACGATCCGTGAGAGAGAGAGAGATGCAACGGTGGTCTACTCCATTCTGGTAACAAGATGGAGCAGAGAAAAAAGGTAATAGGCAAGGCAACGGCTCCACGCAAGATTCTTTCTCGCCGTGTCTATAAAAACAAACGTCTGCATCTCATTTCTTCATCATCGAAGCATAGCTTCTTTCACTGATTGTCCATTGCTCATTTCTTCACCACTGAGCGAAGCACATATTCCCTTATCTGGTTCTCTCTTTGCTCTAGTGTTCCGTACAATAGAAAACTTGCTACCAAGGAGACGAAGCATGAAGCCGATGGCGGGAGCGACGGAGCTCGGTAGCACTATACTACCGAGGAGTCAAAGCACGAAAGCAGCAGTGGGCGCGGCCGCCGATGCTCAATCTCTCGCCGCTCCCCTAGTTCTCCTCCCGTCGTCTCTCCCATCGATGATCGTCGGCTCTCCCTAGGCATGGGAGACTACAGCATGGAGGACCATCATATGGATGGTACGGAGGGATATAAGGAGTATCAACGCGGTCCGGACCCGATGGGGATGCCAAACTTCAGTACCCCATCCATGGATGGCAATATTGGTGGGTCTGTGCTCGGCAGCAGTAGCGCCGGGCAAAGGGCGGAGTGCTGGAAGCACATGACCTGGAGTGAAGAAATTCAAGACGGCCAAACGATAGAGATCACAACTTGTAATTATTGCAAAACTCAATTAATTGCTCGTACAGGTGGAGTGATAGGGCACTTGAACCGGCACTACAAAGTATGCTTAAAAAAGATAGAGGCACACTCGCGAGGTGGAGGAGTCCAGACGTAGCTCAACTTCGCGGCTGATGGCTCTGTAAGTACTTGGGTATACACCTCATTTTACTCATGAGGAAATTGCTAGATACATTGTTTCTGAGGATCAACCGATTAGGATGGGTGAAAGTCGCTCGTTCGAAAGAATGATCCAACACGGCTTTTGTCTATAGTACCAACATGTTAGTATGAGAACGATCTCATCTGATATTTTAGGGATGTATAGTAGGGAGCTAGCAGCACTAAAGAAAATATTCCTAAAAGTTCAGTACTATTTTGCTTTAACTTCGGGAATTTGAACATCATCGTACCAAAGAACTGTTTACCTTAGTGTTGTGGCTTATTATTTAGATGATGAGTATAAGCTAAATAAGAAAGTTATAGGGTTTAAGTTAATTACTAAATCACACACAGGAGATGCCATTGCCGAGCTCATACTAGGGGTAATTAGGGATTTTGAAATAGAAAATAAGATTATTTCTATAACTCTTTATAACACATTAGTGAATACAACGGCTATGAACACCCTTATGCATCAGTGAAAGAAGCTAGACCATCTACAACTCTATTACAACTTCTCAGACACACCGAGATTTTTACTTGAGAAAACTCCAGCATGATCATGCTGCGCAGTTCCTTCACAAGAATCCCAATATCTGATAAATCGAAATCAGTGCTCTCAATTGCCTTGGCAAGACTGTAGGCGTCAGTTTCCACAATTACCCATTCCATCCGCTACTGATGCGCACACCTAAGGGCCATAGCACACTCTTCCGCTTCAGAATGCAACACATGATATGTTCTCTGTAAAAAACCGGCTTCCGCAGCAACTGGTTGACCCTGATTGTCTCTGATTACAAATCCCCAACTGCCCTGCTTACTCTCCTGTTTAAAGCCCCTATCACAGTTGACCTTTAGATATGGTTCCACTAGAACCTGCCATTTGCTCATCTAGTTCAGAGTAACCGCAGGTTTTGCCTTCTCATCTAGCTTCTGAAACTCCAAAATATGGCTCCCAGTCAGAAAACATACCTCCTCTGCACTTCGTCCTTTTTCACCAGCATTTAACTTATTTCTTGATGACCACTAGTCCCAGAGAAACACCCCAATTCTCAGCTGCAGCGAAGATGGCAGGCTCCATATCTGTTCAAACATATCTTTCACTGTTTTGCATTCAGTTAATTGAACCCGAATGTTTTTCATTCCCAAAAGACTCCAACATTACCGAGCTTCTTTACATTTCAAAAAGAGATGTCCACCATCTTCACCAAACTGTCTGCATACTGGGCATTGTGTATCTAGCAATACTCCTCTTCTGATTATGTTGGTACTCAATGGCAGACTGTTATTGGCCAATCTCCACAAAAACATCTTTGCCTTGTTCGGTAGCTTCAGTTTCCATATACGGGTCCAGGGGAAAATGTCATCGTCTGCTCCTCCGATCTTCGCGAACTAGATGCATCCCTCTAATTTAACCTGCCCCTTAAAGACACCCAGTTTGTAAGCTGATTTCACTGAAAACACACCTTTTGGATCAGCATGCCATGCTGGAAAATCTTCCATCTGATCTCGCAAGGGAATCTGATGTATCTGTTCAACATCCTCCGGGCAGAAAATCTCTTCAATTAATTGTACATCCCGTCGGTCTGTACTCGGGTTTACGAGTTCTTCAACTTTTTGTAAAATAGTATTCCTTCTCACAGTGATCGGACGCCTTGTATCTCCACGAGGTATCCACGAGTCTGACCAAATATTCAGATTTGAACCATTGCCAACTCGCCAAATAACCCCTTCCCTTAACATCTTTACTCCTTTTAGAATAGACCGCCAGGCATAAGACATACCAGATTTTGATGAAGCATACATCGGCTGACGATCTGGGAAATACTTAGCTTTCAAAACCATAGCACACAACGAATTAGGGTTGGCCAGGAACCGCCATGCTGGCCTTACTAGCATTGCCAGATTGAACACCTGAAGATCCCGAAAACCTAGCCCCCCTTTTTTTTTTTGGTCTCGTTAATTTCTCCCATCCTATCCAGTGAATCTTATTCACCTTATCTTGTTGGTCTTGTTGGTGTTGGAATTAATACAGACTGAGCCCAATTTTAATTCTAATTAATTCTTAAAAAATCTTAAAAGCTCATGCACGTGCTAAAACTGTTTAGTCCCATATAGAGAGTTGAATGAGAGTTATACCACTTTAAAAGGTAGAATGTTATAGCCCCTTATGGAATTGGAGAGAGCCAATACACACGCGCGCTTCGCTCGCTCGCTCGCCTCGCCACGCCGAGCCAAGCCGTGTTGTGCCGTGCGCAGGCGTGTCGGGTGCGGGAGCGTTTTCTTTATCTATTCGAAAATCGAAATGCGCCGACTCGCGTTAAATGGTATTAACGAACGGCTGGCAGTAACGGTGCGGTTACATCAACTGCACGAATCTACCATATTTCTGGATTAAAGTAATTCGAAAAATGCTCATATATTCAACAATCAAGCGTTCGAGGCTGCTGATAACCTCTTTAAAGGTGCCGTGGTTAGCGTTCTTGGTGAGAAGTTAGTTGATGCGTACATGGTGATCAAAACTGGAAAAGAGATGTGGGATGCAGTCGAGGCCAAGTTTGGAATTTCGGATGCAAGCAGTGAATTGTATCTCATAGAGCAATACCATGACTATAGAATGGTTGATGACCGTTCTATAGTTGAACAGGCTCATGAGATACAATCCATGGCCACAGAACTTAAGCACTTCAAGTGTGTGTTACCGGACAAGTTTGTCGCGGGAGGCATTATTGTCAAGCTTCTTCCTTCTTGGAGGAATTTTGCTACTTCTCTGAAACATAAGAGACAAGAGTTTTCTGTTGAAAATCTCATTGGGTCTCTTGATGTTGAAGAGAATGCGAGGGCAAAAGATATACACACTAGAGGTAATGAGAGACATTCTAGTGCTAATGTGGTGCAGAAGAAGAATGACCAAGCTCAAAAGTTCAAAGGCATGACCTTTGCTTTGTGTGTGGCGAACCTGGTCATTGGGCCAAGGTGTAACACCCTGGCTATTCGGAAGCCAAGATGCCACCTAAATACTCTAACAATCTACACAATGCGGAAGAATATGAAACAAGTATATCAACTAAAGACAGCATTAAGATAAACAGGACATGGTGAAGGTATCCTTCCTTCACCTTCTAAGTTATTTAATACTGATCATCAATAAAGAAAGTTCACACGCAGTAATAAATCAACAACCATGTGGAGAAGGTATCATTCCTTCGCCAATTATAATTTAATTATTACAGTTCATCATTAACGAATGAAAGATAGAACTAAAATTTATTCTTGATCATGAATTTGATGATGTGAACAAGTAGTGCGTGTCTACTCCCTCCCAAGTGAGCCAACACCGGGGTTACCTAAAATAAGCAAACAACGCA
This sequence comes from Ampelocalamus luodianensis, assembly GCA_036346255.1. Classification (NCBI taxonomy): domain Eukaryota; kingdom Viridiplantae; phylum Streptophyta; class Magnoliopsida; order Poales; family Poaceae; genus Ampelocalamus; species Ampelocalamus luodianensis. Next base: position 15,079,595 of record CM070622.1, read on the forward strand.
AGAGTGAGTCCACGACTCGGCAAATACGATAAAGGGACATAACACACGTATGAACAAGTCAACATCATAAAGAATATGAGCATACATCGAATGCAAATTTAGGAATGCATGGCATGAATGGATATATTCAAGGATGGATGCACACATGCTTATACAGGTATAGCGGTGACACACGTCGGTGTTCATAAGCCCGCACCTTAACAAAGTGCGGGGATCCAAGTCCTATATGAAGAACGTTTCATATAGGTGTCCAAAGCTGCCCATCTTTGGAATTGATGGGTCTTACGTGCCCATCTTTGGAATTGATGGGTCTTTCAATCCACTCCGTGGGCGGGACATGACAATGTCCAAATCTGCCCACATTGGAATGGTGGGACTTACAATCCACTCCGTGGACATAACATGAATAAAAGGATGCATGATATGAACATGAGCAGGGATAATACCATCTCTCGGTATATACTCCACATAATGAAAGAACATAACCAGTTCGGCATCTCGGGTAACACAATATGTCACATTATATTCATGTAAACATTCACAATCACAGCACTTAAAATCAACAAAGTACTTGCCTTCAGCGTTACGGCGCGTTAGCGAACAACGATGGCGCTCCCAAACCCGTAGCCTCGCGGCCTAAGCGATTAAATAACGAAATAAGAACAACATAGAGCCCATCATGAATTAATATTCTCACGCTACCCTCTTGCACACCCAAATCATAGTCATAACCCAAATCTGAAATTCCAGCGACAACATGGAATCCCATACGGATAGCAGCACGGTAAAGACCAAAACTAATGATGCGGGACTCCAAAAGAGATGAGCCCAGATCCTACGAGCTTAACAAATATATCTACAACTTTGTAGTTGACGAGATAACCCATTTCGGCCAAACTAAATAGCTAAGCATCAAGCGAAACAGCAGAGCAGAAACTGTGCGAACATAAAAAAACAGCCGTACTAAAACGTCCGTAACTTTTAAACTACAACTCCGAATTGAGTGTTCTTTATCAATCTGAAAAGGTTATGGAATTACCTACAATAACCTAGTTGGCACGACATTCATATTTTGCCTTTAACAAAAAGTGGCACATGGGTCAAAACTAAAGATAGAAATTGACATACAATCTGGACAGACTGACCTACAATCTGGACAGTCACAAAGAAAAGTGCATAACTTTTGATCTATAAATCCAAATGAGGTGTTCTTTGTCAATCCTGAAAGCTAGTGATATCACCTTCAAAATTTGTTATGGGCAAGACCTCCGAATCACCCTCTAACTAGGCCATATATCAACCTATACAGAGACTGCTAATTCTCGTCAGGATTCTGGACAGCAGATAATAAATCTATCATAACTTTTGACTCGTTCGTCGGATTTTAGTGTTCTTGGCGGCCACCGAAAGCTAAGAACAAGACCTACAAAACACTAGGAGATCAAAATCCCTAATTCTGCCTTTAGGTACACGAAACAGGCCGCGCAAGGTTCTGGACAGAACAACTTTCTACTCGCAGCAAATCGATCTAAACAAATATGATCCAAATAACTTCTACCACCAATCAACCGAAGAGGCTCGGGATTACGTTACCCTTGCTGCAACCAGGAAGTCGATGGTTGATCCACGAAGATGTTCCCGCCTTATTGATCAGCGACCTTCCAAAGATCCAATCCGTTCTCGCGAGATGCCGGCAAGCGGAAGATCGGCACCACGGGCAGCTCCGAGGAGATGGGGCGTACCACCATGACCTTGGGCAGCGGCAAGGGAGGTGGAGGAGGCGGCTCCCTGCTGGAAGGTGGCGCAAGGTGGAGGGAGGAAGTGGCGGTGTAGGGAGGAGAGGTGGGAGTGGGGAGAAATTAGGGTTTTTTTTTTTTTGGCGCCCCTAAGGCCCCTTTGGCGGCCACTAGGTGGGCTTGGGCCTCGGCTGCCCCTCCTTGGCGCAAGGCGGCTCCCTTGGCCCACAGGCCTCCTCTCGGAACTCTTTGGCCAAAGGCCCGAGCCCAAAACTAGAAGAACCGACAAACGCCAAATTTTCTATTTCTAAGTTTGAATTGATGAAATCTTTCTAAGCGAAAATGGGGTATTACATTCTACCCCCTTAAATAGGATTCGACCTCGAATCCTCACACACTCTCTGTGAAAGGACAACCACAACTAAGAACTAACAACGGTAGCAGATGCAGTTGCGACCAAAACCGGTTAACGCTCACCCCAAGCGAATATCCAACTCTCAAGTCACCTCTCTCTCGGGTGAGAACCACAACACAAAGGCGTGAGAAGGCGAAAGTCCTAACACTCAACCCTACATCTTGGTACACTCATCGGACAAGACTCGAAGGTAAGATCTTACTCGATGGTCAACATTGTTAACGAATAACAAACTCCGGATCTCTCGGTACTCACTCCACACCAAAAGAAACCAAAAGTGAGTACAGCGCGTAGGAACCGAGGCGGTCTTAGCGAAGCAACGACTATCGAAAACAACCCAATGAACACAGGGTTAACCTTCCCATTGATGCGAACCGCACAACATGCACATTAGAACACGGGCTCTTGTTCCACCTCTCAATTGAACTCTTCATGAAAACAAGGATCACCTCCTTTACCAGGAAACATACAATCAATTCTTTTAAGCAAACTCTTTTACCGACAAAACACATCCGAATAAGAAAGATTCACATCACAACTATCGTTACCAGCTGAGTGCGAAGAGTAAAATCCGAAATCGAATTTCATCAAGAAAACCTTTCCACTTTCCAAGTGGCAAATTGCGAATAAACGTCCACGAAAACCAAAGGACAAATCACTCGAATAACCAAATCAATCATTTTTTCCCTTTACGAAATGCCCGAACCACACATGCCAAAATCGAGTCAAACTCAACTTACAAAAGACATTGGTCAACAAACACAAAGCTCATGCGAGAATAAAGCGCTTCACTAATCAAGAAGACATCTTTTCCTTAGATTCACTTTTTGGAATAAAATATCTCTCAACCTTGGAATTGAATTCATCGCATACCACACGTTCTCAACCTCTTAATTTAACATCCTCAAATTTAGGCTTCAGAAACACATCATCCACACCTTTGTGGAGAGGCTCTATTGATTCCAGAACACTCTAGACAAGCGATGACATTACTTTGATAGAGGGCACCAAAGCACCTCAAAGACCCACGTAATCTCATCACCTCCAACTTTCAAGAATAACACGTCAGAATCCTCAGTACACCCGCTCATGAACTTCATCAGAAGGGTTCTATCGACAATCATTCCACTACTCAGAATACTCCAGTTTTCTATCTCTTCTACACACAAATCTTTGGGCGACCAAACGTCTAGCATGAAAATGGAAAGCCCAAATTTAACCTCCAAGACCCTACCACGAATTCCTCTTATAACACATGGTGAAATCATCGGATTAAATCTCTAACATCCCCACAATTCGACATACTCACTCATTGACATCATCAGAATCACTCACTCAACATCGCAATTCTTTCCAATTGTGTTACGCTATAAAATTGATTAAGGTTTCCATACATTTGATAATCATAACATTTCAACATGAACCAAAGTTACGGAACTACACTATATCATAGGTTCTACTTAGTTGAACACTATCTGATTTTACTTGAAGCCACACATTCCATGAATCAACTTCCTCCAAGAGTGCAGGTCAAAACCAATTCATCTTCTACCATTCCTCCAATAGCTTGGTAGCAACATCTCACCACTACAATTACTTAACCACCACCACCACGGTTGCCAAAATTACGCTTTGTAAAGATTTGCAACACAAAACTATTGACCCTTTCTCAAAAGAAAGAGGCGAACAAGGACAAGTTTCACCGCACAGGAAAATGTCGCTGCTCACAGTGAGCACGAAACCAAAAGAAATAATCTGGTAATGAAGATCTGGAAAAACGAAAGTTGAGTTCACAGCGGAGGGCATGCATCCTCGAAAGGAATAGCAAAATAACCACCATTAAGAGAAATAGTATTGCGATTGAAACTCGACAACTCTTGAGTGAAAAGAGCAAAAGTTTATGAACAATTCGAATAACTACAAGTTACAAACTCGACTCAAATTCTCAAATATTCCTGCTGCACTCTTTCCTTTAACACTGAAATCAATCATTTGACTAGCAACACTTTGTACTTAGCGAATCAAGATAAGGTCTTTAGTCCAAACCACAAGAACTAATTAACATCCAAATACAATTCTTCAACATGTCATACTTCCTCGAACAGTTCAAGTACACAAGAAACATGAGATCCAAATAATCTAACCACCAAACTGAAACATTTCCAATTACGGATTTCATGAAAAGCAAGCGATTATTCTCCTCTTAAAGGAAACCAATATAATTTTTCTTTTATTCCAGCTTCACGTTGCCAACTCAAACCAAAAATCCTTTAAGATTCAATCACATGAATCTCTTAAGAAGCAACAAGACAATTCAATACTTTCAATTTATTTAAAATAATTTCAGCTACCAGCTGATTCAATAGCTCAAAGAAAATATCACGAAAGCTAAACTTGAAATATTCTCAACTGAACGATATCATCGAAGGCGATCAAATTACTATGGGTATTAAAATCAGTTCCACCACAACCATTAGAAACCACTTCAAAAGACCCACGTGTAAAGAATGGGTTGATTCTTTCTCAAAAGAAGAGACAAATGGAAACGACTTTCACCAACTAGAAAAACTCATCTACCACTACTTTGAACACGAGACCAATGAAGAAACCAATTAAGCAATGAACTCATAGAACATAAGTGGAGTCCACGGTTGAGCGCATAAGCCTCACAAGAAGAGAGTATCGAACCTTATGAGATAAGAACAAATAAGTATTCAAGAACGAAGCACTTGCATCAACGAAGAACCATTATAACTTTGCAACATATCGTTACTCGATAACTTCATTTACCACATAAAAGCACGAACCCTCAAAAGATCATGAACATAAAACTTGAAATTTGATCATTTAGAGAATATCACCATGGGTGATCAAATTACTACGAGAATTAACCTCATTCTCACATTTTGACGATTTAAAAACATCGACAACATATACTAGTACCAAGAATCATCAAACTTTATTACTCCATCCTAAAACTTCCCAAAGGAACATAAACCACAAAGTTGAAACAAATTTATTATAACCAGATTATGCTAAGTAATAACAATATCACAATGCACGCTATCAAAGCCTACTTACGAAATTCATCTACTCAACTGTTGGTGTTGCTCAACACCTTCTTCAGCGTTCATTAACAATTGATGATTGTACTAATCATGTGTGTACAAATGGTACTAATTTCATTTGCAATCACATAACCACATATAAACATAGATTCACATTTCACCTTTGTTCAGAAATCATTTCAAAACATGATTAAAGATTCACTAACATAATTTTCTATAAATAAGGTTTCATGAATCGATACACCAGCACCCATCTGGTACTTTATACAAGTTTCAACAATTTTAGCATACCAGGAAATAGATAAATCTAGCTCTTATGTAAGATCTATAGGTTCTGAATGGATATGGACAGTCTTCATTTAACCTACACCATGTATCAAATACAAGGACATTTCAACTTAATCAATTTCACTTTCATGGATGGTAGCTAAGAATAATTGATTTGCACCATGCTAATAACCCAACTTGGTAACTCATATCGTAATAATTTATTCGTTTAGTTATAACTTCTCATTTTAAGCATGGCAAGACATCACAAAAGGATTCTAACACCTTACTACAAAGACAAAGAGAGACTTCAAACCTCAACGCTCAAGTAATCCAAAAAGCGCATAAAGCCAAAGCTTTCCTATGCAAAGCGAACTTCTGTGGAAAACTCTCACTAACCAAGTGCATCAAGCGAGTAAATGAGTCATTCTTTTCAATAAGAAAGAAGGAGCAACCATGAAAACATCAATCTTGCCAATTGACAACTACCACAAGTGGTAAAAGCAACTCAACGGTTGAAAAGCAATATTTATTTGAGAGAACCAAGAGGATCTATTGAAAACCATAAACTATCATGAACCACAAACCGGGAGAAATTCATCAACCACCCGCAGGACAAGAATTGGCAAATTCGAAATCAAGAAAGAGAATAACTTTCTAAAGCAACTCACGCTTAACACGAAACTATGGTACTCGGGTAACTACTCCTCTAACCACGTCGCTGCGACGGTGGTGTAACACGTGAATCGAGTAACAACCACGACCTCCACTTCGATCATTCGATAACAACACGCTTCACCAAAATACTCAACTATGAATATATAGGATCATCTCATGACAATCATAGTATTAGTTCATAGATATTGAATATCATAGCGGATCATATATTACCAACAAGGATGATAATGCGAAGCAATTCAACAATTGCTCAACAAAATGAAACATAATAATGAGATATTGCGGAAGCAATGTAATTTTCAACCCCACCTCACGTACACGATGTGTCATTTTAATAACTTAATTACCACGGACCTAAAGCCCGCTCGATACCAAGCTGTAACACCACGGCTATTCGGAAGCCAAGATGCCACCTAAATACTCTAACAATCTACACAATGCGGAAGAATATGAAACAAGTATATCAACTAAAACTGACATTAAGATAAACGAGGACATGGTGAAGGTATCCTTCCTTCACCTTCTAAGTTATTTAATCGATCATCAATAAAGAAAGTTCACACGCGATAATAAATCAACAACCATGTGGAGAAGGTATCCTTCCTTCGCCAATTATAATTTAATTATTACGGTTCATCATTAACGAATGAAAGATAGAACTAAAATTTATTCTTGATCATGAATTTGATGATGTGAACAAGTAGTGCGTGTCTACTCCCTCCCAAGTGAGCCAACACGGGGTTACCTAAAATAAGCAAACAACGCAAGAGTGAGTCCACGACTCGGCAAATCTGATAAAGGGACATAACACACGTATGAACAAGTCAACATCATAAAAGAATATGAGCATACATCGAATGCAAATTTAGGAATGCATGGCATGAATGGATATATTCAAGGATGGATGCACACATGCTTATCTGGTATAGCGGTGACACACCGTCGGTGTTCACTTAAGCCCGCACCTTAACAAAAGTGCGGGGATCCAAGTCCTATATGAAGAACGTTTCATATAGGTGTCCAAAGCTGCCCATCTTGGAATTGATGGGTCTTACGTGCCCATCTTTGGAATTGATGGGTCTTTCAATCCACTCCGTGGGCGGGACATGACAATGTCCAAATCGCCCACATTGGAATGGTGGGACTTACAATCCACTCCGTGGACATAACATGAATAAAAGGATGCATGATATGAACATGAGCAGGGATAATACCATCTCTCATTATATACTCCACATAATGAAAGAACATAACGATTCGGCATCTCGGGTAACACAATATGTCACATTATATTCATGTAAACATTCACAATCACAAGACACTTAAAATCAACAAAGTACTTGCCTTCGCGTTACGACGCGTTAGCGAACAACGATGGCGCTCCCAAACCCGTAGCCTCGCGGCCTAAACAGTTAAATAACGAAATAAGAACAACATAGAGCCCATCATGAATTAATATTCTACGCTACCCTCTTGCACACCCAAATCATAGTCATAACCCAAATCTGAAATTCCAGCGACAACATGGAATCCCATCGGATAGCAGCACGGTAAAGACCAAAACTAATGATCTGGGACTCCAAAGAGATGAGCCCAGATCCTACACGAGCTTAACAAATATATCTACAACTTTGTAGTTGTGAGATAACCCATTTCGGCCAAACTAAATAGCTAAGCTGTCAAGCGAAACAGCGAACGAAACTATCGAACATAAAAAACAGCCGTACTAAAACGTCCGTAACTTTTAAACTACAACTCCGAATTGAGTGTTCTTTATCAATCTGAAAAGGTTATGGAATTACCTACAATAACCTAGTTGGCACGACATTCATATTTTGCCTTTAACAAAAAGTGGCACATGGGTCAAAACTAAAGATAGAAATTGACATACAATCTGGACAGACTGACCTACAATCTGGACAGTCACAAAGAAAAGTGCATAACTTTTGATCTATAAATCCAAATGAGGTGTTCTTTGTCAATCCTGAAAGCTAGTGATATCACCTTCAAAATTTGTTATGGGCAAGACCTCCGAATCACCCTCTAACTAGGCCATATATCAACCTATACAGAGACTGCTAATTCTCGTCAGGATTCTGGACAGCAGATAATAAATCTATCATAACTTTTGACTCGTTCGTCGGATTTTAGTGTTCTTGGCGGCCACCGAAAGCTAAGAACAAGACCTACAAAACACTAGGAGATCAAAATCCTAATTCTGCCTTTAGGTACACGAAACAGGCCGCGCAAGGTTCTGGACAGAACAACTTTCTACTACAGCAAATCGATCTAAACAAATATGATCCAAATAACTTCTACCACCAATCAACCGAAGAGGCTCGGGATTCGTTACCCTTGCTGCAACCAGGAAGTCGATGGTTGATCCACGAAGATGTTCCCGCCTTATTGATCAGCGACCTTCCAAAGATCCAATCCGTTCCTCGCGAGATGCCGGCAAGCGGAAGATCGGCACCAGGGCAGCTCAGGAGATGGGGACGTACCACCATGACCTTGGGCAGCGGCAAGGGAGGTGGAGGAGGCGGCTCCCTCTGGAAGGTGGCGCAAGGTGGAGGAGGAAGTGGCGGTGTAGGGAGGGGAGAGGTGGGAGTGGGAGGAAGTGGGTTTTTTTTTGGCCGCCCCTAAGGCCCTTTGGCGGCCACTAGGTGGGCTTGGGCCCTCTGCTGCCCCCTCCTTGGGCGCAAGCGGCTCCTTGGCCCACAAGGCCTCCTCTCGAACTGCTGGCCAAAGGCCCGAGCCCAAAACTAGAAGAACCAAACGCCAAATTTTCTATTTCTAAGTTTGAATTGATTGAAATCTTTCTAAGCGAAAATGGGGTATTACACAGGATTGCGAGCCAACGCAAAGGTAGGAAGAATCGGCAGAGGCGAATTCCAAGTGCGCTAGTGTTGTTGTTGATACTCTTGAGGCGGAACATCGGGTATGGTAATTCACATCTTTGTTCTTTCCGTATGTCAATCTACCGATTGGTGGATAGACACTGGTGCTAATATACATGTATGTGCTGATATTTCATTGTTCTCTTCTTACCAGGTCACACGGGATTCAATCATTCTAATGGGGAACGGGTCACATGCTACTGTTCATGGTGTTGGCACGGTCGATCTAAGTTTACTTCGGGGAAGATTGTGCAACTGAAGAACGTGCATCATGTGCCATCTATCAATAAGAATCTCGCCAGCGGATCTCTTTTGTGTAGAGATAGTTTTAGACTGGTATTTGAGATCAATAAATTTGTAGTATTCAAGTATGGACAATTTGTTGGTAAAGGCTATGTGTGCGGAGACTTGTTCCGCCTATCTCTTTCAGATTGGTGTAATAATGTTGTGAACCATGTTTGCAGTGGTAATGAGACTACTATTTGGCATTCATAACTTTGTCACATAAATTTTGGTTGCATGACACGGTTAGCCAGTTTAGAGTTAATCCCGAAATTCACCATTGCCAAAGGTTCTAAATGTCAAGTTTGTGTGCAATCAAAGCAGCCTCGTAAGCCTCATAAGGCTGCGGAGGTAAGAAACTTGGCACCATTAGAACTCATACATTCAGATCTGTGTGAGATGAATGGTGTGTTGACAAAAGGTGGTAATAGATATTTCATGACTTTAATTGATGACTCCACTAGGTTCTGCTATGTGTATCTTTTGAAAACTAAAGATGAAGCTCTTCACTACTTTAAAATCTATAAGACAGAAGTTAAGAACCAACTTGAAAAGAAAATCAAAAGGGTTAGGTCTGATCGTGGCGGCGAGTACTTTTCTAATAAGTTCAATTTATTCTGTGAGAAATATGGTATAATCCATGAGAGGACGCCTTCCTATTCACCCCAGTCAAACGGGGTTATTGCAAGAAAGAACCGCACTCTAACTGATTTGGTTAACGCCATGTTAGAAACAGCGGGTCTTTCCAAAGCATGGTGGGGAGAGACTATATTGACTTCATGTCATGTCCTAAACAGGATTCCCACAAAGAATAAAGAGATAAACCCATATGAACAATGGGAGAAGAAAAGACTATCACTTTCATACTTGCGCACTTGGAGTTGTTTGGCGAAAGTCAATGTGCCAATTTCCAAAAAGCGTAAGCTTGGACCAAAAACCGCTGATTGCGTCTTTCTAGGCTATGCTCACCATAGCGTTGGATATATATTTCTAGTGGTAAAATCTGGAGTACATGACGTGCATGTCGGTACAATTATGGAGTCCAGAGATGCTACATTTTTTGAGGATATTTTTTCGATGAAAGATATGCCTAGTTCATCGAGTCAGGAGTCTCATACAACTCCTAAACCTGCCACTCCAATGGAATATTTTGAGCAAACCCCTGAGTAAATTCCTGATAAGGAAGACAATGAAACTCTGAAAAAGAGTAAAAGACAAAGGACTGCAAAGTTTTTTGGTCCTAATTTCATTGTGTACCTTGTTAATGATACTCCAAGTACCATTTTTGAAGCATATGCTTCTCCAGATGCAGAATACTGAAAGGAAGCAGTCCGTAGTGAAATAGATTCTATTATTTCTAATGGAACTTGGGAGATCACTGGGCGTCCTTATGGTTGTAAACCTGTAGGATGTAAGTGGGTGCTAAAAAAGAAGCTTAGGCCTGATGGTACTATTGAGAAGTACAAGGCACGACTTGTGGCCAAGGTTTATACCCAAAAGGAAGGTGAAGATTTATTTGATACTTATTCACCTGTGGCTAGATTGACTACTATTTGAGTACTACTATCTCTGGCTGCCTTATACGGTCTTCTCGTTCATCAGATGGACGTTAAGACGACTTTCCTAAATGGAGAGTTGGACGAGAAAATTTACATGGAACAGCTAGATGGATTTGTAGAAGATGGTCAAGAAAGAAAGGTGTGCAAGTTATTGAAATCTTTGTATGGTCTTAAACAAACACCTAAGTAGTGGCATGAAAAGTTCGATAGAACTTTAACATCTGCAGGCTTTATTGTGAATGAAGCTGACAGATGTATGTATTATCGCCATGATCGGGGCGAGGGAGTCATTCTATGTCTGTATGTTGATGACATACTGATATTTGGGACTGACGAGGATCTGATAATCCTCATTTTATTATTCCATAATCATGTAATATGACGTTACATGGTATACCCCTTAATGTTGTAAGGGAGGAGTAAGTTAGGTGGTCGTAAACTCTTCTACGACCACCCCTCTAGTCGTAAGTATTTCTACGACTATGGTGTAATCGTAATTCCTGCTACGATTACGTCAGGTCGTAAGTCTTTCTACGACCAGTACCCAGTCGTAAGCTTTTCCTACGACTACCCCCTAGTTATAAGTCCTGCTATGACCAGCTCTGCTACGACTTCCTCGTAATTAACTAGGTCCACTCGTTAGAAGGCCCATTTATTAGTGATGATCTGAGCAGTCAAAGTACGTAGTTATACCTGAAATAACTACAGATGATTCTCCACTATCTCTGATTGGTAACCGTTGGACAGCGTGGAGAGGTTACTACTCCGGTAATTACTCTCATTATTACACAATAATGAGCGCCTAATTGACTTGGAACGACAACCGCCCTTACAGCATATTATAAATAGGTGTCGCTTGGAGATAATGGGGGAGGCTTTTTGGGAGACAGTCAGTAGTAGTATTAGCGCAAGCCTTTTCACTGATTGTAATCAGGATACCCAATACATTACACAAGAGTAGGGTTATTATTCTCATAGGAGAAGGCTCGAACCTGTATAAAAATTACCGTGTCTCCTTTGTCTGCGTGATCAATTGTGGAGACCCCCCGAATCAAATAATCTTTACGCAAGATCGGTTCTAAAACACCGACAGTTGGCGCCGACCGTGGGGATCGTCTGATAATTCCTTGTCAACAGTTCTTTCTTTTCTCTTTGATGCTACCATGGTAGGAGAATGGAACGAGGAGAATTGGTTCGACACGGTGATTCTGCAGACATCGACATGGATGCCGGCCCGACTACTGAGCCGAGTGTCGAATCATCGGCGGTATTGCCGCCTCGGAGATCTTCTATCGGATCTCGGAGATTGCATCACCGACGAGTTCGGGAGGATCCGTATCCCCACAGCAGTATGCCCGGCTAAGGAACCCGCTTCCTCGGGGTGAGGTCAACACGACCACCGCGAGTGGCTGCCCGGGGCGGTCGCAACACGACGAGAGTCTTTCCTCCAAGTGTTCGAGTCCCCTAAAGCGCATCACGACTAGGCGGCGAGTTCGAAGCCATCATTCCAGAGCTCCATCGACATCTGATGGTCCTCTTTCTCCGAATAATTCCGCAGAGAAGAGGATCGAACACGCTGTTCCTCCAAGTCCAACCATCCCGCCGTAGGACGCACTTTGCGACGGAGGCGGTTATAACCGGAGTTTCCCTACGGAGGGTTTACTCTAAGTCGCGGATGGTGTCACTCGACTACTCCTCAAGCGAGGAGGCCTCGAGCGCAAGTGGAGGTCATCCACGGGAGATCTTCGTCATCCCCCCTGATAAGAATCATTCTCCCAGAGGAAGGACTGATGATGCTCCCCGACGAACACACTCTACACCCCCTCATGGCAATGGCAAGGACACCACCGCTGGTGAACGAGACGAACACTTTAATGAACGTGCGGGACATCCTCAACATTCTCGCACTCCATTAAAACTAACTCAAGGGTCTGAAATAGGTCATTCTGAGACAACCCGACGAAGAAAAATAGCAGCTCAAAAAAATCGCCCTGAGCGTGCTTTTTTCCAGTCGGAGGAAGCTCAAGAGCTCTAGCACATCAACGACTTGCTGGAAAATCCAACCTAAGAACTCGCTCGAGCGCCGGGGTACGATCGCTTCGCAGAAGAGAACGCACAAAGGCTTCGTAGCACGATGGCAAAACTCGAGCGTCCTTGTCAACAGCAACCAGGGAGTCGTAGCAGTACGACTCCATCTTCTGCCAGTCGTTCGCATAACTCGTCGCACGGCAAATGACATGACCCTCGTTCACGTCATTCTCCCGATCCGAGGAGGATTCGTTGGACATCTAGAGACCAACCAGCTCCCAAGAGAGGTGATCACTCACCACTTCAGGAGCGCAATGTACGGCGGCAAGGGGAATACAAGGAGTATTTCCCTCGTAAAGCTGGGGCCTATCATAGGTCCAGCACACCCGTGGCTGGGTACAAAGAAGGAGGCAAGAAGTCATCTTCGAATGTCAGGCGTTTTCACCCGACCTTCGAGCGGTCATTGTTGCCTCATTTTCGATCGGCGAACATGGAGAAGTTCGATGGAACCCAAATCTATCGAATTCCTCTAGATCTACACTCTGACTATCCGAAGCGGCGGGAGGAGGAGAGCATGTCATGGCAAATTACCTTCCGACTGTACTCGAAGGATCGACTCAATCATGGCTTTTAAACCAGCCATTCGAATCGATCTACTCGTGGCAGCACCTCTGCGATCTTTTGCTGACGAATTTTCAGGGCACTTACAACCGCCCTGGAAAGGAGGATGACCTGCACCGGATAAGGCAGAATGACCATGAAACTCTACGCCAATTCATCAGGCGTTTCAGTCAGGTTCGAAATTCTATTTCGGAAGTTTCTGACTCATCTGTGATCAGGGCTTTCAAACAGGGAGTCCGCAGCAGAAGAATAACGGAGGATATCGCTTTACATCCTCCTGCCACCGTCGCCGAACTCTTCGAGATGGCCGATAGATACGCGACTGCTGCTGAGGCAGTCGAGTGGAACAACACTATCGATCGTGAAGATAATATCCCTCAGGAGGTAGGCGAAAGTGGTAAAAAAAAAGGAGAAAAAAGGCTAGGAAGTCCAAGAACAAGGCCAAGAGACACAAATCTCCTACAGCCAGTTCTAAGGAGGTCATGGCCGTAAGCGATAAAGAGCCACGCAACCCTAAGCAGAATCCCGATCGAGGTAAAGGTAAGCGCTAAGATCGGAAGAACGACAAACCCAGGTGGTGTCCTTTTCACAAAAAAGAAGGGCATGACCTTCGTAACTACTGAGTTTTTCTACGAAAACTCGAAGACTATTACTCTGGCAGGGGGCCATTTCCTACTCTTGAACATGTAGGCCAAACAAGTGGACGGAAGGAGTCAGATGACGAGGAGGAGATGTCGTTCCAGGATCCACAACACACCATCGATCACATCTATGGAGGATCATCGGCATATGAGTCACAGAGACAGCTAAAGGCTGTCGAGCGCGAGGTAAACACAATCGACTCACCTCGTCAATAAATTACGAAGTGGTGAAGTCACCATTACTTTCGAGAAAGGTGATTGTCCGATCCCTTCGACTAGACCAGGTCGATTCCCGATCGTGGTCAAACCCACCATCAACAATTGTCGAGTAAATCGAGTTTTAGTTGATGGTGGAAACTCGCTAAACATACTATTTACGAGTACCCTGGACGAGATGCAGGTACCCAGGACAAAGGTAAGGCCGGTACGATATTCATTTCATGGAATCGTACCAGGGTCTTCGGCCAAACCGATTGGCCAAGTTTCTCTTCCTTTAACGTTTGGCTCACCAAGCAATTTCAGGACAGAGAAGGTCTCCTTTGATGTGGTCGATTTCGATACGGCATATATTGCCATACTCGGACAACCTATTTTGGCAAAATTCTTAATAGCTACTCATTATGGGTATCAATGTCTTAAGATGCCAGGTCCCAAAAGAGTAATCACAATATGTTGTGACAAGAAAATGGCACACTCTTGCGACCGTCGTTCCTTCGAAATGGTTGGACAACTACCAACTCGAGATAAAAATCAGCCTTCAACTAGCAAGTCGAAGCCTGAAGCTGCACCAAAGCCGAATGACCAGGTCAAAGAGGTTCCTCTGGACGTAGAGGAGCCCTCGAAGACTGTTCGCATAGGGGATTCTTCCGACCCCAAATAGGAAGACGCCCTCAACTTTCCTCCGAACGAACGCAGATGTCTTCGCGTGGCAAGCATCCGCCTTGCCCGGAGTCCCTAGGGAAGTGATCGAGCATAGGCTAGCCCTACAACCTGATAAATTACCCGTAAAACAGAAGTTACGGAGATTTGCCCCTGATCGACGAGATGCTATTAGGTCAGAATTGGACAAGTTGCTTAAAGCATACTTCATAAGAGAAGTTAACCACCCAGAGTGGTTGGCCAATCCTGTAATGGTTAGAAAGTCGAACGACAAATGGCGTATGTGCGTAAACTTTACTGATCTTAATAAAGCTTGTCCAAAAGATGATTTCCCTTTACCTCGTATCGATCAGCTGGTTGACTCTACTGCAGGATGTGAGATGTTGAGTTTTCTAGATGCACACTCTGGTTACCACCAGATCAATATGTGTCGAGAAGATGAAGAGAAGACCACATTTATTACACCGTTTAGAATATTTTGCTATGTCAAAATACCATTCGGTTTAAAAAATGCTGGGGCTTCTTTTCAGCGTTTGATGCAAACGACTTTTGCTCCTCAACTAGGCCGAAATTTGGAAGGCTACATTGATGATCTAGTCGTAAAAAGCAGCAAACAGCTCAATCATATCACAGACTTACAGGAGACTTTCGATAACATCAGAAAACACCACTTGAAGCTTAATCCCGAGAAGTGTGTGTTCGGGGTCTCTTCAGGAAAATTGCTTGAATTCTTGGTCTCTGCACGAGGAATCGAAGTAAATCCTGAAAAGATAAAAGCCACCACTCAGATGCGCCCCCCGACCCCGAAAAAAGAAGTCCAGAAACTCACAGGATGCATGGCGGCATTAAGTCATTTCATCGCATGTCTGGGAGAGAAAGGACTGTCTTTCTTCAAACTTCTAAGGAAATATGAGGGCTTCGAGTGGTCGGAAGAGGCTAACATAGCATTTGAGGAAGTCAAGAGGTATCTTACGAGTGCTTCTGTTCTGGTTTCCCCGAAACCAAGAGAGACGCTCTTAATTTATCAAGCTGCCACGCCACAGGCAGTAAGCGCAGTACTGGTCGTAGAACATGAGAACGTACAACGGCCAATTTACTACGTTAGCGAGTTTTACACGCACCTGGGGCGTTACCCTCGGGTTCAAAAACTTTTATATGCCCTCCTCATGTCTTCGAGGAAATCGCGACATTATTTTGGTGTACAAACTAGTTGCACTGTCGAGTTTCCTTGGGAGCGATCCTCCAAAATAGGGAAACAGCGGGACGCATGGCAAAATGGTCAGTCGAACTTGGGGAGTTCGACATCCATTTTGTGTCTCGAACGGCCATTAAATCCCAGATCTTGGTAGACTTTGTCGCCGAATGGACAAATCCTGAACCTATTCAGGATCCCCAGTACAATTCCCACGACCAGTGGATGATGTACTTTGACGGGTCACTTACGATAAGTGACTCGGGGGCTGGGGTGGTCCTGGAATATCCTACCAGAGAGACCTTAAAGTATGTTATACAATTAAACTTTCAGGCCACTAATAACGTGGCAGAGTACGAAGGTTTGCTAGCTGGCATACGAGTCGCAAAAGCGCTCTCGATTCGACGACTACTCGGCAGAGGAGACTCTCAACTAGTCGTGAATCAAGTCGGAAAAGAGTACCAGTGCTCTAATCCAACTATGTCCCGGTACTTATCGGAAGTTCGAAAGTTAGAAAAGCACTTTTTGGGTTTCGATGTACAATTTATCCCTCGAAAGGATAATTTCTCATGCACCAACTGGCTCGTCTAGCTTCCTCCCGATCCTCGCATCAAAGGGGTTTTTCGAGCAACGTAAGTCGTCTCTAGTTGAAGAACTAGAGACGCCTCCTATAGAAACAACCTCTTTAGAGTACGACGATACCTGGATGACTCCCATCTACAAATATCTTCAGATGAGTTCCGTACCCGACGATGATCTCGATGCAGATCGACTATCCCGAAAGGCCAAAATCTATACTTTAGTCGAAGGTGTCCTTTATAAAAGAGGAACTCAAGGGGTACTCATGTGATGTATTTCGCAGAGTGAAAGATTAAAACTCCTTCACGATATACACGGAGACATCTGTGGAACACATGCTTCTTACAGAACTCTAGTCGGTAAAGCCTTTCGACAAGGTTTTTATTGGCCAACGGCCCTCTACGATGCCAAGGAGTTGGTCGAAAAGTGTGTACAATGCCAGTTTCATAGTAGGCAAATACACTAACCGGCTCAGGCATTGCAAACAATTCCTCTGTCTTGGCCTTTTGCGACATGTGGTCTTAATATCCTAGGACCGTTACCCAGAGCTCCAAGTGGATTCGAATTCCTTTTTGTCGCTATTGACACGTTCACAAAATGGATAGAAGCCGAACGTGTAACTGGGATAACAACGGAAGCAGTAAAACGGTTCATGATGAGATGCGTGATAACTCGATTTGGAGTACCAAGTTGAATCATCATAGACAATGGCAAACAATTTTCGAGCGCAAAATTTCAGGAATTTTACGACGAGTTGGGAACTCGTTTGTATTACACTTCTGTTGCCCACCCCCAAAGCAACGGGGCGGTCGAAAGAGCGAATGGCCAGATAATGAAGGGAATCAAGACCCGAGTCTTCGATCAGCTTGTCAAGCGCTCGGGGGCTTGGTACAAGAATTACCTTCAGTATTATGGGCAATTCGTACGACAGCTAGCCGAGCTACAAGAGAAACACCTTTCTTTCTAGTTTTTGGTGCAGAAGCCATGCTTCCGCCAGAACTAAAGATCAGGTCAGCATGAGTCGAAAAGTTTAACGACTCCATTCAAGAACAACTTCGAGCAGACGACATTAACCTGCTCGAGGAAAAAAGGGACCAGGCCTTAATTCGATCAGTAGTCTACCAACAAGCCCTGCGTAGATACTACGATCGTAAGATCCAACCTCGCAGCCTTTCTGTAGGTGACTTGGTATTGAGGCTTATCCAATCCCAGTCTAATCGGAATAAACTTTCCCCCAAGTGGGAAGGTCCTTACACTGTGGTCGAAGTTACGCGTCCAGGATCGGTACGACTTGCAATGGAGGATGGCCGCGTTCTCTCAAACTCTTGG
Source organism: Ampelocalamus luodianensis (assembly GCA_036346255.1). Taxonomy (NCBI): domain Eukaryota; kingdom Viridiplantae; phylum Streptophyta; class Magnoliopsida; order Poales; family Poaceae; genus Ampelocalamus; species Ampelocalamus luodianensis. The sequence goes on from CM070622.1 coordinate 15,097,766, forward strand.
AACATTGACCAGTTACGCAAATTCTATGTGTAACAAGCTTCTACGACAATAAAGTATCAAGTTCTTCCTATCTTTTTTGTTTCTCTTTGAATTTTGCTTTTATTTTTGACCATTATTCATATGCTCATTTCCCCTTTACACTGGTCGGAGAAAGGACATCAAAACTAGTCGAAGTCTCTCCTCTCTGCATGTGGTCCTACCCGCTGGAAGGAGCTTTCTAGTGTCGCTTTGTTCTTAACTGTTGCTACCAGTACAAAGCCTTTTGGGCTCGGAAACATGGTCGAAAATTTTTAAGCAAAATCATGTCACCTTAGTTTATTTATTCATTTTGAAAAATACTCTAAGGAGAGCGCACTTTTGAGATTTGTTTGACCATTTCTGGTAAACTTGATTGGTTTTAACTGGTCGGAGGCAGAAACACACCTAGTCGAAACTTCTCCTTTCTGCACGTGGTCCTGCCCACTAGAAAGAACTTCCTAGCGTCGTTCCGTTTCCTACTCTTACTACCAGGACGAACTTATCAGGTAAATCGAAAACAATCGAATAAATTTCTAAGGTACTCTAGATGTTTGTTTCACTCAAGTTGTCGTTATTGATTCGATTAATCTAGTTGGAGATGATAACATCACCTAGTCGAAGCCTTTTTTTCCTCTGCATGTGGTCCTGCCCACTAGAGGGAACTTCCTAGCGTCGATCCGTTTTCCATTCTTTCGACTACTCTGATAAAGGAGATTCTATCTGCATCTCCTCCGCGACCTTCTCGCCGACCGACTACATCTCCTCGATCACCGCTCGCCGGATTGGTGCAATCGAAGTCGGCTTCAACAGAATGTGTATTAAGGTTAGGGTCACGGGCCTTGAGTTTTGCTAAAATAAAGCTCACAGCTCCTTTGACCGCTTCCCTTATCGAGTCATTCAAGTTAGTCTTCAGAGTAGACACCAACTCTTGCAGGGTACCGACTTGCTCCCCAATGGCACTCGTATGAGCGGTCATCGTGTCATCGCGGGGAGTAACCTTCCCGACAGGAAGCCCATCGAGTACATTGTTCAGAAGCGAAATGTTGTCTTGAAGATTGATCTTCATCGACTTCATCTCCTCTTGGGTACAACTCGAAGCATCGTGGAGTTGTTTTATTTCAGTTAATTGCTCTGAATGGAGTAAGGACTAATTAGATAAAATAATTCTACGAGAAGATAAAACAATTTAGCAGCAGGTAAAAGTTTTATTTACCCGCTAATTGAGAACCTAACTTCTCAATTTCTTGGTCTTTCTCCTTCGCAATGCGAGAGATCTCGTGGACAACCGAGGACTTATCCTGGACCTCGACCCTAAGAGCCCCCACCTCGGCCTGATGGACCTTATTTTCGACTTCTTTTTCTGCAAAAGAATGAAAGGTTAAGAAGGCGGAGATCAAAATCAAAAGCAGTCGTAACTCCACGTACTATTTATTTTTCCTGCAATCTCTGAGTTGTAGAGTTAGCCTCCTGAAGCTTCTTCAGAAGGTCGGTGGCTTTATCCTTTAGCTTTTTAGTCTCGGCTTTTTCGAAGTCGAGTGCATCAGCTAAAGTCTTTTCGTCACTCTTAAACCTGAAAGGTTAAAGGAAGACATGAATACACAGACGAGCAGTCGTAAATATTTCTACGACTGATGGATGATCGTAAGTTTTTCTGCGATTACCCCCTGGTCGTAAGTTCTTCTACGACTAGTATCAAGTCGTAAGTTTTCTACGATAATCTTCTATGAGTATTGAGTAAGTAATCAGTTTGTAAAATGATTATGAGAATCGGTTACTCACCACCTCTCTGCTTGCTCGCAGAGCACCGCTTTCTCTTGTCGTAGTTTGACAAGTTGCCGATTGTACTCGCAAATCATGGCAACTTATTCTACGGCTCTCTGCAGGGGAGAAAAACGATAAGAGACAGAGATAAAACCATACATAAGTATCAATAAATACTTACATTCAAGTTTGACCAAGCAAACATGGATATTATTCGCGACGGATCCTTCAGCCCATCCATCTCCTCGACTCGTTTCCACCAAACCCCCTTGAGACATTCATTGTCGAAGACATCCCCGAAATTGGGAATGCTGCTTGGGTGGGGAACTCGATCGCGAGATTGGTAGGCAGAAGATCTTACGATAGAAGCAAGGCCAAAGAAATCAGAGCAAATGTTAAAATACTCTTCTTCCTCCGATTGGTGATGGGAGCACCACTGAAGGACTGTATGAACGCTCGATCGCCTCCTTACGCAGACGGTGGTCAGAACTCTCACCACCGTCGACTAGGGGTGAAAACAGATCGGAAACGGACGGATAATGGTTTTGCCATATTTGTTTTCATATTTTTTTCCGAATCCGGATACGAATACGAATACCTCGGATACAAATACAAATACGGATAGTATCGAATATGAATACAGAGCGAATACTTAATCAAACGAATACGGTCCACGTATATTTTTCTAACATAAAACCCCTTAAATTGTATACCAAAAATTAACGAAAACATATAACTAATTTATTTGATGTAAACATTCATGAATTATTTATATTTTTAGCAACCACACATAACATTGGCACTAGCAAGTTACATTAACTAGTTCATCACAAATATAACACTTAGTTTACCATATTTAGCTCATAAGTCATAACTTACAAAGTCATCACGCATTCACACTTAGTTCATCATATACATAAAATTTAGTTCACACTAACATCAATTAGACTAGATGGTTAATCTATACGCAAATGACTGTAACATTCCAAAGTATGTTACCAAAAATAAAATTAATAAAGTTATTATTTTATTGGATTTTCTCAGATTTAAAAGAGTTTTCCTGGTTAAAAATGAAAAAATAATAAAATAAAGTCAATTATTTAATTTCCTAGTTTTTAATGTAAAAAAAAATTATTGAGTTTTCTGGGATTTTATTGGATTTAAAGTGAAAAAGAACATTTTAATTAATTTATTGAATTTTCTTGATTTGAAAAAGAACATTGTGGGTTGAGATTCGATCGAAGGAACGTGAGTCTCCTCTTCTCGACTCCCCGAGTGGCCGAGACCCGTCTCGACCACCTTAAGACCACTGCTCTCCTCGGCCTCAGGTCCTACTGGAGCAGCTGTTTCCTTCACAAAAGACATGAAGCTTTTCGAGTTCTCCTTTTCTAGTTGCCTTGTGAAGCCACGAGAAGCAGAAACTGTGAAGGTTTTGTTGTCATAATAAAAGGGTACCTTAACCTTGGGGGCTTTGCGCTTGTGGGTAAAACGGCTTCGCTTTCTTCACAGAGCTAAGTCCAGAGCAAATTTAGCAAAAGGAGCGGGAGGAGTTGAACTCAAGCCACCCTTGTCGTCGACCTTTACAAGGCGACGCTTCTTGGCTGGAGGGGATTTTGCAGGCTCCACCAGCGCAGTCGCCCCAATGACCACCAAATCGACTTCCTCGTCGTCTTGGCGGTCTTCTACGCCTACTTTCCATTCAAGAACAAAAAAAGAAAGTGGTCATAAGTTCTTCTACGATCACTAACTGGTCGTAAGTTCTTCTACGACCAGCTCATAAGTCGTAAGAATTTCTACGACTATGATATAATCGTAAGTTCTGCTACGATTACGTCCAGTTGTAAGTCTTTCTACGATCAGTACCGAGTCGTAAGCTTTTCTACGACGAACCCTTTAGTCGTAAATCGTTTTACGACAATAAGTGCCTAAAGACGAAGTCGTTTTTCGATTACGTTTAGGCGCTCCACCTTCTCTTCTACGGTCAAAACCGCAAGAATTTGTGGAGCTGCTATGCTGGACGGACTCTTCTCGCAGACGAGCCTGACGCGAGCGTCAATCTCCCCCTGTGGAAGATTTGTACACACAAACAACACGATTAGCAGACTAAATCGGGATTAACCAAGGACAAAGCCAAAAAAGTAAGTTTTCTACTTGCCATCCTTGTAATCTCTGGTTGGGTCTTCCTTCCCCGAGTACCTCCACATAGGAGGAACTCGTTTCTTCAAGGGACTAATGCGGCGCATGATGAAGTCCTTCACCATGTGCCATCCGGTGAGCCCCCCCCCCACCGACTTCAAATCTTTGATGGCTTGAATGAAGGGGGCTATCCAGTCGAGATTACTGGGAGTCGAATCCCAGGAAGGGGACCTCTCGGCGGCTTTCCCGACAAACGAGAGGTTGTCTTCCTTGGTAACCTCCCAGTAAAACCACTTCTTCTTCCACCCCGGCCACGACGACCGGGTGAACATCTAAATATACTCATTCGACTTACTATCGTGGAGCTTCAGACCGCAACTCCCGGCAATGTCGGCCTGCCGAGCCATTCCGTAGTAGTACTGGAAAAGCTCGAGGTCTGCCGGAATCCCCAGGTAAGCCTCACACAAATACACAAATACGCTCAACATTGTGATGGAATTAGGGCCAAGGTTCACTAATTCCACCCCAAAGTGCTCAAGCGCAAGTGTGATTGGAGGCCACACTCACAGTACGCCTGGAAAACCGGAATTTGATCTTTCTCCCCCGACGGCTAATGTTCTTCGTTCGTTGCAATCCACTTCACGAGTAGTCCCTCGGGGATCTTCTCGGCGGCGACCAGAGCAGTCATCTTTGCATCGTCTATTTCCGATTCAGCCCACTCGGAGACGACCCTAGCCATCTTTTCTAAAGAAGGGAAGAGTTGGATTTGGGAAAACTCCAAGAAAGCGCACAGTATCACCGACGGCGGAAGAGATGAGAAAGCAACGAACAGTCGAGGTGAATTAGAGAAAAGGTAAGAACCCTAAGTCCATCCCCGCAGTCCGTTTTATAGCCGTACACCTGAAACGAAACGCCGTGGAAGCCCAACGGTTTCCACCGCTTCGGGAATTGCTCTAACGAACAGGTCTTTAACCTGCCCGTTCGAAAGTACCGAGATTTTTTTTCACACCTAAAGTGAAATTACCTTCTTGACCAAGTATCCTTCGGATCAAAAGAAATGCCGATCGGAAAAGAATTGCTTCCGATCATAAGGCCACGATTACTCCAAAGTCGTAAGATTTTCTACGACTACCTTGTAATCGTGAGATTTCCAACAAATTGCCTCGACCAAGCATATTTCTGGTTGAGAGAAACACATGTTGAAGAGTTTTTCCTTCAATATTTTTCCTATAACCTCCTAGTGGTCACAAGATCATCTATGACTCCTCAACCAAGTAAGTTATTTTCACTTGAAGCGGGGGGCTAGATGACGAGGATCTGATAATCCTCATTTTATTATTCCATAATCATGTAATATGACATCACATGGTATACCCCTTAATGTTGTAAGGGAGGAGTAAGTTAGGTGGTCGTAAGCTCTTCTACGACCACCCCCCTAGTCATAAGTATTTCTACGACTATGGTGTAATCGTAAGTCCTGCTACGATTACGTCAGGTCATAAGCCTTTCTACGACCAGTACCCAGTCGTAAGCTTTTCCTACGACTACCCCTAGTCGTAAGTCACGCACGACCCACCTCGCTACGACTTCCTCACAATTAACTAGGTCCACTCGTCAGAAGGCCCATTTATTAGTGAGGATCCGAGCAGTCAAAGTACGTAGTTATACCTGAAATAACTACAGATGATTCTCCACTATCTCTGATTGGTATCCGTTGGACAGCGTGAGGAGGTTACTACTCTGGTAATTACTCTCATTATTACGCAATAATGAGCGCCTAATTGACCTGGAACGACAACCGTCCCTACAGCATAGTATAAATAGGTGTCTCTTGGAGATAATGGGGGAGGCTTTTTGGGAGACAGTCAGTAGCAGTATTAGCACAAGCCTTTTCACTGATTGTAATCAGGATACCCAATACATTACACAGGAGTAGGGTTATTATTCTCATAGGAGAAGGCCCGAACCTGTATAAAAATTCTCGTGTCTCCTTTGTCTGCGTGATCAATTGTGGAGACCCCCCGAATCAAATAATCTTTACGTAAGATCGGTTCTAAAACACCGACAGGGACCAACCTTAATGTGATTAAGGAAGTCAAGGATTTCTTGTCTCAGAATTTTGAGACGAAAAATCTGGGAGTAGCTGATGTTATCTTGAACATCAAGCTGTTGAGAGGTGATGATGGTGGGATTATATTGTTGCAATCCCATTATGTGGAAAAGGTTCTGAGTCGTTTTGGTTATAATGACTGCAAATCGTTTCCAACACCTTATGATCCTAGCGTGTTGCTTAGGAAGAATCGGAGAATAGCTAGAGACCAATTGAGATATTCTCAGATAATTAGTTCACTCATGTATTTAGCTAGCGTTACCATGCCTGACATCTCGTTTGCTATGAGCAAACTAATCCGTTTTGTTTCCAATCCGGGAGATGATCATTGGCATGCTCTTGATAGGGTATTGCGTTATCTAAAGGGTACTATGAGTTATGACATTCACTATACCGGGTACCCCAGGGTACTGGAGGGTTATAGCGATTCAAACTGGATATTTGATGCATACCTTCCCTACTCGTCGTGATCTTCAGTGGGCTTGTGACTTCCTCCCCCCTCTCCTTCTTCTCTCTTCTTTTCATCATATTTCTTCCATGCATCAGATGTTGCTCCCCTTCTCCTTCCTCGTGAGAAACTTTGGTTTCTATAACCACCACTCCAACCGCCCCCCTGAATTGTTCCCTCTTCCTCTATCTTTGCTCTGACCTTCCTCATTTGGTCGTTTTCGATCTGGTATCACACGCAATTCATTTCCATGTGGTTTCTCCTTTGCCTTCTAGTCCCCCTTCTCACATTCTTTGTCTATATGACCAATTATGCCGCACAGATGGCAAAAATTGGGAAGAAACTCGTACTCGAATCGACAGAAACGTTCACTATCATCATCCATCACCATCGTCACCCCTTGCATGATAGGTTTACGAATTTCAATACGAACCTTTATTCTGAGAGTTCTCCCCACCGTCGAGCCATCCTCCTCCGTGCCCACCTCTATGGTCTCACCAACGCACTTCCCTATTTGTTTCCCCATCTACCTGTTCATCATGCCCTGAGGAAAAATGATGAACCCTAATCCATATCGGAGTTGAGGTGAAAGAATTTTCCTCTAGGTTCCCCCTCTCAAAATATGTCGCCACGATCAGATCATTATTCATTGCCCATGGACAATCTTCTAAAGCCCTTCTTTTTTGCTCACACTTCGGAACGTGGGCAGAAAAATATTTTCTCCCAGATCCCTGCATCCAATACCCTTCCCTGGGCACCAAACTTTGCATAGGGTTTGGTTGACTCCTTCCGTGAAACCTGGCTTGTCGAGAAAAGCTTCCCCACTGCTTGTAGATCCTTAGTTCGTTTGCTATCCTCCTCCTTCCTTTCCACACGATTGCCTTTTCTTACCGCCGCCGAGAGCCTTATGTTCTTCATCATCCCATCCAGTTCTTCCTCACCACCACCTCCATCCCAGATGCCATCATGAACTCCATAGAAAAACTCACACGAACTCGTGGATTTGGTGGAGAAAAAAACACAATCTAGACCAATTTCGAACCCAAGAAGTCCCAGGCCAAAGACTCCCTATGATTCGCTTCGAGTGCCGCACGAGCAAAGTTCTCAAAATCGCGATCCTGAATTGGATCGAAGGTTGTTCAGTAGGATCGTGAATCGTAGTATCTACGTAGAATCTAAGATCCTATTTGATTCTACCAAAGAAATGTTTTTTAAAATCTACCTTGTATTTTAACACTTCTACATTTTTTAAAACATACTTTTAGAACTTTTGTTTACCAAAATATAGTGCAAAGGAAAGATCATTTGTTATTTATGTAAATTATAATAGACATGAAGAAATAAAAAGTAAAATTTTACAATGAAATGAACATATGAAAATAATTATTTATAATAAATCACTAGAATTGAGTAGGATCGTATGAAAATTTTGATCACGATTCTACAAAAAATTGTTAGAATCGTAATAATATTAATATTCTACCATATGATTGGATCGGTCCAGCCAATCTTGATCATAGAAACGTAGAATCGTATGACTAGAAACGAGATTCTGACATCCTTACGTGCTAGAGACCTGATGAGAAAGGGAGAGGTGAATGAACGTAAGTGCATTTTTGTTGCAAGTGTGTTGTTGGTGTGTTGATCCGTTCTTTTGCCATGGCTTTGTTGCATGCTCAGAATTCAATTGTTGCATTCGCTCTAAATTTGTTGTGCTACCTCGAGGAAAGATTGACAGCCGCAAGATGTATTATTTAGTGAGAGCCAACGACCACTCTTTTTCTTAACTAATAAAAGGAGTTTACCCCCGCGCGTAGCGAGACTATCATCTCACCCCCGAAAAAAAAACTCACGCCGACTCGTGGGTCTATGCTCCGATCATAAACTACCTTGCACTCTCCCATATCTCATATTCGCACCAACTGTCGTACCCCTCTCCCACGCCACGATTAACCCCATCGTGATTTCCTCCCAATCCCAACTGTCACCATTCTTCTCCCCTCACCTCCCCACTTGACCCAGGCTCCTCATCGCACGTTGCAGATTTGAACTCGGATAGCGGGAAGACTGCATGGGGAGGATAGTCACCAAAGTCGGGCGACAAGCGGTGGTTTAGATTTTTTTATTTTCACATTCAGACGAAGGATGATTAGCGTACTTAAATGGGAGGACCAGTTATTACATTACACTTTTCTGCATGTATGCAGTTTGAGTATCAGTTATTTATCTGAGTAAACCATTCAAAATTACATTTCGTTAGTTTTGTTGCAAATGTTATTAAAACCTTCTAACTAACAATTTTTGTGTTACATATTGTTTCACTGGAGCTATTGATATGTTATTTCAAGCACATAATTCTTTTTGGTACTCTTTAAACTAACTTTGTTGTTGTTGCACACCCAAAATAGATAAAGCAATGTGATAACTATTGCAGCCATAAACCTTGGATGACAAGTATCATTGATTTTCACCGAAATTGTTAGGTTGTTCCTGTAGTATTGCAAAGCTATAGGCCTATGAAGATACAAAATAACAACAGAAGCACTGAAGTTCTAGACTGAATCCAAGGGTCACGTCTTTCCTTAATTCCCGACTCACCATCTCAAGGATATTATTCGTGGAAGTTGGAACAACATAGTTAGTTGTAAGTTAGTAATACTTCTATTTCTATTGTTTAAAATCTCAATGATACTGTGATTAATGGAAGGACACTATGGTGTCATTCTTATTTGAACTTCTGTTATTTCTATTTGTCATTTTCCGTGAGCAAAGCTTATGTAGAATCTCAATGATACCTTTTTTGCTTATGAATGGGAGAAAGGGTAGCACGAAATATGTTGGGAGCATAATATATGTTCTCGGGCACTATAGTGTCATTCAATTTATATCTGTGCATTTAACCAATGTTTAAATGTTTAGTATAAAAAAATGACTATGGTTGAAGTGAAATACTAAGTAGGTGCTTCATGCAGGGTGAAGGAGATAAATTATAGTTACTTTTTTGTTTACAGAAGATAAATTTAAGGTACTAATTCGTATGTGCTTTGTCAATAGTGAGATGAGATTAGCTGCAACAGACAATATGAATAATATTTTATGTAAAATTTAGGTTTAGTTGTAACGCACTGCACGGCTGCACCTACCAGTAAGACAAGAAACATATGTCACTTAAACGGTGACAGCGCACTGAAAATCAGAAGCCTGCCTGGGCCGTGCCTCTTCACCATCCCACGAGCGACTAGGCCTTTATGCCTCGAGTCCCGGGCCACGTTGCAACGCTGAACGGCCCAAATGTTGGTGTGGCCCATCATCCCTACGTGGGTTCAGGGCTTCAGGTACCGACGACGACCCTAATCAGCGGTGACGAGCGATTCCGGTGGGTGGGCGGCGCAGGTGGCCAGCTATTTCCGCTTCTCCTGTATACATCCCATGCGATCGTGACGTTAATTTTGAACTGTGGAATGACAACCTGTACATGCGTTAGGTTAATTCGAATCGCTAATTTTCAGAAATGGACAAGCATTTGGTGTCAAAGAACTTTGATGGCTACAGGCATGGCATGTGTCGACGGACTTGGCAAACGATCGATCGATGCTTCAGTCGTAGTCAGAACTCAAAAGCAACCGTAACAACAATACACACTAATTAATCAGGAGCAACGAACCATTACAAAGTAGAGCAAGCTTTACATCCACACTACTGCCATACACAGACGACGAAGTGCTAGCATTGCATCAAGCCAGCCAGCCATCCACCGCGTGCTTCATCACAGAAGCCAGTAGCGGCCACACGTACGTACTCTTTCACGACATCTACAGCTAGCGACACGGACGTTCCCAAAATCAAAACATACAGCGGATACGTACGTATTAGAAGACACACTTGCATGCATGCCTATAGAATATGAACATATACATCGATCTCACATGAAGAATTAAGCTGCAGCTTGTCGTACGTAGTACGTGCGCCTGATTTCCGTCGATCGATCATGTTTGGGGCCGGTTGGCTCTGCGACGGCACAATGAACGAGTCGTAAACGTTTGAACGGAATCGCACGGACATAGGCATGCATGTCACTGTGCTAATTAATGGGTGATCAGTAGTTCAGTTGGTGCGTGCGTACGTTACCTGCTGTTCTTATTGCCGTTGGTGTTGCTGGCGCCGTTGGTGTTGTTGGCGCCGTAGCGGCCGGACTCGATGTTGCCGAGGTCCTCCACGAGGAGGTCGTAGTGGCGCCTCACGTCGTCGGCCGTCTTGCCGCCGCCGACCACGGCCGCCACGCGCTCCCAGCGGCCGGGCGTGTCGCGGTCGTACGTGGCCAGCGCGCGCTCGAACCTCTCGTTCTCCGTCGTGCTCCACGCCATCGATCGATGTATATCTACGCCTCGATCCCTGGCTAGCCCCCCCTCTCTCTATCGACAAACAAGACGATCGATGCGGTCTGATTAATTCTTAACTAGCTTGTTGCCTCCAAAGGAGTATACGATGGATCGATATTTATAGGGGAGGAAAGGCTTTCATCTGTCGCAACATGGATCTACTAATAAAAACTGCCGCACATAGCAGTGGAGCGGTGCTGTGATTAAACTAAGAGGCGATTTGCTAAAGCTATCAAGGAAAGGGGGATGCATATTGCGCGACGGGAGGAAGCCATGCATTCGTCGCCATGAACAGCTAGCGGGAGCGAACGATTGGAGGGCATTTTATTCGACCAACGTAAGATAGTATCAAGGCTTTAGATGACAATTATTACATTATTTTAACTGCCCCTTGGCATTGTTAATCTGTAGAGTTAATTGGTTGCCAGATCAGCGGGATCGATCGATGCCGTTTCTCGTATATCCTGGGCTAGCGACCACTTAATTACCGACTTCTGTACTACAACAAGTTCACTTCAGGTTGTTTTTTCCCCAATTGTCAGGATCGGATCCTAGGCACAATCGTTTCTATGTTAGTAGGATCGTGATCAACAAGGTGTCATGGCACTACGATACATATCGATATCCTGACAACAATGTTTAGCTCTTCATGTTAAAAACATCAGTGTTAAGAGTACTGAAAATACCACTGACTCATGAAGCCAACAAATTAGAGGACATCATTGTACTTGACAAGGATATAATAATCCTCAATTAATTAGGCTATTTATCTGTAATATTTATTATTATAGATAATAATATCGCTTATACAACTTTCAAAGGTACCACTTAATATTAACAAACAGAGAGATCATACACACCTAGTGGTCGTAAGCTATTTTACGACCACCTCATATAATCGTAAATCCTACTACGATCACCTTATGATCGTAAGTTCTTCTACGATCATCTATTGATTGTAAGTCCTGCTACGATCACCTCATAGTGCTACGACCAGGTCAGCTACGATCATCCTATGGTCGATAAAGCCTATACACATGTGGGCCCAATCGACTAAGTACATTTATGCGCTATATTTAATACACATAGTAGTTAATATGTGCCATTATTCCAAAGATAACTGAACGTATTAAACATCCTTCTCTGACATAACTACAAGACGACATGGGAGATATGTCTCTGACAATAACCGCCCTTAAACATGCGCATTGCATCAAACGACAAAGTGCCTCTTATTGTAGACAACTGTCACCCCTTCATACGCTATATAAAGAGAAGAGGATCAAGGGACTCGACAAGCATAACGAGAGACAGAAGTCATCAAACCCCAGTTTTAGTGACTTCCTCCCTGTTGTAAACACAATCAATACAATAGTACATAAGTAGGGTTATTATTCTCTCAGGAGAAGGTCTGAACCTGTATAAAATTCTCGTGTCCTTTTCTGTGTTGTTTCCTTCTAGAAAAGCCCTCAGCATTCGTTCATAAGATCGATATTAAACCATCAATAGTTGACGTCGTCCGTGGGGATATCCTATTTCTACTTTTCTTTTCGACAAATTGTCTTTATTTTCAACTATGGTACTTTCCTGGTAGGGGAGTGGAATGAGGAAAATTGGTTTGATTTGGCAGACTACGCAGGACTCGACATGGATGCCTACTACGAGTACGAGCAAAGTATCATTTCGATTGACAGTAATACCGATTCTAGGGATCTTTCACCAGACCCACGGAACCATGCCATGGACAAGGTTAATGAGGGAATCCTCTCACTACTACAGAAAACCTCATCACAGACGGTTCGGAACCATCATCACAAACGGTTTTTGAACCGTTTGAAATTTTACGTCTGTGATAATAGGCGGTTACCACAAACGATTATTTAGTCGTCTATGATAAGGCACAACACAGACGGTTCTATTTACCAACCGCCTGTGATATGCACGATATCACAGACGGTTCTATTTACTAACCGTCTGTGATATCGTGGATATCACAGACGGTTCTATTTACCAACCATCTGTGATATTGTACACGTGGAGAACGACAGGACCACAGATCTGGTCGATCTTTCGACCACGACATTAGTCAGAGAAGAGTTCCACGAATGACTAGTGATCGATAAACTCTTAGGGGAGGTGGTCGTTCACCACTTCTTCCAAAAATCTACACCAACAGATGGAGCACGATGAGTATTACCCTCGTAAAACTGACATCTATGATAGGTCAAGAACATTTACCACTGGGTATCATCGAGTACGATCGTTTGACGATGTCAACCCTTCTTTCCTGCAAAGAAGGCGTTATGATATCATTACCGGATGTTGGATGTTTTGCCTGACTTTCGAGCAGTTCGCTGGCTGCCCCAGTTCCGACCAGTGAACATGGAGAAGTTTGATGGGTCATAAAATCCCATCGAGTTTCTTCAAATCTATACCACTACAGTTCGAGTAGCAGGAGGAGGAGAGCATGTCATGGCCAACTACCTTCCTACTATACTCGAAGGATCTGCTCGATCGTGGTTGTTAAATCAGCCACAAAAGTCGATCTATTCATGGCAGCATCTTTGCAAACCTACTGCTAGTCAACTTCTAGGGCACTTACAACCATCCTAGAAAGAAGGACGACCTGCATAGAATGCGATAAGATTCCCACGACACCCTATGCCAATTTAGCATGCGTTTCAGTTAGGTTCGCAATTCAATTTCTAAAGTTTTTGACTCTTCTGTCATCAGCATATTCAAACAAGGAGTCCGCAATTGAAATATCATAGAGAATATCGCTCTAAATCCTCCGGCTACCGTTGCTGAGCTCTTTGAAATAGCCGACTGTTATGCGATTGCAGCATAAGCGATTGAGTGGAATCGCATGATTGATCTCGACAATAAGGACACACGAGGAGTGAGCAAATGTAACAAGAATAAATATAAAAGGCTGGGAAATCCAACAGCAAGACCAAATGCCAAAAACCTCAAGTCAAAAGCTCCATCGAGGTCTTAGACATGAGCGACAAGGAGCCTTGGAGCTTCAAACCATACTCCGACCGAAGCAAAGGTAAACACCATGAACGGAAGAACGATAAGCCTAGATGGTGTCCTTTTCACAAAAAAGAAGAACATGACCTTCGCCACTGTCGAGTTTTTCAACAGAAACTCGTGGATTACTATTCCGACAAGGGACTGTTTCCTACACTTGAAGAGGTCAGACAAACAAGTGGTCAAAACAGTCAGATGAGGAGGAGGAGATACCGTTTCAAGAACCATAACACACTATGAATCACATTGATGAGGATTAAAACCTCTATGTATTATTTTTAATATATAACAAACCATATGTATTTATGGTCATAACCCCTGAGGTGCACGACCTCACTGGTCGTAGAGATTCCAGAGGTTACACAATGGGTATCCTGGTCGGATGAAGGCCTATGCCAAGCTCCCGACCAGGAGAACTGCTCGTAAAGGGTATGAACTGATACTTGGAACTGATTCTAGGTATATTCTCTACCGTGTGATGAATGGAACACGTGCATATTCCATACCATACGACGTTTCTTATCCAGAAGCACTGATTAAACAACTACCATGCGGTTGTACCTCTCAGACATACAACCGTCGAACGGTTGACTCTCTATCAACCGTCACTTAACTCCGACCAGTCGCAACGCTTCACATCAGACGTCTTCTCCATAAGTAACTGCCGACTCTTCATGGGCTATTTAAAGATGGAGCATGGACTGAAGAAGGAGGGAGGAAAGCAATCAGACTGAAGCACAGGCCTTAGATTCGTGTTTTAAGTCTGGTGTTGTAAAATAACAAGTAGTGTTTTCAGTATAAACAGGAGTAGTTCATCATCTAGTCAGGAGGCATCCCCTGTAAAATCCAGTTCATACTAATAAAGGAGCTGTCTCATTATTACTCTAGATTTCCCACGTCACTTTCTCCTTTTCTTTTCGTAAGATCGACGTCTTGATCGTCGACACACATCTATAGGGGATCTTTGGCATATGAGTCGAAACAACAACTCAAAGCTGTCGAACGTGAGGTAAATTTCATCAACCCTCCTCTTATCAACAAAGTACCGAAGTGGTCGGAAATCACCATCTCCTTTGAGAAAGGTGAATGTCCAATCCCTTCTACTTGACCTGGTTATTTTTCGATCATGGTCGAGCCCACCATCAACAATTGTCGAGTCAATCGCATGTTAGTTGATGGTTTAAGTTCATTAAACATACTCTTTACGAGTACCCTAGATGAAATGCAAGTTTCCAGGACAAAGATCAAACCAGTACGGTACTCATTTCATGGGATCGTACCGAGGTTTTCGGTCCAACCTATTTTGTAGGAAATTAAGTTTTATATACATAAACAAGAAATTGTTTTTACAAAGGAAACACTATTACAAACTACTCTGATAAAGGAGATTCGATCTGCATCTCCTCTGCGACCTTCTTACTGACTGGTTGCACATCTTTGATCGGTCGTGCTACCTGTTCTTCAGGGCAGTCGAAGTCAGCTTCGACTGGTTGCAAAACTTACTGCGTCTTCGACTACTTGTCTTATCAAATCGGCTTGATTAGTCTTTTTAAAGTAGTTATCAACTCCTGTAGTGTCCTAACCTGTTGCCCAATGGAGCTCGTATGTTCGACCACGGTGTCTTCAAAAGGAGTAACCTTCTCAATACCAAGTCCACCGAGCACATTGTTTACAAGAAAAATGTTGTCTTGAAGATTGATCTTCGTAGCCTTCATTTCCTCCTAACTATAGGTCAAAGCTTCCAGAAGTCATTTTATTTTGACTACCTGTTCTGAATATAGAGCATGACCAGTTAGGAAAAAATCTCAAAGATCAGTAAATAAAAATGATCATAGGTAAAGAATTCTTACCTACCAAGCGAGAGTCAAGCTTCTTGATTTCATCATCGTGGGAGGCAGCGTCCTTTATGCACTTCTCTTCTCATTCTTTTATGCTCTTATATTTTTCTTTAGAGATATGAGTAAGCTCGTGGATCACCAAGATCTTTGAATCGACCTCACTGCGAATCTTACCCATATCGACCACTTTTTCTAAACAAGAAAAAGAGTTAGAAAAAGAAAAGAAAGTTGTCGAAATAAACATTGTCAAGTGAAAAACTTACCATTTATTTCATTCTACAGCTCGCAAGCTACAGAATTTGCCTACTGAAGATTCTTAAATATGTCTTCTTTTTCATTCTTTAGCCTTTGCACCTTCGTTTTTACATAGTAAAGTGCATCGGCTATGGTCATTTCATCACTTTTAAACATACAGGGAAAAAGTGATATGAACACTAAACAAGTAGTTGAAAACTACTCGTTAACAATGTCTTACCATCTCACTACTTGTTTGCAGAGTTCAGCCTTCGTCTTCCTCGGCAACACCAACTTCCTTTGGTATTCACCAACAGTAGCAACTTGTTCGAGAGCTCTCTAAATAAAGAAATACACAGTGAGGAAAAGCATAAAGACAAAAACCCAAATATATAAATGTTTGGTCTCAAGCACCTACATCGATGGTTGATCGAGCAAAGTGAGCATACACCGTCTCGGAATCCTCTAGTTTACGTAATCCGTCGACTTTGTCCTACCATATTTTTTGAAGACGTTCATCATCAAAGATATATCCCCTGTTGAGAATATACTTAGGGTGTGGGACTCGATCATGGGACCTAAATGAAGAGGATTCAATGGTCGGTGGTCCAAAGAACCCAGGAAAGAGGTTGAAAGAGTCTTCTACTTCTTCTTCGTTGTTGACAGAAGAAACGACTCCACATTGGGGACCTACAGGAACATCCTCCACAACCTCTTTTCCGTCACGGTGGCCGGAACTCTCCATGACCACCGGATCAGCTACTCTTGGCAATTGCAATGATAAGTCTCCTATCCGAACATTGATGTCCTCGATAGTTAACTCGGTAATCATCATTGCTTCATCTTTGAGCGTCTTCACCTCTACCTCCACAACCACAGGTGGTTCGACCACCTCAGTGTGCGTGGATGGCTCGATGGCGAGCGTCCCTTCTCCTGCTACCTTAGGGATAGTGATCGAAGACTCGACCACCGTTGCTTATGTCTCTACGATCGGAGGGGAAACTAGCATTCCCACGGTCGTAGCCATGACAATCGCCTCTTTTTCCACAAGGGCATCTCAGGAGCCGAAGAGGCGGGACTGAAACAAGACAGATGTTAGTACATAAAGAGGTAAAATAAAAGAGTAAGTATAATTATTTATTCTTTAAATTTTACATACCTATGCTTCCTAGATACGATCTTGAAGCCTGAAGAAACCTTTCCGAGAGAAGACTTGTTCTTCTTCTCCTTCTTTTTCTTTTCCTCCTCTTCAGTCGCTCTCGTTGGCTTTGCGGTCTTAGCCTCTCGAAGGCTCCCCGTATCGCCAGTTTGAACGATCACATCCTGTATGACCTCAACTGGTCGTACACCGAGGGGGTGGTCAAAGCTTCTTGTGCAACCACTTCTTCTGGGTGGTCAGAACTAACATTGATCATCTGGAGGTTGTCGTTTCTTTCGATCACAGGCTCTGCTGAATCGGCAATAGGCTTCACAAAAGAAACGTAACTCTTCCTGTTTTCTTTTTCGAGTCGCTTGACAAAAGCAGGAGAAGAATAAACTGAGAATATTTTATTATCATAATAGAATGGTATCTTGACCTTAGGCACCTTGTGCTTGAGGTCTACAACCACCTCCTACATGTCCTTACCAATCAGACCTGCCAAAAACGACCTATGGCGGTGGTCAGTCGAGAAGTTATGCTCGAACTTCCGACATCCTTCTTCTTCTTCTTCTTCTTCTTGTCGACCGCCTTAACAAGATGACGCCTCTTACTCAGAGGCACTCTGTCCTCCTCATAGTCCTCCTCAGCAGACCCCAAGTCCATCTCGGGGACATCTAAGGATCTAGAACACCGAATTGTTGCAAAAGGTCAGAAAACAAGAATCAACAAGTAGCCAAAACTACAAATACTACTCCCTAAAGATAAAACCAATACAAATATTGGTTACCTTTAGACATATTTGTCCTCTCGTCTTTAGATACGATCGCTAGAATCGAGGAGCTCCCTCTATGGTTGTAAGGGCCTTCTCGTAGATGAGCTTGACCCGAGCATCAACATATCTCCCTAGCAAGTCTACGAGCAGAAAAATATGATTAATAGTTGTGCTCGAATCACGAATTGACAAAAGCATATCGATTATAGTATTACATTCCTTGTAGTCCCTAGTTGGATCATTAACCCCCGAGTACCCCCCCACATGAAATGGCCTCGTTTCTTCAGAGGGCTAATACGACGTGTGATGAAAAACTTCACCACATGCCATCCGGTTAGCCCTCATTCTCTAAATTTCTTGATGGATCGAATGAAGGGGGCTAAGCGATCGAGGTTCTCTGGACCCGAGTCCTAAGCCTTCTTCTTCTCTGCTGGCTTGCTTTCAAATAGAGACTGTCGTCTTTGGTCAGGGTCCAGTAGAACCACTTCTTCCTCCATCCCGGTCACGACGACCTGGTGAACATAAGGATATACTCCCTCGACATCCTATCATGGAGTTGAAAACCACAACTGCTAGCAATCGATCGGTGCTCACCCATTCCATAATAGTCCCTAAAGAGGTCCAAATCTGGAGTAATTCCCAGATAGACCTTGCACAAGTACACGAATACGCTCAGCATCGTGATGGAGTTGGGAACCAAGTTCACCAACTCCACCCCGAAGTGCTCGAGCACAATTGGTAGGAATGGGTGACAAGGCAGTCGAAAGCCACACTCGCAGTACACCTGAAAGACGGGAATCCTTTCATCCTCCTCCGATGGCCAATGCTACCCCTCGACGTTGGTCCACTTCACCAGGGCACGCCTCAAAATCTCCTCCGCGACAACTAGAGCTGTAATCTTCGTGACATCCATCTCCGATCTCTCCTACTTCGATGCGACTTCGGCCTTTTTTTAAGGGTTTTAGTCGGATTCGAAGAGATTTGTTTTAGATTTGAGCATTTGAAGAAGAATTGCAAACTTGGTTGGCGGTGGAGAGAACAAAATCTCAGGAATGGTTGAAGCAAATAGGGAAAGTAAAAACCCTAAGTTACTCCCCGATGAATATTTACAGCCGTCGGTCCAAGTAAAAGATCGTGCGATGCTAACAATTGCAAATCTCTTCGGGAAACGCTCCCAACGGACAGAGTTTGCAAGAGATGGTTGGCATTCCTTTTTTGGTCTATTCAGAAGAAAAAAAGTTTTATTTTTTACAACTCTAGTAAAAATCCTTCCTTGACCAAGGCAATTTCTGGTTAAAAGAAAAACTAGATTGAAGATACTTAATCTTCACACATGTTCCTACGACCTCTTTTCTAAGTAAGTTATTTTCACTTGAAGTGGGGGCTAGATGACGAGGATCTAATAATCCTCAATTAATTAGGTTATTTATTTGTAATATTTATTATTATGGATAATAATGTCGCTTATACAACCTTCAAAAGTACCCCTCAATATTAACAATGAGGAAGATCATACACACCTAGCGGTCGTAAGCTATTCTACGACTATCCTATATTGTCGTAAGTCCTACTACGATCACCTTATATCGTAAGTTCTTCTACGACCACCTATTAATCGTAAGTCCTGCTACTATCACTTCATGGTCGTAAGTCTTGCTACGACCACCCTATGGTTGATAAAATCTATAGACATGTGGGCCCAGTCGACTAAGGATATTTATGCGTTGTGTTTAATACACGCGATAGTTAATATGTGTCATTATTCCTGGTGTAACTGTACATATTAAACATCTATCTCTGACATAATTGTAAGGCGGTGTGGGGATATGTCTATGATAATAACCACTCTTAAATGTACGTATTGCACCAAACGACAAGGTGTCTCTTGACGTGGACAACTGGCACACATTCATGTGGTATATAAAGAGGAGGATCAAGGGATTCGACAAGCACAACGAGAGACAGAAGTCATCAAACCCTAGTTTTCGTGATTTTCTCCCTGTTGTAAACACAATCAATGCAACAACACAGGAGTAGGGTTATTATTCTCTCAGGAGAAGGCCTGAACCTGTATAAAATTCTTGTGTCCTTTTCTGTGTGGTTTCCTTCTAAAAGAGCCCCTAACATTCATTCATAAGATTGATACTAAACCATCGACAGTACTATACTGTTGTCTCCAACTTATGCACATATGAAGAATTGAAGAAGAAGAAGAAAAGATTGTCTTCCCATTTACCGAAACTAAATTATGAATTAACCAAGATCAGTTGGCACCAAAGGAATAATCCTTATTTCCACTAGTAGATACATTGATCGAACTGGATAATCTAGAATTTTTCTCTTTTCTCGAAAAGTTTTTTTTTTTTTGGAAACATAGGCAAGGACTAATTAAAGCAGAAGTTCCAACAAACTAGATTTGCATTCTGGGTCGCTTGCCTAATACTGAAAAGAAGCTAATCAATCATGTATGATCTCACAAATTTGGCATGGCCCATGAGGCCATGACTAGCACATATAGGTTCCGTCAGGAAAAAAGAAGAAGAAGAAATTGGTTAAGTTGTCAACCTGACTTTATGCCCAACACTAATATGCATAGGACTGCACCCAGCTTTAGGCTCGAAGATTCCTTACTTGCTTGGACATCATGGATCACATAAAGCAAATGATAAGGAATAATGCATTACTTATTTGCAATATCTGGCGCAAGTGCGCAGGAGGGACCGACATAGATTCCTCCAACATTATGCACATTAACTAATTCACAAGTTGATTATTGTTGCACTGCATTGAGAATTTGAGATGGATGCAACTTCACCTGAGATAATCACGCACCAGATAGCATAATAGCATCACAGAATCGGCACTGGATTTGGACATCATTCATCGTCAGCCTGCCTGTAGCATGCATGCATCCACGACGAGTGGTGTTTCGACGGCTAGTCGTTTAGCCAGTTCTGTGCTTTGACTAGTAAGTCTACTGTCTAATAGTCACGCAGATTCAGCAATAGTTTTTTTTTTTTTTTTTGCTAGTGTTGTTGTAGAGACCATGTGGTTTGGTCTTACATCTAGTGATGAACAATTAGCATAGTTGTCGAATAGTTTGGGAAGTTAGCTCTTTATTTAGCAAAAGCCGGCATGTTGTCAGGGGTTATGCGGTCAGAACGACCTTGGGGGGCGGTCTAACCAGCCATGGCCGGGCGGTCTGTGTAAACTTGGGGTAAATTGACACCAAACACTTTTATATGGATGTTTGAGGTGTGTTTACACTAGGTGCTATTGAAAATAGAAATTGGACGTGAAATTAGATAGAGTTTAACTGAAAAGTCCAGAGAAGAGAGTTTTCTGGTGAAGGGAAGTGGTCAGACCGCTGGTGGTCTGACCGGTGTCCTGTTACCAATGGGAGTGGTCAGACTAGCCAACGCGGTCATACCGGCCAAGGGGCGGCTGGCAGACCGACCTGGTGGCGATGGTCTGACTGGCCGTGGAGGTTTGAGTGCATAGTGAGTTGTGCTGAATTTTGGGAATTGGCCAAAAGTTGTGAAATTGTTGCATATGTGTTGTATGATGCATTTTTGTCTACCGTGGGTCTAGCTGCGAAGAACTTATGCCTAGAATTGATTTCAAGGTCTATTAGCAGGGAAGCTTGGAGTCAACTAGGGTCAACAACGAGGATAATCAGGACTTGGTTTGGTGAAATCAAGGTCCAGAACAAGTAAGGATGCCGGGTGAAGTGGTTGGTCTCAAGCAAGACGCAAGATAGACAAGAATGAGAAGTTTGGTGTAACGGGTTGCATCAAGTGGCTTGAGTCGGTGCAAGTGTTGAGGTGATCTAGTGGGAACCGGATGGGAGAGACTTGCAGGCATGAGAAAAGCCATTAGTGAACCTATGTATGGCGAAGCATGGGATTGCTTCACAATATTAAACTCGGTCAAGGATGGAAGGATCGAGAAGGGGTATTTTGGTATCTTCAGTAAAATACTGGGTTAGTGGTCTTAGATAAACGCGATGTATGACGGCGCAAAGAAGAAGCGATTTAGGTCAAGAGGAGGACAAGATCACAAAGAAACGAATTTGGGAGCCCCAGATCGTCATATGATTTGAGAAACATACGTGAGTGAGAGACCTGTCTGTGTGTGGGCTTAATGGGTGCATGTTAGGGTTTCTCTGTAGTCCTAGCCTCCACTATATAAGAGGTGGTGTAGGATTTACACACCAACTAAGCCTAGGAACTCTAATTTGATATTTAGGGGAAAGTGGAGAGATGAGAGGAGGCTATGGTTTGAGATATGTATTGAGAGAAAATATATGGGATTGAATGCTCATGAGTGAGTTTATGTCCTCCATATCGGAGTGGCTGTAAACCCTCAATTCCTCAAAACCAATCAAGCAAATTCATGCAAAGATGATTTGTCTCTTGTTCTTACTCTCTTTATTGGGATTTTGGGTTTTTGTGTTCTAGGGGTTTTCTCTTGATCTTTTGTTGTGATCTAGCTTGCTAGAACTTATGGAAGTTGATCTAAGATCATCTTGATAGTCTTTAATCCACGAGCAAGTCTTTTGGTTATGTTTAGGTTTTCACTCGGTTTTGAACCCCCTTGCACCCAAACAAGAAATTTTTGGAATCTTGGCCATGATTGTTTAGCTCTTTGATTGAAATAAGTTTATGGCTTTCTTGTTGAGTTGTGTCTAAAATTTCAAGTGATTTGGATTCGTAGATCAGAAAGTTAGGTCATCCTGTGAATATGAAATCGTGCTGATTTGTTTTGTCAGTTTGAGTAGAGGTCAGACCGTTCGAGCGGTCAGGCCGATCATTACATGGTGGTTAGACCGGCCGAGGGTGATTGATGGTCGAGATTATTGCTTTCAGCTCAATTCTCCCACCGTGATTTTAGACCTTGATCTTTATAGCTTCATATAGTTATTGGAGTGAAAAATAAGTAAAATTTCAAAAGGGAAAATGTGAGCTTCTATTCACCCCTGTAGTTGCTACTATGATCCAACAGCTGTATCTCAGTACGATGATTTCAGTTAAAAAAAACCCTTCCCAACCGAACACAAATATAATACTCATGGAAAGCTAATACATATCTGTGCACTACCTTTTTTTTTAAAAAAAAAACATCTAGATACTTGATCAGTGAATTAATCGTGCATGACGTATTTTCTCTAGGGGTCAGGAGAATCAAAGAAAGAAGCTCCACGATAACGTACAACGATTGGTTAATTAACTTATGTGAAAAAAGAATTCTAGAACTGAAGAAAGGTGGCAGGCATGCGTTGGAATCTCCCAGATAGAGAATTTCAGAATACACAGGCAATGCAATTTACTGTATTATATGAATTAATTACTACTATTCCACAATGGTAAACTTTTTCCTTCAAATTTTTGTGGCCGCACGCCGAAAGATTAGATGCTCCAACTTGTAAGATTTTGTGTATTGCATCATCATTTACAACTATATTTGATTATTATTTCTACCGTGATAGATGGAGGCACAGAAGTATATAGTATAGTGACATGCCATGCATGCCTACGACATTCAGTAAACATTCCAGAAAGCCTAATTTTACCCATGTAACCTTTGTCCAAACAGTTTATCCGGGCCGTACCAGTTTTGATGCATTTCTTCTAACCCATCAATTTTAGGGCTAGGTCTGCATCCATCGATCGAACCCTTTCATTGTTCATGTCGTACATGGATGTAAGACTTTCTGAGTCCAGTTTCCAATGCATTCAACAAATAACAATACGCCATTGGCCATTTGAATGAAGACATGCTAGTTAGGAAGCTGCAAGAAACAAGATGACTCTTTGGGTCCATCATAACTATGTTTTCTTTCTAAGAGTCTTATATATCTAGTTCAGAGTTTAAGCATATATATTGATTAGTTTTTCTGTTCTCCGATAAGTCTTTAGTCTTCCCTACGTCCTAGTAATTTAAGGTAATCTCTCTCCCTCGCTATACACAAGGGGATGATATGTAATGTGCTAGCTGGACAGTAACTAGGAAACAATATGATATCTACTTTGTAAGTCAACTACGAAGGAGGCGTGAGGGACCTCAGGGTACCATTGCCTCTTTCCCTTAAGAGCTTTTCGCGTTTTCTACGAACCAAAATTCACCATATATTCCTCCTCTACGTAAGCATATCGATCGAGCATGGATGCCCTGCTGTGAGCCAGCAGAACTTTGCAGGGAATCAGAATGAAGACCACTACTTCCCCGGATCGATTCATTTCAGTGCTCCAAATTAAGGTATGTAAACATACCATCGTTGTACCAAGGATAGAAAACCCGGTACCAGAGGAAATCCTAGCCGGCGGGTGGTACCAGTTACTAGAAATCCCGGAGAAAACCGGATGAAATTCAAAATCTGAATTTTGAACTGCTGTTTTTGAAAACCGGTTACCGAAAAAAACGGTCTGGAAAACCGGACACAAAACCGAAAAACCTGATGAATGATTAAATTAGAAAGAAGTGTCATGTTTTCAGGAGAACTTTGAATAGTATTGCTCAATGACTTCAACTACTAACTTTTTTACCAAATCTACATGGGTGTTGCAACAAAAAAAAACAATCAACTGCAACATGGACAGTCCAAATTAGTTCAAAAAGTTAACAAAGTAGCTTTTGAGACTCAAGAACATATTTGATCATACGTGTCTGTTAATCTGAACTACATGCATATAGAGTAAAAATGTAAAATGAATAACTGGATTGTACGAACTATTTTGTTAAGTATAATACCAAATCCAAGTGAAAGAAAATATATAGAGTACTAATGTCATACATACAAATTTGTAAAAGATCAGAAACTTTTATTTTAGAAACAAACATCAATCCATTAAGACTTAAGAGGTCATAAATACTAGAGATTTGATAAAAATAGAACCTAGAAAGTGCATATTTAGCTCATACAAAACGTAATCTAGCATTAAAAAAGGTTTAAACCAACCTAAGAAGTGCATTACGTAGTCAAAAATTCAAATTCAAATCTGAAATTTTTTGGCCGGTTAGTGTTCCAGTTCCAGTCGGGATTTTGATCCTGGTTGTACCCACATGCCTATATCCTGGTCAAAAATTCAAATTCAAATATGAAATTTTTTGGTCGGTTACTGTTCGATTCTGGACGGGATTTTGATCCCTAGTTGTACCCACATGCCTATATCTTGGGAAAATTAGGTCAGTGACATCGCGTTAGAGCGTAATTAGAGGAATGACACTCCGTTCGTCTCGGACTGGAAAATAACATCGCGAACATCGGAAAAATTAAATAAATGACATCCTGGCTTTTTCCAAAAAAAAATAAATATAGAAACTGAGCTCAAAAAATTATCAATTTTTTTGTGGAGTCTCCCGACACAGTTTAATTGCTTGTGTATTTTTTTCAAAACTTTATACGTTCTGATTTTGTCTCTAAAATTCATTTAAGTATACTGTTTGTAGAAATTTCTTAATATAGAAAATGAGGTCCAAACATTATGATTTTTTTCCAGGCTCCTTACATAGTGGACTTGATTGTGTAATTTTTCTAGAATTTTTACAAAATTAATTAATGTAATTTCATAATTTCTTATATTATGAAATATTAAACTCCTCACACAGTGGATATTATGAAATTGCATTTCTTAATATTGTAAAATTCTAGAAAAAATATACAATCAAGTCCACTATGTAAGGAGCCTGAGAAAAAAATCATAATGTTTGGACCTCATTTTCTATATTAGAAAATTTCTACAAACAATATACTTAAATGAATTTTAGAGACAAAATCAGAACGTATAAAGTTTTGAAAAAAAAAATACACAAGCAATTAAACTATGTCGGGAGACTCTACAAAAAATAATATTTTTTTAGCTCAGTTTCTATATTTAATTTTTTTTGGAAAAAGTCAGGATACCATTTATTTAATTTTTCAATGTTTGCGATGTTATTTTTCAGCCCGAGACGAATGGAGTGTTATTCCTCTAATTATGCTCTAACGCGATGTTACTGACCTAATTTCCCATATCTTAAACATGTCAGGCACCCTGCTTTCCAACTAGCCGCAGTTTTAGTGAGCTCCAGTAACTCCATGGCTCCCTAGGAGAACAACAAAATTCAAACGTCGTCGTAGATGAACACGCTTTGAAAAACACCAAAAGTTCTAATATAAACCATCGCAAAAAGTTATAACGAGTTCCAAATAGAGGGTTCAAACTCTAAGCTTATTGAAACAGCTAGACATTTCATCACGTACATTCCGAAGTTACACAAACTTACAGGCACTGTTTCCATGGAAGTAATTAGAGTTTCTCATTTTCTACACTCAGCACTGTCCTTCAACAACATGCTATCTTGCTCCGTGCTCAGCACTTAGTTAAACCATGTAACTTTTTGAATTTCCGATTTTCCCATTTGGCTACTGCTACATGAATGAAGACCACAGGTACACCATAGAAAAAGATAACGGAATTTATCAACATATCAGTTTATTTGTATGGATGATACAGCGGTCGACACCTCCCTTGTTCTTGGGTCACCAGCTTCCAATGAAACACCCCGAGGGTCTTCTCGAACAAGAAGTGGGAGAACGCCAACCGAGCTCCAAGCATTCGCTACAGCATCACTTGCTTCACCCAAGATCACTGAGAAAACTGCATCAAAGCCACCAGCTCCAGGAACTCCAGCTAGTAGAACACCTTCCATATTCATTGTGGCATCCAGAAGTTGAGTTTGTGATTCTGGTTCAATCTGCAAAGTTGGGACATTGAGGACAAACGGACTGCTTAAGTACATTGTGACCATCATCTACAATTTTTTGACTATAACTAAGCAATTCATGTAGATATAACTATGCCAATCACCATGCAGAAGAAACTTCTTTGGACATACTATACTACAATAGTAATAATTTCATATAGGGAGTCTTACTGGAACACCGGCTGCTACGCCCATCTCTCGCATATGAAGCCTTATTTCAAGGAAAGCATCTCTTGCAGCCAATAATGATTTAACAATCATTTTTTGATGTTGATTAGTAGCCACCTCTGTCCACTGATGAGAATAAAGGGGAAAAAAGGTTTTAGCATAGATCACTAAATATTGCTTTTCTCTTCCTTTCCAGTTTCCACAGATGCACATGGTGATAGTTAAGAACTAATAGCATGCAATAGATAAAGGTAAGGATTTCAGAATCATATAACAGAGGCTGATTAAAAATATATATATGGGTAGTGCAAGCTCTGGTCCATAAAGAAATACCTTTTCACGATTTATAATTTCTTTTGCACAATTGACGCAATCTTTTTTTTTTAGACATGATCCTTGCTGTGCCTAATCAGTTGACAACCATTTTGTTATCATGATTTGATTTATCCTATAATTGCTTTTTTCCTTGATCATTGATCTATTACATTGAACAGCCGTTGGTTGTCTTTCAGAAAATTGACAACATAATCTAACAAATATATTATACATTTGCGATTTTGATATGTAAAATATGCAATCCAGATGTCTAGTAAAACTAATGAGAAGTTACCAAGTAGTTAAGTTACCAAGTAGTTACCTTCCAGCACGTGAAATGACTACATGACCGTACTACAGATTCATAGAACTCCCAATGATCTTCAGCAAGTTTGTTTAAGTTTCTCAGTTGGTTCTCCAGCACTGAATTGGCAATGGCCAACTTACTCCATGTATCTTTGGATTTCTGAGGGTCAGAATTCTGCCACTTTTTCACAGATCCAACCATCGATGGAGTGGATGATCCTCCAGTTCCAGGTTCCCCTAGAAGCTAATAAGAAATTCCAACAGTATGTTAGAATTCTTGAACTCGTCCTCACCAATGAACAGATACACATAACATCAAATAAGACTGCTAAAAAATAATTGATAGGTTGTTTGGTTCATGTTCTCGCAAAATTTTGCCTGGTCTCTGCTGTGCCTTCTGAATAGAAAGGTGTTTTTTTATAGTGCCCTTCAAATTTTGCCTCAAATAAAATTTATCTTGTGCAAGGCACCAAAATTTTGAGCCTTGTACGATGCATGCCTAGCAAGGCAAAAACACGAAATCAAGCGAAACAAATAATTTAACAAATTCGAAAGGACAAATATTTTTAAGGGAAAGCAAAGCTCCAGTCTCCAGACTAAGGCGAAGGTGAAGGTGAAGGTTTGCCTAGTGATGGTGAGAACATAATCAAACAGACCCACCATTCTATGATTAGAGAGAGAAGCATGCTTTGTGGTGGTCATGCTTATAACAGTATTTTTCACATGCTGTCGATATCAGCATCAGACATGGACTAAGGGTTAAATGGTTAATAAGCATACAGTGCAACTAACCACTAATCAAACTGTAAATCCTATATTGCCAGTAGCAGGCTACTGTTCAGGTGAGTGGTGACAACCAGTAAAATGATTTAATAGCCGGTTAGGAAAACCTGTTCATAAATCATGAGATTTAGCAACTTACAAGGGACATCAGAGGAGGCAAAGAAAATCGAGTCTTCTCATGATCCCACCTCCGTGTAACAATATATGCTGTCACATCTGGCAAGCAACTCCCACCTGTAACCTGTAAATATTGGATTAGATAAATTATTAGCACATCACATATGGCAAGATTTCTACTGATAAAGTTGTTGGGCTAGACAACCATCTGGCACTGGATGACTGGGGATTCTTTTACCTGAGCCGAGGAGAGTATTTCTGGAGAAAACCTTGTGTAGCGCTGACTCCCATAGACAGCAGCACTAACATCAAAACCGCTGCCAATTTTCCCTTGTGCTATACAATGTGCACTTTGAGCAATAGCATGCACCAAATCAATATCTTGTCCAGTTGCACTATCACTGGAAGATTGTCCCAAAGACGAAAGATTAACAGCTCCAAGATAGTGTAGAAGAGCTGCAACAACTGATGTGGTCATGGCAGCCGATGACCCAAGTCCAGTTTTGGCTACTTCAGGTTTGCATTTCTCTCCAGTCATTGTTCCATTAGTAACTTCTGAGTTAAACGTAATTGAACAGAATGGAGGCAATGAAAGCAATACCTCTGGAGTTAACGGGAGACCGCGTGCTTCAATCTGAAGAAACAATGGAAATCCACAAGCTAATTATTTACCAAGGACGCAATGCTTTCAGGGTGAGCTATAGTTGTAAGACACAAACATGGGAACTCAATATAATTTATTCTAGATATTTAGTGTGTAGAGAAAGTAAATTTGCAATTTATAAAACCATGCAAGTAAAGAACAACTTCTGAATGTTCTACAGATTGACATGTCAATCCATCCATTTTGATGTTTTTACAACTGGTTTCTCCTTCAAAAGTCCATTGAATCTTTACTTCTTTACACAATAAACATTAGAGAGTATCATGAATACATAAAGCATAAAAAAGAGAAAAAAATATTACATTATAAATAGTAAAAGAGAAACAACAGACTCTTAAAAAGAGAGAAAGAATAAGTATTTTATACGCATTCTTTGTCATATGAACATGTACTCTATCTAATATTCTAATATGAGTTTTGCATGTGATTTCCTCATTGGCAGGATGAATCCCACTTTGAAATTGTGGTTATGTTGAAAACAATGCCCTGATATTATAACCGATTCTACTCAATTCATTGCAGTTTCTGATAGGCGAAGTGTAATCTCTTGCCACTGAAATGATACTTTGGTCATAAAAGCTATGATCATCAGGCATCGGCTAATGAGGAAGAAAATATTGAGTACAAGCACAATACAGAAGAATCCCTCAGTTAGTTTTGAATTTGGCATTGGTAACCATGTTACTGTTCTAATGGAATTGGAAAAAATACTCCATCCAGTCACAGAAGAATGTTGTTTTGGACATTGACACGGTCCCCAAAACGCAATTTTGACCATTAATTTCTATTGTAAGAGATTTATAAAACCTAATAAAACTATACTATTATGAAAGTTATTTTCAAGACAAATCTATACATATCATTTCCATGTGTTCAATCTAAATATTGAAAAGAGTATCGATGGCCAAAGTTTAGAAATTTTGATTGCATGTACCCCAATACATAATTGTTTTGTGACTGGAGGGAGTATATATCCAAAATTAGATGGTTCAAAATTAGTAAAAGCTGAAAGGAGCAACAAGGGCCATGATAAGAACAAATATCTCTTTTCTTTTAACTTTTGGGTTGGGGATGGGTGTAATGAAGCTCTGCAAAAGGCAAAAAACAAGTATGCATAAGCTAATTCAAATAAGACGCTTTACCTGCTTTCTATAAGAATAGAAATCATTGCAACCCAGAATAGTAATGCTCAGGCCTGCACAAAGAAGATCGAAAATTTTACTACGATGGAATCAAATGATAATATAGTATACAAAAAAATCATTTGGAGAGGAGCAAAACTACTAATGAAAAGTTGCACAACCTTGCAAAAGCAGCTTATCCAGCGCTTCCTTCCACTCCTTGTCAGTAATAGTAGCTTTTGCAGCCGCTACTGAGAATTGTATCGCCTGTTCCACAAAAGGGTTCATGGATTCCCTGCAACATTAACACCTATCACCAAACATGAAATTCGAAAGATAATCCAACAAAGCAAGAGCATTATGCGATACCACAACTCCAGAGAACTATCAAAAACTTGCCTTGCAGAGGTCAATTGGAGCGTCGATTTCTTCAGGGACAGCTTGTAGGCGGCCTCCCGGGAGAGCTGAGGGGAGGTTACTTTCACATCGGTCCACGCCTAAACATAGAAAAGGTACGCAGGGTAAGGAGCAATTCGTCGTGACGGTACTAGTAGGTTGGTCGAGAAATCCGATAAGAGGAGTCGGGGCTCACCCATGCCCAGGAGTCGGGGCCGAGGTCGTCGTGGAGCGGGCGGACGATGGCGTAGAAGCGGGCGGTGGTGCTGAGGACGAGGCCGGCGTTGGGGCGCTCCAGCACCAGGTAGCCTCCCGCGACGAGCACTTTCCCCGGCGCCGACGCCACCCTGTCGACACAACCGAGCGGGATGAGATGATCAGATCGGAGCCCGCCCGATGGGGCAGAGAGACAGACAGACGCAAAACCTAGCCAGAGCAAGCAAAATCTAGTAGAGGCCACTCACACTTCCATTGCTCCTCCTCCTCTGCGACCGAGGCACGATCCGGCGGTCGCCGACACGGCGGGAAGGTCGTGTGGAGTGGAATTCAAGGGGAGAAGGCCGTGCGCGCAGCTCGCTGTCGAGGTCACTTACGGCGAGCCGCGGCGGAGGAACCGAGGAGTGTGGTCGTCGCGCCGCGGCGGGGTGCTGTACACGTCAACACTAGAGCCCAGGTGGCAGTGAGCACACCAACGCCTCGGCGTGATTCGGAGACTTTGGGCCTTTTATTGGGCTAGCCCTCGTGCCTGGTGCGCGCTGCACTCTGCATCATGGGCCGTTATTGGGCTTCCGGGGTCAGGGGATGCAAAGGAGTGTATACATGTATTCCTTGTATTTACTGGCTAGCTTCTTGTTTTTTTCATGTGAGAAGAGAGTAGGAGCTTAGAGCATCTATAATAGTAGAGACAACTGATATCTATATACTCATCCTTGTCATTAGGGCTGGAAAAATAGCTCGAGGTTCGCAAGCTTGCTCGGGCTCGTTACGGCTCGGCTCGGGTTCGCGAATTTTCGAGCCGAGCCGAGCCTGGGTTTCAGCTGCGAGCCAAACGGGCCGAGCCCACGCTGGCTCGCGAGAAGCTCGTGAGCTCGGCCCAAAAAAAGCCCAAGAGGCCTGGCCGCTCATGCCCTTTTGACTGCCTTCGTCAGGCCCAGTTCGCCTATCCTTATCTCCCCTTCGGTCTCTCCGTTTCCTTCCACGCCACGCCATGCCTCCCCCACGGCCTCTTCCTCCCTACAAACTTCCGCCGCCTCCCCCTCCCTCGACCTCGCCCGGCGCCTCCCCCTCGCCCTCCTCACCCCTGCGGCCCCGCCTGCCTCGCCTCCTCTCCCATGGACTCCTCCTCCCCACAAACTCCCGCCGCTTCCCCAGGCCCAGTCCGCTACACTGCGCCATCCCCGAATAAAAATCCCCATCGACCTCGTCCAGGTCGTCCTTCCTTTCCCCGTCCCCCTCGGCCTCGTGCTCCGCCTCCAGTCCACGCCTCCACCTCGGCCCGTGCTCCACGCCTCCACCTCCGCTCATTCCCCAGCCGCCGCCGGAGACCGTCACCGCCGCCCCTTCCTCCACACCGCCGTTCAGAGACTCCAGACCGCCAACGCCGACGCCAGGAGGATGGAGGAGATCAAGAAGGACCTTGAATGCTTGATCGATTTGCTTGTTTGTTCTTGCGAGTTGCGAACTTGCGATGAATGCTTGCTTCGGTGTTCCGTGCATGTTTTTTAGTTTCTTAATGCTGGATGATTTAGTTGATTGCTTGATTGCCGAATGCCGATGCTGCGATGCAGATGCTTGATCTATGAATGGATTAGTTGATTGCCGATGCAGATGCTTGAATGGATTAGTTGATTGATGTTTTGCCGATGCAGATGCCGACATGCTGTGCTGTTTTTGGTCCGGACTCGCGGGCCGCTCGAGCAAGCTCGAGCTCCATCCCGAGCCCGAGCCAAGCCCATCTCCTGGCTCGATCCCGAAACGAACCGAGCCGAGCCGAGCTTACTGTTCACCCGAGCCGGAACGAGCCGGCCGGCTCGGCTCGGCTTGGCTCGTTTCCACCCCTACCTGTCATCTAGAAACAAGACTAAAGACGGATTCTACAATGAGTTGTCTCTATATGACCCCCACAAACTTTTAATTTATTAAATGAAAATACTGTTGTTGTAGACAAAAACTCATACAATGGTGTCTAGTGTTGTCTATTGGGTTGTCTCTCCACAAAAAGACAGCTAACTCTCTCTCCTCTCTCTTTCCTACATCGGTAAAAATTATACGTGGTAAAGCTTATTGATGATGATATCACAAACACAAGTGAGTTACAAAGCGACGGGACCATATCGGCCCACTCAACACGGTAACATTCAGTTGAAGCTTGCTGGGCACAAAGATGCGGAGCAACGTTAGCTCCCCTAGGATCTTGACTTAAAGAGAGAGAAAAACTCCCACTAAGCTCTGCTAATTCTTGTAGAAACGTTAGCTTCTCCTTTTTGAAGGCTGGGTAGTGCTTCTTGAAGCAGTGGAATAAACGAAAGGGGAATTCGGATGGTTAATCATGTGCCGAACTGCCGACTGCAGACACGAGAAAAGGCTACGTTTCCATTAGTTTGTACTGCTCGCGTTCTTTTTTTGAAAAAGAAACGAATTGCATTAGGAAATCGGGCGTTTGGTTATATCTTGAGCATCCAGAGTCACACTGTACAACGGGAAGGTAATGTGCTTATTGTTAAGTGTGTCTGCGACGCTAGTCTTTGATTAGAATCCTCAACTGCAAGACTGCAACCCTGATGAGTAGCTCTCACTTGCACAGGACTGAAACGTTGCTATTCGCATACACCCTCCCTAGAAAAACTGTCATTGCAGATAGGCTGGCTGACTATAGTAGCTCTAATAAATATTCGTTCGACGTTTTAGAAAATGTTTGTTCAAACTTCTTTAACTTTGACTACTAATATATAAAAAATTATTTGTATTGGTTATATGAAAATAGTATTATTAGATTAGTCATGAAAAATACTTTCATAATATAATTATTTTATGAATATATTCATATAAAAATAATGGTCAAAGTTACAGGTTGGAGATTGTATCAATGTCTAAAATGCTATATATTCTTAAATAGAGCGAGTACATGTCTAAAACAGCTACACGAGTATGTAGGTCTTAACTAATAAAAGAAGGAGTTTACCCCGCGCAGCGGGAGGAATCATCTCACCTTTACTTTCATCGTGCACCAACAAGTGGCCCCAACCAATTGCTCCTCTGGCTTATGACGCGTTGAATCAATTGTGATCCCAAAACTGTTTGTATGCCCACGATCTCCCACCTCTCCATCTCCTAAGTCCCAACTGCAACTATAGTCGTCTCACCTACCCCCTCAAATCCCCTCCTTCCTACATCCCCTACACAAACGCACTACCAATGATCTCAATCCCGTTGTCGATGCTGACGCCTTGCTCGAGTCACTGCTGTCCTCACTGGTCATCACGAAGATTTTGCATTACCGTCCTCGTCTGTCGTCGTCCAGATCTGGTGCCACCGACCTCCATGCTTGGGTCCCCATAATACCTGCCGACGACACCCGGGGGAAGCGGAGCACGTGAGGACGAGCATAGAAAGGGGGAGGTGGTGGAGTGGCGGCAGTGCTTGACCAGGGGCGACGGCCGGCGAGTGAAGGGGAGCGAGATGCTGTGCTCAAACCTCCTGCTTGGCCCGCTTCGACCGGGCGTTCCTCTACGCGTCAGCCCCGAATGGATCCATGGACTCAAGAGTACGTGCCTCCTCCCCCCCCTCTTCCTCTCTACCTACTGGCTAATTCTGCAAAAGAATTGCTCATCTTCCTAAATTGCACAATTGATATGGGTTAATTTTGATTGATGCTGAAAGTGCATGCGTACATCAAATTGTTCCAGTTTAATTCTTCATGTCATGCGACCTGTGAGCTTTCAATTCGATTCAATTGTGATGTTCCCAACTTTTGGGATCACTGAAATTGATCAGGAAATTGATTTGACCATGCAGACACTATGTTGCAAGAGATGAGCAACCACCGGGCGCTGTTCGAGGAGCTTGCCAGGGACGATATCTCCAACCTAGCCATGGTCCCATGGGCGCCCTCCCAATCCCATACAGCCTCCACGGCCTTGGGAACGGTGACAGAGATAATGGATGTCGACGTCGTGGACAGTGAAAGCATGTCCATGGAGGTCGAGCAGAACAGGTGTGATTAGCTCGCGACCGTCAACACCCCGCAGGGTGAGGCGCTCCACCTGTGGCTGCAGCAGTGCATGGTACAATAGCCACTCAAGGCGGCGAACTACCAACGAGTTCAATGACGTTGTCATTGTGAAGTGCACGGCACGATGACTATAGCATGTAGTACCACAAGAGCGATAGATGGTAGTAGTAGGATAAATACAGGTGTTGGTAGTAGTGTACCTTCATTGTGGTATTGATTCGCTTCCTGCTCGTGATGGCCATTTTTGTTTTAGCAACACGGCCTTGAGCAGGAGAGGGGTTGAGGTAAGATGTTGTTGTCCATTTTAGCAGGCGGCAGTGGAGTTCCTGTGCATGGGCTTTCTGGGATCTAAACACTAGGAGCCTTGGTAGATCATGTTGTTTTATCCCATTTTGGTTGGATCAAAGGAGGTTTTGTCAACATTTTGATCTCAAGCATGTTGTGTTCTGGCATCGATCAATGGAAAGAACATGGTGGTAGGAGTACTAGATTTCTTTTTCTTCTTTTTACTACTAATAAAAGAAGGAGTTTACCTATGCGAAGCGGGAAATCCTCCCACCCCTTCCTCCCCCCGCAACTTGTGAGTGTGTCCATGTCAGCGACAAGAGGAGGTAGCAGGGAGGGAGGTGGCGGCGCGGTAAGGCGGCGTCGGGGACGAGAGAAGGCAATGGGGGGAAGGGAGGAGAGAAGGTGGCGCTAGGGAAGGGAGGGGGACATCAACTGCACATGAGGAAGAGGCAGAGACGAAGGCGTCCTTCCCTTGCCACGCTGCTGTCTGGAGTTCACCGCACCGTGTCCTTTTCGTCCTAATCCTTCCCTATGTCACCGCTGCCTCTTGCTCCACGTCGACCGAGCAAGCATCGCCCTCTCCCGACATTCCACCTCCTAGCCATGATGTGCCTGGCGAGGACTATATAAGCCAATGGCCATGAGAATGAAGTCGCGGCTTAGGTTCAGGGTGGAAGAAGGTAGTCGTCGATGTATGGCCCTCTTCCTTGTCAGGCGGTGGCTGGAAATGGGTAGCGCGTCGAGGAGGGAAGTCGCAATCAACTTTAATTTCCAAAAGTAAATAATCTATAAGCTCAAAAATTTAATTTTTGGGTATTAGCAGTAGCATACGATGCAATAGGTGGAGATAATGTTTCTGTTTATATATGTGCGGAAGAAAATTAATATTTATTATGCGGTTTAGAATCCCATCTGCTGATATGCATCACTCTCTTTCAAAGTTTCGTTACAACGCACGGACACCCTACTAGTGTATGGTTATGATGCAGTTAATTACAGGAATCTCCCTGCATGCAAAGCACCAACAAAGCAGGGCCCTCCTGCTATCCAATTGGCAATTAATCGCCCATCTGATCAACACACCAGTACCTTCACCGTCTCATGCCTGATGCCTGCATGCATGGTCGGATTACTAAACCGCAAACAAATTTCGTCTCCCTTAAACAAAGCACGGTCAATGGGCGTCGCAGGCGATCGATCGAGCTCTGGTTTCTTCCGACAGGGACACGTTGTGGTCCATTATTTTCTTTCATGCGTCGATCTCTTCGACTAGCTCTGAACTTATGAAGGGGACCTGACGAGTTGCATTATGATAATCGATAAGCTCCAACTCCCACAGCAGGAGCGAGGCATCTATCTATCTACCTGATGGATCGATCAGCTAAGCTGCCTCTCTGAGCGCTAGCTCAAGAGACGCCTGTAATTTAAGTGCAAGAGTTAAGAGCAAGGTTGTATATATATTGTACAAGTGGCTAGCTGTGGCTTCCTCCTTGCATGCACCATCACCTGATCCTCAATTAGAGAGAGGTTGCTCATACGATGATTGGGGCTGTCATTGTTTTTTTGTCCCTGTGGGGGCTTGTGAAATAAAATATAAGGGGGAGGGCATGTGAGACAATGTGGACATGTTCCCTATTGAATTATCGGTCTGACTGATTAGTTGAGCGCTCTCTGTGTCTAAAATTGAAGTCTGGCTTAGACACTCTCTGTGTCTAAAATTGAAGTCTGGCTTAGACACTCAAAGTGTTGAATTTAGTTTACAGAGAAGAAGAAAAAACTGCCAACTCAGACATTTTCATCAGGGCGATGAGTGTTTCAGTGCTCAAAGAAAACAACATTTAGAAATCTTAAAGCACCAGTGATTAATTAGTTGTTAACTGAAGCATTTCATTTTGCAGAGATTGATTACTAGGGCAGGGATACTCACTGACAGGTAAAGCACTCGAGTTAACATGAAATATATATATATGCTGATTCTCTACTAGTTTGTCCAAAATAGCAAGATCCAAGTAGGGAAATGGGTATATTGTAGGTATGGGCATAAGAAAGACCTGGAGGCCCGGGCCAGGGCGGCGGTTCATGGAACCTAGATAATGATTGGTTCGTTGGAGCTGCCATGCCAAGCAAGAAAGAGAGGGATGAAAGAGTTGGCGTGGGCTTGCTGGATCAGAAGGCGAATGATGGATACGCTTTCGCTTCATGCATGAAAGTTTGCCAAAGTTAAAGGAGGAGGTTCCTTCTCTTGAACTAAACCCTTTTTCAAATGCTTGCTTTTGTTGCGCGCTGGTGAAAAGCAGAGCTTGTAGGACAGTGCGCGGCAGCAGGCTATAGCTGGCTCGATCAGGTAGACAGATACGGCCAACACATTGTCATATGGATCTACTACCGTTTTTCTCCTTGAGGAAAGTCACATGAGGCAATGATGAACTTAACATCTGTGAGTACTACTTGACTGGCATAATTAGCAATGATGATCGATCGATAATCCCTCGACTCTCTCCTTTCAGATCGAGTCCCGGACATATATTAGCTAGCAAGTAGCAACTGTTGTTTGAGCCCGTAAATGCCGGCTTAACTGACTTGACTGGATTCTAGCTAGTTCACGCATGCAAGCTAGCAGCTGTGCGCTCTGTAGAGACAGTTTAACCCGATATGGTTTGCCGGTACTCTAGATTCTGTGATAACTAAGAAAAACGTACGTGTGCACACGAGTGAAATAACGTGTTGCTAGTCATATGCTCTCAACATGTAGCAGAGCGCAGCCGCGTACGGTGGGGGCAGGACCGAAGGAGCCTGCGCTGTACTGCAGGGCAGAGACGCGCCGCGCGCGCGCGCGACAGGCGTGCATGGCCGCAAGCTTTGGTGTCGCGCGGCGCGGCCGCCGGTCGACCAACATTACACACAGCTAGTACGTATCACCTCAGAGTGACTGGACTGGACTAGTATACGTGCACTATACGACGCCGTAGGTACGTGCATGCGCAGACCCTGAGCACATGACGTGCAGGAAGTGACTGGACTGGACTAGTATACGTGCACTATACGACGCCGTAGGTACGTGCATGCGCAGACCCTGAGCACATGACGTGCAGGAAAATAATTCTACAGATCTGGTCCACAATTCTATCAATGTAGATCACCGCATGACATGTGTCTTTTCACGAATCTCAAAGCGTACAGTCTCATAAATCATTGATGTGAATTTTCACGAATTGAATATTGAAGGCTAGCATGTCACGTTTTGATATTCGTAAAAAACACGTGTTACACGATTAAATTAATCTACATTGATAGAGTTGTGAATCAGATCCTACACGATTTTTTTTCCTGACGTCCATTGCATATGAAGCTCCTCGATCGATGCATTATTATTGCACCGACTGGGATTGGTTCCCGATAGGACGTACGTGCATGTACGCGTATACTGTGGTCGGAGGGAGTCTTACAGAGACTCAAGAGATCCCATTCATATATGCATATACAGCGCGCATGCAGAGGAGTACGGTGTACTACTGTACACACTACTACTGTATTCATGGACTCGTGGTACCGTAGTAGTACTGGGTAAACGTACTGCAGCCTTGGTGAGTTTTTGGCTGTATCGGTACGTTTGCCGAATGAATTAGCGATAATGGTCGTACGGTGATCGTACGGTATTCGTAAAAATAGAACTTTCGTCATACAGTTATCGTATAGAATTTACCAATGAACGACACGTAACTACTGTCGCACACCCACCGTGCGATGGAGGCCTATCCCACACGGCAACCGTGCGTTGCTTCCCCATCTAGCTTAATTAGCCGCGTTGCACGCACGCACGCAGTCCTCTCCCCCGCGGATGGAACCATACATGTGTCGTGCACGTATGTGAAAGTGGTCTCAATCATGGTATTTCCGGTTCTCCAGTCTCCACATATTCACCGTCAGAACACAACCATGTACGCCTGGAGTCTGTATGCATCAATGCATGGTTGGAGAATATGTCATTACTATCCATGGTTATTTCCTGTGGTTCAATTAAGTGTAACGCTGATATATATCGTGAGAGTTGAAGTGCATGAGACAGTAGATAGTGATGCAACGGAAGTACTTGTGTGATAAAATAGTGCTAACTACACGTAACAGTACTAGTATTAAAAGCCAATCGAACCAACAGTTCTAACACAAATTAATCATCCCATGCGATCGGGCAAGCATGTGCTTGTAATTAAGCCAGATGGGGAAGCGGGATAGGCCTCCATCGCACGGCAGCCGGTGGCCGTGCGGGAGCGTTTCCACCGCATAGCAGCCGTGCGACAGCGGGTATATGGTGGCTGTGTGGAGTGGCTGTGTGGGATCGACTTCACTGTACAGCGATCGTATGACAACAGATACGTATCGTTTGTTGGTAAATCCCACACGATAATAGTACGGTGAAAACTCTATTTTTGTAAGTACCACATGACGAGTGTTATTTTTGCTAACTCATGCTACTTTCGCTTATTGGTCCGATAAACATGACAATACGGCCAAAAACTCGGCCTTGGTTCACTTCAGCGTTAGCTACTACTTTTCTCGGGCGGGCGGGCGTCCACTGTCCAAATTACTCCGCACGTACGTAAGTAGGAGTAGTAGCACACGTTTCTTCACCGTGCAGTAGTACCGCAGTGGCGCAGGGGCCCTTTGACCTGCTGGTGGTGCCTTGCAGAGCTAGCTAGCTGCAGTACGGATTCATGAACTGACAGGGGCTTTCGATATCACTACACTGTTACAGGCGTATGCCAAATGTCATGGTTTAAAAGGGTTCAAAGCAAAAGTCTGAAGATGAGAAGATCTCGCGGTTTTTATTTGCCAGTCGGAGTGTATATATACTCCTCTGTATAAGAATTTATGATGTTTTAGATATCGTTATAAATCTGATTATTATTTTAAATATAAATATGCTTATAAAATAATATAAAATTAGTATATTATGAAAATATTTTTCATAACTAATCTAATGATATCACGTTCACATGACCATTACAAAAGGGTTTTTATATATTAGTGATCAAAGTTAAGAAAGTTTAACTACATGCTTTCTAAAACATCATTTTTGAACGGATTGAGTATTATTACTTGTCTGTTTTAGATCACACAGCTAGCTAGCTAGGTTGAATGCTTACATGTGCGGTTGTGCTACTGCTGACTTGTACATTTTTTTCGATAATAGAAGAGAAAACTCTCATAACCTCTGCATCAAGGATGCATACAGTCTATTTTATTAAAGTGCTTAAAGTAACAAAATAACCAGAAATGTTAAGGGTGGTTCGAACCCTTACAATCAGAAAACGACTGAAAGTTAAACTCAATCATTATAAATCCGATGATTAGTCCACCACCTATGATTATTGAAAATTTACTTAGCCATAAACTCCAATATAGTACTTTTAGCCACCATAAACTTCTTCTCGATCGAACCTGCATATTTGCCCAAGCCCCTCGGTCTGCGGACTTGTGCATGGAGAATTGGATGGAGATCGCGCGATCGAGCCTCTAGCTGGCTGGCTGTCCAACACGGATTCGGCAGCCCCAACATGCTGCACGCGTGGTGCGTGGATGCAGACATCGACACAAGCAAAGTCCTCCATGTGTACGTGCCCTCGTTCTCCAGCTGTACCGCCTCTTCGAAATCAGCGGCCAAAACCAAAACCAAAACCAAAACCATAACGTCTGAAACTCTGCCAAATGCAGCGGCAGTATTATACTATCTGTCTGAGTAAGAGTGAGAGTGAGCATGCATCGTCCATGTGTGATCCCATTTTTTTTAGTTTTCTTCTTTTCGGTTTTACCGGTAGCACGTAGAGCGTTGTGATGCACGTGATGGTGGTACGGCGAAATTTTTATATACATCCTCGAAGTCCATGTTACAATAGGCAGAGGCAGCAAGGCAGGCCGACGCCAGCACTAGCTAAGCTAGCTAGTTGATGTATTGGTATTTGGTAGTAACTGCAGATTATATATGCAACGGAACATACATTGTCAGAGAAAGGGGGGTCGATCAGCGATGCAAGATCCAAGGTGGATAGTGTAACTTATTGGAAGTAATTCTAGTGTAGCCTAGATCGCAGATCATGATAGCTGCATGTAATTTGACGGTGAAAAATGGTCTGGTCGGCTGCAACTTGCAACTGGCCGGTTTATAGTACAGTGAGCTGGCTGCAGCCTAGCTCGATCCCACACGTTAGATTACCAACTGTCGTCTCGGGTGATCTGACTTAGATCTATTGCATCACTGTATCACAGGACATGGGACTTTTCTATTACATCCATTCTTTTTTACTCGTTTTTGTGATATCGATACGGTTTCAACTACTCGTATGTGACTATTACTTTTTCTAATTATATTATACCAAAGTTATGTAAAACTAATAATGATGTCAAAGTTCTTTCGAGACAAACCTACTCATATAATTTTCTTGTAACTAATCTAAATATTTCTCTAGGGATTAATGATCAAAGCCTTAAATGTGTGGACTGTACGCATTCTAAAATAGCATCTATCTGAGAACCGAGGGAGTAATTGCTCCATCAAGTGTTACTCAATTGAGGAGGTGAGCTAGCTCACTTGGCTAAGACTTGGAGTTGCCAAACAGTCCACTCGGAGTTCGAGTCCTAGACTCAGCGGGTGTCTCACCCAGTGCGGTTTGGGTGTGTGGGTGGGGGTGTGTATAGGGGGTTAGTTTGAGGACTGAGCTGGGGCTCAGTTGGCAGAGGGGAGCTCTAGACTCTCAGCCCGCCACGGTTTGAGTGCTAGCTCCCATTGGTCGCCTCACGAGTATGAGTACTCTTCTTCTTTAAGGCTGTCTAAATGAAAAAATACCAGACCTAAAAAAAAGTGTTACTCGATTACCCTGCATAATACAGCTCATGCTTGTAGCCTTGTAGGAGTGACACACAATAAATTTGGGAACGGAGGTCTGCTAGCTACATGCTGCTGGTGCTCATTGTTATTAATTTCCACGGAAGGCAGAGGGGAGCTCTAGACTCTCAGTCCGCCACGGTTTGAGCGCTAGCTCCCGTTGGTCGCCTCACGAGTATGAGTACTCTTCTTCTTTAAGGCTGTCTAAATGAAAAAATCCCAGACCTAAAAAAAAGTGTTACTCGATTACCCTGCATAATACAGCTCATGCTTGTAGCCTTGTAGGAGTGACACACAATAAATTTGGGAACGGAGGTCTGCTAGCTACATGCTGCTGGTGCTCATTGTTATTAATTTCCACGGAAAGCTAGCTGTAGTGTTCATCTGAAACAAGCATCAACAGATGATTCGCATACATTTGTATGTCTTTCCTAAGTAAAATACCAAGACCGGCCCTGGTCGATTTTGTACATATCAAACGGCCGGGCAGGCACAAAGAGTTAGTGCCAATCATTTCGGCGAAATCTCAGCATGTGCGGCCGTTCCTAAAGCTGTACTTGCGCAAATTTTCTTTCTCTGTCAGAGAAAAAATAATCAGGAATCTTTGCGTTGGAAAAAAACCAGCAGAATGCAGCTAACATGGGAATCTCAAGGGTGGACGGCGCCGGAGATGCCAATTCTGCCAGAGGCATCAACGCATGTCCAAGCTTTGAACGACTTTGTGCCGGCCGTGCGTGGGTGCACAGACTAGGAGGGGGATGTTAGCTGCAAGTACTCGCTACATAGATTAATTAGAGTTAATTCGATCGGTAGGTTGGGTCAGTTCTGGGAGTATAGCACAATTTACGTTTGAGTTGTTCGTTTGTTTAGTCTTGGCTTAACAGCTATAGGTTTGAGAGAGGACAAGAGAACAATTTCATCATCGTCAAAAGTTAAGTGAGGTGTGTTTGGTAGATGGGCATCGTTCGGCACTAGAATTACGACCGGGAATTGGGGCTTTCACCAACTTATTCCTCGAGCCTGGCATGCATATTGCATTAGACGCATTCGTTATTTCTGAAAAAAAATTATGTGCTGCCATCCCTGTCACAGTGAACCGATCAAGCCATCGAGGCCATATGCCCCGCCTAACTCGATCCATCTGCATCATATTCCAATGGACGTTGACCTCAGAGGTCGAACGACAATTTTAGCAGTTTGTAATGTGCATTAAAATTATGACAAGGGTGGCACACGTGTACGCACGCATTTAGGACAAAGAAATTTGGTTCAGTATATTCGGCAAAGAAATTTTACAATTTTTTGAGAGGTGGTCACCCGATTAAGCAGACAAAAAAAAAAATGAACCTAATTAATCGAATTAATTTGGTTAGGTTAATTCGGTATTCCGGTTAACAAAACACAACACAACACCCACAATATATTGTGCTCCCAGGCACCAGTGCTTCCCTCCGGCTGCACTCCCCTAGACGACGCGCCTCCTTCGAGCTCTACCCTTACCATGGCGTGCCCTCCTGCCTCACTTGCTTGGCTTCTCTCTTGTGGATCTGGGATGGGGTGGCCATCGGGGCTTGAGAGAGACCGGGAGGTCCACCCCATCGGGGCTTGAGAGAGACCGGGAGGCGTGGGGGCACTCGTGTCGAAAAATAATTCTATAGGACCGGTTCACAATTCCATCAGTGTAGACCCATTTCTCTGTGTGACACGTGTCTTTTCACGAATCTCAAAGCATGACATGCTAGTCTTCAGTATTTAATTCGTGAAAATTCACATCAGTGATTTATTGAGCTGTGTGCTTTGAGATTCGTAAAAAGACACGTGTCACGCGGTGGAATGGATCTACACTGATGGAATTGTGGACCAGATCCTATAGGATTATTTTTCACTCGTGTCTGCATAGTGTAGGCAGGGGAAACAAAAAAAATTTGAAATTTATTTCGGAGGGCAATGAAATGAATAAAATTACCAAAATTTCGGAATTTCGGTAAGTTTTCAAATAGGCGCTTGAAATTTGGACAAAATTTGACCGAATTTTGTTCAAATTCAAATGTTTTAAATTTTTTTAATAAAT
The DNA here is from genome assembly GCA_036346255.1 of Ampelocalamus luodianensis. Lineage (NCBI taxonomy): Eukaryota > Viridiplantae > Streptophyta > Magnoliopsida > Poales > Poaceae > Ampelocalamus > Ampelocalamus luodianensis. The sequence continues at coordinate 15,141,721 of CM070622.1, forward strand.
CATATTTATTTAGGAGGGTAACAAAATTACCAAAAATTCACAAAAATTTCGATGAAAGTGTGAACCGTGAGTGTAGGAGGGACCAAGTGGCCCTTTGGCCTTGGCCGCTCGTAGTTGTAGTCGTAGATCTTGGGTGTTACTAGCAACTGACGCAGAGTAGGGCGCTTAGATATCAATTTTGGTTCCCGAGAAGCGAAAATCAAACTAAACACCGAAAACCGAACAGGGAGGAAATAAAAATCGAATCTAACACCAAAAAACCAAATAAACCGAGTATTTTGCTTTATTCGGTTCGGTTGTTACTTCGGTTTCGGTATTAAAAAAAAACCCACCCTACCAGCATTAGCCTTGCAGTCAAAACATACAAATGCACACTTCATTTCTACAAGGACTACTAATAATATTTTTTAACAAGGATGTTTTCCACCTAGATTGCAGCGAACCTAGGTCAAATGGTGCGCACCCCTCGACCCCACCATCAAGAACTCATACTGGTCTGGAGGCCAGGACCAATATCTATATAAATAAAAACAACTAGTGAGATTCAATGCATCTCTTTCGTTTTGAGGCTAAAAAAATCCCACAAAAATACTAGAAAAGAAAAAATCCTAGAAATTTCTCTCATTAATCGATAGAAAAAGATAAGAACCTACACCGTTTATTTTGGTAGGACCAGATTATAACGGTATAAATTAATCATAGGTAGATATTAAAGTTGTATAACAAATACAACTGTATTTTCAGTCATAAACTTTATTTGTATAACAAAGAAAATCAATTCGTAATATCTAGTTAACCAACTTGCTTTGGAACATGGATGGAGGGCGTGTTTGCTTTGCTCCCTGGCCAACTTGCTTGGTGCCAGCATGTAGTCCGAAGATTTCCTGCCCCTGTTTGGTTTGCTTCCTGAGCGCAGCTGCCAGCCCGGCCAGGAATCAACACCCAGGCGTTAAAAACGGGCGCCTAAGCTAGGCAGCTCCATGCCTCCATCCATACTGTTGTATTTTCGATCTATCGATCTATTTTTCATTCACTATTTTCAGACACAGGTTTTCAACCAAACAACTCATCTTCAGATTTACCTGATCAAACAAAAAATTATCTACTTTTCAAACTCAGAGCATCAAACAAGCCCGGAATTTCCCCCTCTTTCCACTCGGAAGCTTCAACCCTGCAGGACGTCGTCAATCCGATCTGAAACCTCGAAAGATGGGAGCTAGGTCACGTCGATGTGCTACTCTCTCAATGCACTGGCCCGGGTGAACCGAATACTATCATCCGAAACTTCACTGCCAACCATAGAAAACTATGCACATCAGATCACGGATCGATCTCGTCCTATGTATGCATCATGCCCAACAGTTAACCAACAGTTGATATAGAGACACGAGAACAAACGGTCAGCATTATTTCATAATCTTATCTTCCAAAACTAGGCAAAGCACCTACTGAGATGAGAAGAGAACAGCGTGCGTGTACAGCAAGAACAAACCTGAACGGGCAGCCCTTGTTTTTTGGAAAACGTATAATATTAGATTTATGAAAAACCAGTTTTACTTATCTTGAGAGTTAGTTACCTAATCCAAACAGAGTTTTCCTAAAACAATGCTAAAAACGGTTTTAGGAGAATCCGTTTTCACAAAACGAGAGATCCAAACAAGGCCTAAGCACATCAAACAACTTCTTTATCGTCAGGAACCAAGAGCTGTAGAGATTGGACAGAGCACGAAATCTAATAGTTGAAGTGACCAGTGAGACCCTGGACTTGTAGAGGGCAAAATTGTGATTGTAAGCTAGCGATGGGTAGCTAGCTTACCCGTTGGGACACATGACACATCTAGAAAGGCAATGTTTCAACGTTCAAACTCTTGACTGATCTCTTCAGGGAACCTGGTTCGATCGCCTCACCGGCAAAAACGCACAAGTTTGCCGACCATGGTTGCTTCTTTCTAGCTAGCTCATGTACGTGGACACTGTAATCTCTGGAACTTTTAGACTCGGTGCACTAAAGAGCACAATCAGAAGAAACTTTTGCTGACGTACACAACAATATGGTACTAATATAGAGATCTGAACTAAGAAATCATGTGAAAAATCACAGATTGAAAGCAATATTATTTTATACAATATGTGGAAAATAGTTGAATTTTAGAATTATAATGTTCATGCAACTGGCGTAGTTGCATTCAACTACGGGTCCATTTGCGCACTAATAGAAAAGGCACGAACAAAGTGTGTACACATGTACTATGGATCACAGAACAAGCCACTGTATAGTGTATACAAGCACACCATGGTTAGGCTGAGGCTGCTTTAATTTGAAACTCCTAGACAAACCGAATTTTTTAGGTCCCACTTCAAACACGGGAATTGCACGGTGTTATCTTTGAAATTACATTACTTTATGTAAAAGGACTGTCTATTCATAAGATGATTAAATTTTTCTTAAGTATAAATCACGTTTTTTTATCCATTAGCAAATCTGTTACGTAAAACGCAAAAGTCACGTGAAAATCCCACGTTCCAACGGGCACTTCACCGTCTCAGTCCCAACCGTCCAAAGTTTAACCGAGCAACTCTGCATTCACGTTGATATCATTTCTGAGCGGCAGAGGATCCAATCGAGTCCATTTCAGTAGCCAGATAGAACCTGCCCCTAGTTACTCCCCCACGCTACTCGCTACTCGCTACCGTTGATCCCCCGCTTCATTCTCTGCTCACCTCCTCCTCTCTGCGACGCCTTTATAACCCCAACCCCGCGTCACACACACAAACACACACAGAGACGGACTCCCGTTCCTTCTCCTGTCTTCCTCTCCCACTCTCCACACCATGCACATGGAGGTACCACCTCGTGCTCCGCCGCCAATGGACGTCCACGACCCCGCCCCGCCGTCCCCGATCTCCACCGACATTTCCCCCCACTTCCCGCCGGCCATCGTGGACACCGGCGCCGGCGCTCTGGACCTCTCCTTCACCTCCACCGCCTCCGCTTCCACATCCTCCTTCACCACCGCCACCACCTTCAGCGCGCGCAGCTCCCTCTCCCTTCCGTCCTTCTCCTCCTCCACCTCGCTCTCCCCGCGGCCCCACTCGTCGTCCGCCTCCCCGCACTGGGCGCACCTCGCCGCCGCCAGCGCCGCCACCCCCGACGGCGTCCTCCGCCTCGCTCACCTCCACCTCATCCGCGAGCTCGGCCACGGCCACCTCGCGCGGGTCTTCCTCTGCCGCCTCAAGAGCTCGCCGCCCGCCTCCCCGCTCTTCGCGCTCAAGGTCGTCGACCTCCGCGACGACGACCCCTCCCGGGTCTCCCACGTGCTCGCCGAGTCCCGCGTTCTCTCGTCACTCGACCACCCCTTCGTGCCCACCCTCTACGCGCGCCTCGACGCCGGACGCTACGCGTGCTTCCTCATGGACTACTGCTCCGGCGGCGACCTCCACGCGGTGCTCCGACGCCGCCCCGGGGGCCGCCTGCCCGTCGCAGCCGCAAGGTTCTACGCCGCCGAGGTGCTGCTTGCTCTCGAGTACCTGCACGCGCTCGGCTTCGTGTACCGTGACCTCAAGCCGGAGAACGTCCTGCTCCGAGGAGACGGGCACGTCGTTCTCTCTGACTTCGACCTCGCGCTCCCGGCCTCCGTGGAGCCCGACGTCCGCCGCCGCCATGTGCGGCTACAGAGTCGCCGCAAGAAGAGCATCCTTCCATCGTGCTTCTCTGCCAATGGCGGCAGCGACGACGAGGAGGTTGACGCGAAGGAACGGTTCGAGTTCGTTGCCGAGCCGACGGCGGCGAGCTCCAAGGACTGCGTGGGCACGCACGAGTACCTCGCGCCGGAGCTCGTGAGCGGGAGCGGCCACGGCAACGGCGTCGACTGGTGGGCCTTCGGCGTCTTCCTCTACGAGCTTGTGTACGGCCGCACGCCCTTCAAGGGGCACGCCAAGGAGGCCACGCTCAAGAACATCCTCTCCAAGCAGGTCTCGTACCCGCAGCTCGACGGCGAGGCCGACGCGGCGCAGCTGCGGGATCTCGTCGGCAGGCTGCTCGAGAGGGACCCGCGGCGGCGCATGGGCTCCGCGCGCGGCGCCGCCGAGATCAAGAGGCACCCGTTCTTCGCCGGCGTGGAATGGGCGCTCATACGGTGCGTGGCGCCACCGGTGGTGCCGGAGACGGACGCCGCGGCTCCCGCTGCCACTTCAGGCGGGGACAAGAAGGTGAAGCTGGGGAGCTGGAACAGTTTGGGTGGCAAGAAGAGTAGTAGCTTCGGGAGAAAGTCGAATTACGAGGAAAGGCAGTGGGTTTTCCGCAAGCTGATGAGTTGGAGTCCGGAAAGCCGATCCAAGAAGACCAAGACGCACAGACTGAAATTATAATATTTTTCTTTCTTTCTTTTTGCGTGGTTTAATTTTTTTAGGGTTTGTTAATGTATAGATCCGTGGTGTGAATTACGACTTTTAAGTTGTGAGAAGACCTTTGTAGTTTGTACAAAGATCGAGGCGATATATGCCACCGCGTTGACATGGTTTGATCCATGTTCATATATAGAGAAACTTCATCCCTTGTTTAGTCAGATTCTTTCTCGTATTATTAGTGCCTATGTGGAAACTAGACAGTGTTTTTAGTTCTGCAAGATTGACTACTGCCCACAGATTAAATGTTAATTCTTCGGTTCCGGCTAGTTTGTAACTTTCTATTTCAAATGTTACTAGTAGTCTAGTACTCCATACAGGAATTGAATCAAGTATTCAAGTTCCTTTAGCATCTGATATCTTGAACCCTATGTTGAACAAATGTGGAGTTCCAACCTTTGCATTCTAACATTTACCCTTCTGAACCTTTGGTTTTTCCAGGACCCCTTTCTCCCTCCGCAACCATGCCTGCGTTGCCCTCTTGCACTTTGCTGCTGACTACTTTGTCAATACTCAATAATGTAGTACAATTTAATTGGTTTGCTCACTAATTTCAGAATTCTTGAGCTAGCAGCTAGTTCATCATTCAATTCCTACCTATGGCGACCGTAGCTCAGAATTCTGAAAGCACGAGTAACGACTAGCGAGTATTTCAGCTAGAAAACAACTGAAGTTAATTTACTTGAACCAGTTCCAATACAACAAAAACCTCATTTGGATTAAAAAAAAACATGGAAAATGGACTATAGAAGCGTTTTTTTAGGCATCTTGTAAATTGTTAAAACAAAAATCACATAGACATTTTTAAGACACTTCTTAAATTGATCTTATCTCGTTTTTACGTTATTTGAGATATTTTTTTTATTCCGCGAAGAAATTTTTTAGATGTTGCAACATGCATGTTCTGTACTACTAATAACAATTTATTATACGTAAGTTGTGGTTTGGGATCGAAATGGTTAGTGGGGCTAGTTCTTTCTCCACAAGTTCTTGAGTTCGAGGATTAGTTCCAACATATTTTTTTTGTTTTGCTAGAGGATGCTAGAGAGTAGAAAAACACTGCAGGGTGCCTTTACAAAATATCTTATAGAATAGAAAATATTTTAGCAAGTGTCTCTTCAGCCACAGCGTAGATGCACCGTCGTGGCATTTTGAAAGATGTCTTTAAAATCATATAGATGTCTTTAAAATCGTATAGATACAATAAAAATGTCTCTACATGATATTTTTCTTTTAGTGTTTACCCCTCGCCAATCGGTATCAAAGACCCACTAGTACTACAAAACTAAAAGATTAAAGCGCACACACTCTCAGTCGTGGGCGTTTTCTGTTACATTATGTACTGCATCCTATCCAATGATTGGAGAAGGCAACGGTTCGTGCATGAACGTAGCGGAGTGGGGACTGTACATATCTGATATCCAAATCCTGCGTTTAAATTCGCGGAAGGGCCCGGGAAGCCACAGTGCCATTCTCTCGCTCATGCATGTGGTCATGTTACATCCTTCTCGCCTTCTCAAGGTGACAGCGAGAGTCGCGAGCACGTACGTACTGGAACATGTAGCGTGTGCCGAAGGCGTAGAAAATCGCAGAATCACCAATGCGCCACGCCGTCATGAAACTGTCACGCAACAGTGGCGGACGCATGTTAAAGCTGTACATAATTCTAAAAATCAATAGAAATTTTATGAGAATTGACTCCACATAGTTAGATAATCACGTATTTGACCCCACAGAGTCACAATCCTAACTACGGCACTGGTCACGGAGATACAACGCACAGTGTTCGGCTTTGGCATGCCATGCCATGCCGTCCCCTGGCTAGATATGATGCGTGGGTCCTTTACGAGATGCGCGCGATGCGAATAAACTTGTAAATGGCAAGGCAACATATATTGAGGCAAGAGCGAATCCAACGGGGGGTTTCGTTAGGATGAAGCCCATCCTCCACCGGCGCCAGAACCCCCCCGCGTTCCAACCTTCAACCTCCGGCTCGCGGCTCCCCGACTGCGCCAAAGAAGAAGAAGAAAGAAGCAGTCAAGCACAAGCAGAGCAACCGAAGGTGGGATTGGGAACAAAAGCGTGTGGGCTTTGCCCTTGCCAAAGCCAGGCCCAACCCACAGCCTCACATCCACTGGTCCACACAGCAGTCCTTGTTGTAAGTTCCCATTTCCAAAATTCTCCAATCCCCATTCAATTCCCTCGTTCAATCGAGCAATTCCACGTTCAATTGAGCGAGGCGCACCTGATGAGTGACGACCTGAGGGGAGCCAGAGGCGGAGGGAGCTGGGGCGAGCCACCGCGGTCCGCGCGTCGTCGCCGGTAGCTGGACTACCGGAGCCCGGAGGAGGCCGAGGAGGGATGCTGTCGGGGCGTCGCCACGTCGGGCCGAGGAGGGATGCTGTCGGGGCGTCGCCACGTCGGCCGAGCGAGAGCAGCCGATTCAGCGATTGAAGTGAAAGGATTCGCCTGCAGGGCGGTGGAGGTGGATCTGGGCGTCCGACGGTCTAGGCTGAGGCAGGGAGCCAGCAGCCGGGTGGGGGACAGGGGGAGGGGGAGCCAGAGGCGGATTTGGGCTGCCTGGCCGAGGCAAGGTTGCAAGGAGCCGGCAGCCGTAGCGGCAGCGGGGTGGCCGGGTGGGGGAGGCCGGGACTCGGGAAGGGGAGCCGGAGGTGATTTGGGGATTGGGAGGAGGCCGGATGGGGAGGGGAGCCGGAGGTGATTTTGGGATTGGAGGAGGCCGGGTGGGGGAGGGGGAGCCAGGCCGGAGGTGATTTGGGGATTGGGAGGAGACCGGGTGGGGGAGGGGGAGCCTGAGCTGCTCTGCTGAATTTGGGGATTGGGAGGAGGCCAAGTGCTAAGAGGAAGGAGTCGAGTGCTCAGCTGTTGAAGGCCTGAAGCTTAAGTGCCGAACTGTCGATTTGATTACTTAGTGTTGAATGCTGTGTGTTGTGCCTCAGAGCCTCAGTTTCAGATCTCAGTGCTTGTGCTGGTATATACTCGTTGCTTAATTTCTTATTTGTTAGTAATTTGCTATTGTATAACTAATTTTTGAATGTTTATGATCATTTAAGTACAATTTGCTATTGTATAACTAATTTTTCTAATTTTGTTGTGCCTCGGAGCCTCAGTTTCAGATCTCAGTACTTGTGCTGGTATATACTCGTTGCTTAATTTATAATTTGTTAGTAATTTGCTATTGTATAACTAATTTTTCTATTTTTGATGTACATGTTGTTACCTACTTGAACCATATTTACATGTTTTGGGGATGCACTTTCCATTAACGAGGTATCTTCATTGTTTTCTCTCTCTCTCTCTCTCTCTCTCTCTCTCTCTCTCTCTTTGCTTTTATTCATACATGAAACTATGAATTTGATTGCACAAGAATACATGACTATGTTTGTTACAAAATAGTTTAGTCATTTGAGGCTTTGAGCGGTTGAGTCCACCCTCGTTTTTCATCCTGGATTCGCCACTGTATTGAGGTGAGGTGGAGGACTGAGTTAGCTCAGTTGGCAGATGAGGGAGCTGGGGTTCCTGTCCATCTACGTTCGAGCATGGCTCACGCAGACGTCCTCACGGTGCTTTCTTTTTTTACTGTAGCTAGAGGGGAAAATCCGGATTAAAAAAACATATATTGAGGTGCCAAAGCAGTGCACTTGCAGATAACACACGGTGTGGCCATGGGACAGGAAAGGTGTAAAGCTGAAAGGAGGGGGGGAATGTGCCTTTGCGAGCTCACACTTTCCCACACTTCCATGCAATGCACTGTATCTATCGTCCTCCTTTGTCTTTGCCTTCCTTTTGGTCCTCGCCTGAGCATGCGCGCGGCATCAAATTCATGCATGCATGTGGGAGATGTGCTAGAATGGAGTTCGTCAGTTACACCATCCTATCAGGCGTTAAGAGTATAAAGATTGAGAGGGCAGGCAGTGACGCATTCACAATCCTTGCCGAAAGATGCATGCATCCTACTATACAGTACTATTACTACCATCCTATATCGGAGCGTCGAATATTTCTGTATTGACAATTAGTTAATGTCAGCGGATGACAGTTGAACATGTTCAAAGAACAGTCGTTGTTGCTGCAGGAATGTAAACGATCGAGGGGAACATAAGAGTATATATAGAGTAGTACTAGTACTTAAGTGAACTTATCGGTTTCAGCTGGTCCTTTGCAGTAAAATCGACTACAAGTATTCGCAAATTTATGCTCATCGGAGTACTTAAAATAGTAGTACTAGCTCCGGCCTGTATGTACTCTCATATGTAAACACATGCTTAGTCTGCAGAAATTTTGGTGCATGCATGAACACTACTTCAATTCACACCATGAATTTCCCCATGGCAGGCGGGCATGAACGGCTGCACCCACAACGCAATAATCGTGAGAGGTAGATTCAACGAGTTTTGGCTCCTTTGGCATCTTTTTTGAAACGATTTAGTAAATATAGCTCCGTGCATCTGAAATGGCAAAAATAACAACACAAATAGGTTAGGCAGGTCCTTACCACACTCCTAGACCGCGGCTGATACCTGTCGCCCTCCTCGACCATGGTAGGGACCACAACTATAGGGACAAATGAGGCCGTGGCAGGAGCCTGCAGCGGACTGAGAGGGCGGCGGGAGGGGCTCCAGTGGACAGGGATCGTGACAGGCGACGTGCAGCGGTCCAGGTGCAGTAGGGGGGCACGTGACGCCTACTTAACTTCTCGTGGTGATATTTTTGTCATTTCTAACGCGCGGATACTAAATCGTTTGAAAAACACGTAAATAAGCCAAAGACTCTAGATTCAACTGCTGGCTTCGAACAGTGGATCGATCGGCACGAGAAACCGCGGCGACGCGTCACATGCAAACCCACGCAGCCCAATTTTGTTTCTCAGGTCATCCCCACGGCGTGCTAATCTTATGACCCTCGTCGTCGTCTTAAAAACCTTTCTTCATTTCACTCGAGCATCGAGCAGAGAAAAATACTGTCACCACACCAATTAATGTAGAATCATTCACTCATTTCTCTCACCTAACTAGAGCTAGTACTAGCAGATGCTTCATTTTTTGTGGTATCTCAGCTTGGACGAGGCAGGTGCATGCGTGATGAATCACGAATGTGTTGGCTATGGCGAGGAGATGCCTCAACGTGACCATGTTGGCGATCCGGGGAATAGTTAGGGCCAAGCTTAGATCTCAGTAGGGCACGCACTGTATTGTTCCACAAGGAGGAAGAGAGAGGTGATTCGGAAAGGAGAGACACCCTCCTTTATTCCGGGTGAAGAAGAGCGCGCGTGACGTGCACTCCGTTTAACAACAAAAAACCGCACAAAATGAACATTCTCCCCCTTTCCCTTTTGTTCCGCTTTTCTCTGAACCCCAAAAATGTCTCTACCAGCAGCATATTCGCTTGACTTTTGGCCCGACGCAATGGAACTTTTTTTTTATTTAATCTATTTTTTAAAAAATATCTAACTTTATGTCCAATTCTGACCTTCTGATCACGCTACAACCCGTGACGTGGTAAAAGCACATTGTCACGCTACGGATCTCGGCATGACAAACGAGTTCTGTCGCGTTGCCTCTCTTGGTGTGATAGGATTTAGCCCAAAAACGGATGCGTGTTGATTATGAGAGTTATCGTGGTAGCTTTGGCTACACCGTGGTATGTGGCGTGACAGAATAATTTTGTCACGTCGTGCGTTGTGGCGTGACAAAAAAGTTCATAATTGAAAATAAAATTAGAGAGGTTATCCGTATTTTTTTTAAAAAACAATAGATTAAATAAAAAAAACTCGACGCAATGCTTATAACTTCCTCTCCTAGCGTTTGGTGATGATACATGGACAAATAATCTTAATCTTAATCGCTGAGCTATCGCATGATTTATGAGAAAGCAGAACCGGCTTAATCGGCACATACACATGCGTGACAATCTTCGGGTTCTCTGACGTGTTTGCCACTGAACTATTCAAGCTGTATATATTCCATTGGAAAATAGTAAAATATTGTTTCAGAGGGATCACAAGAATTTAGCGATCGAGCCGTCCATACTAGTTATTCAGAAAAATAAGCGACCAGTTAACAAATTATGTACCGTTAAGCACGAGGAGCATGCACCACGATCTAATAATTCAGAGAGCATTACGATATTGTAGTTTACCGATTCCCCTCTGGGATGTGCTACCTGCAAACTAATACTACTGTCATTAAGCATGAGGGCACTGTGATCTGAGAAGAGATTCCCCTAATTGACATTGAACTAATCATTTCTCATGGGACCGTGGCAACTTGCTATAAAGAAATGGGGTGCTGTCTTTGCATAGAACAACATAAGGACGTGCTGCGTGGGTGGCAATTGGTTGAATGTTCTAGTTGGTTCGACTACTAATTAATTCGAATCGTTAAGACTTTTATTTGGTAGGAGCATGCATATGCTAGCTTGTGCATGTTCTCACTTTTTTTTTTTAAAAAAAAGCAGCTGTTCGTGTTCTCTTTGGTGAATGCTTGTGCATGATGTAGTTTGCATTAACATCTATGAATTGTGATTTGAGACATTTCAGTCACTACTAGAGATTACTAATTCTGTGTTATTGCACATAAATTGCTTGGAAGGTAGTAATAGGCGAATTTTGAAATATATCACTCCTCAGTTTGTGGTTTTGAAATATGTCATTTCTTAGTTTTTTTTCTTTGAAATATGTCACTCTTTTTGTACTGAGGAGTAACATATTTCAAAAAAACTAAGAAATGACATATTTCAAAACCACAAACTGAGAAATGACATATTTCAAAATATACCGTAGTAATATGTGTTATGACAATCAGCTCGTCCGAGTATTGTCAAGGATAATGCAAAACTATTGCAGGCTTGGGCTCTTGTTTGCAAGTTTGGATGAGTTGAAGTTTTCTGTTGCTGGTTTTCTTGTCTATCATTACCAACCGGATTGGCCCTCTCGGAAGAATTAAAAAAAGAAGAGGGGGTGGGGGGATTAATTGGCAACTACTAACTGACGACCAACATCATTAGCTTGCACTCACTTAAGAAGTGCGTGGAGCGAGCCATAGCAAAATTATATGGGTAGCATGCATCCAACCATAAGAATTATGCAGCGCAGATATAATTGAAGTTGACATCCATCGCTCTCAATATGCCTAACCGGGTAGCGAGGATTCTCTTCGAAATGATTCTCCTTGAAGGCTCAGCGGACACAACTCTTGTTGGCCAGGAATCTCGGTTTCACCCAGGACCCAAGCGTAGCAGTGAACAAATTCAAGGAGCTAGTCGATACCCAGCTGTCCAGGGAGCACATAATTAACTGCGTTAGCTGCAATTTTCAAGGTTCCAATACCGGCCTCCTTGCCGCCGGAGCTACCAGAGATATGGTTGCGGGCGAGGAGCAGTCACCACCTCCGTCACTGCATGCGATTTTTTTTAGAAATAATATATTTTTAAAAAATATTTACAAAACTAGGTCATCACTTCCAAAAATTGCAAAAATAGACTCCTGTCGCCAGTTCATCGGCGACAGTTCTATCGCGATTGAGCTGGCGGCGAGAATCTGCATGCAATGAGGCAGGTTCTGTCGCGATTCAATGACGACAGAATCTATAAATTTTTAAATATAGCAAATAAACTTAAAAAATTACAAATTTTTTTGTGGAGTATTCTGATAGAGTGTTCTTGCTTGTGTAATGTTTTCATAATTTTATCCATTATAAATTTGGCTCTAAAATTTATTTAAGTTTATTATTTGTAGAATTTTTAAATATACCAGATAAGGTCCAAAAATTATGAATTTTTTTGTGAACTCTCCCTACATAGTTTAATTATTTGTATAATTTTTTCAGAATTTTATATGCTGTGAAATTATCTCTAAAAAATAAGGGTATACAATCAAGTACACTGTATTGGAAACCTAAATTCAGAATTTTAGAGACAATTTCACAGCATATAAAATTCTTACAAAATTACACAAACAATTAAACTATGTAATAAGCGTTCACAAAAAAATTCAGAATTTTTGGACCTCATCTGGTATATTTACAAATTCTACAAATAATAAACTTAAATGAATTGTAGAGACAAATGTATAATGGATAAAATTATCAAAAAAATTACACAAGTAAGAACACTCTATCAGAATGCTCCACAAAAAAATTTGTAATTTTTTAACTTTATTTTCTATATTTAAAAATTCATAGATTCTTGTCGCCAGTTGAACTGCCGGCGAGAACTCGCCTCACTGTCTGGTTTCTGCCGCGATTCAGCGGTGATAGGAACTGTCGCTTGAATGAACTGGCGACAGGAGCCTATTTTTACAATTTTTTGAGATGGTAACCTAGTTTTGTAATTTGTTTTAAAAAATATATTATTAAAAAAAATCCACTGCATGCTTACTAGGCTACAAGAGGCCTAGATCCATGGTCCTTTTTTTTTGTAACTCCATTGTAACTGATGGCCCGTCCGAATATAAACTCACTTAACTGGAACGTCCGAGGGCTTAACAATAGGGCTAAAGGGGCCGTCGTTAGAGACACGGTGCTCACATCCCTCGCTGTTGTCGTTTGTTTTCAAAAAACTAAACTCGATGTAATTGATAACAACATTGTAATGCAAACCCTTGGTCCCGCTTTTGATGGGTTCTGTTACTTGTCGGCTACCCAAACGTGAGGGGGGCACCCTTCTAGCTTGGAGCAAAGCCAAGGTTGCCGTTTCCGAAATCAGCACAAGATCTCGTTCCATTACCGCCAAAGTTGTTTCTCCTTGTGGGTCGTTCTCCTGGCTATCGGTTGTTTATGCCCCCCGAGACGATACTCTCAAGGTCGAGTTCCTCCAGGAACTAAGAGACATCAGCGCCTCCCTAGCCAGGCCTTGGTTTCTGCTAGGTGACTTCAACCTCATTCTCCAAGCGGCCGACAAAAGCAATGCCCGCCTTAACAAGAGGCAAATGGGTAGCTTCAAGCGGGTACTTGATGATCTTGAGTTAAAAGAGATACACTTGAATGACCGAGCTTTCACTTGGACAAATGCCAGGGAAAGACCCACCCTGGAGCGCATCGATAGGGTCTTTGTGTCGTCAGCCTGGGAAGCCTTGTATCCAAACTGCTTCCTTCGCGCCTTGTTGTCAACAGCTTCAGATCATTGTCCATTGCTGCTGTCCACATCGCTCACCTTCACTTCCTTCAAGAGATTCCGCTTTGAGATTTTTTGGCTCAAGCTTGACGGTTTTCAAGAAGTGTCAAAAGTGGTGTGGCGCTGCAATGCCGTCATCCGAGACCCGCGACGCCGCTTGGATACGCTCTTCAAAGCCACATCCAAGGCCTTGCAAAGCTGGAGCAAAGTGTCATTGTGGCAATGTGCGCCAGCAAATCCAGATAGCAAACGAACTCACCTGGCGGTTCGACTTGGCAAAAGAAAATCGCCTGCTTTCATCTCGGGAGCGTTGGCTCTGGTCGGATCTCAAGAAAAAGCTACTTGGTCTTTGTTCTTTTGAGCGCACAATAGCCCGGCAGCGGTCGCGCATTCGTTGGTTGCGGGAAGGGGACGCGAACACGCGCTTCTTCCACCTCCATGCCAACCACCCTAAGCGCCGCAATTACATCTCCAACCTCAAATTTGATGGGGAGTGGATCGAGGGGCAACCCCAAATTCAGGAGGCTTTCAACATGCACTTCGTCAATCTCATGGGAAAATCGGTCTCCCGTGCACACACCCTGGACTTGCAGTTCCTCAACGTCCCTTCCGTTGACCTTTCATCGCTAAACGCTTCTTTCTCCGAGCACGAGGTGTGGGAAGCCATTAAAACTCTACTGCTAGGTAGAGCACCTGGTCCTGACGGATTCACCAACAATTTCTACCAGCATTGTTGGGAGTTCATAAAACCCGACGTGATGACGGCTTTCCATAGCATTGGTCGCATGGCTGGGGGTAGTTTCGGGCTACTCAACCAAGCTCTACTCACTCTTCTGCCTAAGAAGCCGGACACCGAAGAAGCCTGAGATTTTCGTCCTATAAGCTTGGTTCATAGTTTTGCTAAGCTTTCTCCAAAGTTCTTGCCAGGAGACTAGCCCCACATCTTGCCAAGGTCATGTCGCCCAACCAGTACGTGTTTACCAAGTCGAGATCGATTCAAGACAACTTCCTTCTGGTGAGACAGTCCACTCGCCTCCTCTACTAGCAGAAGAGAGCAGCTTTCCTATTCAAACTGGATATTGCACACGCTTTCGACTCCCTATCTTGGCCTTGTCCGTTGGAGGTCCTTACACGCAAGGGTTGTGGACCAAAGTGGTGGGAGTGGCTAAGCATCATGTTCAGATCATCTTCCACTAGGGTTCTCATTAACGCTAACCCAGGTCATCCCATCTCGCATGGTAGGGGGCTGCGTCAGGGTGATCCATTGTCGCCTTTGTTGTTCATCATCGCCATAGATGTGCTGAACAACCTCCTCGCGGTGGCCGAATCTGCATCCTTGCTCCATCCAGTCGGCAGCTCACGAGGCATCCCGCACCGGCTCTCCCTTTACGCCGATGACACGGTGGTCTTCCTCACCCCGGTCGCTACTGATCTGCACGCTATCAAACAAATCATGCAGCTATTCGGGGGAAGCGTCTGGCTTGCATACAAATCTTGCCAAGAGCTCCATCTCGCCAATTCGGTGCAGCACCGAAAAAGTGCAGCTCATCACCAATGAATTGACATGTGCAGTTTCAGATTTCCCATGTAAATATCTAGGGATGCCATTGTCTTTGAGAAGACCATCAAGAGCAGAGTTTCAACCATTAATCGATAAGGTCGCCAACCACCTTCAAGCCTGGCAAGCAGGCAGGCATGTTGTCCCAAGGAGGGCGGCTAGTGCTAGTCAGGTCGGTGCTGACATCCATCCCACTATACAGTTTCATGGCTCTCGACCCACCCCTCGCAATAATCAAAGAAATCGACAAAAGGAGAAGAGCCTTTCTTTGGAAAGGGACAAAAAAGGTGTCAGGAGGTCACTGCCTAGTCGCTTGGCCGACCGTTTGTCTACCCCTCCAGTACGGAGGGGTGGGCCTTCACAATATGCATGTTCTAGGGAAGGCCCTCCGCTTACACTGGCTTTGGCCGACAAGACCTTGGAAGGACCTGTTGGCACAAGCTAGTCGTGCTGAGGAAGATATGTTCAATGCATTGCTAACCGTGCAACTTGGCAACGATGTTAACACCTTATTCTAGTCGGACCACTGGCTCAGTGGTCGTAGTATCCCCTCCCTCTTCCCGTGCTTTGGCTAGGGTGATCCCCACTTGCCTGCGGAGATCTAGATCGGTCGCTCAAGCACTACTCGACAACTGCTAGTTATCGGACATTAGGGAGCCAGATCCTCACTGTGTTGGCGAGATCCTTCGTCTCTGGGGAGCATTGCAGACCATTAACCTCTACGAGGAATAACAAGATAGGATCATCTGGCGTTGGGAAGCCTCAGGTCACTACTCGTCTAAGTCGGCCTACAAGACATTTTTCCAGGGATTGAGCGGGTTCCCCAGTGCGGAGGCTATCTGGCGCGCGTGAGCCCCTCTGAAGTGCAAATTTTTTGTGTGGTTAGCAGTCTATCACCGTTGTTAGACGGTGGATCGCCTTCAGTGTCGCGGTCTTCCAAACCAAGGTGCTTGTGTTTTCTGTGGACACTCTGAAGAGACCATTGATCACCTTCTTGTCGGGTGCGCCATCACCTCTCAGGTCTAGGCGCACTTCCTCACGCGCATGGGTCTGCCGAGAGCTATTTCGTTTAGTCAGCTTTCATTCCAACAACACTGGCTCTCCACTCGGGGCGCTCTATCTCCGCAGGCAAGAAAAAATTTGGACTCCTATGTCATTCTAATTTCCTGGATGCTTTGGAAAGAACGGAACAACAGGGTTTTCAATAACGAGACGAGTCCCTTACACCTTCTGCTACAGTGGATTCATGACGAGCATCGCCTCTGGCGTATGGAGGATGCTAGCGGTCGGGAGGCGCCCTCGACCGATAGTAGTCCCCCTTAAGTCGTTTTAATTTTTCGTGTTTTCTATTTTTTTAGTTTAGTAGTTTTTTAGTTCTTTCTTTCTCCAGCCTAGTCATATGTTGTGCTTTTTCTGTTTCATTTTGTTTTTACCTTGTATTTCTGTCTGGCCCATTGAGGCTTTTCCCTGTGTCACAGATCTTCATTTTAATAGAATAACGCGCAAGACTTTTGCGTGTTCTTGAAAAAAAGGCCAGCATTATATATTAGTACTCTTAAGAAATTAAACGAGTTACTACTACTGGTAGTTAAAAATGCAATATGGAGAGAAAAAAAATGAAGCCATCGGTTGCAGCCCTTGTGCATCCACCAGGGTTTTGATTACTGGTCCTGTCGAAAGCCGACCGATTTTTGGCAAAATCGGTTCTATTAGGTACCTGGTAAAAGTCCAAACTGGGCAAAAAAATCGGATTTACTTGAATTTTTCGAATATAAGAGAGATTCGACTCTTTTTTCATTTTAACTTCAAAAAAACAAATTTTAATCTGTAAATTTCATTTGAATTTGACCAAAATTTTCATATCGGCAAAATCCGTTCTAGTGGTGACCTAGTAAAAAATAAAAATGGGTAATCAAAACCCTGGCATACACATACATGTGCTGGCGCTTAACGGTAATTTTGGCCCATCCAGCCCCGAAACAGATGGGCTAGGCAATCGAAATCGAACCACCAAACCAGCGTGCGCACGTGCAGTGCTTGACTTGTGTTTTCTCGGCCAGCCAATCGGCCTCCGTTCGCGTCGCACGCCGATCCTACACCTGCCTGGATATGTACACGTCCTAGTCTTGCGGGACGGAGCGGGCACGCGACGCGAGGAACAAAACGTGGGGCGGTCGACATAGAGCGGGCGGGCAGGCGGCGGCGGGAACGCCGGGGAAGTGCGGAAGTGGGACGGACATACGCCGCGAGGTGCCAGATTGTGAGATCGGTCGCGTGCTTCTGCCCGTGTCACGCTTGTGGTATGGTATTAGTGGGGTGTGGCAATGGTTCCGAATTTCAACAGAAAATCGGAAATTTTGCTGCTACCGGGGTCGGTAGGAATACAAACTGGTTCTAAAAAATCGGTTTGGATAAATTCTGCACCAAAAAAATCTAATTGGCTTGAATTTGTTTTTTTAATTTAAAACCCAAAATTTCAAATTTTGATTAAAAAATTTCGGCCGAAATTGGTTGAAATTTTCCATTTTTTTGTCGTACCGGTCACCTCTGGTAAAAAAAACCCTGAGTGTGACGGGTGCGGAGGAGAATTTTTATTATTATTTAATCTTTTTTATTAATATTTTAAATTTAATCCCTCACGAACTTTATTTTCAAATCTGACCCCTTTAGTCACGCCACCACCCCTGGCGTGTCCAAACCGTACTGTCACGCCACCCGACGCGGTGTGACAAAACATGCCACGCAAGCCCTCGCCCGCGCACCGTGCCAGCATGGAGGGCTTGCGTGGCATCTGTCACGCCATACTAAATGGCGTGACAATACTGTATTCTCACGGCACCATCATTGGCGTGACCATGGGTGACTTAAGTGCGGCCACTGCTCCAGTTCTTCATTTTTCTACCCAACTCTTCTCATCCCCGTCTCCATCGTCGCCGCGCCGTCGTCGACTCCCGCCCGTCCCCTACGCCGGAGCTCGACCCCGCGCCGTGCTCCTCCCTGCGCCAGAATCCCCCCGCACTGGCCTCTCCTCGCGGCATGAGGAGTGGTGGCGGTGTAACATCCCAAAGTTCTCTTACCAAAATAAAAATTAATAAAGTTATTCTTTTATTGGATTTTCTGAGTTTCAGTAGTGTTTTCTTGGTTTTCTTAAATTATAATATTGTAAAAGTCAAGAATAAAATTTATTGAGTTTTATGAGTTTTTATTGGATTTAAAGTGAAAAATAAAATTTTAAGTAATTTCTGGAATTTGTGGAATTTTAAAAGCTTTTTACTATTTATTTTAAAACAAAAAATAATTACTGTTCAAAAATAAAATCCAACTTTAAGTTGGAATTATTTTTATTAAGTTCAAAATAATTCAGGGAATTTTCTTGAATTTTTATAGAATTTTGGAACTCTATTTGCTATTTTCTAAAAGTTCCTTTTTGATTTTTGTAATATCTAGAAATTAAAAATGAATTGCTCTCCGCAAATAAAAACCAAATTTGTGTTGAAAATATTTTATTTAAGCTCAAAATACCCTATTTAACTACTCTAAAAATTCATTTATTTTTAGACCTATATTACTATTTTTCAAGTTTAAAATTAATTTTTAGCAATATAAAAATAATTAATGTGTAATAATAAAATTGTTATTATTATTATTAATATTTTATTTGAATTCAAAATATTATATTTAATATCTGTAATTTATTTCGAATTTTTTGGAATTAATTTGCTATTTTTCCAGAATTAATTGGTGTCTTTCCGAATTTTGAAAATGAATATTCCTTGGAAAATTCTGTCTACTACAGTAACTCCGGCGAAGGCATTAATTCCGGCAATAACTCCGGCGAGCAATTCCCGCCAAACCGTTACTCCTTTGCTCCTATAAATTGAACCGTAGCCTCTCCACCCCATTCCCCACATCCCTCTTGCTCAGATTTGCCAAAATCCTCTCGGAGCCCCCTCTGCTAGCTCTTCTTCTCCAACTCCGTCGACAACTCCGGCGAGCTCGATCTCCTCATCCGTAGCTCCGTTGTTCGCCAAATTTTACCGGTGAGTTCCTCTCGAGATTCTCTACATTTCTATTCAAGCCGAATTTTGATTATCCTGTTGGTTCACCGCGGCCACAAAAGTACCAACGGTCTTCTTCTCCAACTCCGGCGACAACTCCGGCGAGCCCGATCTCCTCATCCGTTGCTCCGTTGTGCACCAAATCTGACCGATGAGTTCCTATTAAGATTCTCCATATTTCTATTCAAGTGGAATTTTGATTTACTTAATTTTTCACCACCAGCCACATCTTCTTCCCTAAGTGCGATGAAAACTTCGTCGAACCCAATCTCTTCATCCGTTGGGTAATTGCTCGAACCGTTTTACCTATAGGTTCGTTTCAGTATTATCTACCTTTCTATTCAAACAAAATTTTGAATTTCGCAATAATTCGTCACTGCCATTTCACGGCCACCTCACCGCCCAAAGCCCACGTGGCAGCACGTGTGCGCTTGCGTGGAAGGCACTATTCCTTGGCCCGGTCCACCGTGGACCAAACCCCATTTTCGTGGATCCGGGCCCACATGTCATTGACTCCAACCATTTTTCTTTACAAAATAAATTCGGTCGAAAATTCATTTTCCCACCTGCAGACATCATGCTAACACAATAAAGGATTTCTTTCAGAAAAATAATTTCTTAAATTCTGAAATTCGGAATTTCATCTTTTCTTGTGATAATCAACATTCCGGATGTTCGTTCTCCTTCATACGAACTCTGATTCCGTCGATTCAACTTTCTAAATTCATATAAAGTCGATACCTTCCTCCTAGTATTTATTTTGGATTTTATTTGGATTTTATTTGAGTGTTATTTGAATTTAACTCGTTTTCGCGTATAGATTTCGACGATTTCGGACGACCGGATTTCGACACCGTTTGAGAGCAGCGTTCAATCAAGCAAGGCAAGTTATACCCTTGATCATATCGATCCCATTATTTTAAATTTATTTAATTCTGTTTTTAAATTACTATTGCATGCATAATTTTTATCCAGTTATTTAAATCCCCTGTTTAAATACTTAGTTATTCCAATTCCTTGTGTATAGCCAATTTGAATATTGATTATCATTTCCTTGTCACCATTAGATAAAAATAATATTGGAAATAATTAAATGCTTAGCCAATGCCTAGATCAAATCTTGTATTTTGGAAGTTTTTAGCCAAATATTTCAAATTTGAATTAAAATGGATCTATGGTATTGTTTTACCATAAAAGGTTTATAAAATACCTTTACCTGGAAAATAAAATAAAAATGGGTTTGGACTTAGGCATAATGGATGTTTGGTGGGTGCATGTTCCTGCACTGGCTCAATCGGGTATGGTTGAGGCCCATGGGTTTTGTTGAAAAGTTGTCCAAGTCAGTTAAGGACCAGTCTTCGAGTGCATGATGCTAAGCCATACCGTACCACCACATGTCCTCAGTATGGGGAGTAGGACCTGGCTGACTAATTTGCAAAGTTCCATCGCGGTCGATCCAACTGTTTCGGTGGGTTATCTTTCATGACTATGTCGTCCCACCTGGCTCAAGAGGGGGCCCGAACCCGGAGGTTTTCATTCCAAAGGGTGTGGTGAAACCTTAGAGAGGGTAGACTGCGGAAGGATGGCGCATTGTAAAGGCCTTGCCACATGCTCTAGACTGCTTACCTAAGGTAGTGAGCGGTGGTATCGACGGATATCGAATAAACTAGAGAAGTCGTGTCTTGTGGGTAAAGCTGTACAACCTCTGCAGAGTGTGAAACTATTCGAATAGCCGTGTCCACGGTCATGGACATGCTGCTCAAAGTTAGACTTTGGTTTTGTTTGAAAAGAAATGGTTTATCCAAATGGGATTTTAGGAAGCCATGTGATAGGAGGGTATCCTTCACCATTCATGTGTGAATGTTATCGACTATAAATATGATAATTTACAAAATGATTTGTAGTTATAAAATACATAGAACTTAGTACAAGTATTTAAAGAAAATCGCTTTATGCAAATCAACCCATAAGCCATCCTTGTTACATCCATATATGCATGTCATTCTGTTACTTGATGGGTGTAACTTGCGAGCACGGAAGTTGTGCTCATACTTGCTTTATGCAAACAAAATTTCAGAGGAGAAGGACTTTGCTACCGATGTGGATCTCGACGACTAGGCCGCTACCCCAGTCGATTGCCTGTGGCAGATTGCTGGACCCTACTACTTCTTCGCCTTCTACTGTGTTCTTTATTGTTGGCTTGTAAGCCTCTTTGTAATAAACTCTGTTGATTAGTAATAAAGTTGTGATATGAATTTGTTATCATATTTGTTTACTGTGTGAACTAACTACTGATCATGGGACTAGTTCAGAAATACACAGAGGATCTGGGATATTAATCCCGGGTTCTGACAGGCGGCCCCGGCCCTCCATGCGCCAGCCCCATGTCCTCCACCGCCGGCCCCCTCCCCCCGCCCCGCGACGAGTCCCGGCGCCCTCGTCCTCCACCGCCGGCCTCCTCCCCGCGACGAGTCCCGGCGCCCGCGTCATCCACTGCCGGCCTCCTCCCTGCGTCCTCCACCGCCGGCCTCCTCACTGCGACGAGTCCGGCGCCCGCGTCCTCCACCGCCGGCTCCTCCCCGCGCGTCCTTCACCGTCGGCCTAAATTGAATTGAGGTTGCTTGCTATCAATGTATTACTTGATATTGATATTACTGCTACATGATTGCTTGCTATCAATATGAATGATTGATTACAATGTTAATTTGGAAAAAATCATGATATACTAAGCTAGGTTAGAGCATTGTTATTAAGTCGCACGACTAGTCGCGACTAATCGTTAACTAATCGGCAAGTCGGCACATTGGCACCGACTAGTGCAGACGACTTGACTAGCAACTGTAGTGGTACGACTTTCTAACTAGTCGGCGACTAGCCGCGACTAGTCTGCCTGCACGAGTCGGACGCCTAGTTGGCCCAACGTCAGCCTCAGTGAGATATCAACAAAAACTAAATGAGAGAGGGGAAGGGCACACAGATCCAATCGAAACTCGTCTTCCCCACGACACCGCTGGGAGAGGGTCCAGAGGGAACCCTAGCCCATCGCCGGCGCCGCCCCCGTCCACGACGCCGACGCCGAGGCTCCCCCACGATGTCAAGGCTCTGTTTTAGTAGTAGTACTAGTAATAGCAGTAGTAGTAGTAGCAGTATTACATAGCTGATTATTAGCAGCAATAGTAGTAGGCACTAGGCAGTAGCAGGATTACTACTAGTAGTAGTAAGCTAGTAGCAGTAGAATATATGTGTATGTGTATAATTGTTGCTACAAGTTAGTACATTACATGTCTTGTATATATATGTCCTAGTCTGCCTACTAGTCATGGCTAGTCGCGACTAGTCGGTCAAGTCGATAAGTCGGTCCCCTTGGGTTAGACACCTTCCCAGGTCGTAGGCATCTAGGGTTATTTTCCAATGAGTCATCCCGACTTCTGAGACAGTGCAAAAAAATAATTAACTTGGATGTGGATATACATGTACACTTGAAGCTTTAACCATTGGAGCATGCTTCCCAAACTTTGGTGGAACCAGGGGATGCTACCAATGTGATTGTGTAGTTTCAGAATTATTGTGACATATTATTAGTTGCGATGAATCCCATGGTTATTGTGTAGCTTCAAAATTGTTGTTTTCCTTCTTATGGCATCAAGTAAATAGCGCTCTAGCTTATTACGATGTTTAACTTCTTGTGCTGTTTGAGGAGATTCCCTTTTCTTGTCGCCATAGCCACTAGTGTACTGAAGAAAAAGATTTACGAGTTGTGGTCAAATGAATCAGCATCTCGTATATAGGATATATGCACGCTATAAATGAAAATAAAAACCCTCGAGAGTTAATTTGCAATTCAAGCGTATATTCCTTGTAATAAAAAGTATATATTGATAGGTTTGGGTCTTATACACATAAACAGTAACAGGTAGTGATCACTAATGGTGCATGTTGACTCAACCCTCTCCAACATGTACTGACTTTGCAATATTTTGTTGGATGTAGATGGATAAAGCTGTACGTGTATTTACTGGTGGACCGATTAGCCAAACGGGTAGTGATGTTGACTTTGGTGGCATGGAAGTTACCGTTCTTTTGTTTCGCGAATAACCGGACTTTCGAACTCTTCTGAGTAGGATAAAGTCGATATTTCGATGGGATGAGCCTGGGGTCGTTGTCGGACTACATGGGCGATATGATGTTAGTGTGGGTTGTAAGGTGCACGCTTGTTTGGTGCCAATCTTGTCCGACGATGATTGGGACACATACAAGGATCTTGTGCTCGCATCCCAGATCCGTTCATTGGGAGTGACGGTGGAGAGAACAATCAACGTTGTTGAGGATTTGCTAGACAATTTGGATGTGGTGAATGGCAACACGGAGGAACTAGACATTAATGTCCATAATTCGGGAGGCACCCCAATGGAGGAGCAACCTTCGGCTGAATTCGTTAGCATCAGTCCTAGCAACCTTGGCCATGCATTATCGGTGGATCTGCCTGTTTCTTCCCCGCAACATGTTATTGACCCTGTGACTGATTTTAATGGCGCTGTAATGAATAACGGGCTTGAGGAGGAGTTGTTTCGCGTTGAACAACCCGTGAAGTGGATTCCGACGAAGGATGGAGCTCGACCGAAAATGAGGCTGCCGCACCGCTTTTCTCCTCTGAGGAAGGGCGGGTTCTTCGCAGTGTTATGGGTGAGGTCCCGTTGGTGCACGCATTCGATGATACCAGTATGGCTGATAAGGCGGTTTGTGCTAATGGGTTGAAGAGCAGGAATGGCATTGCGGACCCAGAGGCTGACATAATAAGGAAGAACATGTTGTTTCCAAGCTTGAAGGACATGAAGGTTTGGCTGCAAGAATACTCAGTACGGCACCATCGTCCGTTCGTAGTGACACACTCCGATGTGAACAAGAGGTACACCGTGAGGTGCGAAAGGGGGTGCGGATGGAAGGTATGGGGCCGCAAAACTAGGGAAAAGCAATGGAAAATCGCGAACGTGAAGCAGCCTCACTCTTGTGGGACTGCTCGAGTGTCAGGGGAGCACCTTCAGGCGACCGCTAATTTCATTGCAAGACGCATTATCGGGGTTGTGGGTGTCGATCCTGATGTGACCATCGCCACCCTCATTGAGGTTATATTTGGATTCATTAAGTATCGCGTGAAGTATGGGAAAGCATAGAGGGCCAAGCAGAGAGCGATGCAGTTACTGTGGGGTGATTGGAAGGAGGCTTACGGGCTGCTTCCTCGAATCCTAACCGCTATGCAGGCCAAGAATCCGGGCATGGAGTTTTATCCATGGCACGACAACCGAATGGATCGCGATGGTGCGGTTATGAAACATGTCATTGTGAGGGTGTACTGGTCCTTTAGGCAATGTATAGAGGCCTTCAAGCATTGCAGGCCTGTCATATCAGTTGACGCCATGTTTCTTACCAAGAAGTACCATGGTGTGTTGATGCTCGCCGTTGGTATTGATGCGGAGGACCAGCTGATTCCTTTAGCATTCGCACTGACAGAGGGTGAGAACAATAAGAGCTGGGGATGGTTCATGAATTTAGTTCGTCTACGCTTCGTTGGGCCTGGACGGGTTGTTTGCATCGTCTCGGACAGACACCGTGGGATTCTGAACGCTGTTAATAGCAGACTAGACGGACACCCGGATGTGCTGCATAAGTGGTGCATGCGTCACTTAACTGCAAATTTCTATAAGCAATACAATAGGAAAGATCTCACAAAAAAGTTCAAGCTGTTGTGCGGATGTTTAGAGAAGAGGGACTTCGAGGTCAAGTTGACGGAGCTTAGGGGACTGACCAACGAACGAGGTAATAAGTGGTTGGACGAGATCTTGCAGCACAAGACGAAGTGGGCACATGCATACGATGAAGGTGGTTGTCGGTATGGCATGATGACAACGAACATCTCGGAAGTATTCAACAACGTTATTAAGGGCATCCGTGCTATACCAGTTTCGACTATCTTGGAGTACTCATTTCGGAAGACCAACTCGTACTTTGTGGATCGGTGGACTCGTGCGAGGGATGCATACAACGCCGGCCACCGTTGGGGGTGCAACAGCCGCCAAGCACCTTGCTATCGCCGAGGCAGAGTCATGCAATCAAGAGGCGAAAGAATACAATCCCACTTTGCACATATACGCAGTCAGGGTAGCCGGGGGCACATCGATAGGGGCGAGCGTTATGGTGGCCGAAACCATAGAGTCAACCTGACAGCGGGGAATTGCACTTGCATGGTCCCGGCGTTGTTACATGTCCCATGCTCTCACGTCGTCACCGCCTGTCGCGTGCGTGGTGTAAGTTACCTTTCTGAGACGTTCATTGCGGAAGAATTCTCAAAGGTAGCCACGTTGAGGACTTGGGAGAAAAGATTCGAGCCTTACCTTGATCCGTCGCATTGGCCACCGTACGTGGCGGAGGAATACATTCCCGACAAAAAATATGATGAGTACGCGACGCGGTCGAAGGAAGAGGAAGAGGCTTCATAATGACATGGACCTCTCACAGCAAGGCGGTAAGGACATGTACTATCTTGGGGACTTCGACGACGCCACTATAAGCAACAGGTGCTCGGAGTGTCACCAGCACGGACACACCAGGGCAAAGCACGTGACCCCAGATTCCCAGCCGTGTAGGGTAAGGCGGCGCCGCTGTCGTGTGCCGCCCGCTTGAGGTAATCATTATTGTTGTTATACGAAAATTATTATTTTTATTGGTACAGGTCGCACATTTGCATTTTCTATAATGTTTTGTACCTCATGTTACCTTACAAAAATCCTATCTTGTAATGCAGGATGCCGCAGCATGCACAGTATGCCTTGCTCCTAACGGAATACGATGACGACCACCGTGCACATCGTATAGCCGACGAGGGTGTGGTGAGACGAGTCTCGACTATTCGACATCATCACGCAAGACGAGTTACATACCTCGTAGCTATTCGAACTATGATTTTATCGCTGCAATTTTATACATCTGGTGCAGGTCACGTGGTTGCCATACACGCGCGGTGAGGTCGTTGAAATGGAGCTAAACCCGATGTGCGAGCGGGACAGCACCTTGTGGATGACGCTCTCACCGCTAGTCTTCTTCCATGCGGTGGAGTACCACTTGCCCCATTGGGTGATGAGGCAATTTGGGAAGCTACAGGCCACCCCTCCAATGGTGTTCTCGACCGATCTGAATCTTCACGGGTAAGGGTACCTACCACGATTCCTTTGTCGCTTCCGTAGTGCTTTAAATGCTAACTATTACATTCTGGTTGTGGCAGGATGAACCGAAGGCGGAGGTATCGCCACACCGACTAGGCCGCCTATCACCATGCTTACTTGTCGCAGTGGGCAGACCAGGCGAATCAGAGCCAGGACACGCCGCCGATCCATCAGAAGGCTCAGTTCGTTGATACCTCCAATGGCTCCACGACGTCGTGCGCCTCCGGCTGCGACCGACCATGACCTATGTGGACATAGTGGAGGGGGACTCTTCCGAGGAGTGGCTCTTGGACGACTATGACGAGTTCACACGGACGGGCACGCAGCCGGAGAGGGCCCCCATCAACGCCTATTACGTGAGTACATTTCATCCCGCTACTATTTTACAAAGTCACTCACAGCAAACTAATTTAGTTTGTATGGCTATTTCGTAGGGAACGCAGCTCACACGCATATGCAACGAGGCCGACGAGGCCCTCAAGCTACCCGAGGGTTTAGAGGGGAGCTTCCAGCGCTTAAGGGATTTTGCGGAGGTAACATTTTCATACCTTTTGTACTGCAATTTACAACTCTCAATGTATTCGTACCCATGTTATTCCCTTTGTTGTATTAAACTTCAATATCTTTTTTTGGTTAACCTTTATTATCTTTGTTTTTTCCCTCCCAAGAGAATCTTAGTAGGATATACTTATTAGTTAATACAGTTTTGTTTGACACTGATACTACAAAATGTGCTCTCTTGATGTGACGATTTGCTGAAAATGTGACATTATTTATTACCTTATAGTTTGCATCACATCATAAATATCTTAGATTTTACTTGATGATGTAACTTCATGATAATAATTGGTTTTAAAGTAAGTCCCGGGTACTTCAGCTAACAGGAACTCTTCATCAAGGCTTCTGGCCCGCTCAGAGACTTGCTCATAAGCTTTCTTCGAGACCTCCTGTATAACCTGTATCACTAAAAAAATTACCTGTGATCCTACAAATAGAACCATCAAGTCCTTTCTGCCATCATCTAGAGAATAAAAAGAAAACCATGACATAACAGTAACATGCACTCAAACTGCCTTGACAGCACTTACATCACCACAGCATGCCACCCCACACAAATATGACAGACATTTAACAATATAGCCTGAACTGAAAAGAACATAAGAATAGTAGAGCGAACCTTTCAAATTATTGGACATGGGTTCAACATTAGAGTGAGTCTTCTCTTGTTCTTCACACAGCTTCCTATACATCGCCACCTACAAAAAAAATAATCAATTATATTACAGTTGATGTCACATGCAGTTTGTAATTGACTTTTGAAGAACAGGTGAAATTTAAATCAAAATGTAATTC
The DNA here is from genome assembly GCA_036346255.1 of Ampelocalamus luodianensis. Lineage (NCBI taxonomy): Eukaryota > Viridiplantae > Streptophyta > Magnoliopsida > Poales > Poaceae > Ampelocalamus > Ampelocalamus luodianensis. Next base: position 15,169,443 of record CM070622.1, read on the forward strand.
TCTTCAACTCAATTTGGAAGTTCTCCTAAAAATGATAGAAATAAGCATATGCTTGATCATGCATACCCTGAGTTCCATGTCCTTTTTGTCAAGATCAGCAGAGAGCAAGTGAACTTTATTTCGAAGTTGAACATTTTGCTGAACTAACCCATTAATATCATTAAATGTCATCTGCCACGGATTGTCGTATGGTTACATCAGATAGCATCGCATGTAAATTGAGGATAAAATACAAAGCCCCACAAGGATTAGAATGAGACTTACAAGTTCATGACTATTGTTTTCAACATTAGACACGCCATTGCTTATGCTCGTAGAAAGAACACCATGACATACATTTATAATCTCATGGATAGGATTTTTCATGGTGACATATTTTTCATGGTAACATTTTCATACCTTTTGTACTGCAATTTACAACTCTCAATGTATTCGTACCCATAATATTCCCTTTGTTGTATTAAACTTCAATATTTTTTTGGTTAACCTTGTAGATGGTTCGCCGTCGATGCCGGCGATTGGCCGCAAAAATGAATTGTGCGGCGGCGACGGGAGAAGTCGTGCAACCTACCCCAGCTCGGAGTGGCTCCTCATGTGCTACAACATCGCGAGCGACCACATCCGCTTCGGCCGACCCGGAGGACGACGACGAGGCCGATGAGGACGAGGAGGGTGGTGCAGACGAGGATGACGTCGATGTTACGTTGCACGACGAGATGGACCTCGCGGATCTGGATGGTGCACCGTCCCCTACGCAGTCGACTCAGGCCACACCACGACGCCGTAAACGGTGTGATCACACGGCCATTAGTTCCGTAAACGTTGTCGAGGGCACGCGAGGCCAACACCCACCAGCAAGGTTCACACTGGGGTCGGATGCGCGCCGAAAGCGCAAGTGATGAAATGAATGTGTGTATGCATATCTGTAGAGTTCATTTTGAATGAATCCAAATGACTGTTGGAAAGAAACTTTGTATGACTATGTTCGAATGAAATTTCTGAGTTGACGGATGTTGAATGTTTAATTAAATTACATGATTGATGGATGATTCTTATAGCTTTACATGTTTGAATGATTGTTGAAATGTCGATTGAATGAGCTCAAATCTTTCTTTGAGCATCAGTTGCTACTGCCACGCCACTCATACCGGCGTGACAAATGAGTATTGTCACGCCATTTATACTGGCATTGCGGTATGGGCCTGTCACGCCGGGATGAATGGCGTGACAAAACTTGGCACCAGATCGAAGGCCTTTTCCCGCATCGCCTCTGGAATGTTCAGCAATTTGGCGTGAGGACAATAGTGCCACGCCGTGAATACTAGCGTGGCAGTATGGTACTGTCACGCCTGGAAGAATGGCGTGACAGGACTTAGCACTAGATCGAAGACCTTTTCCCGCATCGCCTCTGGAATGTTCAGCAATTTGGCGTGACAACCATAGTGCCACACCTGGAATACTGGTGTGGCAGTATGGTCCTGTCATGCCGGTACGAATGGCGTGACAGGACTTAGCACCAGATCGAAGCCCTTTCCCGCATCGCCTCTGGAATGTTCAGCAATTTGGCGTGACAACAATAGTGTCACGTCGTGAATATTGGTGTGACAAAGTGTTGCTTCCTTCGGGGCTTAAGGTCTCAGGGTTTAGGTTTAGGTTTTTAGGTTTCAGGTCGTAGGGTTTAGCTTTATGGTTTTAGGGTTTTAGGTTTCAGGGTTTAGGCTTTTAGATCGACTTGACAACCCTGACTCGTTCGTACAATGTATGTTCGATCAATGCATATCGATGCCTACAGCTTAATACACACGACACATCGATGAACCAGTTCAGTAGACGACGTGTCGACCATTCAATTACATGCTTTAGGAGATTGAAAATAATTGCGTACATAAGGGGAAAGGACCGAGATATAAGTTTCTCCGGCCGTGCCTAATGGTAGAAGGTGCCCCGCGCTACCCACATAGAGTGTTGTACAGGGGGGCGCCTCGGACGTGGCTGGCCGTTGTTGTAGTGGCATGCACATATACAGCTAAGGTTCGCGCAGTAGCATGTGGGATCATATGAACTTCCTATGTTCACGACCTCCTCATTGCCCCTCTCGCGCTGCATCTGTTGCCGGAGGTCATCGTTTTGCTCGTTGAGATCGTCAATCCATGCCTCCAACTCAAAGATTTGGTTTCACAATCTATCCAGGTACATCGCAACATGTCGTTCATGGGGAGGATCGATCCAGTGGACAAAGTCGTCTTTCACCATCTGCTGGAAAGGAGAGTTAACATGGAGGCTCTATTAGCAGTAACATAAAACAAACAACTTACTAATTGTACCCCAGAGTGTGGGCATCGGAAGAAACGTAGTCCGCCATCGAAAGAGCCGTCCAAGATCTGCACAACAGCGTCCTCCCTGTGTTTGGCATTTCGGCCATACCGGTTGAGCACGCTTGTCCGGCATCAACCGGTAGTTAGGCCCGAAGTCCTCCCTCCTTTCGAGGGGAAGGTCTTGCTTCGGCAACCCCGGTTGGAATGATCCCATTGCTTCGTCTGCCATGGTATGTAATTGTACGACAGAGAAGGTTTTTCTACCTACGGTTTGGAGGGTCTAGTGATCCTACTTTCGGAGCGTGGGGCATGCATTTTATAGCCCGCGGGCCAGCTTTGTGCAGTGACAACACCGAAGGAGACAACCTTGCGCACTAACAAGACCAGACAGGACAGCTTTGCGCAGTGACAGGACCAAACGAGGCAGCTTTGAGCAGTGACAAGACCACATGGGGGCAGCTTTGCGCAGTGACAAGACCAAACGGGACAGCTTTGCGCAGTGATAAGACCAAAGGAGACAGCTTTGCACAGTGACAAGACCACACGGGGCAGCTTTGCGCAGTGATAAGACCAAAGGAGACAGCCTTGCGCAGTGACAAGACCACACGGGGCAGCTTTGCGTAGTGATAAGACCAAAGGAGACAACTTTGCGCAGTGACAAGATCAAAGGAGACAGCTTTGCACAGTTTAGGGTTTAGGTTAAGGGTTATGCTTTTCAGATCGACTAAACAACACTGACCGCCTCGCCACCTTTTCAGAACTAAAAGACACAACTCTGCATGAAATTAACCACACCATGCCAACTATGAAGCTTATAAAACGGGGTTCAACCAAGCTCATCACTACACAACAGATACCCAGCTATAAACTCTTCGGCAAACTTCTACGCGAAGATGTTGCAGAAGCGCAAGTGGCTTGCGCAGAAGAGGAAACATCTACAATACATAGATTGAACAATGAAAGATGCTCAAGTACCACAACGTTTTCCAATCCCGCAGTGTGTGTGTGTGGCGAACAGGCAGAGATCATTTAATCCACACACCCAAACACTGCCGCCTGGGCGTACTATACATGCGGGCACCACCTCGTAAGCGTTTCTTTCGCGCATATCGATTTTCCTCAACGTTCAATTCCTTAAATTTTTAACATCATCCCCACGTAATGGCAGCCCGAGATGCGCTGCCACTTCTTCCAGTGGATCGACGGCCCGGAGATGTACGATAGGGCATTCATCCAGCAGAAGTACATGTTGAACTACTCGGTGCGGGCCGAGAACTTCGTGCGGTGGAAACCTTACGTACCAGACCCTGTTGAGGAGGCTCCGAAGGAGCCCAGTACTCGTCCGGGCGTAATCCATATCGACGACGTGAGTTATGAAGAATTTACATCCTAATTACATTTTTCACTGTACGGTGTATTTACATCATACAATCGCAGGACATGGACGACTTCGACATACCAACCCGAGGTGGACAGTCCCGCGACAAGGGCAAGGAAAAGGCTCATGAGGCTGAGTCCGGCCGCCACAGCTTATCCAGTCGCCTGGGCGTAATCCGTATCCACGACGTGAGTTATGAAGAATTTACACCTTTCTTACGTTTTTCACAATACGATCTACTTATATCATAGAATCGCAGAACATAGACGACTTCGACATATCAGCCCGAGGTGGACAATCCCGCGACAAGGGCAAGGGAAAGGCTCGTTCGGCTGAGCACGGCCGCCATAGCATCTCCGGTCGCCCAGGCCTAATCCGTATCGACGACGTGAGATATGAAGAATTAACACGCTTCTTATGATTTTCACTATACAGTGCACTTACATCATGGAATCGCAGGACATGGACGACTTCGACATACCAGCCCGACGTGGACAGTCCCGCGACAAAGGGAAGGGGAAGGTCGGCCAGGAGTTCAACGTCGTGCTTGCAAGGAAGGGAAAATGGCCCGGTCCACGCAGTAGGTCAGGTCATTACGTAGTAGTCCCCCGTCCTACCCCGCATGTTTTTACTATCCCCTAAAGGCATGTATAGTTATATGGTCCGGATGCTTGTGTCGCAATGTACCATAGTAGTAGCGAGGATGACTTAAGCAATTAGTCGAACCATCATGCCATGTCACTACGTGTAACATGCTTCTGTCTCTCAGACTAATGTAGTTCTGGTTTCGTGTCTCCGCTAAGCCATTAAAGCAAGCATATATTGCAAGTATGCCTCTTTTAGTGGAATCCCATAAAGAACCATTCACACTAACATCGAATCCTCCATGTTTTATGGCATCTTCATAATCACAACGAGCGTTCTCAACCCCTTCAATCATATTATCTATAAGCTTAATAAAGTACTTCATCGACTGCCTGCCTATATACGTTTAGACGACTTTATCGAGGAGAGACTCCAATAGTTTGGACAACAAGTGTTTCAGCAGACAGTTTGCTTGGACAACATCCTCAAGGTTATACCTCGTTTGATATTCTCTAAACGAATAAAATTATACAAAAATTACAGAAGCAACAACACTATGACGGAAGGCTCCACAAAAAGTTTTGTAATTTTCCTAAACAGCCCTGAAACTGAGACGAGACCCTGATTTCCAAGAAAAGGAAACCCTAATTTACAAACCTCCGTGCCCTTATTTCTTAATGAGCACCACCTACATTCCAGTAGGATTTCTACGTATGTTTCCTCAGCGGTACTGTCTACCATATGTCCATATTTTCACACAAAAAATTATCGGTTCATATAGGTATTTACTTTCAGTTAAAATGATGGTGTTATCTTTGGTTCACAGATACATTATCTATTTTTAAGTTATGGATTGTTAAATGTTACATGTATATGGTGTTATGTATCACCGTAACTTCAATTATTATTTTTATCTTTCAAAAGGTTTCAAATCCATAAATCAAGTCCGAACTAAATTCAACCATGAGCACGGATTTTTAATTTACAAACCAACTTCAATTATCACGCCATACATTACTGTCACGCCATGTGATATGGCGTGACAGATGCCACGCAAGCCCTCCAAGCTAGCACGGCGCGCGGCCGAGGGCTTACGTGTCATGTTTTGTCACGCCGCGTCTGGTGGCGTGATAGTACGTTCTGGACACGCCAGAGGTGGTGGCGTGACCAAAGAGGTCAGATTTGAAAATAAAGTTCGTGAGGAATTAAATTTAAAATATTAATAAAAAAAGATTAAATAATAATAAAAATTCCGCGGAGGACGGGAGAAGCAAACTTGCTTTAGCTGTGGTGCAGTGACCCCAACTCTCGGTCGGTCGTAACGATGCATGGAGGACAACCACGACGTTCGCATCGCATCGCATCCCATCGCATCCACATCGTACGTCGCGTTCCATATTTCTTCCTCCTCTCCACTATATTTCTCGTGCTTATCTCCATGTATACAACAGTGCGCATCGCTCACCAGCGAGGTTTGACCACGGGCTCCCAAGTCCTAACAACAACAGCACATACGCTCTTATTCGAGAGAAAAGTAACAAACCTAAAAAAGAAACCTTCCATATACTCGTCATAGCCCAGGCCTTGATAGATATCTTTGCGTATTGCACAGTCTGATCTTACTGTAGCGATTTAATAGTCTGCACGTGTTAAGACTGCTGACTTACTGCATAATTGGCGTCATTGCTGCCGCCAAGGCCACAAGTCTGGCAGATCTGCCCACGCCTGCGCATACGTGTCCGAAAAACGACCAAGAGTGGCTAGTGACTTATCTGATCCGTGGAAGATGAGCAGCGGTGTTGATGTGCTGATCCATTCTGGTAGAATTCAAGGGAACTCCAGGGGATCCGGGCCCTCGCAACAACGAGATCAGGAGACTCATATAAAGAAAGAAGAATCAAACGAGAGGAGATCCAACGCCTCACAGACGGACACCGGCCGGGGCCTGTGAACAGGGCTACGAACTCTAAAAAACTATTCCTTCCACGAACGGTGATGCCAAGAATTTGGCTGTCTCGTGCCAATGTAAGCAGTGCGGCCATAAGAACTGACGGCTCAGAAAGGTTGGAGGCAGCGTGATAAATCAATCAATAAAACTAGATCGATCCTTCTTCCTCCAAGAAACAGTCCTGCTATATGTGCGAACAATATAACTTACGATGCTCGTACATCCAAGGAAGCCAATCTCACCTCAAATCTAAATCCCGGACCAAGCCCGGGATGACAGCCTCCATCGATCATAGCCTCTCTCTTGCCATCATCCTCCTGCTTGCCGCCGCCGCCACAACAATTCTTGTCGTCGCAGCCGCCGCGTTACACGACTGCCTCACTTGGTCCCGTTGCTGCACTGCATTCGTTCGCAACCACCGCCCCTGCACCAGCTTCTGATCTCGGGCCCGCTAAACCAGTGTCTCTATCCCAAGTCGTTGGGTCGTTATACCTGTAAACCCAACTACAGAGCAACAACCAAGAGATATTGGACCAACTCTCCCAAAAAACTAGCCCAATAGGTGGATACACTCACATCCTTATAAATTGTGCTCTATCTCATCCCACAACCATGTGAGACTTTCCCAACAACTCATCCACAATCCTGAGGCCACCGCCACCTCCTGTTGGAGTCATTGCGAAGCTCCGCCCATCCTCGCCGAACTCATCACTGTTGTGCCATGGATATGCTATTATGGGCAGAACTTGTGCTCTATGGATATGCTCAGATGGTGCTTGTGCTTTCAGTTTAGGTATTTGTTGTTTTCTGATGGCCATAAGCCTGTGAAGAACATATCTCATGTCTGGATGAGAGTAGCCTTCATCTTATTGATATTACTTCATCAAGTACAAGAGTGATTCACATATCTATAAATAATTAGATGTTGTGGCATTCCAAACGGGATCTAGATTTTGAGTGGATGAACAGTTGAGTGATTCTACAAAAGATCAAAATTCTTATTTTCGGGGAAAAAGGATTAGTGAAACTGTTCGTGAGACAAAGTTCAGTTCAGAACCTATACAGATTGGATGAAGACAGGGCATAAGATAAACTACATGATCGAATTCCCTTGTAGTTGCCATAGTTTACATGAGAGTGACATGGATTTGGGTTGTTGGTTTAGGTTAGAAGGCAAAGAAGAGTTTATTAGAAGTTGAAAAGCCACCTGGAGGGAGGAGGGATAGTAGTGGAGGGAAATTGGTGGGACGTCAGTATTGCGCTTGGATTTGGGCTTGCTGGGCTTGAAGCACAGGGAGACTCGCACGAAAACTGCGTGTCAATCGTACCTTCAGCATCGTGTGTGTGTGTGAAGCATTTCCGTCCGAGAAAAGGCCACTTATCGATCTACACTTTTACTCTAACTCCTCTTTATTCATTTCTTTTTCTTTTTCTTTTTAGCTGATCATTGAGTATGGAATAAATATACAAGTCTAATTAAGCTTGGTGTTCGCTCACTGTATATTGTGTTTGCAGCCTAAGTAGCACGCATGGCTGCCGATGCCGAACTGCAATTAGGGGTGGATAGCGAGGTAGGTGCTCGTTTTATTGAGTTTTTTTTCTTTCAAAATTGGCATAATTTGATTTAATATTATTTTATTTATAGTTGAAAGTATTTTTAGAACCAAGCTAATAAGTCGAGTCAAGTCAGAGTAAAATTCAATTTCATTATAAATCGGCTCATTTCAATGTTTAACCAATTAATCAATTAACAAGTGTAATTAGAATAAATTTGAACTGCTTGGGTGCCAAGAGATCCTTCAGGAGTCTACTCGCCATACACATTTAACTGCAGGTGCATCTGCACTGCATGCATGCACCATCAATGAAGAAAATCTTGATAAACTATACAAGCCTAGCTGATAATTAATCCTTTTCGTGTGTAATGACCCAGAGCTGTTGGAATCGACGATGTTTCCTTGAGGATTACACACTGTGGAGTCTGCTTTGCTGACGTCATGTGGACTAGAAATCTCTCGCACAATTCAGTGTACCCCTTGTCAGGACGGAGCTGAGGCCCAGTGAAAAATGCCTGTTAAAAAACAAAATGAGAAACAAAAAATGCCAGCTAAAATATCATATTGGGCCAAAATACACTGAGTCGACCCGAGGCCTGAGTCGGCGCTGGCTCCGCCCCTGCCCCTTGTTCCCCGGGTATACACACACGCACATGCGCTTAGTTTCTTTGCGAACCAGATTAATTCTGCCAATTCTGACTGAAATAACTATGTTCCGCTGCACGCACGAGATAGCCGGTGTCGTTACAGAGGTCGGCTCCGAGGTTAAGGGCATCAGAGTCGGCGACCATGTGGGTGTCGGAACCTATGCTGACTCATGCCGGGATTGCGAGAACTGCGACGGTTTCCGGGAGAACCACTGTCTGAGGGTGTTAGGGTATATACAGTGAGGTGACATCAACAGTTTATTATCTTTATCACGTAAGATTTTTAGTGATGTGGATGAGAGAGAACAAGGAGAGAGAATGAAGCTGTCTGGCATGCAACAGACAGTCTATAAGGCCTTTATAGACGACTGTTTTGCTATTTATATATGCCGTCTATAACCCACAAGTTTTATAACCTCATTTTATGAAGGATATATATAGACAACTCATTGTATGAGTTATGTTTAATTTTATCTATAGATGACATGGAAGATACTAAAAATAACCACTGTCTATACCATTGTACATACCCTTATGACTTACAATTACCCCGATAGGGATGGTACCATCACAAAGGGAAGATACTCCAGCCACATCGTAGTCCACGAAAGGTAGTGTGCTAAGCAGTAGTGGTATGACTAGTCCGCATGATCAAATCAAGAATTAATCAGCATGATGCATGCTGTTTCTGACGAACCGAAGCAACTTTGCATGCTTGGATTCAGATAATCTTCAGGTACTGCTTCGAGATATACCTGATGAGTACCCTCTGGCGAAGGCGGCGCCTCTCCTGTGCGCCGGGATCACCGTGTACGCTCCGATGAAGCGGCCCTCGGGGTCATCGGGCACGGCGGGCTTGGCCACATGGCCGTCAAGTTCGGCGAAGCGTTTGGGCTCAAGGTGACGCCATGGCGGTGCTCAGCACGAGCGAGTTCAAACGGGACGATTGCCATCCACGTGCATGCTCGGTGCGGACAGCTTCGTGATGTCGTCGGACAAGCAGCAGACGGAGGTGATACTCTGCTCCGCGCCTCCGCCTCCGCCTCCGCCCTGCACTGCACATCAACGTTCTCGTTCCGTGTACTTGTTGGACATGACATATCATGACCATGTATATCTTGTCTACTTTTCAGACGAGCATGCAGCCCCTGCAGGGCTCCCTGCACTTCAACGTCGACACCGCCGCACGCGACCACCCTTTCGGTAGTAATTTTTTTATTAAGGAAGTTGCAATAGGGTAGCGTGACGTTGATAGACTCACGTAGACGTGAGTCCGATGGATCACAGCGTGGAATGAACCCTTGAGCCTTGTTTGGATAAACAGAGATTAGACACAATCCCATTGTATCGATGGGGATTTTAGGTCAAATTTCCTGACAATCCAAGGATATTGAATATAATCCCCGTATATCCAAGGCCTTAAATTTACATAGTAACACATTAGCATATTGAAAACCCAGTTCTTGAAATACCAGCAATGCAGTCTTAGGCCTTAGCACGTTCAGCACAAACGAGCCTGAGTGACAAAAATCAATTTTTATTCAAATTGTCATCCTTAGGTCTCAGCTACAGTGGTTTAGTTTTACAATTTTTAGGACATACAGTAGTTTACAAATTGAAGCTTGAAAATGGAGCACATGTGCACCTGTTGTATCATTCCATTGTGACACAGAATCACGGATCTAGGCCATAGCAGAATTAGTATCCCTCGTGTGCAAAGTACAGTTTACTAACAATGTAGAAAATAAAATTATCTCAATCTGAATTTCTTTGGTGCCTGTCAACTATATATCAACTCATATCTTGATCAGTAGGACGTAGATGCTAACATGAGACTGCATACTTCACTAGAGCCAGAGCCGGAGCTGCCATCTGCATATATATAACATGCACAAGGTAATATGACACTGGAAAATAGCAAAACTAGTAATCTGAAAAGAGAGATGATGATGGCGCTTCACATAGACGGTTTGAAACTTCAAGTGCCATGTGGAAACTGGAAACAGGGCATCATATTTCATATACAAAAACAATGCACTTGATTAGATCAATAGACCTCTATGCCAGATATGTCATCTGAAATGTTGTCGCCAGTTGTTTACATAGAATACGATTTAAATACAGGTGCAGAGATCCACTTATTTCCATTTTTATCTTCAGCTGGGCATCATAGGGAAAAGGCCTCAACCTACAGAGAAGACAAGGAGAACAATGTTCAGAGAACGAAACCACAGAAAAATGAGGGGGAACAAAACAAATGCAGTTTAAGAAAGAAACCAAACATAAAACACTTACTGATTTACAGTAAAAGTGGTAATTTTCTTCCAGTAGATTTGTAGTGCATAAGTATGTAACACTTGCTTGTCTTCAACCGGGTTGTACTGCAGACAACTGCATTCTACTAGTTAAATTCGTTTGCAAATACCTCTGGCCTATAGGTGTGATTGTTGCAACCTAGTTAGCAACAAACTTATTGGTCTGAACTCTGAAGTTCCAGATATGTTCCACCAGATCAATTACCCAAAGGAACAATTCTTAAAAGGTGTATCTTAGCAAGCAACAATTTTATAAAACCTAAAAAATTTAAATATACTCACAAAGCATATCCTCATGCCATATATTTAAAACAACAGAGATAATCAGCAAGATCACTGATTGTTAAGGTGACAAGTAAACTAAAAGAAATTGTACAAACTGCATACATAATGCTTATGCTGTTTGTTCAAAGTTTTGGTCTTCATGCTTACTTGAATCACCTCTGTATAAATGTGTGTGTATTATCCCCTCACTATATAGAATCTGATAGATAGTTTTAACTTTTACAATAGGGACTTGGGCGGTGCCGCGTTGGCAGCACACCCAAGTCCACGTGCTCGGCTGAGAGAGGGAGGAAGAGATTAGACTTTGATACTTCTTGATTGATTAAGCAAATTGCATAGGCTGGCTATACACACCGCCCCGAACAACTAAGTCCTAAAGATAACCAAATTTTATAGATAAACTTCCTAGCCAAGAGAGACTTCTGGAAGAGATTATTTCCAAAATTACTCAGCTGTTGCCAAGTTAATTCGAAGGAGGTATTCAATGCGCTTACGACAAACTTAGCCCAAAATTAAAATTGATGTAGCTGGAATTGCTGATTATTTATGGTTACGAATGGATGAACAAAAAGTTATTGATGCCCAAAAAAAAGGAATGGAGTCACCATGTCAGCTTGGTGATGGTCCAGGGCCCAACCCAAATCCTACCCTAGCCCAAGAATTCTAATAGACAGCCAACCCCAACCCAGTCCAACTGAATTTATCAGAACCCTGTCCCGTCCAGCCCAATAAGGAAATAGGCCCCAATCCTGACCTGGCCCATTCCAACCCTTAAAGCCAGCTTCTCATCTTTTTAATCTTATGTTGCCACAAATACCATCTTTTAGTTATTAGCTGTCACACTACACCTTTGATACGTGGTATTTGCTTTAGCCTTGTATTAATTCATTCATTTTTGAAACAGCACACACTGTACAAGTTAGACCTATCTGATTCTATATAGTGCAGAGATAATACACAAGCATGTATATAGAGGTAACAAAGGAAGCATGGGTTTAGATGGGTTTGTACCGGTGAGTTTAGCTAGATACCAATAATAATATGCTTGGAAGTTATTGATTGAAAGGGGATATTCAATAGGAAGAAGTCCATTCTATCCCCTCAAGTATCGACATGCAGACACCTAACCCCCTAAACTAAAAAATTGGTCCTTTGACACCCCTAAATTGTAAAACCGAACAACCTACCCCCTCCGACTGTTTTATGCGGTAGTATTGCTGATGTGGCGTTCGGGTGGCCCGGTTTTGTCAGGTTGGCCGCTGACTCGGCTGCGACGTGGCGATGACTCAACTTCTACCCCTCTTCTTGGTATTTCTTTTCCCCATTACTCTCTCTCTCTCTCTCCGCTGGAGTTTCTTGCGCTTGGTATTTTCCCCAGCCGAATGCTCCCAGCCTGCTACTTCTTCCTCGATCCCCCATTCCCCAATCTTCTCTCCCTTGCTCTTTGCTCCTGGCTCATGACCGAATGGTGGGCTCATGGCGCCACCTCCGGCTAGCCCGATCGTCGGCTCCCTGCACCTCCTCCGGCCGCCGGTGTGGCTCACCTGCACCCCTTGGCCCGCGCGCTCGCCCCCACGCTCGCCTTTCCTCCCCCACCCTCGCGCCCTCACCCACGCACCTGATTCCCAACCTCTTGGCCCGCCGCGCTCTTGTGGCTCGCCTACTTGCGCCCGCCGCTCCGATCCGCCCCCGCTCTCGTCATGTCAACGCCACGGCGGCGGGCCGCCGCCACCGCCGCCCCACTCGACGGCATGTGCCGCGAGCTTGGCGCCGCGTGCCTCTCGTCAACTACCGCTCGCCCCGAGCATCGGTATCCCGCCGCCGCGACGACGGCGTGGACGTGCTCGCTACTCAAGACCACCGCCGGCCCCGACGGCCTCGGCGCCCGGCCGACCTCTCCGCCGCTTCGCGGGACAAGCGCAGCGGCAACATCGCCCACCACGTGGCCCAGAAATGGACCTCCTCCCCGGCTGCCCCTAAACCTATACAGCTCGCCAGAATCATCCTGCTGCAGCCGTTCTTCGGGGGAGTAGGAGGCGAGCTTGCATTGGAGGCTCCAGAGGCGGCCATCCGTGAGGAAGAGGCCATGGCCGAGGAGGTCGGTGAAGGTGACAGCGAAGCACACGCCCTTGACGTAGTTGGGGACGCTGGTGCGTAGGAAGTGGTCGACGACCTCCGGCTAGTTGATGGAGAGCAGGATGCGGTGGGATTGCGCGATGAGCAAGGTGCAGGCGGCGGCGAGGGTGGGGAGGAAGGCGGTGCCCAAGGTGGCGATGTTTCCGCCGACGGCGGAGTTGGCCATGCAGAGGGCCTCCTTGACGCGGGTGGGCGAGAGGCCGAGGTGGGCGGCGGTGAGCTTCTGGTCGCGGTAAGGGGACTGGGAGTGGTGGTGGACGAAGGAGGAGATGCGCGACCAGCGACACAGCAGCGGAGGCGGGATTGGGAGGCGCAGCGGCGGATGGGAGGTGGCGCCGGCGACGGGGGGCGGCGTGGGGGAGAAGGGAGGCGGTAGTTGGTGCTGAGTTGAGGATAAGGTGGAGGGGGAGGACTGAGGAGGAGGATTGCCAGCTCACCTAGCCCACACATCAGTCTACGTGGCAAAACCAGGCTGACCGGACGCCACATGCGCAAAACCACCCAAGGTTATTAAGTCGTAAAGTCGAGTCGAGTCGTAAGAGCACCGACTTGTGGACTAGTCGCCCGACTAGTCGCGACTAGCCACAATTAGTCGACAGCAGTTGGCCACAGAAGATCCTCCGGCCGCCGTTCGCCGACCGCTCGCTCGTTGTTCACGCGCTCGCCTCGTCTATTCTCCCCTGCCCGGCCGAGAGCCACGCCACGCGCGCTTCGTCTTCTTCGCTGCCTCCCTCCACGCCTTCTCGCGCCGCGCCGCCTCCATCCTCGCCTCGCCGGATCGCCGCCTCCTCCACGCTTCGCCGCTCCCTCGACGCCGGGTCTCCTCGCTCTATCAAAGCGCTGGCCTCCTCTCGCCTCGCCCCGCTGGCTCCGCCTCGACGCCGCTTCGAAGCTCTCGCCGGATCCGGCGACGGGTCTCTCTCGCTCGCCCGGCCGGATCGCTCTTCAACGCCGCACGGGCGACGGGCGACGGCAAGGCGGGACGACGCCTTGACACCTCCTTCCTCCTCCTCCCCCTCCCTTCCAACAAGTCGAGCGGCTAGCCATACTCGACTAATCGCGACTAACTGCCGATTAGTTGGCAAGTCGGGCGACTAGCCCTCCTAGTCGAGTCGGTGGCTCTAGTCGGAAGCTATGCACCGACTTGTGGATTAATCGTCGATTAGTCGCGACTAATCGAGCGACTTAATAACAATGAAACCACCCTACAAAACAGCCTCAGGAGGTAGGTTGTCCGGTTTTGTAAATTCGGGGTGTCAAAGGGCCGATTTTTTAATATATTGGGTTAGGTGTCTGTATATCGATACTTGAGGGGGTAGAATGGACTTCTTCCTATTCAATATATTGAGAAGGAACTTGGCCAAAAGGCCTTTTCACTATTGATGCTACTACCAACCTTATCACGAGCAACACAAGCCAATATGGAGATGTGATGCCAACCAATGTACGTAAGCTGGAGCAACTGGCACTCAAAGTTGAAAAGGCGTCTAAAGGCCATGATGAGTCTAAAGATGTTGGAAGGGGCCATAGCGATGATGAGTGAGGGCAAGTGACAAATCGACTGCAAAATGAGGGTGATGAACTGGAGAACCTAGAATTCCTTAAGGAGCTACCAACAGTACATGTCATAGTCGATGGAAGGGTCAATCAAATGTTGCAGGATGATGCTTTGCAAGCACATATCACCAACACCATAATTTCTATTTGGTATTCAGGGTAGCACACACACGGTTGTCACTGTTACTATCCATAAACTGCATTTGGAGCATGGTTTAAACCCCACTCCATAGTGGTGCAGATTGGTGCATCTATGTATAGCCTATATATTTTGGCAAGTGACGAGTTAAAGATATTGTAAGAGCAATAGTGATCGATCATATATATAGGGACTGATTGTGCTTGTTATATCAAACATCGGTAGTCTAGAGAGTATTTTAGTGCTTGTAATGTTCGGTACGACCCAACTAGATGTACTAGCTAGTAGCTACTATTTGAATTCTCTATAATCCTTGTTAAGCTTAGTTACAACTATCGTCAAGTATGATGAATTTATAATTCATCAGCCCCGTAATGTAATGTTATATCTATCTCTTTCTTGCTTATTGGATTGTGGGACCACCTGATAATGTTCACGGATGTTTGTTTTCATTTAGCCATGTATACAACATCTGTTCAAAATAAACACTTAAGTAAAACCTATTATTACCCTTTAAATTATTGATCTACTATATGCATTCATATCTAGGTCTATCGTCAAACTTTCTCCCTTCCCCAAGTGATCCCATTTGGAAGTGATCCCATTTGAACCCCCCACAAATTATAGAAATGAAAGCATTTATGTGAATGTGTAAAATATCTCGACAATTTAAGGGGAACCACAGACTTTATGAATAGAACTTTTAGTTTGGAACGTTGTCCTTTACACGTAGTTCCCACTCCGTTTCTGCATATGACGTTGTGTACCATCAGGATCCCCTAGGACACCAAAGTTATGTTTTCCTTTCCTTTTTTTAGATGTAGGCACAACCTTGGTGTTCCCAACTTATCTACAAATCTGCCTCCCTATGCATGGTCTATTGGCAAGGTACCTACATACATCTCTTCCCTAAAGATAAATGAAAGCTAGTGACATGTATAATGTATCGTGTACTTAGTGAACCCCTTAGTTCCATTTGCTCGTCTCTGACACAAATTGTTCATTTCCAGCTTTCTCATACCTGTACATACAAACTAGATTGAGCATATAATAAAAACTAATGTTCATATATAAAGCATATGAGAAACTATGTTACAGTATGCTTTCAAGTATGACTATTCAGTGATATGCTGTACTAAAATGTGCACGTATTCAACAATCAGCCATCTCAAATCTATGCTACAGACTACAGTACTGAATTGTTCATTTGTTCTCAAGCAGCAACACATTAAACTTAATTTGTTAATAAACTTTCTCCACAGGGTCATAAAATTCTAACTCAAATCATTGTAGATGTCCTTCACTTGAAGGTATACAGATGTTTGAGAAAGGAATCAAAGAATCAAAGATTTTCTGTTGAGTTTTGTCATCGCTTCGGTTTTATGGGTATAGATAAAATAGTTGCTTCAATAACTTAGCACCGGTTTAGTGTTTGTCTTATTGCTTCCTCAGTTTCTCTATACAGAAATTTTGGCCACGTAATGTTCGAGTTTTTGGCTCATTTGGGCTCTTTTTGGAACGAAATAGCAAATCTAGCCCCCCACGAACGAAATGGCAAAAATAACACCCTTACCGCGCAAAAACGCCGAGGCAGGGCACCTACCGTGCCCCCATGCGCGGGAAAACGGGCACTGTGGCCGGATATTGGCGCACTGTAGGTACATTGCGATGCACTGTTCAATCAGTGGCCGAATGATGGCATGCACTGTAGCTGCCGTGCAAAACACTGTTTACAGCTGTGTTTGCGGGCTGCCGCGCACGGGGGGGCGCAGTAGGTGGCCTGCCATGGTGTTTTCACACGATAGGAATGCCATTTTTGCCATTTCGTTTATGGAGGGATAGATTTGCTATTCCGTTCCAAAAAGAGGCCAAAACAGCCAAAGACTCCGAAATGTTCAAATAGCTAGAGAAATAAGTTACTGAGATAGGAAGCAACGTGAGTATACCTTATGGAGTTATGTTAACTGAAATTGTCATGAACAATTGGCAATTGCATAAATATAAAGATCCATAGAACTAATCTATCTTTAATTCGAAATCTACATGATTAATAGGATGGAGCTAATCATGCGGTTGAGAACATACACAGTAAATATAAGGGGGAAATCAGGAAGCTTTCATGTCCAGGACTTCCCTCTGACAACTTCAAATTGGGATCACTCATACCCCCCCCCAAAAAAAAAAAAAACCCAAAAAAAAGATAGTAAGGTTCAAAAAGCTTTTGATTGGATCAAAAAACTTTGTGCTGCGATTAGTAAACTTTCAAATTTTGGACTGCCGACTGAATAACTCAGATAACTTTTTTGGAATGAGTTGAATTTATTTATTTTGATCGAGTTGAACTTTCGAATTCTTAACATGCAAAAAGATTCACAAAGAACTTTTGATTGATATTAAAAAATATTTGATCATACTAAGACTTTTATGGCATAAGTTGCATAGCTCATCATACACTCACATTTCATACTAAGATCTGGTATGGCATTTTATGACATAAGTATTGGTTTGCATGCTTACTTTGCAGGGACTAAAACACAATTTGATACAGGCCATATCTGGTTGGTGACGAGACAAAAGGGGCAGGGGTTTGGTATGTGTTTGTAAGGATGGGAATGGGTGAGTTGTAATTAGCTGTCAACGGTAGGAGTTGTAATTGGCTATGAAGGGTATCCAGCAACCACTCAACAATACAGATCCATTTATACCCATGCTTCCTTTCTCACCCTAAGTCACGTCTGTGGCTCTGTATAAATGTTTGTGTATTAACCCTCAACATATAGAATCGGATAGATAGGTTTAACTTGTACAATGTGTGTTGTTTTGAAAATGAATATAAATACACCATACACGACAATAGTTGGAATTAAACACCACAAGGTTTAGGCCCTCTTTGGATACATAGTATTTCTACAGTTTTTAGAGAACACCATAGTTTCTGAAAAATATCGTGGTATAAAAAACTGAGGTGTTTAGGTACAACAAATTTTGTTGTTTTATAAACCATAGTATACCCAATACCATTGTATTTTTGGAGTTTCCAAAAATCTACTCAAGACCTAATGCACACTTCCAGACTCCGGAGTCCCATTGCTCATTGCATTATTTTATCCCATGCTCCGCTCTCTTTTATTTGTTATACCACCGATCCCTAAAAGACGTATCTCTACACAGTATTTGTGCATGGCTGTAGGTGTCGACTCGTTTCATCTCTCATGCATAAAGTTCAGTGTAAAAAGACACAACATCATCGTTAATGGTAAGTCAGATCATCAATGCACGAGGCTTTTAAGATTTGATTAGCAAAACCTAGCCACAACAATAATATACATGTTTGAACATGCATCTAGGCATAACAAGTTTTCTTAAAAACATGTAGTTATCATAGCAAGCACTTTACCTCTAAAAAAGCATAGCAAGTACTTTTATAAACAAAATACTGTATGGAATACTGCAGTTCCCAAACACAACATGGTTTTTCTTAAAACTATAAAATAGTGTGGCATTCATAGCCTGTAGTATCTTATGGGTGGTCCGTTAAAAAATGGGGTTTTCAAATACTGTGGTTTATGAATACTTTAACGTCCAAACTCCAAACATGCCCTTAGATAGAATTGAAATAGTACCCAATGCATCTATTTGCGTTATTCCCAACAATACAAGAAGTTAAGTACTCAATACTGTCAAAATTTACAGGAACAACTGGTGCACACAAATCTGACACACCATTATTATTATTATTATAACTTTATTACCATTACTTGGCAAAATAATCGAAAGCTATACCCAAAGCACCAACCCTACAAGCACCATTAGAGGTGGGGTTTAAACAAAGCTCCTTGTGCAGTTCATAGCTAGTAAGAGCAAGAGCCATGGATTTGCCATGCTAACTACGAAAAAGAAATTATGGTGTTAGTGCCATGTGCGTCTGTGTAGCATCATCCTGCAATATTTGCTTGGTCCTATCATTGGTCATAGCATGTACCGCTGCTACATCCTCATGGAACTCCTGTAAGTTATTCAATCCATGGTTATTAAGGCGGTAAGACGAGGTGAGGCACTACGGCACCGCCTGGACGCTGCAGCGACGCCTTGGCCGACGGTGAGGCGACACAAAGAGGAAAGAAAAAGAAAAACGAAAAGGAGCGGAGAGGAGAAGAAAGGCCTGCCGTCCTGGCCCAACAGCCCAGCTTAGGCCAGCCCAGTTCGCCCGGTCGCCCGACTCGCCCCCAAATGCATCGCCGCATCTCCTCCTCTCGCCCCAACCGCATCGCCGCATCTCCTCTCCCGCATCTCAATCGCC
This sequence comes from Ampelocalamus luodianensis, assembly GCA_036346255.1. Classification (NCBI taxonomy): domain Eukaryota; kingdom Viridiplantae; phylum Streptophyta; class Magnoliopsida; order Poales; family Poaceae; genus Ampelocalamus; species Ampelocalamus luodianensis. Next base: position 15,188,604 of record CM070622.1, read on the forward strand.
GCCTCTCCTCTCCCCATCTCCCACAGGGCTTGCTCGGCCAGATCCACCTCGCCGCCGGCCTCCACCTCCCCGACGCGGATCCACGTCGTCACCGGCCACATCGCCACAGCTCCCCGACACCACCGCCTCCCAATTCCTCTCCATCCACCACCTCCTTGCTCCCTGCTACTCCCACCCGCGCGCCTCGCTCCCGACGCACCACCGGTCTCCCTGCCCCGACGCGCGCACGGCCTCCCTCGCTCCTCTCCCTCGCGCTCGGCCCCGACGCCGTCTCGAGCTCTCCCGCCGGATCCGCGCGACGGGCCTCCTCTCGCTCCTCCCGCCCGGATCTGCTCTCAACGCCAAGACAAAGCGACGGCAGGCGGGCGACGCTTGACTCTCATCGCGCTTACCGCTTAGGCGTTGCTTAGGCGACGCCTTAAAAACCATGATTCAATCCCATCTCATTGCACCAGCTTTGCAGTCGATTCATCACTTGTCTTTCACTCTCCTCGCTATCCTCCCCTCATTTGACTCAATCGTCACATTGGCTTATGTTTATGTTCCTAGCAATGGGGTTGTTAGGAGTAATGAGGAAGATGGGTGACCAAACGTTAAGGCCTTCCGACCAGGCGAAGAAGACAGCAGCAAAAACCGCACCATAAAGGATGGGGAGCTCGTTGGCCTTGTTGAAGATGCTAGTGCAACGCTTGGAGAAGCATGCATGTTGTGCCTTCTTGCTCTCAATGGACTTGACCTCAATCTTTTGCCTACTCACATGTCACCATCTTGTAGTTAATAGCTTGTTGTGTGTTGTTTCAAAAATGAATTAATTGATAGAAAGTTATAGCGTGTTCTTTAATAAATGAATGAATTAGTAAAGGTTAAGCAAATGTTGCGTATCGAAGGTGTAGACTCATCAATACAATCATATCCAAACCCATGCTTATATAACTGCCCATGCATTCTTCACGTACCATATATAATCTCTACACATCGTTCTTACGAAGATTCATTGACAAGTAGACGACAAGCTATTAACTATGTTTCAAAAATGAATAAATTAATACAAGGTTAGAGCAAATGCTACGTATTGAAGGTGTAGACTCATCAATACAATCATATCCAAACCCATGCTTGGCTTTTTATCTCTATATAACTGTCTATGTATCCTTTCTCACCATATACAAACTCAATACATTATTTTTAGAAAGATACATCGGCAATTAGACAACAAGCTATTAACCACGAAATGGTGAAGAGTAAACCACATGTGAGTAGGTGAAAGATCGAGATCAAGCACGTTGTTCTTAGAAAAATATATCAGCAAGTAGACAACAAGCCTTCTCATCTTTTTTATCTTAGGTTTATCATCGTGCAGTTATTAGATGTCAGTGTATACCTTCAGTATGCAGCATTTACTCTTAACATTCTATTAATTCATTCATTTTTAAAATGACACATGTACAATTAAATCCATATTGAGAAGTAACTTGGCCAAAAGTTAACGTTTGCACTTTCAAGAATTACCCAAAATGTAAAGCCGCATGTACATATGGATATATGTACTATCTTAGGCTCTTAGCTCTCCAAAGTGTCTCAAGATTCGTGCGAGGAATATTGCAATGAGCAGAAGATGGGATAGTGGTATAAATATTGAAAGTTTGCATCAATCTCGAGGCACATTTGATGGTGGTGATAGTACATGAGGAAAAACATATTTCAAGATTTGCTACCTATTTGTGGTGATAGATGGATTGACAGAATGTTATAGCCTTCCTCATAGTTGATGCTACTAACAACCCCATCACGAGCAACACAAGCCAAGGATGTGACGCCGGTCAACGTGCGTGAGCTGGAGACAACACTCAGTTAAAAAGGCAACTAGAGGCTATGATGAGTTGGTAGATTTTGGAAGAGGCAATAGCAATGATATGTGGAGGGTGAGTGATAGATCAACTGGAAAGTGGGTGTGAAGAACTGGGATTAGATGATCTAGAGAAGTTCCATAAGGAGCTAACATCAGTACATTTCACAGTCAACGAAAGGGCCAACCAAGTGTTGTAAGACTATGCTATGCAATCACATGCACCAACACCATAATTCTTATTTCGTAGTCAGGGTGCCACACATATGGTTGTCACTCTTAATATCCATGAACAGCATGCAAGGCTTGGTGTAAACCCCCACTCATAATGGTGCAGATTAGTGCCTCTAGCGGTCTAGCCTATAATTATTTTGCCAACTAATGGGTATAACATATCGCAAGAATAATAGTGACCGATCATATCTAGAGGAACTAATTGTGTGCTTGATATATATCAAATATCGGTACTCGAGTATTTTAGTGCTTGTAATGTTTGGTACAACCCAACTATATATAGTAACTACTATTTGAATTCTATAATCTTGTTATGTTTAATTATTACTATCGCACATATGATGAATTTATATCCATCAGTCCTGTAATGTAATGTTATATCTATCTATTTCTTGATCACTAGATTGCGGGATCACGTGCACGTGGTAATGTCCATGGATGTTTATTTTCATTGAAGCCATGTATACACCATCAGTTCATTATATATATATATATATATATATATATTATACGAGATAATGCAAACCCGTTTTCAATGGATTTGATTAATTAGCTTCCATACATGAAACACCTCCCAGTTAAATCACTATTAAGTAAAACCTATTATTACTTACCAAACTATTGGTCTACTCTATGCAATCATATCTAAATCTACATCAAGATTTCTCCCTTCTCCGACTAATCCCATTTGAACCCCAGAAATATTCAGACATTTATACAAACATGTAAAATATCTCCACAATTTAAGGGTAACCACAGAGTTTATGAATAGAAATTTTAGTTTAGGGACGTGTATTGTATCCTTTAATTTGCGATGATATTCCAAATTTTCTGTCGTGGAAGTGAAGCAGTGAGGTGTTTTTATGGCGGATAGTACATAGAAGCAATCTAGGAGTGAGGTGTTTTTATAGCGGATGGTACATAGAAGCAATACAGTATGTGTGGCATGCTCAGTTGTATGTGTACAAATTTTTAATCAATCTTTGATGACATCCTCAACTATATTTCTATAAAAATACATATATAATCAATCTTTTGGTGACATGCTCAGCTATATTATAAAATATGAAGTAAATTAATCTCAAAGGTAATCCAAAATTTATATGCCAATATGAATGTGGTCCATGGGGCAGTTTACCACTGGTGTGTTATGTTGTAAAATCTAGTTAACAGAAACATTGCCAAATATAGTAAAGTATTTTTTATTATGTTACGTTGTGGGGCCTACAATTGGCAAGGGGCCCGTAGCAAGGTACTTTAGCGTGAATATGGTTCACACGATGTTGTTCACAAGCTAGTTTGGCAACAAGTCTTTTATTTGTTAGCTAGGTTGTTTCCTTTGTTAGTTCGTTTCCTTCCTCAATATTCCTATTACAGCACTAATCGCTAGAACAAAGAAAGGATCACATGATCACATCCACATCACCACTTTAAAAATCGGTATGACCTAAATGACAACTTGTAAACTTGACCTAAGTGGCATGTTCTTACAAATTTATGGACCTGTCAAGTTAACTTCAAGTTCAAGGAGTTAAGTAGTATTTCCCAACAAGTATAGGGACCTCCAGTGCAATTTTCTCTACTATGTATATATTAACATCTTATTGGATCATCTCTACATATAGCATCATAATGAAACATCAGTACCCGGAACATGCTCATGGTGCACACGATTCAACATGCCACTTTTCTAGTTAGTCTAAAGTTCCAAATATGGTTCGATAGTTAAAACTCAAAAGACCAATCATTGACGTTTAAGTTTAGATGGTTCTCCCCAAGTGTTGGTTGGTAACCCTTAGACCTTAGTAGCAATCTCAATGTAGCTTCCAACCATTGTTGTAACATCCTAGCAAACTTAGTGGTGGCCAATGTGACCCATGTGTATAGTAGTGGTGAGACTAGTCCAACATTGGCAGTCTAAATTGTGTAGTATCATATAAAACCTTAAGGGTCCAAATATAGTAACTACAGGCAGGGAAAAAGTTACTGGTGATAAAAAACCAAAGGTGGCGGTTAAGGCTGGCACCGGTATAACCAACCCGGTTACCACCCGAATTTTGTTGTTTGAATTTACATTTTAAAGGTAAGGATTAAAGTATGTGCAACTATAATACGGACAAAACTACACTACAATAGTGGGAAGAAGCCTCCCACTTGTCGTGTGCGTCGTGGGTTTCACTCCCTACCTAGCAAATTGTTGGTTTTCAACTTTTTTCCGATTTGCAGCTGTGGGACCCATATTCCAGAGGTGGAAAGGGGGGGATGATGCCTAACCTAAGATTCAAACCCAAGAATTAAGGCAGACATGGTTCATGTTTTACCGTTGGGCCAGCTGAAGGTTTGCGTATAACTTAAGTCATGCGGCTGGTTTTATTCCTTCCAAATTCAAACTAAACCAAATTATTTTAGTCGGTATGTTATTCTACCGGGACCCACAAGTAAGGCTAGTAACCGGCAGATACATTATTTCTAGACTACGGGTCAATCTTTTTGGGTAAATCCTGGACAATAGCGCAAACGAGTTCCTATGTATTTGTGCGCACGGCCTGCATAGGGGTAGGGCTTTAGCGAATTTTGGACCCTAAGACACTACAGATCGAATCAGAGCATCAATCCTCGTTGCACGCAAACTTGTGAGCATGGGTCCGTTAAAAGAACATGGCATGAATGTGTTTCCAGGGCAGATGTAGGCATTTGTCGTGTATATGGTATGGTGCTGTGGGCATTAGCTCTTTAAGGGGGGTGACTATAACATCACAGCCTAATTAATGTTGGTCCCATGTGGCCACGTGTGTTTTAGCGGTGGGATTTGTCCCATATTGGTAGTGTAAAGTCTATGAGGTGCACAAGTGTGTATGCCTATCCCACATGGGCGTTGAGCTTTAGTGAATTATGGATCATGTGGTGTTTCAATGACAATCAACAATGAAACAAGATGAGTATGATACAAGTGTTAGTCTATTTATGCACCTATAAACACTATCTCTACACTATCCACTACTCTTCACATAAGTAGTGAGTCGACGCTGGAAAATTGCCAAAAGGGGGGAAGTTGAAAAACCTTTAGTAGATCAAAGATGTTTGTGCCATAGCGATACCCGTTAATAAAATTCCCCATAATTTTACTGTGGTCCATATAGGCACTTTCAAAATATTAAAAGAATTGAGATAATCAACAAAATCCCTAACTGTTAAATGTGCAAGAAAAAAAAATGTAGTGCGCTGCATACACAATGTTGTTTCGTTTGGCCCACGGCCTTAGCTTGTACTAATTGAAGGACAATGGTCGAATTAAACCAAGTCTAAACAATTCAATACTAACCACAAGAATTGTTTCTCACACGCATAGCAATAGTAAGAAAAAATTAAGAAGTCGTGATGCTAAGGAATTTTCAACCATTTATTCATTGAAACCTTCAACATGAGATGTTACCTCTCAAAATCATCAAGGAGTGCAAGATTTGAGAATTAAATAGCAGACTTATACAAACAAGGTATTAGAATGCGAAACTAACAGTAAGAAACAAATTTAAAAATGAGTTCAGGAAGTCAAGATGTCCAGGAATATTCCACCATTTATTCATAGAACCCCTCTTGAATATGACAGATCACCTCCTAAAATCATCAATTAGCATGAGGATTTGGCCATTAAGTAGCAGACTTACACAAACAGGTTACTATAAAGCAAAACTAACAGTTTGTTCAAATTTTTACATCCAAGCAACAATTCATAGAATGATAGTTCATCATTAAGAAGAAACAGACATTACCTAGCACAGTAGAGGACCTCCTGGTAAACCAACATCCGCCCTCAAGAAGAAAAAATAATCAGTACCCAATCAACTCTGGGTCTCCAACATACTCTGCAATCTGGTCGTATTTCACACGTATCATGTCCTTTGTATCCGCGTCCTCCACCACTCCAGTCTCCTCCTCTGAATTCTTCTCTACCAGGTGCCCATACACCCCCTTGTGCTTCCCATAGAGCACAAGCACGCGCCCATTCGTCCGTGGCAGGACTGTTTCGAGCATATCCTGCTCCACCCCCTGCACCAGCTCCGACCCATCATCCATCACTATGTCACATGTTGTCAGCCCCACCACATCGACAACTTTCCCCTTCATCAAGTACAGCCTTTTGCTCAACCTCTCACTAACCACCCTAACCCTGATATGGCTCTGTAACCATCGCACCTTGTTACCAACACCATTCTTGCCTTCTCGGCTATCCCGAGCATTTCTCTCCTTTTCTTGAACTTCCCTCTCTGCCCTCCGCTCACCAGATCTCTTTTGTCGGGCGCTCGAATCCCTCTCATCCGTTCTATCTCTACTGTCCTTATCTCTCTTCTTCGCATTCCCATTCTCTGTCGCCTTCTTCCCACCAACAATCCAGTCGCCAGAGCGAGTCTTCTTAGGGTCGGCCTCAGATGGGTTGTAGCCTAACCCCTGTGTGCCGGCGCGGCGGTCATACTCAACAACCTTCGTATCCCCCGTCTTATTGTTCCTACCAATACCTTTACCTTCCGACCAGCCGTAGCCAGCAAGAAGCGCAGCACCAAAGCCCTCCACGGGCACCTCGCGGAACTCGTCTATACCACGGTGGTCGGGAAGGCTGGCCATGTCCTCCTTGTACCGCCGCAGCATAAGGTCGCCGCTGGGGGCATCGGCGGCTGGAGGAGGCGGTGCCTTCTCCGATTCCATGGCGGCCGACGGAGGCGGTGTCTTCTCCGATTCCGTGGCGGCGGCGTTGCGGAGGGTAAGGCCATAGCTGATGTGGGAGGAGGGGTTGTCGGGGGCGGTGGAGGTGTCGAGCACGAAGGTGGGGCCGCCGCCGGCGGAGGCGGCGAGGGCGGCCTCCTCCTCGGGGGTGGGGAGGGAGGAGGGCTTGCGGGAGCGGTGGGAGAGGAAGTGGCCGGAGTTGGGGAGGGGCGCGATGACGGCAGGGGCGGCGGCGGAGATTAGGGTTTGGGAGGGGTCGAACTCGGTGACGAACTGCGGGGCGGGGGCGGGAGCGGAGGCGAAGGATTCGCCGTCGTCGTCAGCGACCGATGAACCGGCACCGGCGGCGGGGCGAGAGGGGGGCTTGGGCAGCCGGGGCTTGGAGGGGATGGAGAAGGATAGCTTCTTCTCCTTCTCCATGGCGGGGGCGGCGATTTGGGGAAAGCGAGTGGGAGCGGTGAGAATAGGAGAGAAGAGAGTGGGAGTGTGTGAGATAAAGGGATTGGATCATCTCGTGAATTGGATTTACCTTCCACCTCCAATGATATATGTGTCACTATGATCAATAACGTGTGCCGAGAGTAAATCCTGAATTTTCATCTAAGAGGAGGGTATATAATCAAATTTTCCGAGATAAAAAGTCTCGTGGTCTAGTCTCTAGTGACGGTGCCCATGTGCGACCGAGCCTTGGGCCTGCCCATATGATTGATTTGCTGGGCCATATTTTAACGGGAGTGGCCTAGAAAGCTGGGTTGAAACGAAGCATAGGAGCATCTTTGGAGTACTTCAGCTCCATGGCGGTGTATGGCAGCGTTCTCCAGCCTTTCATTTCGCGAGGGTGTCCGATCTACTGTAATCTGCTACTGGTACCCCCAGTGTTATTAACTCTGGGAGACTACGGCAAGACAGTCCATTAAAAGAAGCACTTGGAGTCTTGGAGAAGAAGAGCAGTGGCGTAGCACTGCATTGCTTGTGTGGACCGGACCAGTGGGCCTCAGCTCGTCTCGTCCCCCTCTTTGCCTTTGCGAGGCAGAGGAGATCAATGCTGCGACTCGCATGTTGATTGGTCGTCCCTTTTGCTTATTCCAACCCACTAACACGTAATAACAATCCGTTCTCTCAGGACTCGGGAGCACCAAATGTCCTCACTTCAAAACTGGTTTAGTGTTACCGAAGATACGGACGCAGCGTTGCTGCAAGCTTCGGAAGCTAAGTTAAAAGACAAACTAGTGGTATCACTGTATCACTCAGCAGCCAGCAATGAACAACTCTGGCTTGCATTACATATGCAGCAGACAGCATGGCTGCTTCGTCCATATGCCTTATAATGAGTTAAAACTGACGACAAACGTACGCAGTAGTGACGTGGATGATAGGTGGCGCGAACATCCACCATCGTTAATTAGTCATGAAGAGGCGGTCAAAACGTGCCTAGTCTTTTCCAAATGTTGCAAGTCTGAGTCTGCGATCTGCAGTAAGCACAATGTTATGTGTCGGCAATCAGGAACAGAATCAGAAAAGGCAAGACTGTTACAGGATTAATAAACTACGGCGTGGCGTACACTCAAGTCTGAGAGTGACAGGTTTGCTGTAGCCTTGTACATTCCCTTGCCTTAATACGCAGTGGAACTGAAGATTACTAATATTTCTCATTAAAATCCTGGCCAGCTTTAGTCCGATGGTAGAATTGCTCATTGGATGGAACCTATAAAGCAGACATTCTTGCTCATTTACTAATTGCACTTTGCAGTGACACAGATCGATCTTTAGTCTCATAAATTATCAAAGTTTATAGACAAGATGGTACATCAAGCATGAACTAGAAGAGCGAAAGATATTTGCCGCAATTCCATCTTACATCTAACACTAACACCATTACTGAATATAACCTTTTGTGTCCTGTTAAAAAGCCATTCAGTACAAGTCGCCGTTGGGTACATTTACAACTTGGGGATCTTTTTAAGATGAGCATTATGCACCTTCAGTTACTCTAGAAACACATGAACATGGCAACATCAACACTTTAGATGCACGTGGTGATAAAGCTAGTGGGAGTTGGAGGACAAGGGTATAACATTCATGAGCCGTCCTGCACATTTGGACTTGGCTCTGAAAGTGACAAGATGTTATCCTTAAGCTTGCATCCAGGGCACGATGGACTCATTGATTTGTGCAACAAACTCGACCCAAGACGCATTCCAGTTTGTTGGTCTGACCACCCTACCTACCTAATCATTCTCAAGAGGAAGGCTGCATGCACCTGACTTTTTCTCTCAGACAATGCATGAGAAAAAAGAACTTTGTTCAAGAAAGAAGGCTGGGATTCCATGCAACCAAGTCAAACACTTTGTTCATCGCAAATCAAGTGTAGGGCCAAATACTATGCGACAGGTACATACATTATCATTTTTCACACATTGTGCTACTGGTACCATTTGCTCAGAAGCAGATTCTTTGCCGTCCTCAATGACTGTTGTGAGCATGTACTACTATGCTAGTAGTAGTAGCATTTTTTGCTTCAATTCACAACCAGATGAAACATCAGGTGAATGCTCCAACCACTTTTCTCCTCAAACTGAGGAAGGATTAATTGATGACAACAAGGGAGAAGAAAACAGAACAACTCTCAGAGAGGAAGCCTCCAAGAACTGGCTTAGAGAGAATTTTTTTTCAATTTGGCCCCATGCTGCCTTCTTAATTCCGAAAATAGCTCCTCTGGTATCAAATTTGCAAATCTGGCCCCATACCGAGCGCGGAATTGCCAGACGCAAACACGTGGCATATCCCGCGCTCGGGGAGCGCGAAAACTCGTGACCAGTGCGGCAGGCCAGGTGAGCGCAGAACCAAACGGCGCAGCGTGGAAGGTGGCGGAGGCGGCCACCTTCCGCGCCACTGGAGCGTGGCAATTGCATTAGCCATTACGGCATTGCCATTAGGCATTAATGGTAGCATTAAATTAATAATTAAATTAAAGAGAGCATTAATGGTTGCATTACGGGAGAATGCAATGCATGCTTGCATACCGCGGTACGTAAGAGCGGAAGGCAACCTCGCCTTGCTTCCGCGCCCGCCCCTGCCGTGCTGGTCACGAGCTTTCCGCGCTCTCCGAGCGCGGGATATGCCACGTGTTTGCATATGGCAATTCTGCGCTCGGTATAGGGCCAGATTCGCAAATTTGATACCAGATGAGCTTTTTCGGAATTAAGATACAGCACAGGGCCAAATTGAAAAAAAGTCGCTTAGAGAAGCCGCCAATAGTTTGGTCATTGCTTGATCACTAGACAAGTCATTAACCACCACATTCTTCTTGCTGATTTGTCCCATTCGCTTTTCTGGAACCAATCTCATCTACCAAATGCTGACAATATAACATTAGCCTACTAACATTGATACACTAATGCGAAAATTAAAAGTACAAACGAACTGTAAACTCAAAACTATAGTAAAGTATGTCCAATTCGAAGCTTTAGCATCAGAATGTGCAATGTGATCAACAGGACTAGACTAGGAAGCTGCAATAAGAAAGATATCGAAAATTGAAGGGGGACTCTGAAGATTCATAAACAAAAATCAGAATGACTTCAGAAAACTTGTCTAAACATGGAAAAAAATTAGAGCTTTTTTCCCCATTGTGTGCGTTGTACAACAAACAAAAGATGGACTAAGAAATAGGTTTTTTTTCTTTACAGATTTTCTGCAAGAATTCTGGTGAGTATCAAACAACGCTGTGGCAGAGGCTTGATTTCCACTGCGACTGCCTCGTCTCTACCCATGCCAAAAATCTGTAAACCTTGCCAAAGACGCTCAGGAAAACCAGCCCGGCGACCAAGCTGTACACCACCACCCCGACGGCGCCGCCCTCCGCGGCCACCCACCCAACGAGGTAAACCGCGTCGGCCGCCACGAACACCCAGCCGACGCCCTCCAGTGCCGACCGCGTCCACGCGCTGAACCGCTCCTCGCCGTAAATCCGGCACACCATCCGGGAGCACAGCGCGAAGATGATCGCCAGCGCCGTCTTCGACAGGCCGCGGTACCACACCGCCGTGCCGCCGACGGCCAGCGGTTCCATCAGGCAGAGACACGACGCGCACTCCCCAGAGAACCGCGACCACTGGAGCGCCTCGAGCCCCGTGTAGTACGGCAGCACGACGGCGTCCAGGTACAGGCTGGCGTGCAGCACGCCGGACACGGTGGACGCCTCCAGCACCGCGTAGCGGATGTCCCCGTCGGCCTCGTTCCGGAACGCGAGCGCCGACGCCTGCAGCAGTAGCAGCAATGCCGGGCCGAGCTGCGCGAGCGGGAAGACGTCGTTGACTCGCTGGCCCTTGGCGAGCGCGAGCAGAACCAGGGGGAGCAGGAACGGCCCCGAGGGGAGCAGGTACTTCCTCTTGATGCCCCTGATACTGGTCGCGTTGCTCCTCGCGAGGTCGAGGATGGTGAACGCGAGCGTGGCGACGAAGCAGTACGCGGCGAAGGCGGCGACGAGGGCGCCGACGGCGGAGTGGTAATCGCCGGGGTAGGAGCTGTCGCAGTAGTAGTGGTAGGGGCAGGTGACGAAGTTGGTGGTCTCCTCGAGCTGCCACCTCGTGCACTTGAGTATCTGCCTCGTCACGGCGTCGCCGCCGTGCTGAGCCCCCCACGCCGACCGGCCGGCTCCAAGAAGCGGCGATAGCATCTGGTCATATGACATAGCGGCTGCTGATTCTTGGTCTCCTACTGCAGCTCCTGATTCTTCTCCTCCTTGTCCTGTTACTGTTAGCTATATGCATGCCTGCATTTGGTGGCTAATGATGGCTTGCTTTGAGAGGCAACTCAACTCCTCACCACCCTCCTCCTCCTCCTTTCACTTCTTGGATGTTGGTGTGCTGGTGTTGTTGCTTGTGGTTGTGGAGGGAGGGAGGGACTTGGAACTGGTTAGGGAAGGTTTAACTGGCGGCTTTCTGGGAAGTTGTCATGATTGCCCTTGATTCGAAACTTTGAAACAGTGTGTGGTATTGTTGAAGATCTAAAGGAAGATATATGAAGTGATGATATCATTAGCCAAGCTTAATTGGAGAGGTGTAGGGGTGTTTTGGTCATATGGTGTTTATGGTTTGCTGTCACGGTGGTTGGGGGTGAGGAGAGGGAGGGAAGGCTGAAAGATTGTTTTGACTTTGTTTGTACTGCATTCGTAGGCCAGCAAGGGAGAGAAGAGAGGATAACATTTGTTTGTAGTACCTAGCTGTTAGTTAAAGTTTGTTGGGGGATTTGTATTTCTTGAGAGTGATTTGTTGGGGGATTCGGTGAGGAGAGACTAATTCAGCCCTTTGTTTTTGTGCATGCATGATTGGACCTGCATGATTAATATCTAGCTAGTGTTCTGGCATGTATATATTAGGATATAGTCAGCTCCCAGGCCTACGATGTTCCCATTGTCCGCTCTGATCCAATATACAGAATAATAATGAAAATTGCTGAAAAAATTGAAAAAAAGTCTTCTCACCGAAAGAAAAATAAAATCCACGAGTATACGACTTAGCTAAGTGTGCTAAAACAAAATCAAAAATCTCAAACAAAAAATTTACGACCTTACGACACTGCAACATTTGAAAACAACTGAGACAACATTTTAAAAATGCTCATGCAACAATAGAATTAAATTTATGGAGATCTGATTATTTGCCACTGTCAAAGATATGCAATTAAGGATTTGTCACTGATGTGTTTATGACATGTCGTCCCAGAACCCATATGTCATTCACACATGGAGTGGTAAATACTGAAATCCACATCTTTACAGTGGCAAATAATTGATTATTTTATTTAAAAAGTTGATGCAACATTAAGAAAACACATTGCAATAAAATGAAATATCATGTGTAACAATTGTCGAACAGGGCACCAGGGGTGCCCCGCACCCTAGGGTCGTCAGAAATACTGGTGTGCCGTCAGGGATACTGTACATATGTAGACCTAGTCTGTATAGCGTATCTAAGCAAATATATCTAAATACTCCCTCTCTCTCCTCACATTGTGAGGACAAGAAAGTAAATATCCCTTCTTACCCTTCTATAAATACAACCCTAAGGGCATATGTAAGGGGGCCTCCCTCATTTACATCCTTCACATACTCAATGCAATGTCAACATTTATCTTGTGTCTTTGGCTCCTCCCCCTTCGGCCTCCTCTCAAGACAAATGGTACTCTGTACCCACTGTCTAGCCTTTTCTTGCTACGACAACAATCAAGAAAAGCTGCCGCAACAAATAAAAAGACATGCACAACACAATTTGAAAAGGTTGGTGCAGCATTTAAGCAAACACATTGCAACAAAATGAAACATTCCATACAACAATCGGGAAAAGCTACTGTAACAAATAAAAAGACATACAACATCAAATAAAAATGGGCTAGCATTCGAGAGGTCGGATTGCAACAAAAAAACACTTTATGCAACAAATTCAGAAAGGGGCTGCAACACAATAAGGAACGCATGCAACAACTTGCTTCGGCGGTTACGGAACCAGACACCATGGAGCTGCGATGTTGCGGATGCTCCGGAGCCAGCCGCTGCGCCGCCTGGTGCACGTCGCGCTATTGCTGGAGTCGGAGCTGGACCTCTGGATGGGGGTGGAGGCATTGTTTGAACCGGAGTTTGCAATGTTCTGGCAGCGCATGAGCTCCTTGATGATGGGTGAGTAGTCGATGTAGAGGTCGAACTCCTCCATGGTGAGTTGTCATCCCGTGCCGAGCTCGTGGAACTTGAGATCCTCCTTCATCATGAACTCGCTACCACCATCGAGGTTTCTGATTAGGCACCTGGATCCGCCTTATCCCCTTCGATGTGGCCTCATAGGAGCTGGACAACGTCCAGTGCGTGCGGTCCCTGAGAGGTGGCTTGGTGGCCGAGGACGGCACGATGTCGTCCGATCTGGATCGGGAGATGGATGAGACCGCCGCCAGCTGGATGGGTCCATCGTAGGATGCCAATCGACCCATTTTGAGGCACGCGAGGCAGGGGTCCCCGGCGAGCCCCATCATCTGGAGTAGCCTCCGGCCTTGTGTGTGTGTGTGTGTGTGTGTGTGTGTGTGTGTGAGAGAGAGAGAGAGAGAGAGAGTCATATTGTGCACCTGTGAGATGAGCATGTGTGGATAAGGAAAAACCAGGCCTTGTGTGCTGCTAGCTAATCGGTTTGATGGTAAGAAAAACGGGCCTCATGGGAGTCGTCGATCCATAAAGGGTGGAGAAATTTTTAAATGATATTAATTTAAAAGATAATTACAAACATAAATAATCAAAATAAAAATTACAAAACTGGGCCCTTGTCGCCAATTGGAATGGCGATAGGAGCTTATCGCAATTCCAATTGGCAACAAGGGCTCAACAGTACCCAGAACTCCCTGTCGCCATTTGAATTGGTGACAGGTCCATGTCATCAATTCAACTGGCGACAAAGATTCTTAATTTTTAAATTTTTAAATTTGGAAAACTACCATTTTTAAATTTGTTTCCACTCCTTTTGTACTGAGTATTTCTGAGCAGATATTTTATCGACAAATCACACTGATATTATATAACATTCAACACAATGTCATAACATCTTTTATTAATAAATCAAAATTTATACTGACTATTTCTGAGCATATTTTTTGTCGACAAATCACATTAACATTACATAACATTCAGCACAACAACATAACATCTTTTATCAATAAATCATAATAACATAACATTCAGCACAAGGTTGTCACATACTTTGTGGATAAATCACACTGATATTACATAACATTCAGCACAACGTCATAACACCTAGTTTTTTTTTTACAAATCAAAGTGATATTACAAAGCATTGGGCACCACATATTTCAACTAAACGAACATTTCCCGTGGTCATGACCTCAACGTCCCCCATGTGAACCGCCTCGAGTTAGGCGGTCGAATGAGGTCCCCGCGGTGACATCCAAAGTGTCGATGTCTCCTCTGTCCTAAGGATTTCTCATATGGCATTTCTTGAAGATGTGTCCAGACTCCCTGTAAGTGGAGCACTTTTTCGTACGACACCCGACTTCTGCTTTATCCATGTCATTCCTGATGCGTCATACCTGTCGCCGGCCAACCTTTCCCTTCAGCCTATCAATGTTCGCACCCCAGATAAGTTGGTCCCATGTCGGATGGCCAGTGAAATGACCAATCACGGTGTAACCATACATCTCTATACTCCAGGTTTGCATCACCTCCTCCTTGTTTGAAATAGTCAGAGAGGTACTGACCGAGATGCTATGCCACCGTCGAACATGCAGCCATGACATGGGAGTAGGGCCTATGCAGAAGAAGGGGCTTGTTGCAAGTGCATACGCAACTAGCGCGGCATAGCGTGCACTCGTGAGTAATCCTCTTGTTGTTCATCCCGCGACGCCCTTTATCCATGTACATTATCTCGAAGTGAAGCTCCCTTATGCCAATCTTAAATGCCCAATGCATCTCATTCTTCTTACTCTTCTTCTCCATGTAATTGGTGATCATGGCAGAGTAGAGTACTTTGTCATTTGTCATAGCGAGCGACGCGTTGTTGCTTCTATCACTAAAATAATTTATGGTACCACGAAAAATTGCCTCCACAATACCAATCAAAGGGAGGCACATTGTGCCGCGTATGGCCCAGTTGTACACCTCAGCTAGATTGGTTGTCATAATACCATATCGAGCACCACCCCTGATATGTAGCAGTGACCACTTCTCTTTAGGGTTGTGCTCAATTCAGTTCGAGAAGCATTTCACCTGCGCCCCCATCTTCCTCGTCACGCTAGGACCATCTGTGGGTATCTGTGGTAATGCTTCGGAGGCCTGGTTAGCGTTTGGAGCTACTCTTTTCGCTGCCTCCCTTTTGTGCATCTGGGTTCGCTCATCCAAAATCTTCCAGAGTGCTTCAAACTTTCGCTGCTAGTTCTGGTTACACAGCCGCTTGAATAGATTCATCAACTTCTTGTTGCAGAACTGCTTGTAGAAGTTTGCACCCAAGTGCCTCATACACCACCTGCTCTGCAGATCCGCCTATGAAAGTGGTTCGTTCTCTCCTTGTTGCAGTTGAGTTATTGTACTCAGTAGGCCCGCATGCCGATCATGTATGACGCATACATTTGGACGATCATGTACAAAAGAAGTTCTCAAATTGCTTAGGAACCACAACCAATTGTCCGTGTTCTTGCTTTCAACAAAAACAAATGCCACATGAAGAACTTGATTGTTCCCGTTTGTCGCTATTGTAGTTAATATCTGGCCCTTGTACTTTCTAGTCAGAAATATACCATCCACGCATAAGATTAGACGGCAGTGTCGGAATGCATTGATGCATGGACTAAAGGTGAAGAATGCTCACTACAGTACCCTCTTATTGGCCCACTTCGAATGTGTGGAATCTTGAAAGTTGGCATGAGTGTCGGGATTCCTGTCTTGTATGACTCAGAGTAGCCTAGGGAGTTTATGGTAGGAGTCCTCAAACATACCGAATCTTGATTCCAATGCCTTCTGTTTTGCCCTCCACACCTTGGCATAACTGATTGTATACTGGAACCTTGTCTTCAATCGCTCGAATGATGGACCGTGGCTCAAAATCTAGATTATTCACGATCTCATCGTATATGAGGTTGGCGATGAAGCCAGATAACAGGTTCCTATGGGACTGCACTTACTCAGCGATGACACATGTGTGAGCGACCACTATAGAGCATTTCCAATAGGTGTTCTACTTAGGCTGAAATACGTGCACTCGCCAAGGGCATCCTTCTATGTCGCACTTCATGACGTAGCATCTTAGATTAGACTTGATGACTGTAAATGTACACCACACCGTCAAGGCTCAGGATTTGACTGCCTCCTGCACAGCTTCCTTGCATTTACACATAGCTCCTTGCCTGACCTCACTCTGGTCGTACTCCCACGGCACATGGGTGCCTTCGTTAACGACGAGATTGTCGAACTGGTATGTGTTCCACTCGGATGAAACCGCCTGCTAGTCCACATCATCCTCGCCGTTGGATCTTTCATCTTCTGACAATACCATGTAGTCCCGGTCTTCGAGATCCATCCTTTGCACTAGGGCTTCCAGCTCCTCACCCTCGTTAGCAAGCCCACTAGCTCACTTGACTGAAGGATCTACTTTCGCAGGGTCTTCATCGACAGCATCAGCAACTCTGGGAGCTTTGGCCATTGTGTGCGCCGCGCTGTGGCTGGAGTCCCCGACTTCTTCTTCGACATCACAACCTCTTTCTTGTTCAGCCGCCGATGCAGGAGTGGGCTTGGCATAAGTCTAGATCAGAATGACCAAATCCCACCCTTCCTCCATTGCCATGTGTACATATGACTGCCACGACTTTGTTCCCTTGAGCTGCACTAACTCGCAATATGTGTGTTGTGTTGCTCGGGGGCAAAGCAACTCAATCTCAGATCATACACAACATGGTCCAAATCAAATGAGTGAACCAACCATCGCATCATAGCACCATATGTACACTGCTCTGGTCTTGACAGGGACACGGTCGCCGATTGGAAATGACGCAAATCAATCCCCTCATGACCCTCAAGAATAGTCCCTTGACCATAGGAAATTTTGAAGTTGGTGGCGTCCGACATATTTAACGTACTGCACTGTAAATAAGATTTCTATGATTAACTACATATCTAAAACTAGACTACCCACAAAAAAAGGATTATGTACAACATAATACACTACGTAACCATACATCCAAAACTATGTAATACATTCGGTTAAAAAAAATACCTGAAAGGTAAGCGACCGGATGGACAGCGCTTCGCTAGTTTCTCTCCTCCTCTCCCTTCCCTCCCCTCTTTCTTTTTTTCGAATAAAAGTGAGTTTTCTCCATTTTTGGGTTTTGCGGGTCATTTATAGGGGAGATTGTGTCGCCTTTTAGAATGACGACAGGGATTTGCGGGATCTCTATCATCATTTGAAATGACAGTTTTCTAAATTTAAAAATTTAAAAATTGATCCTTATCGCTTCAAATGGCAACAAGATCCTGTCGCCAATTTAAATGGCGATAAGGAGCTCTGGGTACTGTTGAGCCCCCTGTCGCTGATGGTTAGACCCCGTCGTTAATTGGAATGTTGTGTAGTTTTGTAGTTTTTTATTTTGACTATTTATTTTTATATTTTTTTAAAAATTAATATTATTTAAAAAAAATCGAGGACGAAGCAAAAACGCTATATCGGGCGCACGTATCATTGCCCTACTTATTAACATACGAAACCTCTGTTCTTCAGCTTCCAAAAGGTTTTTACTGGCAGAGAAATGATGATGCTTTCATTTGGATTCCAAGTCATTATCAGGATACATCTTTTACTCACCATGAGGATTGATGATTCCTTTGTTTAGGACTCTCTGGGGAATTATTTGGTAGGTGGCACAAAGCCAGGTAGGCCATGATCCTATTCCTAGAGGAAGGAGAGTTGTGGTATCCCAGTCTCATCTCATGTCTGTGCTGTGCATGTCTCTCTGAGATGGTTGTTGCTGTTAGCCTACAATGTGCATGCATATGACGTCTCAATTCAACTAGGAGATTAATTCGCATGTGACATCTTGGTTTAACTAGGAGATTAATTCGAGTTGCTACATGTATTCACATTAGTAGTTGCTGCATTTATTCACATTAGTGTCTCCATTGTATATATATCCCTGTACACCAATGAATCGGTTAAGTGCATCAGTTCTATAAGCCTTCAGTTGCTGGTAGCACAACAATGCCCTGTGTTTTTTATAATCCAACCAACTTTAGATGTTCTTAGGGAGTGCTCAAGCTGCTTTGATATTTGAATAGGTCACCAACTGCTCAATTAGATATCGTGATATGAAATGGATATGGGCATGCATCATATGGAAGAGTAGTAATACTTCTTTAATAGTATCCCCCTAAGCTCTGTTGTTTTTCTGCTCATCTTCTTGCCAAACATGTGAGGATACACAAGGAAATGGATAGAGATCGGTTTGGAAGTGGCATGGCATCTGCTCAATATATTGGGCAAGCTTTACCAAGACATTTTGCAAAGGAAATAAGCAAGCGATCTATTTCAGGTACTTCTTGGCCTATAGATGATTTGGGCAAGCTTCAAGCAACTGTAAATTATATATATTGTGAAATATGTTGCTTGTAAGGACTATATTTCGGGCCGTGAAACCGAGAATATTTCAACACCAGAAGGGTCGGCCAGCACATCCAATATTAGCTTCTTCTAGTTCATCATTAATTGGCCCGGTCTGCCTGCGTCATGCTGCAGTGATAGGCAATTATTCACAGTTACGCATACGTCAATACGTGTAGTTGCAAGAACCTTCATAAGTCAATGTCTTCTACTAGAAGACACCCTTTCAGATCAGTGATGAAATATTAACCGATCCGAAACCCCCACATTATGGTTGTGCAACACTTCTTCAGTGCTACTCCCTCCGATTTTCTTTTACTTAAAGTTTTTGACTTCTTACTATCACCGATATGCGACTTTGACCACTGCTTTTATAGTTTTATATTAAGATGTGCTGTAAAATTACAATATTACAAAAATATTTTTAACGATAAATCAAATGATATAATTTTCACAATGTCAATCTAAATAGTTTTAAACCAATTGATGGTCAAAAAGTTTCCCGACACGGATTCTAGGATCTCAAGCAAAACAAGAGGTAGCTTACGATGTTTGCACCGCCAACGACCACAGGATGTCAACATCTTTAAAAAAAATAAGGCTCAGTTTGGAACACTGATTCTCGTAGGAAGCTCGTCAGAAACATCATATCCAGTAAGAGTGAATATTTTCTTTCCTACAAAATTCCTACAGTAAAAAATCGCACGGTCCTAGCAGGGCCAAGGGGCAAGGGGGAATGCCACAATTGGTTCCTCGGCCATGGCTTCAGGTTCATTTTCGTCCATGCAAGCGCATGCCCTTTTTCCTGTCCGGTGATGGAGCGATGGGAATTGACAACACAATGCATCCAGCCATCCACAGGCAAGAATTGAGTCCTGAAAGATACATCCACTTCGCGTGTTATAATGGGGGCAGTTCAATCTAAAGGCCTACAGGTACTAGCTTCGCTCCAATCAGGCATGCTGATCTAACGGATGAAAGCAACATTGGCAAAGGCTGAAGAAGTAGAGGTCTGAATATTGATTTGTATGTACCAACTAGTTCATTTAAAAGTTTAAACTGATGAGGATAGGTACATAATATACTTTAGCACTCCTCCCCACGTTTAGGCTTATCCAGGCATGCGATGTGGACTCAAAGTGGGCAGCAATATTTTTTTATTAAAATTGTGTTGGCCGGGTCTTGAACTCAAGATCTCTTACCTCTGATACCATATTAAGTTATATGTGTCAACTAATTCACCCAAAAACTTAAACTCACGAGGATAGACGGACAATATACTTCAACACCAACGGTGAAAGCATTGATTAGGATGAGCCATGCTACACTTTGGGCCTGGGTCTGGCAGATGCAGACAAGAGGGCAAGGAAGGATATGCCACTTGGCTGATGTCTCCAGCATGTATGGTGTATCCAATTTGAGAACAGTTCTGGTCCATGCATGATGAAATCATATATAGCGACTGAGCATCTAAAATCTGCACAGCACTGCACCAAAAGTCTTAAAGAGCGAATCTGCACTGGATTTGTAATCTCGTCGTCGATGATTGATGACATGTAAGAAAAGGATGTGCCTGATATCAAGATCCAGAAGTGGCCTGATCATTGGGGCCGAGTAACAGACAGGATCATGCAAAGGTTGATACTTGCCTGGAAAGGCTCTCCAAAGTATGATGCCCTTTTAGGAACACAAGTATTCGTATTACTTTCGACTGTAGTGTAGACTGTAGAGACCTGTTTGAAGAAAGAACAAATTTCTCATAATTCCGAAGTACAGATCGACCATAGAACAATTAACTATACAGAACCTTTACAGAATGGGTTTTTCTTGATACCGGTAATGGCTCAAACGTATAATAAATCCTTAACAACATGGCAATTATCAAGTATTTCGTCACAAATTAGTTAATTTTTTAAAATAAAAATTTGTCCAGAAAAAGACATGTTCTATTTTTTCTTTCTTTCTTTTTTTATAAAAAAGATAGTCAATGAAGAACCTATCCATACAGTTAGGATTTAGGACCATGCCTTGAAACTTTTTTTTTAAAAAAAATAATTCTACAACTACCCCAATGTTAGTAAGAGTATTGACATCATGTGTGAGTTTTTGGCTCATTTAGCACGATTTTAAACCAAAATAACAAAAAATAGCTCCCCTAACGAATTTACAAAAATGACACTCATGTTGTGCTCAAACTGCACGGCAGAAGGCCTACCACGCCCCTACAACGTTTTTTGCTATTTCGTTGGGGGAGGGACTATTTTACCTAAATGAGCCGAAAACTCCATGTGTAGACAACATAAATATTGTGAACAACATATGGAAAAAAGGAAAATATCCACAAGGACATCCAGGCATGCAGGTCAGCACAGGGCTTTCCCATATTATTTGGGGCACTGCAAACTTTAGAAAACATAAAAACATCTCTAGATATCAACTGTCCAAAGCCACTTTGCCTTCTATTGATGCAAGAACAAGGTTATTCTTTCAAAATAGAGGTTTGACTCCTGCATGTTGGAAAAACATGTCCCAAATCTACCCAATTTGCCAAACTCTATACTAGTTTGAAAATAAACTTCCAGTAAGAATTGATAGTTAATTGAATGAATGTATCTAAACAATACTAAAAAAATGAATAAGTGGTTGGGGGACATGACCAACTAAAGAGTCAACTAAAAGTTTTTTTAGATAATAGATCACTTCACGTCTATGGCAAAACATCTGATCTGCCTCAAGGAAATGGGACTTAGCTTGCACTCTGACATATGGAGAAATTGCACTCCTTTCTGCCATGTTTGAGCAATACTATGAATGTGCTGTATATATGCATGTGTCTATATGGCAGCTAAACGAAGAAACATTAAGGTCCTTTCATGATGCAGCATATCTAAGATACCAAAAAATGAACAAAAGCTGTGATGGTTCATCTTCCTCCTTATGCTTTTGGGGAAGATCAAAATTCAAAACTTCAGTAATGAAAGGGATGGGTATTTTACGTTTACAAAAAAAATTGATGAGTATTAAATATGGGAGATGTACACATACATAGCCACATAGGATATAAAAAAGAGGCATGGACCTTACAACAATCGTGTCACTGCTAACTGCTTTTGTTTCTCTCGGATATAAAAGCTTACCTGAAATGATGCATGTGAATTTCAAGTCGTCAACCATGCAAATTCAAAGGTTGGCAACACAACTAAGCAAACTTTATGATTTCATATCAAATGCCATCCTCGTGCTCCCTTCCCCAATTAGCAAAGCATCATATGAAAGTAGATAAACTTGCAGAGGACCAATACATGATTATGTTCTCTTTCCTTGTAACTTTGTAAGTACTATGTAGGCTCGCGCGCTACACTGTGCGTGGCCAAATGAAAGATGAAGGCTGACGAAACAACATAAACATGCATTTCACATCAACGATAATTCACTAATTAGATACATCATATAGGGCAATTAAAGCCACGGGCTGTGTAGGCTGCCGCTATAGTATAACTTATGTGCAGTCACAGGGAGAGCCCGTGGAGATGGGGATTGATTTGTTGTAGGCTGCTATCAAATTTAGAATCCATCTGCGTGTTCCTCTGTTAGTTCGATCCATAACACAAACACCGTAGTAGGAATTACTATTTGCTCCTGCATAGATAAATAAGAAAGCAACACATATCAAAGAGCAAAAGCATTAAAACAAATAAAATGAACAAAAATGGTAAAATTGAACTTTGTGGCTGCTAAGAGCAAAGGACAAATGCTATATTGAGGACATATGAACAACTTTTTTTAAAAGCAAACACTATACAAAATTGTAAGAATAAAACCAAAAAAAAAACTACAGACTGACACAAGGCATGAGGTTTCTTCAGTTTTGGACACACCAATAACAATAATCCTAGTGATTGCACTCCCCTTCAAACTCTCAGTGTATTGATAGGTATTAACAAACAAAAAGTAGTGCTAAAGAAACCCTAGAGACATAACTGGACAACGCTAAAATGGGTAGATGAGCTATTCATTACCTACTTATTCATCTCAAGCTGGCAGATATCAGGCCTCCAGCGAATATTTGAAACCCCACGCACATAATAACCAATGGAACATAATCCAGTCTCTATCACAGAGCAAAATATATGTCCAAGTCCAATTGGAACTTTCATTTAATGATCATGTAGTACATAACCACACACGGAAACAGAATAACAGTGGTGTCTTTGTAGGCATAGATAGAATTGGAAAGTGCTAAAAGTGGCGGTGTCTTTGTAGGCATAGAAAGAATCAGATAATGCTAAAAGTGGTGAAATACATTGTAGCATTAAACATCACGCATACATGTCTAGTTGCACACATGAAAGTGATGGTATTTCCATTTGTTCAATCCAAATTTAACCACCAAATGTGGTGATACTCTGGCTATATACAGTTGAATAGTTTATCAAAAGTAACATGGCAATTATTCAAGGAAAAAAGATGGCCCAGCATGAAAGTACAAAAGCAGTAACAACCAAGTCATCCTTTCGCTCATTTTTCTATTCATCATTATCTCAATCCAAATAGAAGAAATGTTGTTTAATACATTTTTAAATTTCTTAAGGAATATTTGGCATAAGATCTAATCATGAATGGCTGGGAAAGCGATAAAGAACAGCAAGCCGCAAAAAAAAGAGACAAAATGTAGATAAATTATTCGTAGACACCAAACTGGCCATAACCCGCTGTATGCGTAGCGTCAAACTCATATAGTCAGATGCTACAATGCAGCGCACCCATCTAAAACCAAACAATCTATACTGCTATTTGTAGACACCACCATATCTTTTTGAATTACGAACTACCTCCAAGTGTTGTCCTAACATCCTTGTCTTCATAACGTACCTGACTAACATAGCATGTCTGTTTGCTGGAAAGAGTTGCTACAAAAATTGAAGATCATGGTCAAGGGTTGCCGAAGTACCATGCATGAATTTCACTGTGAAATCTTGTTGCTGTAAGCACAAAAAAAAACTGAGTTGATGAAGCAGATGCTGCCTTGCTAATTAAATTAGTAGAAAATTCAAAAGGAAAAGTAGGCTCTAAATATTAGGAGATAACTTGAACAAAAATCAAGATATCTCCTATTTCTATTTAAACTCATGGTGAATGGGCATACATCACAAATGGCAATGGGCATATATATATAAATGAACGAGCCAAATGGTCTGTGTCGTGCCCGGGCAGCACAGCCCATGTGGTCATATCTAAGTAGGATCAAATATAACATATACTTTAATAAGTTCAATAGACGATATTTTCAATTCCATCGGTATAGCCGGTATTATACGGTATCGAAGCCGGCATGACCGGTATCGAGCTGATATGGCCGGTATTGATCGGCACCGAGCCGGCATGGCCGATATTTATCGATACTGAGGGCAATGCGGAATGCAAACCTACTCTGCACCATTTTTGGTGGCGGAATGGTACATAGTAGCCATACCGGCCGGTACCGAAACGATACTGATAAGTTTGTCAAGAATCCTTCGACCAGCCTATTAAGACAATGTATTATAGCGTGTATCCCGGAGAGGCACACATCTTGATACTGATTTACTATCTTATTCTCTGTTCGGAAATTCATCCCAAGGCCATTTTTTAGTAATGCTATAGCATAGACATTCGACTGATTGAAAGAAAAATCGTACGCTACATCTGCCCTCCATGCTAATTAATCCAATGCACCAAGTCTGAGCAGTCAACAGCCTCTAGTCCTCCACTTGTCAACTAACCCACTAGAGGTGCCCAAATAGGTCATGCCAGCCGGGCCGACCCAAAGCATGATTTTGTTGGACCGGCCTAGGCACGACACGAACTCTGCCATACTTAGGTTGCCAGATCGGCCCAGCGAGCCAGCATGCACAACACCAGGCCTAGCGCGACATGGCTTAGGCACGGCTTAGCCCCGCATGGCCCGATAGGCTTTTTCACTTTTTAATATTTATATTATTTTATTTTGTGTTTTTTTAATTATATACTATTCATTTCTTAATTTATGTGATTTTATTTTGTGGTTTCTAAATTTTATATAGTTCTTTTCATAAGTTTATATAATATTTATATTTTAATTTTTTGAATTATATATATTATGTTATTTTATTATTTTCAAGCCAAATATGCTAAATGGGCCGACACTGACCTGGCGAGCTAACCGTGCTCAGGTCGGCCCAGTCTGACTCGTGAGGCTATCGGGCCGTGCTTGGGTCGATGCCTCAGCCCATGGGCCGGCACGACATGGCCTGGCTAAGTAACGGGTCAAAACGGGTCTATGCCTAAATGTGTCGTGCCTAGATAGGCCTGTGCTGGGCCACCTATTTGGTCACCTCTAACCCCCACCACTCATTCCTCAGTCCTCACCCCACCTAACACTAGTTAAAGCATCCTCCCTTCATCTCTCTCCAACTACTAAATCATTTACCTCTAATCCCTCGTTCATTTCTATTCCTTAGATGCTCTGCTCTAGGCCAGATGAGGTTCTCGTCGGAGCTATCCTTGCAAATGTGTTGGTGCTACACGGAGGCACGAGATGATGCAACTCCCATATTGTTGGGATGTATTGTACCGGTTATTGTGGCCATGGACGAGGTGTGCCTAGAGGCCAGCGGTCGTGGCAGAGGCTAAGCTTGTCGTCGAGTCTCGGAGCCAAGGTGTTTGTTACAGCCATATGTTATTTTTGTTATAAGAGGTGATTTGAGATGTTGTGACTACAATTTTTGAATATTGTAAACTTGTAATAACAAACTCTTGCAATGTTTTTTTTTTTTAAAAAAAAAACTCGATGTTGTATCTGGTGTTGTTCATTGTTGCACATATAAAATCAAAATATTTCGTAAGTTAGGCTCAAATGTTGCAGCACTTCTTTTTTCTGTAAGAGATTATTTGAGGGCCTTAGGACCTTTTCGCTCCAAGGTGTGTTGTCTTCTTCTGTTGAGGCTGCATTCGGATGGCTTTTTTGTCATTCGTTATGTGCGAAGGGATATATAGTACTCTTTGACTAGATCAAGATGTACTCTTTGACTTTTTGTCTTCGCCAGTTGCCGGTCCAGGTTGCCGGTGGGTCGCCTCTTCGACACTAACGGGCAGGAAAACCGTCCGACGCTAGCGTGATGATCGGACGGGCGCCAGTCGTTCTTTTTTCCTTTTTGTTAGAACCCTAAGGCCATTTTTTCTGGCACCACGGGTCGATGATCCACCGTACTGCCGTGGGCTTCTGTTAGGGGAGTTTCTAGGCTTCTAGCCCACGTAAGGGCTAAGGGCCCAGCAGCCGCCTAGCTTAGTCCGTTCGTCGTGCGCGGCCTGAGGGCCTGTGCGTCCACCGGATCCGCGCCGCCATCGCCTCCGAGCGGCGCTGCACGGCCACAAGACGAGCTCGTCCGGACGGCGGCTCGTTTGGGCTTGAAGGGCCTTCGCGCTTCGCCGTCCAGACGAGCTCGTCATGTGGCCGCCGCCACCGGCCCCATGCCTGCACCGGGACGCGTTGTCGCCGAGGACTTCGTGACTTCGTCCGCTAGCGACGTCGCGCACCCACGTCCGACCTCGCTGGCCTCCTCGTCTCTCGGCAGCGGGGGGCGCCCCGCGGGCTCCCGGTCGGGATCGCCGGACCTCCCGACACGTGAGGTCGCACTGTCCGCCTGTCAGAACTGAGGAGATTGCAGTCTGAAGAACTGTTGAATTGTTCAGAAGTTCAGAGATAGGAGCTGAGGAAGAAGAAGCCTTAATGAAGACCAACGGCTAGGATCACGAGATACCCTTTCGGAAGGAGATCAACGCACTTGATTCGTCTTAGAATTCACTGTTGATTGTAATCGGGTTCTCAATTCTGTGAACAGTTAAATAGCGCAGTAAGCTCTGTAAAGATTGTAATTTCTATTTTCTACTTTTACCTTTCCGTCGAACGCTACATAAGCTGAAAAATGGAATAGAAAAGGCATCATCTATTATGCCAAACAACTAGTTTTAGCTTTAGCGTAAGAACTCTCGTACACTTTCCCCTCTCTTGATTCAATCCACTCGGGATTTGACAAAATTGGTATCAGAGCACCTTAGATCCTTGGAAGATTGGTCGATCTAACGAAGCAAGGTTGGTGGACGTTGTTCACCGTAAAATCCCTGGACAATCGGAGCTAAGCAGCGGTATAGATTGAGACCAAGGTGAGGGTTCGAGACTAGTTCTTGGGTAAAATTCCTTAACCTTGACTTGATCTGCGATTGGAAGAAATGACCAAGACGGTGATGAGATCTGAAGGAGAAGCTTCCGAGTTGAGTGTTGTGAGACAGGAGGCGATAGATGCGAAGAACAAGGCAGATTCGGTTCAACAGCACCTGGGTGAATTACAGATCCAAGTATCTAGTATGCAGACTCAGATGGACAGGATGGAATCGATGCTGCAAGGGTTGTCTGGTACATCCAATCGTATTCCTGAGACACAAGTTGGGGGCAATGTACACTTCAGAAGGAAGGAGAATATGGCCAGAAATTCTACTGACCCAGTTGTCGTTCAGGAGATGGAGTTGGAAGCTATGAGAAGATTTAAAACTCTCAATCTAGTGCGAGTAAGTAGTACACTGGGGGTCCACTTCAATTCCACCCCAGAGGTAAACTATTACCCACCTTCTACAGGACAATCTGCTGCACCTGTAAATTGGGGACAGAACTCTTCACCCCCAGTTATTCCTCATTTCCCCTCTCTTAATCACATGTATCCTGAAGGAGATCAGTACTATGCTAGGCAGTGGAACCCCAATCCCAGCAATGAAAGGGTTAATACCTTTTACAAGACCATAGCCAGAGGACCAAAAATAGATTTCCAGAGGTTTGATGGTAGTAACCCTCTAGAATGGATTAGACAAAGTGAGACTTACTTTGCAATGGCTAATGTCCCTGATGAGGCTAAGTTTGATTTGGCACAAATGTATATGATTGGTAGGGCAGATAATTGGTTGAGGAGCACTGGGCTTCTTTGGAATCCACCACCCTGGCCTAATTTCTGCAGAATGATTTGTGATCGGTTTGCCCAATATAGTGGATATGAAGTACTAGAAAAATTTTATTCAGTCAAGCAGTATAACCTGAATATCTCAGAGTACATTGACAAGATTGAGGAGTTAATGGCAGTATACAAGAGTGAGAATCCCTTGCAGAATGAACAGTTCTTTGTGAAATGTTTTGTGAA
This sequence comes from Ampelocalamus luodianensis, assembly GCA_036346255.1. Lineage (NCBI taxonomy): Eukaryota > Viridiplantae > Streptophyta > Magnoliopsida > Poales > Poaceae > Ampelocalamus > Ampelocalamus luodianensis. The sequence goes on from CM070622.1 coordinate 15,216,743, forward strand.
TGGACTGAGACAAGAAATCAAACATTATCTCAAGCCATTGAAACCTCAATTTTTATGTGAGGCATATTGGATGGCCAAGGATATGGAAAAGGGTTCTGGAGCAGTGGCAAGAAAAGGGATGAAAAACAGTACAGCTGGACAGCAAAAGGGAAATTATCCATCTAATCCGAACAAGGTCCAAAGTACTCAGAAGAAGGAAGCTGGAGGAAAAACTCAAACCCCTTTTATCCCAGGAATTTGCAGATATTGTGGGGGCAAATGGTTTATGGGGCATAGATGTAAACAATACCAAAATGTGAACTTAATGGTATCAGGAGAAGATGATAGTCCACAACCAGAAGAAGAGATAGAAGAGAAGACTCCTGAGACAAAAGAGGAATCAACTCCTAGCCCAAAAGCAGAAGACCAACTTATGCATATCTCCATTCAAGCTATGCAATACCAGAACCAAGCATCCACTTATACCTTAACTGTTTGCATGAAAGGAAAAAAGAGGAGTAGCTCTTGTGGATAGTGGCAGTACACATACATTCATTGATTTGAGATTTGCACTTAAAGCTTCTTGCAAAATACAACATAATGCCTTGCAAAAAGTCAATGTGGTAGGAGGAAGAGTCATTCTATCTGGAGCCCATATCCCTGACATTAAGTACTCCATTAATGGACAGGTTTTCCATAACTCCTTTAAGATATTACAGTTAAGAGGTTATGATGTAGTTTTGGGGTGTGATTGGATATATCAAAATAGCCTTATCAAATTGGATCTTAAAACTAGAGAACTAATCATCAAGAAAGAGGGATTAACAGAAGTAACATTAGAGGAACAGACCTTCTCTAGCTCTCCAGGACTGTTGAAATCTCAAGCTCTTGACAAATTATCAGAGAAGGGGATTTCTAGATATGTGGTGGAACTGCAGGCAATGAGAGGAGAAGAGGAAACTCAGGAAATTCGGCCTCCATACCAGGAACTTGTTCACAGTTTTAGTGATGTATTTCAAGAACCCCAGGGGTTACCACCATAAAGGAGTTGTGATCATACTATTCCTCTCATGGGAGGGATAGAACCACCTAACATCAGACCTTATAGGGTACCACATCAACAAAAGAATGAGATGGAACAGCAAATACAGAGAATGTTGGAGACCTCAATTATCAGACCAAGTTCCAGCCCTTATGCTTCCCCAACCATCCTTGTAAGAAAGAAAGATGGAACCTAGAGGCTATGTATTGATTACAGGAAATTTAATGCACAAATAGTTAAGAATAAGTATCCAATTCCAGTGATTGAAGACCTACTTGATGAGCTGCATGGGGCTACCATCTTCAGTAAATTGGACTTGAGGTCAGGATACCACCAGATCAGAGTGGGCAATAGTGATATCTGCAAAACTGCTTTCAGAACCTATCTAGGACATTATGAATATTTGGTCATGCCATTCAGCTTAACCAATGCCCCTGCTACTTTTCAATCCTTAATGAATGAGATCTTTGCTAAGCATCTGAGGAGATTTTTTTTGGTGTTTTTTGATGACATCCTAGTATACAGCCGAAATGAGAATGATCACTTGAAGCATTTGACCATGGTGCTGGAATTGTTGAGACAATGTCAACTCTTTGCAAAATTGACTAAGTGTGTGATTGCTACATCCCAGGTGGAGTATCTAGGGCATGTGATTTCGGGACAGGAGGGTAGCCATAGACCCAAACAAAATCAGTGCAATTAGGGATTGGCCTAAACCTAAAGATGTATCTCAATTGAGGAGTTTTCTGGGAATGACCGGCTACTATAGGAGGTTTGTGAAGGGCTATGGACTCATATGCAGGCCTTTGTATGACATGTTGAAGAAAGGAGGATTCGAGTGGAAGAAATCACAAGATGAGGCTTTTGAACAGCTAAAGGAGAGTATGACTACCACTCCAGTGATGGCTTTACCTGATTTCACTGAACCCTTCACAGTAGAAACTGATGCAAGTGGGATAGGAATTGGAGGAGTCCTAATGCAAAAAGGAAGACCCATTGCATATTTCAGCAAAACCTTAGGAATGAGGTCTGCAGCTCTTTCAACCTATGATAAAGAGGCTATGGCTATAATTGAGTCCTTGAGGAGATGGAGACACTACTTCTTGGGAAATCAGTTAGTTATCAAAACAGATCAACAGAGCTTAAAATTTATGGCTGGGCAGAAAATATCTGAAGGTATTCAACACAAATTAATGTTGAGGCTGTTGGAGTTTGATTATGTCATAGAATACAAGAAAGGAAAGGAGAATAAGGTAGCAGATGCCTTGTCAAGAAGAGATATTCCCTCCCTGAGAGCTATTTTAATGGCTGTGCCAGCTTGGATGGAAGCAGTAGAAAACAGTTACCTTAATGATGCACACTGCAAGGAATTGAAGGAGCAATTGGCCATAATCCCAAATCCTGAATCCAATTATACTTATCATTCTGGAGTTCTGAGATATAAAGGAAGAATTTATGTGGGGAGAGATACTGAACTAAGGCAGAATATTGTGGGGTCATTGCATAACTCAGCAGTAGGGGGTTACTCTGGGCAAGTTGCTACTTATCAAAGAATCAAGAGTCTTTTCTTTTGGCCAGGGATGAAAAGGGAGATCCACACATTTGTTCAAGAATGTGCAGTATGCCAGCGCTCCAAGTCAGAACATTGCCAATACCCAGGGCTGCTTGAGCCACTGCCTGTACCAGATATGGCCTGGACTCACATATCTATGAACTTTATTGAGGGAATGCCAAATCCAAAAGGAAAGGAGGTAATCTTTGTTGTAGTTGACAGGTTTACTAAATATGCCCACTTTGTTCCATTGTCACACCCCTACTCTGTCCAGACAGTCACTCAATCCTTTATTGACAACATCTTTAAGCTACATGGTTTTCTAGTAGCTATAGTGTCAGATAGAGACAGAGTATTCACTAGCAAGCTGTGGCAAGAAATATTCAAGGCTTTGAAGGTTCAATTGAGGTTCAGCACTGCTTATCATCCACAATCAGATGGGCAAACAGAGAGGGTCAACCAGTGTGTTGAATCCTATTTAAGATGCATGGCATTCCAAGAACCTAAGAAATGGCTTTCCTGGTTGTCTTTATCTGAATGGTGGTATAACACTACATTTCATACCTCTCTCAAGATTTCTCCCTTCCAAGCTCTATATGGATTTCCTCCTCCATTAATCAATGAAGTGGCAGTACCTGGTCCTGATGATGTTGAAGCTAAAAATTTTCTAGAGGAAAAACAAAGGATGATCAACAGACTGAGGGATAACTTGACCCAAGCTCAGTCAAGGATGAAGAAGTATGCTGACAGAAATAGGAGTGAAAGACAGTTCTCAGTGGGAGATATGGTCTATCTGAAAATGCAACCCTACAGAACAGCTGCATTTGGGTTTAGACAATCCTTGAAGCTCACTAGTAAGTTTTATGGACCCTTTCGGGTAATGCAAAGAATAGGCAAAGTGGCATATAAGCTGCAGCTTCAAGAGGGAGTAGGAATTCACCCTGTATTTCATGTAAGCCAACTCAAAAGACATTGTGGAGCACATGTAGTTCCCAGTCCTGAATTGTCCATGGTTGGAGAGGATGGAAAGATCAAGACAGAACCTCAGTAGGTGTTGGAGACTTGAGCCCTGCCAAAAAGCAACTCTGGTAACTCAATGGTTGGTTCAATGGGAAAATTTGCCGGCAGAGAATGCATCGTGGGAGGATGCGAATTTCATCAAGGCTACCTTTCTGGATTTCTATTCCCGAACAATTCGATCATGGCTTCCTAATTCTAACACTTGAGGATAAGTGTGATGTTCAGGGGAAAGTACTGTCAGAACTGAGGAGATTGCAGTCTGAAGAACTGTTGAATTGTTCAGAAGTTCAGAGATAGGAGCTGAGGAAGAAGAAGCCTTAATGAAGACCAACGGCTAGGATCACGAGATACCCTTTCGGAAGGAGATCAACGCACTTGATTCGTCTTAGAATTCACTGTTGATTAGTAATCGGGTTCTCAATTCTGTGAACAGTTAAATAGCACAGTAAGCTCTGTAAAGATTGTAATTTCTATTTTCTACTTTTACCTTTCCGTCGAACGCTACATAAGCTGAAAAATGGAATAGAAAAAACATCATCTATTATGTCAAACAACTAATTTTAGCTTTAGCGTAAAAACTGGGTAAGTTGCCTGAAATTTTCTTAAATTTAAGTCACTTGTTGTGACCATTTGATCAATATCCAATCATATGACATTCATTGGATCAATATCCAATCATATGACACACTAATCTCTACACAAATCCAATAGTCACAACAAGTGACTTAAACTTAAGAAAATTTCAGGCAACTTAAAACTAGCAAAACCTAAAAACTGTCGTACACTTTCCCCTCTCCTGATTCAATCCACTCGGGATTTGACACCGCCGAGCGCGGCGCTGTTCTGCCGCGCACTCGAGGTGCTCGACGATTTGCCTGCTTGGCTACCGAGCTTGAGGATGCGCCGGTGCTGCCGGGTTCTCCTGTCGCCGTGGCAGAAGTTCGGGCTGCACAACGGCGATCGGGTCGCGTCGCGCTTCTCTACTGCGGGGTTCGACCTGCTGGACTGGTTCAGGAACCCAAAGGTTGATGGTTCTTGCGCTGGCTTGGACGACGACGACTTTGTGCTCCCGACCAAATCCGACTCCTTGGAAGAGCGGAGCCACGGTGGCGGCTCCAAACCGCTGTCGATCCACCCCGACTGTCTTGCGCCGGCCTCGCACGAGGACGCTGAGTTCGAGACCAACGTCGGCGAAGTCAACAGGATCCTGAGCTCTCGCTTTGCGTCTCCTGAGGCCATCTTGATAGCTATGGACTGCTGCCCCATCAGGGTCTCGAGCTGCCTGGTCGACAAGATTCTGAGGAGGTTCAGCAACGATTGGGTGGTGGCGTTCGGGTTCTTCATGTGGGCCGGCGCTCAGGGAGGGCACTGCCATTGTGCTGATTCATACAATTTGATGGTTGGACATACTGGGCAAGTTCAAACAGTTTGATTTGATGTGGGGTTTGATCAGTCAGATGGACGAGGTTGGGGGTTTGGTGTTGCTGGCAACGATGACGAGGTGATGAGGAGGCTCGCCGGGGCCAGTTGGTGGACTGACGCCCTAGACGCTTCCATAAAATGTACCGGTTTGGGGTTGTGAAGGACACAATGGCCATGAATGTGCTCTTGGACACATTGTGCAAGGAGAAGAGCGTGAAGCGCACGAGAGGCACCTTTCAAGACTTGAGGGGGAAGATGCCTCCCGATGAGAGTAGCTTCAACTCGCTGATCCATGGGTGGTGCAAAGCGTGGATGCTGAAGGAGGCTCCAGAGACGATGAAGGAGATGAGGAACATGGCTTCGATCCTTCAGTGATAACTTACACCAGCCTGATAGAAGCGTACTGCATGGAGAAAGATTTTCAGACTGTTTACGCTATCTTGGACGAAATGCGCTCCAAAGGATACCCTCCAAATGTTATCACATACACGATCGTGATGCACGAGTTAGGGAGGGCAGGGAGAACACCAGAAGCTTTGGATACATTTGACAAGGTGAACGAGGATGGTAGTACCCCAGATGCTTCCTTCTACAACTCTCTGATATATATACTTGGCAGAGCTGGGAGGTTGGAAGATGCAAACTCTGTGGTTGATGAGATGTGCAGAACTGGAGTTTCTCCAATGTTACTACATTCAACACCTTGATTTCTGTTGCTTGTGATCACTCCCAGGCAGAGAATGCCCTGAAGCTGCTGTTTAAGACGGAGGAACAGTCATGCAAGCCTGACATAAAGACATACACTCCCTTTCTGAAGCTGTGCTGTAAAAGGCAGTGGGTCAAGATATTTCTGTTCCTGATATGTCATATGGTTAGAAAGGACATTAGCCCTGATTTCAGCTCGTATAGCTTGTTGGTGAGCTGGCTATGCCGAAATGGGAAGCTTGCTCAGTCTTGCCTGTTCTTGGAGGAGATGGTGTCGAAGGGCTTTACTCCAAAGCAGGAGACATTTGATCTTGTGATGGAGAAGCTTGAGAAGAGGGATCTACATTCAGCAAGAAGCTTGAGAAGAGGGATCTGCATTCAGCAAAGAGAAAGATTCAGCTTCTGAGGATGCAGCTAGCAGCTTGGCCATCAACGGTGACTGTCCACCGTGCCACCGAGTCAGCCGTCCCGCACCATGCCTATGGTTTGGGTGGCGGCAGATCCATAGCCTAGAAGGCATGCGGCAACAAATTGTGGTATACAGTTTTGTACTTTGGGGCTTCTAACTAGGGCAATTTGTTCGGTAACACTACAAAGATACAACGAGTTGGAAAATAATATCGATGTGTTACTAACATGTGGATCCATGGTCCACCTGTTATTCTCACATTGGATGTTATTTTCAATTTATACATCATTGCAATGTCACTGAACAAATTTTCCCTTATAACTATCTTTTTTCCCTAACTTTTGATGTGGATTTTTTGGATTAATATTTTTTTAGAGAAATTTGTTCTGGATTTGCATCACATATTCACAATCTATCTATTATTATATTATTAAAGTGATGTAAAAAAAACTACTACGTTTGCTCTCAAGGACTAGAAATTCCCACGTTAATCGGTGGGAAAGAGAAAGATCTACTCCGTTGATTGGGTGGGTTCAAATTATAACGGTCTAAATTAAAAAAAAATTCTAAGTAAAATCTCTAAATAAATATAATTGTGAACAAAAACTGAACAAAAATTAGCAATTGGATCTCTATACAAATTCCAACAAAAATAACTAAAATTCGTAATAAAAAATAAAATAAAATTAGCAATTTTATTTCGATAAGAATTCCAAAGTAAATCCCTAAATAGCTATAATCAGAATATTTTTTAAAAAATAGCAATCGGATTTGTATACAAATTTTAAGAAAAAACTAATTGAAATTCGGAATAAAAAAAATAGCAAGTTAATTTCTATACGAATTCCTAAGTAAAATCGCTAAATAAATATAATTCTAAAAAAAATTAAAGAAAAAATAGCAATAAGATTTGTATACAAATTCCAACAAAAAATAGCTGAAATTCGGAATAAAAAATAAAATAAAATCAGAAGTTTGATTTACATATGAATAACAAAATAAAATCCCCAAATAGCTGTAATTTAGAATAAAAATTAAATAAAAATTACCAATTAGATTTTAATACGGATTCCAACAAAAAATAATCATATTCAGAATAAAAAAAGAAACATGCAATTTGATTTCCATACGAATTCCAAAGTAAATCCTTAAATAACTAAAATTCATAATAAATAAAATAAAATTAGCAATTTGTTTTGCATACGAACTCCAATAAAAAATAACTAAAATTTTAAATAAAATAAAAGTTATAACAAGAATAACACGAGTGGTGTCGGTGGAGACCACGAAAGAGTGCAATTGCAAGAAGACATTGACCCAACGAGAAGCGAAGAGTCGAGGCGACGGCGGCGGCGGAGATGAGGACAATGTCGTGCAGCTCATCTTAGCCGTTCGGCGAAGACTATGTTGTGCTGCTCGCTGGAGCCGTTGAAGAGAAATGTCAGAGTCGAAGGAGCCAAGAGGCGTGACGACGAGTAGTGAGCGTCGGATGTAAACTAATAAGATAGTTTGCCACACACATATTCAACATATTACTTGAGATTAAATAGAGGTACATGCATATGCATGTATTTTGAAAAAGAGTAATTAATGGAGGAAGAATATGGGTATGCAGCTACATGATCCATGCATGATGGAGAATAGTTACGTTTCTAAGAACCACAATAACTTATTATGCTCACTGATTTTCTTCTATCAAAGCTCATACTTCAATTATGTTCCTCAATTTGTTTTTTTTCTTCAATCCTCTATTGACATTTCTTATATTTGTGATGTCTTAAAAATTTAAATAACCTACAAGATACGTAAACATATTCTCAAGTATCTAAGTTATATCATTTGATACTACAAGCTCTGAAACAAATTTAGACGCACAAATGCGCGAGCCAGAAATTTGAAATAAAAAATAAGATAAAATTAGAAATTTTATTTGGATGCGAATTCCAAAGTAAAATACCTGAATAATTGTAATTCAGAATAAAAATTAAACAAAAATTAGCAAGTGGATTTGTATCCAATTCCAACAAAAAATAATTGAAATTCAAAATAAAAAATGAAATAAAACTTGCAAGTTGATTTCCATACAAATTTCAAAGTAAAATCCATAAATAACTAAAATTCAAATAAATTAAATAAAATTAGCAATTTGATTTATTTACAAACTCTAATAAAAATGATTGAAATATTCAAGAAATAAATGCTATAACGAGGATAGCACGAATAGTGTCGGCAGAGACCATAAAAGAGTGCAATGATATTGATCTGTCACGGAAGAAGACATTGACGCACGGGGAAACGAAAAGTCGATGTGACGGCGAAGATGAGGACAATGTTGTACTACTCACTTTAGCCGTTCAACGCAGGACAATATCATGCTGTTCACCAGTGTCGTTAAAGAGAGAGGCCAGAGTCGAAGAGCGAAGAGCCGCGACAAGTGGTGAGGGTCGGTGTTGTCGAAGAAGTCAGCGGCCAAAGAAGCTCAATGATTGGAAAGCCCGCGACAAGTGGTGAGGGTCGGTGTTGTCGAAGAAGTCAGCGGCCAAAGAAGCTCAATGATTGGAAAGCCCTAGCAGAGAGGAGATTGAGCTTTGCATTGAAGATGAGCTATGGATGATATGGATCCATCAAGGTAGCTAGGAGCGTGCTATTATTGGTGAGGGGCATGACGTTACCGGTGATGGTGAGAAGATTCTTCATATCATTAGACAACGACTAAGATAGACATGCTGATATCAGTAAAGATGGGAGGTTGACACAGTTACCGAGGAAGCCACAACGTTAAGTTGGCCAATGTCGAATAAAAGGAGCGATCGACAAGGGAGAAGAGGACATCGGGTATGTATAACATCATGCATGTGTATATACATGCATACATCTGTACGAATAGAAGCACAGACATATAGAAGCAGAGATGCAAAGTGCTTGAAGTAGAGATGGCGCAGCTGTCGGGAATAGGCTCAGGGTCGCTGGAGAGAGCGTGACGGGTGTCCTCAGCAGGGATCGGCGACAGTTGCACATGTATGCGTGTTTGATGTCGTAGCGGCCAGTATTAAGTAATAATTGGAGAGAAGTAGAAGATAATTATGTGGTAGAGTATTGCATTGAAAGGGGTAGCAACTGAGACGGATCGATCAAGAATTGGCCTTGCTGTTGGAGGTTAAAACAGAGAAGTTGTGGTGGCGAGAAGAGATAGAAGACACATAATACGGTGGTGTAGCCGGCGTGTGATGGAAGATAAGTTTAAGGTAGGTCGTCCATGGTGCATCAATATATGCGTGAGCATGGTACTCTAATTTCATGTAAATTATAAACTACTAAAATAATTTGCCGCACACATAATCAACGTAGTGCTTAAGATTAAATAGAGGTACATGTGCGAGCATACATTTTGAAAAATAGTAATTAATGGAGGAAGAATAGAGGCATGTAGCTACACGATCCATGCATAATAGAGAGTGGTTACTTTTCTAACTTCTAAGAACTCCAACAACTTATTACGCTTAATGATTTTCATCAATCAAAGCTTATACTTCAATTATATTCCTCGAGTTGTATTTTTTCATTCAAGCTTCTATTGTCATTTTCAATGTTTATAATGTCTTAAAAATCTAAATAGCGTAGACTATACGTAAATATATTCTCAAATATCTAAGTTGTATCATTTAATACTACAAACTTTGAAATAAATCTAGTCGTACAAATACGCGATCTGCCTTGCTAGTTGCTAGGATTTTAGGGGTTTTTCTTTGGCTTAACCGTTTACTCTCGAATTCACATTGGCGCTTGCTCGGTGGTTTGATCGTTGTTGCAGCATGACCATCAATTCGATATATTGCTCGGTTCAATGTCTACTGCCCATCAAGTTCAGGTAATGGTCAGCTTGACCGTCGTTTTAGTGACACTCCATTTAATTTGCAAAATTTTCCTTTGCCATAAACTTCCGCAGTCTGCTTTCTCCATGTAGGAATGAAAGTAATATCTTCCCGTGTATCATGTTTCGTAGCAGCATTTTGCCTTCTGTGTGTTCGTAGGTAGTAGCTTGGACCGTATCCAAATGGCTGTTCAATGTTCATGTCGTGCTTGGTGGCATCTCCAAGTTTTCAGGTGTGCTCTGCCTCTCCCGTCAATTTCCATTGTTGCTTATTGATCTGCTGTATGTACTCTCCCTGAGCAGAAGAAATATAGTTATTTGTTTGTCTTATACTCATGGAAAATGTTTCGTTCACGGCCATTGTTGCCACAAGCCCATACAGTGATGCAGCTCCGTGGTGGCGATGCATGTGCACGGGCCAGTGAGAGGCGCAGTAGTGACGGGCTTGATGGATATCGGCGTGTCACGAGAGTCTAGCGGCGAGGATGATGGTGTGACTGATGTGAGGTCGGAGATGACGGTCACCCTTTGGCTTGGTCAGTGTGCAAGCCCGGAGGAGGCAGATCGGCAGCACAAATTCAGGTGGTTGTTTCTCTGTTATTTTTCCTCCTATTCTTCTATCCTTGTTTCCTAGATTGGTTTTGTTTTCCACTTACGAAAGGTATTAAGTGAATGCAATCATCTTTCTTCAAAAACATATATTTATTTAAGGTACGGTTATTCGTTTATTTGGGGTTGTCTGACGCAGATATTGTTGGAATTAATATGGGTTGTGCCCATCTTTAATTCTAATTAATTCCTGAAAAATTCCAAATACCCATGTGCATGTGTTAAAACTGTTTAGTCTCATATGGAGAGTTGATTGGGAGTTACACCACTGTAAAAGGTGGAACGTGGTAGCCCCCTTGTGGAATTGGAGAGAGCCAATACACGCGCGCGCGCTCGCTCGCCTCGCCACGCCACGCCTCGCCTCGCCGTGTCGGTGCGTGCGCGCGTACGCAGGCGTGTCTATTCGAAAATCGAAACGCACCGACTCGCAGTAAATGGTATTAACGAATGGCTGACAGTAACGGTGCAGTTACTAGTGAATAACAGCTGCGGTTATTTTTTAGTACTGTAGGTTACTAGTGACTAATGGTTGCAGTTAACACCATTCCGGCCTCTTCGTTTTTGCTATTTAGATGAACAGAGCACTTGTTCTGAGACTGATTGCTCCATACGAAATACTCTCCACGAAAGATTACAGAACACCACTTGATTTTATTGCTGTCTCTGGCGATCTCCATCCCGGCGAGGCGCGTGTACAGTCGCACCAGGAGAGCAGGCCTCCGGAACCCTCGTCATCGAAGGCTTGCACGAGCGACGACGAATAAGGTTTTTGGGGAGCGTTCGCGCGACTGCTCGCTTCTTCTTCTTCATTCGATTCTCTGCTACGTCTACATCAACTGCACGACTACTACCACTACGCCATGACGAACGACAAGACTCCTGCTGCTGCTACTGGATTTGGAACTCCTACTGCTGCTACTCCTTCTACTGGATCCGAGTATGTCTATTTTACACATATTTGTTGGTTAGTTTTCTTATCTGTTGTTAACTTGAACACTGAGATAGGTATACTAGTTTATGTCTTTCTGGATCTTAGTATGGCTATAGTGTTCTTGTTCATTTACTTTGTGAAAATGACTAGAGTAATTCTCATGATTTATCTACCATCTTTCTGGATTAAAGTAATTCGAAAAATGCTCATACTTTCAACAATCCAAAAACCTTATTATAGACATTTTTCGTCAACTGGTTTTGCCGCTGCGCTAAAACCTTCTGAATTCGACGGTGCGAATTACAAGAGGTGGCGCACCAAGATGGTGCTTTGGCTAACTGCCATGAACGTTTTTCAAGTGGCAAGCCTGAAGGAACACTTACTCCTGAACAGGAGCAAGCGTTCGAGGCTGCTGATAACCTTTTTAAAGGTGTCGTGATTAGCGTTCTTGGTGAGAAGTTAGTTGATGCATACATGGTGATCAAAACTGGAAAAGAGATGTAGGATGCACTCGAGGCTAAGTTTGGAGTTTCGGATGCAGGCAGTGAATTGTATCTCATGGAGCAATACCATGACTATAGAATGGTTGACAACCGTTCTGTAGTTGAGCAGGCTCATGAGATACAATCCATGGTCAAAGAACTCGAGCACTTCAAATGTGTGTTACTGGACAAATTTGTCGCGGGAGACATTATTGCCAAGCTTCCTCCTTCTTGGAGGAATTTTGCTACTTCCCTGAAACACAAGAGACAAGAGTTTTCTGTTAAAAATCTCATCGGGTCTCTTGATGTTGAAGAGAAGGCGAGGGTAAAAGATACACACATCAGAGGTAATGAGGGACATTCTAGTGCCAATATGGTACAGAAGAAGAATGGTCAAGCTCAAAAGTTCAAAGGCAAGAACAAGACCGCACAAACAACTAACTTCAAGAAGAAGAAAAAGAACACAAAGGATAGCCTTTGCTTTGTGTGTGGCGAACCTGGTCATTGGGCCAAGGATTGCAGCCAACGCATGGGTGGGAAGAATCAGCAAGGGCAGAATTCTAAGTCTGTTAATGTTGTTGTTGGTACTACTGAGACAGGAACATCAGGGTATGGTAATTTACCTACTGTTCTTTCCGTATGTCAATCAACCGATTGGTGGATAGACACTGGTGCTAATATACATGTGTGTGCTGATATTTCATTGTTCTCTTCTTACCAGGTCACTCGGGATTCAGCCGTTCTAATGGGGAACGGGTCACATGCCATTGTTCATGGTGTTGGCACGGTCAATCTGAAGTTTACTTCGGGAAAGATTGTGCAACTGAAGAACGTGCATCATGTGCCATCTATCAATAAGAATCTCGTGAGCGGATCTCTTCTGTGTAAAGATGGGTTTAGACGGGTATTTGAGTCCAATAAATTTGTAATGTCCAAGTGTGGATAATTTGTTGGTAAAGGCTATGTGTGCGGAGGCTTGTTCCGTCTATCTCTTTCAGATTTGTGTAATAATGTTGTGAACCATGTTTTCAGTGGTAATGAGACTACTATTTAGCATTCACGACTTTGTCACATAAATTTTGGTTGCATGACGCGGTTAGCCAGTTTAGAGTTAATCCCGAAATTCACTCTTGCCAAAGGTTCTAAGTGTCAAGTTTGTGTTCAATCAAAGCAGCCTCGTAAGCCTCATAAGGTCGCGGAGGTAAGAAACTTGGCACCATTAGAACTCATACATTCAGATCTGTGTGAGATGAATGGTGTGTTGACAAAAGGCGGTAATAGATATTTCATGACTTTGATTGATGACTCCACTAGGTTCTGTTATGTGTATCTTTTGAAAACTAAAGATGAAGCTATTCACTACTTTAAAATCTATAAAGCAGAAGCTGAGAACCAACTTGAAAAGAAAATCAAAAGGGTTAGGTCTGATCGTGGCGGCGAGTACTTTTTTAATGAGTTCAATTTATTCTGTGAGGAACATGGTGTAATCCATGAGAGGACGCTTCCCTATTCACCCCAGTCAAACGGGGTTGCTGAAAGAAAGAATCGCATTCTAACGGATTTGGTTAACGCCATGTTAGAAACAGCGGGTCTTTCCAAAGCATGGTGGGGGGAGGCTATATTGACTTCATGTCATGTCCTAAACAGGGTTCCCACAAAGAATAAAGATATAACCCCATATGAACAATGGGAGAAGAAAAGACTATCACTTTTATATTTGCGCACTTGAGGTTGTTTGGCGAAAGTCAATGTGCCAATTTCCAAAGAGCGTAAGATTGGACCAAAAATCGTGGATTGCGTCTTTCTAGGCTATGCTCACCATAGCGTTGGATATAGATTTCTAGTAGTGAAATCTGGAGTACCCGACGTGCATGCCGGTACAATTATGGAGTCCAGAGATGCTACATTCTTTGAGGATATTTTTCCGATGAAAGATATGTCTAGTTCATCGAGTCAGGAGCCTGATACAACTCTTGAACATGTCATTCCAATAGAATATTTTGAGCAAATCCCTGAGCAAATTCCTGAGGAGAAAGACAATGAAACTCTGAGGAAGAGTAAAAGACAATGAACTGCAAAGTCTTTTGGTCCTGATTTCATTGTGTACCTTGTGGATGATACACCAAGTACCATTTCTGAAGCATATGCTTCTCCAGATGCGGAATACTGGAGGGAAGCAGTCCGGAGTGAAATAGATTCTATTATCTCTAATGGAACTTGGGAAATCACTGAGCGTCCTTATGGTTGTAAACCTGTAGGATGTAAGTGGGTGTTCAAAAAGAAGCTTAGGCCTGATGGTACTATCGAGAAGTACAAGGCACGGCTTGTGGCTAAGGGTTATACCCAAAAGGAAGGCGAAGATTTCTTTGATACTTGTTCACCTGTGGCTAGATTGACCACTATTCGAGTACTACTATCTCTGACTGCCTCACACGGTCTTCTCGTTCATCAGATGGACGTTAAGACGGCTTTCCTAAATAGAGAGTTGGACGAGGAAATTTACATGGAACAACCAGATGAATTTGTAGTAGATGGTCAAGAAGGAAAGGTGTGCAAGTTGTTGAAATCTTTGTATGGTATTAAATAAGAACCTAAGCAGTGGCATGAAAAGTTCGACAGAACTTTAACATCTGCAGGTTTTATTGTGAATGAAGCTGACAGATGTGTGTATTATCGCCATGGTGGGGGCGAGGGAGTCATTCTATGTCTGTATGTTGATGACATACTGATCTTTGGGACCAACCTTAATGTGATTAAGGAGGTCAAGGATTTCTTGTCTCAGAATTTTGAGATGAAAGATCTGGGAGTAGCTGATGTTATCTTGAACATCAAGCTGTTGAGAAGTGATGATGGTGGGATTACATTATTGCAATCCCATTATGTGGAAAAGATTCTGAATCGTTTTGGTTATAGCGACTGCAAATCCTCTCCAACACCTTATGATCCTAACATGTTGCTTAGGAAGAATCGGAGAATACCGGAGACCAATTGAGATATTCTCAGATAATTGGTTCACTCATGTATTTAGCTAGCGGTACCAGGCCTAACATCTCGTTTGCTGTGAGCAAACTAAGTCGTTTTGTTTCTAATCCGGGAGATGATCATTGGCATGCTCTTGAGAGGGTAATGCGCTATCTAAAAGGTACTATGAGTTATGACATTCACTATACTGGGTACCCCAGGGTACTGGAGGGTTATAGCGATTCAAACTGGATATCTGATGCTGATGAGGTTAAGGCCACAAGTGGATATATCTTCACACTTAGAGGTGACACTGTTTCATGGAAGTCTTGCAAGCAGACCATCTTAACGAGGTCAACAATGGAAGCAGAACTCACAGCATTAGATACTGCCACTGTTGAAGCCGAATGACTTCGTGAGCTCTTGATGGATTTGCCGGTGGTTGAAAAACCAGTTCCGGCTATTCTGATGAACTGTGACAATCAGACCGTGATCGTCAAAGTGAACAGTTCTAAGGATAATATGAAGGCATCAAGACATGTGAAGAGAAGATCAAATCATCGAAAAATGAGAAACTCCGGAGTAATAGCTTTGGATTATATCCAAACAGCTAAAAATCTGACAGATCCCTTCACAAAGGGTTTTATCACGGAATGTGATAGACAATGCATCGAGGGAGATGGGTTTGAGACCCACGTGAGTTATACCATAGTGGTAACTCATCCTATATGATCGGAGATCCCGTGAAGTAGGATTGGTGAAACAAGCTTTTGGTTAACTGGGAGGAGAGTACTTTTATAGACCCACTCCATTGGAGATGCAATTCTCTCCTAAATCTGTATGGCAGGTTGATTTTTATCTTAATGTGTTCTGTGGCTTGTTTAAGCAAAGATGCTGTCCTACAGAGCAGTCTTGAAAGAACACACCTATATGAGCCCGACTGCTAGTCACAGTCTATGAGATAGGGTAATCTCTAGGAAGCTCATGAATAGGCCAGGAGTATGACTCATATGCTCCAACCCGCGGGGATGCCTGGCAGCCTGGTATCAGTTAAGAACTTAAGTAAAACTTATTCACATAAAACTGTCAATTCAAGGCTTAGTCCATTGTGCAGTTGTGGATAAATGTAGTTTCTGTTCTAGGTGGATGTTCAACCTTAACCGGTCTCCATCAAAACACTGATATATCAAAACAATACTGTGGATCAAGGCATTTGACATGTGCCCTTGGGATCTGGTGGGGGATTGTTGGAATTAATATGGGCTAGGCCCATCTTTAATTCTAATTAATTCCTGAAAAATCCCAAAGGCCCATGTGCACGTGCTAAAACTGTTTAGTCCCATATGGAGAGTTGAATGAGAGTTACATCACTTTAAAAGGTGGAACGTGGTAGCCCCTTTGTGAAATTGGAGAAAGCCAATACACGCACGCGCTCGCTCGCTCGCTCGCCACGCCACGCCTCGCCTCGCCTCGCCTCGCCTCGCCTCGCCTCGCCTCGCCTCGCCGTGCCGTGCGGGTGCGGTGCGCGCAGCGCTGCGCGTGTCGGTGCGTGCGCGTTTTCTTTATCTATTCGAAAATCGAAACGCACCGACTCGCAGTAAATGGTATTAACGAATGGCTGGCAGTAACGGTGCAGTTACTAGTGAATAACGGTTGTTCTGAGACTGATCGTTCCATACGAAATACTCTCCACGAAAGACTACAGAACACCACTTGGTTTTGTTGCTGTCTCTGGCGATCTCCATCCCGGCGAGGCGTGTGTACGGTCGCACCGGGAGAACAGGCCTCCGGAACCCTCGTCATCGAAGGCTTGCACGAGCGACGACGAATAAGGTTTTTGGAGAGCGTTCGCGCGACTGCTCTCTTCTTCTTCTTCATTCGATTCTCTGCTACGTCTACATCAACTGCACGACTACTACCACTACGCCATGACGAACGACAAGGCTCCTGCTGCTGCTACTGGATCTGGAACTCCTACTGCTGCTACTCCTTCTACTGGATCCGGGTATGTCTATCTTACACATATTTATTGGTTAGTTTTCTTATGTGTTGTTAACTTGAAAACTGAGATAGGTATACTAGTTTATGTCTTTCTGGATTTTAGTATGGCTATAGTGTTCTTGTTCATTTACTTTGTGAAAATGACTAGAATAATTCTTATAATTTATCTACCATCTTTCTGGATTAAAGTAATTTGAAAAATACTCATACTTTCAACAAATGTTGGGCATGGTTACGAACAAATGTGGAAATGAGTTGTTATCGGTTATAGCTCATGACGTTGCCTACCTACACCATGCTTCGTGTACGATAAAACATACTTGCTATTCTGTAAGAGGTGATATCTTATGGCTAATTAAGATTTCACTTTGACCAATTAAAACAGAAAAGATAAATAGAAAACATGATTGCCAATTTTCTTTAGGTTATGAATTAATTGATAATGAATTCAGACGCTGTAGTCCTTCACATTGTCAATTTGAGTTCATTGCAAACACACACAAAAATCCCTGCTCCTACGGCCTGCTAGATGAATTGTTGCAAGGAATTGTTCAGTTCTTTTGTCGATTGCTTCAAGTAAATTTTAGCAGTGCAAAAAAAGAGCTCATTTCCATATCAGTATATCACACTAAGCAATTAATTGCATCTGTGTTTTGACTGTCGTGTGCCGTGTATAAGCAGTTGGGGTATGTCCAAGTGCCGTTTCTTTTATAATATGTCAGAGGATATTAGAGCCCCTTTTTTTATTGGTTTTCCTCTTATACATAATGATGTCCTGCTGTTCTCCCTCTTACTGTGTACCTTTATGCTGGCAAATTGCAGGTTGACATACGCTACAAGCAACTGTAGGTTTTTAAATTTGTATCCAAGTTCTTCCATGGAGATCTTTCAGGACAAGTTACTCGTATTAGAAACTGCATAGTCCATGCTGTAGAACATTTCAAAACAATAGTTTAGTATCAGGAATTTGATATGATTTTTATTTCTTGCCTTCATACTACAGTGAACTATCCGGACATTTTCTTCTTCTTTTTGTATGTGAATGGGAATTTCTGAAAAAGTTTGACATGTTCTTTCAGGGATGTGTTTCTTCATTGCTGTTACATGCCATTAGGGAATTCTCGCTATAGTTATTTCGTTCATTGCACCCTGTAGGTATTCTTTCGTTGGGTGTAGATTTTTCTCCAAAGTGCCAGATTAATCAAACTGAAGCGTGATGTCGAATGATTCAATCCCTTTTGTTCTCTAGAGCTGGCATGACTTTTATTTGTGCCAAGATTGTGGTACAAGTTCTTCATGCCGTGCATATTCAAATTTCAGACCATGTTAGGTGTTCCAGTGATATGTATATTTCAGGCTTATGTCCATTTCTCATGTGAGATTCTTTTTGGTTTGATGGGCCATTGGGTTACCTTCTATTTGTCTTAATGTTGTTTTACAACAATTCCCGTGCAATTAGCAAGGAAGCCTCAACTGCACTCACTATGTGAGGCGTTCAGATTTGAATTGACTAGGTTTTGTATCTGTTTTAACAACTAAATAAAATGGTAATATTCGTTGTTTCCCGTGGCATCCACTAGTATAGTATATTATGTTTACCAAGGGTCGGAAACTTTCTTATAGCATCTGACAGAATTCAAAAATGATCTTGCCGCACTCAGCCTTTCCTTTCTCCCCATCTGCTATCAGTAAAACGAAAAAGTAACAGAAGACGGGTATTTCTCAAATCAAAATATTTTCCATAATACTTTACCTTCATACAACAAATAGCAAGCTGTGCAAATGCGGGTTTCCTCCCTGCAAGAAAAGCTATACTAATGTTTAGATACCCAAACTGGAGGAGAGAGAAAACGTCGCCGACTATCCACTCACTCTGAGCAAAACTACAGTATATAACGGTTGAGTTGTGTACACAGCAAAAGTGAGCTGAAAAAAAATATGAGTGAGACCTCCCCATCAACCGTTGATTCAGCAACGACTGATGAGGAGTACCTCACGGTTAGACTCTTTCCCAACAAATTTCCTTTCACGTGAGCCTTACTATCGACGTACAGTATTTTCCTTTGGTAATGAGATGCAAGAAATCCAAAACAATCCATCCAAAACAAACCCTTTGTTGCTATCTCAAGTCTCAACACGATAACCTCCAAAATTCTGTTCCTTTCCTTTGGTTCAGCCTACCACATCGGCTTATTGGAGTATCAAACAGGCGAACACGCGCCAAAACTGCAACTCTGGACTCTTGCATGCGTAGTAACTCAGAGTAGCACGGGAACGAAGTAGGACTTGACGTCGTCCCTCACCCACTGCAGGGCGTTCCACCAGTGCTTGTCGCACTCCACCCGCGCCTTGCCCTGCCCGCTCGCCGGCCGCATCGGTATGCTCCTCAGCCGCGGGCACCCCCTCGTCTGCACGCGCCGCAGCTCCGGGAACGCGCACTCCGCCCCGCCGTCGCGGACGGCCTCCAGCCTCGGCAGCCCCAGCAGCGCCAGCAGCCTCAGCCGTGGGAACGTCACCACCTCCTCGGCTGCGCTGCCCCCGTCAGCGACGCCGCCCAGCACCCTCGTCAGCCCGTTGCACCCGCTGAGGTTGAGCGACTCCAGGTAGGGGAGGTGCTGCACCCACGTCAGGTGCGTCAGGCGGTGGCACGCGCCGAGGGCCACCTCGCGGAGGTTGGACGCCGCGGCGTGGGACCACGCCATGCTGCGCAGCCCGGTGAGGAACCCGAACTTGACGACCTCCAGCCTCGGCGCGGGGGCGTCGGCGACGAGCTCCTCGATGTCGGACGAGTAGATCACCAGCTCCCTCAGGTTCTCCTGCACGCCGCCGAACTCGGCCGCGTGCTGTGCGGACAGCAGCGGCAGGGACCGCGCGCCGTCCAGCTTGCGCAGGTGGAGCGACCGGGCCCGCACGCCCGGCGCCAGACTCGCGAGCCTCGCCACGTCGCGGGTGCTATCCAGCCAGATGCCCAGCGACGCCACCCGCGCGCCGCTGCTCTCGAGGTCGTCGATGACCGGCGCGATGTAGTCGTCCGCGACGGAGACGATGCTCGCGGTGAAAACCTCCAGGACCTGCAGCTTCCCAAGCCGCGAGATCAGACCCGGGGGTATGGTGATCTGGATATAGTAGTTGTCGCGCAGGTAGAGGTACTTGAGCCGGCTCAGGTTGCTCAGCTCCATCGGCAGCGACAGGATCCGGTTCTTGGATAGGTTGAGGTACTCCAGGTTGACCAAGCAGCAGATCTCCGTTGGGAAGGCGTCCAGTATGCCGGTGTCCTCCAGGTCAAGGTATGTGAGCTTGGTGAAATGCTGGATCGCCTGGAACATCCTCCGCGGCAGGGCGCGGTTGCACTGGAGCATTAGCGACGCCGGCTGCGCATCCGAGAGGGCGCCGCTGGCCTTCGCCGGGGTCTCCTCGATGCTGTTGTGCATCAGGGACACACGCCGCGCGTCGCGCCACAGCGCCTCGTCCCGGGGCGGCTCCCTGAGCCCGGCGCCGGCGCGGACCAGCCACTTGCCGGGCGCGAACCGGATCGCCGCGTCGCGGACGGCGTCGTGCAGCCTGACGTGCGTGTCGGACGGGGACATGTTGTACCGGTGGTTGTCGCCCTGCTCCAGCAGGCGCGCGGCCTCCAGGGTGGAGATCACCGAGTGCGCGAACCGGTGCGCCTCGTCGACGTCGGCGAGCTCGGGGAGCAGGCCGAGCCCGATCCAGCACTGCACGAGCTCGTCCTTGGAGATGTTGTGATCCTCCGGCCAGAGCGCGGAGGTCAGGAAGCACTCCTTCACCATGTCGCTCTCCAGGTTGTCGTAGCAGAACTTCACCAAAGGGTGCGTGCTCTTGTCCGAGCCGGGCGCGGTGCTCGAGACCTGCGACTTCTTGATCGTGTCGAGTGCATTACCCCAGTCCTCCGGTGTACGCTTACTCGACATGGCGCGGCCGATGGTGACGAGGGACAGAGGCAGACCCTTGCATTCTGCAGCCACCTGTTTAGCGGTAGAACAGGTTATCAGTAGTGCGCAAGGATTGAAGAAATGAACTGTTTATTGAGAGCGTGTGATTTGAACAAATCTGAACCTCTCAAACGTAGACAAGATACACCAACTGATCAGAAGCTATTCATGATGACTTGTCGTGGAACAAGTTAGTGCATAAAGAATAAAGAGATCAAACGCTTTGTCATTGAAAATACTGGATTGTCTCCTCGCAAAAAAGAAACAAAATACAAGATTTTTCTAGTTATTCTTGCAAGCAGTAGTCACAATTTATAGAACCCAATGCTGCTACGCTTGCCAGCCTCCAACCTTAACCCGGTGAATCCCAACCTTAACTCCACACCCGGCGGTGGAGTTAAGGTTGGAATTGGACAAAACCACCATTGGCCAGTCACCAAAATCTATGGTTGGGTGATCCATTGAACAAAAAAAACTTTAATAGGAGCATGAATCTCCGTGTATATGTATGATCGAATGGATAAGAAGTAACTAGTCTTTCGGGGAAATTCAGCTAGCTAATAGATATTGAATCTTGAGGTATTATCCAATCATCCAATGGATAAAAAGTAACTACTATTTGGGGTTTGCTACGGAGTATTCGAGTGTTTTTTGGGTTTATGAGTACTTGAGTTTTTTTTATCTATGCTATGCTTAGTGATATTTCATTAGGAGAGGAGGCAGAGTGATCTCATGCATTAAATCTAGATCTAAGAGTTCAATATTTGAGTACTAGTTAGCAACAAAACACTCAAGTACTTCTAAGACACTCCTCTAATATTTTCGGGTGAAATCAGCTAGGTAACAGACAGCAAATCCCTAAAAAATGCATTATAATTTGAGCAAATATGAAGCCTTTAGACGTAGAGAAACTAGATCAAGTGATTACCTGTCTTGCAAGTGTGGAAATTTGAGGGTTGCGACGGATGACCTCCTCGCCACTATTGGCTTCAAACAGGTTCCACGAGTACTCCTCGTTCAAGCACTCCATCTTGATCTTCTTGTGACAGCCCATGTCGGCGCAGACCGCCTCGTTCCTCGACGCCATGACCACCTTCCGCACCCGCTCACCCACCACGCCGAGGGGCTGCGGGATGCCAACCCTCTCCAGGTCCAGGCGTTCCCACACGCCGTCCAGCAGCAGCAGGAAGCTCTTGTTCCTCAGGAAGCTGAGGACGCCGGCGGCCTGCGCCTGCTCGGTGGGCGCGTCCCGCAGGCCGAGCACGGACACGACCTCCCTCTGGAGCTTGGCCACCGTGCAGTCCCTGGAGGCCGCCACGAGCAGGACGTGGTCAAAGATGGGCGCGACGACGCCGCACACGTCGCGCACCTGCTTCAGCATCGTGGTCTTGCCCACGCCGCCGGCGCCCCAGACGCCCAGCGTGGCGTCGCAGTGGCCGAGGAAGTGGAGCGCCTCGTTGAGGTAGGCCCTGGTGGACGCCGTTTCGGGCGGGAGCTCCAGCTCCTCGGGCTGGCGGAGCAGGGGCGGCGGCGCCTGCGGCGTGGCCAGCGCGGCGCCCTGCTCCCGGAGCGCGTGCACGGCCTTGAGCTGCTGCTCGGCCAGCCCGGCGACGGGGCCTGTGGAGAGGAAGTACTGCACGACGCGGAGCACGTAGAGCTGGCCGCCGTCGTGGCGCGCCTTGATGGACGCGACCTCGTCCTGCGCCTCCTGCACGCGCCGCAGCCACGCGCGGAGCTGCTCCGACTCCGGCGCCGCGTCCAGCTGCTTGAGCACGTCGGCCCGCAGCTGCAGCAGGGCGTCCACGGCGTCGGCGAGCTCCTTGACGCGCTTGTCGGCGTCGGCCAGCGGCTGCCACCACTTGCCGAAGAAGAGCACTAGGAGCGCGCCGCCGAGGGCGAGCGTAGCGAGCACGGCCTCGAGCTGCAGCTCCATCTCGCAGCTAGCCAAGATCAACCGGTGGCACGCCTCGATCTTCTCCGGTACGTACAGCGGCGCGGCGACGGAGCTAGCAAAGGAGGGAGGAACCGAGGAAGGGCAAGGCAGTGGTGGCAATGGCGTGCGTCAAGTGGGACGCGAGGGAGGAGGGTTTAAGTGGAGTGGGGGAGTGAGTAGTTGGGGTGGTGAGGCCGGGGAGTTAATGGTGCAATCAAGGCGTGAGCGAAATTGGTTGGACGCTTCACTTGACCTGTGGGAAGAGTCACGAAAGCGACGCTGGAGCCTGGCTTGCGGGAGAAGAAGAGCTGGCTGGGCCTGGGTGCGTGTGGCCACGCAGTTGCACCTTCCACATTCACGGCGCCATGGATGGATCCACTGCTTCTCAGCTGTTCTCGTTAGATATCTTTAATAGTATATTTATTATCGTCTGTTAGCTATGATACGTTAATAAAATTCTACATGGATGAGAAAGGAAAGAGAACAGGTCGTCAGAGACGGTCATACACACAAAACAAGATATGATACATTAATCTACTCTAGTTGATATGTAGGCCCGTTTTAAAAAAAAATTATAAAATATAAACGTTAAAGAGCGTATTAGAGACCGTTCATTAGAGATGTTGTCTCTAAAGATGATATAACATATATTAGAGATAAGATTGTCTTTAACTATTGAAGATACTCAAAGTCTTAGTAGGGGAAACCAAACGAGTGCGCAATCATTAATTTGCTGTTTCGAAGAGGAGGGGTAGGGGACTAGGGGTTAGGGACAGACAAATGGTGTGCAATAACCACTGATTCTGAACTCTCCCTCTCATTATATATTTTTTAGAGATGTCTCAACTGTGCATGGACTCTTGAGTGGGACATTAGTAGTACGAATGGCTGATGTGGAGTAGGAGTGTCGTGTATAATCAAAGGAGAAACCGATTGATGGTTAGCATTCGAGCAATCGATGGAAACGACGAGTGATGGTTGAGAGGACAAGAAAGGTCTACATACATTTGCAGAGGAGTGCTACAAGGACATATAAGATCGAGTAGTTTTTTACTATTTTTATACTATTTCGTATTGAAATTACAGATCAGCCCTGTCTTAAGTAGACCTGGGCACTGGGCCGGGGCTTTTCGGGCTGGCCCAGGGCACGGCCGGCCCAGCACGGTGGAGGCCCAGCCCGGCATGAATACTGTTAGGGTCGTGCCGGCACGGCACGCAACCTAGGCCGCGTCTTGGGGCTCGCTCGCCGCACGACGACGGCGACGCAACGCGCGACGGCGCCACGGGCGTGCTCGGCCGCAGACGGCACGATCGGGCCAGTCGGCACGAAGACGGCACGCGCGCGCGAGGCACGGTCACACGGCAGCGCGCGCTGCGCGCGCCGCACCCGCGGCACGGCACCACCAGCCGGGCTAGGCGGCGCGCCGCCGGCCTCGGTCGCTTCGCGACGATCGCGACTGAACGCCGCCGCCTCGGCCACAAACAAAAAGTTGAACGCAAGAAACCGAATAAAACCACACACAAAAAATTGATCATCAGTCATTCATCAGTTCATCACCATTCACCATCACCAATCAGCAGTTCACCACTCCAATCCCAAATCCCAAATCAAGCATTGCAAAAAAAAAAATAGACGCGAGGTGGGGAGGGCATCCTTGGCCCTTGGCGCGCCGGAGGGCGTCATGGCGGGTGAGCCCGGCGAGGAGGGCGGCGAAGGCGCGGTCGGCGGTTGTGGCGAGCGCGTTGACGCCGCCGTTGTACTTGATGAAGTAGGCGGTCTGGACCGCCTTGACGAGCCCGACCCCGTCCCCTACATCACCGAGCTGAGCACCCACGTGGCGCGGCTCGAGGCCGAGGCGAGGCAGGCGGCCGCCGCGAGGTGGGAGCCCAGCGACCTCCAGATCTGTGACCTCCGCCGCCGCCGCCTTCCTCGGCCCGGGGGGAGAACCGTTGGGGGGCCTGGCCCACGCAGAGAGGAGGAGGCGGACGGAGAGAGAGGGAGTGGAAGAGGAGCCACCGTTGAGAGGAGGCGTGGCGTGGCAGAGGGGAGCCGACCGTTGGGCTTGGCCGCTTGGGGGGCGATGGATACCGGAGAGGGAGGAGGTAATGCGGCGTGGGCGAGATGGCCGTTGGGAGTCTTGGGCGCCTGGCCTCCTGGGGAGTTGAGGCGGCGATGGAGACTGGAGAGAAAGAGGAGAGGATGGGACTACAGGCCTTCGGTCTTCGGATGCGTGCGGCAGTGTGTGCGGTTGCGTGCGGCAGTGTGGCTGGCCTGTGGGATGGGATGGGAGAGTGGGAGATTATGGGAGGACCGAGGATGGGACTACAGGCCTTCGGATGCGGCAGTGTGTGCTAGCTTTTGACCGTCAATGTATATGTCTTGTGCGTGTGCGGTCTTTGCAGAGAGACGTTGTAGTTGAATTCTTGGGGATACGAGTTCACGCCTCTTCTTCGTGAATCCTTACTGTCTATAAATTCTCTCCCTCTCCTCGTTTGTTCACCGCACCACACATCTTTTCTTGTGTTCTCTCTTTGCTCTCTATTTGATCTCTCTTTTCTCTCTAAATTCTAGTATTTCAGTATGTTTGGAAAGAAGAAAAGCAAGCAGGCGGAGTGGGAGAACACGCCTCGCACTCCTAGTCCTCCTCCCGTAGAAGAAGTGCAAGAGCAAGAGATCGATCCTCGCCAGCTCTCCCCGGGCATGGGAGACTATGGTATGGATGATCAACATATGGACGGAACGGAAGGCTTCGAGGATGCCCATGTCTCCACTCCGAACGTCTCCACCCCGGTCGTCGGGGCCAGTGCAACGGTGCATGCAACGAGTGGAAGCTCCGGCGGCCGACGTGCATGGTGTTGGAAGCATATGGAGTACAACATAGAAACAGAAGACGGGCGTCAGGTACCTTATGCCACATGTAAATATTGTCATACTAAATTGTCTGCACGTTCAGGTGGAGGTACAGGTCATCTCAAGCGACACGCGCAAGCGTGTTTGAAGAAGATAGCGGCTGGACGGACGCAAGGAAGGAACGTCCAGACCCAGCTTAACTTTGGCCCCGATGGTTCGGTAAGTACATGGATGTACAACCCTCAGGTAGCTAGAGACAACCCTCTAGTTTGAAAGAAAACTTTCTGAAAGTTGCATTTTCTTTTGCTTTAACCTCTGATATATGGACTTCATCTCACCAAAGGGCAGGCTATCTTAGTGTTGTTGCACATTACTTAGATGACGATTATAACTTGAACAAACGAGTTATAGGGTTTAGGTCTATCGATGAGGCACACACCGGAGAGGCCATTGCACAACGCGTATTAGAAGTAATTCAGGATTTTAAAATAGAGAACAAAATTATTGCCATCACTCTTGACAATGCCTCAGCTAACACGACGGCCATGGAGTTCCTCACACCGCATCTGCAGTCCTACACTGGTGGTTTCGTCCTCCACCAAAGATGTATGTGCCACATCTTGAACCTCATCGTGCAGGCAGGCTTACAGGTAATGAAACCTAGTCTAGACAACATACGCGATGCTATCCAGTTCATTACAGTTTCAGGCCCAAGATATGCTCAGTTCAAGGACTACTGCAAGGCCAACAATAAGAGGCCAAGGAAATTCAACCTGGACATGAAGGTGCGGTGGAACTCCACATATACTATGTTGGAGCGGTGCAAGGAGTACGAATACATCATCACTCTCTTTGTTAATACTAATTCTGGTAAGCAATTGGTTACTGAAACAGATTGGCTAGTTGCTGGTCGTTTTCGTGATTTTTTGAAAGTATTTTACGATGCAACCACAATCTTATCTGGTGTTTACTATCCTACTTCTTGCTTGGTCATCGAGTGGCTTTGGACTATTGCTAACGCTTTTAAAGAAAACAGAGATGATGCCCTTCTGAGACCTATTATTGAACCAATGCAGAGGAAATTTTTAAAATATTTTCAAGCTATCTCACATCTCTTTTGTTTTGGTACTATTATGGACCCTCGGAGAAAATTAGCAGATCTGAAGGGGGCTTACGAGGGAATTGGAGAGGCATTTGATCTTGATTTTTCTGATGCTTACACTCACATTCATGATGAGCTTTTTCGAGTTTTCGATTTGTATTATGAAAAGTTTGGCAGCGCAAGTCAATCGAGAACAACTGCCTCAACAACGCAGCAAGGACATCGCAATGTGAGCGCTTCCAACGTCTGGAAGAAGCTGAAAGGCTCGACATCCAGTTCATCTTCTCGTGCGCCTTCCAGGTCTCAATGGAATCCAAGAGTAGAGATCAACCACTACCTCGACACACCTTTTGCGGACACCGAGCTTGATTTTGCAGATGGCAATGATGTCAACCTCCTCTTGTGGTGGAAGAACCATCAGCGTATTTATCCCGTGCTTTCACATTTTGCACGAGATGTACTTGTGGTTCCGGTGTCGACTGTCTCATCGGAAGCCACTTTCAGTACGGTGGGGAGGATCATCGAGCCAAGGAGGTCGTCTCTCACACCTGATATGGTTGAGGCACTCACATGCCTCAAAGACTGGGAGATGGCAGATGAACGGACGCAACATCAGCTCGAGGATCCGGAGATAGCGGGTGCGATAGCCGACCTAGAGAATCTCGACGTCAACTAGCCTATCTATGTGTATGTAGTTGCTGCACTCTTTTCCTTACCAGGGGTACCCCACACTGGGGGTAAGGTTTTTAACGAGGCAGCAAACTCTGTATCTGTATTGTATGAAACAATAAATAAATTTTAGTTATTCCCCTGAATATTTTTGTGTCGCTGCGTTATGAATAATTTTTTATTTTCAATCGTAAATTTTATTTTGCCTACTTTTTTTTTCCTAACCCCTGTTTTTTTTCCCATTCCATCCCTTTTTTTCCTAACCCCTCTTTTTTCCCTCCTATTTTTTCTCCCATTCCCTCCCCTTTTTTTTCCTAACCCCTCTTTTTTTTCCCTCCTATTTTTTTCCATTCCCTCGTTTACAGAGACGAGAACCCGGCCAAAATCCCTGTTTCTTCGCCAAAATTGTTTACAGAGAGAGACCGAGAAGCTTCCTTCGCCAAATCTCCCGTCTTCGGTCTTCCCCATTTCTTCGTCTTCCCCAAATCCCGCGCGTGCCCCACGCCCCACCTCCTCTCCACGCGGCGCGCGCGTGGGTCGGTGACCCGACCTCTGCCGTCCCCGTCCCCCGACCTCCTCTCCTCCTCCCCTCGGGCTCGGCCCCGCCTCTCCCCCGTCGTGCGGACCCGGCGGCCGGCGCTCCAGCTCCCTCCCTGGGGATCGCCCCTCCCCCGTCCGCACCCCTCCACCGGCCCTCCGTGGGCTCATCCGCTCGTGGCGCAACCGCGCAAGGAGGTCGTGGGCTCGTGGCGGTGTTCAAAGTTGCCCTCGGGTGCGGGGTGCCCGTGAATCAGACAATCAGTGCGTGGAGGTTGAGTGGTTGACGACGACGGCCCTCCACGACGACGGCGACGGCGCCCAGGTGAGGTCGCGCAAGGAGGTCGTGG
Organism: Ampelocalamus luodianensis; assembly: GCA_036346255.1. Lineage (NCBI taxonomy): Eukaryota > Viridiplantae > Streptophyta > Magnoliopsida > Poales > Poaceae > Ampelocalamus > Ampelocalamus luodianensis. Next base: position 15,245,122 of record CM070622.1, read on the forward strand.
GCTCGTGGCGCACTGGCGGCGTTCAAAGTGGCCCTCGGGTGCCCGAGCCGTGCATCAGTGCTTGGAGGTTGACGGCGACGGCGGCGGTCATCCACGACGGCGGCGATGGCGCCCAGGTGAGGTCGCATGTCCTCGGTCCTCTCCTCCCTCGCCCCTCGGTGGCTCGATCCCTGAGACCCTGACCATCCCTCGTTTCACAGGCGACATGCGACGGCGACGGCGAAGGGACCGTGCTTGGGCCGGCACGGCACGGCGGCGACACGATGGGCTCTGGGCCGTGCTTGGGCTCGCCGGAGATGATTCGCCGCGTCGCGACGCGCACGGCGTGCCGGCCGGCGGACGGCGGCACGGCGCGGTCCGGCCAGAGCCCATCGTGCTCGCGTCGCGTCGCGCGACGCGCTGCGTGCCAGTCTAGTCTTAAGCGGCGAAATGCTTGCCTCGCCCCCGTCGCCCTGCGTCACAGCACAGCGGCTCGTCCTCGTACCTTGTTGGATTCCGCGCCGGCTGTGTTCAGTGGCGGATCTATAGATTAAATTGCGTCGGGCGCACACTTCACTCGTAATTTTATAGTTTATATAATAATTTTATAACATTATAAATCTAATATATAAATTTTAAATTTATCAAAAGCACAATACAAATAGTTCAAATAAGATCTTATATAAATAAAAAATTACAAAATATACAACTATACAAAAAAAAATTATAATACTATTTTACGCGTTTTCATGCCTTAAAAACGTTTTATTACATCATCTTCATTAATCTTGCTTGAGTTCCTCCTCTACTTTCTTGAGTCTCCTCTACCCCCGGACAAGAGGTCACACTCCCTGGACAACAATTCAAAATACATCTAAAAAATCATACATTACAGCACAGACACTTTATTCTAACTGTCATCGCACGTCTATGCCAAACTGACCCTTTTAACCAAAAACTACCGGACACACTACTCGTCGCCTCAGAAGAAAAACGACGCTATCTTACTCATCTAAACTCCAAATTCGGCAATCCAAGACTTTCTGGAATCATCATGAAACAACCTACATTTTTTTAGTTATGACAAAACTCTAATTCTACCATTTTCTATTCTATTCCTTTACCCGAAAACCATTCCAGATTCTGTCAGAACAATCTGTTTCACAATTTTATATATTTAATTCTACAACTTGAACGTATATAAATAATATGAGTTATGGAAACTACATAAGATTTTCTACAATATTCCAGTTAACACAAATATTTAATTTTACCAATTTCTACACAAAATCGATGCAACTACATGAAGTCTCCAACTACGTCCAGAATCTGGACAGCAAACTCCCGGAGGCCATAACTTTTCGTTCGCTACTCCGATTTTAACGATCCATACCTTCTTAGAAAGCTAACACGATAACCTAACTTTTCTATAATTGCACCAAACTCTAATTCTGATTTTAAATACCCCTAATCATCCCTGCAACGTTCTGCTCTAAACCTGACGAATCTGGACAGAACAGAAATCCATCTTCCCCCCTTGACAAAACGTTCTAAAAATAAAATAAATATTAACCTAGGATAAATCTAATGGGTTCAGACTGTTACACTCGGAGAAACAAAGCCAAAGCACGAATTTTTTCCTCTTTCCCCTTCTCTTCTCTTCCCTCTTCCCTCTTCCTCTTCCTCCTTCTGGTCGGCAACTGCGAAGTGCAGTGCTAGCAGGGAGAGGGGTGGTACAAGGGCTGCAAAGGGAGGTGGTGCTATAGTACTCATGGTGGCTAGGGTTTGACGTCCCCCCTCTAAAGTCGGTTCACCACTTGGACCAAAGATCTATGGGCCGAAGGCCTGAGTTCTAATATTCCTCCTAAATTCCATTTTTTTTCTTTCTAATTATACTTAATTTTAGTACTAATCACTTATTTGTTTATTTTTAAACGGGATATTACAGGGAAACCCTAGCCGCCTCCTGCCTTCTCAAGGCCGAACGGGTGGGGTGGGGAACAGAATAGGGTGCAGAGAAGTGTGGGTTTTGGTTTTATAACTCGGTAGGGCGGTTCCGCGACAATGACCTCGCCCCGCGCCTCGCTTCGATGCACCACCCGTTTCAAAGGCTATGTCTCAGTGGAGTAGCTCCGCATCAACAACCTCGCCCCCACAGGCCTCACTCCGACACACCACTCGCCTCAAATGCTATGCCCTGATGGGTGCATTGACGACCTCGCCCCTACGGGCCTCACGCTGCTCGCCTCGAAGGCTATGCCTCGGCGGGGCGGCTTCGCATCGACAACCTCACCCCCACGGGCCTCACTCTGACGTACCGCTCACCTCGAAGGATATGCCTCGCTGAGGTGGCTCTACATTGATGACCTCGCCCCAACGCGCCGTCCGCCTCGAAGGCTATGCCTCGGCGGGGTGGTCCCGCGATGACAGCTCGGCCTCTACACGTCGCCTACCTCGAGGCCATAATCTCGAGAGGACGACTGCGACGGTTCCGTCTCTACGCGTCGCCTGCCTCGAGGCCACGCTCCGACGCGTTGATCGGTTCGAAGGATGTACCAGGACAAGGCCACCTTTGCGACATCACTATTGAGAAGATCCGGGGTATTGCAACTCCCGAAGGACTAGGGCGAAAGCTATAGTGTTCACTCACCTCTCGGGACCTCGAAACTTGCAGACAAGGGAGTACTGTCGTAGCTGTGCCTCATCCCCTAGGGTCGTCGGGAATACCTAGTATGCCCTAGGGAATATGAACATGTACATAGGCTAGATATATGGCTATATCCACGGGAATGTACCAAAAGACCACTTTCTCCCTTAATGTAAGGCAGGGGCAAGAAGAGAAATCTTGCTCCCCTATATATATGGTCCAAGGGCATGTAAGAGGGGACTCTCATTCTCTCATTCATAATACAACACTTACACCTCTCATGCCTTCGGCTCCGCCCGTTACTCGGTCCTCTCATGACAAAAGGTACCACTGTCTAGTTTTGTAGCTATGACAGAAATAGTTCAATATTTCCATAAGAATTGAGAAAAATATCAGCAATCCAAACAACGCCTAAAAGTCCCAAAATCCACCCATCCATAGCCTCTAGCATATTTGATGCTTAGGCTTTCTTTGGAAGACATGAATTAAGTCCAAGTGTAAAATTGGAACCTTTTTTCCCTAATGGCAGCATACGATCGAACCTTTTTTTTTCTAAAGGCAACAAACAATTGTACTGATAGTCTGATAGTTTATCTAGGCCTGTTCAGAGGCTGGGGCGGGCCTAGAAAGCCCATCCTTGTAAGGCCAGGTGAGCCTAACATGGCTGGGCCTAAAACCCAAAAAGGTTGAAAATGTCTTTTTTTAAATAGAAAATAGTTATATTATTTTTAGACAAATAAATTGTTTTGTGTAGAGATTGCTTTGTTTTTTCTCAGGCTTCGGGCCATGCTTACAGGCCAATACTAGGCCTAGGCCCAAAAAACCGGGTCAGGAAGGGCCAGACTGTCAAACATGTCTAGCCGAATAGCCTCAAGCCCTCAACTATAAGAATTTTCACAGAAACTTTATAGGAAACGTTCAATTCCCGCTATAATATCCGAAAACAAACCAATTGTAATTTCCAAAGACGGCTTAAACCGACCCAAGCAACCCAATGTTATTTTTTCCTTTCAGGGGAACACACCGAATTTTGCAAAGTGATCAAACAACTACTCCCTCTGTTAAAAAATATATGATGTTTTAGACATCGATACGGTCTCTAACATTTAACTTTGACTATTATTTTTATATAAACATGTTCATGAAATAATATGAAAAATATTATATTATATAAGTATTTTTCATGGCTAATCTAACGATACCATTTTCACCTGACCAATACAAATAATTTTTTATATATTAGTGGTCAGAGTTAAAAAAGTTTGACCGCATATTTTCTAAAACGTCATATATTTCTGAACATGGAGAGTATAAGTTTAGATTAACCTTCAAAACATAAGTCAAGAGAACATTTCTGATTCGGTAAAATTACGGAGGACAACCGAAATACAGCTAGCACGAGTATACGGATTGATCTCACGTGAGGGCCGTCGGGCCATCCCCAATAAAAATCTTCTCCCCGATCAGTACAAGAAAAACGTGACACCTACCTATGATGCGCATTAGAGTTGGCCAGATGGGCTGTGCCTGTCGGGTCGGCCCGAGGCACGGCACTGTTGGCCCAGCACGAGCACGATACTATCTGCACTATTTATGGGCCAGGCCGGCACAACATGAAAAGCTGAGTCGTGCCTGGGCCGCCACCCGGCACGGCACAAGCCCCGCACGACCCATGCAGCACGCGTGTGGAGGGGGCGGCCGAGCCGAGGAAGCCAAGGACATAGAGGCAGCCGGGCCGGGAGGAGAGAAGGGCGGGGCGGCATCGGAGTGGAGGAAGGAGGGGGAGAGCTGGAGACGAAGAGGAGGGCCGGGCGGTGCCGGTGGCCGGAGCGGAGGGAGGAGGGCTGGGCGGCGCGGTGCTGGCGCGGAGCCACGGAGGAAGGACTACGAAGAAGATGGGGAGGGCATTGCCGCGGGGGAGGAAGAGCGACAGAGGCGGCCTGGCGTGGAAGCGTCGTCGGCATGGCGGCAGCACGACGGGCGGGCGGCGCCGCGGCCGTGTTGTAGTCTTCTTGCATGGCTACGCCCACGCAGCTGCGCAATGTGCGAGCGGTGGCGGCAAGAGGGGAGAGAGGTAGCGGGCAAGGCGGTGGGCAGCGGCCAGCGGGGTAGGCTGGGCAAGGGTAGCGGGCAGCCGAGCAGTAGCGACGGGTAGCCGGGCAGGCTAGATAGGTTTTCCTTGGCCCGTTGGGCCAAATAGGCTCATGCTGACCCGACTCAGCACGAATGGCCGACGGATCGCGACCGACCGCCCCGACAAATGGACCGGTTTAACCTAACACAAATTGTGGCCGAGCTAGAATGTACATACCGACACGGGCCGGACCGCCCATTTGGCCAGCGCATGCATCCTATCCCCATCCTTTTCTGTCGTACGATACAGATTTCGAGCTCGACACATGCATGGTCCAGAATGTCCGAGTAGCCGTGCGCTCAGCTCGCGCCGCACGGACGCGCGCTGTGCGCCACAACTTGCAAAGATTCGGGTTTCTCCGCAGCCACTCCAACGATGAATATACCGCCATTGTCTGAATCCGGAATCCCCAGCTAGCTTAGCCCCCGAGATTCTCGCGGATGCAAGGCATCGTCAGGATCAGTCGCGCGTACTGCCCGGCGAAACTCCACCACCACGTCCCGTACAGCTGCCCAGCGGCGCGCGTGTCGAGAAGCCTTTGCTACGGCAGCAAGCAATGCGGCACCGCTACGGGCGAGAGGGCGCGGGCCGTCGCGGTGAGGAGATCGGCGGGGACGCGCGCCGGCGGCCCGGGGACAGGAGAGGAGGAGCATGCGCCGGCGCCGCAGCCGGACGCTGTGGTCGCGTCGTCGGGTGGCACGAAGAGAGGGAGCGTGGCTGGCGCCGTTGCGCTCATAGTCGGGACAAGCATCGGGTCCGGCATCCTTGCCGTGCCGCAGCGCACCGCGCCCGCGGTGAGTTCTTTTCTTTCTCTGTCTACCTTTCGCGAAGTCCATGAGTCAATTGTACCGATCGAGAAATTCAGGAGTCACAAAATCTTCACAATTTTGTGAAGTAGTCCAATTGGCTAAGTTAGAAATCGGGCAAAGATTGGTGCCAAATGAAGAACGAGGAGCCAACTGATTGGAAATATGCGCAAAGAATGGACACACCAGCAACCTGAAATCGTCTCACCAAAGCAAAAGCCATCTCTGCAGACGTGCGATCAACGGTGGCACAATTAATAATCAACAAAAGACCTACTGGTAGTAAATTAACTGGGTGGACACGGCATCTGAATTGAAATGCAGATACGGCGTCAGGACAATGAATTGCCACAGTACTGACAAGATATTTGAGGCCCCATATGAAAAGTTGTATTAAACAGATCTGAAATAGCCACATGTACCTGCGCAGTATGACCAACTAAATTTCTGTGTCTTAGTAGTTATGAGCATTCAATTGGTGACGCATTCGTCATTTTTGATTGGCGGAATCAAGCTTCATGTGCTTAATCGTGCTACCTTGAGCGTTCTTGATCTGCAAATACTATATCTCCAGAATGGAAGAAAAATCTACATCAAATGCATATATTCCATTTCACCAAGTACGAACTGGAGTTAATTAGTGCAATTTTCTCTGATCTTTTTGCATGGATTAAAGAGCAAAGCAACTTGGGTACGTACGAGTACTTGACTAGCTAACACTACGGCAATCGCGCGATTGGCAGGGTTTCATTCCGAGCGCCGTGTGCATGGTCGTCTGCTGGATCTTCCTGGTGATCGAAGCTCTCCTTCTCGCCGAGATCAACGTCCACCTGCGGCGGAAGAAGAAGAAAGACGACAGCGGCAAGAACAGCGGTGATGGAGGCCTGGAGGTCATATCCCTCAAGAGCATGGCGCAGGAGACGCTGGGCGAGTGGGGAGGGAATCTGGCCACCGCCACCTATCTGTTCCTGTCCTACACTTCCATGGTCGCCTACACGTCCAAGTCCGGCGAGGTGCTCTCCCGCGTGCTCGACGTACCCGAGCCCGTCGCCGGCGGCGCCTTCACCGCTGCCCTCGCGCTCCTCATCGCCGCCGGTGGCACGGGCGTCACCGACCAAGTGAACCAGCTGCTCACCTTCTTCATGATAGGTACTGTTTGCTCACGCCCCCAAGTGTATTTGAGCTGTCAGCCTGTCACTGAGATGAACAACTAGTGGTACTAAGAATGGATGCACCGGTCCATTATTAATTTTGATCTGCATTAATACACATGGAGAACAAATCTTGCTTCGAGGCCCGTGTTTACTCTGCTATCTGAACATTTCCATCCAGACTCCGTATAGCATATGGAGTATTTATGCATGTTGAAGTAGTATAGCGTCCCAACTCTCAACTTCAAGTGCTAATGTGCTAGGAGTATACCAGTAGCAACACTGTGCTGAAGTAATAGCAAAGTAGCAGATACACCTTACTACAAGTTACATTGCTTACTGTTGGACCAGAAAGGCGACTAGAGGGGGTGAATAGGAGCACGCTCAATTTTTTCACAAACGATCAGATTCAACACGATGTTTACTCCAATTGCTATGAAGATCAATCAACAAGCACAGTGGAAGACTTGTATTGAATTCAATCAAAACCCCGAAGCAAAATCAACAAAAACTCAAATCACAGAGTCTTGGGCGGTCTGACCTCTCAGAAATCGGGTCGAGTATTTTGCCTACCGGTCAGACCTCTCACATGGGCGGTCTAACCGATTTGCCTAGCGGTCTGACCACTCAGATGGGCGGTCTGACCTCTCAGAAATCGGGTCGACTTTTTTGCCTAGCGGTCAGACCTCTCACACGGGCGGTCTGACCGATTTGCCTAGCGGTCTGACCTCTCAGATGAGCGGTCTGACCTCTAGCACGATGAACAGGAAAATCAGCCCGAAAACCGAAACTAAAATCGGTCTAACTTTTGATCTACTTGGCCAAACTTGATCAAATTTGGAACACACCTTCCTAATGATATTAGGAACCTATTCCAAGCAACGATTGAGTAGATCCACATCAAAGTTTTGACCTTTTTCTATTTAACCGAAGGAGGGTTCAAAACCGAGCAAAAACGAAAACTTGATCCAACAACTTGCTCGTGGGTGGATGATGATCTAGATGACCTTAGATAGGTTCCCACATATCCCAGTAAGCAAGATCAAGAAGAAAAACCAAGTAAAAACTCTCGGATCAAAGAAAGCCCCAAAATCTCAAATACAGAGGATGAACAAAAAAACGAAATAGAGATTCATCTAGTGAAATCTTTCCTTGAATTGATTGGATAGAGGATAGATTGTTGTTTACAGCCACTCCAATCTAGGAGGACAAAGCTGACCACATGAGCACTCAAATCAATCCATCTCTAGAACCCTAACTCTCCACCTTTCTCCCCAAAACCCTAAAACACAAAATAGGGCTATCAAATGAGTGGGTTGAGAAGGTGCTGGCCAGCACCCTCCTCTATTTATAGTGGGGGCTAGATTCTAGGGAATATTCCATTAGGGCACCCATTAAACCCTCACACACAATGGGTTAACACACGCACGCATTTTAAACGCCGTCTTCATCTTCGATTGACCTAAACCGCTTCACCATGCGCCGACCCGCGCCGCGGTTTAGCCAAAAGTCACCAAGGCGGTATTTAGTGAAATTACCAAAATACCCCTGTCTTGATCTTTCTCTAAAAGACCAAGTCCAATCCTGATGAAGCAATCGTCTGCTTCGCCACGTGTAGGTTGATCAACGGCTCCTTGTCGTCAAGTCTCTCTCGTTCGGATCTCACCGGCACCACTGAGCACTTGCAACGACTCCCGCGCCGCTTGATCCAACCGGCCGCCGAATCGCCTGCTCGTCATCCATGTCCATCTGCGCCCGCTTGAGTCCTCGACCTCACCCGGCATCCTGATCGTTCGGACCTCGCTCTCCAAGCTTAGTCCCGATCCTCTCGCCGTTGACCGTCATAGACCGCAAGCAACTCGCGCAAACAATAGACAAGCAAACACGAATCCGGGAATAAGTTCTTCACAACTTGACCCACGTTAGCCAAAATATGCATCATGCAACACATATGCACTGATAAACATGAACTTGACCTAACAAGCAAACATCGCCGCCACACGGGCCGACGAACAAGTCAAAACCGGTCAGACCGCCACCCTTGGCAGTCGGACCGCTCCTCTGGCCGTTCCGACCGCCAGCCAAAGGCCGGTCTGACCGCCAGTCCAAGACTTAGCCAAATTCCAACTTGGAAATCCGCAAGCTCTCTGGAAATCTCAAACGAAAAGAACTTTTGCCTGGAGGCTCCAAAAATTATGGGACCAAGAGCAGTAGAACCTCCTCTCTTGCCTACACCCTCTATTTTTGGCCCAGCTCAAAAATCCAAAGCCACTTCCATGGCCGATCTGACCGCTCAGCGGTAGCCGGTCAGACCGCTGCCCTGGTCGGTCGGACCGCCAACCACTCACAAGCAAAACAACCAAAAACACGGCCGGTCTAACCGCCACCAAGGCCGGTCAGACCGCCTCAGACCTGACAGCACAGGAACTTCACCGAAAACAAGGGTTTCTCGTAACACCTCGACGCTATTGACAATTGTTCAACACACTAAGATTAGGATCATATCCACATGATCTCCACACTTACTCTTGCTGCCATCAACGTGATCTGTATTGCGTACTAGTGGCATATGTCATAGTGATCTGTCTCCTGATGCAGGGCTACTGCTGACGATTGAAGTCTCAGCAGTAGCATTCGGTGGTGGTCTGAGTTTACCAGCGAACACCAACTGGGAGCAGGTTCCTGCAACGCTTCCCGTGATCATCTTCACGCTTGTCTTCCATGATATCGCACCAGGTACATGCACCAATGAATCTTCATGACATATTATTGACTTCTATGTTCCAACTTTCCAACCAGATAAAACTCGCAAGGTAGTACTGAACATTACCGATGTCGCAGTAATATGCGCGTACCTTGGAGGGGATCTTGCGAGGATTCGGCTATCGATACTTGTTGGAAGCCTCGTGCCGCTGCTGTCCTTGCTTGTATGGGATGACATTGCACTCAGCCTCTCCACGGATCTTAATGGGTTTGACATTCTGGACATGTTAAAGACAGAGTAAGGCCACTGTAGTAGGAAGAACATGTGTCTACTTTCAGCAATCTGCCTCTCTGTGTAACGTTGGAGGCATTGAGTCCCATCAACAAAGTTCTTTTGTAGATGGAGCTATACGGTGGTGGAGACTTTCTCGCTCTTAGCTGTCGGGACATCGCTCATCGGGACACTTCTTGGAGCTTCCCAGTTCTTCATTGAGCAGATGACCAATCTAGCCTCTTCAGCCGAAGGACATGTATGCGTCACCTCAACGGTTATACTAATCAAACTACTTCAAGGAAAAATCTGTTAAAAGCAAGTGGTGAGTGCAGGAAAATATCAATGAAGACATTGTTGGGTTTCCCGATGAAGGTGGATCCAGGCATCATCGTGCGAAAACAACGCTGGATAACAGCAGGCTCAGCTACATTGCTACAGGGGTTGTGGTTGTCCCAGCCATGCTCATTGCAGCTACTGTTCCGAATTCACTTTCCATAGCTACTGACATCGCAGTAAGTGTACATCGAATCATATGGCAAATATTAATAGCACACTAGCAAAATTCCTAATTATAGATCGATAACTTGCTGAACTGTTTTCCAAATGTTCAGGGCGGCTACTGCATGACCATCTTGTTTGGTGTTCTCCCTCCACTGATGGCCTGGGCTATTATTGACTCCAAATTATCTGATCCAAAAGTTGGACTCGTAGATGCAGAAACATCTAAGGATGGCAAGGGAAAAGTGGACTTAACTAGTGCAAAGCCTGTACTAGTTGGGATGGGGGTGTTCTCTGTACTCATTGTCTTCGAGCAAATCGTGCGAGACTTGGTCAGTTTTAACTCCTATCTCCTTTCATGGACTAGCTAGCTAGAATAGAAAGAAGTAGCTAGTGCTGAATCGGTAGAACGTTTCTCATCATGGATTGATGATTCAGGACAAAAAATCATTTGGTACACCGTGTAAATCAGTAGCCTGTGTATACATATACAGCTGAAAGTTGTAACAGCGACTGTCAACACATCACGGATATTCACAATCAAGTTGGGTGGAACAATGTAAGCCTGTTTCTCCGGAATAATGTTGAGACCCGGATTTATATCCAGACCCTCTATATATACCGAGTTAGTCTTAAGATCAGTAGTTAGCTTACACAGTACAGCATCGATAAATATCACATCCATATAAGCACTTAAGTACAAGAGTACTTAATATTACATAAACAATCGCAAATAAGCCTTAAAGTCAAGTTCTTACCTAACAGGCCGACGAGTACAAAAGAGGAAACAACAGCGAAAGATTTAAAAAAAAAAACAAAAGGGTCTCTATGATGTACCATAGACAATCGACTAGGAGCTATGACATAATTATTGTTGTCGTCTGCATTTCTAAAGTCAGACACGTAGAAATATCCATACAGCAAGCCTCCAATCTCGCAGTCTGAATCCACGTATTTGAGCAACAATAGGTACAAAAGTACTCAGCAAGCTGTTGTATCAAATGCAAATATATAGATGTTTGGCTTGCCAAACGATGTGTCTTATGGTTATTTTAGCACAAAACCAGGTTTAACTCAAATACCGTAATTATTTTTCTAAGCCTATGACCTAACCATTTCAACTTAAAACCAAAGTGTCATTTGTAAGTAAGTTTTTATCACAAAGCAACGTTCCATCCACCTATTTCTACTCATGAGATTCTATCCACCTATCTCCGGATATTAGGTTCCATCTACCTTACTCTAGATACCAGGTTCTATCCACTCATACCAGGTTCTATCCACTTGACTCTAGATCATAACTACCACTATTTTTACATTAGCATATTTTAAATATCATATTTTATCAAAAATAACCAAGTGTGGCCTTCTATACTACGTTCATGACTGAGGGCACGGCTATTCGAATAGATTATACACTCTGCAGAAGTTGTAAAGCTTTATCCACAAGGTATGATCAACTTTTGATGTCCGGCCGACACACTTCCGTAGATGTGCAACTAAGAATATCATAACAAGGCCTCGACAATAACTCACCATAATACTACACCATCCAATGGGTTTGATCCTCGGGTGTTAGAACAACATTAAACTCTAAGGAAACCACCGTTGGGGAAGCAGGTGTATCCCGACTTCGTGAACATAACCAAATTCAACACAAATTCAAATAAATTTGATTGAACTCCAAAAATTATGAAAATGTTTTGAATTTATATGAATTTAGGGGGAAAAAATCAAGTCATTTGGATTTAAAACGAAGGAGAATGGGATCTCCAAAGTTTGACTTGAGAGGAAATTCCATGGAACCTGATAAACTTGACAGGTGGGTCCGGCTGGGATTTTAATTTTTTTTTCTCAATTATTTTTATTACAATAGTCCTCTATGCTGACAAGTGGGGTCCATCTGAGTTTTATTTTCTTTTCCAAATTATTTTTATTAAGAAAAATCCTCTACGGCTGACAGGTGGGGTCTAGCCAGGTTTTTATTATATTTTCTAATTAATTTTATTCAGAAAATCTCAAGAGACTGACAGGTAGAACTGCGGTCCACATGGACTGGGTCCACCTGATGGTTCACAGGGCCCACACGCCAACGGCTATGATCTACGAACCAAGTCTATACAGAGAGTTTTAAGTGGCAAGGCTCGCATGTCATACACTTACACTAAACTATGTCTTAATTAGATTTTCTAATTACATCAAGCCCACATGTCACATTGACATTACCTACTAATTAAGCATTAACTAATTACCGGTTAACGTAATTTAATTACTGGGTAGGGTCCACATGTCAATGTTTTTCACGCCTTCTTCCCCGTCCAGAACAGAGGGATGGCACAGGGCACCCATGGGGCTGCTCGGGGCAAGCTCAACGCTAGCGGAGAAGGTTCCGGCGACCGCCCGCACCCGCGACCCCTAAAATGGGTTGCGGCGACCAAGGCGACCACGAAGGCAGCAACGACGCAGCAGGAGACAGCCTGAGGCGATGGCGCTATGGCAAGCACGATGACAACGCTGCTATGTATATGAGCACCTACCGAATGAGGCTAGAGACTACCGATTGAATTTTGATTTAATATCTACATGCTACAATGAAGCTAGGCGTGCTCTCGGTACTCAAGATGAAGCAGTGAGCCAAGCTCTCCATGGTGGATTACGGCGGTGTGGTGGTGTTACTATCTTCTAGGCACGACATTGACTATCCTACCATGTTTGCAACATACTGGAACACAAGGGAACATAGGGGCTTACCTGGACCAAGCAAGGAAGGGGATCAAGTGCGGCGGATGAGTTTGCTTGCTCTGGGCCGACGACGGGGACGAAGATGCGTTCCAATGGCTTTGGTGCACGGCAAGGAAGAAAATGCGCATTAGAGAGAGGAGGTCGAGGCGGCCACAACGCGCAAAACAACAGAGACGGAAGCTCACCTCAACGGTTGAAATCGACGAGTGAATGTCAGCGGCTAGAGTTGAAGAAGACAGCTTGCGCAACTAAATCCTTCTCCACCCGGGCGAAGAAGAGGGGCAAAGCTGGGGAAAAAGCAGAGAAGGGGCGGGCTAGGGTTTTGACACGCTCCATGGGGCTTAAATAGAGGGGAGAGGGGAGAACGGGGCGGTGTCCGAGCGGAGCGGCAGGTAACAACACTGGCACGGATGGGATGAGTTCGCATCGCGGTGTGAGAGGGGGAGAGGATCGAGGTACAGGGCTCTGACGAGCGGCAACAGTTGAGAGAGACGACGTGAGGAGGAAGAGAAACAGTGCCACCTTCGCGCTGGCAGGTGGGCTGGCTATCGCGACTGCTACTTCTAGGCTCGACTCGGTCGCTCGCGGACTAGTTGGGCCACGGCGAGAGGGAAGAAAAGGAGGGGGGAGGTGACAGTGCAAGCTGGTTAGGTTGGGTAGCGGGGAAGAGGCGGGGGGGGGGGAGAAAGGAAGTGGCTACTGGGCCAGCTCGGTTGGTTTCGGCCTAAGGGAGCGAGAGGGAAAGGAAAAAAAAAGTTTGAATTTTTCTTTGCATGTTAGAAACTGATTTGAATTTGAATTCAATTTCTGAAATAGTTTTGCTCACAATTAAACTTTTAGATTTTTGCAAATCCGAAAACTTGACACAGGAAATTGTTTTAAATAAAAAAAAAATTAAATTGCAAGGCAAGGATTTTGGAATTTTTGAAATGCAACCAAAATGTTTGAATTTCATGAAATTCATACTTTTTAATTTGGTATCAAATTTTGGCTGTTACAAATAGTTGCGGAGGAAAGGAGCTGAGATTAATGAAAATAATAGCTTCCGAACTGTGTGGCATAATGCTCTAACCAGAGTAGTTAAAACTTGTCACGGAACTAGAAAGACCGATTGCAAAACAGTAACGAAACCAGTGCAACCCGCGCGCGATGAGGCGCGGTGCTCGGCCTCGGCGGTGCCGTGGCCCGTGGCCGTGGGTAGGCGGCGTGAGCCGTGAGGCGCCTCGGCACGCGGCACGCGAGCACGCGGCCGGTGCCCGGTGGCGACGTCACGCGGCGTCGTTGAGGCCTTGGAGCGCGCCCCGTGTGGGTTGGGAGTTTGGGCCCTCGGGGTCTCGGTCGAAGGCGCGCCGGCGGGCGGATGGGACGGGGCCGTCATGAGTTTTTGGGCGCACCGTGCGCGCGGGCTGTTTTTGAGCTCCATTGAGACGGGGCCGTCTGACTCCGACGCCGACGGGCGCGCCGCGCGCGGGGGATTGGGCCGTAGGGGCGGTGGCGACGCACGAGGATGGCTAGTGGTGTTGGGCTGGGGTTTTGGGTTTGCTTGGGCTGGCACGTGAGGGCGACATTTTTGGGCTGGAACAGATTGCATCCGGTCCCTGGGGCCCTAATCGTAGGCGAGCAAGATTTCTGCCACAGACGCACTCGCACGATCCAAAGAGTATAGCCGTTTCCTACGAATTTCCCGTAAAATTCTTGTCAAATTGATGTCTTCTAAACGAGATCATAGGCTATGTTTGGAATGAGTGAATTCTGCCGATTACCACAGGAAGAGAGGAAGCGCGGAAGAGCCACTGCGTTCCAATGCGTTCCAAACCGATCAGCTCAGAAAAAAAGGAGAAGAACCCCTTCTTTATAAAAAGAACAGTAAGACTATAACCAGAATCTTTTTGCTTCATCCATTTAATTGTGAAACCGTGCGCGCGCACGTACACATGTTTGTCGCAGTTAACTGTTAACAGCGCGATTGCTCGGAGGGAATGAAAAAAAATAGTCAAGAGCAGCAACGGCAACGCTCTCTCCCTCCCTTGCAGTCCCCTGGCTCCTACAGTCCTACTAACCAACACCAGCTCTTACAAGTTTTGGCCCGTGCCGCATCACCCATCATCGATACGCACAAAACCAAGACGGGGTGGCCTCGGGACAGGCATCATCTGCCATTCTATTGAAAATGTCACGGACAAATAGTATCATAACATTTGATATATCTGAGCCGTTCGATCTGGAAAAAACGACTCGGATCAATCGCTATAGCAATACTATAGTAATACAACAGTGTTCGTAAACAGCGCTGATGCAGTAGTGTTTGTTACAGTGACAGATCCCGATCTCGTCCATTACTTTCTGATCCGCCGATTGTTACGCAATGTTATGATATTGTAGTACTATAATACTGCATAGAAACATCGGATGCGCGTCCGTGGCCTCGAGTCAACAATCTTGCTACTCTGTGGACACGACCTATACACGCGTACAGGATAGAACACATGCATGCATACATGCACTCGACTCGAGTGTAGTTTAATCTTGTCATCACACTGACTGCTCATCAAACTTGAGGTTTTTATGGGTTACCATCGTCGCTACTCACTCGCTTGTCGTTAAACGGGAGACAGAGAAGCAGGTTAACAGGCGATCGACATGGCCAGACGTGACCGCTCGATCATACGTTGTTGGTCTCCCTCTGCATCGTCGGTGCAAACGGACGTATGTTAACGTTTATCCTAGCTAGCTTGTGGCACTGTGTTAGAATCCAATGGGCTAACCCTACAGAGGCATAGAGCCTAGCTAGAGGGGAACATATTTACCAGCTGGTGCTGGCATACTTTCAGCCAGCTGCGAGCTTAAACTAGTTGGCAGTTTTAGCAAATATTCAGAATTAATTTTAGCATAATTAATGATAATTAAAGTATATTTTCAGTAGCATTTATATGATAAAATTAACATATAAACATGTAAATCTTCCATGTCATTTAAAAAGAATAATATACTCAAAACATAGAACAAGTGAACAATTAAAATCAGCATAATGCTAAGATTTAATTGTTTGTTTATTGCTCTTATATGTCGAGTTGCACAAGACATAATCTTGGCATTCACAACACTTATATCAAGGATATTCACTAATAAGATAGACAGGTAAATCAGACTTGAAGATCAAATATGAATGCCTTACTATTATATTAAGAAAGAACAATCTCATAAGCCACAACAGCACTAATTTCTTTTGGCCAACAGAAGTAGCATGGATATCGCAAACCAAACTGAGATCACAACAAAATTAGCTTTTACAGCTTCAGCCAACATAGCAACAAGATATCACAGTGCAGAAACTGAAACCACAAATCAGTGCTTACTATTTTCGCCCAACAAACAAGTATAACTCAGTGCAGAAGGTGATTATTACTAATCAAATTCGGTAAACAGCAAGGCAGCCGACCCATAGACTAGTAACAGAACTATGACAAATGAGATGCACCAACATCAGTATACACACATCAAGCCCAAGTCCAATTTAACAAAGTCAATCCAATTTCATAAATGACAATAATCATCATCGAGCTATTAAACCGAACCCACAGAATCACTAGCAATATCTCCCTGTACTAGCATCAAACCAATTTCAGATTTTGACTAGTACAACACATATGCAAAGTGATACGTAAAATGGAATACAGTGATACTCACAAAGCTGATGGCACTCAAAGCCAACGAGAAGAACCGGGCAAGACACGCCAAATGGTGCTGTCTCAGAAAACCAATTGCTTCGCTGTGCAGCGAATACCATACAAGGTTGACGGAGATGCAATGCCAATCTTCGCAATCTGGAACACACCGAAAGACGAAGCCGAGGTACAGGGGATGTCACACAAGAACCACCGAGATGCACCGACCGAGTACACCCGAGAACACCAAGTACCAAGAACCGAAGTCTTCTTCTCCCTCTACAAGATTAATCCAGAGAGAACACTAAAACTTTCCTCCAAGTGCACAAAACCAAGAAACCCTCACAGAACACCCAAAAGGAGAAAGGGCGCACGAGGGAACCAATGGAATGAGCAAGGAGAAGAGTTCCGGCCTCACTTCCGATGGCAACGAGATAATCACGATGATGCGGGAGCCCCAAGGATCCAAAATTGAACACAAATCGATAGGGAAGAAGAAGTACCAAATCGGGGGGAACTAACTCAAAATCGGGTACCGATAGAAAATGAGAGAAGCCGGCCTTTCTAGAGGAGGAGGAGAGCCGCCCGCTACTGCCGCCAACGGCCCGCACTCATCGCGCATGAGCCGCCAAGCCGCCCGCGTCCCATGCAGCGCCGCCAGGCCGAAGCCAAGCCCCAACGCTGGTCGCCCGCTCGGTTAGGGCTGGAGACAATGTCTCCAACCTTATCCTCCCTCTACCTCAATGATAGGTGGGCCCCCACATCTTTTCTTTTCTTTTTCTGTTTATTCTTTTCTCAAAGTGAGAAGTTACCATAAAACCCCAAAAAATCCAACATACGCTCGTTGACTTCTTGTCTCGTGGACGGCTCAGATCGATGGGGACAACCTCTCCACGTTATTTCGCGAAAGAGAGAAATTTCTATTCCGCTTGCATATGGGGCACCGCTTGGAACACATTGATTTCGCGGGATACCCACGTGAATATTTTCAGAAGAATTCCTATTGAAAGTTTGAAACCCCCGCGTAGTTTATCTTCCTAGGTCGACGATGTCGACGTATAGTCTAGTCTTGGACTCCTGACTGATAAACTCTTCTACTACATGCATTCTCGCATTTCAATCCAAATTTACAGTACATTCTATCGATAGTATATGGTGGTAGTATAAATTAAATCTAACTATTGATTTGTTAAGGACATAATAGACTTTTCATTGTATTTATAATTTTTTGTGGAGGTATTGTGAACTTTTTCAACTAAGGTTAAAAATATTACTCTTGTTTCATATAATCCCCACATTGGCAATTACAATTCTATCTTCTTGAAATTCTACTACTCATACTAACAGGTGTAGTATAACAAAATCCTAACTAATTTGGGCCATTTGATAAAAAGAATAGATGATCCATATTAAATTTAATGTACCGTAAAAAAGCTCCTACTGTTAGAATCCAAGATCCCCGTTCTCAATACCTTGATGTTTCCGCTACTTATTCCACTTCAGATGGCATATATTCGTTGTTGTACCACTTACACCGACTTAATTTGAATTTTAGTAATTTATTACTACATCACATGATTATGCATTTGTGTAATGATTATCCATTTGTTTTGTGTGAAGTCGCCATGCTCGGTCACCACCAAACACTTACTCCCAAAGGAGATGTACCTGCAAAATTGTTTCTGTATATAAACATCGTATGCACGCTCGTGTCTCTGATTGTTTTAGACATCAAACCATAGACAAATCACTAGCTATAGCATATTGTCAATTAGTTTATCACTCGATAAAAGGCAGGACCATACAGATGCAACACCTGTATATATAAAGATTGAGATGTACGGCCTACCGATCGATCGACGACTTAACAAGATAGGATGCGACATCCGTCGCTTATGCAGTATTGATCCATGGCATACGGACGGCGACTTATCACCATTTTGGAAGATACGGCCACTGTTCTTTTCTGTTATCTCCTCAGCACCCGTGTATTGATTCGTATTTGTTTATTCTCACTTCGTAATTAAGCATCGTACTATATATGTAAGTGGAATAGTAGATGCAAAAGGAGTATATACTTGACTCGTTAGGTTGCGAAGCTTTTTTCATTAATTAATATTTTTAATTTTTTTAAAGTTAACCTCTGACACACTTTATTTTCAATTCTGATCCCTTTGGTCACGTCACCATCCGTGACGTGATAAAACAACACTGTCACGCCAGCCCGTATCTGGTAAGCTCTTGTCACGCCACCACCCGTGGCGTGACAGTGTTGTTTGGTCACGCCACAACCAGTGGTGTGATAAAAAGTGCTATTTTAGGGATTTATCCTACCGTGTAACAATGTTGTTTTGTCAATGGCTCGCGAAGAAAAGTTTGCACACTACTCGTAAAGAAGAACACACATGGTTTTGTTGCCATTTTGTAGTAGAATAAGGTGCGCAATCTCTTGACAATCGTGTCGAGTCGGAGTATGTTCTTACATCACATTCCACTCCGGCCGGGAAATTTGGAATTTTGGGCTTTGTTCAGTAGTGTAAAGAAGAACAGGAAGGGAGGAAGGTATCTCTGCCAGGACACGACTAACCTCATCGAAACCCCCAATAGAAAAACCTGAATTTGTATGTGCACGTCCCGCGCGTGAACCAACACATTAGCTTGAAAGAATATCTGCGGAGATCAGAAGGAATTGAGAGCAATGGTGCACACGGAGGCGCAGTAGGTTGTATTCTATATATAGCGTGCCGGACGCTTAGTAATAGATCCGGAAAACATGTTTTACACGTAATCACGGCAGCGAGGATTCCTCTGTGCCACTCTTACTTCTATATCAGATCCTGAAGACTAGGGACTGATTGTCACGTACCATTACAACAAATACGTACTCACTCCGTTTGCAAAAGCTTGACGTCCGGTAGCTCATTAAAGAACTAGCGAGCATCATTCTTTAAAACTCTAAAGTTCTAAAAACTCTGCAATGGAAGCGGTTTAGTGAAAATGTCTGTTGTCTGATCTTGAGACACGATGAACCAAACTAAATCCACCTCAATATGCTTGGTACGAGCATGAAAAAAAGGATTCGTCGACAAATAAGTCGCTCCTAGGTTGTCACACCACAGAGACGGTGGCCTCTCTTGAAACATGCCCAATTCCTTCAACAGTGACTGAATCCAAACAACTTTCGCGGTTGCATTTGCAATCCCCTTGTACTATGACTCAGTACTTGACCTGGATACAGTGTGTTGCTTGCACGAACTCCAAGAAATAAGATTGGTCCAAAAATATACTTCAAAGCCACTGGTTGACCTACGATCATCTGAGCAACCAACCCAGTCAGAATATGTAAAGGCACTCACAAGTTTGAATTTGACTTCCTGAAGTGCAGTGCCATATGTTGAGTAAATTGCAAGTATATAAGGATCCGTTTTACTGCTGACTGATGATCTTGTGTAGGACAATGTAAGTACTGACACACCTTGTTGATAGGATATGATATATTCGGTCGTGTTATTGTCGTATTGAGAGCCTCGACAATACTCGGCATTGGTTTTGCAGTCGACAAAGATGTTCCTCGTGTTCTTGACAGCTTTTCACTCGACGACATTGGGGTCAAAATAGGCTTGCAATTCTCTATTTTTGCTTGAGCAAGGATATCTCCAGTATATCTCTTTTGTGTAAGAGCGTGCCATCTTTCTGTGGGATCACTCTATACCGAGGAAATAATGCAATTCACCCATGTCCTTGATTGCAGAATCCTTGTGAAGCTGGCTAATTAAATTCTATGTAGCTTGAACAGAAGAGCTTGTAATGATAATACCATCAACGTAAATTAAAGACATTACCTTCAGTGCATTGATTTACGTTGATGACACGTCTTTGTTCATCTATAATCACAATGGTAACGTCTTTGATTTACGTTGATGATATTATCATTGAAAGCTCTTCTATTCAAGCCACACAGAATTTAATCAACCAGCTTCACAAGGATTTGCAATCAAGGACATAGGTGAATTGCATTATTTCCTCATCATATAAGTGATCCCACAGAAAGATGGCATTGCTCTTACACAAAAGAGATATACTAGAGAAATCCTTGCTCGAGCAAAAATGGAGAATTGCAAGCCTATTTCGACCTCAATATCGTCAAGTGAAAAGATGTCAAGAACACAAGGAACATCTTTGTCTGACACAGAAGCAACCAAGTACCAGAGTATTGTCGGGGCTCTCCAATACCTGACAATAACATGACCGGATATATCCTATCCTATCAACAAGGTGTGTCAGTACTTACATTCTCCTACACAAGATCATTGGTCAGCAGTAAAACGGATCCTCAGATACTTGCAATTTACTCAACATATAGCACTACACTTCAGGAAGTCAAATTCAAACCTTGTGAGTGCCTTTACAGTTTCTGACTGGGCTGGCTGATCAGATGATCGTAGGTCGACTAGTGGCTTTGCAGTATATTTTGGGGCCAATCTTATTTCTTGGAGTTCGCCCAAGCAACACACCGATATCGTGTCAAGCATCGAGTCGAGTACAAGGGTTGTAAATGCAACAAAGGAGGTTGTTTGATTCGATCCACCGCCAAGGAATTAGGCATGTTTCAGGAGAGACCACCGTCTCTATGGCGTGAGAACCTAGAAGCGATTTATTTGTCGACGAATCTTATTTTTCATGCTCGTACCAAGCATATTGAGGTGGATTTTCACTTCGTAAGAGAACGAGTTGCAAAGAAACTGCTAGATGTTCGGTTCACCGTGTCTCAAGATCGGACAGCGGACATTTTCACCAAACCGCTTCCATTGCAGAGTTTTCAGAACTTTAGATTCAATCTTAACTTGTATTAGGAGGTTAAGATTGAGGGAGGGTGTTGAAATAGTCATATATTTGTTGTAATGGTATGTAACAATCAGTCCCTAGTATTCAGGATCTGATATAGAAGTAAGAGTGGCAAAGAGGAATCCTTGCTGCCATGATTACCTGTAAAACGTGTTTTCTGGATTTGCTATAGAGCGTCCGACCCGCTATATATAGAATACAACCTGCTACGCCTCGGTGTGCGCAATTGCTTCAATTCCTTCTAATCTCCACAAATATTCTTTAACCACCGACGTAGGAGAACCAACTGTTCGGTAAAAAGGAATCAACTAGAGGAATACTTATCCTTAGCTATCCTTAGTTATATTATTGTTTTAAATAATAGATAGATTGCCTTATTTAGAGGATGGATGAGAGTTGTATTCGGAGTAGGATAGATTGAATTAGCACTATATAAGGGGAACCTAACTCGTTGTATCAATCAAGCAATAAAACAACATTTTCTTATTCCCAATGTCCGTTCTCTCTATTCTCTACCTCCTGTTCTCAGCGACAATCATCCACCATGGCTTCCGGGGGACGAGGTGTTCGATTGCGAGCTCCTGCAAACCACGATAACCCTAAACAAATAGTACCCCAATCAGGAGGGCATGCCTTGCAGTAGTACTTACTAGGGAAAAATCGACGATAACCGCGGTGAGGACCGGTAAAAAAACATCCGTCCGAAAAGTTTTAAATTTAAAAATTGAATTTAAAATTGTAGCAAAAAGTGTTATTGTATGATTTCATTTGAGCTAAGGTAATGAAATTAAATTGTATTGAATGAAACAACAACATGAAAGCATATGGTACTTCAGTACCAAGGTGTTCTCATTATCGACGACGTCGGTGACATCCAGCTTCCTCCTCAACGCTGGCATCCAGCTTCCTCCTCAGCGCTCATCAGCTATATAAGTAGTTGTCGGTGACATCCAGCTTCCTCCTCAGCGCTCATCTGCTATATAAGTAGTTGAACTTTGTCGTGTTGTAATGCTTTATTGGTTGCTAACTAGAAAAATTGTGTCAAATAGAGTTGTTTTCTTGTTCACCAGTAACCAGCAGCCGGTAGCCAGTCAATTTCGACTAGTTACCGACCAGTGACCAGCGGAGAATTCAAATGTCCGTTTGACGAATTTTGGCCGATTTAAAACCGGTAACCGACGGTAACCAGTTTCTGGGAGGGTCGGATATTTTTTTCCATATCCGGTTTTTGAATCCTTGCTTACTACACCCTCTGGTCACAAAAGGAGGTCATTTTGGACATCGACACGGTCCCCAAAATATAACTTTGACTAACCATTTCTATTATAATATATTTATAAAACCTAATAAAATTATAATATTATCAGGACTCACTAAGCTTGAAACTAGCAACAATTACTTACTGTGCCAAATGCGCACATGCATGCACCTAAAAAAACAACTACGTACTTACTATGCCAAGTACGCACACGCCTTTACTGGTAAACATGCTATTGACAAATATTGCCAAATAATAAAGTATGCCACTGTAGTTAAGCTGGCAAAGCATAACTAGGAAAAATTTGGCATTGTATCCAGTATGCTACTAACAGTACTTTTTAACTCTAAATAAAACAGGGATTAACCGAAAAAAAAAATCAAGCCTGAAAACTTTAGCAACATTGCGAGTTTGTGACTTTTCTCAATGCTCCAATCCCGGGTATAATTCCTTCTAGGCTTTCTAGCTTAGGATACACTCCATCACTATCGAGATCTCTTGAGTAGGGTTCAAATTGTTACTCCAAGGGTACGACGTGTGTACTAGTCGGAGTAGTGCAAGAACCAGCATAGCAAGGATGGCATCCGCGAAACCAGCTTACACTAGCCAGTGAGCAAGGTAGCGTAAATTAATGGCCGGCAAAGTTAGGCGATTATATAAACACGCTAGTACAAAAAATCACTCCATTCTGGGGGAATAGTATAATCATGTACAGTCGCCGATCAAGTCTATTGAACGTTGCCGAGATATATTTGGGTGCCATGCTGTGCATCGTTCTAAAGGAGCATATGAACGTTGCAAAGGATAGAATGTGCTACCTGTCTACCTGTGCGTCCATGGATATCAGGTTGCTTCGACATCAAGCGACGCACGTACAATCATTAATGCTAGTGATCGAATCCTTTTGGAATGTAGTACTAGTAATGAGCTAAGCTCTGTCAATGGGGAAAAATGTAAATAATCAACTCAATCAACACCTTAGCAAGCTCGGGCTGGCCAGAACGGAGCCGTTGAGACCAGTTCATGGCTTTCTATGCATCTCCTTAATCCAGGTAATTGGCAACTGATCGCTTGCAGCTAGCTTGATCAAGAGATGCTACAGTGCTAGTAAACAGTAGTGTTTTTACTACGGTATTTACTACCGTGTTTGGAAAATAGTGCACGTCTCGATATCAGTTTCTTATTTTTGATCCAACAGCTCGTACGTAATGTCAGATGATTCGTTTCGTGATGCTTTTGTCATGCGATGCTCTGAACATTAATTAAGTGACAACGAGGAGATCGAAGCTTAGGCAACAAGCTGGACAAGGGCGATTTGTAGTTGTACTCCGTATCTGTGAGATTTCCCCTTGTTTCTTCCCGATGGCCGTGGGGCGTGGCACACGTGAGCCGTGTAGACGCTACCAGCGCTGACGACGGAAAGAAGTGTGGACGAGACGACTCTTCACGGGTCGTTCGTTCACTGATTCGCTAGCTCCTCCCCTTCTTCGTCTACAGCAAGTCAGCAAAGCAGAGTGGGGAAAGAATGGGGCGGCGGTGTGGGCCCCGCGGGGACACGCCGTCGTGTGGCCGGAAGGTGGGGGCGGGGGATCGTGAGCCCCCGCATGGCAGTGACCGGCCTCGTCGTCCCCCCCTCTCTCCGCGACGGCTGCTGCCCGCTGATTCTGAGGCTCTGCCGTGCACGAGTGCCCGTGCGGGGCGCGGCCATCCTCCTCGCCGTCCGCGCGCGGCGCCCGGACGTCTCCTCTTACCTTTGACCGGGGAAACGCGCCCGAGTGGACACGGCGCGTAGGAGGGTTTTTGCCTTTTTGGTTCACGGGCCGTGCCTGCGACTGCGAGCCACCTGAGCTGCAAGCCTGCGAGGGCCTGGTTGACGACCCCATCCTACTCTTGTCTCCACTGCACAGCAGCGGGTGGACCGAGTCTTTGTAGACCAGTGGATGAAGTTTTCCGGTGTATACAAACGCCTTTTCCCTTCTTTTTTTTTTTGTTTCATGTGCCCTGCTACTGCTTAACTACCTATGAACACTGCTTGACTACATGTGGACCGTACGCGACAAGTAGACATGTAACATGCATGTCTAATTGTGAGCTTTGCGGCCTTTGAGCCGGTAAAACTTTGCTATAGCACTCGAACAAAGCACAACCACACGCTGACATGTCTCTTCAGAAATACTGCTACTGCACCCGACAGGTTCTCAGGAAAGAAAAGAAGGAACGGAAGGGAGAGAAAAAATACTACCTCTGCACGACATAGAAAAGTGAAGGCACAGCGTATGTCTGGTCGCGCTTCGTGTCACTCATGGTAGCCGTGGACCGGGTCTACGCAGACCACCCGAGCAGCACAGCACAGGCGTCCACGTCGTCAGTGGTGCCCAGGGTCTCGAACGGCCGCAATGATTATTAACTCCCCCATTACGCTGCCCCCGAGACCATTTTTGCTTAACCCGCGCATTTAATTCGATTTTAATTACTTCCTCCTTTGCTTTTCCGGGCCCATTCGCTGGTTAATTACTTCCTTGTTTGTTTATTCAACCCCGAACCCAGGTGACGACCTCGCCGTGACGCCAACATCCGCGGACCTGGTCCACGGGCCCCAGGTCGCCTCCGGATCTCGAGGCAGATATGCACGGTGAATAACGCTCCACGTCGGTGGACCGGGTGAGGAGGGTCCAGGCGCTGTCCCGGCGGGGGCGCTCCATCGGTTACGGTGCAACAGCGAGACACGATCAGAGTGGGGAGAGAGAGAAGACGACGACGACGACGACGATCTTTGTTAATTGTGTCCTTCTTTCTCTCCTCTCCTCTCCTCTCCCCAATCCCTTTAGCTTCGTGCCTTCGTCTCTCTTAGGCTTAGGCTTCGCCTCTACCTCCCTCCCTCTATCTCGCGCACTTTTCTGTGTGTTCGTATCTTTCCTCGCGTGCTCTGCCGCGCGCAAGAATCGAAAGGCGCCACTAGCGAGTGTGACATTAGTAGGAACTAGGAGTGTCATGGCGTGTAACCTGCCGCTGTGATATCAAAAAGAGAGTGAGGCAAGCGAAGCGGGAGGCAAGGAGGCAGTCTTCGCGGCAATATTTGCGAATCCTCGAAAGATTCCGTCTTTTATTTGCTGCTTTTCTGCGTAGGGACTGTTGTGATTTTGCCAAGAGTTTGTTGGCTGGGAGGGAGAGGGATGGAGGAGGCGGAGGAGATGCAAGTGGAGAGGCTGCACGAGGAGGCGGAACCCGGGGGCGCAGACACGGACAAGCTCAACTACGAGATTTTCTCCATCCTCGAGAGCAAGTTCTTGTTCGGGTACACGGACCCGCACCAGCTGTGGCTGCCCAAGGCGACGGCGCCAGCGCCAGCGGCTGCGCAGGCGTCGGCGGTGGCGGCGGTACCGGGGAAGGCGGCGCAGCGGGGGAAGGTGTGCGTGCTGTGCGTTGATGGCGGTGGGGGCGGGCTGCGGGCGCTGCTGGCCGGCCGCGCGCTGGCGCACCTTGAGGCCGCGCTCCGGCGCGCGTCCGGGGACCCCGACGCCCGCATCGCGGACTACTTCGACCTCGTCGCTGGTACAGGGCCGGGCGGCGTCTTCGCGGCGATGCTGTTCTCGACGCACTCGCGCGGCGCCCCGCTGTTCCACGCCGACGACACCTGGCGCCTCGTGGCTGACCACGCGCCCAGGCTCTTCCGGAAGCCCGCGAGCTCCACCTCCCTCTTCTGCCGCGCCAAGAAGCGACCACTGGCCACGCCGACGGCGTCACTGGACGCGGCCATGAAGACGGCGTTCGGCGAGGAGCTCACCCTGCGTGACACCATCAAGCCCGTGCTCATCTCCTGCTACGACCTGAAGTCGTCCGCGCCGCTGGTGTTCTCGCGCGCCGATGCCCTGGAGAGCGAGAGCTACGACTTCCGCCTCTGCGAGGTCGGCCGCGCGGCGTGGTCGGAGCCCGGCCGCTTCGAGCCGGCCGAGGTTGCGTCGGTGGACGGCGCCACGTCCTGCGCCGCCGTGGACGGCGGACCCACCATGGGCAGCCCCGCGGCCGCCGCCATTACGCACGTTCTGCACAACAAGCACGAGTTCCCGTTCGTCCGCGGCGTCGAGGACCTCCTGGTGCTTTCCATCGGCGGCTGCTCTGGCGGGGGCTCCGGAGCAGCGGCCGATGCCGACCTCCGGCGCATGCGTCGGTGGGGTCCCAAGGAGTGGGCGCGCCCCATCGCCCGCATTGCCGCAGACGGCGCCGCCGACCTTGTCGACCATGCCGTGGCGCGCGCCTTCGGACAATGCCGCTCGTCCAACTACCTGCGCATTCAGGTAAGCAAATGCAAATTCTCGCGCCGCATTGCATGTTCTTGTCTGCCTTAACGAACGTTTCCGTGGATTAATTCTGGTGATTAAACTGCCTCGTGATCAGGCGAAACGGGAGAGCATGCCGCCGTGCGGCCCAGACGGGGAGTACGACCCGACCCCGGCGAACGTGCATGCGTTGCTCGCGGCGGCGGACGAGATGCTGAAGCAGCGAAACGTGGAGTCGGTTCTCTTCGAGGGGAGGCGGATCGGGGAGCAGACCAACGCGGAGAAGCTGGACCGGTTCGCCGCCGAGCTCGTCGCCGAGCACCGCAACAGAGGGTCCCGGATCGCGCCCACCGTCGCGTTCAAGCAGGCGCCGCGGAAGCCGCCGGCGCTCGGCTGAGCCAACGGCTGTGTACTGCTGTGGAGTAAGGACATGTAGGCCTCCCTCTCTTTTCTGCTTGCTTTAGTTGGATGGAATCCTGCTGCATTTTTTACGTGGCAGTTTGGCATTGCTCCCGGAAGCATCTGCCATTGGGAAATTCGAAGGAAAAAATATGACAGAAACATTTGTGATATATATTTCAGCTTCATTTCAACTTAGGATAGAAATGTAGCTATCTTTCCTGCAGAATTATGCTGTCTTTGTTTTCGTTCGATGTAGTTTGATGTAGGGGTTTGCAATGTCGATATAATCTGCTTAAACGAAAGTGTGGAATCAACGGCGATACCTGAGTTTGCAACTCTGCAAATATACCTGTCGACATAATCTGCTTAAAAAAAGAACTTGCAAGCATACCTGAGCTTATCAGATGATGCTTTGCAGTTGAGCATTCATCTCACCAAATGTGTTGCTTCAAACTTTCAGAACAACTTGCATTTTCTTCATTTCCTCATTCACTATCAATCACATGATTCAGTTTACTTATCAAAACGCATGGATTTTGGAGGGCTCTTGAATTTTCGGGCAGGTGTAGTCAGATATAGTTGCCTTTCTTCATGTTGCAGCATTATTTTCTGATAGCTCGATGCAAAACTAAACCAAAGAGATATCTCAGGGATCCTTTCTGCAAAATGAAAAAGAAAACTCTGTAGATGTATATGTCCCATCACTGTCTTGATACTGATCAGACGTACTTTCTGTTGAAGCGCCTAAAGATTCCTCCAGGCGAACTGAATCAAGTAACCTTAGTTTTTTACAACATGTGTAACTAACAACCACATCTAGCCTTTTTCTCTGTAGCCCTTGGTGACCATACGTAAATTAAGCAATCTTTTTCATGATATCGCAGAGGATTGGGCTCTTTTTGTTAGCTTGATTGTGTTACTGCGTATGCAATACTCCATATTTGAGCTCATCCTCTTTGCCAGTCACATCTTACTTGAACCCATTAGAACAATCCATGGCAGCACATCCGATCATTCACGTTATGCGCATGACATGTGTGGTTATTGTCGCTGGGCTCACAGCACTTACTGATTGCAACAGCATGATCGAATTGGAGAGTGCACATTTGTGCTGTTCTTGGACGTCTACTTGACCCTTTGAATCAAAGCTCGTTTGGTTTGGTTTGGTTTGGGTCGTCTGGCAGGAGGAGGAAAGTGTCGTCTTTTGAGACCGTGATGGACTAGGAGCTGCTCTGCTCCATGATTGCTGGTTGTTGGATTTGGAGTATCTAGCACTTCGCTGTCCGAGAGGATCACGTCGCACCAAGATGCCGAAATAGGGCGTCGTCTGCAACTTTGTAAACCGACAGAGATCATTAGCGGCACGGGATGGTAGTCGTCCACTGATCCTGAACCCTTTCCTCTCAGCTGTTCTCTGAAGTGATCAGCCCAAAACTACTACATCATGCAGTCAAAAATCTCAACTATACCTGGAGTTTTGGAACATCAAAATGGCACAACCGCGTAAGTAGATCCGTCGTCGAGAGTACTTACAGCATTGGAGTCCCGCTCCTGCAACGGGGACTTACGTCGAAGCTGTATCTTGAAGACCTCGTGCGCTGGTTGTTCCGGTACCGACTACCGTGGAGCACGCCTAGCAGTGCACAGCGGTGGCGTGTGGAGCAATGGAGGTGGCACGGAGTTTGGTGCGCCGCCTTTGTTCGATCGGGCTAGCGCGGTCGGCGTACGTGGTGTCCTGGGTGGGGAAGCAGCGGGAGCCCGGCACGCCGCTACGGCTCGCAAGCGTTCGCGAGTTTTTTCTTCTTCTTCTCATTTGGCCTATTTTGGTGACAAAATAATAAATCTAGTCTTTTTTTTCCGACAAAATGGCAAAAATAACATTACAGATGGCTAGGCAGGCGATATGTGTAGCATGCAGTGCTCTCGGAGCACTTCAAGTAACCTAAGTAACCTAAAGTACTATGGATCCAGAGGCGACAAGACAGTGTACACAGCAGGTCGCTAGCCGCGGTCTCAGTTAACGGCAGGTCGTCTGCCGCGGTGGTTTTGTGCGATAGAGATGTTATTTTTGCAATTTTGTCAACATGAGCACTAATTTTGCTATTTCGTTTAAAAAGAGAGGCTAAGAGAGAGAGAGAGAGAAACTGTGCGCGCGACCTGCCGTGCTGCCCCACCTCGCGAATAGCATGATCAGTCCCCCTCCGTTCGTCGTTGGTGACGCTTTTCCATAGGCATTAGCGTTGGAGATATAATTGGGCCTGATGCTGCTCCTTTCTTTGGATAAGGGTATGTACAGTGGGGTGACATCAGCAGTCTATTATCTTTGTCACGTAAGATTTGCAGTGATATGGATGAGAGAGAACAAGGAGAGAGAATGAAACTATCTGGCATGCAACAGACAGTCTATAAGGCCTTTATAGACAACTGTTTTGTTGTTGTATCTATGCCGTCTGTAATCAACAAGTTTTATGACCTCATTTTATGGAGGATATATATAGACAACTTAGAGACAACCCATTGTATGTGTTGCGTTTAGTTTTGTCTATAGATGATCCGGAAGGTACTATAGACAACCACTGTCTATACCACTGTACATACCCTAAATGCCACAGACTTTTGGTGGTTAGAGGAGCGCCACATTGTGCCGGGCATGTAGTCATTTGCGGAGGGCGCAATACTGGAGCTCGTGGATTTCGCGTGGTGGAGGAGATGGCTCCATGTCAATGGGTAAATTAACCGTGTTAGAACCGACAGATTGAGCGCTCGTGCTACAACTGATTAGGTTGGGTGGTTTCCCTTAGCGCTTGCTTTTCCCAAATTCTTGCGCCCTGACCTTTGCATCTTTCCTGCATCGAAAGACGAGAAATGCTCTTGTCCGAGGCAGCTAGCAACAAATGTTCTTTTAGCCGACGTGCACAGCACACAGCGAAGCATTTTTGTGGGCTTGTAGGTTAGATAAAATTCTTTGATATAGTGCTAGTGGGAATTAGCAGTGCTGCGTCATAAACGAATCTTGCGTTAAGGACCAGCGATCCTGACTCACGTCGCACTTTCATACAAAGTGATGGGTTACATACCTGCGCTGTTGGCTACGTGCTACCAGGTTACTCCATCACTGAACAACTGTAGTCTCGAAGGCTTAAGAGAAATCCTAATGGCAACCTGCTAATTGCATAGTACTCTTTGCATTGGTGGAAGCTAGTAGCAATCTCTACTTAGTAGCAGTAATCTACTTCCTACTTGAGCCTTCCGAGATGAACGGAGGAAGCATCTGATGGAGCCCCCTCTGTCATTTGCTCCAAAGACTTCTGTGACGTTGTTCAGCAGAGAGCTCGAGTTGAATGGAAAAGCAGTGAGGGGAAAAGGGCAGGCAATTGAGGCCAATGCCTGGCCTCTGTGCCAGAGAAAGCGAATTGTGGCGGGGTCACCTGGTGTAACCCTTTCTCGTCAATTGTGTAGATGAATAAAGGTGAGAGCAGGGATCCCAAAATGCTCGAATTGGAATTGCCACCACTTACAAATGTTGGCTTGTATAGTCAACTAATGAGCAAATTTTATATCGCATCTGATGTAAAACGTCTTTACAAACAGCTACTATATGGATATTGCATTTGGATATAGATAGATGCTGTTTGAGAATATTTACATGATGATAGAAGAAGCATGAAAGGATAGGCTCATCTACTGTCTAACTGAGAACCTGATTTTGCGCGGCCGGTTCGGAATAAAGGGTTTTCGTAGGAATTCTGGAGGACCTACTTTGGAGTCCTTACAAAATTCTTATGGCATCCAGCTCTATGGCCATGGCCATGCACAGCATATGGAAATCACCAGTGCTAGAAACGAATTTTGCCTCCTAGCACCAATGTTAGCCACTGCACACCACCGGTGTCAAAACCAGAAAGCTGAAACCAGTGCACCTACATGCACTGGTGCTAGCTCAAGTAAAAATGGTATGGGCCCACTAGTGAGTGAAATGGGGTAGGAGGAAAGCGAGTGTGATACGATAAAAAGATGTGATATTTTATTTAGTTATACGTCCCGCTATAGAGAGAGAAGAAGATGTTAAACACTGAAGAGCAAAAAAAAAAATCTAGCATCTATGAGACTAGTAGTGAAGTGAAAAATCTGATACCCACTACGTTACAGATGGCATAAGAGGCTGATCCCATCTGTTAACCATCGGTTCCCCTAAAATCCTAAAATGGATACGGTTGCTTACAGGTCCTGCCACTGAATCCGAAGGGACGAGCCATCTAATGGCGAAAGAAAAACGGGGGGCTAAAGATCAACATGCCTATCATTGTGCCTCCGGCGAAATCATTTCCACGGGAAATGATCGATGGAGATTGATTTGATGTGATCTGTTACAGTCACATGTGCAGAGTACAACCTACGTTATGCCTGCATAGGTCCAAAATACTACCCTGCTCCTGAGTGGTTACATTACCTTGTTTGTTTCTACGTACGCATTTTAGCACAGCAATGCAGAGATTCTCGGCAGTAGACTGCTCAAATTTCCATCCAATCCGGCAATGGCAGGGCTAGAAATGGATGTAGATTCCCTTTTGCGATTTGATCGCTGCACAAATTTGACAAAGACTGCTAGTATCCAAAGAAGACACAGACATGGATACCGTGGCGCAGAGCTTTGGGAGTAAACCAACAGGATATCTATGGGGTGCATCAGGTGCCAAGCAATTCTCAGTGTTTAAGCAGGTGAACTTCGCCTTGGGCTGGCATGAGTAGGAATTGTTACCAGTTAGATGTCTGGATGCTGACAGTGCTAGCAGACGTTGGCAACCATAGCGTGCCATAGTCAAGTCGAAACAAACGCGATTCTAATTATAACATTCATCAAACAGCTCACGGAGAAGCTAACATATTACTAGCTGGCATTTTGTGCGTAATTACTCAGTTAAGGTTTACACGTAAAGCTAATTTTCTTATTACCATGCATAATCCATACACACACTGGAGATGGCAACGCAAATTTGGTCGACCCCTTGTAATTCTAAAACGCGTCTCAAGTACATTACATCCATGTGCAATCCATCCGTTTGCATCCATCGCTGGTTGCTACTCAATTGTGTGTGCGGTTTGTGGAAGTTTGGGCCCTGAGGCGCCAGCACATGAGCTCGCTAACAAACAATTTTGTGAATCTTTACATGCCAAATTCCCCCGTCCTGAGCTAGAGATGCAACTGCTGTTTGTCGCCAGCGAGGCCTACTCGCCAATGCTTCTCTCCCTTCATGATTGTGAGGCAGCCATGAAAGCTTCCTCAGGTGTCCAACTGTAAAAGTGAAAAACTGCTGCTCGGCAGCAACAGCAGCAGCTGCAATTATTCATCCGATGTATCTCTGGAACGGTTTTTTTTTTGTGCGGTTTTGCTAAATAATATTTGATTTTTTTAAAAAAAAAAATAGTTAAATTTTTATCCGTCTGATATGCTTTGAGATCTGCACTTCTTCTCATCTGATTAATTGGATCCGAATTTATTATAATTTTTTCTTCAAAACATAATGAGTTCACCACAATGTCGTATTTTGTTGGTATATAATTTTATTTTTTGTCTTTATTTTTGCTCAATCTCTCAAAGTATATGTTAGGTTTTTAATCATGCCATGGAAATATGAGTTATTAAGACCTTCGAGAATAATTACAGTGACCATGAACGAAAATTACATAAATAATTTATTGTAATTTATGTATAATGAAGGTGTAAATAAACTAAAATTTGACTGTTTTGGGCAAAGAAAACAATCGAATCTTGTAAAGATGGACCCTTTTTGTGTGCTTTTTTATTATATTTCCAAAAATAACCCCTGGTGGAAACTATTTTAAAAAATAGCCATTTTCCAAACGCCATGACGAACGACACTGAGTTTTAACGTGTGTGAGTGGCGCTGAGCATAGTGGCCAACTTGACTTAGGCGCTGATCTTTTGACTTACTGGCTTCAGCGAGCCATCCAATTAGTATGCAGCGGCTGTTCCTTTCGTAGTGCAACAAATGTTGCTTTCGAACTTCTTGCTTTTCTCTTTGTTTGACCTCTGCCCGTTCGGCCTCTGCCCGTTTCATTAATTACCTTCGCCACCACTGGTTGACATGTGGGCCAGCCATGCGTGAGCTTCTGGCCATGCAACCCTCGATCGATGCGTGCATCCTTGCAATGATCCATCTTCGCCAACATCACCCACTAAATTCCCATTCGATCTTGGTTTCAGCAAGAAAAAAAAATCGTTCTTTTTGTGGAATTATTGATTGTGCATACACTCCCCTAAATCAGCCCACTAAGATCCAAAGATCCATAAGACTCATTAACATAGTTTAGTCTCGTATTACTTATCAATATAGTATATTAGACCTTCTTACCCTAAAAATATAAGGGTAGAGCTAGCTTTTGTACATCTACGTAGGGCTGGAAAAATAGCTCGAGGCTCGCGAGCCAGCTCGGCTCGATCCTGGCTCGTAAGATTTTCGAGCCGAGCCGAGCCCATCTTCTGGCTCGTATGATTTTCGAGCCGAGCCCGAGCCGCTCGCAAGCCAAAACGCCCGAAACTACGCTCGCGCTCGGCCTTATCCCTTCCCAATTCCCATCGCCTCCAGATCGATCCGCCTCCTCCCTTTTCCCGTTCGGCCGTTCCCCTCGCCCATCGCCTCCAGACCTGATCCGCCTCCTCCCTTTCCTCGTTCCCCTCGCCCTTGCCTCTCCGGCACTCCCCGGCCCATCACTTCGCCCAGCTCCGCCGCCGCCTCCCCTTCCCTCTCCGGCTCTCCCCCTCGCCCAGCTCCACTCCACCACGCCTCCACCTCCTCCACCCGCCGCCTCCCCCTCGGCCCCTGTCGCCCAGCTCCACTCGCCGCCTCTACCTCCTCCACCCGCCGCCTCCCCCTCGCCGCCCTCCACCTCGGCCCGTGCTCCACGCCTCCACCTCCGCACGTTCCCTCACCGCCGTCGCCCGCCGCCGAGGCCATCGAGGCGAGGTGGAGGCCATCGAGGCGAGGCGGCCGTCACCACTGCTAATGCCACAGCCGGCAGGATCTTCCTCGGCGCCGGCCTTCGTAGATGTGGATGTGGTTCATGTGAATGATGAATTGATGTTTTTGGGTTGCATATTGCGATTGTTGTTTTGTTTCGTATGCGTGGATGTGTTCTTCAACTGCTTCCTCTCTGGTGGTACTGCGGCTGCTGCCTTCTCAATTCTCATGGCCGCTGGCGTCTCCGCACTGCCGGCCCTTAGCTCCCAGTTGCTCCGACCCGCGCCGCCCGACCTCCGGCCATCGCTCGCTCGTCATCGGGCTGGTCCTGTGCACAGCACGGCAGCATCGTGTTCGTGTGCGTGTGCGGTGTGCCCGTGTCTTGGCTCGCGAACCGAGCCGAACCGAGCCCAACTTTTAGCTCGTTTATGGAACGAGCCGAGCCTCTATTCCATTCGAGCTTGAGCAAGCCGAGCTCGAGCCGGCTCGGCTCGGCTCGTTTCCAGCCCTACATCTACGTCCCACCATATCAATGAACATAGAAAGACTACCAGGACTACATATTGTGTTTACTTCTACTTTTGTGTGCTTGATTGTTCGATATACATAAATCGCAGCACGTTATCTGCACAATAACACTCTTGCGTAGTTGAATAGGCCACGTAGTTCGTTGCTAATGAGATCTATTTGATTAAGTTACAATTCAGTAGATTATATTAATTGGTAGGTCATTGACTCGGATGTCGTTCGTCGTGCCTACCGTGCCACTGCCGCTGATGTTGTGGTCGTTGCCACTCTAATTTGACAATTTTTAGGGTGACATGTGGGACCATGAGATAAAGGCATGAAGCCAATAGCAAGCGGAGGTGATTGATAGATGAATTGGTGTTGAGTGCCACCATATTAAGATCTTGACGAGCTGATCGATTGACTAGTACAACCATGAAAGCATGATTGCTAATGCCATGGTTGAATAACCGATTCACGATGGTAGTTGCTATCGGCCACTACCACGTGGGCCTCAGCAAACAAACGAAGACAAAGATGAATCGGTTGTCCTACTGTCTACATGTACAAGAGCATGTACAATGGTATAGACGATTGCTGTCTATAATATCATTTATAGATAAAATTAAAGTCAATTTATACAATAGGTTATTTTTAAATTATGTATATATGACTCCACAAACTGTACAGACAACATGGATATAACAACGAAACGGCCGTTATAGACTGTCTGTTGCATAACAGACAGCTTTATTCTCTCTCCTTGTTCTCTTTCATCTACATCATTAAAAATCTTACGTGACAAAAATTATAGACTGCTGATATCACCTCACTGTACATGCCTTAAGATGAATCAGTTTACACGGTTGCCTTTTTTATTCGATGTTGCTTCGCATCGCCTTTTCCATCAGAAATCGACCTTCGGATTCGGAATCAGGGATCACCGGCGGTTCACATCTCCTTGCAAATTTCGGTCAAATCGGCTAGTAGCATGCCTTGGTCCATCGTGGACTTCACCGTGAGTACCTTCGTAGAGACACGGTGTTGTTGATCCAGTGATTTTCCGACGGCAACACACATCCACGTGTCATTCCTGAAAAATTGTCAGAATGTGATACACGGACTTGTAAACTACCAGGTTTCCCCGTATATATCATCACGAGTTCCTTATTTGAAATCAAGAAGTACTATATACGTGAGGTCTCTTGAATCCAAAACGGTAGTAATATCATTGATACGATCATTCTCTACCATATTCTACTTATTTTTTTAGAAAAAGGAATAGTTTTTATTCCAGCCTCTGCACAGCAGGGTGCATATGGTGATCGGCATCAAAAGATGCGACCAAGAGTAACTTATTACAAAGCGAGAGCCTAACAAAACATGAAAGAAGGAGAGAAAAAAAGGATCAAACCGAATCTAAAATTAGAGACAAATCCTATTCTTTGAATCGCCACCCATGGTTGGCAAAAATCTCCATAATGATAGTTTCAGACGTCGGCACATGTCTGAAGGAAAGGACGGTCCTCCTCCTCTGCAACAGCAATGACGGAAGCGAAACCAATGTGTACCTCGAAGATAACTGCATAGCGAAGAAACTCGTGCCTTGTCAAAAACCACATCATTACGGCTCAACCAAATGGCCTCAAAGAAAGGCGCTTGCCCCAACCAATAAAAGATGCATAATTTACTGATTAATTCCCACAAGCCAATCTCCAAACATATGAGAAATACTTGAAGGAGGATTAATACCACTCGAAATATGTACCACACGCCAAATAAACTTAGCAAAATGACAATCCAAGAAAAGATGTTGAATTGTTTCATCCATACTACAAAAACAACATTTGGAACTACCTTTCCATTGTCTCTTTGCTAGATTATCTTTAGTTAAGGTTACTCAGTTGTATAGAAACAAAATGAAGATCTTAATTTTTAGAGGAGTCTTAAGTTTCCATAAGAAGCGATTAGTTGGAATTACCATACCATTAATCAACGCTCTATACATCGAATGGATGGAGAATTTACCATCTTGATGTAAAGACCATCGAAAGGAGTCTTGGCCAGCTGTTAATTGAATGGAAGCCAAACTTAGGACCATCTCCTTCCACGCAACCAACTTATCACCAACTAAAGCTCTACGAAAAGAGATGACAAGAGGTACAGCACCTAAAACCTCCGCAACAGTAGCATGCTTTCTAAGGACGATATTATATAAAGATGGGAATAATTGACTCAACTTTGTTTGTCTAAACCAAACATCTTCCCAAAATCTGATTTGAGAACCATTATGTAAGGTGAAAGAACCAAGTCTCAGAAAATCATTCTTAACCTTCATAAGGCCTGCCCAGAACTGTGAGTCGCCTGGTTTATATTCCACTTGTGCAATTGTTTTGTTCCTCAAATATTTATTTCGTAGTAGCTTTTGCCATACACCATCCTCATTAATTAGTCTGTAAATCCACTTGCTAAGTAAACACTTATTCGCAATTCTAGATTCAGATACCCATACCACCTTGATCTTTAGGAATGCAGAGAATGCTCCACTTAGTAAGTCTATACTTTTCTTATGCCCATCGCTTTGCCAAAAATCTAGATCGATAGTAATCCAGCTTTTTGAGAATTCCTTTGGGCACTGAAAAAGAGAGCATAAACATGGCTAAACTACTCAGATGTAATTAATAAGAACAAGTCTACCCCCAAAAGAAAGAAGTTTGCCCTTCCAACAACTTAGTTTCTTTTGAAATCTCTCTTCAACTGCTTGCCAATCTTTATTACACAACTTCTTGTGATGCATTGGAATACCTAGGTATCTAAAATGCCGATTACCCTTCCACAACCAAAAATGCGTGAATATGAGTGTGCCAAATCCTTTGCTTTACCATAACAAAATAATTCACTCTTATGGAAATTTATTTTCAGCCCAGACAATTGCTCAAACACACATAGCAAGAGCTTCATATTCTTGGCTTGCTCTAAATTATGATCCATAAAAAGAATTGTATCGTCGGCATATTGCAAGATTGACAAACCGTCATCAACTAAATGAGGAGAACTCCTTTAAATTGCCCATCATCTTTGGCGTTGGATAAGAATGGCAAAGCATATCCACAACAATGTTAAACAAAATAGGGGATAGAGGTCTCCTGTCTAAGACCTTTCTTAGTCTGGAAAAAATGGCCAATGTCATCATTGACTTTAATACCTACACTTCCTCTTGTTACTACTTGATCTATCCAATCACACCACAACGGTGAAAAACCTTTCATCCTAAGAGTCTGCTGCAAAAAGGACCATTTCACCTTATCATACGCCTTCTCAAAATCTAACTTTAAAATTACCCCATCTACCTTTATCCTATGCATCTCGTGAATCGATTCATGTAAAACAACGACCCCTCCAAAATAAAGCGTCTGGCAAAAGGCGGTTTGAGTCGGTCGATCACATTTTGAGCTACGACGGATAATCTGTTAGTAAGAACTTTAGTAAAGATCTTAAAACTCACATTTAACAGGACAAATAGGCCTATCTTGTTGAATTTGAATAGCATCAGATTTTTTAGGTAATAAAGTAATGATCCCAAAATTTAGACTAAAAAGAGACAATATATTATTATGAAAATCATTAAACAAACTCATTAAGTCCTTTTTAATGATTTCCCAGAAAATCTGAAAGAACTCAGCTGGGAAACCATCAGGGCCAGATGACTTGTTTAATTCCATTTGAAAGATTGCCTCTTTCACCTCCTTTTCTGAGAAACATGTTGTTAACAACTCATTTTCAGAATAGAAACTTGAGGAATATCATCCCGACGGATTCATCCATTGAAAAATGATTCTCCTCCAAAACCCAAAAGACCTTTATAGTATTTAGTGATATATCTTTTAAGGTTATCATTACCTTCTATCACCCCATCCTCTTGTTCCAATTTAAAAATACGTGTCTTACGATGTCTCCCATTAGCAACCAAATGAAAAAATTTAGTGTTATCATCACCCTGAAGCAACTTAGTTGTTTTGCAACGTTGGAACCATTTAGTCTCCTCTTCCCTTAACAACTTGGACAGTGGTCTTTAAGATGATGCCTTAAATCTAATTCATGAGTTTGTAAAGGCTGAATATCCGCCTTTTATCAAGATCTAACAAAGATAACAACTCTTTCTTCTTTTCCTAAAAGCACCTAAATAGTCCTTCGCCCAACCTCTCAGATATTGCCTAAGCCTCCTAATCTTAGCCTGCCAAATTTCTAACGACGAGATTCCACAGATTTCATTTCTCCATACACTAGCCACCATATCGTAAAAACCCTCAATTGTAAGCGACTTAATTCAAATCAACAACGGTTGGTTTCTACACCGAGATCTTTCACCCGCACTAAGTAACAAAGGTGTATGATCTCAAATGTCTCTAGAAAGAGCTTGCACAGTAGACAAAGGGAATTTTTGTTCCCACTCAGTACTCATCAAAATACGATCAAGTTTTTCGAAAGTAGGAATAGCATTAGAATTCGCCCAAGTGAATTGGCGACGTTAAATCTAACTCTCTCAAATTCAAACCATTGATAATGGCATTGAATAAGGAAGGGTATCGATTATCAAACTTGTCGTTATTCTTTTCTTTCGGACTCTAATGATATTAAAATCACCACCAACGAGGAGAGGTAAATGTTCCATACTACAAGAATGCACCAATTAGGACAAAAGCTCTCCTTGTATTCTCGTCACAAAGACCATAGACCGCAACCAAAACCCATTGAAAACCATCGTCTTTATTCCTTAGCATAAACTTGATATAGAAATCCCCTTCTACCACACTCCCTAAATCAAAAACGTCTAAATTAATACCTAACAAAATACCTCCTGAACGACCATGAGGCTCAGACCAATGCCAAAAGAAGCGCCTACCACCACAAAAAGAGTCAAGGCAATTATCGAGAAATGCTTCCTACGAGTTTCAAAGAAAGCAATAAAATCTAAACTCTCTTCTTTAGAAATTTCAGATAAAAACTTATACTTAGCCAAGTCTCGAAGACCTCTGCTATTCCAAAAGACACCTTTCATTTAGAATACAATTTGTTTTTGGATGCAAGCCTCCCAATGGACCGTGTGCCTATCTTCTTATTTATTTTTTATTTTTTTAAGAGCAAGCATAAGGGGGTGCTTTGTCCCTCCATAACGTCATCCATAACTTCCTCCGTCAAGCCACCACACAAGTGACCAAAAGTTAAGTTATCAATGTCGTTATCCTCAACATCGAACTCAATCACTTTATCTCTGTAGAAGACACATCTTTATTATTTGTTGTTAAAACTAACCTATCCATTTCTACCTTCTTAATAAGCGCCATGAATCATCGACATGGTTGCCCATTAACACCCCAATGTTTTCAATATTATCGATTATACGCTATTAGAGAAAGAAAGTATGGAATAAAAGTTCGTACCATCGTTGAATTCCAGTTACGCAGCTACCGATCGGGCAAAGACGCTCCACCGAGTCCTCATCCACCGAGTCACCCGGCGCTATCTGCGTCTAGCCGAGATGCACCCGCCCACGACCGGCGGGACAAGCGGAACGGATTGTCCCCTCGAGACCTTTGTCCCGCAGGATCTTAGCCGCCCTAGCTCCAACCCATCTGCACAAACGCCTGGCTCCACAACAGGAACCGCAACCCCCTCCAGAACCTCACCAGCTAGGGGGCAAGCCGACACGCCCCCACTCGCGTATGGGCCCTGCTCTCCTTCGAGGCCCATAGCATGTGATTCCCCATGGGAAATCACCGGCCCCCCAGAAACCTCCACGCTTGGAGATGCATCTGAACCTGTTAATCCCTGCAACACAAAATCATTAGGAAAAGGGCACTCCTTATTTCATCTCACAATATTCTACTTATTTGATCTCACAACGTGACAGGTAATATTGTGAACGTGAGGCATGTACCAGCTACTAGTATCATTACTCATTAGTAGATGGCTCGCCGAAAGCAATTAATTACCACTGAGTGACATGTGGGCACCCACGCGTGAGCTTCAGGCGTGTACCAGCTACGTCGCAAACGCAGCGCAACAAGCAACGGCACGGATGAAGTATATATAGCTCAGCGCCAAGGCACTCGGCACTGAACTAGTGCTGAGTTGGCATTGGCCGTCTCCTACGTTGGACCGTGGGCTAAGAGTATGTACAATGGTATAGATAACTGCTGTCTATAGTAATTTTTTATATCATCTGCAGACAACACTATAGACAACTCATGCAATGAGTTATCTTTTCACTTGTCTTTATAGATGATACAATCTTGTAATGCTTTAATGGATCTAAGACATTTTATCTTTGATTCTGATGATACAGTCACTACAGGATTGTACACAATATATTTATCTTTCTTTATTCTCTTTCATCTATATCAGTTTAAATCCTACGTGGCAGAGACTATAGACAACTGATGTTAACTCATTGTACGTGACCTAACGAGGCCACTAGGCTCAGCACCACAAGCCCTATCCGGTGAGTGCCAGAGCTTCTGGCCGATATTTTTTTAAGTTACTAATAGGTGTATAAGTTTCGAGTGATACCATATCCTCTCTTTGAATGCCAGACCTCCTGGCCGTTTTTTTTTTTTAAAAAAAAAATACTAACAGGCGTATAAGTTTTGTGTGATATACCGGCCGGCCTCCTTGTGGCACCTTCTGATCTGTCATACATTCTGCAGCATCGAGCGTAAAACTGACCGTGATGGCAACTGAACGGACGAGAGAGAGAGAGAGAGAGCATTGGGGAAGGCCACCTGACCACCTGACCTGATGTACGAGTGTGATAGAACACTGGTACGTACTAGTGTACGTAGCACTGGGCACTGGCCATGTACTACCGATCTATCTTAGCTGATGCGATCCATTCACGGCCGACCATATCTCCTTGGCATGCATGCAACATATTGCATCTTTTTGTGCAGGCGGCTGGACCCTGGAACGCCGTGCCTAGCCCTGCCCACTGGCCTGCGCCCAGTGGCCAGTGTTATATCATCTGCCTGAGAGCCCCTGAGCTTTAGCCGGCCTGATCAGCGTGTGGCACGTAAGAGACACCACGTACGACGTACTCCAGCACGCATGCATGCAGCGCATGGTGCAGGCGGGGGCTAGCATGGCCGGCTCCTTCACTTTCTTTCTCCCATGCTGATTAAGCAAGCGCTTTGCAACTGCATGTTTGCATTGCGTACTGCATGCGTTGTGGTTTTGCAACTTGCGTGCGTGCGTGCATGGGCTTTGTGGCTCGCATGTACCAGCCACATCTCCTCGTCGCCTCTCTTTCGCCACCACGGTGAGCCTCTGTGAATTGCTTGTCCTCTCCTCCGTCGTCGTCTGCTTCGGCTTCTGCGTGAGTTCTGGGAGTGGCGCGCGGGTGCTTGTCCTCCGATCGATGCTCGTTTTGTAGGTGGCCGGCACTGCGCCCCTGTCCCCCTCTACCTCCCTCTGTAAATAAACCTAAAGGAGCAAGAGTAATTGGCGCACGGTGCAAAGCGCGGCCGCACAGGTTTGCATTATATGCATATTGCCGGACCGGGAACAATGGTTAAAACGGCAACCGACGAAGGATCATTAATCCTGATTACATGGGGCAAAATATGTTAGCTATAATCAAGGGATAGAATTTACTAATTCTATCTATGCACAAACTTGATTATTTTAACACGCCTCCTCAATCTCAACCGCTATGAACAAGATTGAGATTGTGCTTCAATCCAGCAAACAATCGGACAACAAGTGGTTTTGTAAAGATATCGGCAACTTGATCTTGAGATCTGATGAGCCGTATCGTCGAACCAAGGAGTTGAAGGATCCTGGGTTCTTTGTGTTTTACATACTAGTTCAGGAACAACTAGTATACACAGTTCTGTTAAGAAACCTAGGCCTAGGCCTGCAAGCCTGGTCCATGATGGGCTCCTCATCCCCTGTAGACTATATAAATGAGGGGATCCTCAACCATTATACATGTCTTTTGAGAAGAGAAATAAAGAGAAGAAAGAAGTCTCTCTATATCTCTGTGTTCAATCTACTATTTTGTATTTGTGTTCTTGTGTGCGGTTCTACGCTTGTCTACGAGGTGATCGCTCGGACTAGACTCGCCAGCGACGGTTCCTCAACACGTTATCAACATGACTACTCTCTCCGGCCTGCTCGGATTGAGAAGGTAATCGTCGAGAATCACACTCGTAGATCGAATCGCTTTTCTATATCGCTTTCAATTCCGCAAATTTGGCTCTCTAGACTTTTTCCTATGATGCAAATCCGCTCTAATATACCGCAAGCCGACTTGAAGTCGTCGGCACAATGCCGATCGATAGGTTGCATGAAAGAGTAGATGTCGATTTTACCGTGGATTGTAGATTGCAAATCCGCTCTAATCTATCGCAAGCCGACTTGAAGTCGCCGGCCAAGCCGATCGGTAGATTACATGAAAAGAGTAGATGATGATTGCACTTACACGCCACCACCGGCCTGCCACCGGCCACTAGCACATGGCCGTGTACCGCAGGCGCCACCGCCAGCCTGCATGCCGCCTGCACACAACACCATGGTGCCCACAAAGCCACGTCAGCCTAGAGCCAAACGGCCACCGAGCACCTCGTGCGCATCACCGTGCCCGAAGCAGGTGCTGCCCCGTACGCGCTTGAAGCCGTCCGCCTTCGCATGGGTTCCACAC
Organism: Ampelocalamus luodianensis; assembly: GCA_036346255.1. Taxonomy (NCBI): domain Eukaryota; kingdom Viridiplantae; phylum Streptophyta; class Magnoliopsida; order Poales; family Poaceae; genus Ampelocalamus; species Ampelocalamus luodianensis. The sequence goes on from CM070622.1 coordinate 15,288,688, forward strand.
CGCCCGAAGCCGCCACGGAGCCGCATGCGCGCCGCTTCGCACGGGCTCCATGCGCTCGAAGCTGTCGCCGCCTGCACGGTCCACCACCGCGATGCCCTGCATGGCCGCAGTGTCGCGCCGTCTCCGCATAGGCGCTGCCGCTCGATGCGCTTGCACCGCCGGCCGAGCGTGCGCATGAGGAGTTGCCGCCTCGCACCACGTGCCCTCCCGGTCGGCTGCTGCCTCCGCATAGGCGTCGCCGCCTCCGCACGGCCGGCGCTACCGCTGCCACCTCGCACCGAGTGCCCGCCGCGTAGGTAAAGCCAGCAATCGTTGCCACCATGCTGAAGTGCTGAACAAGGGTAGGGAAACTATCGACGATCGAGTCGCCGATCTTACAAAATGAAACAGAGAAAAATGGCAAAGACTTCTTGAGAGAGAATGTGACTGCTCTTTATTGATATGAACTGGAACCTTACAGGGGTTGCCCTTGACAAGGCAGTGGACTAGCTCTAATTACACTTAATGGATTGCCTACTATGCTATTACTTCAGATGAAATCTGATTGCATGTTGATCTCCTCAACTGGATCCCTCTCCTTCTATCATTTGTGTTCTCCTTTTAAGTAGTCGATGAAGTGGTAGCGGTTACTTCTTGAAGAGACGCCTGTTGGAAGTGTCGCGACTGGTCGAAGCGAGGCAGCAGTTGGTGAAGTATCAACCGTTCGGCGGTTGATATCAGGGAATGACAATAACCACATGAGGGGTTACTATCAGTGACTTAGAGCCATGAAACGTCGTGTGGTTTAGAGTGATTAGACACATGTTCCATTCATCACACGGAAGGTATATACTTGGAATCGAATCTAAGTGCTAGTTCATTATTTCTACGAGCAGTTACCTAGTCGGGTAGTTGGTACAGGACCTCTCTGGCCAAGGTATCCACGATGTAACCATTGGAATCCTTACGACCATGGCGGTCGTTAGCCTTAGGGGTTATGAAGACATATGATCTTTGATTATATGTAGAGGTTTTAATCCTTGTTAGAAACCCTACCCCCACCCCTTTTTCTGATCCGGCTGGATGGGCTAAAGCAGGCCGGATGAGCCTAGCCCAAGTAGATTTTGAAATAAAGAGAAAGGCCCAGCCAGAAAAAAATTCTCAAAATTTGCAAGAAGACCTTCAGAGTTCAGAAAATTACGAGGAAATCTGGCGGATAAGAAAATTTTGTGGAGCCCCCCCTGAAAATTGGAAAATTACACGAAAAATTTCTCAGAATTGAAATTTAGCGGTTTTTGCCCCTGGAAATTGCAGAATTCATTGAAAATTCATATTCCTGCAGAAAAGGGCCTCAGAATTCAAAATTTGAATCCTTTTGAGCATTTGAAGCATAGTTAACTTTGTTATTATTTCTATGCAATTTATGTATTATATTTAATGTTTTGATTATCTGTGATTGTTTATATTACTTTTAATCACTGAAAATAGCAGTAAATCATAAAAAAAAATGCATAGAAAAATACGGGAACATTATGAGAATTTTTGCAACCATTTTATGTAGATTACCAGTAGTAATCTTATGAAATATTTGCATAAATATGCAGATGACTGGCATTAAAAACCAGGAGTTCGAACAGTTTGCCCAGCATGGCTAGAATTACTTGACATGGGCATCTGACGTTGAGATCGTACTTGGAGCCAAGAAGCTTCGTGCTGCTATCTGGCTTGGCACCTCAAAAGATGACAATCCCACTGTTGAGGAAAATGGTCAAGCACTTCACTTCCTCAGACACCATCTCTGCCTAACACTCAAAAATGAGTATATGGCGAAGAAGAGCAAACTAGCTTTGTGGACTACACTAAAGAAGCGGTTCGAGAAGTTGAAGTACACCATGCTTCCTCGGACAGAGTAGGAATGGTCCTAATTGTGTTTTGCTGACTTCAAGATCGTGGGAGAGTACAATTCTGCCTTGCACAGAATTTGTACCAATCTTCAACTCTGTGGTAAGGTAACCACAGATGAGCAGAAGATCGAAAAACTCTCTCTACCTTTCACCTGAATGCGGTGCAATCCGCACGCAACTATCGTCAAGACGGCTACAAGGAGTATACCGAATGGATTGACATCATGCATGTTGTGGAAGCTCAAGATGAGGTTCTAAGGAAGAACTACATCTCACAACCGCCTAGTAGCAATATTGGCCATTAAGCCAATGCTAGCAGTACAAGGTGAGAAAGCCTCTCACAAAGAAGAGGGGTAAGAAGGGTAAGGTCATGAGTCGCAAGGTCGAGCCAAATGCTCAAGCCAAGAAGGGCAGACAAAGGAAACACGATGTCAAGCTCTGTGGCCAGCAGGACCAAGAATGCTTTAAGTGTGGCACATGGGGGCACTGGTCACGGGTTTGCCGTGAGTCACAGCACATCATTGATGCTTTCAAGTCTAAGAAGAAGTGTAAAGGACAGCATGAGGCACACCTCGCCATTGCAGGCACAGAGGATCCACAGCTATTGGTTACACCCATGGATATGGATAACCCAGTAGCAGTCCCCATCACCCCTTCTTTGGATATCGTAGTGGCCGCAACCGTAGTTGTTGAAGAGGAGAAGATGGACATGGAACATATTCAGGCAGAAGTTTCTTCGTACTTCGCTGATTCGATTTAGTGCACACATTGCACTTAGATTTTTATAGTCATTTGCAGTTTATGGTTGTGATAGAACATTGAATTATTGAATAATGATTGTAAGCTCTAGGAGAGCAAAGTATTAAATTCTTATGAGTCCTGCAAGGCTTATTTTCCCGTATTAATAATAGCAAATTATTTTCTATTTTGGAGTAATTTATATATGTGTGAATTGCTTCCTACATCATATTAATAAATACTTTATATTAGAACGTGTGTGGCGCCCTATAGAGGAAGTGTGCTTAGCAGATAGCGGCACAACGAATACTATCTTGAGATAGATGAAATTTTTTCAGTCGATCAGCAAGAATGTTGGTAGTCTTACGACAATCGTATGCAGCGATACTTGTATAATAGGCTCAGGAAGGGCCACAATTATACTCCTGATGGGCACAATTTTGGTCATTGAAGAAGCCTTGTTGTACCCAGAATCGACTAGAACTCTCCTAAGTTTTAAGGATATTCGCACTAACGGTTTCCACGTAGAGACTGAAGAAGAGTATGGTAAAGAATATCTGCTCATTACAAAGCATGAAGAAAGTGGAAAAAAGGTATTAGAATGATTTCCTTCATATGAAACTGGGCTATACTACACTAATATTAAAGCACTGTATCCTATACTATCCTGAAAACCACTTTTAGAAGCTCTGAATTTTTCTTTCTCTCGTATGATAGACTAGGCCACCCCGGTCTTAGAATAATGAGAAATATAATTAACAATTCTCAGAGATATAATATCAATATTAAGAATTTTATGCACGCAGCAACTCTCATCAATTTTAGACCGTCGACGTATAACATCCATTCACCTATGCAACTAGCGCAAGGGGCAGCACCGAAAATTTTCTATCTTCGCAGGTTTGGTTGCAAGGTTTATGTACCTATACCAACACCATAGCAAACAACAATGGGCCCTCTTCACAAGTATAGGATATACGTTGGTTATGAGACTGCATCCATAATCAGGTATTTGAACCCTACGATAGCATATTTGATGAGGATAGTTTCCCATCATTAGGGGGAGAAAATCAACCCCTTGATGAAAAATATCGAAAAATAACGTTGCAAGCAACGGGAATCTATGCACATGACCCGCACACTAGTGAAGCAAATAGAGAAGTCCAAAAGATAATTGATTTGCAAGCATTAGCGAATCAACTGCCTGACCACTTTTGTGATTTGAAGAGCGTGACCAAGTCGCATATGCCTGCACGCAATGCACCAGAAAGGGGAGCCAATTGAGTACCCTACATCGCACGGAATGGAACCTCGAATCCCAAGTAACGGGACGCCTGGCGAAAAGAATAAAAGGCAATACCGGATTTGAACATTCCCACGGAGGGAGACATCAGCATGGATGTGTGCGCACACATCGGAGCTGAAAAACTAAAGGGACTCACCCCCGTAATTGGAAAGCAGCGGTGAGCAAGTAGAAACATTAGAAGAATCGCCCCATGAAGAATAGTTATAAACTACGTGACCTCGGGAGAATCTATGAATAGGACAACAGCCAATGTCGATATTTACTTTACAAAGAAAATTGCCATAATCATCGATCTTGATCCAGAGCCTACATCGCTCGCTGAATGTAAGAAAAGATCAGATTGGAAATATTGAAAGAAGGCAGTAGCGCCTGAATTATTATCTCTGAATAAAAGAGATATGTTTAGGCCTATAAGCCACATGCCTCCCCATGTACACCCCGTAGGACATAAGTGGGTATTTGTTCGAAAGAGAAATGAAAATAATGAAGTTGTAAGATATAAAGCAAGACTCGTTGCACAAGATTTCACTCAACGTCCAATAGTTGATTATGAAGAAACCCATTCCCCAGTCATGGGCGGAACTACCTTTAGATATTTAATCTCAATTGCAGTAAACTTGAATTTAGAAATGAAATTGATGGATGTGGTAACTGCATACCTTTATGAAAACTTAGATTCGAACATTTATATGAAGGTACTTGAAGGTTTCCTGTCCCGAACCAAATAGAGCAAATAAAAATTTATACAGTGTAAAACTCAAAAATCATTGTACGGACTGAAGCAATCAAGCAGAACGTGGTATAATCACTTAAGCGACTTTCTATGCAAAAAAGGCTACACGAACAATGATGATTGTCCCTGTGTATTTATATGATGATCTTAGGATGGATTTTGTATAATCTCAGCATATGTAGATGATCTGAATATCATCGGGACCCAGGAAGATATTAAGAAAGTAAGCTCTTACCGAGAGTCGGAGTTCAAAATAAAAGATTTGGGTAAAACCAAATATTGCCTAGGCTTGCAGCTTGAGCATACCCCTGAAGGGATACTAGTACATCAGTCAACTCACACTCAAAAGATGTTAGAAAGGTTCATCTTTGAAAAGGCCTACCCTTCGAAAGTGTCGATGGTCGTGAGATCTTTGTAGCAAGACAAGGATCCGTACAGACCTAAAGAAGAGGGGGAGGAAGTCCTGGGACCAGAATTCCCATACTTAAGTGTAATAGGAGCACTCATGTATTTATCAAACTGTACTTGTCGAACCCGGGAGCGAAGGATCCCGAATTCTCTGTGTTCAAACACCAGTCCAGGATTTCCAGTGTACACAGTTTCACAAAAATGAATATCACATTCATATCACGAAAACGTAAATGGCATTAGATAAATAACTGTTTAATACAAATGAGTGCGAATAATAATATCAAATGTCAAATGATAAACACAATGGAAATAACATAATAGTGGGAGCCACACGATGCGCCCAGGCAATGCAATGCAGGTCGAAGGCCTACTCGTCAGGGTCCTCACCGTCAAGATAGCATCTTCTCTGAATAAGATTTATTCAAAGAAGAGTGAGCACTACTACCGTGCTCGCAAGTCACACCAATATTGAATTTAAATGCATGCATAAGGAAACAAGTGAGTATGGCGGGGTTGTTTTTGCATAACAGACATTTCGAGTTTGAATAAGTATAGTAGTTTCTAAGGCAATTTTATACTATGGATAAAATCATAATTTGAAATGACCATGATATAATGTGGATAACCTCCAAGGATAAAGTGAAGGATCCCCTCCTAACACTTGGCTTCCCGCCCAAATTTTCATAAGGATTAGCCATCCTCAACATTTAATAAAGCATTTAAAAACCAAAAACAATTCTAACTTTAAGTGGCCCTGCTAGCATGTCCATGACCGCGGACGCGGCTATTCGAATAGTTTCTACTCTGTAGAGTTGGTACAACTTTACCCACACGAGGTGACATGCTCGTTATGTCGGCCAATTCACGCTTCCGTAGGCGTGTGACTGAGCAATTACCATGAGGCCTTTACAATGGCGGTCGTGGGCTCGTCTGCGCGGAGAAGAAGGAGGAGGAAGAAGAAAGGTTACGGGTCGTTGGATTTTGATCCAACGGTCACAGACATTAGGGCGACGTGGAAGGAGACTAGCGATTCTGGCCGTTAGATTTAGATCGCACGGCTCTCATTGGTGGTGGCATTCGGACTGTGCGGCAGTCACAAAGGATCTTGACCGTTGATTCAAGATCCAGTGGCGGAGATGAGATGGGGTGCGTACGTGCGGTGTGTGCGTTGGATTTTAATCCAACGGTGGATGGATAGGTGAGAGAGAGAGTGCGGCGGCTGGGCCGAGCGGGCCGCGCGCGGGAGGGAAATTTGGGCCGGAGCCTTTGGGTTTCGGCCCAAACACTGTTAGAGGATTTTCTTTTGCTTTTCTATTTGTTTTAATTCTGATAATTCATAATAGCTTTAGAAAATAGCAAAATACTTCCAAAAATTATGGAAAAATTCACAGAAATTCCCATATTCATTCTGGACTTAATAAAATCATTTCCAACTATTTGTTGGCTTTTAATTTGCAAATAAATTTGTTTTAGCTTTAAAATATTTATAAAAGCTTTTGAAAATTCAGGAAAACCACAAACATAAATAAACTTTTAAATTTTACTAAAATTGAAATTTGGGTACATTACAAACCTACCCCCTTAAGGGAATCTCGACCGAGATTCGATCTTGTCACAAAGAGACGGGATAGTTAGTCTTGAGGTCTTCTTCTTTTCCCATGTGGCTTCACTTTCCGGTGATGACTCCACTTGCACCTGTATGATCGATGATTACGCCGGTGACTCGCTCTGCGACATCCGAATCTTGATTGGTCGCTCCACGTAGGTAAGATCTTCTCGAAGATCAAGCTTTCAGAAGGTATGGTCTTCTGGCGCTTGCAAGCATTTTCTCAACTGGGATACATGGAAGACATCGTGCACAGCTGACAAGGCTTCTGGTAGTTCAAGCTGATATGCCACTTCACCTCTTTTGGCTAGAATTTTGTATGGCCCCACAAATCTGGGTGCGAGTTTTCCTTTTGTTCGGAATCTTCTTACTCCTCTGAGTGGAGTGACTCTGAGATAGACCAAGTCTCCTGCAGCTGAGGGGGCGGAGCTCTTATGCTGAAATTGTCCTCCGGTTGATGCGCTGCGGAAGTTGGAGGTGTTGGGGCGTTGATTCTGCACCGAGGCTCTGGATGTGGAAGACTGGAACTTCCCACGCTGCGGTGGCTGCGGCTGAAAGAAACGAGGCTTGGGAAAGCCTCCTGCGTTGAACTTCTGGGCGGCCATCCTCCGCTTGCGGTTCTCCATCTCGTGATGCTTGGCCTCCTAGCGGATCGCCTTGTCCACCAACTGTTGGAAGTCGGTGAAGTTCTGGGAGATGAGTTGGACAGAGATATCGTCGTTGAGTCCCTCCAGGAACCTTTCTTGCCGTTCTTCATCTCGGGCCACGTCGGTAGGGCATAGCGAGCTAGCTGGTTGAAAGCGGTGGAGATACTCGCCACCGAGCGATTGCCTTGGCGAGTGCATGAAACTCCTTCTTCTTGGTGTCATCATGCGGCGAGGATGTGAGCATGACGGAAGGCTCTGACAAACTCGTCCCACGAGATGGCCTGGGCATTGGCGTGGGAGATGCAGAAATTGTCCCACCATTCCGAGGCCGGTCCGTTGAGCTGATGAGTTGCGAACAGGACCCTCTCGCGATCTGTGCATTGCGCAATGTCCAGTTTCTTTCCGATGGCACGAAGCCAATCGTCAGCATCCATCGGCTCGGTGCTGCTGGAGAATGTCGGAGGACGCATACGCATGAACTCCGACATGGTCACGCGCTGAGAAAGGTGTGCCGGTGCCTGAGTTGCGGCGGTAGCTGCTGTTGCCTGGTTGTTCTGAGCGTTGTTGAGCGACTGAGCCAACAATTCAATAAGGTGAGTTTGATTGGCCATCATCTGTTGCCAATCCGGTCCCGCTTCTTTGGTGGTGAGGAGGTTCTTTGAACATGCTGCTCCCGATGGTCGGTATTTTCGTTGTTACGACCTGGATCTTTGCCATTTCTGTGCGGTGTTCACCATCTGCTTGAATTTTCCAAAGACTTAGGAAAGAGAAGAAAAGGTTGCACTAAGGGGAAGTAAATTTATATTAGCCCAAAAGCACACCAAAACAAGACAAAGAATCCAAATTTCTTTTTCAAAGTATTTCTTTATTTTATTCATTTGATTATGGCTACCACAAAGGTTAGTAGCTCATAATTCATGATTAATCGAATAAATAGGGAAAACAAACATCTAAAATGGTGGAAGTAAAACATCTATGGGGTGGATGGGGTGTAGTCGGGAGTTGCGAGTCTTTGCCTTGGCCCTTTTTGTACTGAGCCAATTCAGCCTGCTGCCTTCACCTCTCCTCTGCGGCCTCTAGCCTCCACGAGCGAGATCTGACTCGTCGGGGTGTTGCCATAGGCGTAATCCATCGCCTTGGCTAACTCCACAGTGGGTGATCTCGGCATATCCTCATTCTCGATCGAGCCAAGGCACCGCCTAGTCAGTGGGGATGTGCATGGGATAATCTTGGAATGCGATATCCCGAAAATGGGCGTCGTAGGTGTAGCGAAGTCGCGACGGCTTCTCTTGCCGCATCTTGGATGCCGTCCTCGAAAGTCTCCCGACGCATTGGGCGTCGAAGATGTGGAAGGATGTATCCGCGCTAAGTTAGAGTAGAGGATAACCTCCACTCTCCAGCGCTCCTTTGTCCCACGATATACTTGTATCCTTGGTATGTGGGTCTCTTCGTGAAACTCGAATCTTTGCATCATCTTCCATAGGATATCCGCCCATTCTCGATGTAGACTCCATAGGAGATCTGGTCGGTCTCTCGGCCATCTACAATTTTTAGAAAGGACAAGAGTTTAGAAATCTTTTAATAGAAAGGAAGAGTAAGACTCGGAAGACAGGTAAATAGTTTGTAAATTTTTGAAAAATAGTCCTTAATGGTTTTACCAATTCTACAGTGGCCACGACCTACGATCGATATGGCTCGATACCACTTTTGTCGAACCGGGAGCGAAGGATCCGAATTCTCGTGTTCAAACACCGATCCAGGATTTTCGATGTACGGTTTCACAAAAATGAATATCACATTCATATCACTAAAACGTAAATGGCATTAGATAAATAATCTGTTTAATACAAATGAGTCGAATAATAATATCAAATGTCAAATGATAAACACAACGGAAATAACATAATAGTGGGAGCACACGATGCGCCACGAGCAATAAATGCGGGTCGAAGGCCTACTCGTCAGGGTCCTCACGTCAAGATAGTAGTCTTCTCTGAATAAGATTTATTCAGCAAGAGTGAGCACTACTACCGTGCTCGCAAGTCACACCCAATATTGAATTTAAATGCATGCATAAGGAAACAAGTGAGTATGGCGGGGTTGTTTTGCATAAACAAACATTTTCGTTTGAATAAGTATAGTAGTTTCTAAGGCAATTTTATACTATGGATAAAATCATAATTTGAAATGACCATGATATAATGTGGATAACCTCCAATGATAAAGTGAAGGATCCTCCTAACACTTGGCTTCCCTTAAATTTTCATAAGGATTAGCCATCCTCAACATTTAATAAAGCATTTAAAAACCAAAAACAATTCTAACTTTAAGTGGCCTGCTAGCATGTCCATGACCATGCGACGCGCTATTCGAATAGTTTCTACTCTGCAGAGTTGGTACAACTTTACCCACACGAGGTGACATGCTCGTTATGTCGGCTAATTCACGCTTCGTAGGCGTGTGATGAGCAATTACCATGAGGCCTTTATAATGTTTTATCCTAGTACATTCATGCAGCTAAGGTTTTGCCCTTTGGGTGACCGTCCTCAGGAAGCCCCTCTTGCGCCAAGTGGGAATAAACGTCTAACAGACACCCACAAAATCACATGACATAAATATACTAGGACATCACAAATTAGTTAGCCAAATCCTGCCCATACAGGACATGTGGTGATACGTTATGGCATAGCAATAAGCGGCTCAAAGACCGGTCCTCAATTGACTTGGCGTCATTCCTACAACCCATGGGTCTTGATCTTAACGAGATCAAACCGTGCATAAACCTGCACCCACCATTCCGACCATTTCGCCAAGTCCAAACCCATTTTGATTTTATTTTGAATAAAAACTCCATTTATAAACTCATGTGGTAAGACAATACCACAATGTCAAGTTGAAAACAATTTGTAGAAATCAGTGTAAACCCTCCCAAATTACGTAAATGTGGACTAAGCTTGGCTAAGCATATATTTGAATTTTGGTAATATCTTGCCTATGGTATCAAGGTAGTCAGTACAACATTCAAATTTGGTCATACAATAACATATGGAATTAACTATGTGTAAACAGGATATTAAAATATTTATAACAACATATGCATGCATTAAGGAATTTAAAGACTGAAAATAACTTAAAATAATAGGGCAATATGGTCAATGGTGTAACTTGCCTTGGTCGATGTCTTGAAATTCTAAATCTTGATTTGATCGAACTCTCCGAGTCGTCGAATTCTATCTGTAAAAATCGACAAATTCAATGCAAATTCAAATAAATTCAAAAACATAGCTCAAATTAACTCCAAACTGAAATATTTTGGTTTAGTTAGCTAGATTATAATTTTATATAAATTTTGCAATTTGAATCACTCAATTTGGAGTTCATATGCAAAAGTTATGAATTTTTGAAGTTTATATCTAAATCTGAAATTTTATTGAATTTCCAGAATTATTTTCCTACTGAAAATCCATTTATTGCGCAATGATTACGTCGGCTACAGTATTTCGGGGAATAAAAGATTTTTTTAAAAAAATCTGACAGGTGGGCCCCATGAGTCAGTGACTCGGCCCATGTGGACCAAGTCCACTGAACCTTGGAAGATCTGGCGCGGTGGACCAAGCCACGCGAGCGTGTGTGTGGCGCTGACCGTGCGCCACATGGCGAACACGCATAGCGCGGTGTGGTGGCGCCGAGGTGGCAAGGCCACGTCGGCCGACGGTGAAAGTGCCTCGGCGGCGAGCTTGCCGGCGTTTGGCGGCGCTCCGGCGAGTGTGGGTGGTACTAAAAGAAAGAGGGCAGTGCGGGGATCCTGATGCACTACCTTGGGGCGGCGGAACGGGGCGTTTTGGTCGTCGGCGACGAGGTTTGGCGGCGTCTGCTCGGCTCCGGTGAAGTAGGCACTCCGAGGGTCCTCCGGCGAAGCAAAGGTGCGCACCGTGAAGGCGAGGTGGCGACGAAGGTGACGGTGGTGTCGGAATGGCTGAGGACGGCTTGCCGGCGCCGGAGAAGACAAAACACGAAGCCGCCGGCGATCTTCAACGGCGAAATCTGAGCGCAACGAGGTGAGGAATGGTGAGTGAGGGGTTAAGATGAGTGAAGAGAGGTGCCGGGCTTCCTTTTATAGGCGGGGAGGCCGAAGCGGCGGGCGTCGTGGGGCGTCGCGGCGATGCGGGAGTTGTGGCGCACGAGCGGAGAAAGAGGGGAAAACAGCGTGGGGAGGTGGCGGAGGCGGCGCGACCGTGCGCCGGCGCGAGGAGTGCGGGGTGGTTAGCTGCGGCCGTTAGTGAAGCTTGACCGCGTCGCGAAAATGGCGATCGTGGGCTCGTCTGCGGAGAAGAAGGAGGAGGAAGAAGAAAGGTTACGGGCGTTGGATTTTGATCCAACGGTCCGCGATTATTAGGCGGCGTGGAAGGAGACTAGCGATTACGGCCGTTAGATTTAGATCGCACGGCTCTCATTGGTGGTGGCATTGGTGTGCGGCGGTCACAAAGGATCTTGACCGTTGATTCAAGATCGATGGCGGAGATGAGATGGGTGCGTGCGTGCGGTGTGTGCGTTGGATTTTAATCCAACGGTGGATGAATAGGTGAGAGAGAGAGTCGTGGTGGTGGGCGCGCGCGGGAGGGAAATTTGGGCGGAGCCTTTGGGTTTCGGCCCAAACATGATAGAGGATTTTCTTTTGCTTTTCTATTTGTTTTAATTCGATAATTCATAATAGCTTTAGAAAATAGCAAAATACTTCCAAAATTATGGAAAAATTCACGAAATTCCCATACTCATTACGGACTTAATAAAATTATTTCCAACTATTTGTTGGCTTTTAATTTTGCAAATAAATTTGTTTTAGCTTTAAAATATTTATAAAAGCTTTTGAAAATTCGGAAAAACCACAAACATAAATAAACTTTTAAATTTCTGAAATTGAAATTTGTACTATTCTGATACTAGATGGATATTACATTTGTCGTGAACCTATTAGCAAGATATAGTGCAGAACATACCAAAAGGCATTGGCAGGGAATACAGGATATCTTCCGATACCTCAAAAGAAGAAAATATCTTGGTTTGTTCTACAGAAAGAACCAATACCTGAATATGACTGGCTATACAGATGCTAGGTACCTGTCGGACCCACATATATTCCTATGTAGTGGAACTGCAATTTCATGAAAATCATCTAAGCAAAGTCTTATATCAACTTCGACGAACCACTTGAAAATCATAGCACTGTACGAGGCCTCACGAGAATGTGTTTGGCTTCGATGGATGATTCACCACATTCAGTAGTCATGTGGATTGAATACCGCGCAAATCTCCACTATTATCTATGAAGATAATGCAGCTTATATTGCACAAGTGCAGATGGGTTATGTGAAGAGTCCACTCACAAAGCATATAACCCCAAGTTTTTCTATGCTCATGAATTGCAGAAGATGGACGAAATTAAAGTACTACATACTAAGTCATGTGAAAATCTTATATATTTATTCACTAAGTCACTTCCAGCATCTAGCTTTGAAAGATGCATACATAGAATTGGAATGATAAGACTTAGAGAAGTGCATAATTCAGGGGGGAATCTTTACAAACTCATTATTGAAACTTGATCACAAAGATCAAGTACCCAAAGAATAAATCCGGATATTAAATGAAATTGGGTGGATTGTACTCTTTTTCCCTTGACGAGTTTTTCCTGAAGTTTCTCAGCTAAGGTTTTTAATGAGGTAATTCGTGTAACGCAGCAGAACGTGTATCATGTACTCTTTCTCCAAACTTTTTCCACTGGGTTTTTGTGGAGTTTTGATGAGATATGAACATGACAGATGAGTGCCCAAGGGGGAGTGTTAAAGAAACCTGGGCCTAGGCCTGCAAACCTAGCCTATGATGGGCTTCTCATCCCCTGTAGACTATATATAGGAGGGGACCCCCAACCATTGTACGTGTCTTTTGAGAAGAGAAATAAAGAGAAGAAAGAAGTCCCCCATATCTCTGTGATCAATCTACTATTATGTACTTGTGTTCTTGTGTGCGATTCTACGCTTGTCTACAAGATGATCGCTCGGACTGGACTCACCAGTGACGGTTCCTCAACAAGTTCAACAAAAATGATAGCAAGTCCATATCATGCATTTTATCCATATTATGGGAGTTTTATTACAAAAGGGCATGACTCCAAAAGAAAACTACAACGGAAACATAAAGTAGTAGTAGGCCACATGATACGCCACAGGCAATTATATGGGGCGCAGCTTAGTCGTCCAAGTCCTCACCATCCACGTAGTACTCCTCCTCTGATCAACAATTTATTAAGCAAGGTGAGTATGAAACGTACTCCGCAAGTTGCACCCAAATAACAAAATATAATGCATGAGGGTATGACAAAGGATAGCTTATATGGCTAAGTTTGCATAAAGTGATATTTTTAAATATCTTTACTAAGTTTCAAGGCAATTATACTATATCTAGATATTGGATTTTAAATTTTTAGTCTTCATTTTGAGTGTAGGATAAACCTCCATACACTATTGGTGAAGGAATAACCCCCTTAACACCGGCTGTCTGCCCAATTTCTCATTTGGATAAACTATCTAAAAACATGGTGTTAAATCATTTTTAAATCAAAATCCAAAGTCTAACTTTGAGAGACTTTCCTCAGCATGTCCATGACTATGGACATGGCTATTCGAATAGTTTCTACTCTGTAGAGTTTGTACAACTTTACCCACAAAAGATAGTCTGCTTAATATGTTGGCCAAGACACGCTTCTATAGGCGTGCGACTAAGCGACTATCACAAATACTTTACCCTACACTATCCCAACGTAGTTATGCCCGCTAAAGTTTTGTTACCGAAGGTTTTACGACAAACGGTAACCCCCTCTTGCACCTATGTGGGTACTAAAAGTAGGTCTTCACAACACCCACACCTCAAAATAACATAACCACGGTGAAATATTGCAGTTTAGTTAGCTAAGTCTGTCCCATTCCAAACTTTTGGTTGCACGGTGGAGCTTAGCAAAAAGCGGCTCTCAGACTGGTCCTTATTTTAACTGGGCAACTTCCAACTAACCCATAGGTATCAACTATTCGCTGAATTAATCTCGTGCATAAATTTGCACCCTTCATCCATCCAAATTAGCCCAATCTAAATCTATTTTTTATTTATTTTGGTTCACAAATCATTTGCAAAACTCTATAATAAAACAGTGCCAGACTCATTTTTAAACTAAGTTGGATATTTGGAGAAATTCCCAAATTAAATATTTTTGGTCTAAACATGTCTTTGCATAATATTTTCCAAATGGTTCCTAGTTCATACTATTGTATCAACTAGGTTTTTCTTCTCATGTGACAAGGTATAACTAATTCAATGACAAAAATTGGCCAGAATTAGGAATAACTATAATATTTTAAAATAGGGATTTAAATTAATTTAATACAAATAAGCAATGCAATAATAATTTAAAATAGAATTTAAATAATTTAAATTACTGGGATTCAAATATGATCAACAAATGTAGCTTGCCTTGCTCAAATTGTTGTTGATCGGACTTGTCGAAGAAGTCTAGCTCTCCGGAGTCGTCGAAATCTATACGCGAAAATAAGCTAAATTCAATAAAATTCAAATGATCTCCAAATTAAATAATTTTTGTTTAGTTAGCTAGATTATACTTTTAGATGAATTTAGAATTTTGAATAACTAGAATTGAAGCTTGTATGAAGGAGAACGGGTCCTCAGAAGTTTGAATTCTAAAGAAATTACCCTAAATTCAATTTTCAGAATTAATTAATTATTTTTCTAATGGCAGTCACTCACAAGTGGGCCCATGGTCCATGTACCAAATCCATGAAAGGGCTTTGGTCCATGGTGGACAAGGCTGATGAAACAAGGCAGCGTATACGCATGTCTTTGTGCGAGTGCGCGTGGCGATGGCGTGGAGGCGACCGGGCAAAGAAGGCGGCGTGGCGCCACGTGGCTTGCCACGTCACTCCAGCGAGTGGCGACGCACAGGACCAAATGGTCGTCGGTGTTACGCACCACGGCGGCGAGTGTGCGTGTGCGTAAAAGAGAAAGGATGGGACATTGGACCTAGTGCACACGATATTGGTGATAAGGCGTGAAGGGTTGGCCGGCAACGAGGAAGAAGAGCGGTGGTGCGGTTTGGGCTCTGACGGTGAAGGTGTTCCGGTGGCGAGAGAATGCGCACAACGTAGAACGTGGCCGACAAAGCGTTTGGTTCAAACTGTGTCAACGGAACTCCAATGGCGGCGATGCAATCGGCAACGGCGCACCTCGGGGACGACGACGAAGAACTCCAAAATCCGACAAAAAGAGAGGAAGTAGGGAGGTAGAGTTACAGGGGTTAGATGAGTGAAGAAATACGATGGGGATGCTCCCTTTTATAGGGGCAGGGGGTACTGAGGCAGCGAGGACATACACGGGCGTTACTTGCCGGCGACAAAAATGGCATTAACGTGAAAATTAAGCGGCGAGTGAAAGCGAAGGGTGGAGTGGAGATCGTGGGCGTTAATGCGCATGATCGTGATAAAAAACAGTTGCTTGAATGCAGGGGAACGGCGAAAAAGGCAGCGGTGCTGGCATGGCTGGAGGAAGAAGAAGGGGGTGAGGGAGAAGACATGTGGGGCGGTGTCAACGAGCGAGAGAGAGAGAGGGGAAGGTAGAGGTTGACGAGGCGGGCCCGCATGTCAGCGAGGGGAGGAGAGAGGCTGGCGCAAGCGGGTCGGGCGCGGGGGAAAAGAAGAAAAAGGCTATGGGCTAGGAAGGAGATTGGGCCCAAAGCAAAAATCTGGTTTTTTGAAGATTTAACAATTTCAGAAATTGAGTTAAATTGAATAGGTTTTTAGAAAATAGCAATTAGAGTTCAAAAATTATGGAAAAATTCACATAAATTTTCTAAATTATTTTGAACTTCAATAAAATATTTCCAACTCAAAATCGGTATTTAGATTTGCAAATAATTTATTTTGGCTTTAAAACAAATAGGGAAAAACTTTTAGAAAACCAAAAAATTCAAGGAAATTAATTAGATTTTTTATTTTTAACAGAAATAAAATTTTGGGATGTTACACGTATCTCCAGCAATCTCTGTGCAACTCTCTCTATAACAAAATGGAAATCAACTTCTATATGCTTTGTTTAGGCTTGAAAGATCGGATTCGCCGAGAGATATGTTGCACCACAAACTTGGAGGTAGTGACTGAAAAACGCCAAGCTCTTGAAGCAAGGATTGCATCCAAACAAGTTCGGTTGTTGAATTCGCATCCAAGCAGTAGCATGTTTTTCCATGAGACCAAGTTGGGACCAAAAAGTATGCACTGTTCATCACCAATCATCGTGGCACATAAAAACGCACTCAAGAATGTGGAGCTCAATCTCGAATCTTGTGAGAGTACTACGCCGCCATCCTTCTTAACAACTTCAATGCCCAAGAAGTGATGTAAATCCCCGAGATCCTTCACTATGAATTCTTCGCACAATTGCTTCAGCAATCTTTCTATTGCTTGGTTTGATGAACTTCTGAGAATTATATTGCCCACATAGATCAACATATATATCACCACATCATTCCTGTTGTAGATGAACAAACACACGTATGTTTTAGATGACATGAAACCCAACTCTTGCAGCTTGTGATTGAGTCGAGAATACCAAACACGTGGCGCTTGTTTAGCCCATGGAGAACTTTATCAAGTGACCAAATGATCAGGTTGCTTCCGATCTTCATAGCCTAGAACTTGTTGCATATACACCTCTTTTTCTAAGTGACCATGCAAAAAGGCATTCTGAACATCAAGTTGTCTCATATTCCAACCTCTTGATACAACGATGGACAAAACCAATCGTATGGTAGATGCTTTCACAATAGGACTGGAAGTATCTTCGTAATAAAGTCCATATCGTTGTTTTTATCCTTTGGCTACTAACCGATATTTGTAGTGATCAACCGTCCCACATGCCTTCCTCTCCACCTTAAAAACCCATTTACAATCAATCACGTTGACTCCTTTCATTGATGGTACGAGGTTCCATGTTTTATTTCTTACAAGGACCAAGTACTCATCATCCATGGCCTTCTTCCACCTCGAATCCTCAAGTGCAATGCAAAAATAGTTGTCTCTTCCTCTTGTGACATTGTGTACCCAAGAAAAGCATGTTTATTAATTGAAAAATGCACTGTCCCATCAGTAAATTTCTTTGGTTGCACAATATTGTTCTTCAACCGAGTTTGCATGGCATGCCGTTGAACCCTGTGGAGGTGCCACCAAAGATGTTGATGTTGTCGAGGTGCTAGTTGCTGGAGATTCCTCCCCTGCCACGGTAGCCAAAGTGGAGCCAGTGACAGCTGCCACAACACCTGAGGAAGTGGCGTTGGAGACGTCGACTATCGAGGTTGTCGCGACAGCATTTGTGCGTGTCACGGCAACACGTCCACTTGCCACAACAGCTTCTCCTGCAACTTGAGGCAGCGCTTCACACAATTGATTAGTAGACATAGGATTACTAGCAACATGCATAATTTGGTCATTCACAAGAGGAAGAAGTACATCATCCTGAGTAGTTACAATATGAGTGCTTGGGTTTTCAGGATCGAGAGAGAAAGGGGAGACTTTTTCATTAAAAAAATGACACCATGAGAGATAAATATCCGTCTAGTGGAAGAAAGGAGGCACTTGTAACCATTGTGCAGGTTATTGTAATCAAGAAAGACACATCATTGAGATCTGAACTGACATTTGTGAGAGTTGTATGGGCACAAATTTGGCCAGCAAGCACAACCAAAGATATTCCACGCATTTAGTCTGGTTTGATTCCTAACAATCGCTCCAATTGAGTGGACAAATTTATGGTACGACAAGGAAGTCTGTTTATGAGGTAGCATGCAGTTCTAAATGCTTCATCCTAAAAATGAAACAGTTCTGAGGCATGCGCAAGGAGAGCAAGGTCAGTTTCCCCAATATATCGATGTTTTTGTTCAACTATGCTATTTTGTTGGTGTGTATGAGGACAAGAGACCCTATAGGTGATGCCAACCTTTTTGAACAAAGAATTGAGTTTTTGATACTGTTACCCCCCCCCCCCCCATTTAGATTGGATAGAAAGAATCTTTCTATTTGGTAAGCGTTCAACATGGGATTGAAATTGCAAACAGACTTAGAAGACACTCATATTTTTTAATCAAATAAATCCAAATAAATTTGCTATAATTGTCAATGAAGCTTAAATGCTATTTAAGACCTCCAACGGACATATGAGCAAGCCCCCATACATCAAAACAAATGAGCTCTAAAGGAGTGGTGGATATATTATTGGAAGACTGCAAAGGCAACTGATGAATTTTGGCTTCTTGTCAGGCATTACACACCAAACTTGTTGGAAATATGCCCTAGAGGCAATCATAGAGATGATTGTATTTCATTATGTTCATAACATTTGATAATATGTTATCTTGTTCCTTGAATGAATCATCAGTTATATAGATCAATAAGTATGTGACTTGTTGGTGAAACTCTTTATCTTATATGATATCGTTCTAAAAGTATCCCTGGTCGAATGTCACTGGTCAGAACACCAGTGACTCTACGACTAGTACATGTATTGATTGATGACCATGTTTCACCGGTCATGGATATAGAGATATCGAATCAATAATGTAGAAACATGTTAGAGAACATAGTGTTGGATAAGACCCACCTTGAGACACTATTGAGATTGTTATGATTCTATGTGTCGTTAGTTGGTCTCAGGCAATGATGATGTATAATCCTTAGACCTGAGATCAGCATGGTTTTCTACATGTGTAATAGCACTCTTAGGGGTTGCCAAACGCTACTCCGTAACTGGGTAGTTATAAAGGTGGCTTTCGGGTATGCTATGAAACATACAGAGGAATGTGACTGGTCGGATATGGGATTTGCCCCTCCTAACATAACGGGAGAGATGTCTCTGGGCCCCTCGTTGTGGTCGAATAAAGAAAGTGCATGGCCATGCCACTAGTGGTCGAAGTGTCGACCACATGAAGTTATTCGACACTTGATTGAGAAAGTATTGAACAGTCCATGGATGACATATTATCTCACCTAGAGTTCAACTAGATGTCGTGAGGCAAAGGGAGAATACACAAGAAGGTCGTTCAGTTGCCGTGGTCGTAGACTGGTAGAAGTCGTATGGAGATGCGACCCAGTCGAAGACTACTCGAACATAATCACCAACTGGTCGTAAGGAGTTGCAAACTGGTCGTAGTTAGATACTAACTGGTCGTAAGGAGTTACGAACTGGTTATAACTAATTATGAACTGGTCGTGACTAAGTACGAGATGGTCGTAAGTGATAAGGACCTAGTCGTAAATCATATTGCATTAAGGTTCGTCCGATATATTCTGTGTGTATTCGGAAATCGTTATGTGCTGCTAGGTACCGCTGACGACTCGTGATCGGGAAAGAGTTTCCGAGTCACAACCGATTACACACGAACCTATAGGGTCACACACTTAAAGGGCTAGGATTTGATTTGGATGGTGATCCGAATTCTTATAGGCCACGAGTTCCTATTGGGCCTCCTGTTCGGGACCCATTATGGATGCCTATATATAGAGGAGCGGTGGCATGGGGTATGATCGATCAATCTTTCTGTAAGAAATCCCGAAACCCTAATAGTCACGCTCTCCTCAACCACGCCGCCGGCGCTAGCACTCCTGCGCGTGGTGTCCCTGCCCCGTACGTGTGGATACCTTGGAGGTGTTGTTGCGAAGCATCAGCACTAGGACGATCCGCGACTCACGACGTTCATCGGAGTAGGAGGAGAAGGTGTGTGGCAAGTACGACTACGACTGCTTCAACTCGCTACATCGACTCTACTTTCGCTACGGGTCGGCGCGTCTAGTGGTAATTTCGTGATCTATTACTAGCGGAGGTTCCTTGGTTGCGCGATAAAAATTTTGTTTGTGCTATTGTAGCCTTCCCGCGATCCTTCAAAACTATCATGCTCGGAAGAACAAAGAAGTTTATTTGTTTGAAGGGCATGCTGAATCGTGGACAAGGAGGGATGACCAAGCCGTAAGTGCCATTCTTCATGCGAAAGTTTGGCGGTCCCAAAGGCATGCTTGAGAGAAGTGTCAAACTTGGACATAATTGGATTGGGACCACCCTTGCATGCATGTTCCCCTAAAATAATTTCCTTCGTGGCCAAATCCTTGACAATAGCATTGTCAATAGCAAATTTGTGCACTAACAGGAGATTTCTATTTGCGGTAGGAACATGTCAAATATCTTTGAGATATGAAGGATAATTATATGTATTTGATAGGAATTGTGAATGACCAATATGTGTAATAGTCATACTTGCCCTACTTGCGGCGTGGACATGATTGTTACCATTATACTTCCCCTTAACGCTAATCTTGTCAGGGTCAGACGTGATGTGGTCGGTCACACCCGTATCCGCGTACCTATATGGAATCAAATATGTGATCCACACTGCCATCCTTCGCTTGGTAGGAGTGGTCAAATATGTGGTAACACCTTAGCACTGAATGGTCGGATTTACCATAGACCTAACATGGTGGTCACCCAACACTGTCAGTGCGTCGTGGTTCGTTTACTCCTAGCTAATTGTCATAGCTTTGTTGTTGCTATTGTCCCTTGTTGCAAGGGCAATTTTGTCCCTTGTTTCCACCCTTACTGCTGTTGTAGTGTCAGGTGGTGAAGTTCGCAGACGGCGACGGGAAGGCACCATCTTGCTGCGCCAAACACATCTCATAACTCAAGACGTGTGCATACACGTCATTGAGTGAGATGGGTTCGAGTCGAGTGGTGATGGAGGTGACGAGCGGATAATCCGCATCAAGTCCTGTGAGGAGATGGATGATGATCTCCTCCTCCGATAGCGGTTTCCCAACTGCCGCTAAGGTGTTAGTCAGACTCTTCACTTTGTTGAAGTAGACAATGGATGTATCCTCCTTCTGTATGCTTGACAACTGGATGCGAATTTGTATGATTCTCGCACGAGATTGAGACGAAAACATTCGCTCCAGGGCGACCCACACATCTCATGCAATCGTCAAGAGCATCACCCGCAAGAGCACTTCTAGTGACAGTGATGAAAGAAGAGTACTAATAACTAGTCATGTTGCAACCAATGCTGATACGTCGGGTTTGTGACTAGGGCCGCAATCGATTCTTCAAATTGCGTGATCAGCATGTCAGGCTTTTCAACAATCTCGTCGACGTAGCTGAGCAACTGTTGGCTCCTAAGGTAAGGCATGAATTGTGCCTTCCATAGGAGGTAATTTTCTTGGGAAAGCTTGATGTTGATGAGATGGCTAAAGGAGGGGTAGGAAGAAGACCAACAGGTTGGCTCATGGCTCCTACGGTGGTTAGGCTGTCGATGGCGGCTATGGATTTGCTGAAATCGGTAGCGGTGGAGGTGTCAGGATCAGATTCTAAATCTGTACCCTCTATGTACTTCTGCACCAGTTCCTAATCAGTAGTTAGTACACACAGTAGATACAATGTTGATAACAAGTTCGAATCACGATTTAACATAAATAAAAACTGAGTACCGGCCTTATGGCCACTTGTTACAATAGAGGTCACAAGACCTAGAGTTTTACATCAGCAGAAATAACAAAAGGGTAAACTTCGTGGTGGCCCCATCGAATCGCCCACCGACATTCGACTGGGAAGCGCAACCTAGTACTCTGGGTGTCCTTCGTAAAACCCATAGGTGTAGAAGTCGTAGTCATCCTCAGCATCGTTGAAGGCTTCTGAGATTTGTTTTGAGTATAGCACGTGAGTACATAAAGTACTCCGCAAGTCTTGGAAAAAATGCATAGCATAGCTTTAACAAATGGAGCTTATATGGTTCTTTTGCACAAAGCAATATTTTATGTTTAAATAATTTTCATAAAGCACATTTGACAAACGTAGTTTTGATAAATACATTAATTGTTTCGATATTGAAGGTTCTAGCTACTAGTCATTAGTATCGAGGCTCTAGCCGCTAAGGTTTAACAAGTAGGGCTCTAGCTGCCCAACTTACTCTAGCTGCCAGCACAACAATCTAAGAGTTCCAACTATTCCCGGATTTTCCAAAATAATTCTTTGAAAACAAAACTAAAATCTACCATGTAAAAACACACCTTGCCCGCCCTTGATCGTGGGCACAGCTATTCGAATAGTTTTACACTCTGCAGAGGTTGTACAACTTGACCCATGCGAGATAATCAGCTTATAATATTCGTTTGACACGTACACTTTCAAAGGTGTGCGACTAAGTGATTATCACAAGGCTTTTACAAAACTTTATCCTTACATTAGCCCGTCTGATGAGCTTAACCCCAAGTCATGGGCGTTATTTATCATCGACCTAGAGCTCACCGTTGTGGGGCATTACCTTCCCGGGCATAGACGTCAATTACTATCGCCCGACGCAAACCATGACAGACATGGATGTCAATTACCATCGTCTGCCCTACCTAAGTAACTCCTACCATCTACAACTTGCAGGTTATATGTCCGGATTTAGTAAATTATCCAGTCAGGTTCTCCTCATTTTGGACACGTGGTTGTACGGTAATGTTCGGTTTGAATAGACACAAGTGTCGGTCCTTAATCGACCAAAGCGAGATAGTCAAAACTCAACCCACTCGCCCTAGTCTAAATAAGTTTTTCACTATTTTATTTTATTTTTCAACTACTGACATTACCCGCTTAGTCTTGTTTGTGGGGCGGGTTAGGAAGGCTTTCGGACAGCCCGCGTCCACTTTCATCCCTACTAATATCCTCCCTGAGACCCTGAAGCCCCAAAGGCAACACATTTTAGCTCCACTGCTAATATTTTTTCGATGATATCTCATTGCTACTTGATGTCCTGCGCTGCTCGGGGAGGCGAGGCATCTGCGCGCGTACGAGGGTAAGAACAGTTCGTCGCACGTACCACCAATCAGTCCATGGCGACCAAGGCAACGTACGTCCTGCCCCCTGGCATCTAATCTGGTGGCATATGCCGTCGCATTAGGATTTAGGCGTCCTCGACGCCTCCACGCAAGCACAACCAAGCTCCAAATGCACCAGACTCCATGTACATCTCCTCAACAAAACCAGTGCAAAATTACATCATTCTAGTGTATATATTCTTGCTGGCTGCACAGTGGCACCCTGCTACGAGAGTGGTATGATCAGTGATCACTCACCACCTGAGAGAAGCAGCGGCCTTTTTTGTGGTGGTCAGTCACCACCTGAGAGAAGCTTCGCATACACAAGCAGCAGTGGGAAATCAGCGGCAAGATATAGACCGAAATGGAAGGGCAAGCAACTGGGAGAAGCAGCGTTGTTACTAGTCGGAAATAAAGGCATTGATTTAAGTACACAACCAAACGGCTACTACACCTTATCTACCGGTAACCTTTTCTCACACGCAGCACGACAAACAGAGCAAAATGAAATTACTAGGACTAATTCCTCCCTCACTTAATACAGGTAATAGAAACATATAAGCAACAGATGAACTGCTGATAAGCCTTGTTTTTATTGTGCGCGTCGTCGACTGCACCCTTGGAACCAGCTCTGCGAAGGCAAGTTGCAAAAGTGAAGCCCATCTGCAAAACACGGGCCGATTACAAAATGAATAAAGTTGACTTTGGAAATTCGCTAATGTGTACAGATTTATGTTCAAAGGGACAATTAGCCAATGAAAGAAAACAATTGATTAATTTAACAATGATCTATTCTTTAGGCCTGCAAATACATTCATCTAGTTTCCGACAAATTAGGATACCTTGGTTAGTGACTCATACCACGAAGAGTAGAAGTGATAGAAAAGTCTAACACTTCAACTTCTCGTGATTATCTTTCTGGTTGATCAGAACTTGAAGCTCCATTAGGTGTGGACAGGTTGCTCGTTGATCCATTCTCCGCTGGTGGAGGATTCCCCCATTTTCTGTCAGATTCCAAAGGTTCCAATACGCAAACACCGCCATCAGTCAGGCCTAGAGCAAACTGATTCGCTTCTGACGGATGTGCCGCAACCACAACAGGATGAACACTTGAACTAGAAAAGCAATGACATGTCAGAACTTCACTAGCAACAATACAAATACCAATTTAGAGTGGCAAATATATGACTTGCTTGTTATAATAATAGTCTAACGAAATGAAACATGTGGGTGACGAAATAAAGACTGTTCATAGAATAATCCTGTTACAAGTCTCCAGTTTGGTGGAATTAGAATATGTAAATCAAGACTCCTTCAAAGAATCTATGAAGAGCAGCTCATACAATCTTTGGTAACAACTGGTGGTAATTTAGAATCATGACACCTTATTGTTCTCTAGATTCTTTACCCTCATATATTCTAGTTTAATTCCTCCAGAAGACCTTTTTTTCACTTCAGCTAAATCCTGTTGGACATGTAGTAATCCACCCCCATAGACTTCTTTGAATATGGTAGTAATACAATTTTAAAACTCCCTCATGGAGCAAATCCAAGGGCATTAAAAAAACAATATTGCAAATTTAGTTGCTCAAGGCAAATTTTTATCAAATTTTCCAAAACTGGGCCTTAGTGGTCTATTACGGCTATGCAATTGCTAGTCTAAGTAGTATTTCAATTACCTCAATTCATAAATTTCTGAGCAAATATGTTATCATGTTATTGCACTGAATTAAAGTAATTGCTCGAGAACAAAAACCAATCATTCAAACACAGACCCTCTGAAATGAGCCAGCCAAGATCATTTCAAAAGCAAGCGTGCCAACTTAACCCAGTACTTATAAGTTAAGACAGAGCCATCTTCCCTAGCCATACAGAATAAGTTATGTTCTGTTTCACATTACAGAATACCTGATATTCGGAGGAAGATAAGAAGCTGGAAGAATTCGGCATTGGAGTCTCAAACTTGATGCATTAAATATGCAGACAGTGGCATCCAGAAAGCTTGCATAAATCAGTTGACTATCACATGAGAATGTGGCATGTGTTATTGGAGCAGAATTTTCTCGAACAGGCCACTGAAAGTAAAGTTAAGGTGAGCCAAGAGACGACCTTCATAGTAAGATCCACTGTCAGTGTGTAGGGAAAAAAGAGACTTTACCTGCTTCACAGGTTCTAATTTTGTAGTATCGTAGATGGCAATCTGGGTCTCATGGGCAACAAGAAAATGCAGTTGATCTTGGTGGAACTGAACTCGTGTGTCTAAGATGTTGGATGTTGGCCGACCTGGTAGTATGTGCAAAAATCTGCACCTTTGCTTCTCCCAGCCATCAGTGCTCCAAACACATATCTACAACGGGAACAATCAGAAACAGCGAAGATGGAATAAAAGTAGCTTGTTAGATATGATCTGACTTTAAAGTTCATTAAATAACCTGGGCATCAGCTCCAGAAGAGACCAACACATTTAGCACGTTTGAAAAGGCAAGACCTGTAATTTTTTTAGAGTGCCCTCTAAGTTTGCTTTTGACCTGTACAAAGAACGAACAGATCATATTTTGATTGTACCTTTGTTCTATGGAGAAAAGAACAATGCTAATCATGTTGTGAGGTGCTAATACCTCATCAATTCGAACGTTGTAAATTTGGATGGTTGAATCATCCATTCCAATTGCAATTATGTTGTTATCTTGAGGATGAAATGCAAGAAAAGTTGCTGCTGGTGGTGGAGGCATAAATGTTGTCATTGTCTGCAGTCACCATAAATGTTAGGGGCAGTTTCTACATAACAGATCAATATATTACAAATCCTTGTAATGATTTACCAACCTTAAAAGTCATCATGTTGAATAGAGAGATTTTCCCTCCAGAAGCTGACATGACATACGAATCATTCTTTGACAAAGCAAAGCAGTGAACAGACTCTTCAGGATTACTGTCAGTTATGTCATTAGTCATGAGGATGCCGCTAGGAGGTTGCCATAACTGAGGAGAAACACTCGCAGTAGCCTATAAGAGTTAACATCAAATTAAACCAATTAGTAATAGTAAACTGTACAAACTGTTCACCTCTGGTGTGCAGAGCAAGCAAGCAAACTGAGCAATATTTATATGTATAAACAATCCAGATTTCACCTTTCCAGTTGAATTTCTATCATTGCGTGACCATTTCCAAAGTAGATGAACAGCATTTGAAGCTAAAGCCAAGATAGCAACACCCGAATTTGTGTAAATCAATCTTGAAATCTGCAATTACAGAGAAACAAGTTTCTTGAAAAAGACTTGTGACAAAATCAGCGTTGATACTGGCATGTTGGATGGAGAAATCAAATAATGAAATAATACAAAACAAAATGTGAGATGCCTTCCATTCCATTCTATAGGACAAGCATCATTGACTGAATTGGAAATCTAGAGTGCAAACATGTAGGGAATAGTTTAGTTCAATTAGCAGTCATACCGAATGTTCAAGTCCATAAGAAACATGTCAAATCTCAAGCATGCAAACAGGAGTTAAAACATCTGCCGTTCTACACATATTCTTAACGTAAAAAAAAATGTACAAACAAATTGACAGTTTACACTGCAGTACATGCACAAGATTGTAAAGAAATGATCCAGATTCAACATATAAGCCAAGGTAAAGGGGAGGGGTGAAGTATCACCTTGTTTGTCCTCATGTTATCCATCAGTTTTAATGATCTGCACTGAGTTGAATCAGTTATCTCCATAAGCTTCCAGCTCTTTGACTTATCTAATGGCTCATCAAGTATTCTAGGTTTTACATCCACCAAGCTTCTGTTATCCCCATTCTGTTAAATTTATTTAGAGTATGACCAAGTTAGTTGGGATTATGGTAGAATTTTTTTCTGAGAGAAAGATACAGATCAATAGAAAAGGAATCGTGAATAGCAGACCATTGCAGTTATAGCTGCTGGAGCAGCAGTTCCCGAACTGGTTGCAGCTGCTGCTGCTGCTGCTGCCGCCGCAGCAGCAGCAGTCAATGGATTTATTAGAGGCTGCACCAACAAGGATTGATTGAATCATGCATTCATAAAATTCTTCTCGAAATATTTAAATATTTAATGGTTACAAGTAACTACCTTTGTCACAGTCTCAGATGCACTACGAGAAGCATCGAAAGAACGATTTTCCAGTGTGCGCAACAAACGAACTCCGTCGGCATTTGCTAAGACCTTGATACCATTATCAACAGTAGAGACAGCCAACAGAGTACCCTCCTTGTTGAAACGGATCCGTGGACTTGCCTGATAATTGTGGTACCAAGTTAGAACAAAAGGGAATCTTCGTACTTCATTTGTTGCAATCATCCATTGACCAATATAAGCACACATATAGGGAAAAAAACTCACAGGTAGGCCACCATCAGCATCAATGGTAGTCAGAAGACTTGTGTTGTCCATGTCCCATATCTTGATCAAGAATTCATCTCCAGCAGCCAAAAACCTAGTCCGGGTGGTATCAAATTGCACAACACCCATAGATCGCTTACGAAATCCCTGATATGTTCTCTTCACAGCTCCTTCGCTCTCATTCCATTCCACTAGATGTGATTCACCATCCTTGCTAGTCCCACAAGAAAATAGCCTACTCATAAGAGGCAAAAAAAAAGTTAAAACAAAATACAAACGCCCACATATTCCTAACTAAAATGTTAACAAAGAACTCAGAATATGAACCTTGAACCATCCGCACTATATGCCATTGTAGTGCACCAATGACCTGGTGCATCATAGTCAACTCTAGACCCCAAAGCATCATATAGCCATGCCTTTATCTTGCCATCTAAAGCAGTAGAGAAGACGAACTGCATAATAGGCAAAATAACACGATGAAAAATACATTAGCCTCCTACAGTACAAAATGGATCTAATTTGGTACCAATGACTATGCCACAATAACCACATGAGTACCTGAATATTTTCCTTATAATGTGGACAAACTGAATAAACTGGAGCTTCATGACCTTCAAAGGTAAATTGCTTGGCTCCACTAGTGGCTTCCCATACCTAGTATGCAATTCTTGTAGACTTCATATTTCTCAGTTAAACAAAGAGGCTATAGGCACAGAATTAATACCATCACAGAAACTCACCTTTATTGTTTTATCATCTCCGCAGGTAATTATACATAGCTGCTTATTTGGATGGGCAAATGCAATGTCATTTACACCACCAGCATGCGCATCAATCTAGTTAAGAAAGCAAATGATAATCAAATTCAGGAAACAGAATAGTCAATTATATACAAGACAATGAACAACAAGCAGACGGCAAGAACTAAAAAACATGCACTCATACCTCCAAGTGTTGCCTAATATCATCACCACCGTGATATGAATAAATTTGTACTATATGCCTTGAATAAGCAACACCTTTTGAACAGAGAATTACATTAGAACAGTGCAGGCATAAAAGGACAGTAAAACCACTGGTCACATCATCTTACCAAACAAGGTTCCATCAGGACTCCATATTATGCGATTAACTGACACGGTAGGATCCTTAACCAGTGCTGCCTGTTTGTAGAATTTAAATTTTACACATACTTAGAATGAATGCTAGTTAAAAAAGCACCAAATTACTGAATTACACAGTGCAATTGACAAACCTGGAGGGTCATCGAACATTTCCCAAGCTCCCAAACCTTGAAGTTTCTTAAAACAAGTCTTTCCTTGGTACCAACATCCCACAATCCAATGTCACCAACACCGGTACCAACTAAAACAGATGCCAAGTAAACATAGCACAAATGAGATGCTATGGGAGGGGCTATCCAGATTTACCATGGGAAAGCAATGAGACATCAAAGAACTTACCAAGAAGAAGAGTTTGTTGAGCTGGATGGAAGTCCATGCTCATTGGAGCTGATCCTTGACTCAATGTCCGCGCAACAGTTTTATGGAAATCATCTTGCGCGTAACTATGACTCTGTGGATAAGTCACTGGCAACATATTCACCGGAAGATTCACCTGTGAAAATTAGACCACCATGATTGCAAATTTGCAATCAAATACATATTAAAGAATGATTAGGCATAACATGACAGTATTATCAAGTGTCAACTGCAGGACTCCAATAATGGTGACAGATATTTGAGGAAGAGAGATCACAAATACCTCCTCAGACATCCCAACTGGCCTAGTTCTCTTGGAGACGTGGTCAGAATCTCCAGACGGATAATCCATAGAAGGATTGGCGGTTGTAGGTGTCCTAGGATGCTTCAATATAGCAGCTACAAGATTTACACACAGAATGACATTACTCAACCATATGTACTGCCACCAATTCAGACCATTCAAGAATTCTTTGTAACATTAATAAACATAAGTACCAGGATTCGTAGGAGTACCAAATCCAATAGCACCACCGGACACAGCAGGATGCGTTACTGCTGGAGGGTTTGACATCCAGCCAGCCAGAGGTGGGACAGGTGTTGGTGCAGGTTGAAAAGGCTGAAACAGACATAAAACAAGTTCTAAACAGTTGGACCCTTCCCATAGATGAAGCACCCAAATATGCTCAACAAACTTACTGCATGGACACCCAACGGGGGGAAACCTCCAGGTTTAGGTATAGATCCAAGTAACGGGTTGTTTGCTGGCGATGGAGCACGTGCACCGTTTGGTTGTCCACACGAATGATCAACAAAGAGGGTCTTGATATCAGGATTAGGCCTAGGATTTTTGCAAAGCTGATGCTGCCAGTTTAAGCTGTCATATATTGTAGAATAATAAGGTTATTTATTAAAAAGAGTCAAAGGTCTTAATTACATTATTTTTCTCTACCCCTCTACATTGAAAACAGTCAAAACACATATGATAAATCACAAGATTCACTGTGTATGAATGTGAAATTAGACCCAGAATCAGCTAACACTAACTCTGATAATCTAGAGGGTACCTACTCAAAATATTATAGATAATAAATAATGGAAAAGTAAATAGCAATGTATCAAGGAAACAGTAGATCTAGTTGGCTCTGCAAAGATTTATAACATCAATAGTAATACATGTATCAGTTCCAAAGAGGTGAGTGGCATCCCCAGGTTAAGAAATCTTGATAGTAGCAGTTATCCAGAGATTCTTTTCTATTTTGAACTTCAAGCTCTATTTGACTATCAATGGACCGAAAATGAAAATGCAAACAAATAACTAGAAGTTAAACAATGATATTTCTGACCATAGGATCCATATAAATTATCATGAAAAGAAATCACATTTACAATGTAAAATTGGTAGAAATGGATCGATGGACAAGATTTTAACCCATCAAGTTTTTACCATCTTGGGTGAATAAATGAGCTTCAGAGCCTCATTTTGCTCAGGAGTCAGGATAAATATAGCCAGGTTAATTTTTCCTAACCAAGCAAGGGTGGTTTAGATAAATTTGGGGAGGACAGAATGTGAAGGACAACCTCGTTAGCTTATAATATTGGGTCAGTTTAATCAGGAGCTAGCGGGGTTGAAGTGCTCTGATGAGATGTAAATAGTTTAATTGAATTTTAAAATGTTCAGCTAGTAAATCTACTCCTAACTTGCACTAGCGTAAACAAATCTGTGGCGCAGAAGAAGAAACAAAAGGTCCAGATAATTGGGGGTAAGGGGCACACAGATCATTTTTTATTCAAGTGGTACCTCTGGTTGATAAGTGTCCGCAATCTAGAACTCTTCAGATTAGGAAACTGAAGCTTGTCACGGAATAAGGGGTTAGCCTCAATCAGCTTCTTCAGTTCAACAAGCATTATTGCTCTCGCAGATTTTGTATCACCATACTTGGAGAGCTGCTCATTTTCCCTACCAAGACAAAAGCAGAAACCATTCACTGAGCAGCCCAGCAATACAACAATGATGACAACAGCCTAATGTATACAAGAACGCAAACGCTAGGCTACCACTTTACCTAAAGTTCTCCAGAGTCAAAAGTTGTGTGATCTCCTTAAACAGCTCCTCATTGAAGGACGCGAAGACCTTCAAGTCCTTGACCAAGATTTCAACCGCCTTCGACCGATCATGCCTGGCAGCAAAGAAACCCCCAGTCAACAAGGCACTCCAGTCTCCAACATCTAAATTGCTGCACAAACCTCTACCCCCTGCAACTTACTTATCGAGGGCCTCGAGATACTTCTGCTTGCGGATCTCAAAGAATATCTTCATCGAGTAGCGGTTGTCATCGACCTTGGTGAAACCACTGAGGTAGCGCTCCACCTCATCCCAATTCCCATTGATCACCTCGTCCTCAAAGTACTTCATGTTGAAGTAGAATCCAGACTCCTGCTCAAGCCTAAATAACGACAAGAGCTCCAAATTGAGTAAAAATTGATAATAGACAGACACACAAGATGATTTTTGTTATTTTTTGGTTTGAATCACTCACTTGTGGACAGTCTCCTTAAACTTTTCCTCGTCGAGGAACTGCAGGATGAGGAAGACCAGCTCCCGGCTCAGCGACGACATCCTCCTTCCTGGTCTCACCCACCCAGGGGTGGATGCACCCTGTCTCCTATCTACCCTATCCTATGGGGTCACAGCAAAGGACCCCAACTGAAGAAGAAGAAGATTTGGATTTGGATTTATTTTTTATTGCTCATAGTTGCAGCAAATACCAGAACAAATCAGATCAAAGTGAGATCGATCCAAGCAAGTTAGGGCTTACCAACAGAAGAAATCGCTCCGGGTGGATCTCCTCTCCGTTCCACGCCAGTCCAGTAGAGGGGAGGAGGAGGAGGGTTCGAGGCGGCGTGCTTCGGTGGACGGAGGCGGCGGCGAAGATCGAGGGCTCGGCGGCTTCGGATTTGGGGGCGGCCAGGCTCGATCGCGAGAGGAATGAGGGAGCCGGGAGGATGAGACTGAGGGAGGGGCAGTATGGTAAGTCAACAAATGGAACGGGGGAGCAGAATTTTTCTATTTAAGCCGACACAACGATAATGGAATTTCGTATATAGATTTTTTAAAAAGAGTAGTACTTCTCTTCATATGAATGAAAACAAAATATATGAATAGGATGACAGAAGTTTTCGATGTATCACTTAGATTTCCAAATATATAAAATTATATAGAACATATTGTTTCTAAAAGTTATATCTCGATGACATCGTTAAACAATATGTCCCGATATGTTGTTGTGCTCACCTTTGGAAAACTCTACTTCCACCTAAATTAACTCATCATATAGATTTACCACATTAGAACAAAAGATGTATGCTTTATGATCTACGCATAAGAACACAAAAAAACTATAATTAATCGACTTGTGAACAACATAAAAATTGCCACACGAAAGTCAAGACCACATCTTATGAGCTCATAAAACCCAAAAAATAATTAGATAAAACTTCAAACGGTTTATGCAGTGAGATCTAATACAAAGCTTCTGTTTGAGCCCTAAAAAGATAGGGCTTTTACGAATAAGAGATCTAAACGATCTAAACAGTGAGATCCAAAACCCAAAGCTTTGAATTGGATCCTCGCAAAGATATAGTGATTTACAGATCGGAGATCTAGACAGTGAGATCCAACCACAAAACTTCATATTTAGGGCATTGGAAAGCTAGGGCATCTTTGATTCTTTAGATACTGCCTCCTATTTATAGAGACGTTCTCACCTTGTGGGGGATAAGTACTCCGGTTTATCAATCTGCTTATCTACCTTTTGATCTGCTCATCTACTTATTTGCCTGTGATAAGTGCTGGGGATGTGATAGGTGATATAGGTCAGACCGGAGATAGTGGTGGGTCCATTGGGTCCATCGCCATTAACGCAAGGGAATCCGGGATGGATTTGCTTTTTAATGAAGACCTTTGTACTCAACAACAAAACAACGCCTTTTAATGATCTGAAAAATAAATGTGCCTTTTATTAGCAAGAAAATATGCCTTCTCAGATAAATCTGGTATAAACGATCACTGTCACTAGAGGCTTTTGGGAAAGAAAGAAAAAAAGATGTGGCTTATGACTAGACACATTGGGTTGAGTCGGACTTGAAAAAGTCTAGTCTCAAATGGGTAGACCTGAACTAACCCGAAAATTGAATTTTTGATTAAAATATATTATTTTATTTTATTTCAAATAAAAATAATATTTTATTTATTTAATTTTACTTACCGAGCTTTTGGACCAGAAATCGAGTCATAAGCTTGGCCCGAAACAGGTCGGACTCAGGCCAAACCGCCGGTGAACAGGTCTACTTATAAGTTTGGGCTGCCGAACAAAAAAAGTGATATTGGTGGCTGTGAGTGTGTTTGATACTTATGCTTACAAGAAATATTTTAAGATATGTCTGAAGAAACTTCACACATGTCGTTTGAAACTAAGGTTTTATGTCACTGTTCTTGCAAAAAATCAAATGCTCCTCTTCTAGTAGAGAGGCTAAAGTCAAACAATTTGTGCTTCGAAATGATTTATTACACAAAACCAAATAACAAAGACGTATATAGTGTAACTTTGTCAGTGACTGATCTTTATCTCGTTCTGTGCATATATGGTCCGGAGCATGCTCCAAACTTGCGCCTGCTGATGGTGTAAGCAAGTGGATCCATATCCAATAATCAAATTCTCAATGTGTATTGTTGTCGGGACCCAAAAATACGATTCAGAACTCTCTGTGTATTCTGAACTAGTCCCAGATCAGTAGCTAACTCACACAGAAAACAACGATGAAATATCATCTACTTATTCGATTTAACTAAAAATATCTCAAAACAACAAATAATAATAATAACTGGACATTCTAGTTAACGTTTACTTAACTTGACACGCATGGCTAAAAAAACAAATAAACTCCTTCACGTCGCCGCCGCTCCCAGCCTCCCCTTGCCCTATAAAAGGGAGCACCGGGTAGCCCTTCTCCTCCTCAATCCATCCCCCTCACCCACTCTCCCTCTCTCGCACTAGCGCCGCCGGCATTCGCCGTCAAAGCCCGTCGGCCGAAGGAGCTTCCACCGCCATTTGCGCCGCCACCGTCGACGCCGCGCCCTCGCCGTCGTCACCTTTGGCTCTTGCCGTGAACCTAGTGCGCACCTCGACATAGTCGGAGCCCCACGGGATCGTCGCGCCGCCGTCAACCCCGACTTCGCCGCCGCCTTTTCCTCGCCGTCGGCCGCCTCCGCCATCTACTCGTCGTGTGGGTGAGCGCATAAAGATCACCGTCTTCCTCTCTCTTCGGTGCCTCGCCGGACTCTGCTGCAGAAGACTACGCGCGGCGACCGGTCCCCCCGCGCGACGCTGCCTCGCCGACGTGGCATTGCCACCTAGACGCCATCTAACCCCCCTGCTTGCGTGGCGCACGTGTGGCGTCCCGATCATCGCCACGTGAGCGCCCGCGTGGCCAGTCCACCACACCAAACTTCCCTTGGCTCGGTGGAACGAGTCCACCGTGAGCCGTGTCTATGACACATGGGGCCCACACGTCAGAAATTATTTTTATTTGATTTTAATTCAAATCTGTAGTGACATCATCATTGCGCAATAAGTTGATTTTCCTTTAGAAAAATAAATCAGAAAAATCCAATAAATTCAGAAATTAGGTTTTAAATGGATTTAAACTTCAAAAATTCATAACTTTTGCATATGAACTCCAAATTGGGTGATTCAAATTGCAAAATTTATATAAAATTATAATCTAGCTAACTAAACCAAAATATTTCATTTTGGAGCTAATTTGAATCATAATTTTGAATTTATTTGAATTTGAATTTGAATTTGTCGTATTTTCGCGTTTAGACTTCGACGACTCCGGAGAGTTCGACCAATCTGAAGACCTAGAATTCCAAGACATCAACGAAGGTAAGTTACACCATTGACCATATTGCTTTGATATTTTAAGTTATTTTCGCTTTTAAATTCTTTATTGCATGCATATGTTTGTATAAATACTTTAATGTCTGTTTATGTATAGTTACCCCATGTTTTATTGTATGGCCAATTTGAATATTGTATCGACTACCTTGACACTATAGGCAAAATATTATCAAAACTAAACATATGCTTAGCAGCTTAGTTCACACTACAGAATTTGAGAGGTTTCACCAAATTTCTTACAATTTTGTTTCAAACTTGTCATTGTGGTATTGTCTTACCACATGGATTTATAAATAGAGTTTTATTCAAAATAAAATCAAAAATGGGTTTGGACTTGGGCGAAATGGTCGGAATGGTGGGTGCAGGTTTATGCACGGGATTGATCTGGTTAAGATTAAGGCCCATGGATAGTAGGAATGACGCCCAAGTCAATTAAGGACCGGTCTTTGAGCCGCTTAATGCTATGTCTTATCGTACTACCACATGTCCTGCATCGGCAGGATTTGGCTAATTAAATTGTGATGTCCTAGTGTATTTATGTCATGTGATTATATGGGTGTCGGTTAGACGTTTTATTCCCACTTGGCGCAAGAGGGGGCTTTCGGAGGACGGTTAGTCCAAAGGGGTGAAATCTTAGCGGGCATGAGTACACTAGGATAGAACATTGTAAAGGCCTCATGGTAATTGCTCAGTCACACGCCTACGGAAGCGTGTATTGGCCGACATAACGAGCATGCCACCTCGTGTGGGTAAGTTGTACCAACTCTGCGAGTAGAAACTATTCGAATAAGCGCGTCATGGTCATAGATATGCTAGCAGAGCCACTTAAAGTTAGAATTATTTTTGGTTTTTAAATGCTTTATTAAATGTTGAGGATGGTTAATCCTTACGAAAAGTTGGGCGGGAAGCCAAGTGTTAGGAGGGGATCCTTCACTTAATTATTGGAGGTTATCTACATTACAATGTTGTCATTTTAAGATATGATTTTAAACATAGTATAAAACTGCCTTAGAAATTACTATGATTATTTACACTGAAAATGATGTTTATGCAAAACAACCCCTGCCATACTCACTTTGTTACCTTATGCATGCATTTTAATTCAATATTGGGTGTAACTTGCGAGCACAGAAGTTGTGCTCATCCTTGCTAAATAAATCTTATTCAGGAGAAGATTTCTTCCCCGACAGTGAGGATCCGGACGAGTAGGCCTTTTGACCCAGACGATTGCTTGTGGTGCATCGTGTGGCTCACCTCTATTATATGTTTCCGTTGTGTTTATCATTTGATATTTGATATTGTTGTTCAGACTCATTTGTATTAAACAATTATTTTACTTAATGTCATTTACGATTTCGTGATATGAATGTGATATCCATTTTGTGAGACTGTGTACACTGGAAATCCTGGACCGCTGTTTGAACACAGAGAATTCGGGATCCTTCGCTCCCGGGTTCGATAAGAACGTTGGTCGGTAAAGCCTTTGGACAAGATTTCTATTGGCTAACAGCCCTCTACGATGCCAATGAGCTAGTTAAAAATGTGTACAATGTCAATTTCATGACAGGCAAATACACCAGCCGGCTTAGGCGTTACAAATAATTCCTTTGTCTTGGCCTTTTGCGACCTGGGGTCTCGATATCCTAGGACCATTACCCAGAGCTCCAGGTGGATTCGAATTCCTTGTTGTGGCTATCGATACGTTCACAAAATGGATAGAAGCCGAACCTGTGACTGGGATAACAACGGAAGCAGCTAAAAGGTTCATGATGAGATACGTGATAACTCAATTTGGGGTACCTAGTCGAATCATCATAGATAATAGTAAGCAATTTTCGAGCGCAAAATTCCAGAAATTTTGTGACGAGTTGGGTACCAAGTTGTGTTACGCTTCTGTTGCCCACCCCCAAAGCAATGGGGCGGTCGAAAGGGCGAATGGCCAAATAATGAAGGGGATTAAAACTCGAGTCTTCGACCAGCTTCTCAAGCGCTCGGGGGCTTGGTTACAAGAATTACCCTCAATATTATGGGCAATTCGTACGACTACTAGTCGGGCTACAGGAGAAGCACCTTTCTTTCTAGTTTTCGGTGTAGAAGCCATGCTTCCGTCAGAACTAAAGATCAGGTCAGCACGAGTCGAAAATTTTAACGATTCTGCCCAAGAACAACTTCAAGCGGACGACATCAACCTGCTCGAAGAAAAGAGGAACCAGGCTCTAATCCGTTCAATAGTTTACCAACAAGCCCTGCGCAGATACTACGATCGTAAGATCCAACCTCGCAGCCTTGCTGTAGGTGACTTGGTATTAAGGCTTATCCAATCCCAGTCTAATCGGAATAAACTTTCCCCAAGTGGGAAGGTCCTTACACTGTGGTCGAAGTTACGTGTCCAAGTTCGGTACGACTAGCAATGGAGGATGACCATGTTCTCTCAAACTCTTGGAACATCGACCAGTTACGCAAATTTTACGTGTAAAAAACTTCCACGACAATAAAGTATCGGGTTCTTTATATCTTTATTGTTTTTCTTTGAGTTTTTGCTTCTGTAATTTTTTGACCATATTTTATATGCTCGATTTCTCTTTACACTGGTCAGAGAAAGGGCACAACAACTAGTCGAACCAACAACTAGTCGAAGTCTTTCCTCTCTACACGTGATCCTGCCCGCTAGAAGGAGCTTCCTAATATCACCTTGTTCCTAACTTTTGCTGCCAATACAAAGTTTTTTGGGCTCAGAAATATGGTTAAAAAGTTTTTAAGCAAACTTATATCACCTTAGTTTATTTATTCATTTTGAAAAATACTCTAAGAAGAGCGCACTTTTGAGATTTGTTCGACTGCTTTTGGTAAACTTGGTCGATTTTAACTGGTCGAAGGAAGAAACACACCTAGTCGAAGCTTCTCCTCTCGGCACGTGGTCCTGCCCACTAGAAGGAACTTCCTAGCGTCGTCCTGTTTTCTACTTTTGCTACCAGGACAAACTTATCGGGTACATTTAAAAAGGTCGAACAAATTTTTTAAGGTCCTCTAGATGTTTGTTTTACTCAAGTTGTCGTTATTGATTTGATAAAACTGGTCGGAGATGGTAACATCACCTAGTCGAAGCCTTTTCTTTCTACACATGGTCCTGCCCACTAGAGGGAACTTCCTAGCGTCGATCCGTTTCTACTCTTTCGACTAGTGAAAGATAATCGAGAATCGAAAGCTATAAGTCGAACAAACCTCTCTGTTTTCATAAACCCTTTTTTTACTATTTCCTTAGTTTATTCAAATAAACTAAGAAAATAGTCGAGGGCTAGGATAAAGTTATAAACATGACTTCATTTCTTAGTCTTGGTTTCTTTTTCCAATTTGTTATCTTACGAGTTACTAACTACTCTACAAGATGATTTGCAGGAAAAAGGAAGAAGGAATGAGGAATTACAGATATCTGGTCTAATTATTTTCCCTTTCATTATCCTACGAGTTGCTTACCACTCTACGAGATGATTTGCAGGAAAAACGAAAGATCATATATTTATACATCACCAAAAGGCTTGTCTTTACAGGTCCCTATTACAGATTACTTTGACGAAGGAGATTCTATTTGCATCTCCTCCGCGACCTTCTCATTGACTGACTGCATACCCTCAATTAACCGTTCTGCTTCGGCTTCAGTACAGTCGAAATCGGCTTCAACCAAATGAGGGTTAAGGTTGGGGTCACAGGCTTTAAGCTTTGGTAAGACATAGCTTACAACTCCTTTGACTGCTTCCTTTAACGAGTCGTTCTGATTGGTCTTCAAAGTGGCCACCAACTCTTGTAAAGTACATATTTGCTCCCCAATGACACTCGTGTGAGCGGCTATCGTGTTGTCACGAGGTGTGACCTTTTCAGCATATAGTCCATCGAGTATATTGTTTAAAAGTGAAATGTTGTCTTGAAGATTGATCTTCATTGACTTCATCTCCACCTAGGTGCAAGTCGAAGCATCGTAGAGTTGTTTTATTTCAACTAATCGCTTTAAAAAGAGTAAAGTTGGTTAGATAAAATGATTCTATGAGAAGAAAAAATAATTTAATAGAAGGTAAAGTATTACTTACCCGTTAATTGAGAATCTAATTTATCGATTTCTTGATCTTTGTCTTTCGCGATGCGGGTGATCTCGCGGACGATCGAGGTTTTTTTTTGAACCTAGATCTGAAGAGTCCCCACCTCGACTTGAAGGGCCCTGGTGTCGACTTTTTTTTTCCTGAAAAAGAACGAGAAGTTAGGAAGGTGAAGATCAAGATTATAAGCAGTCGTAACCTCAAAGACGCACTGTTTATTTTTTTTCTGCAACTCTTGAGTTGCAGAGTTGGCCTCCTAAAGCTTTTTCAAAAGTTTGGTGACCTCATCTCTTAACTTTTTCGTCTCGGCTTTTTCAAAGTCGAGCGAATTAGCTAAGGTCTTTTCGTCACTCTTAAACCTGAAAAAGTTAAGGGTAGACATGAATACAAAGACGAGTAGTCGTAAGTATTTCTGCGACTGACATGTGATCGTAAGTTTTTCTATGATTACCGCTGGTCGTAAGTTTTTCTACGACCAATACCAAGTCGTAAGGTTTTCTATAATAACCCCCCGAGTACTGAACAAGTAGTCGAATCATAAAATGATTACAAGTGTCGGTTACTCACCACCTCTCTGCTTGCTCGCAGAGTACTGCTTTTTCTTGTCACAACTTGACAGGTTGTTGGTTGTACTCGCAAACCGTAGCAACTTGTTCCACAGCTTTCTGCAGGAAACAAAGGCAATAAGAAGCAAAGATAAAACTATACTTATAGGTATCGATGGATACTTACATTCATGCTTGACCAAGCAAACATAGAGACTATCCTTGACGGATCTTTCAGCCCATCCATCTCCTCGACTTCGTTTCCACCAAACCCCTTCGAGACGTTCGTCATCGAATACATCCCCACAATTGGGAATACTACTAGGGTGAGGAACTCGGTCGCGAGATCTGTAGGAGGAAAATCCTACGATGGAAGCAGTGCCGAAGAAATTAGAGCAGAAGTTAAAATACTCTTCTTCTTCTGACTCTATGATGGTAGCACCGCTTGGAGGATCGGAAGGAATGTCCTCGACAACCTCCTTACTGGCACGGTGGTCGGAGCTCTCACCACCACCTACTCCTGGCGTCTCCATTGTGGTCTCCCTCGTCTCCACCTTCATCTCTACAACTGTCTCGGTAGTCGTAGCGACTTTAGCAGCAACGACTTCTTCCACCATGGGAATGGTAGCTGGAACTTCAGCTACCGCCGCTGTCGCACCTTCATTGGCTGAAGAAGTAACAACGGGCTTCTCAATAGAAGCATCCATGGAGGCTGAAGGAGTTGGGCTAAGATCATAAAACTAAGAACAAGTTAACTCGTGAAAAACAAAGGGTAAATGTTGTTCTTACGCTTATGTTTTTCACATACCTCTGTGTGCTGGACCTAACCCGGAACTTACAGGCAACCTTCCCAACGGAAGGTTTCTTCGACTTCCTCTCGACTACTGTTGGTCGAGATTCAATTTGGGGGAACGGGAGTCACCGTTTTGTGACCCTCCTGACTCCCCGAATGGCCGAGATCTGTCTCGACCACCTCAAGGGCACTGCTCCCCGCGACCTCAGGTTCTGCTGTAGTAGCAGTTTCCTTCACAAAAGACATGAAGCTCTTCTAGTTCTCCTTTTCTAGCTGCTTTATAAAGCCACGAGAAGCGGAAACAGCGAAAGTCTTATTGTCGTAACAGAATGGTACCTTAGCCTTGGGGGCTTTGCATTTAAAGGCAAAGGCAACTTCTTCTACTGTTTCCCTCACCGCTGTCTCCATGTCTGTAGCAAATTGAGTAAAGGGAGCAGAAGGAGTCGAACTCGCGCCACCTTTGTCGTCGACCTTTACAAATCGACGTCTTTTGGTTGGAGGAGCTTTTGCTGGCTCCGCTTGCGATGTCGCCCCTATGACCACCAATTTAACTTCCACGTCGTCTTGGCGGTTTTCTATGCCTACTTTCTGTTGAGATCAGGAAAAGAAGATATTACAGAAAGTGGTCGTAAGTTTTTCTACGATCACTCACTGGTTGTAAGTTCTTCTACGACCAGCCCATAGTCGTAAGTTTTTGTACGATAAATCCTATAATCGTAAATCTTTTTACAACCATAAAGGCCTAAAGACAAAGTCAATTTTCGATTACCTTTAGGCGCTCCACCTTTTCCTCTACGGTCAAAACCGCAAGAATCTGGGGAGCTGCTACACTTGACGGACTCTTCTCACAGATGAGCCCGACGCGGGCGTCAATCTCCGGCTGTGGAAGATCTGTACGGACAAATAGCACAGTCAACAGACCAAATCAGGATTAACCAAGGCCAGAGTCGAAAAAGTGAGAATTCCACTTACCATCCTTGTAGTATCTAGTCGGGTCTTCTTTCCCCGAGTACCTCCACATAGGAGGATCTCGTTTATTCAGGGGACTAATGCGGTGCGTGATGAAGTCCTTCACCACGTGCCATCCGGTAAGCCCTCCCGCCTTCAAGTTTTTGATAGCTTGAATATAGGGGGCGACACGGTCAAGATTCTTGGGAGTCGAATCCCAGGAAGAAATCCTCTCGGCGGCATTTCCAATGAACGAGAGGCTATCTTCCTCGGTGACTTCCCAATAGAATCATTTCTTCTTCCACCCTGGCCACGAGGACCGGGTGAACATCTGAATATGCTCCTTCGACTTCCCGTCGTGGAGCTTCAGACCGTAACTCCCAGCAATTTCGACTTGCCGAGCCATCCCATAATAATACTAGAAAAGCTCAAAGTCCGCTAGAATTCCCAGGTACGCCTCACTCAAATACATGAATACACTTAACATTGTGATGGAATTAGGACCCAGATTCACTAATTCCACCCCAAAGTGCTCGAGTACAAGAGTGAGAAAAGGGTGAGCAGGCAATCGGAGGCCACACTTACAGTACGCCTGGAAGACAGGGATTTGACTATCCTCCCCCGACGACCAGTGTTGTCCAGTCGCTAAAATCCACTTCACGAGTACCTTCTCGGAAATTTCTCGGCGGCAACCAAGGCGTTCACTTTCGTAGTGTCCATTTCCGATTCAGTCCACTTAGAGATGATCCTGGTCATTTTTCTCACGAGAAGGAGGTTTGAATTAGGAAACGTTTCAAGGAAACGCATAATTTTTGCTGGCGACGGAGAAGGCGAGAACTAGATGAACAGTCAGAGTGAATTGAGGAAAAGGTAAGAACCCTAGAGTCATCCCTGCGGTTATTTTTATAACCGCACGCTTGAAACGAAACGCCGTGAAAACTCAACGGTTCCCATCGCTTCAGGAATGGCTCTAACGGACAGATCGTTTTAATCTGCCTGTTCGAGAAAACCGAGGCTCTTTTGACACCTCAAGTAAAATTAACTTCTTGGCCAAGTATATTTCTGGTCAAAAGAAATACAACTCGGAAAGGCTTTACTTCCGATCATCGAAACCGCGATTACTCTGTAGTCATAAGATTTTCTATGACTACCTTGTAGTCATAAGATTCTCAGCAAAGTTCCTTGACCAAGTATATTTCTGGTCAAATGAAACACGTGTTGAAGAGTTTTTCCTTCAACCTTCACCTCACAACCACCTAGTGGTGTCAGAACATCTACGACTTCTTTCCCAAGTAAGTTATTTTCACTTGAAGCTGGGGGGCTAGATGACGAGGATCTAATAATCCTTATTTTACTATTTATCTATAATTGAGTATTAGGGATAAATATGACGTCACACAACTATCGAGTATACCCCTTACAATAGTAAGGGAGAAATCAATCAGGTGGTCGTAAGCTTTTCTACGACCGCCCCCATAGTCGTAGGTTCTCCTATGACTACCACGTAATCGTAAGTCCTCCTACGATTACCTCCGGTCATAAGTCTTTCTACGATCAGTACCCAGTCGTAAGCTTTTCTACGACTACCCCTAGTCATAAGTCCTTCTACGACCAGTCCTGCCACGATTTCTCCACAGATAGTTGGGTCCACTCACCAGTAGGCCCTATTAACTGTGAGATCTGAGCAGTCAAGATACGTAGTTATTCTTTGGAATAACTGCAGTTAACTCACCATTATCTCTGATTAATAACCGTCAAGCAACATGGGGAGGTTACTACTCCAGTGATTACTGCCATTATTACGAAATAATGAGGCGCCCCCTGACCTAGAATGACTACCTCTCCACATACTATAAATAGACATCTTTCAGAGAGAATAGAGGAGAAAAAAAGGGACTTTTGAGAGGCAATCAGTAGCAATATTAGCGCAAGTCTTTTCACTAATTGTAACCAGGATACCCAATACAATGCACACAGGAGTAGGGTTGTTATTCTCTCTGAAGAAGGCCCGAACCTTTATAAAAATCCCCGTGTCTCTTTTGTCTGCGTGATCAATTGTGGAGACCCCCCCGAATCAAATAATCTTTATGTAAGATCGGTTCTAAAACACCGACAACAACATTTACGATAAATATAATAAATATATTGAATTGCGTAATTGAAAAGAATAATAAATAAATACACAATTGCTTTGAAACAACTAGTGAATTCCTCATTCACTTTTCAAGACAAACCACCAAGTGAATTATCCATTCACCAAACGAACATTATATTCATCAAGTGAACTTCTTAGTCACACTCCGACACATTTTATGAAGAAACTCTATCTCTCGTGTGAAATCCCCGAACATATCTATAACCGAGGACGCGACTATTTGAATAGATTAATTAACACTCTGCAGAGGCTGCACACTTTACCCACAAGATATAACTAGTGTAGCGATCACCAATCATAACAAAATCTTTCAGAAATTTTATCTCGATAATTGACTCTCCCGTTGTGCATACTGTCACCCCAACCTCACCGTTAGTTTGACGCACACCGTTGGACCTAGAGACGATAACCTCGCCCATAGATGTGACCTTAGAAAAGGATACACACCTCCAACCATATACTACCTGAGTAGTTAAATGTCAAAACTCCAAAACTTACTAAGTTAGACCCGCCCCATCAGGCGTGTGGTTGTATGAAAAGGCCCAGTTCAATAGCACACAAGATTAAGTTCTTAACAAGTTACTCAAGCGAGTCTACCACAAACCCACAACGTGTTATATCCACACCCTCACCGCACAACCACTCGTCCGAGCAAAAATCGTTTTGTTTAACTAAAACCAACGACATACCCTGTCATGGTACACAAATTTTAATAACAATGGCTAACCACTACAATTACATATTTTATTAAGTTAAAAATTAATCATTATGACACATGTGATCATGAAGCCATCGTAACTAAGCATGACTAAGGATTTTTACGATACCCATGTTGATGATACAAATATGTCCAACTAAAATTATCCATGCTAGGGTGACAAATAATTCATAGCAATTCAAATAATCAATGGAGGCATAATGAAAACAGGTAATAGCTACACCCAAAGCATTTGATA
Source organism: Ampelocalamus luodianensis (assembly GCA_036346255.1). NCBI lineage: Eukaryota > Viridiplantae > Streptophyta > Magnoliopsida > Poales > Poaceae > Ampelocalamus > Ampelocalamus luodianensis. The sequence goes on from CM070622.1 coordinate 15,333,264, forward strand.
TAAAGATAACATGTAATTGATATAAAAAAATATATTTTTGAAAACATAGGTTCAATATGATCAAAGTCTTACGACTTGCCTTGACTTTGGCTCTGCTCAATTACCAGACTTGGATCTTCAAAGTTGATTTGCTCCTGCTCAGTAAAGCGCATTGTCTAACGAGAGATAATAATGCACAAAAACACAAATAAAATCCAAAAAATGAAACTAACTCTAAAATAAAGAGCTTAATTTTAGATGAATTTAAAAATTTGAATAGACTGAATCGGAGTTCGGACGAAGGAGAACGGACTCTCGGAAGATTGAAATCACATGAAATAATGAAATCAGAATTTCAGGATTTACTGGAATTATTTTTTTGAAGAAAAACAATTAATTGCGTCAGCTGACGTTAGCAAAAGAAAAAGGAAATTGGAAATTCTCCTGACATGTGGGACCCACATGTCAGAGGAACAGCTCACGGTGGACTGGATTTAGGGTTGGGTTCTGTGGTGCCACGCAAGCATCGACGTGCCAGCCACGTGGGTGACATCGAGCGCAAGGGCGATGTGACAACTGGTGGCATGCCACCACCCTACCAAACGGTGAGGCTCGGAACCCGAAGGTCTTGGCATTTGGTCGCCGGGCGGCGGCGGAAGGTGCAACGGAAAGCTGGTGCCCTGGCGAACACTATGACGCGATCAATTGGCACCGGTGGCAACCACAGCGGCAATGGTGACAAGAAAAGCGGCGACAGCTCGGTTGAATGGCAGCGAGGTGACGCGGGATTCCTTCGGCGAAGATCGTGCGCGTGCGACGCGAGACTCCTCCGGCGAAGATCGTGCGCGCGCGACGCGGGACTCCTCCGACGAAGATCGTGCGCGCATCAGGTAGAAAATGCGGTGGCGATCTCGAGGTTGGCACCGAAGGAGGCTGAGGCTCACCGGCGGCGGCACAAGAAGGCGGAGAAAGCTTCGGTGGCGTTTGACTTCCCGAGCTCGATTCGACGAAACGACAGCGAGATTCAAGAGGCGGCCTAGGGTTTCGAGAGAGAGGGATTGGTGCGCTGCTTTTGACGCGGGCGCGGCTTTAAATAGCCACGGGATGGGAGAATCTGGGAGGAGCACGGCACGACGTTGAGATGAACTCGGACACGGGCGCAGAGAGTCCTGGAGGAAGACGAAGCTGACGTTGTGGCCTGACACACGGGTCCCACACGACAACGAGAGCGAAAGAGAGCAGCGCAGGTTGGGCTTGGCGCGCGGACAAAGGCTTGCTGGGCTAGGCTGAGCTCCGAAGAAACTTGGCCGGGGATTAGGGTTTGAGCCCAAGGAGGATTTCGGAATTTATAATAGGTTTTCTATTTTAGAAAATACATAAAATCCAAATAGCAAATGGACTCAGAAAAAATCTAGAAAAAAATATTGAAGCACATAGAATCCAAATAAAATAATTTTGACATTAATTGATGTTAAATTGTTTTGTTACTAAAAGTTCATATTAAGCTTTACTAAAATTTAAATAAAATCTTGGTGAATTTTTTCACAGAGTTAAGCTACTCAAAATGATTTTTAAACTTTAAAAAATTAGGATGTAACACAAAATTGTCTCTGTTGGACGCCAATGTTAGGTTTGTTCATACTCTCCAATCAAGCAGCAACCACGGGGGCTTCACATGCCAAATCTGCACATGCTCGGAAAGACAGACTGATGCGAAGCATGGATGCTTTCAATGATACAACACGAGAAAAGGAGTACATACTAAATACTCTGTTTAGAAATATATGATATTTTAAAAAATATGCAGTTAAATTTTTTTAACTTTAATCCCTAATATATTAAAAAAACTATTTGTTTCGGTCATGTAAAAATGATATCATTATATTAGTTATGAAAAATATTTTTCGTAACATAATAATTTTATATTATTTTATGAATATATTCATATAAAAAATAATAGTCAAAATTACATGTCGGAGATCATATCGATGTTTCGTATATTCGTATATTCTTGAAGTACTTTTCTTGGTACTGACATACACCCTCAAGTACTCTCCGCGCCACGATTTACATCTGCTAATAATGGGTCAACAACTTCGACTTGGATACTGTCGCACATACAATACACAGTATCTTTCACAAACATTGAAAGATTTTTATTGCTCAAAATAGCTGGATGTCCTGCATATATTGTTCACGTCACAGAACATGAATGCACTCATATCTTCATGTTCACTGTATAGCTGATCTCTTGGGTACAATAATCAAAGGATACACGCTAGGATACAGGTTTGGTGCAAAACCGCAAACTGCTTAGCAAAACCCAGAAGCATGGCAGATGAGAAAGAAAACTGGAAGGGAAAAAGAAAAATGAGAGGAACTTGTTCCAAGACAGACATTATGCTAGATCTGGTGCCAATGCAGGTGTACTGCTGGCAGAGCCAACTGGTTCTTGTAGGGCAAGGTTCAGTGGAAACATCTCGCATTGAGCACTGTGCGCCATCAGCTGGTCCATGAGGACCAATGCAGCCATGGATTCCACCATTGGAACAGCTACATAAGTAATGATGGGAAAAAGATCAGACCATAGGGATTATTAAAAGTGATAAAAAGTAGCCATATTTAGGAGCCATTACCCCGAGGGACAACACATGGGTCATGGCGACCCCGAGCTAAAAGTTCGATATCCTGATGCTCCCTTGATACAGTACTTTGCTTCCTCTGGAAAAGTGAAATCAAAATCTCAGATAAATGACTATACAACTGTTCCACAAGTAGCAAGCCTGAAATATTACCCATATCAAGTAATGTCACCCAAAATGTACTACTATACTCCAAGAGAAAGGTCAAATACGTTGCACAAATAAATATTTGAATATTCATGGTAGTTGCTGAAAGGTTTAATTTGTGACAAACTGCATCCACAACATCGCAGTGCCTATCATTAAAAAAAATAATAGCATGGCAATGGTTCCACCATTTTGTGGAAGCAAATAAAGTTTTTTTTACGCAAAAAGAAGAGAGTTTTTATTACTGGAATGTCTACACTCTACTCTTACCCCAATAGTTGCTGTTGGCTTGAAAGCTACTTTGAAGTATATAATTTCACCATTTGATATCCCTCCCTGCATGCACATACAAGTTACAAATACTGAGTCATCACTGTCGTACTTACTGACTATATGAACTGAAAATGAACAATGTAGCAGTAGCCAGTAAGGCAATAGGGTATTAGGATAAAAACCTGTACACCGCCTGAGCGATTTGTTCGTGTTCTCACATTTCCAGCCTCATCCATATAGAACTCATCATTATGCTCACTTCCAGTAAAGTCAGTACCTGGGCACAAGTTATTAGTACTTAGGCCAACTGTAAAGTAGGCAGCATACCCTCACGACAATTCGCAAACAACACAACAAATTTTTTGCAAATTAATCCCTCACCTGCAAATCCACTACCAATCTCAAACCCCTTGCTTGCAGGAAGAGAGAGCGTAGCTTTTGCCAGTTCAGCTTCAAGTTTGTCAAATACAGGAGAGCCAAGCCCCTACAAATTATTGTTACTCCAATCATATCAGTTATCAGAACTCGGATAATTTTTTCTAGTGCATGGTCAAACTTCAAACATATGATGCGGTCCAAACCATGGCAGTCATGAGTAGAAAACGCATACAGGGAGCTTATTTGGTTTATTAGGTTGAGGGACACTGGGACACACAAAAATCAACATGACTGCAGAGTCTTGGTACTTACACGAGGAACATTTCTTGCAATGCATGTGACCACCCCACCAATCGAATCCCCTCTAACTCTTACTTTATCAATTGCATCGATCATCTTCTGTGCATATTCTGGATCAGGACATCTAACAATGTTGCTTTCTATCTGTAAAATTTCAAAAAACAAGATAAAATTCAGCAACTGCCTACTGAGACTATCCAATAATGTTGGAGTGGAAAAGGGTGGGAACCACGGACCTGGTCCATGGTTACAGTTTCGTAATCAACTGCATCTTCTGGAAGTACAACTTGATGCACTTTGGAAACAAACGCCAAGATCTGCAAGTAAACATTCTTCCACTATAAGGTACTGGAGGATTATTTTATTAAGAGAGCAATAGCCTCAAAATTTGCCCTTTTGCAGTGGAAATGAAAAGGTGAAAGAAACAATTTATTCACCGTAGCAGAATATTTGCATTATTGTGGATTGCTCTATGCAAACAGTATGCTAGATCGAACTATATAAGCAACACAAATCTCAATATTTAGGTCAAGCAAGAAGCAGGATAAAAGCAAAATGAGGGGTTATTTAACAGGAAAACTACTCTGAAGATTGATTTCAGTACTCATTTGTAAAACCAAAATGAACATATGTCAATATGAAAATGAAGACAATTTTTTTTGCATGGTTGGGCATATTTAGGGCGAATCCGCATGCGAGTTTTCTTTTCTAAGTGTTGTGTTGTTTATGGATCAGTAACCAGGCCAATTACCATGCTTGATTACAAATGTGGAATAATTAAAGTAAAAAAACTGCCAAGTAGGACCATACCTCTACTCCAGATTTGAGCTTAAGAATTTTCTTTGCAAGAGCTCCCGCAGCTACCCTTCCAATGGTTTCTCTTGCTGATGACCTTCCACCTCCCTATCATCAGTGGGCATAGAAAGATGTTTCATTCAAATATTCAAGTAAGCAAAACATATGGCACATGTAAAATTCTAGCAGAATAGGTACAAATATTAGTGGCTCAATGTGATAACTGGTCTATCTGTCTATGCTTATTATATGGACATGACAAAAGGTACCTGAACAGCTCTAACACCATATTTGAAGTCATAGGTTGCATCCGCATGGGAAGGTCTGTATGCCTTAGCCATTTCACTATAATCCTGTGGAACCGAATATGATTATGAAATAAAAAGATAATACTAACAATTATTGCCCTTTTAAGTGTTCAGCTTCCATGGGCTATAGATACTTACACCCCCTCTTTGATCTGTGTTTGGGACAAAAACATGAATTGGAGTCCCAGTGGTCATTCCTGCACAAAACCCATCAGCCATGTCATGCCGCTGAGACAAGATAATGCATTCTAATATTAAATAAAAGTTCACCAAGAAGGCACCATACCTTCATGTGTCCCTGAAAGAATTTTGCAAGTATCAGTCTCCTTTCTCGGGGTGGTTATTCTGCTCTGACCTGGCCGTCTGTAATAATCAGCCTTTCACATTAGTGAAGACCATGGAAATAATCTAATAATCATATTCTGCAAGAGGTTATCATAAATGCATTTGCAGAATCATAATTTTGGCAGCAGCCAGTTTCACTGTGAAATTAATGAAATCTGGAAGAAGCACACCTTCGGTCGAGTTCTACTTGCATGTCCGCCTCAGTGAGTGGGATTCTGGGTGGACAACCACTGATCACGCAACCAACGCCACCTCCATGAGACTCTCCATAAGTTGCAACCTGGAAGTGGTTCCCAAAGACATTTCCAGCCGCCTTCACCTCTGTTCTCCAATTTCAGGAGCAGCAAATGTTAAGAGTTAGCTCTTTTACCATCCCTGGTCGAAAAAAACAGCAGTCGTGTAGAAGATTATCGACTCCATTACCAGAGCATCTTAAGACTTAAATAAAGCATACAGATTCATGAGGCCAATCAAATCCAAAACATCAACATTAAAACTAGTTGTTATCATAATTCCCCAGATCTAAAAGACGCGTAAACAACCAATAAACAAGCAGTAACGGATCCAATACTAAACTCTTCATGCTAGGATCTCTATGTTCTTTCAAATTACCCGTAACGAAACCTGAGAGGCACCCATGTCATGGATCACAAATACGACCTCTCTGCAGACAACAATTGACAAACCTCTCTTCCCCATGCCACCAACTATGGATATACTCCGAGCCGGCAGTCGGCTAAGCAATTCCCAGCTCCCCTTAGGGCTTGTTTGGATAAGGAGGGATTCTCTTTGGATCGGAATGGATTTTAGTACAAATTCAGAGTCAATCCCTCGGATCACAATGTATCCAAACAAATCCTTTACGGGGATAAAAAAAGGCAATCAATCTTCGCAATTCCGATAAACGGAGCGGACATAGCGCCGTGCAAGAAACGATTTTAGTAACAGGAGTCCGGGGGAGCAGCCGGACCTAGGCGAGCGGCGCGGCGGCGGCCGACGGAGAAGCGGAGGGAGGCGGGGGCGGATTCCGGGACGGCGCGGAACCCTCCGCGGGGGAGGAGGCGCGAGGGCGCCCTGGCGGCCACCGGCTGCGACGTGGGCGCGGTGGCCATGGGAGGGGTGGCTGGTTTTGGTTTGGTTGGTTTGGTTGGTGAGGCGAAGTAGGGGAGGAAGGAGAGCGCGGCTTAATAAACGACGGGACGGGGGTTGCCTCGCCAGTCGCCACCTACCCCTCGCCCCGGCCGCCCGGCCTCGTCGTGCCGTGGCGTGCTAGTGTGCTACACTACACCTACGACCTCCGGTCCGGTTCACGTGGTTGGTGACTCACCTGACGTGGGGGCCCGTGTATGTGTTGGGCGGCTACTGCTTGTTCAGTTATAGCTTCTACCAAAATCGCATTCTTAATTCATTTCTTAGTAAAAAGGCTTTAGGCCATACTTGCACTGTGTGAAATTTTCCCGATTCCTGCGTAACCTAAACCGTTTCTCATGAATTTTTCTGTAAAGTTCAAACGGGCCTTCATTGTCCTGCATCCGCCACTTCCCATCCTGGCAAAGGGTTTTCTAACCCAACTCTCTCGGCTGCAACTTGCGAGCCACCGGCAACTTCACCCACCACCGTCGTCAATCCTGCGGTCGGTACCACCTCATCGCCCACTGTTGGAGTATTAGTTGCCTAAGGATTCAAGTTCACTAGGTGAGCTCGCTAGGCAAAAATCGGCCGATTTATCAAAACCGAACCGGCCTGATTCCTAACAGTTCGGTCGGTTCATCAGGCTTAGCCACGGCTGGTGACGATCCAACGTCTGAACCAGCCAGAGCCAGACATTGTGGTTGACTTGGATTCTGACCTCGCGCGTTCGCGGGATCCGATCTGGTAGCAGCAACTACCAAACCAACGGCCTTCGATAGAAAAGCCAGCACGGTCGCCTTCTCCCGTTCCCATCTGTTGATTTCTACTAGCAGCAGCAACCACAGTGACAGGCAAGCAATGGAGGTTGCTGCACCTCCCGTTTATCACACGTTTGGTTTGGTTGACTTTACTGCTCAGAAAGCAAGTTAGAAACGTGATGCCAACGGCAGATAGGGACAGGCCATTGCAAACGATTTGGCCATGTCGTAAGTTCTTCCATGCAAACTTGCAAAGCTCTCGCAGTGGGAGTTTCTTTTACCTCCGTACGCGAAGAAAAGTAATATTCAGGGATAACGGAGATGGTATCATCATCAAGGTAAAATATAACAGTAATCATAAGACTTTGTACAAATCTGGAGCCCATCTTCTGTTCCACCGCTGATGGAGGAAGCCAAGCAGGCATGAGGCAGGCATCCTCCTCCTACACTTCTTCAGGTAGCCAATAGTACAAGCATGAATGTATGAGATGTATATAGAACACCCATTCTTGGCATCTAAGACTCCCACAGAAGTCAGCAAGCCATATGATGCCGGAAGCTTACATACACTACTGGTAAACATCAGTCACATCCCCCATGTTCAAACGAGAGAGCACCCTGCAGCTAAGGCCGGAAGGCCGCAAACTAGAAGCTTATAATGTTTGTATGACGACTCGATCGCAGCTACACCTCTTCCTGATGCGGAGGCGGGGTTGAGGCGGCGGTGATTGGGGCGTCTGCTGCTGCTGCTGCTCATCAGATTTGCTGTTGACTTTAATCTCGAGCAGCCGCTCAACGGGCTGCCGGCAAATGGGGCACCGGGTGGTCTGGTACCTCAGGACCTTGGCACACTCACTGCACATGCACTGTAGCAAAAGCAGACGTCAGGGTTTAACTACAGAGGCTAATGCGGAGTCAGTTGTCAAACAGTTCAAAGTACATGGAAATGGCTGGCAATCAGTAAATTAGGTAGACTTTTCTGGATTAGTAATCAGAATATGAATTAGAATATGAAACATCAAAGATCATGCTAGGTAAGCATATATAGTATAATTGTTTAAACAGAGTAACTTTCTGGAGTTCATCTTTTTTTTTTCTCCCTAAAATACCACAACAAAGCATTCATAGCTTACTTACTTCAATCATGAATCACTAATGCAGCACATAAACTAGTCCTTACATAGATTGGAGACTTACCATATGCCTACATGGGAGGACAGTAGTATCCCTTGGCTCTGAGAGGCAGATAACACATTCTTTCCCAGGATCATTTGCATCAGCATCACCTTCCACAGAGTTTCCTATTCCATATATTTCCTGCAACTCATACCTAGTTCCATTGACCCAAAGGATCTGACTAACAACTCGTACTTGGTAGTCCCTATTTTCTTTCTTTTCAAAGACAGCCTGTGTGATCTGTGAGTTGGGAGTTTTTGTCTTCTGGTCTTCCCCTTCCAATGGTTGATCAACAGACAATGCTGTTTCAGCTTTAACTGCAAGTGGATACACATCCATGTCCCCCTGCTTCAACAACTCATGACCATCAAACACTGAGAAGTCAATTCCTGTCCCTGAAGGTTGCCTGAACTTTTGACCAAGACCCTCTTTGAAGCTAACAGTAACAGGCTTAATCAGGTCTTCTTTTACAGCTGTTAGATTGCAGTTGAGCTCTTCCTTTGCAAAGAAGTAAACAGTCATGCTGTTCAAGGGATTAGATCAAGAAGAATTAGTAAATCACCTTACATAGCAGAAGGAATAAGACTTCTTTGTTTGTAATAAGGAAATTTTGGCTGCAACGCTTGTCTCATCTCATGCAACATGGATAGTGCGATGATACTATATAATAAACAGCAATGCAGCTTTAGCACAGAGAAAGAGAACTACAAATTCTCTACAAGCATATCGGTATCACATGGAAGGAAGGATATGCCTAGTGGCTAGTTGAGCTGGGTAATGTGATCCCACGACCATCAGATAATTTAAAGGAGAAAGATTGCATTTAATTCAAATACATAATGTTCATGGCCATTAAACTGTAAACTATTTGTGAGAAAATGTAGCCAGAAGCAAGCTTATAGCAGAACAGTATCATCAACTTATAGCATTATTGAATCTTCGAGAACAAAAATGTTTGGTCGAAAACAGAATCTGCATTCATCATTTCCAAATGAACTAAAACCTGACAGACTGGCTTTACTTGCCTCAACCAACATCTGGCGACAACAGATTATTCACTTCTGACCAAGAATGGATGGATTGTAATTTGTAAAAATGGCGATGAAAATTGAAAATGGAAGAGTACTTGAAGGCCTAGCAATTTGCAATGTAATTCCAAGGATGCCAACATGTTTATACAAAGAATAAAATATACTAGTGATGCCACAGTAACAAATAACTACCTACTATAACAGTAGAGATTATGTACGTCAAAAGCTTAGGTATATAATAGATGCCGAACAATCTAGGCAGGTACGGGAAGGACAATAAAATAATGATTTTAATATTGGGTGGGGGTGGGGGTGATCTCAATCAATCAAGTTATTGAAGCAATTGAGCAGGCAGTAATGAAGTGGGAGAACGGGTGGTGGACAATAGGACATATATAATATCTAGTGTTAGATAGGACAATAGGGAGTGTAAACCTGACAATTGACATCAAAGTTCAAACCTTTTCATCAGACAGGAACTCCCCAACCTGTAGTGTTCTACCTCCAGACTGGAAGCTATTTAGGTTAATCAATTACCAAGGGGATCCACATCTGCAATCTTATGATCACTTTAGATAATTGGAACTTGATCACAAGGTGAGAATAGCCATACCTCAATGAGTTATTACAGTGTTATCGATCATGGAGTTTTTGCTACTGACCTCTGAGAAAAATGGATAAAGTAGCGGGTAAATGTTAATATGTTATAGCTGGTTTTCTACAAACTTGTCTGCCATGAATCAAAGCTACTGAAGCAGAATCCTTTGCAAGGACCAGGGGTAGCAACTAACAAGGATACTGGAATAGATGACCGAGGTACGAGTACTTATTAGTAGCTTGGATGTTCTCAGAAAATTCTTTTGTAGAAAAAGTCCTTTTATAAAGTTTTCTCGGGTTTCTTTTACTCGTTATGATCAAGAAAGGGAATTGACAATCGATAAGCAAATGGAGGCCAGAGATCTTTGAAATGAAAATTCCCACCCTCAAGCAAGAGAAAGCATCACCTTCACAACATGCTAATTCATCAAAGCATCAACATCAATATATCAAACCAACCAATTAAAATTAGGACATTTTCCACCCATATCATAAGTGACTAGCAGCAAAGGCGCTTATCTGTGCATACATAAAATAGCACACATGTTTGATGTAAAGAAGAAATAAAGATTCACCTTCCGGCGACGGTGGCGTCGAAGGTGAAGGTAACGAGGAAGCGACCGGGACACTCTTCATCGGGCTCAACCAGGAGCGTCTCCTTCTTGAGGTTGACGTCATTGCGGATGGTGACCGCCTTCTGGTGCTCGACGTACGGCGTAGGCATAGGCGGCTGGAGTCCGTAGGGTACCGCCCAGCCCACCCGGGGTAGTGGTGGGAGTGGGCCGAGGACGGAACTCCCAGAGGCAGCGTTGGGCGGTGCCGCGGCTCTCTGGTGGTGTTCGTACGGCGCCGGGAGGGCACCGGTACGGACGGCGGCGGCGGCGGGTAGTAGTTCCCGTATTGCGGGTAGTACTGCGGCGGGTTGGGGTTGGGGTACTGGGGCGGGTAAGGCGTGGCGGCCGCGAACACGTAGCGATTGGGGCCGCCTCCGGCTGCGGGGAGGCGGCGGCACCTGGTGGTGGTGGCCATGGCCGTGGCCGGAGCCTCGACGGCGATGACCAGGGCACCTCCTCCACCGTTGCTACCCGTGTTACCCATCTCCTTGCGCAGATCAACGCGGAGAGCTCCGAAACGAGCTCAAGATTGGATCTTGAGGCCAGGAGCGTCAAAATTGGAGACGGCCTATTTTGTTCTTGAAAACTTGAGACAAACGAGCCAAAAAATCGGGAAAAACCTTGGAAAGAACACTTCCAAGGATCGGAAGCTGAATGCAGAGAGGGCAATGGAATCGGATCCTCACGGGAATCGAAATCGACGAGCAAACCTACAGCTCGAGCGATTCGATCGGGGTTGGGGAAGAAAGAAGCGATAAGGGGAAAATGCTTGCTCGCACTTCTTCGCTTTTTCGCCTGTATTTTTGGGGTTATAATGGAAGGATGCGCGTAAAGCGCCACTATCGTCCTCTGATGCTTTTCCGGTGGTTAAGGTTTCGCACTTGCAAAGACGTGTAATTACCGTTAGGTCCCTCCGTTTTTTTCCCATGTGGAATTTGTTTTTAACGTGCGAGCATGAGCGGTGAAGCTCGAAGAAATACGTAGAGGTAAGACAAACTTCTAAGGTCATGTACAGTAGATTTATATTAGATGTCTATAGTTTTTGTCACGTAGAATTTAAGTTGATGTAGATGAAGAAGAATAGAAAGAGAGAAATGTGATGTCTACAATCCTGTGACTAACTGTATCACCAGAACCAAAGAAGTTATCCCACCACATTTTTTATGTCCATGAAAGCATTAAAAGATTATATGATCTATAAAGACAAATAAAAAGATAACTCATTGTATGAGCTGACTTTAGTGTTGTCTATAGGTAACATAAAGAATTACTGTAGACAACAGCTGTCTGTATCATTGTACATACCCTAATAATCCATAATAATCCAGGGAAGAAGACGTCTTATCTAGTCTATTGTGCATCATTGGTGAGGTTGGATAAGCCACATCATCTACATTCTAGACCAGTGCTAACCAGTAACCCCTCCCGTACCAAGGATTCATACGCTTTGTCCAAGTAGTATGGGTTTGCTAACCATGTGACATGACTGATGCCATATAACATTTGTGGATTGATCCATGCTTTTAAGTTTAGTACGCATGCGGTTTAAACATGCATAAAAGTTTAGATTGAATTAATCAGGAAAACTTCAGCCCAAAATGCAAACTGTTGATCTGATTGACCGTCCAAAACTACCTATGGACCTCCGACAGACTACAAGCGAGGTGTTGATCAAACCAAGGCAACTGCCCTCTCCGCAAACAAGCACCGGAATCAGCCTTGCACCTCTTGATCGACTGCAGATACATCCGCAAAGTGTGGAACTCATTGTCGTTTGGCTCGGTTGTGCACAACTCAGACCAGCACACTGGACTGCCCAATCACAACATTGGCGATTGGTGGTCTCAAACAAACAGTTCCACACACCTTCCAAGGAAGACGACGACCATGGTGATTATCCTAACCATTTGGGAGATCTGAAAGGAACGCAACGCTAGAATTTTCCAAAACCGATCATCCCCTCCTCTGGACCTGCTCGCAAAGATAAAAGAGGAAGATATAACTTGGTCCCTTGTGGGGGGCAAGGTGCTTGGAGCAATTTTATCCTCCGTAATTAAAACTCCAAACTTTGTTTGAGGCTTTGGGCATCATGTTTTGTTGTGCTTTCTCTATTAATGCAACAGGCAACCTTCTGGATGTTTCCTTTTAAAAAATTAGATCGAGGTTATTTTCATTGTACCACTTGAGCAATATGAGTACTACTTTTTTTAAATAAAAAAATATGATGTAGATGTAAATTTTCCTATGAAAATTTTGTTAGGAGATGAATGGAAAATGTTCTGATTTGGATTGTTTCGTTCCCTATAGCGATGTTGATGGTTGGACGAATTAGCGTCTGCTGTGGGTGATGCTTTCACTTGCTTGAGTGTGGAATTTCAACAGTGGCGGAGCCAGAATTTTAACGATAAAGATGTGAACTTAAGACACATCTGTTGCAACACAAGTTCAGATGACATAGTACATAAGTTCAAATGTGTCAATCTACTAACCGACGACATCGCTTCAATGCTTGAGTGTGGAATTTCTTATCCATTCTTTTGAGCCTCTTTGCCACAAAAAAAGACCCTCCGTGATCAAGAACAACGTAATAAACGAATGAGATTTATCTCGCTCATCTTTCGATCAAGATCCAATGATCGAAAACTACCATAACCTTAGGCCCGGATGCATATGTGAATCCCCATGGCAGTTGCAAACCTGAAAAGTGGAGGTGCTAGTTGTCAACTTTGTAACAATTTTACGTTTCCTTTTAAACTTTTGGAAAGAGTTTTTTTTTTGTAGTGGGAAGTGGTAGGGGTCAGGTTCGAGGCGAGCCAGACAGAGGTGTCCCTGTTCTGCTTTAGCTAGTGGGCTTCAGATCAAGACCAATACATAATTACATATACCTTCTTTGATCTGGAATAAAGCTTATGTACAAATGCACTACACAAATGCTAATGATTGGAACAGCTCGAGGTCTCGGTAGTACAGTTCTGCGAGTCGATGGATGATTAAACCTGAAACTGTGGATGCTCTAATTCATGTCACTTCTGTCGTAGCATGATTACCATCCACGTACATGGCTTGGTTAGCATCCAAAGTGGAGTTAAGGCCCAAATTGACTAGATAAACACTTGCTATCGGACGATAGACGGCAACAACGGGTAAGCCCGAGCCCAAAGCAATCGACTCACGAGTCGCAACCAACAACACGGAAACTACGCCGCAATATATGCGGTGTTTGAAGTCAGCTAATTTCAAGATAGAGTAGCCGCTTCTCTTGTCCTTTCTTAAAACAAATGAAAGCCATGTCTATTTGGCATGTCACTTGTGGAATTCGCCACCTATATATCACCACGCGACTCGCTTAAGAGTAAGAGCCTAGGGTTAATTTTCTTTGGAGTCGCGCTACCTTCTCACTGTTTTTGCCACACAAGTCGGCAACTTATTAAGTGTCGGGACCCAAATTTACATCCATATTCTACGTGCATAGGAGCTAATTTCATGATCGTGAGTTAACTCATACAAGGCAATATCAATGAATATCACATCCATACACGTACATAAATAAAATAATATTTAATATTACATAAACAGTCGTAAATAGACTAGGTCCAAGTTTTTAGGTAACATGTCAATAGGCCGAATAAGTCCAACAGAGGAAATAGCAGCGGAAGGTAAATAAACCAAAAATGGCCTTTATCATTTGCCACAGACAATCTATTGTGGGTATGACCTAGTTCTCGTCGTTGTCTTCTTTGCCAAAGCCGGATGGATAGAAATATCCATACACCAGGAATTCTCTTTTATATCCTGAATCCATAGGTACGGGCAACAATGAGTACAAAAGTACTCAGCGAGTCCTTATGCCAAATGCAAGTAGATAGATGTAAGGTTTGCCAAGGGAATGTCTTATGATTATTTTAGCAGGAAGCAATCTCATTTTAAATACCATAATTATTTTTCAAACATATGGCTTAGTCTTTTTAACGTAAAACCAAAGCGTCAAGTTTTATAAGGTAAGATCATCATGATAGTTGGAATCCCTCCATATAAACTTGATAATTGGAATCCCTCCATATAAACTAGTGGAATCCCTCCACCTGTAGCTATACCATGGTTGCAAATATCCCTTGTTATCCTGTTTTCCACCAGCATTTTATAAAACTTACCAAGTGTGACCTTCTTCACAATGCCCTTGACTAGAAGCACGACTATTCGAATATATTATATGCTCTACAGAGGTTATACAACTTTACCTACAAGATATGATTAACTCATAATGTTGGTCAATGGCACGCTTCCTTAGGCGCTCGACTAAGATCATCATAACAAGACTTTTTGATGCCCCGCCGACATATTTTCGCGGTGGGTGAAACCCTTCAACACTAGGACATGACCGCTACGGCACATCTAGAATGCTCCATTTAGCAGTCTGCATTTTCAATGAGGATTTGCGTGTGAGGAAATCTGCATCCTTTTGACGTTAGAAATCCAACCTACAACTATGCGTGGGAGTCATGCAAGCTAAGCAAAGTACTTGGTCAGTCACGCCATGCTTGACTTGTGATTGCACGATTATTAGTTCAGAAATGTGGCACATGATTCGGTTCTTAATCGACTTAAGTAAGACATTTCACAAACCCAACTCTTGTGTAGTCTCTACACCGGTCTCATACCATCCACTCGCATAAGTCTCCACCATTTTATAAAATATTTTTCCATTTTAGTGGTAACCCATGTTACCACACTACAAATCATATCGTGCCCCAAGTGTTGCAATGATATATCATATTCAAAATAACCATTAAGTAAAGTCTAAGCACATCCATTAGTCACTATTGATTAACCAAGGGAAATTTATTAGTATAATAATTAGCCTAGGGTGACAAGGTAAATGAATTATCAACAATCAAGGAAGGGATTAACAACGTACGAATTGACGGGATTAACTAACATATACATTTAACACAATATTTAATAAATATATGAAACATACAAGTAATACTTTAAAGTAAAGTAATTTCATTTTTAAACTAGGTTCAACATGATCAATTATAAGAACTTACCTTGCTCAATAGTGGATATCTCTTAGTCTTGATCGGCAGCGACAAAGCAGCATCCGAAGCATCAAAGTCTGTAACCACGAACCTATCTAAATTCAACACAAATTTAAAAAAACAAATGAACTCCAAAAATTATAATTTTGGTACCGCTAGAATTTTTTTTGAATTTAGAAATAAAAATCAAGTTATTTAGATTTAAAACGATGGAGAACGAGCTCTCCAAAGTTTGAGCCGAGAGGAATTTCTAGAAAATCTAAAATTCCTGATGAGTAGGGCCTGGTTGGATTTTAATTCTTTTTCCAAGTATTTAAGAAACCTCGAGAGACTGACAGGTGGGGCTGTGACAACGCGGCAGAAGATGCACTGAGGTGGCGATGCCATGGCAAGGGCGACGACGACGACCTCAAATTGCTAAGCAAACATCAAAAGAAAAAGGGCTTGAGCATCTACACAACAAGGTGATTCTATCCCTGTCGGCGATGCCCCAGATGGTGCAGCGTGTCATGCTCTCCACAGAGGCCTATGGTGGCGCGGGAAGGTGCTACGATGTGGTAGTGCTACAGTCATCTATTTGCACGATTTGCTAGTCTAACATGTTTTTAATATGCCGGAATGCGTAGGAATGGATGGGTTTACCCGGGGTCCAAGTGAGGAAGGAGATCGAGTGTAGCAGCGGGGTCTACGCATGCTCTAGGCCGGCGATGGTGACGAAGGAGTTCTAGCAACTCTGGGCCACAGCAACAAAAAAGCATGGAGGGGTTAGGAGGAAGGGACTGATGCCAACAAGATGGACAAGGGCTTCAAGTGGAACAGGGTGGCGATGACGAGGGCAGTCTCTAGCCTACTTTGCGGATGGCGACTGCGTTTTGTCCTCCCTGTGGGGAAACAAGCAGGGGCAAGGTGAGCATGGGGAAGAAGAGGTCGAGGCGACCATGATGCACAAGAAAAATACAGACAAAGGCTCATCCCAAGGACCAGATTTGATAGGCAAAGTCAATGGCCGGAATTAAAGAAGGTAACCGGCGTGGCTCGAGTTCTCCTCCACCCAAAGCAGGGAGGAAGGGAAATGTTTGGGGAAATGTAGAGGAGTGGCCAAGAAATTTGATGCACTCGGACAAGGACTAAATAGAGAGGAGAAAATGAGGGGAGGCGACGACATGACAACGGGCTCAAACACGAGATATCACGAGCAACACACAAGAACTCGGCCCCGATGGGATAAGGCGATGATTTGACAAGGTCGCGGCGCTATAAGGCTCGAGGTCTTGCAAAGAGATGATGGCATCGTCTGTGTCGAGTGTCACATGCGTACAGGCGCAGAGGTGAGCAAGAGAGAGAGAGATGGTGTGAGGATGAAGAGAAACAATGTGTCTCTCTCTCTCCTTTGGCCTGACAGGTGGGATCGAGGCTCGCTCGTTAGTGAGGGCGAGAGAAGGAGGGAGTTGGGCTTGCTGCTGCTGGTTCTGAGATTGAGCTATCAACATATAATCGAAGCTCGATGGATACACAATCCACCACCTAATGCAACATATGCACAAGGATTTGCCTCTCCAAACTTACTAGGTGCAACACATGCACAAAAAAGAAGAGATGGCTTGCTCTTAGCTCAAGGGAGAAGGAAATGACACCAGCACCTCTCCCTACTAGCCACAAGGGGGTATTTATACCCCCACACAAAGAAACTAGTTAATTGGGTTGAGGTGCCAGAAAAACAGGGGAAATCAGACTAATTGCCAACATATGGCCGGTCAGATCGGCCTCAGTGCAACGACTATAAAAACTAGTCGTTACACGCTCAACCGGATCGATCGCCACACATGGGTCGGCCACCGCACTCGCAGTCGACCGCTCCACAAAGGAGCCAAGGCCAACTCCAGAGGAAAACCCCTCTGGAAAACGTTGATGGGGGGGGGCCTAACCGAGGGCCAGTCAGACTGCCCAACACATAGTGGTCAAACCGAAACCCTACCGGCCGATCGCTCACCATAGCGGTCGACCAAGACACACCAGTCGACCGCCACCAACAAACAGCAGGTAGATCGCATGCACTTCAACACAATTTTGCGAAAATGCATTTGCCAATTGCCATGCCATGAAAACAAGGAATAAATACATGATTCTTAACAAGTTGCAAAATACATTTGCCGACTTTAGAATCACGCCGCAAGGGTTAGGTACATGAACTGAAACCGTTTGCAAAACACATTCGCAAGCTAAAGTCAAATGCTACAAGGATTATGCATGAGCCTCAACTATTTGAAACATATTCGCAAATACCGACAACATACCACAGAGCTAGAGTAAGCAAAACGAGCTATCAACACATGGTATACTCAAGGTACTAGTCAAAACCCTCTTAATAGTACGCCAACCTACACTTAGTAACTGGTCTCCAAACCAAACACCGAGATCGTAAAATGACTAAGAAACACATCCTTAGCCTATGATAATTATACATTTGCCTTGCGCATCCGCTTGGAGCTTTTGGATGACGACTCACATCTTCTCTCTAAAACCAGGTTCTTGACTTGAGCATCAACACATGACACCACTCACTTGACTTGATGACTTTCAACACATTGAGTCATCCAAAGTCTTCATCATCATATGACTTAACATATTTCACCAACTCATAAAAAATATTACTTCACATGAAAATTATCATTAATTACCAAAATACTCCATTGACTAATAATGACGGGTCTAGATTCTTCAGCTGACTCGTGGACCACAAGAGGGACAGGGGGAAGGGAAGAGAGAAGATGGTTGATGAGGATCTAATAATCCTCAATTTACTATTTATCTGTAATGACTATTATAGGTAAATATGATGTCATACGGCTATACCTCTTATAGTTTTAAGGGGTAGGCCAATCAGGTGGTCGTAAGTTCTTCTACGACCATCCCTTAGTCGTAAGCCCTTCTACGACTACCATGTGATCGTAAGTTCTTCTACGATCACCTTTGGTCGTAAGTCCTTCTACGATCAGCACCCAGTCGTAAGGTTTTCTACGACTACCCTCTGGACGTAAGTCTTTCTACGACCATCTCTGTCACTGACTTCCTCGTAATTGATTAGGTCCACTCGCTTGTAGACCCAATTAACTACGAGATCTGAGCAGCCAATATACGCAGTTATTCTCTGGAGTAACTGCATGTAACACACCATTATCTCTGATTGATTACCGCCAGACGACGTGGAGAGGTTACTACTCTGGTGATTACTACCATTATTACGGAATAATGGGCGCTCTTAACTGGAACGACTACTTCTTTACGCACTATAAAAGGCTTTAGTTAGAGAGAAATGAGGAGAAAAAGGTAATCGAGAGCGACACTAGCTTAAGTCTTTTCCACTTATTGTAACAAGCATATACAATACAATACATACAGGAGTATGGTTGTTATTCTCTCTAGAGAAGGCCTGGACCTGTATAAAAATCTCTGTGTCTTTTCTGTATGCGTGATCAATTGTGGAGATCCCCCAAATCAAATAATATTTACGTAAGATCGGTTCTAAAACACTGACAGTGGTGGTATGGACTTGTCTGACTAGGGAGGGAAAATGAGAAGAAAGATAGGGGGAGACGGGCCGGCGGCTAGGTTGCGGCCCAACCGAGGGAGAGGGAAGGAAAAAGGATTTGAAAATTATTTGCTTTTCCAAATTTTGGTTTGGGTTCGAATTTGATTTTTGTGGAGGTTTTGCAATGCAAGTTTTTTAAAAAAGATTTTCGATTTGCACACAATTTATTTATAAGCTTTTGTAAACTCGATTTTGAAGTCAAGGGAATTGTTTTGATTTTTAATTTCTAAGCAAATGTTTTTATAATTTTTTGATACGCAAATAAAAGTTTTTGAAACTCATGAAAATCATACAGCTTTAAACTGGAGAAAAAATTGGGACGTTACATTAAGAATCTAGTAATTTTTTTTTTTTTTTTACTTTCCTAGTTCTTCTTCCGAGCAGGATAACCCCAAGGGGTAGTGTGTATTTTTCTATCCATGGGATTGAATTGATGACTTACCTATTCAATGACTTTTGCACGGGACATTCCTAAACAAAAAGATTTGTACTTGCAAATCTGGTGTAACTGTCCACTTCCACTTCTCTCTCTAGAATATTGGAATAAGTGTGATTTCTAAGTTCCCTGCTACTACACCTTCTATAGCATACATGCACATGGCCTTGCCTACCATCCGGTGGCAAGAAGATTTTTGCGTGCTTTTATATACTGTACTTCCGCCAAACCATACTATGATGCATGTTGTAAATCAAAAATTGGAATTTTAAGGCAAAAGCTCCATCATAGTTTGATGATGTAAAAGGTATGCACAAAGCGCAACATTTTTTCCCCTTCCGGCGAAGGGATTCGATTTAGGAAATTGATGGTGCTATATGGTAAAAAAAACAAACATCAAGGGTGTCTAATACAATTGTTCTCCATTTTACATAGGTGTTATCCCCTATTCGTGCCCTTACCTACGTCGGTCGCTGCGTGCACGTAGGTTTTACTTTACAAACAAGGTGCAACTTTGTGGGTGCAAATAATCAAAATTCAATTCACATACATGGACAAAGGAAAAAAAACTTTTCCTCTTATATATAAAAGATTTATGCGAACAGCATACGTGAAATATATAGCTTAAAAATACCTATACATACTTTTATATACAATCTTCATATGGAGTAAATATTACTACTATCTCTGATGAATCGCAAACATTTCTAGAGACCAAATATATCACAGACTAAATAATGCTCTTCCAGTCACAAATACATGTCGTTTTGGGATACATACAGTTAAACTTTCGAAACTTTTACTATCAATATCTTTTTAAATATTTAAATTGGATACATGAAAATCATACATGTAAAATTGTCTTAGAAAATATTTTTGTAATATTATAATTTTGTTGAGTTTTAAAAATATATTATAATAAAAATTAGTAATCAAAGTTGCTTTCTTGTAACCGTATAATCGTGCCGATGTTCACACCGACATGTATGTGTGACCGGAGTGGAGTGAATATCTGAAAAAAGAAGCCCAAAATGCCCCGGCCGAAAGAACTGGATCCACACCCGAAAAGCACACAGTTTTGCGCCGCACACACAGGGAGATCCAAGGCGGGGCCACGTGTCAGCCTCCTCCACCCGTCGATCCCCGATCCCCATATCCGCCACATCCCCAGCCTCCTCTCCACGCGCAAATCCTTAAGCTCCCCCAGAAACAAACCTCTCCTCCTCAGTCCGCCCCCATCTCTCTCTCTAGTCTCTCCGCCCCCAAAAGTATCCAGCCAGCCCGACCCCTCCCCAATTTTCCTTCTCTTCCCCGGTGACGTCCCCAGGCCCGCCGCCTCCGTCCAGATCGACGGCCCGCGCGAGCCCGCGCCGCGTCCCCGGTTCCCCTGGCTCCCTCCCCCGCGCCCCCGTACCGTTGTCCGCGCCGAACCCTCGCCATTTCGCACCGCGAGGTATCCGCCCCCCTGTACCTCTAGTGTTAATACTTTTGGGTGAGGTGTGGCCTATGGGCGTGGGCGTGGCCGCGTGGTTGGTGCGTAAATAGGCGGGGCACTCATGGGGAGGGTTCTGGGCGGTCTCCTCCTCCCGCGCCGCCGGGCGCAAACCCTAGCTTTGTGGAGGAGGACGAGGCGGCGGCGGAGGTGATCAGGCGGGTCAGGAGGAGGCCGCGGATGATCTGAACGGCCAACCCGCGGAGGATGAGGAGGATGAGGAGGTGGAGGAGGAGGACGAGGTGGTCGTCGCCTCCGATGAGGAGGGCGGCGAGGAGGAGGCGGACGGCGGCGGAGGGGACGACGGATTCGTGCCGCGCACGCTGGAGGAGGCCCTCGTGCCGCGGGTGGGCTCGGTGTTCGACTCCGTGGACGAGGCCTTCGCGCTCTACAGGGCCTACGCCTACCGCACGGGGTTCCACGCAGTGCGACGCACCTGCCACAACTATGAGGGGCTCCGCTACCGCTCCACCTTCACCTGCACCCACGGAGGCAAGCCCCGCACTGGTGCCGCCCCCTCTGATGGCCCGGATGCTCGCTACCCGCTGCGCAGCAAGCGCGGGGCAGCCACCCAGGAGAAGCGGGTCCGGCGCAGCACTGCTGAGAAGACGGGATGCAAGGCGATGCTGATCATCCGCGACAAGCGGGTGGAGGATAGGTGGAAGGTGGAGTTCGTTGACTTGGAACATAACCATCCGTGCACACCTGACATGGTGAGGTTCTTGAAGGCGTATAGGGAGATGCCCGAGTCAGCCAAGAAGAAGGCCAAGATTACTGATGAGATGGATGAGATGGTGGAAAAGTCACTCAGCGAGATTGCTGAGACCAGGAAGTTCCCGACTCGGCCCAAGCGGAGTGTTAGTGGTGGGGCTGGTGTTTGCGGGTTGAGATTTAATAGAAGCGACAGTTTTGTGCAGCGGTTTGGGGAGGATGACCTCATTGCACTCAAGAAATTCATTGAGACGATGCAGCGCAAGAAACAAAACTTTATCCATAGCTGGGATCTTGATCAGGAAAGTCGTGTGAGGAATTTTTTCTGGACTGATCCAAGGTCCCAGGCGCAATACCGCTACTTTGGTGACATCATTACACTTGACGTGATGTACTTACAGCACTCTCGTGCTAGCCTCCCATTGGCCACACTCCTGGGTAAACAACCACGCCACCTTGTGCTACTTGGCTGTGGTCTGCTTTCCAAAGACAGCAAAGAGAACTATGTTTGGCTGTTGAAGAGGTGGTTGAGCTGTATGAATGGCAAGCCACCAGAGGCGATCACCACCAGCTATTCGGATGTCGTGGCAGAGGCTGTGGCTGAGGTGTTGCCAAATTCAAGGCACCGTTTCTGTTTTTGGCATATCTTGAAGAAGCTCCAAGAAAACGTGGGACATACACATGAGAAAGAGGCAATTTCCTCGAGGTTCAAGGAGGTTGTTTATGATACGGTCACTCTTACTGACTTTGAGAAAGAGTGGGTAGCCATGGTTGAGCAGTACAAGCTGATAGACAATGAATGGTTCTCTGCTTTGTACAGCTGTCGGAAACAGTGGGCTCCTGGGTATGTCAACCATTCATTCTGGGCTGGCACTTCTGCTATCAGGAAGGGTGAAAAGCCAGATCCATATTTTGATGGTGTTGTGACAACTAAAACTACCCTACCTGTTTTCCTTGAGCAATATGAGGCTACTCTGAAAGGGAAGCTGGAAAGGGAGGCATACGATGATTTGCGCTCCTATTATTCTAGGCTCACTTTGCTGTCAGGATTGCCCTTTGAGGAGCAACTTGTGGAGCTCTACACAGTACCCATGTTTCAGGCATTCCAAGACGAGATCAAGCAATTGATGCATGTGATTTGTAAAGAGGTAGACAGGAGCGGGAATTCAATCACCTACATGGTCAGTGAGTTAATACAGGGAAAGAAGGTTGACTATACAGTTGTATACAACAATGCTGATAAGGATGTTTGGTGCATTTGTCGCTCCTTTCCATCACGGGGTATTCTTTGTAGCCATGCTCTTGCTGTTCTGAAGCAAGAGAATGTGTTGATGCTTCCATCAAAGTACATCCTCAATCGCTGGAAGAAGGATTTTAGAATACATCATGCATATGCAAGCTCCAGTTCTGTGGCATCAGAGAGAGAATTGGGCATTTATGATGATCTCTATGCGTGGTCATGAGTATTTAGAAGATGTAATTGACATTGGAGCTAGAGAGCCTGAGCTAAAGGAGTTAGTGTTGTCAGTCATGAAGGAAGCGAAGGACAGACTGCTTAGGCCTGACCAGACCCAGCAAGGTGATCAACGGGTTGATGTAAATATGGCAGTGACTGGTCAGGTGCACACAGATAGAAGAGTTGATGTGAACATGACATCAAACACCACAGCCCTGATTCAGGGGGACAGAAGGGTTGATGCAAATATGCCATCAAACACGACAGCCCTGATTCATGGTGACAGAAGAGTTGAGATGAAAATGCCAACTCCCCACCTTATGCATGGAGAGGGAAGGGTTGACATGAACATGGCATCCCCTCACTTGATGCAGAGGGACAGAAGAGTGGACATGAACATGGCGTCCCCGCACCTGATACAGGGGGACGGAAGAGTGGATATGAACCTGGCATCGCCACACTTTATGCAAAGTGACAGAAGAGTTGATATGAACCTTGCATCTTCACACCTGATACAGGGGGACAGAAGAGTTGATATGAACATGGCGTCCCCTCACTTGATGCAGGGTGACACGAGAGTGGATATGAACATGGTATCCACTGCTCAGAATGGGATGCACACTTTTGATTTAGTGAATGTAAACCTGGAGAGTGGCTTTGCCGATGGCTGCAACAGATTTCATGCAAATGCATCCGCACCCACCAGTTTACCATCCCAAACAACTCCTCAATATGAGAGATCAGGTGATGGACGCAAATAAGAGACCCAATATGGAAACCAACACTTATTTTATGGGTGGTGGAATGCATGTGGGGTAGTTTTCATTGTCTAGCTCTTGTAACCTTTTCTTTTTGGAAAGGAGACATCCTTCTTTATTTTATATTGATCTGTATGTTCTTAGAGCAGGCTGTACAACTAATCAACTAGGTTGTAGTAACTGCAGCTTAATCTTTCACTGTTGGTAGCGTTGTGTACCCTGTACTCTGTTTGGCAGTTGTAGCATGCTACTTGAATGCCATTGTCTTGTTCATAAGATAGAAAGCAGTTACTTTTCTTTTCATCTGGTAATTTGAAAGTGTGATGCCTCTAGGAGAACAGGCTAGGTGATGCATGCATTTCTGGGTTGAGCTGTTGATTGATGGCATGTTCATGTCTTGCGCCTTGTACTTCCTCATATGTTTAGGTGCTCGATGTCATGGGCATCTGTCATTTTTTGAGCTGCTAACTTATCCACACATCCAATGCAAGATTTAAGTTTATTTATTATTGTGTGCAACTTGGTAATATATTCGCGAGCTTTGTTATATGTTGACTAGTTTGGTTCTTATTCGTTGTAGTGCGTTTCTCCTGGGACGCAATCGGTCAGATATCAGGGCAGGGGAAATATTACTTGTAGGCTTGTATGAGTTGTATCTGTGTTGGTAAAAGAAGCAGCTTGTTATTGTTCAGAGATATGTTACAGCTATGTTTTATCGATAGAGGTTTCACATCCTCACGTTCAGTGGGCAGGTCCTGTTATTGCTTGTAGGTGCTTAACTATTTTACACGAGTTGCTGGGTAATATTTGTCTACAGCTGCAATGCAGCACCCAGTGCATATTGACATACTAAGTTAGATCCTTATGATTCATAGATAAGAAAATAGAATCCTCGCAAAAAAGGAAAAAGAAAAAGAAAAGAAGTGAGAGAATATGAGTCAAGCCTGTGGTATCTGCTTACAGCCATACACTGTATACTAGTATACTATATGTAAATCTTCGGTTTCTTGAGAGCTTCCATTATTCCTTAGCAACTTGTATGTTGAAACTTGCTGCCCATCCCTGTTCTTCTATCATTGCTATTTGCAACATGATGGAAGTGGATCATCCTAGTCTCGCAAAGCGTGCTCCATCGATCCGTGAAACTGTCTTTCCATTTCAATCAATCATGAAGGCCGGACCTAAAGAAAGCCACTTTAAGAGGCTGAAGCAAGGTGCTGCAAGGTAAACCATGGTGCCGCAAATATCACGCGGGTCTCAGTTTCAGACCTTCAGGAAGGTGTACTCTTCAGCTGTTCACAGAAAGGGGTATCTATTCCTTGAGAAAAGCTTTTGCATATTCTAGCTTCTAGTTTTCTACAGCAACTGAACAGTTTCAGGTGCCTCTGCACGCACAATAGCTGTGTGTTTAGACTTGAGAGTTTCATATGCTTTTCTACACACACTAGTCAGTACTTAGCGTTTCAGGTGTACTTCTAGGCATGGCAAAACTTTACATTCAACAGACAAAGGTGTGCTTGTTGATTGAATTCAAAGTATATCTCGAAAATTGCAGAAGATTCACCTTTGTCAACATGTATAGATTTGTCATGTTCACAAGTACAACTCACTCTTAAGCGTACGATCTAATAGCTTGCAAGGCTCCAATCACTATGGGAATATTTATTCCTTTTGACCAGCATTTTGGGAACATTTATTCCTTGTCTACAGAGAGAAGGTTTCACCCCCTCAAACTGCTTTTACTTCCTACTAACCAACATTTATCGAACATGTCATGAGCATGCAGCTTCGACCACAAGGCTTTTTGTGACACCTCTGCATGGATCTCCAAAATTCTTCGCTGAGACAGGCACACTGCAACTGCTCACCCCGACGCAGGCCTACAGAGTTTCCAACAAAACATTGTCAGCATCTCGCAAGACAAACAGTACGCACATCGAGACATGACAAGTGTGGAAGTGGAACAGATTGGAGTTACCTCCTGAACAATTTCGAGAGCCTGAGAGCTGCTGCATTCGCCGTGGTTGTAGTTCCCACAGGTGCCACTCGGTGTCCCGAAGCTTGCAAACTTGATCCTGCTGATGACCTGGCCTGCTTTGGGGCACTCCAGGCGAAGTGCTGGTCCAGGTCTCTGCACCTTCTGTAGGGGAGAGATCCAGCTATCGATTTGGGCGGGATGCGCCTCTGACACGTGTGCGCATACACTTGCTGTCTGACTCGTCGTGAAGGATATCTTGCTTGGGTCACCACCAAACTGCTCGAAAAGGACTAGATCATTGCTGCCTGCTTGGAGAAACGAACGGGTACATGATACCTGTTTAACAAGGTAAGAAATTCAATTAATCATTCAATTCCAGCAGTTCCTGTATTTCTTGTGCATCATGAGAAAACACAATTTGAGTAGTCAGCATCACGGTGGTCATAAATTCATGTTACATTTCCCGAAGGAGCGCTTAAAACTTTTTCATATGAGAATATATAAAACATTAGAATTGGTCCTTCATGTAGGAACAAAACATAATATGGAAAAATTGGAGAGGATATTCCTGGTAGTTCTGAGCTTTGCAGAATTCTTACAGAGTCTGTGATGGCTGCCCACATTTCTTTAGGCATTTGTTCGAACTGTAAGCTCCTCTATAGTTGCATGAATTAACGCAACCGCTTTGTGGAGCCAGATTTGTTGGCCAGTAGCGACCAATGCTCTGCCCGTTCACCCATGCCTCGCCTTTTCCCATTCCCGTGAAGTCTATGGCAACAGGATCATCACCTGCAGGAGCCGTAAATTTGGTCTGCATTTGGAGCATTGCAGTTAGCTCATTGGCTCAAGGTAAAAATTCAAGTAAATGGATGAGCCAAACAAATAGAATGTGCATCTGTATCATAGTCACACACTCATACCGTCTACATGTATTCAAATGCCAAATGTAGCATAGTTTCTGGGTCACAGGATCATACTGACCTTGTACCAGATCAATGGTCGATTGGTTGGGTAAGCGTTGTCTGAGACCCATTCTGGAGAGGCCTCTGAAGGATCATACAGATGCAAGTTTTCTCCTCTGAGTCCAACCTGAAGTGGAAACAATTGTGACAAGGAAAAACCAACCACACTTCGACTATGGTTGACCCACACTAATAAAGGGATTTCAAAACAACATTTGCCAATAGTTATCTAACTCAGAAATAGTAGTGTAGAGTGTAGACTACCTGGTATGTCCAATCTGTAGAAGAAAGATCGAGCGCACCAATTGGTCCACTCAGCTTGACTGGACCGGTAATTCCAGCACCAACCAGGTCAAAGAATGCACCATAATTCTGAAGTAACACACGAGTTGAGGAAAAACAATGTTAGTATTTTAGTACAGATATAGTTTTACTTTTCTGAATACCTATTCTAAAATGTTAAAGTAGACAGCAAAATGGAGCAGAATATTCCAGGTGAAAGAAGAGTATCTCTTCTAAAGTGGAGATTGACTTACCGACAGCCCAACGGTTGCACTCAGAAGATCTATTTTATTCTTCCCAGGTACAAGTGTAATTGGTGCTTGCAACGAGATGAGCGAGCTGCTTGCACTACCCATACCACTGCCTGGTAAGATTTTAACGCTTACATTTCAGTACACAAATACGACTTGTATGGAAGACCAATGTTCAGAATTAACATCACGATTCAAATGTCATCTGAAGTAGTTTGTATCATCTTCTCAAGTATTACCTGCCACTTTGCCATTGATGTAGACCTGAAGAACATGTCCAAGTGAGTTGACAAGCAGATTGGACTGGCTGCCATTTAAATACGGTTCGTCACCTTTAACAATGATGCTGCGCAAAGTACATTTAATAGGAATCGGTGAGTAAACTTGTCACCTCCAGTTTGCAAATTACTGTACACACAATTACAGCCAGGCGTGCAATTCTGTACCTTGTTGAGTACCACAGGAAGTCGCTGGCATCTGCTGTGGTGTTTATCTGTTCCATTAGTCCAGGTTTTGCCAAGGCATTCTCCTTTGTGATACCAACAGGCTCTATGGCGTAGCTCCAGTCAGACAAAGCGAGTTCCGGGGCGATGGATGAACCATCAGATGCTTGAGTGCTGGACCCCAGGTACCTCATTTCTGAAGCTGCTACCTGTGAATTGATCTGCGAAGAGTAACCATGTGTATCAGAATAAGGTCTATGGTAAATGTTCTTTCCCCTAACGCAACTCTGTTTTAACAAGTGAGAGCAAGCAATGCACATACCTGAGCAGTGTTCAGCACCACATTCTTGCAGTCAGGAAGGATGCTGACAGACCACGCGGGGAGTTTATATGCCTCGCCATTGAAGGTGACAGTTTTGTCAGATTGAGCATCTATATTGGCAAGGAATGCCGCGCATACTGAACCAGTCTTGTATACGTGCGCCTGAAGCCAGAAGAACGCAGATATCATTATGTACACCGGAGCAGACCATAAAGGTAAATATTATTCCTGAACAAGACTCGCTACATTTCTGCTTCTGCAATGTCGATTGATTTATTAAAAGTTGCTTTGGAAAAGAGGATCACATACCTCAGCGTTTTGACCCAGAGAAATGTATGATGGATCAGTTGCTATGAGTGCTGGTTCGCACAGCTTTATTGCCTTGTGCACATCCCTTAAGTGGCCCCACTTTGGCTGCCTCACTAGTCCTGAATCACACATATTGCAAAAAGGTGGGACTTACATTATTGGGAAATAATTTTTTTAAAAATACGTGTCCTTATCCATGTAAATGTGACAAAGCCAATAATAATTCCCAAATATCAAACTATTTCAATGTAGCGTAGTTGTCATCGTCTAGCATATATGACTTGCTGACAATCTCGCACAGTTTCAGTAGTTGAGGCATAGATATTTCAATCTACAACAAGAATTCATCAAGCACCCCTGTTTTCAGCAGAGCCACATATAGGTCATGAAGCGTTCTTGCCCGAAAGATCTCGTAGACACTAATGGCTGAAGTAAGCTGCTGAAGCATGCCCACTAGTTAAGGAACCATACGATGCAGTTCCCAGACCAGGGACTCGAAAAACGAGACATGGCCAAGGCAAGAAGACGCTCACCGTACTCGTCGATGGGGGCGTCGTAGTCGTAGCTCGTGGCGATGAAGGGTCCCCCCGAGCTGCGGTCGAAGTTAGTCCCCCCGTGGTACTGCCAACGAATATACAAAGTTAGAAGGAAACGCACCGGTAGCTAGGACGGACAGCATGACTGACAGCATCGACACACAATCTAATCACTCCTGCGTTCTGCTCCAGCAGACGGGCAAGAGACAGGAGAAAGACGAGAGTAAAAACATCTTTGCGCAGTGCGGCGCGGTAGCATGTGTCTGTACCATGTAGTAGTTCTGGAAGGTGCCGCCGCGCTGGTAGAAGCGCGCGACGGCGAAGGCGACGTCCTCGGCGGGCGGTAGGGCGCGGCGCCGCCGAAGAGAGGAACCAGCCGCCCAGTTCTCGGTCCACAGCTTGGGCTTGCTGTTGGAGCTGGGCGTGAACTGGTCGCAGTAGAACCCGTTGCACGTGTTGATCTGCGTACCACGCAATGCATTCCCGCAGCGAAAAATTACTACTCCTCACGGCGTACATTCGCGTGCCACGTTGAAGAGGCCGCCTTGCCTTGGTAACAACAAGTGAATAATAATGGACTTACGATGGGGTCGGGCGCGTCGGACTGCTGGCACATGACCCAGGGCACGCCGGTGTCGAGCGAGACGGCCATCCCGGCCGCCCACCGCATGTACGCCTTCCCCGCCGCGCCGTACGCCCAGTCGATGTTCCCGTACTCGTTCTCGATCTGCCACCACACGCCACGGCCAGCACACACACACACACACACACCGTCAAACACGTCACGCGGTTGCGCACGGCACGGGCAGTACGCCGACACCGTCGCGCACGCGCACGGCCATGAGATCGAGCAGGCTGGAAAATGAGCTAGCCTAGGCCTAGCAGGAGAGGCAAGCGGAGTGGACCTGAGACAGGATGATGGGCCCGCCCTGCGACGCGTAGAGGCCCGCCCCCTTCATCGTGTCCACCACCTTCGCCGTGAACAGCTGCATCTCCGTCTGCGCACACGCAATGACGCAAACGCAGGGGATCGAAGCACACAGCAATCAGTGATGGTTCGATTAATTGGTTGATTGATCAAGCTGCATTGCACGTTACTGCTATTACACAGCTCTTCTTTATGTTACCTAGGTACGCGTAAGGGGAGAGAGAGAGAACAAAGTATGTGACCTTGAATGGCTCGTTGTCGGTGCGGAATTTGATCCCCGGGATGAAGTGCAGCCACAGCGGGAAGCCTCTGCAAGCACCATCGATTCGTGTAAGTAACGAGCTTCTGCTACCGACTGGCAGGGAGATCGAAGAGGCTAATTTAGAGTGTGAGGCTGACCCGTAGTTCCACTCGGCGCAGACGTACGGGCCGATCCTGAGGTGCACGTAGAGGCCGGCGTCGGCGACGGCCTTCACGAACCTCACCAGGTCCTTCCTGCCCTCGAAGTCGTACTGTTGCGTTGCGATTCTTGCCCGTCAGAATTACTACTACTTAATACTTACTGGAGTATGATTAATTTGTGTAACAGTAATAATAGCTCATGTTACCACGTTAAAGTTCTTGAAAGTGATATACTACTGAGGAGAAGTAAAGAGCCTAGGAGTGAGTGAGAGAATAAAGCATTGGGGTGCAGAGGAAGCAAACACCAACTTCGACACATGATGGCCAGGAGGCAGGAGATGATGAGAATTGAGAAAAGAAAAAGATACTAGTAGTATAGTCCTAGAGAGTAAAAATAATCAGAGTGGGAGGCTGATGCCTGATGGCATCGAGCATGGAGCGGAGTACGTGCCTGCCCCCGGACGGGCTCGTGGATGTCCCAGAAGACGTACGTCTCGATGACGTCCAGGCCGCCGTCCTTGGACTTCTGGATCAGCCCCGGCCACATCTGCAAGTCGCCGGACTCAGCGTTAGCTAGCTAGCATCAACCAGCTGCTCCTGCTCACCAAGAACAGAGGACAGGAGACGAGCTAGTGCGGCAAGAAAGAAAATGCTGACGTACGTCGGGGGTGCTCCGCGGGTAGTGGATGGACCCGGAGAAGAGCACGCGGCGCACGCCGTCGATGACCAGCGCGCGGTGGTCGTACGTCACGTTGGTCGCCGACGCGATGCAGAGCAGCACCAGGAGCAGGGCCGCGCGCGGCAGCGCGGCGGCCGCCATTGCCGCCGGAAAAGGAGGAGTGCCGCTCGTGGTGTTCGGTGTACTAGCTCGCACAGACACTGGTAGTAGTGGTGGAGCGAAGACGAGGACGAGGAGTAGCTCGGTGGGGGCGGTGAGGAAGGAAAAGGAAAAGGAAACTGCAGCTAGCTTGGAGTGGCTTCCCGGGCGAAATGAAGACGCGGAACGGAGGGAGCACACTAGTTTAATACCCCCCCCCACAAACGAGAACGATTCGCTTTCTCGCTTTGTTTCGCGTCCTCTTCTTGCCGATGCGGTGCCGTGCTCCCCTGCTGCTGCCGCGACTAAAAAGGGGGCGCGCGGCAATGGGGTGGGTGGATCTCGGTCTCTTCTGCCCCGGCGTTTGGGGTGCAGTTTACTGGTTAACTCAGCTGCCACTTGCAAGCAACGGCAATAATGCCGCCGTGCATCCGCGCTTGCTCCTGGGGGCGAAACGAATTAGCGAAACGAAACGGACTGACGGGGAAAGAAATTAACTGCTGCTGCTACGACTAGTTAATGATGGCGTGATGGTTCGGTGGTACACACGGCGGGGTGGGGTGGGGTGGGGAGTAATGCCAATGCCACATCTTCCTTGCTTGCTTACTGCAGCTAGCGACGTTAACATACATCTGCATCTTTTTTTTTTTTTAACGAATGGTGTCATTATTCATTTAATTAAGACGAGGATAAAACTGTACAAACAAAGAAAATAATAGACAACACCACCACACCAAACACAGGGAGAACCCATGTGGAATACCTAACTAAGCATCACTAACACCGAAACTAGAAGTAAGACACCATCTAGCACAACACTACAGTGCCAACAACAGCAGCAACAACAACAACAACGTGGGCCGAAGACGCCACGGACGTCACTGACACAATGCACCAACCCGCTGAGGACACAGAACTCGCCATCGTGAGACTTCCAACACCATCACTGCCATGACGCACATTGCACCGTCTCGACATGCCACCAGCCCATCACACCGCTGAGTTGCCCATGCTCGCACCACTGCCACGACACACCACTGCCACGATGCGCTGCCGAGGGGTTTGACGTGGGCCAACTGCCGACACGCGTCGTTCGATTCAACGCACCACTGCAGTGCTCGAAGCGTACACCCACGTCGCCGTCGTGATCCTTCTGCCGAGGGGGTCGCCGCCAGCCAGAGCTCCATGCACTCCGCCCGCCACGACACACCACCACTAGGTCGTCGTGGCGCACACCCACGCCACCATCACTACTATAAAAAAGGTCTTCACAGACGGTTCAAAAACTATCACAAACGGTTTCGTAAGCTGTTTGAGTTTATGAGCCAGTAATGATATGAGGTCATTACAGATGGTTTTTAAACTGTCTGTGAAAAAAGCTTTTACGGACGGTTCTGAACAATAACTGCTTGTGATAGTCAATTACCACAGATGGTTTCTTAGTAAAAAACCGTATATGATAGTTTTTTCTATTACAAAAAAAAATAAATTTAGAGAAACAATCAATTGCTGGATAGTAGTTTCTATATGCTCTTTCGATTATTTGCAAGAAGGTAATTAGAAGATACTCTCTCTCTCAATTAATGGTTCACTCTCTGACGAGGATGAGGTTGAGTAGAGGCATCCATCTCGAACCGAATCGCCTCCCTTGTTGATCACAGATGGGGTCCTCATTGAAAACGAAATATGATAGGATGGAGGGGACGGAATCAAAGTGAGAAGGAAACCTGGATGGGTATTTGGGGGCAAAACTTCGTGTTCACCTGGGGCCAAGATGGGGGCAGACATGGATCGAGCTCCTACGCGTCCCTCCTCCTCCTCCTCCTCCTCCTCGTCTGCGTCTCCTCGTTGAACCGCGCTAGGGAATCGAGGGCGGTCGCTGGAGCTCGGAGTGTGGAGGGGAGAGGGAGAGATTGATGGAAGATAAGGCGGGAGTGGGTATAATATAAAAGGACAACGCCATAACATTTCGCCTCCCTTACGAGCTTTAAAAAATTTCCACGAATCACAAATGGTTTTAAACAAAAACTGTCTGTGATGAGCTAATATCACAGACGATTCATATTAAGTCATGGTAAAATCAAAGAGTCGTGCTAGGCTCGCCCGGATATGACAAGGAGAAGGGCAGGTCCTACTTGATCTAGCGGAAAGAAGCGAGGCCGCCGATCCGGCTAGATTTGACCAGAAGATGCAACGCTAGCCCCGTGATCGCCGCCCACGATCGCATCGATGCCCCACGCCGTGACAACCACCTCACCGACACCGCCGACCGTCTTCTCCTGGCCATTGACGCCTGACAACATATGGATCTTGAGGGGGGCACCCTATATCTGTGACTACAACCCTCGATCTTGCACCCCGGCTTGCACATGGGGTGGTCCTCATGGAACTTCACCACCAGTGCGCCATCTCCGCCACACGCCGCCGCATGAACCCGAAGCTGGCGGTAGCCTCCTCCTCGGCCGCCAACGCACAAAACCGGGAGAGGGGAGGGAGGGGGAGAAGAGGTCTGATATGGGACCTCGCTGCCGCTGCAGGCGGGCGCGCGAGGAGGGCGCGGTGGCGACGGCATTTGGTGGGAAAGTCGGGACACCCCGAGTCGCCTTGAGTGGCTCAGAGGCCACGCGGGCGGCGGCGAGGAGGAGGCACGGTGGCGACAGCCTTTGGTGGAAAGCCTGGGACGCCCTGAGTCGCCTTGGAGTGGCTCAGGAGGCCGGATCACAATGACTTTTCTCTCTCTGTTTCTTTTTTGATACATCTGCATCTGCTTGCTGCATGTGTCCTTGGTGGCCTCACAAAAAATAGTCAAGAAAATAGGGGAATAAGAAGGAGGCTACGTACTCGGTGTCGGTGTGACCGACCGGCGTTGTCGCTTGTTTATCTTATTAAGTATTAACGTTAGTACTACCTGATACTGCTACTCGGGTGAGGTCAAGAACAGCGTTGTCACTTCCCGTCTCGCCTAGCCAAGTGAGACGTATGATATGCTGCACTACATTGCTAATGCTAGCTAGTACTACTGGTGCTGTGAGCCTGTGACGGTATCACAGGCGCTCTTTTCTTACGGGGGGTTGAAAATGGGGAGGGTAAAAGGTGGAGGTTTTGGGACGGCGGAAAATGGTGATGCGGCGACGACACAGCATACGAAACACAGGAGCGGGTTGTCGCTGCTTGCGCTTGTGCTCAGGTCAGGAATGAAAGGCTTGTGACACGTCCATAGAAATTGTTGGGAAAGCTTACTAGTGTTGAAAGAGAATTTTTTTGGCAGTATTAACGTTTTTTTGGCTTCGTATTTACAAATATGGGGTGTTTATTATTATTATTATTATTATTTGCAAAAATATCATCTCGTCCGCACGGCCGGTAAGCAGAGAGCCCCTGCGCCCACCACGTCACCGCTGCCACACGGCCACCGTGCGGTGGCCCCGCTGCCCGAGCCGATGAGGGTTAGGGTTTCGCCTGACAATCACGGATTTCGTGAAAATTTTAAAATATAGCAACATAGTTCAAAAAATTATGAAATTTTATGTGAATACTCGTAACACGGTGTACTTTCTTGTGTATTTTTTCGTTCTGATTTTATGTAAATGCTCCTAACACCGATTAGGGTTTCGATTTTAGCTGTGGTGGTGGGATTTTTTAAATATAGCAGTTGAGTTCAAAAAATTATAAAATTTTATATGTCTCAAAAATGAAGAATTTAGGTCGCGAAGATTAGGAATTTAGGTTTCGGAATTTAGGGTTTCATGGTTTCATGTGACTTGGATCAGATGGAAAAAGTCGCATTGCAACTCGTTGAAGACATCGATATACAATATATTGCTTTCTGGAGATGTGCTTGTATGTAAACATCCTAGGTTATATTTTGATGATATATAAGTTTTGTTGTACATAAGAAAACAAGGCAGAGAAAATATTACATTACTTATTAATCAATAACGACTGACAAGCTCGATCCGTTGGGACAATCCTTCGCTGAGTGCCCAGGGGTTTTACATATCTTGCACTTGCTTGTGCAGCTAATACTGGTACGTTGGCTGGTATCCATGTCATTTTGGAAGCGCTGCGTCTGTCGTTGCTCCTTCGCTGTTGTCTTCAAGTCCTTGTTTGGGCCCTATTGCACCATATCCAGCCAAAGATCCTTGTAGTCCATTTCCAAACCGTACGAGTAAAACTCCGCACTCTATGTACCGAAAAGGTGCTACATGTCGTAGTACTCGAGATATACTGCAGACACATCCGCTTCATTTGCACACATACCTTGTACACGTACGAGCATGGCTTGTGCAGGAGCTTTGGCTTGTTGCAGTTGCATGTCGTCACATCACCTACGGTGCATGCCTATTTTATTTCCCTCTTTGGCATGACTATTGACGTATTTCTGCCAAAGCCTGATCTCGTACTTCCTCCCGAGGCCACCGATCACCCGGATGTCGTGCATCCGCCTCTCCATCTTTTTGTCCATGTGCCTCGCATATTCTCGACCACTATTTTCTTCCTACATCCGCCGCTTGGTTGAGGTGGCTCTATTGATGAAATAACCAATAGTGCAAGTTCATGTCTCCTCGACGATCGCGGTGATAGGAGGCATTGCACACCTTTGAGGACGCCGTTGCACACCTCGCACATATTGGTCGTCATAATCCGCACTGCACCGCCTCGTGGTCATGCGCTGAATGGATCATTTCTCCAATTCAGGAGCGTGGTCATTAATCCACTCAAAGAAACTTATGACATTATAGCTATAGAGTTGCTCTCCCTCTAGTACCTCCGGAGTGGACTTCATTGTATGCCTCGTAGTCCGGTGTTCGAAGTCTCTCCAGATTGAGTCAAACTTCCGCCTTTGGTTCTGCAGACACAATGCCTTGAATGTCTTCATAATGTCCTGACTGCAGAACTGCTTGGACAAGTTAGATGCAAGATATCTCATTCACCACCTGGATTGCACGTCGTTCCGCTGGAAAGGTGGGGGGGTGCGTCCCATGCTGCATGGTTTTGATGGCCGCTAACAACCCAAAGATTGCGCCAGATAAGGCATACGCTGGGCGATCTCCCACCACCGCGCCTTCACGATCGACAAGAACCACAACCAACCGGATGTTGTGAGGACTCGTTTATTCGGCTTGTACTGCTTAACCATCCACTTGGTCCAAACAAGACAAATCAAATAAACTAAGCTCTAGATATGTATACTTCCTGCACTGCAGTATACACCCTGCTACAAAATCATGCATCAATTCCATCCATACACATAGAGCCAAGCAAAGCAACAACTTAAAGACATAGATAATATAAAGAGAGTTATTACAAAAGAGAGGCCGACTGCCAAAAGTCATACAAATAAGTAAATACACAAATGAAGCAAATGGCCATAAGATGGCGATAAACAAAAGCCAATCGTTGTGCTTTACCCACAAGGCAACCAACCGGACCGCCAAGCTAATCGCCCCAAGCAACAAGAACATACTCACAAAAGTGAGACCCTTGGGGCTCACCTTCTTCCTCTGCAACAATTTAATATTAAGAATGCGATGAGTACAAAACTTGTTTTGTACTCGCAAGACCGACGTGTGAGATAATGTAACTATAATTAACTACATGCAAGCTTTATTTAAGTGGATGAGGCTCGGACTTGTTTTCAAGATAAAGCAAGTTTCCATTTGCAATAAGGTAATAGATTCAAAGCAAGTTTGCAATTAACTTTTATTGTTCAAATAAAAGAGAGACAATTATAACAATAGATAGATGACAACACCAACCTAGAAGTGACTAACCCATAGTCACTACAACAATAGCATGAAGTACCCTTCATACCACCCATGTCAAGTTTAAGTTTTTAAAAGGTTGTAGTCTAGTTCTTGCACGACCTTACCAAGCATGTCCATAACCTAGACGAGGCTATTCGAATAGTTTTAACCCCGCAGGGTGTACCAATGTACCCACACGATAGACCGCCTTTCCACCACCACTGCTAGCACACTTCCTTTGGTATGTGCATGGCTAAGTCTAACAAGACGCTTTCCAATGGACGATGCTAATTAAGAGCCGCAACCCACGGGATAAGGACACATTAGACACCTTAACCGACCGCTAATGCTCCCTCCCACACCACACACACACACATGAACACACCCACCAAACAGCTCATAATTAACACCTCCCAAAGTACTTAGTCAAGAGAGGTTCCATATCCCCTCGTGTGGTTAGCACGCATAAGCGCTTGGCTTAGTGACACAAGTAACTCGGTCCTTGGGGACTTAGGCACCATTCCACACACCCAACAGATCACATCAACATACCATTGTGCCCAAGTCAAGATATAGTTTTGTTTTCGCTTTTGATTTGTAAATCAATAAAACACAAGGGTTGGACATAATGGAGTAGTATAAGTAGTTGTGTGATCAAGATCATCGACTAAGTCGATGATCGCCCAATACTACCGATAACTAGGCATGGCTAAGCAATATTCATTCAGAATCTACTAAGTGATAAGAGTTCATCCATCGAACTCTAACCACAAAGAAATAACCTAGGCTCGTAGTAGAGGATAACCATTTACCTACTGATTATGCAACTAGAGGTCTAACTAATCAATTTAACAACAAAATAGCAATGCATACATAGAAGTTAAACAAAATATTAGACTTTAAAAGTAATGGGATTAATGGGAAATGATCAAATCGCTTGTTCGCTTGTCGCTGCTCAATTTGTTGCGAGGGTCGTTCTCTGGTTACCGCAAATGTCTAATCCTAAGCGAAAGAGCGAAAACAACCAATAAGACGAGCAACACTTAAACAAAAGAGCAAGCCAAAATTATCCAAATGCGACGAAATTTATACACAAGGTAAAATACGAATATACCTAGACATAGAAACTGAAAAACCTAATTTGGATTTGTGGTGCAAAAGATATTCTCTAAAAACCTATTTTAGGTCATAATTAGCACTGTAGCAAAACATTTTCTAGAAAGATTTTGAAGCTGAAATTTTTATGGTAGCTACCTACTGGTATAGTGATAACCCATATAAAATTTCAGGTCATTTGGAGTTAAATGATTTAGTTATGATTTTTCTAAGTTATAAATCTAAGACATGATTAATTTCATAGATAAAGACTCATGCAAAACCTATACTAAGCTAAAGTACTTTAATGATGCATTTATAGAACTTTAGTTTGTTAAATTTGGAGCTACAGAGAAAAGATATGCAATTTTGAAGTTTAAAACAATTAATATGTGCAAATAAAAGCTCTGAAACTAAACTGAAAACCAATAAAACTGGGAGGTCGTGGGTCGATGATCAAGGATCGCATGGCTCGCGAGCTCGATGCTAAACTCAAGACGAGCACCGCGCAAAGACCTCATTGCGCTAGGGAGGTCTTAGCCACGATATTGAATCCAACGGCACGACTAGTGCACGCACGACAGCAGACACGAGGAGGTCCTCGCGCTAAAGGTGGTCGGGATCGTTAGATCAAGATTCGACGGTCCCGACCTCCTTAGGAGGTCCTAGGTTAAATCTACTAAGGAGGTCCGGCGGTGAGATCGGAAGGAGGAGGTTCTTGACGGCTAAGATCTCCCGAGGAGGTCTTAATCGCCAATGACTCCACCGATGGATTTAGATCCAATGACCCACGTGAGATGGGATGTTCGGGCCATCCGAGCGCCTCAACGAAGTGCGGCCTTGGATCTTGAGATGGACGACCTAGATCAAGATTGCATCCGAGGTCCGAATGTTCTCCTGATCCGAGCCGTAGATCTAAAGACGAACGATA
The DNA here is from genome assembly GCA_036346255.1 of Ampelocalamus luodianensis. Classification (NCBI taxonomy): domain Eukaryota; kingdom Viridiplantae; phylum Streptophyta; class Magnoliopsida; order Poales; family Poaceae; genus Ampelocalamus; species Ampelocalamus luodianensis. Next base: position 15,372,222 of record CM070622.1, read on the forward strand.
AAGAGAGAATCAAAACGGTAGAGTTGCAAATAGATCGAAGAGGTTCAGCCCGTTAGATCTAAATCTAACGGCCCGTGAGTCGGCAGGAGGTCCTAGACGGTCAAGATCTCCGTGAGGAGGTCCCGAACGGCTATGATGAAGCGAGGAGGTCTCGGACGGTTAGGATCTCACCGAGGAGGTCCTAACGGTCTAGATCTAGGCGGGAGGTCCTAAGGCTTCCTTACAAGGACCAAAGAGTGGTCTTTACAAAGAGGACCTGTGGGGTAGTTTTGAAGGTTTTCTTTACAAAAGACCGTGGTGGTCTTTTGCAAAGAGGACCTGGGAAGGTCTTTGCGAAACACACGGTGGTCTTATACGGCTAAGATTTAACAGGTGGTCCTATACGTGCTAGGATCACGACCAAGGGGAGGTCCAGAGACTTAGGATTTTTCGAAAAGATCCTAAGGCCCAGATCTAACTTGGAGAGGTCGTGAACGGCTAAGATTAGCCCGAGGAGGTCCTAGAGTGGTTTTAATGTGCAGACCTCCAGACAAATGGCCCGGTTAAGACAATTTAATGCATCTAATGATTGACAATAAATGAATCTAAAAGGAACACTTAATGACTTCGGACTTTAATACTAAGGCCTGCCCGCACGTTAGTGACTCCACAGACAAATTAGGACACAATTAATGCACCAATGATAAGCAATGATTTGAGCATTAAAGTGGTCCTAAAAAGATGATTTAAACGGAAGGTTTTGAATCGCAAAACCCGAAGGTGCTCGCCGCTTGCCGCCGCGACGTGGATCTCATCGGCGAAACCAAAGGCACCTGATGAGTCCCAAATAGGGAGGAGGACCTAAAGGTGCCAAGAGCCTAGGGCTAAAGACATCACCGGCGGCTAGCCGGAGGTGATCGCCGGAGGCAAAACGTGACAAAAACGAAGAACTAACGCGGTCTAATAGAACAAGGTTTTCAGCACTAGGGTACCAACCTGGAAGTGAAGGAGGTCCAGGGATGGCCGCAAGAGCTCCGGTGATGGGGGTGCTCGCCGAGACTAAGGAGATTTACCACCGCCACAAACAAGAAGCTCCCAATTTGTCAACCTCTGTGAAGGTTTAAACAAAAACAAGTTAGGGAGGCTTGAGGTGACCAAAAGAACAAAAGGATAGCCAAAATTGCAATATTGAACCACTGGAGCTCAAGGGTCGCCGGAGAGCTCCAAGGTCTAGCAATGGTGGCAGAGGCTTTGGGTGACTTGAGCACAAGAGCAGAGAAAGAAACTAGGGGTGCAAGAATGGATCCAAAGAAGCTTAAGGGAGAAGCCCGATCCATATATAGTCGAGCGCCAAAATGAACCTGGGGCAAGCTTATGGGTGCCTGAGCTATAGTACACATGAAGTGATGGGAGTAGGTTGTCGAGAGACTTTTGAGCAAAAGGGGCTGCAGACATTTAATGTTGGCAGACATAGCCGCTTGTCACCCTAGAGTTGACAAGGCACCGCTCTCTATCGCCATGCACAAAATTGATAATGCCTGTGCCCACCCGATGCTGAGAGGACCAGTCAAAGAGCTCAACGGCTAAAACCGCACCGAGCTCCACTAGGAGGTCGTGAATCGCTGGATTGAAATCCAAGGGCTCAGATTTTGGGCTAAGATTAGAGGTCCTAACACTCGGGAGGTCCGAGCCACGATCGAAGATGGGCGGCTCATGATCACCCAAGTGCTAGGGGTGGTTGTGAGGTCCGAGGAGGTCGCCAGGTGGTCTTTGCAAAGGTGCAAAGGAGGTCCCGGGAGGTCCTCGAGGGTTGTCTTTGTAAAAGAACAGAGGAGGTCGTGGGGTGGAGGTCCTTTACAAAGACCGAGGAGGTCTTTGAGCCGGATTTAAAATCCAAATGCCCTGCACTCACTGCGCCCAACTCGACCGAGCCCGACACGGCTAAGCTGCTCGGTGTGACCAAGACTGAGGTCTCGAGTCCAAGTCCGACTGCATCAGGCTTAGGGTTTGACTACAAGCAAGCAAGTTTGACTGCCCATAAAACCATTCAAATAATTTCTCAAAATTGTGAAATTTTTCAGAGGGGTCACATATCAACCCAAGAACTTAGGAAAATATTTCCAGAGATGATCAACAGACTTGTGACTTTGTATTTCCATACTGGTGCAATAATTGTTTAGTACACACAGGAAATACATGACGTAAGAAAAAGTTTTAATTTCTACTCATTTTACAGAATTTGGGATGTTACAGATGTGTTCTCATTCTCCACAATCGTAAATACCACAGGGAGAAGCTGGTCATTTGCGCTACACACGTCGGTGAGGATGGTGTCCTTGTACCTTCCCCATGAGGAAAGTGTCATCCATCGTCCTCACGGAACGACAAAACTGGAAGCCCCCGATGGCCTGAGTGAAAGCCCAGAACACCCGATCCAGTATGAAGCGGTTGGGCCATTTCTTAGCATCTTCATGCTCAATCTTGTTTATATATGTGCCGAGGTTGATTCAACAATCTGGTGAAGCAATCTCGACACAAGATTGTATGTCTCTTCGTATGTCTCGTACATAGACTCGATGACCTTCTACTTGGCTCGTCGGACCTTGCTGTAGCTGACTGGATAGCCAACCTGATTGGCGACTTCCGACATCAGTAGCTTGGGGGAGACGGACACATCTGCCGCAACTAGGTGCTTGATGAGGTTCACCACATATACGGAAGTCACGTTCCGATGTAATTATTTACCACTAAACTAATTAACAGAGACCAAACTAACTAATTACAATCGACATTACCACTAAATAAATTATGAGTATAACATTTGCACTAATGCAGCCAATACACACTTGCCTTACTAGAAAATTATAGCGCCAATACACACTTGCTTACTAGGAAGTTCCAATTGTGTTAGAGCTCCACCATTACAATGTAGCCTTCATATACATACAGATCGGGAGTAATCATCTTTCACCATTCACAATAGAATATTAGGAGTTGATCTTGTGTTAGAGACGGAGACACACAATTGGGGTGAGCGAAGAGCGACCGCCGATTTCGGTATTTATAGCCGAGCAAAGGAGGAGCCGTCATACTTGGCTGGAAATTTCGATCCGTTGTCTACACGCAAAGACAAGGGCAAAGGGGATAACCACGAGGAGTCGACGGACAAAGTGAGGAGGGAGGATGGATGGCTAGAAAGGTGGCCACCAGAGGAGGCCGTGCGGGAGTGGGGAGAGCAGGGCTGGCGAGAGGGGGGCCATGTGTGCGGAAGGGGGAAGGGGTGACACGTGACGGGATAAAATGAGTACACTTAAATAAAATTGTGAGGTAAAATCAGAACGAGTAAAATTATAGAAAAAAATTACACAAGAAAGTACACCATGCTAGGAGCACTCACGTAAAATTTTATAATTTTTTGAACTAATTTGCTTTATTTTAAAAATATTACGAAATCCATGTATTATCGGCCGAAACCTAACCCTAATCAGGACACGTGGCGGGCGGCGGCGGCGGCGCCACCGCACGGCGGTCGTGCGGCAGCGGCCATATGGGAGCGGTGACGTGGCACGCGCGGGACGCTTCGCATGGCGGCTATGCGGACGGGGCACTATTTTTGCCAATTTTTTTTGAGCCCGACCATTTTTGTAAATATGTTGCAAAAATTGCTTAATACTGCCAAATCGTCTGTTGAAAGAGAGTGACACCGTGTTCTCCATTTTCCCCTTTTATTAGAGGAGTGGAAAACATGTACTAAATACTATACATTTGGGCCACTGCACTAAATTTTCTACCAAAACCTTTTCCTCCAAGGCCATCTCCAATGCAGGTTCACCACATATGCGGAAGTCACGTCCCGATGTAATTATTTACCACTAAACTAATTAACAGAGACCAAACTAACTAATTACAACTGATTAATTACCACTAAATAAATTATGAGTATAAGATTTGCACTAATGCAGCCAAATACACACTTGCCTTACTAGAAAATTATAGCGCCAATACACACTTGCCTTACTAGGAAGTTCCAATTGTGTTAGAGCTCCACCATTACAATGTAGCCTTCATATACATACAGATCGGGAGTAATCATCTTTCACCATTCACAATAGAATATTAGGAGTTGATCTTGTGTTAGAGACGGGAGACACACAATTGGGGTGAGCGAAGAGCGACCGCCAGATTTCGGTATTTATAGCCGAGCAAAGGAGGAGCCGCTGCGTTGGCGTCTGAATTTCGCAGATCCGTTGTCTACACGCAGATTGCGGGCAAAGGGGATAACCAGAGGAGTCGACAGACAAAGCGGAGGAGGGAGGATGGATGGCTAGAAAGGTGGCCACCAGAGGAGGGCCGTAAGGGAGTGGGAGAGCAGTGGTCAAGTGAGAGGGGGCCATGTGTGGGAGGAAGGGGTGACACGTGACGGGATAAAATGAGTACACTTAAATAAAATTGCAGGTAAAATCAGAACGAGTAAAATTATAGAAAAAAAATTACACAAGAAAGTACACCATGCTAGGAGCACTCACGTAAAATTTTATAATTTTTTGAACTAATTTGCTTTATTTTAAAAATATTACGAAATCCATGGATTATCGGCCGAAACCTAACCCTAATCAGGACGCGTGGCGGGCGGCGGCGGCGGCGCCACCGCACGGCGGTCGTGCGGCAGCGGCCATGTGGGAGCGGTGACGTGGCACGCGCGGGACGCTTCGCATGGCGGCTATGCGGACATGGCACTATTTTTGCCAATTTTTTTTGAGCCCGACCATTTTTGTAAATATGTTGCAAAAATTGCTTAATACTGCCAAATCGTCTGTTGAAAGAGAGTGACACCGTGTTCTCCATTTTCCCCTTTTATTAGAGGAGTGGAAAACATGTACTAAATACTATACATTTGGGCCACTGCACTAAATTTTCTACCAAAACCTTTTCCTCCAAGGCCATCTCCAATGCAGGTGCTTAGATGAGTGCTTAAGGTAGAAAATCGGTTTTTTTTTGCGGAAAGCTGCGATGCTCGGCGAGTTTTCTCCGGGCGTAACTGCCTCCGATATGAATCCCGGTGCTTCAGGGACCTTTGACTGCGTCCGATTTTCTATTCGCTCGACACAAGTTTAAACGTTGCATGCATGGGTCCACTGCTGCCTGCATCTGCATGCATGGGAGATGGGATGTAAGTAAATTAGCCGTGATCAAGACGTATTGCGGGTTATCCTAATCGAAAGGGCTATCTAGCTCCTTACAAAGGCCAAAAGTACCATCTACTAGAATTTCGCCATGGTCGACAACCGAGTGGGAAATACGAGGTGTTCAATCACGCTCACTCGTCCCTTCGCAATGTGATTGAGCATTCCTTTGGTGTGTTGAAGATGAAATGAAGAATCTTGTTGGCGTTGCCAAGTTACAAAATGAAGATTCAAACTAAAATCATGTATGGCGCTACACAACTTCATCAGAGATAGTGCTTTACGTAATGAACTTTTTGAGAGATGTGATCTTGACGAAGATTATGATCCAAACGATACACATACTATATCATTTGAAGGGCACAATGTCAATGGATCAGCAATCGATGATGGAGATATGAGTGTCTTTCGTGATAGTATTGCTACTTCTTTAATGGCCACAAGAGGGTAAATAGATTACATTAATATGATATATACATGTTGCGATGACAAGATAATTGCATCATATATGATTAAATATTATTTTGTTACTGTGTTATTTTGTTTGGTTGACTGATATTGGCCTTTCTATAATCATTTCTTCCGTTGCGCAATGTCCAAAATAAATACACGTATGCACTACGAGCGATATCTATTTTGTTTCATATGTACAAATGCATGTATCGTCATATTTTCAGATCCCATGAAAAAAATCAGTTTAAATACATGCTTAACAAGATCCTTTAAACCATTAAAGGTATTTCAGACCTTTGATCCTTCACACACAACTCAATAAGCCAACATCCTACAAAAAGTCTGACTACCAAACAACAAAATTTGGCTTAAAAGCTTAGAGACTTATAAGCTAATTAAGCCAAAAAATTGGCTTTAAGCTATAAGCCAAAAAGCCTAAGCCTAAACAAAGAGGGCCTACATATTCCTATGAGCTTGAATATTGTTTAGTACTACTATCTTCAGTTTGTTATACCAACGTTCTGCCATGAATTCTCATCCAAACGGTGGTTTCATGGATTTGCTAAATTCTCCTGATTACCCAGCCAACAATCCTAGTGATCAATTTCACCCGCATAGCTCCCACCCAGGGTCAGCATGTATCACAAAATTCCCATTTTGTTGGTATACACTCGCACCATGAGTATATGACACTGAATCACCAACTCCACCACGCATTCGAAGAGGCATCAAACGCCGTAGTATATGACACCGAATCACCAACTCCACCACGCATTCGAAGAGGCATCAGACGCCGTCCACCATCATTAGTTTCAGGATCTTGAGCTCGACGCACTCCAGATGAAGGCGAAAAGCAGCAAATAGACGACGACAGCAACAACCATGAAGACGAGGATACGGCGGGCAGGTGCTTGCATTGGTCTGATGACGACAACATACGATTGGTGAGCACCTGATTTCTACTTTGGTTTTCTTTACTTGTTCTAATTTAGCATCCTTTACATGTTCTGATGTGGTTCTCGTACACTCTTGATCCGATCGACGAAAATTCGAAGAAAAGGAGCTGCTACGTACTGGGAAGATGTTGCAGATGAGTATAACGACGATAGTCCAAATGATCTAAGAAGAGAAGCCAGGGACTGCAAGGACCATTGGGGTAGGATGAACAGGAAGGTTGTCAATTCTAATGGTGTTTGGTGCAGGATAAAAGGGGTGTATGTTAGTGGCTAGTCCGATGAGCAACTAATGGAGAAGGTTCGAGCAGCGCACAAGGAGGAGAGAGGTCACTGGTTCACACTCGACTACTGGTGGCGAGAGGTTCAGAACCACTCTAAGTGGAATAGGACCTATCGTGAAAAATACAAAAGCAAAGGAAAGACGTCGTGTGATTTGGATAGCAATATTTTATCATCCCAAAATGACATAGATGGGGTGCATATTGTTAAAGAAGTGCGCCCACAAGGTACCAAGGCAGCGAAAGCAAACCAAAAAGGTCAGGTTAAGGCACATTTCGATGATTTTAAGCTTTACCATGAAGCTCAAACATTGCGATCTTCTACATCAGCTACAAAGGAGAGATGCTTTGAATAGACTAGGATTCTCACCTTTGCAAAACTGTACAACAGCTATGCGATTGCTGGCATATGGTTGCTCTGCAGATAACCTTGATGAGTTTTTATGGATTGCCGAGAGCACAACGATAAAGTGCTTGGAGTATTTTGTCAAGGGTGTGATTGAAAATTTTGGTCCATAGTATTTCGAAGGTCCAATGTTGAAGACATTCAATGATTGCTTCAAATGGGGGAGGCTCGTGACTTTTTAGGAACACTAGGAAGCCTTGATTGCATGCACTGGGAATGGAAAATTTGTCCAGTTGCGAGCAAGGCCAATTTACTCGTGGCGATCAAGGGGTGGTTACCGTCATGCTTAAAGCGGTTGCCTTGCAAGATTTGCGGATATGGCATGCTTTTTTTTGATGTTGCTGGGTCGAACAATGATATAAATGTGCTAAACCAGTCGACATTGTTCACTAATGTGTTGCAAGGGTGAGCTCCTCCGGTTGAATTCACTGTACATGGAATAAAAATATAACATGGGTTACTATCTTCTAGATGGAATATATCTAGAATAGGCTACATTTGTCAAAACAATCCCACTACCTCAAAGTGACAAGGACAAATTATTTGCACGATATCAAGAAGGGGCAAGAAAGGATGTCGAAAGGGCTTTTGGAGTTCTGCAATCTTGTTTTCATATTTTGCGCGATCCAGTTCGTTTTTGGTATCGATCAACCCTCAGTGATATCATGTATGCTTGTATTATATTACACAACATGATAGTAGAGGATGACCGAGATTCATATGGTACTCAATATGATTTCAATTATGATCGGGGAAGAACCACCATACCACCTCTAGTAATCCACCATGGGCCTGTTGATGGGTTTGCTAATGTAATTGAAAGAAATGATGCTATCCGTGACAGATCAAAGCATACCCGCCTCAAGAATGACTTAGTTGAGCATATTTGGCAGCATTTTGGAGGTAGTCAAATCAATAACTAGCAATACTGCATTTTAGTGCTAATGTTATGTTTACATTTACTTAGCAATTTTTCTTTGAGTATTTACATAGCAAGTTATGCTACCAATATTTTGATTCTGTAATAAAAATGGTTGGCCTCTGGTGTTTGTTTCTCCTATCATTTAGTTAAATAATTTGTAGTTCAAAGTTAGTACGAGTTTCAAACTTTCAATTATCTTAATGTTGCATTATACTAGGCTACCATCTTCTTGGCTTCCCCGTAGCCCTTGTTGCCTTCCTCCATTTTTCTCGAAGTTCCCGCCGTTCTTCCCAAAGCTCCCGCCTTTCTTCCCCGAAATCCTGTTGTCCGTCATCTGCCCCACCCTGCCGTTGTTTCTCTCCCACTCCCAACCGCCGGTCGCTGCTCGGAGAAGGATGTCGCGCTGCTTGGAGAAAGACGATGGCGCAGGAGGAAGAAAGCGGCACGGGAAAAAAGTGCCGCCACCTCCTCCGCCGTTGGTCACCAACACAAGAGAAAGCACCATCGCCTCCTCTGTCGCTTGGTGGGCTTCCTCTCACACCGATTTTTCTCTACGGCTGGGGTAAGTATTTGGGAATTTTGATTTGTTCAGTGCAGTTGAATCTTCATCCCCTATTGACTGTGATCCAATTAGTTTTTTGGTTAGTGGATGCAATGGAGTGTGGTATGATACAAGTAGCTGCATGTAATTTTGAAATTATTTATCTTGATTTAGTGGATGCAATCTGATAGCTATTGTGATTTAGTTTGATTGGCATAACAACTGATGCATAAATACATCTTCTGTCCCAAGTTTGGCACTAATTAATCTCTTTCTTACTATGATGCTATCTAATGTAAGTTAATTGTAATATACCATGTCCTTTCTCTTTTGCTACAGACCTAGGTTTACACCTTTCCTCATATTTTCATTTTTTTTTGTGCAAAAATAGAGAGTCTTGCTGCTACTACGGTTTTCATGTTTCATTTTTGTAGCATCCCCCCTTCTTCCTCCCCTCTCCTCTCTCCCCCTTCCGTCGACCTGCGTTGACCCCGGCGCCGTCAACCCCGCGGCGCGCGCCGCCTCCCACCAACTCGTCCTCGCCGGCCCATCGCACTGCCCGCCCTCGCCGCTTCGATCGCTGCTCGCCCCGCCGTTGCCTCCCCCACCCACTCCACTACGCGAGTGCGCGTCCTCTCGCCTGCCGCCGTCACTCGCCGCCTGCCGCTCGCCGCACCGCCTCGCCTCGGCTCTGCTCGCCGCCGTGCCCACGCGCCTCGGTCCCCTCGTCCTTGTCCCCCTCCTCCTCCGTCTATAAAGCCCTCCCCTTCGGCCCCGTCCCCCATCTCGCCTCCCAACCGCATTCCCCTCCTTCCCGAGCAAGAAGAGGTAGAAAGAAGGAAGAAGAAGAGACGGAGAAGAACTTACCTCCGGTCGCCGCCGTCGTCTCCCCAAGCCTTACCTCCCGTCGTCGTCGTCGCCGTCTCCCTCCGTTGCCGTCACTGTGAGCCCCGGGATCCCCTCCATCGCCGCGCGCCGCCCTCTCCTCTCCTCCGGCCGCCGCCACCGCCGTGCGCTTCTTCTTCCTCCTCACGCCGCCAGAACCCCTTCTCGCCTCGCCCGAGCCCCCCCTTTTTTTTAGGGCGACACGCTGCTGGGGCTACTGCTGTGCTGTGGGCCTCTTCATGCCTTGCAGTTGGGTAATGGCCGATTTTCATTGCAGGCCGTTTTATGCTTTTTATTTGATTTTCGTTTTCCTTTTTGTATTTTAATCCTAAAGAGAGGCTTTTAAAATACATAATTCCCCAATTTCAACTCCAAAATTTATAATTAAATTTCAAATTTTTTTGTTAATTCAAGACCTTGCTAATGGCATAGGTTTTGTTCAATTTGAAGTTCTTTTGCTTTGTCATTTGTATTTATTTGTTCTTGTTTGCTTGTTGTGTCTTTTTCCGGTACTTCGCTCGCGTAGAGTTCGAGACACCGAGACCTCCACGTTGATCAAGAACAAGACTACTCGGACCCTCTTCCCTACACTCAAGGCGAGTCAATACTTTGATCATATTGAGCCTACATTTCATGTAAATTATGTTCTTTTAAAAATAGCAAAATGCATGCTTTAATTCCATAATCAAACATATGTTAAAACTTAAGGTAGTTAATACCCATTTGTGGATTAACTAATTATTATGCCATCCTTGACAACTTGAATCCCTTAAATTCCAGTGTCACCCTAGCAACTATATGGTAATACTAGTTATAGGTTGTACTTAAGCGACATGCTAGACTTGCTTAACTACCGTGACATTAAAATGCCCTAATCATCATCATTTCAAACGTAAAATGATTTGGGCAGTCATTGCGGGTAAGTGACTGCGATGGTTGAATTGTTGTATTTTATTTCTCAAAAACCCTAAACTGCTAAAACCCCGTCTGGGCGGATGGTAAGATGGTGGGTGCGGACGGAGCACGAGAATGGCGGGAATGTGGTTGAGCCGTCCAGACAACCCTAAGGACTTAATCTTGTCACGACCTCCTGTGTATAACAAGTACAACCACAAGTCTGCAACAAACTGCGACTTGGCTTAGTAAATTTATCGAATCCTGAAAGTCATCCCACTGGGGGAATAAAGGGGCACAAGCTCTGGGTATGTCGAGCTTGGATGGGACACCGAGTCAAGGGTGAAGTTCGCTAGTCGCTGAGGTGTAGCCACGCTACGCCAGTCGCTGAGGTGGACATCCCGCGCAACGTATGGGCATAACCCCATATGGGTGAGATGATGGAAGGGGCGAGATATTTAGAAAAGATATTGTGGCAACCTCTCGACTACACGACTACGGAATCGTGTAGGGCAACGAGTTATTTGTCTCTTGTGGGTAAAGTGTACAATCTCTGCAGAGTTATAAACTGTTTAAACAGCTGTGCCTACGGTCAAAGGCGGACATGGGAACTTAACTTGAGTTAGTTCTAATTTTCAAAAACCTTGTTGGGTGGTATGAAAATTGTGGCGGGCTCACCTAGCCCTGAGATTGTTTTTCCTGGGTCTCCTTACCCAGTGTTGTTTAGTGGTGGACGTAACCACAATCAAAATAAGCATGAAGGTGGAGGAAACCTCTGCTGATATAAATATTGCACAATTATTCTCTTTAACCAAATGCAATTTGTTAAAATGCTAAGTGATAGGAATTTGTAGTTATGATAATTGAAAAACATTGCTTTAGCAAATAAAATAACCCGAGCCATCCTTGTTAAGCCTTGCATGTATATTATTGCATTGTGTGTTGGCTCGCGAGCACGGAAGTTGTGCTCATTCTCGCTCTCTCCCAAACCCTCCAGACAACGCAGATGAAGGAGACTATGCCTACTACGAGGAACCGTAAGTCCATGGGCATGGAGTCGATGAAGAATAGTCTAGGTTCTATAGTCTAGGTCTCGCCTCACCGGTGACTCGTTGGTGCTTGCGTGCATCCTATATTATCGAGTCTTTGGGTAATATCTGGCGCACACGGGTTTCCCGGCCGCTGCTGCATGCGAGATGAGCTCTCACCCTTTGCTTCCGCTTATAGCTATCACGACTTTTGTAATGTAATCAATTTGGCCTGTTCGCCCGTATTGTAAAACGACTGACGCGGTCTATGTGAACTCTTTTGTGTTAATTAATGAATGGTATGGTTCCACGCCATGTATGAAATGGTTCAAGAATGTATTTGTGAGTGCTATCTCTCGATCCAGGAATAGCACGTTGATTTCACAGAGGATTCGGATTAGAAATCGGGTCCGACAATTTTTCCAGGAAATGAATCTGCGTCCACTGGTGGTTTCACAAATTTTATTCAAAGTCAACAATTTCGCCATTCCCACAACAACCGCATCCGAAAAATTCCATTTTGTTGGTGTTCCCGCAAGACTATGCTCCATTCTCACCACCACCGTCCCAAGGAGTCCATCGATGGCAATGCCGATTCAGCACTCCATATTTAGTACCTCAACAATCAGCCCAAGATTGCATCGACCTTGATAATGAGGGTGATGCCGAACCTTGGATATGATATGCCTTCTTTGGTGTTGCCGATCCAATAATGATATCAACGCGCTTAATCAATCACCATTGTTCATCGATGAGTTGAAGGCAAGCTCCGGGTGCGATTACATGTCAACAGAGGCAATTCAATATCGGATTCTACTTTGCTGACGGAACATACCTAGAATGAGTTGCATTTGTGAAGACAATACCCCTCCTGCAGACAGACAAGGATAAATTGTTTGCACAATATCAAGAAGCGGCAAGAAAGGACGTTGAGCGGGCATTTGGAGTCTTTCAAATCTTAGATACAAGCTCAAGAAACAATCCATTGGAAGCTCTAAGAGGAGAGAGAGAGAGTGTGAGAACCCGCGTAATTAGCTAACTTTTTTTTTTTCAATAATCGGTGTTTAGTGGTAATTAATCTCGGCTTAGCAGTAAGCTAACGATAGTTTTGCGATCGTCGTTAAACTTCTAGTTTGTCGTCAGCGTTGGTTTAGTGGGTTTCGTTTTGTGAGCATCACATCATCGCATTCATCAGTGCACAGTAGCATCAATCATATTAGGTTGCATCTTTCAATTGCATTAGACATTTAAGTCAATTGTAAGCATTTCAATAGAAGTGCATCATCATCTCATATCATCTAGTGTTGTTTAAATAGTTACAATTTAGATTGGTTTTCAATGCAATAAAAAGAGTACATCCTGCATTTCATATCGTCGAGCCCTCCTTGTATCCTCGGTTCCTCGATCACGACCCATCAAACCTCGGTGTCGTCCTTGTCATTGAAGAAACTCGCACGCATACCACTCTCCGCCGTGTGGTTAGGCGAAGCAAGCCAAAGTATTATTAAAGTAAAGATTGCCGCGGCCTCGAAGTGCGGTGAATACTCGAGCAACGAGTAGTCGGTCCCTTGACGATCAAGACACCTGCACCAAGCGAGTTAGTCGGCTCCTTGATCGCCAAGATATCCGCACCCCTAGGTCATTCGGCACATGTCACTTCGTGGGCCTCATCACTCGGCAATATTAGAATTGATGCCCACATTTTACCGAACTACCTCGGTCAATATCCAAAACCAATCCAAAGCCCACGTTTGGACCCAAGGTCCATAAGCCAACAACGATGAGAAGCATCATTTGGACGGAGGTCCATCAAGATAGCACAACTCAGAAGAGTACTGAAGGCCAAAAAGATAGAGCCATGCTCAAGAAGAGAAAGATCCCACGACCAAAGTTTCCCTCATATGTTCTCACCTCTACGAGCCTCACAGGTATTTCAAGCCTTCCGATTTCAGTTTACATCGGGCAACAAAGGGACAGCGACTCTGAGGGAAATCAGAGAGAAGATCATGGTAGAAAGTGAATAGGGTTTTAGTAAAAGGAAGTCTCAGGCAAGAGATAAGGGCAAACCTCACAGTAGAACATCCCCGCCCAAAGCCTTCCTTATCCTCACAACAAGACACAAATATCGCAATCCTCACTCTCTCCCACCGAAAGCCACACAAAGCAATTTCCCTCAATCGAAGGCCACCACCAGAGGAACAAGGAGTCGGATGGCAAGAAGGCAAGGAACCGATGAAGCAAAGCAAGATCAAGCTCAACCAAGCACTCCAAACCACCATAGCCGCAACCCACATCGGAAGGGAGTACAGGAAGACCAAGGGGCGTCAACGACGGCTTCAAACCGGCCAGACACCAGGACCGCGTCGCGAGACAAGAGCCCGGAGGATCAACGGCACCGAGGCTAGCTCACTGCGCCACCAAGCCACCGTCCTAAAGTCACATTCACCGCACAAGCAAGAAAGACAAAGCCCACCAGAGCAAAGAGCACCTCCTCCCATGTTCATCCCATCTCAAGGCCAAGAACAGAACCACGAGGAGCAAGCAAGGCAAGAACAAGCCATCACCAAATCAAAGGCACAAGCATCCCAATCGCCATCCTCAAGGTCAAGCCACTCCAAAGCATCAAGGCAGCCGGAAGTGAAGCAAGCTCAAGATCCTCACCATCACGACTTGCAAGCACCGAGGAAGAAAAGGAGAGCACCAGCTTGACGCCGACGCCGCCATCCTCCTCTTCCCAATCTCAGAGCCCACAAAGGTAGCACTAATACACCCTAGGTTGCTCAATCATGTGCGCCTAACACATCTCGAATTAGTGCATCACTTAGATCCAGTCTTCCAAAGACAGAACCCATATACCATTTAGCTCTCGTAACATCTAAGTATCATCATAGAGCATGCAAACATGAATCTCGATTCATCACATCACCGTAGCAAACATCAACATCTAGCTCTCGAGCTTCAAGTTTCATCACTGAGCGAAGAGGATAGGACTAGTGTTTAGGGGAAGTTTTACCTCGGACAACAATAAGGCAAGGCCACCATTGAACCCCTTTCGACCGCTCGATGCATCGCATCGCAAACCGAAATCATCACTTCATATGCAAGTTAACTGCACAAGTTGTTTCTTAATAAAGGGGAGAGTAGAAGAAGAGGCGAGCTAGGGAGGCGTGGCGCGCTGGCAGCAGGCCGAGCCGGGCGAGCTGGGCGCCGAGGTCGGCCAGTGCCGTGGCCGAGGCCGGGCCAGCGGCGCGGGCCGCAGAGGAGCCACGAAGCATGAGGCGACCGAGGAGGCCGTGGTAGCGGCGAGCCCTTGGAGAGGCCGGGCGAGCCGAGAAGAAGTGGCGTGGGCCGAGCCGGCCGGGTCGGAGCGTCGAGCGGGGACCGAGCCAGGTGGCGCCGACCTTCGGTCGCCGAGGAGAAACGCAGAGCTAGAGGTGGGGCGAGCCGGTGGCGCTGGGCGACCAGCACCGGAGGCGGCGTGGGGAGAAGACCGAGGGGCAGCGTGGGAGAAGACCAGAGAGGCGGCAACGCGCGAGAAGGCCGATGGTGGCGGCGCATCCGGGAGCGAGGAAGAAGAAGGAAACCAGAGAAAGGAAGAAGCCGAGGGGCGGTTCGGATGGGAAGTGGGAAGGAGCTAGGGGTAAGAGAGAGAGAGAGAGAGAGAGAGGAGAGTTTAGGAGTAGTTAGAGTTAGGAATCTAATTAAATTGCTAGTAGTATGGATTGATAACTGATTTGGTATTCGCTAATCGATAGCTTGTATTATCGGATGCTATAGCGATGCTAGAATGATTAACTTGATCCCCCATAAGTTTATTTGAGAAGGTAGTTAGCTTCGTTTGCCCCCGATTAATCTTTGTAGCAGTAGACGTATACTTGGAGAATTTGATCTGCTTAGTGGTTGTGATCGCGATTGGTCTTCTAGTTTAGAACGTATAATGTGTAATTCGCACTGCCCTGAGTTGTTAGGCGTAGATCATCATGCATGGGAAGTGTTAAGAGCGAGAACCCAGAAAGTGTTGTTTAATTTAGGATTGTGCTAACATTATAGGATCTATTAACCTATGTACTACTAGTATCACCCAAATTCAGCTGTATATTTATTTTTGCCTTGTGTGTGCTACCGCTTTGCTACAGAGGGCGATCCCATGCCGACAGGAGTAGTTAATGCGGAGTTCTTCGTCGACGACCTTTTCTACAGTTCTGCAGGCAAGCGATCCTCTTGAACATGAATCTAGCTATTTTTAACCGTAAACTGTATTTACTATATCATATACAATATTGCATCAAAACTATTTCTCAAAACTCAAAACATTTAAATGAAGATGATGAGGAAAGAAAGGAATGTTATGATGAGTAAGAAATGAGAAAAAGATGATGTAATACTATGGCTGGTAAAGGGGGCCTGTGGCAAGGATGAGTGAGGGCAAGAGGTGGGACCCCTTTACATATGGTTATTATATAAGGACCAACAACACTCTTGCTCTGGTGTGAAGCCGATATCAGTACCAACCATTCTCTCATTTCGATGAGCGAAAATGCTACCAGATTACGTAATTATGCTCTCCACAACGGGTAAGTATATATGTGTGCGTGTGTTATGACAGAAGCAGGCGCTATAGCGCTAGGTGGAGTGTTGGGTGCAGAGAGGATGAACTGGCCCAACCAACATTACCAGAACTCGGTGTTGGCCAGGTCGGCACCGACGGAGGTAATGGGTGGAGAAATTAATCACGTAATCTGGAAAACGTTCTGTATTCTGAACTCGAAGTCGCATCAAAGGAAATGCGATGGACCTAGCTCATATAGAGCTCAGAATAGTTATGGGTAAAGTGGTACAAGCCTGCGCAGTGCTATATCAAATCATGAATTCATGCCAGTCTCCTGGATTGGAGTCTACGGGAACCGCTAGGGGTCTTTCTTCTCTCCGAGTGATTAGTAGTCTTTTCTGAATTAAAATTTGCCACCTATTGTTTTAAAGAGTTATGTATTTTCAGAATCAGAGATGAGATAGAAAATGAAGAAAAGAACAGAGATGAGTCATACAGTGCATTTTGCTATTAATGCTTGCTGAGTACATTAATTTGTACTCAACCTTGCTAGTATTCTCCTTTGTAGATCCTAGTCCGGCCGAGAACTATTCCGTGTTGGACGAAGGACTTGCAGGTACTGATGAAACCGCACGAGGCGAGGACGTTGACTTTGAGAACCAAGGTGAGATGGGCAGCCGACTCGGCGCTGGGGACGAATTGAAGATCGATGGAGTAAAGAAAGGCAGATGAAGGGATTTAATCCCATTGTGCCGTTTATAATTACTATGTAAGAACCATAGCCTTACGTGGCTAAACGGAATAAAAGGTACAGGTTTCTATTTTATTGTTCTGCTACGCTAACTCGTAAGGCTTACTATTCGTTGGAATGGTGTTTACCGCATGCATTTAATAGTAATCCGTATGCCTAAGTGTGATTACCCCTGGGGTAATGACACGGGGCGCTAGAGAGAGTACTCAATCTAATAAAAAGAAATAAGTCTTCCAACGGATTGTTTCTTGAGCTTGTATACAAGACTTTAATTCCTACTTTAATTGCTATATACAAATCAAGTTTTTAGGTATCAAGCAAGTCTCCAATAGCTATTTTTGTTGTTTGTTGTGTCTTGGTATCAATAACTTGCTTGTTTCTTCATCTAGAAACAAGCTCATCTTCTCTCCTCCACATCACCTAAATACTGATGTGTCCATCCCTTAGTAACAAGTGACATTGACTATTGTAGATGCTCTTAGTAACAAGCTAAAAAATAAAAAATTGTAAATGCTCTTACATAAGTTCTTAAAACCATGTAAGAATCTAAAGAGAGGTGTTTTCATTCAAGGTGATAACTTTTATGCAGATGCTTACTAACATTGTAGCATTCTCTCTTTAAGCACCTATGAACAAGGTGCTTGCATTGGAGATGCCCACGGGTCCTAACATTGTTTAGCAGAGCTCCTAAATACAAGTTTTTTTTTTAATTTGCCAAGCCATAATACAAGTTTTTGCAGCAACACAGCCTTGATACATGAGAATCATGTGAGGCAACTGCTAACTCTCGAGTAATTTACATGGCTCAAGATTCCTTTTGTAATTGAGGAAACTGCCTACGAAATCTTTACGCAAACGCTCGAATTTGACATGAAGTGAATGCAGAATTGGGAAATGGATCCTTTGGATTTACAATGCCACATATTAGAAGGCGATTTTCACCATCCGATCAAAAACAAAGAGCTAAATTAATAGCCACACTGTTTTGCAACAGTAAAATCACAAACGTAAAATATTTCATTGATGCTACAATATAGTTGATGGGTACCATTTATACACTCATGAATCACTGTTTGTACAGTGGTCCTTGCGTTACCGTAAATGATCCGGATCCGCAGAATTGACATAGCACACACTTGTTACGTTAACGATGGGCTGGCTGTGTAACACACTTACGCACGTGATTGCAAATTCAAAGAACTAGCAAGGTAGTTCGCACAAAGAGCGCGGACACCATCATTATAGATCGGTAAAGTGTAATTAACTGTGTATAAATATTACTGATTTTCAATCACACTAATGTAGATGTATTTCATACATTTATTTTCTATTTAACCATAGATGTTTTCAGTACATGTGTTTCGTATTTGTCCAAAGAGTTGAAAGTCAAGCAAAAAAACAATATTTTTTTCATACAAATTCTTTTCTTCTTGATGATTAAGCGTAGCTTAGTGATTGAGACGTGGGGGAACACCCCACCCGTCTGGGTTCGATCTCTGGATTGACCTAGTACGTCTCGCCTAAATTATTTGGATACACACGTGTGTGCGAGCACCCATCTTTTAGTGACTCCTTAGGCCTTTCAAATTTCCTTACGTGTATAGGGGACACTGTGTGCGTGTGGTGTGCATCCGCCTTATACCCTCTTAAAAGAGTTTTTTTTTATTTCTATTTTTGTTTTTGTTACAAAGACTACCTTATTTGTGCTCGAAAAGACGGCCGAGGGAGACATACGTGGGTCAGGTTCCCATTTTTGTGTTCACATGTGGTCTATTTAGACTAAGTCCTATTTTTTTTATTTTAATTTCCTTCTTATCTTTTAATCTTAAAACACATCCATTATCTCTTACTGAGTAATCGTGCACATCCAAAGCACGTCTCGACTAATATAAATTAAACCAATTAATCATATTCCAAGCAAAAGAAACATACAAACCATATACATCATAGTACAATATCATCCAAATT
Organism: Ampelocalamus luodianensis; assembly: GCA_036346255.1. Lineage (NCBI taxonomy): Eukaryota > Viridiplantae > Streptophyta > Magnoliopsida > Poales > Poaceae > Ampelocalamus > Ampelocalamus luodianensis. The sequence goes on from CM070622.1 coordinate 15,391,015, forward strand.
TCGAACATACTGCTTGGAAATTTCAAACAAAGTGAATAGTACAAAATTATTAATCTGCACAAATAATTTCGTCTTGCATGTTAAAAAAAGACCTCACATAGTCATGTTAAATTCAACAATATAAGACAACCAAATCCAATTTATACCATAAATCAGTGCATACGCAGAAAATTTTAATATTTTTGGAATTTAGGTTTTAAATTCGTTTACAAATCAAATCTCTATTCATCCTTCAATTTTTATTTCAAATTTGCATGTTTTTGGATCTTACTTGTTGTGGATTTCTTTTTGGGTTTAAGTTGAATTCTAAAAATCCTATTTCTATTTTATTCATTATTTCAAAAATTAAGTTTTTTAGGATTTACTTTGGAATATGTATGGAAATCAAGTTTCTATTTGTTATTCCTATTTTTAGTTCATTTTGGATTATACTTAACATGAACTCTTTCTTTTAATTTGCTAATTTTTATTTAATTATTATTCCGAATTTTGGTTATTTAAGTATGTTACTTTGGAAATCGTATGGAAATCAAATTGCTAATATTTATTTACTTTTTTTATTCCAAATTTCTCTTAGTTTGGAGTGTGCTTGACATTGACTCTTTCTTTTAATCTAAGCCATTATAACTCGGGTCTACCAGATAAATAGCTAGATTTTTTTTTCTCTAAATGTATAATTAGTATAGATATAGATAGATTCTATCTCCAAGTCAATTATCAAATCTAAGCCTATAAAATTAGAACCGACCAAATTACCAAATTAAGGGCTAGATATTTTGCTTTTTTACAAGAATTTCTAACGTATTTATCTTTTCTCTTAGTCCTCTAAAAGAACTGACATCGACTTTTAGTATATAATAGATAGGTACGTGGATTATATGGACCAGCTGTCGGTTACAACTACGCGATTACGTTTCACAAATCTATAAAGACTCACAAATCTATAAAGACTCTTTTTGTAACACGTAAAATTCGTTCTTTCTTTTCAACGGCCACATATTTCCGAACCTAGCCAAAAAGAAGAAAATCAAGCAGGCACTTGCTCGATCTCACGGAGTCAAACCTCACCCATCTTATCCCTGTCGGTCACATTGAATATGGTCCGAAATTTGCACGGACAGCAGGCACGAAATTTGCACGGACAACAGCCACTGGACGTGCCTGCTTGTCAAAAAACTGAGTACGGCAAGTCAGCAACGCACAGAATCCTGAGCCTAACCCACTACGGACTCCAGAACCAAACGGCACTCTACTGCCTCTTCTCCGGAGCAGGTGCTCGGCTTAGGTGTGTGATGTCGCAGCTCAAGTCAACCGCAGTTGGTGCTAATTGCCACATGTACAAGGCGCACATATTTTGTATTTTTAAGTCTTGCAGTAGTAACTCTAGCTTGATGTAGTAGGGAACCTGATCCCCGGGCTCTCTGAGCGCATGGGCCGTTGGATCGGAGATCGGATAACCGAGTTCCGAGGTATGGTGGTATCTACAATCATCGAGAAATTCCGAGCACCTCAAAATCCCGGCCGCCTCGATCTAGACTCAACCCATTTCAAGAGTGTCCAGCAGCCAGCCATCACAAAACATGTGCTGCTACTCCATTTGCCACCTAGCTCAATCCACACCGATACGGGCAGAGGAACGAGAATGGAAACGGGTGAATAAGAATGTCCAGAGCTTCTGAGCCTGCAAGCAGCAGCTGCTGCAGGTGCGGCGTCACTGTTGCATCCCATTCTGCGTAATCAGTTGCGGTAGCATCCAGTTCACATCTTGACGTGCGTATCTGATGTATTATCCCTCGTCTTTTGCAGCGGTTTCCTGTGGTTTCTTTCGTGTACGTGTACCGCACGCGCGTGCGGTAAGCCATGCACGGGGACAAAACGCACCTCGGTATTCGCCTCGTTGTCCCTTGCGGCGGGTTTGGAGCAGCGTGCAGAGACCACCGGCCGACTTGGATGTGCACGTCAGAGTTTGTGTACCACAACGCAGCAGAGAAAAAGGGGAGGACGGGTGGCGAAGTGGCTACGACTTGCGAATGTAATTGGACCTTTTGGACTTTTTGCTCTTCATCACATTGTTCTTTGAAAGAAGTCATTTGACTTCCAAAGTATCCCTGTTCAGCCACTTAATCATCTGATCTAAAACTCATGTTGCAAAATTGGTGCACTTAATCATCTGTTTTGCTCGGTGATATTGCCTACGTGGCACTCAGTTAGTTCGGTTTCGCCATATGGGATGTTGAGATGGCAGGAGGCTTGCTTAATGTAATTCCACAAGACGCCGCTCTCCCTCATCACCTCCTACTCCCTCACCAACTGCTCCCACTCGCTCCGCCTCCTCTTCGCCCACCTCCTGCCGCCCGCTCCCTCCTCACACCACGCCGCGCCCGCCGACGACCTCGCCTGCTCGAGCCCGCTGGCGTCAGATCCACCATCCTTGAGCCCGTCGCCGAGGGCCCTGCACCCGCAGCCACCGGATCCACCACCCTCGAGCCCACTAGCGCCGGATCCACTGTCATCGAGCCCACTGACCACTGGATCTGCCGTCCTTGAGCCCGCTGGTCGGATCTATCATCCTTGAGCCCGTTGGCCTCGATGCGCGTGCCGTCGGCCTCGTCGGTGATGCCTGGCTCGAGGAACACGGTGAGGAGGAGCGAGACCACGCCGCCGGTGTCGCCGATCTTCTCGTGCACGTCCGTGTCCATGGCGAGGCGGGTGAGCACCTTGGTGCCGAACCGCTGTAGCTAGAGGTGGCCTCCGGCGTACTAGAGCACATTGCGGATGTTGCTAACCAAAGACAACGATGTGTTGATGCCGATGGCGGAGAAGTTGATTATCTTGTCAAGGAGTCCGCGAGGCGTTGCCGATCTTGCTGCAGTTGTCATGGTCATGTGCGAGCTTCTTGATGATGAGGAGATCTAGGAGGTTGTATTCCTCGGCGACGACATAGAGCAGTGACAACATGGATTATATGGCGTCGGGGATGCCAATCACGCGAAGCACGTTCTGCTTCTTGCTGGCGAGTTTGGACTCAACGAGCACGACGGATGCATGTGCGCCGGCCTAGGCGGCTCCCTTCCAGCCGCACATCTCCACCAGCCGCTCCCTGATGGCGACCGACGTGCCAACCCACCGCAGCGTGGCATCCCCGAAACGTGGGCTTACCGCAACGTTGATGAGGATGTCGACGCCGATGCGCTGCTCGTCGTGCTCATCGGTGCTCCAGCTCCCTCCTCGTCGGTGTACACCATCGCTGTCCTCGCTGGTGTACACCATTGTGAGGTCATTGTTGTATAAGCATGTATATAGTCCATTGTAATTTGTACAATACATGATGAGCAATATGTATTTTGTACATTATGTCATGTATTTGTATGATGTATTCTTATACAACTTGTAGTATGCACATGGGTACAATATATTGTTGGAAGAAGTCCATATGTTGAGTCATCGCCACGCCTCTTGCCACCTCAACATCTCATGTGGCGAAACCAGGTTGATTGAGTGCCGCATAGGCAATACCACCAAGCAAAACATCCAGGGGGTAAGTGCATTGGTTTTGCAGTGTAAGGGGTCAAAGGGCCGTTTTTTAAAGTTAGGGGATTAGGTGACCCGACAACAATACTTCAAGGGGTCAAATGGACTTCTTCCTTGTTCTTTTGATTCTATTGATTTGTTTTTCTTTCCGATGCTTCTTGGTTTGTTTAATCTTCTTAGGACATGTACAATGGTATAGATAGTTGCTGTCTATAGCAATTGTCCATGTCACCTGTAGACAGCACTAAAGGCAGTTCATACAATGAGCTGTCTTTTTACTTGTCTTGGCTCTGGTGATACAACACTAAAGACAGCATTATAGATCACATAATCTCCTTGGTTCTCGTGATATAGTCGACTACAGAATTATAGACGACATATTCTCTCTCTTCATTCTCTTTCATCTACGTCAGTAAAAATTCTACGTGGCAGTCACTATAGACAGCTGACATAAGCTCATTGTACACGCTCTTAGGCTTGAGCTTTTGGGCGTGGAAACTAAGACAAGTGATGTCACGGAACGTGATAAATTGTTTTGGGGATCACTGTCTTGACCAGTTAATTAAAGAGAGTTTTGCTTGGAAGATTTAGCAAGAAGAGACAGTTTATCAGCTCGAAGACTCCCTTTTCTTGGCATGTGAATTTGCAGCGGACGCAAGATCATCCAAGTCGACGTGGACGTGGAACCACCTTTTGAATGATTGGTGGAGTTGTAGATGTATGACTTTATCTACTAGTGTTTAAATTTTATTGTCTATTTTTATGTACATACGAGTGCGTTTCAGTAGAAATTTTGTAAGATCGTAGATTTATCCCTGTCTCCGTCATTTTAGACGTATGCTAAGAAAATACACTCGTGTGTTCAATGGTGTGCTCTCGCGTCTTTCTTGTAACAAAAAAAATCGACATGGATGGATAGAGGCACTGAGCACCGCTGGCAGCTGCTAAGGGCGACACGGCACGGCACGCTTCAGTGGAGTAACATTCCTTGGAGGCCGCGCGACAGGAACAGAGCACGTCTGTACGTGAAAAATCAACAGCGGCAAATGCCGAACGCACAGACGCGAATGAGATAGCCATTTCAGCATCCGGTGAAAAACTTGAAGAGTTCAGATATCTCGACTTGGACGATGATTTGATCTGTGTTTTCTTCTCCACGACAGATGGATCTCGACGACATGCACACCACGAAAGTGAGGAGAAGCACAGACGGAGGAAGCGAATAGGCAAGCCGGGCCTGATCAGGTCATACGACTCTGACTGTACATCGAGCTCCACTGACAAAACACGATCTGAAATGGAACGCCGAAAGGCTCTCCCAGATCCTTTACGTGCTCGTCCTCCCCTGATTTCGCAAACCTTTATCTTGACAAGATTTAAGAGAGGCCAGAGAATCAAAAGGCAGGGCCAAATAATTGAAGGCGACAGCTTTGATGACCCTGTTGCACAAGGGATTAGTACGGTATCTGAAGCAAAAAGAAAAGGAAGATTCAATTATTTGTTAATGTTAAATATACGTAAACTTAGGATTTGTCACTTATGTGACTATAACATATAGTTTCGGAACTCAGATGTTATTTTCATATAAAATGATAAATTCTGAAATTCACATTTTTGCAGTGGCAAATAATTGATTATTCCGAAAGAAAATGCGAGGAACAAGATGGGATCTGAAGCGCAGGCACACGCGCTGCGTCGCCCTTTTTCCCCTGTCCGTCGGATTCTCCGCTCCGCGTGTCCTCACCGTCCGATCGGCCTGAGCCTTCGTACTCGCGTTGCCTGCTTCGCTCAGCTCGGCGCGCGTCGTCTCGATTGTTCGCGGCCGCCTCCTCCCCAGTCCCCACTCTGCCATCCTCTTACGCCTCCCCTCCACATCCCTTCGCCTCCCCTGCCGCCCGTCTCCACTGGAGCTGTGGATGATGCGCGTCACCACGACGGTGCTTCTGTGGACGCGCGTTGTGCAGCTCAACGCCGTCGGGGACACGTAGGGACCCAGCGTGCTCAAGGGCTGGCCATCGTGCCTGCAAGTGCGGTCGCCTGGCGGACGCTCGGAAGTTGTTCGATGGAATGCCGCACAGGGACGTCGTCGCCTGGACCGCCATGATGTCCGCTCAAACTACGGCGGGCGATGTAAACGAGGCCCTGGATCTGTTTGATCAGATGAATCAAGGAGGAGTTGCACCTAACGGGTTTGCGATCGCTGCAGTGCTCAAGGCCTGCTCGGTGGGTTCGCACATGCAGTTTATGCGTCAGGTGCATGCTCAGGTGCTAAAATTGCGAGGTTTGCATGATCCGTATGTCGGTTCCTCTTGGGTTGAGGCTTACACATGCTGTGGGAAGGTGGACATTGCTGACAGAGTGTTGTTGGGCTTGCTGGAACGAAATGATGCTTCCTGGAATGCTCTGCTCAATGGGTATGCTCGGGATGGTGACTACAGAAGGGTCATGCTGGTTTTCGAGAAACTGGTGGAATCCGGTGATGAGATGATAAGCAAGTATACTTTACCTACTGTTCTTAAGTGTCGCATGGAACTCGGTCTTGCAAAATCTGGTCAAGCTGGTCATGCTTTGGTGATCAAGAGAGGGCTTGAAACTGACAGTGTATTGAACAGTTACCTTATTGAAATGTACTCAAGGTGTCAATCTGCTGAAGATGCGTATGAAGTCTTTGCCAGGATAGATGAACCTGATGTGGTGCATTGCAGCGCGATATCTCATGTTTCAATCGACATGATATGGCTTGGGAAGCATTTGATCTTTTCATACAGATGGCAGACATGGGAGTCAAACCAAACCAATATACATTTGTTGGCAGACATGGGAGTCAAACCAAACCAATATACATTTGTTGGCATTGCTGTTGTTGCATAAAAAACTGGTGATGTGGACCTTTGTCGCAGCGTTCATGCACATATTGTGAAAAGTGGATTTGCTATGCTAAAAGGAGTGGGTGCTGTTCAAGGTGCAATGACCGCTTTTCATCTTATGCATGATCCTGACACATTTTCTTGGAACACACTTCTCTCTGGATTTTATAGTGGAAGCAACTATGAGCAAGGTTTGAGGATTTTCAAGCAGATGATTTGTGAAGGATTTTTATCCAACAAATATACTTATGTAGGAGTTTTGAGATGTTGCACTAGCTTGATGGACTTGAGGTATGGTTCTTAGGTTCATGCATGTGTTCTGAAAAGTGGGTTGCAAAGAGAGAATGCTGTTTGGAGAATGCTTGTTGACATGTATGCACAATCCGGGTGCTTTACAAGTGCGCGTTTGGTATTTGATCGACTGAAAGAAAGAGATGTTTTCTCATGGACAGTGATTATGTCAGGGTACGCTAAAATTGATGAAGGTGGGAAGTAGATTTCCTAAAACTTGGATGAAAATGACTAGCGTTTGGTTTAGATTTCAGTCATTTTGCCTCGGCGCGTCAATGCGCGCACTGGGCTGCTAGTAGTTATGGAGTGCACATAACTTCTTGAGATGTACTACTATAGTAATTACATCACGCAACGCGCACAATCAGATATAGGCGAGGTATAACGCTACGCGATCGTGAAAGATGCTAATCTGAGCAGGAAAAAAAAACGGATTTGTGCAGGGGATGCTAATCTGATCGATGCAACCTGTCATTGACGAAGCCACGAAGATTTGAGCACAGATCAGAGAGGACCACAATTGCAACAGCTTAGTTAACTGGTCAACCAAGAAACTAAGGATCAAGGGAAAGGGAACCACTCCTTTCGGCGGAATCGCATGGCAACGGCAAGAGCATAGTACTGTGATATTTTCACGATCTGAGCTATCCGATCTGAAAAGAACGGCTTGGATTAACTCGTGCTGCAGTATTGCTACAGTGCTAGATGAATCTCACATGTTCTTTTTTGATCCAACTTGATCCAACGGTCCACAGTGATAATGACGTCATGCCATTGTTGCATAACCTCGGATGATTTGTTTCCCTTTTGGCTGGGTAGTAAATAAGGCAGTAGTGATTCGCGCTGGAGCACAGGGATTAGAATAGTCAGGCTTAAACCCTATTCTAGATACCTCAGTTTGGCCACAATTAGTGGGTCGGTGAGAAAAGGTTCTGACCAAAATAAGAAGCATTATGTAGTAGCTGCTCTCTATCCTCTTTATCATCTAGAATGCTCAAAAGATGTTTCAAGTGGTAGCATGCAATTGAGGCCATCCTTCCTCGTGACTGAACACTTGTGCAATCCACCCGCCTAAAGGCTAGGACATCAGCATCAGCATCGCATGAGACATCAAGACATGTTACCCAAGCAACAGGCCTGCCTGACACAGAAATATTATTCTCTTGATGGACCATGTGTAATCAATCCTCCATTAGCAACTGTGCGCCAGAGACATTATGCAGACCGAATCAAGTGATTTAATACTCCGTTCATTCCTAAATACATGACGTTTTAGGATTTTGCACTTCAACCAACACGTGTACAAAGACCAAATTACTCTATTTTATTAGGTCTTTTTTTGCTCTTGGATGCTGTTTATCACCTATAGCAATAAACGATTTTGAAAATAGCCAAAGGGGAGGGACATATAAGAGAAAGATGGTAAAAAGTCATCTCGAAACGTAGAATGATATGTATTTAGAAATAAATTTTAAAATTTAGAATGACGTATATTGGAACTGAGGGAGTACTCTAATAGTAGAGCCCCACCAGCACTACAGCACAGCATTAGTTACAATGTGGCTGACTGACCTCTGAATTCTTCCTGGCATGGCATGATTGGCTTTGGCTTTGGGTCACGGGCTTCAAGGCTCTGGAGTAATGGTCGATCTCTCGTCCAGTAGAGAGCTACAATAGCTGACGATTCATTCTCCAATGCACACTAATGGGCACATGATGAAACGACAAAGCAGGCACAGCAACTAAAAGTTGCCAGATCAGATCAGGGCAGGCATAACAACCTAAGGTATTCCTTCAGCTGCCATCTTGCAAACGCAATCAGGACAGTTGAGCAGCAATAATCAAAGGAAAGGGATTGAAATGTACCATGACGATGTGAGATCCAAGAGACGATGACTGGAACGGAAGATTACTTCGGCATTTCAGTCCACATGAACATTATCTCATATGATCTATCCAAAAACCAACTGTATTTAGTACAGCAATCAAAATGGCTACATGTGGTATCACACTCTCGAGGACCGGGGCAAAAAAGGTTCTACATCTCACATTGCAACGTGATAACTACTAGCAACTCAGCAAAGAACTACCATTTCCACCTCTGAGAAACAAAAGAAGCCAATGGATTGTACACAATAGCTATTGAAGCAGGAAACCATGTTGACTGCTGCAAGAGGCTAACATGGAAATGACAATATGGAGACTTGCTACTTCAGGAAGGTTGATGACACAAAAAGGAGTGCATAAGTAACACACGAGGTGCTCACTTCCAAGTTTCTTGGACCAGGCAGTATAGGCGGGATTACAGATACCATCAAGAAGGTGCCAAGCATCCAGGAAGCAAAGAAGGATCCGAACCTGAAAGATCAGAACAAACTCAGCATCAGGAACTGGTCACACCTATGCATTTCTGGAAGTCAGAGGCCACCTCCAGTTGTAAAACTTAAAGCAGAATGTACATAAAAGATTAATAGTCACGTAAAGCACCAAGAACAGCAAAATGATAATCTCGGAGAAATTGCAAATTTCTACTTAATTGAAATGAAATGTAAAGTCCTCCACTTAGAACATGCTATGTTACTATGTATCAGTCAACACAGTTGTATTCTTCTTCCTAATCTCTATAACCAGGCCAAAGGGTTATGATAAGCTTTAATGATCCAATCATAATCAAATGAATCCTAAAAACGCAATGTGAAGACTTACTAGTATCTTTACTATCTTAAATATTGCAGTTGGTGGTGGTGGTGGTCCGTTTGCCACCACCTCCACTGGAAATCACGTAACAGGTGGGACCGAGTTGTCAGCTTCCCCCCATGTCTGACACCTCTCTCGCGACCCCTTCGCCCTCACCCCCGAGCTCCCCAATCCCATCGCCAAGCTCTCTCTCCTGCTGCCCTCTTTGGCCCTTACCACTCCGCCGTCCATCCTCGCGCGCCCCCACACTCGCTGCCCTCTTCCCGAACCCCACCATCCCCTCATCCTTGCCTGTCCTCTCTACGTCCTAGCCAGGTTGCCGGTCAAAACCCTAGCACGCGGCGTGGCGGCAGCGGTGGCAACACTGCTTTTGGTTGGTGCGGCGTGTCCGATTTCGCCACATGCTCCCCTTCCATCTCGTTCCCAATCCATAACCGCATGGAGACTCAACAGGAGCTTGCCAGCAGCGACGACGTCATATGCGAGGTGAGTGAACGGAGGCAAAGGAGAAGTGGGGGCAGGGCACGGCGACTCAACGGCATGCACGCAAAACTGGAGCTGTACGCGTCCTACTCCAGTGATACCATCTACACCACCGCTGTACGGGTCTGATTCGGATGCCGCTGTCTCCCCTCTGTCGGCTGCGCATTAGTCATCACATCAGGAGCATATTGGTTAGTCTCGGTTGTCTTCTTGGGATTTCTTCGTCCATTCATGTGTAATGCCAAGTTCTGAACATAGATGTGCCTGTGATAAGTGTCAATGGTCTAATAGTGCAATCAAACTAAGGGTGACTAAAACTAACAAAATGTGCACAGTTGTGGTCTCAATCGCTAAGTTAATCATTTCTGTTGTGAAGTTACCTTCTTTCTTTGTTTGGGAGAGAAATGGAGTTTTATGCAGTAAATAACCGGCAAATATTGAAGTTTTCAGGTTTTTGTAAAACTCATGTCTTAAATGACATGAGAGACATAAATAGGAGTTCAGTTCGTTTTCGTATTCCCTTATTCTCTGCAGACTGCAGTCTAGAGCTTTATGTTGATACTGGAAGAACAATCACTCTGGATATTGCCTAGCTCCGGTTGTAACCTCACTGGCTCATTGCTGCTTTTGAATTAGTTGTGAATCAAAATCTGTAACTAATATGGTATGCACAGGATAAAAAAAGGCACCAATGTATTTTGAAGGATGCATACATGAGGACATCTATCAATGCTAGAATGTCACAACTCACACCATGCATGGATGAGATAAAGACATCTCTTGTGCTTGCTTTCAGGATATAAGAATGAAGAAGTGCTTATGTGTATTATACATATTTGTTGCGAGAAACTATGCAGCACTGCAGATCTGGCTTGTAGGGGTTGAAGATAGTGGCGACGGTGGCTAGGAAGGAAATGGTGTGTCCGAGCAGAGGGGGAATCAGGTGTTGCCAGAGCAGATCTTTCTTGGCACCACTCTCAGGCTCTGTTATCAAGGCGTCCTGGCGCTCCAGGGTGGACGCCATGGGTCATCGCCTAGGTTGGGAAGCCAAGGAACTCGGAGCGGCGTCGCTAGCAGAGGAAACCGGCGTCGGGCGGCCAGATCCAGGCTCGTGCGAGCTCAGTCGGCAGCAGCAGCTCGAGGAAGAGCCCCCGTGCGCCGGATCCGGGCGGGAGAGACCTCGGGACAGCTTGGGCAACGCAGCGAGCAGAGGATTCAGGCCGGATCCAGGCGGGGGAGGCCCGGTGGTGCCTCGGGGGAGCAGGGGAGCAAGCAGGGGAGGCCCGGCAGAGCGTCAGGGAAGTAGGATCCAAGCCGGAGCCGGGCAGGGGAGGCCTGGCGGCAAATTGACAATTGGGCATGCGGCTTGCTTACCCCATGGACCCCGCGCCTGCGGCATAGGAGGTGGGGGAGGTTGGGTTGGAGCGGGGCAGGCCGGCGGCGGGGGAGGTTGCACGTGGTGGTTCTAGGGGAGGCGGAGATCGGCGTGCGAGGAGATGGGCGTGCGGCGACGTCAGCGCCAGTGGGGAAGAGGGGGAAGCGAAAGGGACAAGGGCGAGAGGCGTCTGCCCGAATGGGAGGGGTGGGGAAGATGAAGAGGAGACATGGGCCCTAGCCCGTGAGATGTAGTGAGTCTGGTGGTGGAATATGGTATGGGCCAAGTCGGGAAATGGGACTGATTTGTCAATTTCTAGTGCTCTAGTGCTGCAACTGCAAGTAGTGTCAACTGTCAACTAAACTATCATATTTTCCTATTTTCCTGCCATCGTCTAATCATCGCCTAGGCGCCTCCGGAGCGCCTCGCCTTGTCGTCGTGACAACATAGCTCTCAGGAGACAGATATTCGCTCTAGAGGTGGTGATAACAATGGATTAGTGGTGGCTTCTCGGCTTAGACTTTTGGGTTGTTTGGCTCCAGAATTGTGTTAGGATTTGATATGTGCACCGGTATTATTACTATTGTATACCAAAAGGTCCATATACAGAACACAGAGCATAGGAGTTCAAAGCAAACACTATAGTACTGTATGGAACTAATCATAGACTAATTCAACTATATCCTTAACAACCTAAAGACCAAAATAAGACGATGGAAAAAGAAGAGAGTATACCCATAAAAGAATGCTTTCCATCCGCTTCTGAGCCTCTGATAAATGAAATAGATATTTGCCGCACAAGAGATGGCCACCTGGAGAGTTGGCCCTTCTTCAGTAGGGAAAACAAGGGTAAGCACTCCAAGCAAGACAAAAGTTATTGCTGTCTGCCAAATCACTCTGCTAGATGGCGTTTGAAATCTGCCCTGAATAGCCTTGACCGCACGTGACTGACTAAGTTCCCTAAATTTTTTCTTGAGATTCATTTTTGGTTTTTTTCTATCAAAGAAACTCTGCATAATGATTCTGTCATGGGCAGACTCAATTGCGTCAACACTTGGCTTATGGCCTGCATACTTGCTTATCAGAAAGTTCCTGGCAGCTCGAATTTCTTCTTCAGATGCTTCCCTGCTGATTCCAAGTCGCTGATATGGATCCTTCAAATGGATTCTAGGAAAGATGGCTGAAGAAATTAAGTGATTAAAAATAACGTGAGGGGACAATTATAAAAAGGAACTGCTCCAAAGTCCAAACAACAAAACTGACAGGGCAAGCAGAGGTACATGTGTGTTTTCATAAAACAAGATTGAGACAGGAAATGAGTTAGTGATTGATATGAGGTGATTTTGGCATTAATTAGTTCTCTACATACATAATTCGTGTCTAATGTGATACACATGACCACAATGTTGTTCGATGTTTATATTTTACCATCTAAGATCAATCATGTCTGAAAAGCAAACTAGTAATTGATACGAACACATGTCAACTGATCCTTAGTACGCCATACTTCAGGGTTACTATCAAGGTTATTAAAGTGTCGTCTAAGCGGCGCTTAGGCGATAAGGTGGTCAGTGAGTCACCGCCACGGGCTCGCCACGCCAAGAAAGGGTATGGCGTCCGCCTCAAGCCCGAGGCGTCCCCGTGGCGTCGCTGAGGTGGCGTATGGTGTTGGGGAAGGCTGAGGCGGGCGCCATAGGCATGGTTTAGCGGGAGATAAGGAGAGGGGGGCCAGCGGGGAAAATTGAGGGAGAGGAGAACCTGTCGCATCTCGCGTGAAGCTTGAAGCCGAACCCTAGCGCCGCTCCATCCCCGTCACCGCGTCGCCCTCTCCGTTGCGTTCCAGATCCAGGTGCGCCTCCCTCTCGGCCTCCGCCTCCCCCTCCGTCCCGGTTCCCCCTCTCTCCCGGCTCCACCTCCCTCCCTGCCTCCCCCTCCCTCCCGACCATCCAGGGCTCGGGAGGGGGGGATGGGGAGGTGGGGAGGCCGGGTCGCCGGGAGGGAGGGGATGGAGAGGCGGAGAGGTCGGGTCACCGGGAGGGAGGGGTGGGGAGGCGGAGCAGCAGACGGTGACAGGTTTGCCGATGTGCTCTGCATTTATGCTCCGCGTGTGGCCGTGTGCTCTGCATTGCTAATTTGCTACTATGTTGAACTTGCATTTCTATTGCGCTGATCTTCTGTGGCTACTGTGCTGATCTTATGTGGCTATTTGTTGGATTCCTACATTGCCTAAGGCTAAGAGGTATTCCCCATGTCCGATTAGGATATGTGTATGGTATCATCTCACCGCGCCTTAAATGCTTTGGCGGTAAAAAGGTGGTGAGTCACCTCGCCTCGCCTTATCGCTTTGATAACCTTGGTTACTATAATTCAATATGACAAAAGTGGATAATACATCTCAAGAATCTAGACCAACTATGTAAGATTTTTCTTGTCATAGACATGGGCAGCTAAATACTTACGGGTTGAAGAGTCGGCCGTGTCACCAAATGATGCAGATGCGAGTGGCGTGATTCTGGAACTTCGTTGTGTGTAACAGAAAGGAGAACTATACTTTGTGTATCTGCATTTAGGATTGAAATAAGGTCTCTCATGGCATAAACTAGACAAAAGCATTGAAAGAGTTGGTGAGGACAGAAGAAGCATAAGGTATTATACCTATCCACATTGATGAAACGTTTAACCTTTTCCTTACATCCCTTGTTGAAGCCCAACGAAGAGACGAGTCCCAGGGGTGCACTTGGCACCCTCGAAGTAACTGGACATCGATTAGCCCTTGAAGGATTGGTTGCTAGACCATGCGCGAACATCTCAAGGAATAGCTGAACAGCCTAACCAATGATTTTTTTTCAACCACCTAAGCAAAACAACAGCACATCAAGAACAAGTAAAGAAGACATGAAAACTATCGAACATTAACAATATGTGTCAGCACTCAACACAGAGACAATCAATGCCATGAGCACAACGTACGATATGTAATCCGATGTCCACATAATAGAGACTACCAACCAAAATAATGTGCAGTCCTTATACAATTTAATTTAATCACTACAATAAACAAGCAGTAACCTTAAAAAAGGAGGAACAAGTCGAGCAGGCTGCAACAAACGAACACCGTGCCACTGGAATTCTACACACAACTAGCAACCCTGCAAGTTCGCGAATCCACAGACCGAGACCACAAGGGTACAAGTGAGGAAAAAGCATCGCGATTCGCGTGGCGCGCCTCGCAACTCCAGTACTCTACTAGACGACAACCAGCCGCCCGCATTTGAAGCAGCAGCGATTTCGCGGCTAACCTAACCACGGCGCCGCAGGGGAATCAGGAGGAAAAGGAAGGCGAAGCTGAGAACTTACCGATGCGAGGAGGTGACCCGTGCGTCCGGCGGATGGGGAGCGGCGTTGGAGGAGGGGAGGAGTCCGCCTCCGTGGATAAGGAAAGGGCGGGGCGTCGGTGAGGGTGGGAAGCGCTGCGTGCGCAGGGTATAGAGTCCGTGTCGTCCTCGCCGGCTCGGCCGGCCCGAGACGAAGGTGAGGAAAGGGAGCGCTCCTGCTGGGCCAAATTGGGCCGCCACGCCGTAGACCTCACTTCAGCCCTGTTGACTTGGCCCAGTTTCGCTAGCCTTCTTGCTGGTCCCTGTTCAAGCGTACCTTAGTTTTTTCTACTTTTTGAAACTCAAGCGGTCAAGCCTATCTTAGTGTGTTACAAATATAACTGGGCCCTTTTCCTTGGCAGGCTTGTTAGCCTACGTCTCGTGTTATGGACGGGCCTACTCTGCATTGTTTTTTTACTCTTTCCGTTCTTTTTTTATTTGTCATTTTTTTTAAGGTCGACTTTGATCGTTACCTTCTATAACTTTAGATTACTATATATTAATAAATTTATAATGTTACAAAATTATTTTAATGATGTAGTTTTATGTAACCAATCTAGATAGTTTAAAACATATCGATGGTCAAACTTTTGAAAGTTTGACAAAAGAACGGAGGGAGTAGTACAAAAGAAAATCATTGTCATGGAAAATGGCCAGACTATTAATTGTTAACAATCTGTAAGCTTGATACGTATAGTATATGTCGAGAGCATTTTACGGTCTTGAACGTTTAGTCGGCTGTTTTCATGTTTGATAGTAAAAAACAGTTTATTTTACATATTAGTTACAATTCAATATAATGGCACGCAACTGTGTGTATCTAGGCCTGGTAATGGGCCAGAATTTAAAGGGCTGAGCCCTTGTATGGGTTGACTTTGGGTCGAATGAAATGGGCCAAAATAAAAATGGGTTAGGATAGGGTTGGTTTGGCTTTAAACAAGATTGGGTTAGTATTGAAATGGCTGCTTGCTCTTCCAGCGATGGCCATCGAGCAGGGGAGGCGCGAGCGCCACGAGTGCCTGGCCGAGCGACAGTGCACCAATGAGCCGAGCTAGGAAGCGCAGCAAAGCGCCGCCGGACCGGGCTAGAGGCGAGGCGCAGCGACGCGGCACACCGACCCGGTGGAGCCGGGCGCGGCAGAGAGCACGAGGCGCAGTGGCCGGAGGAGGTCGGGCGAGCATCGGGGCGCGCAGCAGACCATCGACGCAGCGCAGGCGCTGGGCCGGCGGCAAGGCGAGCCACGCCGACAAGGCCGAGGGTGGCTTGAGGTCCGGGCCGGGTGAAGGAGCGCGCGCGGAGCCAAGCACCGAGGAAAGAGATGAGAGAATAGGAAGAAGAAATGGAGATGAAGAAGAAGAATCGGAGAAGCAAAGAAAAGAAATAGAGAAGAAAGAAGAGAGCGACAATTTATTTGGCTTGCAATGCTTAACCAACTACCCGGTCCTAGCATCACAAATCAAATAAATCAAACCTCGAGATATGTATACTTCCTAAACAAGATACACACCTCCCACAACAAAGATGCATCAACTCCATTCCAAACATAGAGTCCAAACATCACACTACCAAACGGAAGATAAACAAATAGTAGAGTTAATACGTACCAAGGCCGACAGTGCCACAAGATACTGCAAATACGTAAGATAGACAATGAAGCAAAAGTGCCATAAGATGGCTATAAACAAGCCAATCAGTGTGCCTTCAACCCACAAGGCATCCGACCGGACCGGCTAAGCCTAGTCGTCGCACACGAAACGGCAACACTGACTCACGTAGTGAGACCTTGGGGCTCACCTTCTTCCTCTGCAACAAAACATTAAGCAAAGCACCTGAGTACAAAGATTGTCTTTGTACCGCAAGACACGACGGTGAACTCCAGCGCACTGTACATATGCTACATGCAAAGCTTATCTCGTGGAGGTCATATGTTTCATTTGCACAAAGCCAAATTTATTTGCAATAAAGTAATACTGATTTGAAGGCGTGTTTGCAATTCATTTTTAATGTTGAAATACAGAAAGGTAATAATAACAAAAGAGAAAGATAAACAACCTAGAAGTGACTATCCCAATAGTCACCATTAACAATAGCACGAATCCCGCATTCGTACCACCCAAGAAGTTTTAATTTAAATGTTGTAGTCTAGTTCTTACGGGCATATCCGAGCGTGTCCATAACCTAGACGAGGCTATTCGAATAGTTTTAACTCGCAGGGTGTACCAATGTACCCACACTTCGGATCGCCTTTAAGCCAAAGCACACTTCCAAGGTATGTCCGCACGGCTAAGTCCTACGAGACTTTTTCCAATATTGTGTATTAACTACGAGCCGCTCAGATGGATAGAAATCCATACGCTTACATGGTAAAGCCGAAAAGACAACTACCCACTCGTGATAAAGTTTTTCTGACAACTACCATGCTCCCACCGCCATCCTCCTGCGACCTCCCGCGACCGTGAGCCAATACACGCCAAAGTACTAGGTCAAGAGAGGTCCCATATACTCTAGTGTGGTTAGCACGCAAAATGCTCAAGACGGTGGCGCAAGTAACTGGTCCTTAATCGACTCGGCACCATTCCGCCACACCCAATGTATCACACCAATCATACCGTTGTGCCTAAGTCCAAATCATTTTGTTTTCAGTTTTAGTTTTGCAAATAAACATAGCAGAATGTGAAACAAAAGTTATAGTAAATTTTAGTGATCAAGGTTACCGACTAAGTCGATAACCGCCATTTCTACCGATACTAAGCATGTCTAAGCAATTGAAATCAGATCTACTAAGTGACAAGAGATCATCCAACGATCTCTAATCACAAAGAAATAACAGTTTATTTTACATATTAGTTACAATTCAATATAATGACACGCAATCGTGTATCTAGGCCTCGTAATGGGCCGAATTTAAAGGGTTGAGCCCTTGTATGGGTTGACTTTGGGTCGAATGAAATGGCCAAAATAAAAATGGGTTAGGATAGGTTGGTTTGGCTTTAAACAAGATTGGGTTAGTATTAAATGGTCGCTTGTTTTCCAATGCATGGCCATCGAAAGGTGGAGGCGCGAGCGCACGAGTCTGGGTAGAGGACTGTGCACCGGCCGAGCCGAAGAGAAGGGCGCGCAGCGCAAGCCGACCCGGCTGGGAGGCAGAGGCGCAAGCGACGTGGGCACCGGACCGGGCGGAGCTGGTGGCGCGGTAGAGCCACGAGGGCGCAGGGGGCCGGGAGCCGGTCGAGCCAAGCCATCAGGCGGCGGAAGACCATCGCAGCGAGCGCCTGGGCCGCGGCGCGGTAAGGAGCCGACACGACCGGGCGCCGAGGTGGCTTGAGGTCCGCCGAAGGTGAAGGAGAGGCGGCGCCGGAGCCAAGCACCAGAGGAAAGAGATGAGAGAATAGGAAGAAGAAATGGAGATGAAGAAGAAGAATCAGGAGAAGCAAAGAAAAGAAATAGAGAAGAAAGAAGAGAGCGACCCAGGACCATCCTATCTCCCTGACATCATGAAGTCAACAAGTAGCGGCAGAGTAACATGAAAAGGCCACATGGTAACATGGGCCATATTGCATTACTAAACCGGCCGACCCTTAGGGTTGAAATGCACTGTGTTAATGGACGGGTGGGGTTTTAATAAATTCAGTTGGACTAGGTTGCGGTTGGGTTGTCTATTAGAATTCTTGGGCTAAGGTTGGACTCGGGCTGGGTCCTAGCCCATTACCAGGCCTACGTGTATCGTGTAGATGAAGTATAAAATACATAATGTAAGTAATGACTAGTCATGCTTTATACAGTACATACTTCACTAACGATATCGAGGACCCTTAAAGATCGAGGAGGTCGACTGGGGATGGTGAATAGTCATTTTAAAAATTCTCTTTGGCCAAAACTGTTTTATATGAGAAAGCATAAATAAAAACGGTTTTGCACACTTAAGGTCTAAAATGTCTAGCCTCAACTATGTGCACCAACAACCTAAGTCTATATTAAGGTTTACAATCCTAGGGTGATAAGTAATCAATTTAATTCTAGAAATATAAATTGTACAATATAAATGAGGAGAAGGAAGCAAACCACAATACGATATACAATCTTTTTACCATAGTGCTCAGAGACTTACCGGTCTCCTCTAATCCATATTAAGGTAAGCCCAAATGAATTGGACTGGCTCCACAAATCAAGCCAACACTTCGAAACTACTAGGGTTGCTCTTCCTTCACTCTCGAGATGGTGAGAATCGAATCACTCACAACCAATTGTTGTATTCTCACAAGCTTCTTTGAGAAGATCACCGCACACCCTCCAAGCCGCCTAGGAGGCGGCAACTTCCAAGAGTAACAAGTCGGAGATACTCACTTGAACTAATCTGGCGTCAAGCTCGATAGATACACAATCCACCACCAAAGGCAACACATGCACAATGATTTGCCTCTAATCTCATTAAGTACAAAACATGCGCATAAGAGGTGAGAGGGCTTGCTATTAGCTAAGAAAATGAAACAATGCATTAGCTACTCGCCTAACTAACCACAAGGGGTATGTATACCCCACACAAAAAACTAACCGATGCAACAACATTCCAGAGAAATCACTGAGCTTGGCCTGAAAAGCAACTATCGGGCAATGGGACTGGCTTCTCTGCAACGGCTAGAAAACTAGACATTACATGGCCATCGATCGCATCGCTCATAGGCGCCAGTGAGACACTCGACAAAACGGCCAAACCGCTAGGTTCAAACCAAAGAAGCACAAGAAACACAAGTTCTGCTGCACGTTCAATTGCCAAAATAGGACAATCCTAACTTGGACTATCAAACCGACAACAAAAGACTAGTCGACTACCTTTGGGTCGATAACAAAACAAACAAACAACCTCGAAAATAGCAATGGCTACTAACTTGTGGTCTAATCGCAATCGCGGACATGCGGTCGACCGCCAACACATGGTGATTAAACCTGTTAATTTTCTAGCAGCACAAGGATGCATGCACTTCAACAATTCATAAAATGCATTTGCAAAGTTTAGTGCAATGCAATCATGATGAAAACATGATCCTCAACAAAGTTGCAAAACACATTCGCGAATTTTTAGGATCATGCTACAAGGAATCGGGACAGACTTCAATCATTTGCAAAACACATTCGCAAGCCTTAATCACATGATATAAGGATTATGCATAAGCCTCAACTATTTTCAAACACATTCAGTAAAGACTAGCATAATGTCACCGAGAGTTAGAGCAAGCACAATGAGCTATTAACACATGATACATTCAAGCTAGTACGACAACATATACTAGCAACCTGGCCACCCAACCGAATATCGTGATCGTAAATGGCTCGTAAAACAAATCCTATGCCTATGCTAGTTATACCATTTGTCTTGTACATCCACTTGAGCTTGATGACGAATATCTCCATTCCAAGTTTGGGTTCTTGACTTAAACATAAACATATGACGTTGATCACTTGACTTGATGACAATCAACACATGACGCCATCCAAAGTCATTCATTACCATGGGACATAATTAATTCATCCAACTTATAGAAAATGCCATCCCACAATTAGATTGTCACATTACCAAAACACTCTATTAATTCATAATGACGCTCTAGATTCTTCACCCTTCTTTAAAATATAGAAATCTCTAGGTTGAATACGCAAACAAAACTTCCAAAGATCGGAAAAGAGAAATGGTCGATGACAAGGATAGAATGGCGACAATCATCCACCCTCGCGCAAATAGCTCAACCATCTCTCCGCAAGTGGTCTAGCTTCCCCACGTCAACATCCCTGCCTACCACACCATGAATCATTTATCCACTTGGATAGTTGGGTGGGCGGATAGGGGTGGATAACAAGTTGACTTGGCTCGACTCGACTCAGTCAAACTAGTTTGACACATCGGCTCAGCTTGTTAAGAAAACGAGCAAAAATGGTGCTCGGCTCGACCAAAGGGCTAGAGCTAGCTCGTTAGGCTCGCGAGCAAGCACCATGATTACTACCAAAGTACTAGTTAGACACTAGTACCACAAAATCAGGACACTCACCGATGATGCAGCCGCAGGTTGGTCGGAGGGGGTAGGCAAGGCCAGAGGCGAAGGCAGAGGTGGAGTTGGACGTGGAGATGGGAGGTTGAGGCGGTCGAGACTAAGGTGTGTGGTGGCGAAGGGGGCAGGCAGAGGCCGGAGCTGGACACAGAGGTGGAAGACCACAGTGAGCGGTGGCAGAGGAGGGTCGATGCCGAGGCGGAGGAGGTGAAGAGCCAAGGCGGGAGTGAGGGCGAGAGGGTCACACATGTTGCGCAAAGGCATCCCGCATGAGAAGGGCCAAGGCGACAAATAAGCTCAGAATCAATATAAGGATCCACTAGATCGATGTAATCACCATGATTAAAGCGACTAGTTGAAATGATCTACTGACCAAAATAGATCAGAAGTAAAACATTACATAAACGAACAACTGTAAAATAGAAGCAAAAGAAGCAACTAAGATAGACAGAAACAACTAGAACATGAAAGCTTACAACAACTACTTGAGATTACATCATTACTCTTACAGAAGTTGAAGCAGTTTCTAGAACCCGCTAGGTGGCTTCACCGCTAAAGAACCATTTTAATCTAGCCTATCAACTTGAAGAACAGATTTTGAGGGTCAAAATCTGATGAAATTGTGTAGGGCGTCGGAAGAGGGATGTCCAAATCGAAGGAGGGGTCCCCTTTTATGGGCGGCCGAGGACTCTATGTGCCACCCACCATGCCGTGCACCACACGACTCAAGGGTTGAGCCTGACGGCGCACAGACTCAAACTCCGAGTTCTTGTGTCGCTCGCCTCCTCGAAAGCTTCCATGTGCATATGACATTCCGGCCATGTCCGATTCCTTCCATTTTCCAATTCAGAGACCACGTTAGTTTCAAAAATTAAAGAGTCCGCGCCTTGGCACCCAAGTTGGCAATCTTTCGCAAGAAACTGCACAAGAGGCTTCTAGAGAGTTCCTCGGGGAGGTTGGTGCCCCGTGAGCCCATGCATCGGCCGCCTGGCTTGCACCACTGGCCAAAGCCGCCCACGCCTAGTAACTCGTGTATGGCCCATTTATATCCTTTTCGTATTTTCCACTGATTTCCGATGATTTTGGCAAAGAATATTCCAAAAATACAATCTCCGATTTCGGGTTAGGGTTAGCAATAATAATCCATAAATTCGATAATTTCTTTCTAATTTACACAGAATTTAATATATATATATATATATATATATATATATATATATATATATATATATGTAAACACATAAAATGAGTACTAACAACAACCCAATGCTCGCACCTTTGCTCGTCCCTCGAGCAAATATCTAAACATAGATATTCTTGGTGAGATCAGAGTTGCAATCATGAAGTTGTACCTATAAGAATTAGTAGCACCAATTTCCAATAATAAGAGAATGTAATCATAAGCTTGGCAATGAATTTACACCTAAGTTAGACAACTAAAACACTAATGGGGTGTTATCAACAAATTGCTACTTCTTTAAACTCCACTAACTAAACTGTAATCCAAAGAACGCTAATCTCCTAACAAGGATCCTCATCTCAACATGCATTCCAAGTGTTTTTCTTTATGCTTTAAGAACTTTCCACATGTCCAAATCTCAATCAGTAGTCTCCCTTTATGACTCAAAACCACTCCCGCTTGCTCAAATGATCCTCACAAGCCAAAGGTCGCCAACCTATATCTACAAAAGGCTTATATGAGTAGCTTGGTAGGAATTTGTTGTGGGTTACTCAACCCAAAACCTAGATATTGCAAGGTCAAAAAAGGGCACAAACTGGATTTCTGTAATTTTGTCAAGAAGGTAATTAGACGATCAAGGATGAGGAGAAACTATATATATATATATATATATATATATATATATATATATATATATAGGATGTGGACTTGTGCAAGTGGCAAAGAGTGATCATAGGGTATAAATGAGATTTTTTAAAAATAATCTAATTTTTATTATAAATTACAAATTTATTCTATCGCTTTTTTATAACATGAATATACTCGTGTCGCCTAACTATTGGGCGACATCTCTAGTCGCCCAACCGTTGGGCGATAGGATGCAACGCCAACCGTCGGCGATCAATATCTCGCCATTCAACCATTAGGCGACAATGCACGCTTCAACCGATGGGCGCACAGGGGCTCTCTGCTTTTTTTATTTGGAAATAATATTTTTAAGAATTAATTACAAATATATGTAGTCGCTATAAAAAAATTACAAAAATATGGAACCTATCGCTAGTTGAGCGCCAACGGAGGTATTGGCCGCAATATCACTTATCTTTCCGCATTTAATCGCTCGCACTCAAACGTTGACACTCTCCAAAATTAATCGTAGTACAACAACATATTACGATGACAAAGTGTTATTAAGTAGTCTAACATATTTGATACCTTTTAAATTTTATGAAAATAAAATCGCTAAGGAACATGAAAATCAAAATCGCTCGTATATGTGAATATCTTTTTTAAAATATGTCGTATTGTTGTACTAAGGTGAATTTTGTAAGAATTTTTTAGGACGATTGCGGTTTTAATGATTCCTACGCATTTAAGGCAATCGATATTACAATAAGAACACAACGCTTCATCGAACAAGGGGTTACATGGCACGCAGACAACGAACCGAGGACGTATATACGCATGCCTTTAGAGAAATAGAAATACATGGGATATGTGGACGAATAGGTAGAACTATCGAGTGGAACGGGGCCATTTGCCCTTGTTGGCCAACTCGGCGTTGTACTCATCGCCTATGCCTTAGCTCCGCCGCGATGGCCTCTTCCGCTCCCTCTCGCCTCCCATCGCTCGGCATGCTCACGCCTCGCCGCCTCGCGCCGCTCGCCCAGCCACGCTGCTCTCACTGCCGCCTTTCACCTCTTTGAGGCGCCACAGGTCTCGATGTCCTCCCCGCCCAACTCTTCCAGTGTCGCAAGAACCACCACATGTCGTAGGGGTGGATCTTGTCGCCGATCCACCGGAGGAAGTCGATAGTGGTGGCGAGATCGCAATGGGTAAAGATAGTTCGTTACGCCGTTACTTAAGGAAAGAGCATTGTACCCAACGCATTTGGCCATTACCGTACCGTCGTGTTTTGTAGTCCACGGCGTAGTTTGGGCAAGACCAATAGCGCCGCCAATGGTCCACTCATCGGTTGATTTGACGCACTTACAGCGCCCCGACACCAAAGATAGGTGGCGCCACCTCTATCGGGGCCCTTCCGCAGGGCTGCCCGCGGCATTAGTGGGGGCCGCGCCGACCCGTAATCATTGGCGACTACGCAGGCAGCCTTCCTCACATCCACTAGTTCAGAAAAGTTTGGTGTGTGAAAGGTCACGACTAGCAGCATGATAGCGCAGCGCGGCCTCATGAGGAGACACCACTCCTTCAAAAGTTTACTGATTTTCTCCCATTCCTTCTCCTTGTCCATGTTTTCTACTCCAAGGCTGTCGCCTGGACTTGTTGAATGAGTTGCGTCAGATTTATAGCCAGAGCGACGAGAGGTAGCCGCCCGAAAGCTACCTACTGGTAATGTCCTTAGAAAAGTCGGGTCATCGGGTTACATCGCCCTAAAAAGCCGGCCTGGGTCACATCGCCCCGAAAGCTATCTCGCCCGGCCGCGTCCTCGTAAAAGCCGGGTCGCCCGTCACATCGCCCCAAAAGTTATCTCGCCTCGTCGCGTCACGTAAAAGCCGGGTCGCCTCGTCATATCGCCCCAAAAGCTATCTCGCCCGTCATGTCCCGTGAAAACTGGTTCTCGTTACATCGCCTAAAAGCTACTCGCCCGTAATGTCCTCGTAAAAGCCGGGTCATCGGGTTACATCGGCTTGAAAAGCTACTCGCTCCGTCATGTCCTCGTAAAAGATAGGTCGCCGGGTTACATCGCCCTAAAAAATTGGCTCGTTGGGTCACATCGCCCGTAAAAGTCGCTCGTTGGGTAACACAAGAACGCAAAAGTATTACATGCATCACATACGCAAAAGTATTACATGCATCACATACGCAAAAGTATTACATGCATCACATATGAAGTGGAAAATTTAAGTATGACATAACGAACAAATGTACCTCAAAGATCCTCCCCTACTAGCCCCTCACAACCGCCTACTAGCCCTCACTAGGCCCCGCCAACCGCACTCCCAAAGATCCTCTTCCATCACCACGCCCACTCCACCTCGTCTCCTCTCCACGGCTCGCTGGGCCCCTCCTCTCGCATTGGTGTCCGCCTCGCCCGGCTGTGGAAAGACGGCTGGAGCCCGGGTCCGACGAGGACCGAGAGGTGGGGGTGGATGGTAGGGGCCGCTGTAGGGTATCGGCGCGACCGGCGAAGCCAGGACGCGAGAGCACTCACCGGCGGGCCGAGGTGCCGGGTCGCCGCCCACCAAGAAGTCGGGCTTCGCGGTTTGTGGAGGACCCTCCGCCATAGGGAATTGGACCGCACGTGAAAGTATTGTTAGTCAATTAAGAAAACACGATGCGTGCCGACAAACGGAGATGTTACGTGACTTCTCGCCTACCGCCATAGCGCGAGAAGGCGTCGAAGCATGGCATGCCGCGACGCGCCGTGGTGTACCGAGTGGAAGGCGAAGGTGTGGAGGACCGACGAGTGCGACGCCGGCAGGTATGTGGTTGTGCCCAGCGACCTCCAACCTCCTCGGCTCGGCGGACGGTGGTCCGCCGAGCATCCGCGCCTCGCCATGCGGCGTTGCCGGACGTGGTCTAATCGACCTTTCGCCCGCCTGGCCGCCGACGGGACGACGCGAAGTGACGTAACGATCGCGACCGTGCAACCCACGTATCAACATCCGGAGCCTGGTGCACGCATAACAGCCGAAATACGTGTGGCTTGATCACCACAGGGGACGGATAGCCCGACCGCCTCTCGGTGCTCGACACCGCCCACAACCTCTCAAGCCATGAGCGACAACCGTCGTATCTCAAAGAATGGCGCTTCGCCGCATTGAAAACAAGACCGTTAAAACTGTAATGGCAGGGGCTTTGATCAAGTTTTGAAGTAGGATGTAACGTATCGCGCGTGGATGTCTCGCGCGAAATGCACATGGTATGTGTCCGCGGTGCCGGACACGCGCGCGCGCTCATTCGCAGCAGTACGAGCCTCGACGTGTCCGAGGAGCGCATCACGAGGTACACGCCGAGGTCGAGGGTCGGCGGGTGTCCTCTCGCACACGGTCTCGTCAGCGCGGCCCCACCGCCCTACCCCTGCTCATCCCAACACCCGGCCTGCATCGCAGCCAACTCTTCCTCATCGAACTCGCAAGACGTGACATGTAGTTAGAAGTCATGCGAGTAGACGATAAAGAAAACAGGCATGCATGCCGACATCACGCTGCACGCTGTCGGCACTCGCCGAATCGCATCGAACCTCTCGCCGAGGGTCGAATCGGCGATCACACGATGTGCCGCAGAGTCTCAACAAAGACGTCGAAGACGAGCACCGTGGGTGAGCCAAGATTCTGCCGCCAGCACAACGAGGAAAGCCCGTGGGGAGCGCGAAAGGCTAACTCCTCAGGAGTATGGCTCCCAACGAACGCCGCCCGCCGTGAGTCGGTCGACCATGCCCACGAACGCTCAGATGCCCGTGTCACCGCACGCGCGCAAATTGTACATGGGAGGAACACAACACAACATATTATATTGAACGATCGATTATATAAAAAAATAAGCCACAAAAAGAATACGCATCCGCCGACACCAAATCGATCCCATAGTCGCCGATCAACTCGCATGGTTGTACATCTCCCGCCTGAGAGAGAGTCTGCCCAACAAGGGTCGCCCGAGGCTAAAGCGCTGAATGACCACAATCGCAGCAGAGGACACCCCGTGAGGACGGAATTCGCCGCGACTTGAAGCACGAGTCACACAAGCCGCGACACGCGGCAAGAAGTACACCAACCCCACCGATCGTGGGGCCTCCGTTGGCGGCGGTTCCGCGCGCACGTGATGAGCCGCGCCGATGGTGTTGCCGTGGCTAGTGGTGAACAAGACTCAACCGAATAGCCACAACAAGTACGCCGAGGTGGCGCGACACTGCTGGTCGTCCGCGCGGTCCATCCGCCGAGCCGTACAACAAAAAGAAAGTAAGACCGTAGTACGAAAAAGAGAGTGCACGTTCCAACGGAATGTCGTCGAACACGCATTCGAATCGCGATACCACCGCAAGGACGGGCCAGCCTCTCGCGGTTCTCGAAGACGTAGTATCGGCCGCGCCGCAGCAGGACTCCTCAAACCCGCCCTAAGGTCTCACGCCGCTCGAGGCTCTCGGAAGGTAGCACTCCCGCGAGCAGGAGGCCAAGAGGCATGGAGACGCCCTATAGAGGGCCATCTCCCGAACGGAGATGGAAAGTGTGAGTCTCGACCGCCACCGGTCCACGAGCCGCGGCAAGGACCGGCGAATGGGAAGCGCCGACCGCCTGCCCGGCATGGCCATCTCCGCCGCCGCCGTCCGCGGTGTCGCTGCATTGCCTCGCCTCGTGGCTCGCACTATCCGGCGAGTGGTAGTAGACCGCAGCACGAGCCTACAAAGCAACAAAAGGTTAGTACGAGATGTACGATAGCGAGAAGATAGTGCCAACGAATGCTAACCCGCCGCCCAGGTGGGTTCAGCCTCCCGCCACCTGAGGTGTCCGCGCGCGGATCACCCCAACACACCGCGCACCGCACTCGAGGATGAGGGACACGACACGACGCGCGATGTAGCCGGCCGATGCGCCGCCCAAGAGACCGAAACTCCATCCGATCCGTGAGCCATACCGCAAAACAAATTGAAGTTAGGAAATACGTGGAAATATAACATCGAATGTAAACAGAGTAAATTTGTCTTGTAAACAAAGAAACCAATAAGTACTAGGGCACCAGATAATACTTTCAAAATTAGATAGTAGCAGACGCTACATAAACAATACAAAGTACACATGGAAATACAAATTATATTGTAGCGTAATGCTTACATAAACAATAAAAGTAGATAGTAGCAGTATCAGCTACATAAATAATACAAAGTACACATAACCCCACTTTGCACCATGCAAGAAGTGGTGCCGCAAACCATGGCGTTGTCTACTCCTCACCGTGCCTTGCATCGCCTGGGTCAGGTTCTCTCCGCCGCAGAGCTCGCAGCCACCACCCAACGCCCGGCATTGTGCTTCATCCCATATCATTGGTAATACGCCGACTGGGCTGACGCACCCTGCCACCCTTCAAAGATGCCAATATCCTAATCCAGATCCCGCTTGCAATGTCCAAGGTGGCGGTTACCCACAACCCCGAATCCCTAAGCTCGCAAACCCAAGCTCGCACCACCCCGCCCTTCAAGAAGTACTCGACACAAAGTTCAACGGGTCCATGCGCACAATCCCACATGCGCGAGGACATGGGAGCATGACTGTGTAATAGCCGCTTTGTTGCATGTACAACTAGGTTCGCTCACATGATCTCCAAGCCATACCTCAGCGGATAAGAGAACGAGCCGCCCCAAACCGGCCTATCCCGAGGAGCACGCGAAACGATGTTCAGATGCCCATCACGCACCTTGTGCGATCGCCCTTCTCGTATTTCGCCAGACGATGCCGTAATCTTTGAGCAATACGGTGTTTGAGGGTTGCCGCATGAAGTGCGGTATTTGAATGCCTCTCCGAAATACCCGATTGTGCGCAGCGCAACACATTCTCGATGGCGACGAGGGGCCGAGAACGAAGCCCTAAGAACCAACGGTACACCTCCGCAAGGTTAGTCGCCATTA
Source organism: Ampelocalamus luodianensis (assembly GCA_036346255.1). Taxonomy (NCBI): domain Eukaryota; kingdom Viridiplantae; phylum Streptophyta; class Magnoliopsida; order Poales; family Poaceae; genus Ampelocalamus; species Ampelocalamus luodianensis. Next base: position 15,419,434 of record CM070622.1, read on the forward strand.
TGCCATACCTCGCCCGCTTGTCATGCAAAGAATGACCACTTCTCCAATGGCACGCCTCGATCCAAAGGCAGAAGCATTATATGTTCCTCCGCCCGCCCAAAGAAGTTCAGACTCTTGTCCGTGGTTCCTTCCGTCCACGTGTTTCGCCGTGTTCATCCAAAGAAGATCCATAGGCGCCAAATATTCGCTGGTTCTCGCATAGCCACTCTTGAATAGCTTCACCACAAGTTGCTTCGGGAACTTCTAAAGAAGTTCGCCCCAAGTGTCTAATACACCATCTACCTCATATCCGACCAAGGGAACGACTTCTGGGTCTTCTTGAAGTTTTCTTATGGCCTTCAAGATCCCTGCATGGCGATCATGGATCACGCACACACCGGATCGACCTCCAACAACTCCCACCCTTAGATGTCGAAGGAACCACAACCACCGTCGTAATTTCACCTTCAACAAATGCGATGGCCAATGGCACTTGATTATTCCCGCCAACGCCTATGGTCATAGGATTTGCCCTTGTATTTTCCAATAAAAGGTCCCATCAATCGAGATCACAAAGATATGCCTAAAAGCCTCGATGCAGGACCAAGGTTAAGAAGGCTTTGTAATATTAAAAACCTCGCGTTTTTTAGATGGCATGTCCTTACAAAGAAGCAATGCCTCCGGTTTCTTCCGCAGACCCCCAAGATACGAGGAAGGTTGTCGACGCCTCAAAAGATCCAAACCGCTTTCCAAAGCCTTTTGTTTCGCACGCCACGCCTTTGCGAGTCGATCTTGTACTTGAATTTCTTATCGATAGCCACCATAATGTGCTTGGCCTCCACATCCTTCTTCTCTACTATCTCTCCATATATCAAATTGGCTACGAAGGTCGACGTTAGGTTACGATGTCCGACAAAAAAAGATTGAGCATGCAGAGTGCGCTCACCTTCGAGACAATCCAGTTGTGTCTCATACTTTGGTCTATGTGCGGCACTTGCCAAGGACAATCGCTTGCTCACACTTCATGTAACGCTCGCCCGGCTAGATTTGATGACCCAAACATCCACCGCATAGACATAGCCCACAACTTAATGGCATCCAACAAGGATGTCTTATCAAACATTGAGTGCAACTCAACCTCAAGAGCATGGTACTCCCACGCGATTCGTGCTCGTCATGCGAGTTACACCTCAACGCCAAATCTATTCTATTCTCGGGGATGGAGCTCGTCCTCATCGGAACTATCATCGCCGCCCGTCGTAGAGCTTCCTCTTCACCAAGGTCATCCGGCCATCGCAATCTATTTGACGCAATATGTACTCCATGTGCTCTCCTTCATCACCGCCCGTAGGCTCACCATGCGTGACCGATCTTTCCTCTCAGATCTACCATGTCGGCTCATGACAAGCAAAGATCCTCCGAACCCTTCCTAACGCCGCCTCCACCTCCTTTTCTTCACCAACATGTCGAGCACCCGAGCTACTCCCACCACTGTGACGATATCCGACGACGGTCCCCGCACAGCCTTCTTTGGGCATGGTTGCACAAGCACTACACACTCATATCCACGCTGCGCCATGCCTTCTATAAAGCCCTTCCACAAAGCCGCGCAGACGTTGTTCTCAACTCCCATCCGATGTCCGTGGGAGACCGCCCAAAGCCCTTGTATGACGCACGCCGCACACCTCGTGGTCCAACGAAGCTACGGGTGAGCCAAGACATCACATCCGCGATTTTTGCATTCTCGCTCGTCTGTGTACCAGAGTGGTTTGAGAAAAACTACTCGTCAACACCGCACGACCTTCACGAATCGTGCCAATACCGTAATGCACTTTCAATGTAGTGGTGCAGCATGACTTCATCAGATATGTCCGCAAATATTTTTGATATTGCAACAAGTCGATCGCAACGCACGACATGCAAGCACTACTACATTGTATTTTACATTTGTAAGGCTCTTCGCCTATCATCGATAACTACACTACATCATGATCAAGACCCCGCTCATTCCCTAAGGCAGAGGCCACAATGAACATGCGCAGACAATATTCGATTCAACCTAAAAACCGAGCTATTCCATAGAAGTCATCATCTAATTTTCGACGCTAACTTGCAATCCAAATGCTACAAGTGGCTGCTCAGCCTTCTACAGAGCTAATTAACCTCGCTAATATTTCTCATAAACATCAATTATACTCTCCTACCTGCTAGTTTTTGTCTCTAACTACGCTTTTCTATCGCTACTTACATACAAATGAATAACATTTCGATTTTCTATTTTTTCCCTCTAACTTTAATTTTCTACATGTGTTACTTATACTTCTATTTTGAACTACATCAACTATTTTTCTATCGCTAGTATTTACATACAAATTAACTACGCTTTATTTTCTAATTTTTTCCACTACCTAAAATCCTAATGTTTTTTCTCAACCTAAAATCTCTTATACATACTACTATTTAAACTATAGAAACTAATTACTTACTAAAAATATATAATACAAAATCAAAATACTTACCTCATAAAGAAAATCTTCTTCTCCCTCCTCTCTCTCTCTCTCCCTTTCTTCCTCCCTCTCTCCTCTCTTTCTCTTCTTTCTTCCTTCTTCCTTCTTTCCTTCTTCGCAATCGCAGTGGCTCTCGCGCCGGGGACCACGCTGGCCTTATAAAGCCATCCATCGGGCCGAACCGCTACATGATCGATTCATTGCCCAACGGTTGGGCGCATCAGATGGGAAGCTTAACGGTTGGGCGATCAGATCCTATCGCCCAACGGTTAGCGATCGAGACAATCGCCCAAATCCGTTAGGCGATACGAGTATATTCATGTAATAAAAACGATAGAATAAATTTGTAATTTATAATAAAAATTAGATTATTTAAAAAATTCCATAAATGATGCCCTCGTTATCGATTGCACAAGGGGAAGATATAATTTCAAGCCGTGATGTACTCGCACTTTGGAAGAGATGAGCACATCGTCGCCTAGTCAAAGCACTTGATTCCTTTGCATTTCCTTTAATTCCAATAGGGTACTTAGTCTTCATATATCCTCAATGTACCTCTTTTCTTTTCTTTTTTTCTCATTGAGAGGATAACACCTTGGAAGTAATCCACTATTTTCTCCTTTTATTCCCAATAAGTCCGTGCAAAACTTTGGTGAAGATGTCTAGCCGCTTAACGCTCAATTTGTGCAATGGCAATTAAAATTTGTTGATAGGTAAATATGATAATGTGGAAGAACTAGGTTTCAAAGGGGAATATTCAGCTTAAGTTTGCGTGAATCCTGTAGGATCAAGAATGATGAATATGAAAGGCTAGCAAGAGGTGGTGATGGCTAGCTTCTAAGACTTCTTACTTCCAAAAAGGGACCAAGCTTGACAAAGCTCACCAAATTAATGAAGACTTTGAGTGGGCTACAAATGACCTACTACTAATATTTGGTGGTGGATAGGAAGGATCAACAAAAGGGATTCTACTATCATGATCACCTAATAAGAGGTTTTTACCCTATTTCTATAAATCAACAAGGTTTCGAATTATTCGAAGTTTACTAATCAGTGGATCAATAGCTATGCTAAATCAACCAAGTATAGTTTCATCTATCAATAGGCATACTATCCACTAGTGGCCTAATAACGGTGTTATGACATGCCAAGATATGAAATACTTTCTTGCAAAGTAAAAAAGGTCATGCACAATACTTACAATACTAACAACAATAGCAACATATCATCATAACTCAAGAAAATAAACCAAATCATGGATTGCTACGACTGATAGAGGTAATGACAACACTTAAGTACAGACAAGATAACTACTACCCTAGATAGACTAATGAGACATATACCTCTAAGGTAGCTATTAGAGGCACACCACTATTCCTTCTAAGTTCTAAATTTTCAATTACAAATAACCTTCCCAGAACAATATGAAAGGATGTCATACTTAAAAACATGAGAGAAATATAAAAGAACACTCTCTAAGCATGGTACTACCGCACTCATAAAACATGAACGAAAAAAGAAATAGAAAAAAACACAATGTGACGATCTTTGACGTGGAATGGTGAAGTCTCCCCATGCTCAAAATTTTGCTCGCTCCTCGAGCAAAACAAAAGTAACTACTGGTGGTGGTAGACTATACCGATACCACAAGAAGTGCAAGGCATGGAAAGGATGAGCTAGTGAGAGGTTCCCGCACCGCCGCCCGAGATTCTCGAGCTCGATCATTGATGGCATTGAGGTTGCCATGGAGGTCTTGCACTTCACCAAAAACTCTCGGTTCACTCACGAGTATGAACTTCAATGTTACCTCAAGTCCAAAGAAATGACCACAGGAAATATTCATTGCTTAGGAGGTGGTGGTGAAGGGTCAGCGGGTAGGCGAAGCATAATAAATAGGACTCTCTTTGTGTACCGGACACCATGAACATAAGTCTCAGCAGCAAGAGAACGCCTCCCTACCATGAAGTGTAATCGAGTCTTACGACAGAGTGAGATGGTCCCTGATTACCATGTAGAGTGAGAAGAGCTAGCACCAAAATCTTGTCATAATCGTGAACCGATGGTCCATATGCTCTAAATCATGGTGAAGAAGGCCGCACCCATGGTGACCGAGGCCGAGGCCGACCGAAGTAGCCCGAGTGGATGATCTTCCGTAGATATAGTGGCGTAGTGGTCCAAGAAGACGAGATTGTGGAGGGCAATTGCCTCAAGCCAATTCGCCTTTCTTCAAGAAATAATCCAAGCTCCAATATGGGAACCTACATTCGACTCCTACGACATGCCGCCGATGATCTTCACGTGCTTCATGGAGTTGAGGCCAAACATATGAGTGGTGACCGCCATTGTGGGAAGAGAAAGTCGGCGAGGATTAGCGACACGAAGGGCCAACAGTGACATAGCTACAAAATAAATGGTGCCTTTACGGAGATAGTATGTAACCAATAGTGGACATGGTAGAGGCTGACATTAATCTACTCCTAGTGTAGCATGCAATACAACCACTCAACTTCTCGATCACGACAAAGTGGTCACATGCGCTACCGGTATAGACATATAGCCATCCACTTATGAAGAATTTGGCAGATGGGGTTCTTAATGTTGGCACGAGACTTTTTGGTGTTAGTGGAAATCTAGGACCAAAATGCATCACATCCAACATCATACATGGTGGTCCAACCCCAAGCTGTGGTATTAAAACCGAGATAGTCAAGAGAGTCAAGACCTGCACAACATACTCCTTGTTCATGTATCTCAAGGAAATGTATCGAGGAGTCACTTTATTTAAATTTGAATTAGGTTGGTTGTGTAGGAAGGGTTTAGGAGTTGGTGGTCATGTGTGGAAAAGGAAATTAGAGGTCGATCCGCTTACAAATTTGGCAATATAAGGTTAGATCTATGAGACAATATCTTCGAGGTTGGGCTAAAATAGTAGTGGGACTAATAAAAAGAAAAACTAGAACTCAATTTCATAATTAATAAGTTAGATAAAAAGTCGAGTTTATGAGATTATCCGATGAAGACCTTTCTATTAAGAAATTTGCTAATGAGAGATTAGCATATCTCATTAAGAGAAGAAGAAATTAAATGGTACCAAAGGTCCAAAGCTAAATTTCTTTTGAAGGAGATAGAAATACACTGTATTTTCATTTGATTATAATGGTAAATATAGAAGACAAAGAATTTTTCACTAACAAGAGGAGGGAATAATTCGAGGTGATGTACAATTAAAAAGTATATCACCAATTATTATAACTGTCTATTTGGACCATTCAAATTAATCATTTATCCATGATTGATTCTTTTAGGAATGATATACCCTAAGTTTCAATGCTGAAAATAAATTTCTTACAGTAACCTTTCATGGAGAAGGAGGTGAAAGAAACTATCTTTCAAATGGAACATAATAAAGCACTGACCGGATGGCTTCCTAGCCGAGTTTTATCGATATTTTGGGAAGTCATTAAAATGACATGATGGCTATGCTTCATGAGTTTCATAATTGTTCAATGCCCCCTTTAGCTTGAATTTTGGGATCATTACACTACTTCCCAAAAAAATGGATGCTAAACAAATACAAGAAGATAGACCTATTTGTCTTCTAAATGTTAGTTTTAAAGTTTTCACTAAAGTTGCTACTAATAGAATTAATGGTGCACTCAAAAGGTTGTTAGATCGTCCCAATGCTGCATTTATGCAAGGAAGATGTATTCTTGATGGAGTTGTAATACTTCATGAAACAATCCATGAGTTACAAAACAAAAGTTGGATGGAATAGTTTTCAAGATTGACTTTGAGAAAGCGTACGACAAGGTAAAATGGCCGCTTTACTTCAAACGTTGAGAATGAAAGGCTTTTCATCTAAATGGTGTTCTTGGTTGAAAGTTGTATTAGGAGGAGCATTGGAATAAAAAGTTAATGATGATATTGATCCTTTTTCAAACTCGTATGGTCTTAGACAAGGTGACCCTATGTCTCCAATTTTTTAATATTGTTGTGGACATGCTTGCCATCTTTATCTCTAGAGTTAAAGAAGAAGGACTTTATCTGAGTAGTTACTCACTTGATTGATGATGTGTTATCAATTTTACAATATGCTTGATGACACTATCATCTTTTGAATAATGATTTTGAACAAGCAAAAATCTCAAGCTTATCCTATGTGTCTTTGAACAATTATCGTTTAAAGATTAATTTTCACAAAAGCGAGATTTTTGTTTTGGTAAAGCCAAAGAGGTTGAAGCACAATATACTCAGCTATTTGGTTGTGAGGTATGTGTCTTTCCTTTCAGATACTTAGGTATTCGATTCACTACGTAAAACTAAGGAATTGTGATTGGAAAGGGGTTGAGGATAGGTTGAAAAGAAACTTAGTTGTTGGAAAGGCAAAAATATGTCCATTGGAGGTCGCTAGTACTTATTAATTCGGTGACTTAGCAGCTCACCAATGTTTATGTTATCTTTTTGAAGTTCTTAGGAGGTTCTCAAAAGATTAGATTTTTATCGCTCTCGCTTTATTTCAGCAGAGTGACAACCAAAAATGAAAGTATAGACTGCTATGGAGTTTAATGTGTTTACCTAGAGAGCAAGGCGGTTCTAGGCATCTGAACTTAGATACAAAAACAAAAGTCTTCTAGGAAAATGGTTGTTTAAATTTATTAATGAAGAAGGAGTATGGCAATCTATGTTAAAAGAAAATATTTTGGTGGAAGTGTCTTTCGCAGATGGTTAATAAGTCGGGACTTCCCAATTTTGGTCAGTTTAATGAAAATTAAAGATCGTTTTTTTCTGCTTTGGTTCTTTCCAGATTAAAAATGGAAAGCACACTAGGTTTTGGGAAGATATTTAGTTAGGAGACTCTCCATCGAAAAGTCAAGATCCACTCCTCTATAAGGTAGTACTGAGAAAGGATGATACAAGGTGAATATTCGAGAACAACACATTTAAATATTTTTTCAAGACCTATTATTGGGCCTAAGTCGCTAAGTGGAATGAGTTAATTTTACAAGTTGCCAATTTACATCTCATCTCTCAAACCATTAATGTTTTCAGTGGAATTTGACTAAGTCTAGACTTTTTTCAAGATTCTTTCTATGCGGCTAATTGGAAGTTCTCCGTCCCCATTAGGAACTTTTTTGGCTAATTAAAATTCCATTAAAGGTGAAAATATTCCTTTGGTATCTCAAAAGAAAGGTAGTTTTAACTAACGATAATCTGCTTCAAAAGAAATTGGAGGGGAGCAAAATGTTGTTTTTGTATTCACGAGGAAACAATTCAACACCTTTTTATTGAATGTCCCTTTGCACGCCTTGCATGGTGGACTGCTCTATGTGCATTAACTTATCCTCCCACAAGATAGCAAACATGTTTGGGCATTGGTTAGCCAGATTCGAAACTTTAAAGTCATAACTCCTCGTGGGAGCTAGTGCCTTATGTTAGTCTATCCGTTATGTCTGAATGATGTTATCTTTGACAAAAGATTATCACTAATCCCTTGCAAAGTTATCTTTTGAGTGGACACCGTTGAGGGCTTGGGCAAATTTTGTAAACCAGCTCGAGAGGAGTACATGTTATCCGGTTTACAGTCGGAGGTAGCGCTAAGCAAATTTTAAGCTCCCATGGGTGGTAGTTTAGTCACAGGATTTGTAATGATTGAGATTAATTTTCAGTCATCGTTATTTGTCATCGCTTATTTGTAAGGCTCCAAACCACTTTTAACACTTTGGTTACTTGGTACTTTAAACATATTAATAAAATAGGCTCATGTGCATTCTTGATGCAGAGGTCGAGAGTTTTTTCTTCTATTATCTAAAAAAAGGTAGGGCTCGCTTTATGCATTAGTAGTTATCTTGATGGTGACGAGAAACTCCAGCAATAAGGCTGGGTAAATAGGATAAGAGAGACACTAAAACTCATACCAGCCAATATACTGCAATGCCTAATGAAAATCCTCAGAAAATCCCAGAGTCTCCAGTGTGGTGATATCAATCTCCATAGGAGCTGCAATAAGTTCCTACATCTTGGTGTAAAGCTTTTTCACGGACGTCGATGATCAAGAATATGTGCTCAGTCATCTTCTTTGGGTGCACAACCACATCAAATTGAAGTGGGAGAAGGTTTGCCGAAGACCCATGCTCGTGCATGGAAAGTGATTGTCGTGGAAATGCTGCCTTGGTGGAAGACCGAGAGGAAGCGGAGTCATGTGCGGAGGATACAGAGCATCGCCCGTTCGACAGACGCAGTGATTCGGTGACCGCAACTGGCGCAGCAGGCTCTTCAGTCTTCATAACGTGAATGGTGACGCTGTAAACTGCTTTGCAGGAGGTTCTTGATGTTGTCTAAGATGTTCATGATGCCTGTGGTGGATGGAAAACAAAACTTTGCGTCTGGGGTGAGCGGTCGGTACGTGATACAGAAAAAGAGTGCAACTAGTACATAAAAATTATTGGAACTAAACACCCTGAAACCTCTAATTAAACTATCTATAAACTAGTGTATGTGCATGCAAAGAGTTAGAAATGGGCGAGGGTAAAGAGGAAGGGCGGGATGGAATAAATAGACGGAGATGGTAGGGAGCTCGGCCGGCTCATAGGTGCGCCGCTCGGCTCACTTGCAGGACTAGGGTATGGGGTAGCGGTGGGGGTGGTGTTGGAATGAGTGGATGAGAGGAAGAAGGGCGGTGGAGGTGACAGGGGCAGAAAAGGAGAGGAGGAGGAAGGGGCGCCGGTGGTGCCAGGTGAGCGGGCCTTGAGCGCCGCTCGGCGCACAGTGCCAGGGTTGAGGTGTGTTGACACCCATTTTATGTGTGTTTTTATATTTTAAATTATTATGAATTTGAACTTGGAATTAATTTTGCATTTTGACGACTTCCTTGATATATTACACTTTCTATATGAACAGCTTGCATTTCATTATGGTATGACTTTAGTGCATTTCAACATCAGCTACGCTAAAAAATGTAAGATAGGTTCAAGCACCCTTGTAAGCGGAAAACTAGTAATGCTTATTTAATGGTTCAGCAAGATCATGTGGAAGCATATTTAACTATGTCTCTATCATTTGCACCTACAGCCTAATTGTCAAAATGGAAACGATATCTACACTGACTTCACTTGCTAATCTTCAAAACAATAGCAGGTCTAAAGGACAAACGCAAACGGTTAGTAAGGCATAAATTTCACTACTGTTTTCATTTCACTGATCTCATTAAGACTCGCTGTGATGTGACAATACAGACAAACAGACATGTTATCAAACATTTCTCTCTATGCTAACATCTGCTTTTTTGGCTACTTTTATTTCCTGATGCAGAAATTCAATTTTGATACAACAATCAAAACAGACTTAACAGTTGTCCCATCAGAAGGAAGCATTGCTTTTCAGCACCACAAAAGTATACCCTGTTTCCTTGTACATTTCTTTGACAAATCTTTGACAAACGGCTTCTCATCAACATCACTCTTTTATGCCTGAAAAATTCAGGTCCAGAGAAATGTCACAAAGAAGACAGTAGTTTGCCTCTCGTGCACGCACCGGCGCTATCTTGAAGGCGGCGAGAAGGAAGACAAAAAAAGTCTGTGATTTGTCAAAACACTGTGCTGTCACCCGTTAAATTAACATTATCGCTGACCTTTTTCTCTTGACGACGAGCAGCCGAGCAGGTATTATGCTAATGCCATGGCATCACCACGAAAAGGAAAGGTCACTTTGTCAAACCGGTGTCGTACCAGAGCTGTACTAATGTACGGCAAATAAGATCCCAGTTTGTTTTATCTCGGAAGCAAGATCTGAAAGTCTTAAGCCTGACCACCATTTCTTGCAGTTGTTTGATATCGCTGACCTTTAGTTCTTGACGACGAGCAGCCGAGCAGGTATTATGCTAATGCCATGGCATCACCACGAAAAGGAAAGGTCACTTTTTCAAACCGGTGTCGTACCAGAGCTGTACTAATGTACGGCAAATAAGATTCCAGTTTGTTATATCTCGGAGGAATAAGTCCATTTTACACCTCGAACTTTAGCGAGTCCAAAAACACCTCAACTACAAAACCGCTCGCTTTACTCTCGAACCTGTCAATACCGCATCGTTACACCTCTACGCCGTTTCATTTAGTTTTTGGATGATGTGGCGCCACGTTACTAGTTTTGATGACGTGGCGCCCACATGTAACTCGGGATGACAGCGCGCGGTCCATGGGAGCAGCGGGCGCCATGGGCCCACCGGGTAGTGATCAAGGGAGGATCGGGCGTTCATCGTGCATAGGCCCACGGGCAGAGAGCAAAGGGGGTGGCACTAGCGAGAGCGCGCGGGTGTGCGCGCTCGCTTGTCGCCGCGGCTAGGGCGCCACGGCGTGGATAAGCACAGAACGAGGAGTCGGCGAGGTGGCGGCGGTGACGGTAGCGCGCGGGGTGGATGGGTGTCGCCGCGGTGGTGGTAAAGCGGCAGACGGCTTCGGTGATGGTGGCGGGAGGTCCGCCGCGCTTGGGTCGTGGAGGTGAGCACGGGCAACTCGCCGAGGTAGAGCCATTGGGCTCGATGGGGAGACCGAGAGGAACGAGGCGGCGCGGATGCCGGGAAGGAGGCGTCGCAGCGGTGAAGAAGCCCAACACGCGGCCGCGGGCGGCGCGATCCTCGAGGGAGTTTGAGGAAAGGCTCCTCGTGGCCGGGGCTCACTGATGGGGTTGGTGGCACCAGAGGTGGCCTAGCAAGCGGGACAACGGTGAGGCGCGGCGGTCGAAACGAAACGGCGATGGTTTTGCTTGGTGGGCTTACTCTGCCCAAGGGGTTGGAGGTGCTGGGACTGTGAGACCCTGGCTTATTTAGCTTGTAATACTTGGCCTTCCATTGGCTCTAGCATCACAAACAAAATACATCGTGCCTCTATGGATATGTGCTTCCCAAAATTGCAGACACATACATCTTTACAAAAGCATGCATCAATTATATACATCACATATTAACAAGTCTAACAAAAGACATACATAATATAGAGTTATTACAAAAATGTCGACCACCAAATGACATCAAAGTAATAAGAATAAATGTGAAGCAAAAATGCCATAAGATGGTTATAAACAAAATCAACCGCTTTGCCCACACAACCCACAAGGTAATCGACCGCCGCCAACTAGTCGCCACCGTAGTAAAACTTCATCAAGTCGATCCCTTGGGGATCCACTTCTTCCTCTACAACAACAAGCAATGCAGTGAGTATAATAATGTACTGCAAGACTTACGAGTAACAAGCCTATACATAGCTACATGAAAGCCGTAACAAAGGAGATGGTTATATGGTTAATTGGACGATAAAGCAAGTTTCATTTGCAATAATGTAATAGATTGAAAGCAATTTCTCAAATCTGTTTTTAATCATTGAGATAACAATGAGGTAACAAATAATAAACATAAGTAACAACCTAGAGGTGACTAACCCAATAGCCACTACAACATATACACTAATCTTCGATTCACCACCCATCAAGGTTTAATTAAAATATTGTAGTCTAACTTTGAAAGACATTGCCAAGCATGTCCATAACCTAGACGAGGCTATTCAAATAGATCAAACCCTGCAGGGGTGTACCAATATACCCACACTTCAGACCGCCTTTTTGCCACAAAAAGCACACTTTCGAAGGTATGCCGGCATAGCTAAATCATACGAGACGTTTCCAATATTGTGTATCAACTACGAACCGCTCGTATGAATAGAAACCCATACGCTTACATTGTAAAGCCGAAAAGACAACTACCCACTCGGGGTAAAGCTTTTCGGACAACTACAATGCTCCCAACACCATCCCTCCTACGGCCTCCTGCGACTCGGAGCCAATACACGCCAAAGTACTAAGTCAAGAGAGGTCTCATACCCTCTAGTATGGTTAGCACGCAAGAATGCTTGGTTTAGTGTAACAAGATGTTCGGTCCTTGTTGACTTGGGCACCATTCCAGTCACACCCAAAATCACACCAACATACCAATGTGCCCAAGTCCAAATCATTTTGTTTTCATTTTTAGTTTTCACAAGTAAACATAGCAAAATGTTGAATCATAAAGTTGTAGTAAATTTAGGTGATCAAGGTTATCGACTAAGTCGACAACCGCTCATTTCTACCGGTAGCTAGCATGACTAAGCAAATTAACTCAGAAACTACTAAGTGACAAGAGCTCATCCAACGAACTCTAAATTACAACAAGATAACCCTAGGCTCGTGAGTAGAGGATAAACATTTGCCTACAAATAATGCATCTAATGGGCCAACTAATCGACAATAGTTTGAAACAAGATAGCAATGTATACGTAGAATTTACAAACAACATATTAGACTTTGAAAATAATAGGAGCAATATGATCAAATGATGCTACATCTACTTGGCTTGTTGGATATAGTCTTTTGTCGTCGAGGATCACTCTCGCAAATACCTGAATCGTCGCAATCTATCGATCGAGGAAAAAGAACAAATAAGAACGAATAACACAGATAATAACCAAAATTTCAATCATCTAATATGCACAAAATTCATACAACAGCTAGGGAATGATTTTATAGAAATTTAGAAACAGAAATAATTTTATTTGGAGTTAAGAAGAATTTTCTAAGAATTTTCCAAGTTAAAAATACATAAAAGCACCATTAAATTAATTATCACAATTTTATGAAATAGAGACATACTTAAAACCTATTCTAGTAAAAAGTACACTAAAAATGAAAATGAACAAAATTGGTTTCATTCGATTTGGAGCAAAATTGAATTAGTTATGGATTTTCTAAGTTAAAAGAATTAACAATGCAACTTTTATTAGTTTCAAAATTTCTAAAAGAATTAATTACTTTTTCTATCATCAGCCACTCACCCACGGTCAACTGACCGGTAGGACCGAGCGGCGCGTGACTGTGTTAGCTTTGACCCACCTCACGAAGCAACGCGAAAGCGTAATATACGAATACGCCTTCGCTTACTAAAAGCGTAACCACAACCTAAACACAAAAATAAATATGTTTCCTTTAAGAGAAAACGTGATTCTCAAACTTTTTACACATACACTTAATCGGCAACATGGGCCCACATGTCAACGACTGAGGAATTAAATGGTTAGATTTAAACTTCTAAACACGCTAAGCTGGGGTCCACATGTCAACGATACAATTAAAAGATGATTAGCACTAATGAGGGGTTATACCCTAACGCCGCCTGGCGCCGACGGAGTTCCGTAACGCACGCGCAAGCAGGTAGGTGACTCGCGAAGAAGAGGCGCCCGACTCGTGGAGTGGCACCTCCAAAGCGCGCAAAGAATCACGAGTGCGATGGCGACGACGCGAGTCCGTGAGGATGCCACCATGCAGCTCGCGACACCGGAGATGGAGCCAAAGAGGTGGTTTCGAGGACGAGCCACTACGACCACGAGGAGGCTTGGGAGGCGCGCTAGAGATCGCTGTGGCACCAGGAACGAGACGCCCATGACCTTGATGGCGAGGAGGACGGTGGCGCTCAAATCGATGCGCGCGCTTCACCGGTTAGAGAAGAAAGCGCCGCATTTCTGGTGATGCATCAAAGAGTAAAATAAAGCCACCGTTAAACTCGGGTGGAGCAATGCGATCATAAGGGACCAAATGCCGAGGCTAGAAACTCACCGAACGCCTTAAAGGATGCGGGCCGTGGTCGCTGGACGCCGAGACGCGAAGAAGTCGCTCCTTGATTCAAAGGGGCGAAGACCCGAGTGACCAAAATGGATGCGGTGTGGAGAGAGGAACACAGCGCCGTGGATCGCGCGTGCTCGAGCGGCCTGAGGTGGTGGCGCCGCTTTCGGCTTCTCACGAAACAAAGAAAGGGCTGGAGAATGCGAGGAGTGCAAGAGGAAGAAAGTGGATGGGCTCTGGCTTTATAGGGCCTCGGCGATGCTTCACACCGGACACGCGACACGCAGGTGTTGCCGACGAATCGCGTGGCACGCGATGCCGAACGCCAATGAGCCCAAGAGGGTGAAGACGCACGATGCCGAGCCCGATGCAAGCTGGGCCCGCCCCGTACGGCAGAGAGAAACCGCGAAGACGGGTAGCTCGAGTCGACTCGGCTCAGTTCGCGACGACGCAGCTTGAGTCCAGCCAAGACAAGTTGTCCTATTGACTCGAGCCAGTCCGAGTTAGGTTTAGGATTTGGATTTAGTTTTGACCAAAATAAGTAAGTTTGACCTAGCGCTTGAAATAGAAATAAAATTGGAAAAATTCTGAAACTTTTGTGGGCACTATGAGGTTCACAATGGACTTAGGAAAAATAGTTGTAGATACTTTTCATGCACAGGTTGTGAGATGTAAAATCCTTTTCAAATCTGCCTTAGAGAACTTATGCGAATTTTGGTGAAGTCAAAATGACTTCTAACAATTTGGTAAAAATAATGATAATTCCAGATACATAATATAGTATTTTAAAAAATATTTTCAGAAACTTTTATGCAAATTTTTTTGTTTGGAATTCAAAAGAAGATTGAAATCAAGTTAAAAATTTGAAATTTCAACATAAACTTTAATACAAACAATAAAAGTTTAAAATTGCACACAAGTTTTAGGAAACCAAGAGCATGATCATGAGATATACACAAAAGGTTTTAAACTTTCATACTTTTATACATTTGAAATGCAAACCCTAGTTTGGGGTTGTTACAGACTCAAGGAAGGTGGTGCATGCTAGCGCTGCAGAGCGAGCAGGGTGGGTGCCGCACCTGGTGTCGAGGGATGGCGGCGGCGGCAAGGCCAGAGAGCACGCGAGGGGTGCGGCAGTGCTTGGCATAAAGGTGGCACGGCACGCGACGGGCTTCCCGCGACCGCCAACACTTCCTCGCGACCACCGCTTCCGTCCCTCGCTTGTCGCCGGGCCGCTGAGCGCGCCCGCCGACGGCGAAGTCATGGCCGAGTGCGCCTAAGAGCCTCGCGGCGTGGCGATTCGGACCATAGCCAATGCCCCCTTGATTTGTGTTAATGGCGGTCATTAAAACCTAAATACAATCTTTTGCCTTTAATGATGTCTTAACATCGCCAAGAAGAAGCACGTGGGCGCCACATCATCCAAAACCGGTGATGTGGCTACCACGTCATCCAAAACCACCAATGAAACCAACGTAGGGTGTAACTTCTGATCTCGGTATTGATAGTTCGAGGTGTAAACCGAACGGTTTTGTAGTTCTTGGTGTTTTTGGACTCGCCAAAGTCTGGTGTAAAATGGACTTATTCCAGCAAAGCAAGATCTAAAGTCTGCCGCCCACCACCATTTCTTGCGGTTGTTTGGATCGTGTGTTTTGTGAAAACGAATTTAGTAAAACCCTTTAGCATGATTCTAGGAAAACTTTATTTGAATATATTAACTAACATGTGGATAACTAAACTGCGTTTTTCTATAAACTCATAATTCGTGTTTTAACAGAAGCGAGTAAACATCGCTTTAGCAAAAGCAGTATCGAAATCATTGTTTGGCCACTATCGCTGTTGCTTTCCACACGACTTATGCGTTCGTAAAAATTGCCACAGGCCACGCTCCCGTTCCTCTTGGAGGCGCTACGTTGGGGGAGGCTGTAGCAACCTCATTTTTCAAATAGATTGTACTGCTTTTGTGTAACCGCTCGCATTTTGGTTGCGGCGAAATAGAATTAAATCTTCTTACAAACAGTTGAAAAGCATTATTTTGATTAAATTATGGCATAACGACTATTTTGCAATAATAAAATGGGCATCTTAAGCCCAAAGCTTTGACTTACATTCAGAAAAATAGAAGACTTCCACAGGAAGGCTCGAGTCGCGATCTTAACCATAACACGTTCTCCAAGGTGTCCTTCAAACATCTGATACATTCTGATGAAAATTTAGCAAGATTGAGTATACAATGTACTCAGCAAGTTTATATCACGAAAAGCTATTTAACTACGCTATTTAACTACATGACAGAATTCAATTGATTATTGGAGGTTTACCATACTAGGTATACGTGGATGCAACTTTTGAGTTAAACGGTTTGTCTTTAAAATAGTAAAGTCATACTAATATAGTATCGTGGGTTTACTCAACAATTGCAATTACCATCTTAACATCTCAAAATCTCTACTTATGCCTCATATATTGGAATCATCTATGAATACTGACTTCATTAAACGTAAGCACGGCGTATCAGAATATCATTAATTATACTATATAGAGTTGCCCAACTTTATCCACAAGATACCTCAAACTCATACCGTCAAGCTATATACATGCAACTTTGATAGGCGTACTCTCGAGTTGAGATAACAAGACATTCCCACCTGCTTCAACCTTTCTAGCCTCTGTCAGATAGGTCCTTAGATAATGCAACCATTTGGAAATCACCAACCAATGATGAAGTGCATGTCCAGACATCGATCGTCCCTCCATTGTATAGTTGAGAAGTGTCCTATACCGACCACCCCTGACTCACCTCCAAACCGCATCGCTTTATATAACAAGAGCAGTGCCATCCTATAGATATTCAATTAAGGCGATTAGTATACTAAGCCAAGTTAGATAAACTAAACATGTGGTTGAGTGATTTCTATATGCGTTATTTAGCACAAAGTTTTAGTTCTTACCTATCTTCACAGTGAGACGATGGACCAACATCAAACTTATGGTCTGTCCTACTCTTGATCTCACCCTTCGACTCACTTTTATCAGTCTATTAGGTTGTTCATCCTCTTGGTCTCAACTCTCAATTCTTCACCAAAACCATTGTCGGTTAGCCAATACTCTTTTCAGATGTTGAGGAAGCACATCATGTGACAAAGCCGAACATGTATTAATATCTTATGTAACTTAATCTTGTCAAGGTGAATATGACCTATAAAGAATATGTGGGCTCGCATGTGGGGTGATAGGATATAATTAATCATTATGATATTCCAAAATATTATTTCAATAAAGAAGTAATTTGGCATAAATACGATAATAAAAATATATATAAATAAATGGAATGTAGGCTCAAAATGATCAAAGCGAATGCAACTTGCCTCCATATCTGATAGCCTTTATTCCGATTTACCTTTCTCGTCTCTTGATCAACTCCTCTATAGCTTAATCAACAAAATCGGGTTCTAACGTGGAAGAAAATTAAATAAATAAGTTCAAGCTCAACATGAGGCGAGCTGGGAACAACATGAATTAAATAAACTCGAAAAGAATCGAAAAGAAAGGCGAATATAATTTATTGAGTGCCCGGTCTAGTTAAATGGAGTTGAAAATTGGATTCAGAGGTCAAGCATGATCGAAATGGATATATATATATATATATATATATATATATATATATATATATATATATATATATATATATGTCTAAAATGGGTTTAGGTGAATAGCATCGAGTCCAGGTGAGCATTATCGGTGTGAGTGCATTTATTGTGGATCGGGTTGGGTGAATAGTAATAGGTTTTGGGTTGAATAGTGTTGGGCTTTTCGTTGGGCTTTGAATAGTGCTCATGCATAGTGTTGGACCAAGCCCAACACGTGGCTAAACTCAAAGCCATCGCCAGCTAGAAGGCACTTTGGAGATGCGACATAAGTCGCATGGTAACGAAGCCGAGGCGCACTCCCGAGCAAGAAAGCGGCGTTAGCAAGGCTAGCTGCGCCCGGCGGGCGCTGGAGGCATCACGAGCATCACCGCAACGTGTGCAACCCATTTTGGGCTTTGCGTGCGCGGTGGTGTCTCGGGAGGGTGGTTGTCGGCGGTGGCGCAAGGCCAAAGCGAGAGGAAGGTGGTCATATGGATCGGTAGTGGCTTCGCCAAATTGGCACACGTGAGCATCGATGGGTGAAGAGAGACTTAGGGAAGGTGGCGGCGAGGCTTGGGGTACACCGCGGCGAGCCAGCCACATGAGTCATGAGCGACACGGCGGCGGAGGTGGTGTCGGCGAGGTGGCGGCGGGGTAGGGGCAAAGGAGGTGGGGAAAGGTTAAGGGTGAAGGGCGATGGTCATGATGGGTTCAGAGAGAGAGAGGCGAGATGGTGACAAAGGATTGGAGTTTGGGTTCATCGGGAAGAAAGGGGCGGGAAAAATTGAGCGAGATGACCGAGCCGAGGGGAAGAAGGGTGATGGTGAGGTTGTGTGTGTTGAGGAACCGTGTTGTAGCAAGTCCAAATCCGAGCGATTACCTGTATATACAAAATCGAATCGTAAGAACGATGCAAGAACACAAGAACACAACTATAGATGAAAAACACAGTGAGAGAGACCAGTTTTTTCTTTATTGCTCTTTCAATAATGAATTGTGTACATGATTGGGGTCCCCTCTCCTATTTATAGTCTCGATGAGATAGAGGTGCCCACTCGACCTGACTCTGGCCAGGCTGCTTTCCTAATACCCCCTTGGGCTCTCATCCTTCATGTTCATGCCTCGCTAAAACTCCATAAAAACCCGTGGGAAAAATTTGGAGAAAGAGTACATGTATCATGTTACTGCTATGTCGCATGAATTGCCTCATTAAAAACCTTAGCAGAGAAACTTCAGGAAAAAACTTCGTCAAGGGAAAAAGTACACATTCACCCAATTTATTTAATCTTCAAGATTTATTTTTTGGGTACTCGACCTTCGTGATCAAGCTTTAGTAATGAGTTAGTGAAGGTTCTCACGAATGCGCACTTCTCTAAGTCTTATCATTCCAATTCCACGCACGCACCTTTCAAAGCTAGATCTTGGAAGTGACTTAGTGAACAAATCGCAAGATTTTCACATGACTTAGTATCACGACACCTTAATTTAGTCCATCTTTTGCATTTCATGAGCATAGAAGAACTTGAGGTTGATATGCTTTGTGAGAGGACTCTTCACATAACCCATCTCGCACTTGTGCAACACAAGCCGCATTATCTTCATAGAATAAATGCTGGGGTTTGTCGCGGTATTCAATCCACATGATCGGCTGGATGTGGTGAATCATCCATTGAAGCCAAGAACATTCCGAGTGCGACGCAAATGCATGCGCTATAATTTACGAATGGTTGTCGAAGTTGATACCAAACTACGCTTAGATGATTTCCATGAAATTGCGGTTCCACCACGCGTAAATACATAGCCGCTTATGCGATTTAGTCATGATATGATGCGTGGGTGGCATTCGTGCATAGTCGATCATTGTAAGGTCCTCGTTCTTTCGTAGAACAAAGCCAAGATCTTTACTTCCTTGGAGGTATCGGAAGACATCCTTTATTCCTCGCCAATGCCTTTTGGTAGGTTCTCACACTATACCTTGCTAAGAGATTCATCATGAAGCAATGTCCGAGTCTAGTGCGGTTGCTAAATACATGAGTGCTCCAGCTCGCTTAAGTATGTAAATTCCGGTCCCAGGACTTCCTCCCTCTTCTTTAGAGTGCGAGCAGGTCCTTGTCTTGCCGCAAGGATCTCCCGATCATTGACACTTTGAAGGATATGCCTTTTCAAAGCCGAACCTTTCCAACACCTTTCTCGAGTGTAGGTTGACTAATGTACTAAAATCCCTTCGTGGGTATGCTATAATTGCAAGCCTAGGCAATATTTGGTTTTACCTGATCTTTCATTTCGAACTCGACTCGGTAAGAGCTTGCTTTTCAATATCTTCCAAAGTCCCGATGATATTCAGGATCATCTACATATACCGAGATTATACGAGAATCCATCACAGGATCGCCAGTATAAAAACACAAGGACAATCCTCTCTGTTAGTGTAGCCTTTCTTGCAGAAAAGTCGCTAGGCGATTATACCATCATCCTCGCTCGATTGCTTGAATTATACGGTGACTTTCCGAGGTTGCATCTGTATAGATTTCTATTTGCTCTGTCTTGGTCTTGTTCGCAGACAGATACCTTCTGTACCTTCATATAAATTTCCGAATCCAAGTTCCTATAAAGGTATGCATTACACATCCATCAATTTCATTTCCAAATTCAGATTTACATCCATTGAGATTAAATATCTAAAGGTAGTTCGCCGCAATGACCGGGAATAGATTTCTTCATAATCGACTCACGGTCTTTGAGTGGCTCCTGTGCAACAAGCCTTGCTTTATATCTTACAACTTCATTTCTTTCATTTCTCTTTCGAACAAATACCCATTTATGCCCTGGTGGTGCACATGAGGAGGTGTCGGCTTACAGTGATTAAATACCTCTCTTTATCTCGGAGATATTAATGCGCTTCTATTGCCTTTTTCCAATCTTTCCAATCTGATCTTTTCTTGCATTCAATGAATGTCTGAGCCTCGGGTCAAGATCAATGATTGTGGCAATTTTCTTTACAAAATAAATGTCGATATTCTTCGTTACTCTATTCATAGATTCTCCCGTGGTCACATAATTTATAGTTATTTCTTCATGGGGCGGTTCTGCTAATGTTTCTACTTGTTCACCGCTGCTTTCAAATGCGGAGCAAGTCCTTTAGTTTTGGCGCCGATGTGCGCGTGTGCCACCATGCCGATGTCTCCTTCAGGAATATTCAAATCGGCATGCCTTTTGCTGAAAATTTCATACTGTGCAGGTCTCAGCTGCCTCTTACAGCTTATGAACTTCGTGATCTACCGTGACAAGTCCTTCTTATCCTTTTTCAGCGCGTCCGCCCCATACTTGGGATTCGAGGGCGGAGTTCTCGTCCCTTATTATGAGGCCTCCGGGCGGGATTAGGATACCTTCTATTTTCTTTTGGTATTTCAACCTCTCCGGTGCATTGCGTGCGACATGCGACTTTAGTCACGCTCTTCAAATCACTAAAGTGGTCGAGCTGATTGATTCGCTAATGCTTGCAAATCAATTATCTTCAGACTTCTCTATCTACCTTCCTTTAATGCGTGGGTCATGTGCATTAATTCCGTGGCTTGCCACGTTATTTTCTCGACATTTTTCATCAAGAGGTTGATTTCCTCCCTAATGACGGGAAACTATCCTCATCAAATATCAAATTGTCGTAAGCGGTAGATGCAAATCTCCGGCCATTGGGTCCGATACCGATTATGGATGCGATCTCATAACCAACGTATATCCCAGATTTTGGAGAGGCCCATTGCGCTTATTGCGGTGGTGGTATAGGTACATACACCTTGCAACCAAACCTTCAAAGATGAGATTTTGGTGGTGACCCTTGCGCTAGTTGCATAGGTGAATGGATGTTGTATGCTGACGGTCTAAAATTGATGAGAGTTGCTGCATGCAGGACTGCGTGTCCCCAACACGTAGTTGGTAAATTACAATTCTGTAAAAGCGGT
Organism: Ampelocalamus luodianensis; assembly: GCA_036346255.1. Taxonomy (NCBI): domain Eukaryota; kingdom Viridiplantae; phylum Streptophyta; class Magnoliopsida; order Poales; family Poaceae; genus Ampelocalamus; species Ampelocalamus luodianensis. Next base: position 15,441,145 of record CM070622.1, read on the forward strand.
CGGGCAATGAATTTAATTCTTTTAATCAATGCTTCTGCTAGTCCATTCTGAGTGTGGACATGTGGTACCGAGTGCTCAACGGTAATTCCCATTGCCATGCAATAATCATCAAATGCCTTTGAAGTAAATTCTCCGGCGTTGTCCATTCTGATGGACTTCACATGATGATCAGGGAAATTATTCTTTATTTTAATTATCTGCGAGATCAGCTTTGCAAAAGCATGGTTTCTTGTAGAATAACGAACATACATGCGATCATTTCGAGGAAGCATCGATGAGCACCATAAAGTACCTAAATGGTTCTCGACAGGCTGAATAGGACCGCAAATATCTCCTGGATTCGGCCCAGAATGCGAGATTTCATCCTTCACTTTCTGAGGAGAAGGTCTAGTAATTAATTTCTCGTGGCACATGCGAGTGGCACACGAAATCTTCTCTGATTCGGAAATTCTTTACATTGATATTATGTCCACGAGAATTGTTAATTATATTTCTCATCATTCTAAGACCGGGTGTCCTAATCTATCATGCCGAGACAAAAGTTCGAGCTTCTAAAAGATGTTTTCAAGACAAGATATAAGTGCGGTGCCCTAATATGAGTGTAGTATAGCCTGCATTCATATGAAGGAAGTCGTTTCTAATACCCTTTTCCCATTCTCTTCACGCTTTGTAATGAGCGGTATTCCTTACTATACTCTTCTTCGATCTCTACATGGAGACCGTTAGTGAATATCTTTAAAACTTAAGAGAGTTCTAGTCGATTAAGGTACAACAAGGCTTCTTCAATGACCAATGTCGTGCCCATTGGAAGTATAATTGTGGCTCTTCACGAGCCTATTATACAAGTATCGCTGCCGTGATTGTAGTAAGACTACCGCATTCTTCTTTGATCATTGGAAAAATTTTGTCTCTCTTAGTATATTATTCGTTGTGCAGCTATCAGCTAGACACACTTCCTCCATAGGGCACCACACGTTACGATATATAAAGTATTTATCAATATGGAGCAAAACAATCCACACATAAAACATACTTCAAAGCAGAACAAAACTTGCTTTATTAATAATGAAAAGTCTTGCTCGACATATCATAAGAATTTATTGCAAATGCTCTTCTAGAGCTTACAACCTTTATTCAATAAAATCCTAACATAAACTGCAAATGATCAAAAACTAAGTGTCATGCATGCACTAAATCGAATCAAGTGATAATTAACCGCCTCGAATTTCATCTACTTCTATGTTTTCTTCTTCGGCAACTACGGCAGCGTACGTGCTGTGTCCAAAGAAGGAGTGGTAGGAGCCGCTGTAGGCATGTCCACATCCATAGGTGCAGCCAATGACTGTGGATCTTCTATGCTCGCAATGGCGCAGGTGCGCCTCGTCTTTGTCTTTGCCCTTCTTCTTTGCTTTGAAAGCATCAATCACGTCTTGCGGTTCACTGCGGACACGTGACCAATGTCCCCAAGTGCCACATTTGTAGCGCTTTGGTCCTGCACGACCATAGGGCTTCTCATCGCGCTTTCTTTGGTCACCTTTCTTGACTTGAGCGTTTTGCTTAGTTTTGTGGCTCATGACCTTACCCTTCACGCCTCGCTTCGAGTGAGGCTTTCTACTTTATAGCTTACTAGCATTGACTTCATGGCCAACTTTGCTACTAGGTGGTGCACAGATGTAGTTCTTTCTAGAACCTCATCTTGAGCTTCCGCAACTTGCATAATATCAATCGGTTCGCATATTCCTTGAAACCATCCCGACGATAGTTGCGCGCGGATTGCACCGCATTTGGGTGAAAGGTAGATAGGGTTTTCTCAATCCTTTCGCATCAGTGATTACTTTACCACAAAGTCGAAGATTTGTACAAATTACGTGCAAAGCGTAGTTGTACTCCCACGGTCTTATAGTCAAGACCAAAGTAGTCGAGTCCATTCTCGCCTCCGTCCGGCGGGATGGTGTACTTCAATCTCGAACGCTTCTTCAGGCGGTCCATAAAGCAAGTGCGCTCTTCTACGCCATATACTCATTCTTGAGAGTTAGACAAAGATGATGTCCGAGGAAATGAAGTGCTCGATCATTTTCCTGGCAGATTGGAGCGACATCCCGCAAGGCGCCAAGTCCAATAGCAAAGACTGAGCTTCTTGGCTCCTCGCACAATCTCGACATCCGATGCCCAAGTCAAATAATTACAGCCATCTTCGGGCGACTCCTCGAACTCCCTGCTCGTAATTCCGATCATCCGCATATTCATGCAAGGAATGCATAAGATTACGCTGGTAATGTACATAAAAGGTTGCAAGAATTCCTATAATATTCCCGTATTTTTCTACGCATTTTTCAAGATTTACTGCTATATTCAATGATTAAAAGCAATATAAATAATTACAGATAATCAAAACAGTAAATACAGAAATAAATTGCATAGAAATAACAATAGCAAGAATAAATATGCTTCAAATTTCAGAAATATGCAAAAATTCGGATTCTCGAGGCCCTTTTCTGCTGGAAAAGTTACTTTTCTACGAAACCCATAAGTTTGTGGGTTAAAACGCGAAATCTCGCCGAGAAAATTTGTAGAATTTCATATTTTTCGAGGGTTTTCATCAAATTTCATTATATGCGAAAAACTTCCGCGAAAAATTAGAATCGCAAGGCCCTTTTGCAAAATTCAGTTTTTTTTTCTTCACCCTGCCTTCTTTCTCATGGGCTTTCCGGCCGGTCCGCCGGCCCATCTTGCCTTTTGCCTCACCGCCGCCCGCATCATTCAAAATGGGAGCTAGGTTCCCTAGCTCTATTTGCTAGTGGCGGCGCGGGTCCGATCACATGGGAAGGCATGTGTGGGGCTCGGTGATGGTGGTCGGGCGGCGTGGAGGAGCGCGCGGCAGGAGGCGTGGGAACATGGCGCCGCGCGTGCGTTTCATGGGAGGCGGCGCCGAGTGGCGTTGCTCGGCGCGGCTGTTTGGCGACAGCCGCAGCGCAACGGAGGTCGGAGGCGGATAGGTGCCGTCGCGGCGGCGTGGCGGCTTCAAGGTCGGAGGTGGCGCCGGCCGCTGCGAAACCGAGGCCATGCGCGAGCCCGTGGTGGCGGCTTCATGGCGCGGTGTCGGGTGCTTCATGGTGGTGGCTCGCCCGCGGCGAGGTGGCACGCACGCCTCGGGCAGGCGGGTCGGGTCGCGCTGTCCGCTCAAGCGCGCTGCTCGCTTCTCCGGCAAGACGAGCTCCGCGCGGCGCTCCATGACGGCGCGATGATTCATGGCTACTGGCCGGGGCTTCATGGATGACCGCGGCTCCAACCCTTTTTTTTCTTTGTGCCATACGGTGTGCGCGCGTCACGGTGGTGTTTCCAGACCGCTCCGGGCCGCCGCGTAGCAGTCGGGCGGGTGATTTCGCACCGCGTCGGAGGCTTCGGCTCGGTCATGTGCGATGATGCAACACAGCGCTGCAAAGTCGCCGGCGGCGACGCGGCCGCCTATGATGCAGATGGCACGGATGCGATGTGCGATTTTTCTATTTACTGTTCATGCGGGTGTGGCGCGATGCAATTACGATGTAAAGTAGTGCAACGATCCACCGTGCAATCAACATCCGCTCTTTCATACAATCTATCGATCGGCATTGTGCCGCGACTCCAAGTCGGCTCGCGATAGATTAGAGCAAATTTGCACCGTAAAAAAATCAATCTAGAAAGCAACAATTGCAAAATTGAAGGCGATCTAGAAAACGAATCAATCTACGAGTGTCGCTCATCGATCGTTACCTTTCGATGCGAGGAGAGTCGATCGTGCCGATAACGCTGTTGAGGAACCGTCACTGCAAGTCCGGTCAAGCGACACCTCGTATACAAAATCGAATCGTAAGAACGATGCAAGAACACAAGAACACAACTATAGATGAAAAACACAGGTATGAGAGAGGACCGCAGTCGCTTTATTGCTCTTCCAATAATGAATTGTGTACATGATTGGGGTCCTCTCTCCTATTTATAGTCTACAGTAGATGAGGTGCCCACCCACGGACCGGACACTGCCGCCCGGTTTCTAATAGTGTGGAGGGTGATGAAGGTTTTGATGCAGTGGGCAGCTTTATATATCCGAGATGAGGTAGTTGGCAGGTGGTTGGGCGAGGCGCGTGGTGGCAAGGTGGATGGCCATGCGTGCATCGGCACCAGCGAGGGGCAGGTGGCGGTACAACGGTGTTGTAGCCGTGAGGAGGTCTCACCGCGTGAAGGCGCATGCCGGGGGCCGGGGTGGCGGACGCAGAGTGGTGAGCAGGTGCGAGGGTGGTGGAGCGCAGACGGTGAGCGGAACTAGCACCGCATTAATGTCGATGCGAAACTTCGGCGAGGTGGCGAGGAGGTGGTGGTTATTGGCGCAGCTTGGCGGCGGCGAGGGCGCGTGGACGAAGATGGCTGGTGCGGCGCACTTAGCCGCTACGCGCGACGCAAGACAAGAGAGATACACTTTCCACAAGAGCGAGCACCTGAGATGGGTGAAGCTATTCGTAATCTTTGTACATATGGTATATCTAGATTTTATGTAGAGTTTGTTTACATAGTCCTACAGTATTTAGACAATATTAATTATGGATATTATAGTTTGTGTGGTATCCCTTCAGTATACGTAGAATTCTTTTTGGATACGAATAGTCGTTTGCTCTCAATAAAAGGACACCCCTGTAATCAGATTTTGTGAACAAGAGCAATAAAGAAGAAGAAAAAAAAATCAGAAAAGTTGTTGTTGTTCCAGCGGCATAATTTTTTTTTACGTTCTTGTATTCGCGTGTATTCGTCTTCAGTTTGGACCCACAATTGTTTTCAAAACCTGAATTCTTGATCCGTGTATGCCCAAGCTCAACTGCGCCTTCCATGAGGACATCGGGCTGCCCAAGGGCGCCGACCTCGTGCTCGGCGTCTCCGGCAGGCTAGTCAAGGACAAGGGCTACCCGTTGCTCTACGAGGCCTTCTCCAAGCTCGTCCTGCGCCACCCCAACGTGTACCTCCTCGTCGCCAGCAAGGGGCTGTGGGAGCAGCGGTACATGGACCTAGGTGCTGGGAACCATGCCTCCTGGAAAGCTCAAGGTGTTCTACAACGCGCTGGACATGTTCGTGGACTCGACGCTACGGCCGCAAGGCCTGGACCTGATGCTCATGGAGGCCATGTAGTGCGGCAAGCCAGTGGTGGCCACGCAGTTCCCGAGCATCAAGGACAGCATCGTGGTGGACGATGAGTTCGGCTACATGTTCGCGCCCAACGTGGAGTCGCTGGCGTACGAGAGGCTCTTCCTCTGCGTTAAGAACGAGACCTTCTATGGATAGTGGTGCAAGTCGGTGGAACGCAAGATGAGTTGCGTATTGCCAAGGTGAAAACGTTGTGTTGGTACTAAGCGGTTGCAGTGTTGTATTTGTGTATTTGTACGAAGAGTTAAGTCCGAGATGTTGGGGATATGTGTTCGCCGTCCTGAATTGAGTCCGTAGAGGGATGTTGAGAAGATGTGTTCGTCGTTCTAAGTCGAGTCCGTGGAGATGAGTCTGGGACATTGAGGAGATGTGTTCGTCCTCATGTATTGAGTAAAAGTTGGGCAAGTCATAGTTGAGACCGACTGCCTCAATAAGTAAGTGCACAAAGATTAGGGAGTGATTTGTTAGTAATTTTTGTGCATATGTTATATTTAGATTTTACGTGGTCCTACAATATTTATGTAGTATTAATTATGGATATTAGTGTTTGTGTGGTATCCCTTCAAGATACGTAGAATTCTTTCTGGATACAAATAATCGTTTGCTCTCAATAAAATGGCATCCATGTAATTAGATTTTGTGAACAAAAGCAATAGAGAAGAAGAAGAAAATTAGAAAAACTATTGTTGTTTTGGTGGCACATTTTTTTTTTTTTTTTGCGTTCTTATATTCGTGTGTGTTCATTTTCGGTTTGAACCAACAGAAATAAGAGAGTGTGTCTGGGACGGTGATGATAAGCGGATAGAGAAATGATGCATTAGCTGAAAGTTGCTAGATAGATCAGACGGTAGTTGTTCCAAATAGGAAGTTGACGAGGATCTAATAATCTTCAATTAATTAAGTTATTTATCTGTAATATTCATTATAGATAATAATATCTTTACACAACCTTCAAAAGTACCCCTCATCGTTAATGACGAGGAATATTATAATTACCTAGTGGTCGTAAGCCATTCTATGACCACTCTATATGGTCGTAAGTCTTTCTACTACCATCATTTGGTCGTAAGATCTGCTACAACTACCTCCTGATTGTAAGCCCTACTGCAATCACCTCATGGTCGTATGCTTTACTACGACCAGTCAATCATGATCACCTCCTGGTAGTAAGCTTTACTACGACCAAATCAATCACGACCACCCTATGATCAATAAAATCTACAAACATGTGGACCCAATTGACTAGAGACCTTATACACTGTGTCTATTTACACGTAGTAGTTAAATATGTGTTGTTATCCTCTGGTCTAACTGCATGTATTAATCGCTCTCTGGCATAGCTGCAAGGCGAACGTGAGAGGTTATCTCTCTGACAATAACTGCCATCGACGTGCGCAATTCATCAACCATTGAGGCGTCTCCTGGCACGAGACAACTGTCACCTCCTTAGACTCTATATATGGGATAACGCCGTTGGACAGAGGAGAATATTGACACAAGCAACAGAACAAGACATGAGTCATTAGTTCTAGTCTTCGGTGACTTCTTTCCTGTTGTAAACATGATCAATACAAGAACACAGAAGTAGTGTTATTATTCTCACAGGAAAAGACCCAGACCTGTCTAAAATCCATGTGTCTCATCTTGTAGTCTCAATCAAGGAGCCCACAACATTCATTTCATAAGTTCGATATTAAAACATTGACAGAACCGATGCATATTAAAACACATTTTGACAAATATCTCGACCAAACACTGTGTTAGTGAAAACGTGTTTTAAGTTTTTCTATCCAAACAAAGTATATAAACTCACTCTAACAGAATAACAACTTAAAACTTGTTTTCCTTAAAATCCTACTAAAATATGTTTTCTGAAAATTCATTTCTAATCCACATGATCCAAACAACCGTGGCTCATCTAATCTTCAATGAAATTGTCCACAAGTCTCTACCAACCAGCTTGCACTGGTCATATGTCATACGATCCATTTCGAAGGGCATATGTGTATGCCATCAGATTATGCACTTCCTTAATTTTCGGTTTGACAAAGGCCCATGCCACTGGCGTTGTTATCTTGAGCTTCTTGCAGCAACGGCGATATATAAGAGAGAGTTCCAAGCAGAATGCATTGGTGTTTGATTATGTGGTGACAGAGAAAAACACCGGCCATATGATCAAACCAAGCTGTGTTAAATTCCAATTCTTAAAGCACAGAGTACATGGGCAAGTACATGCCCACCCACCCAAGCTGAACAAGCTGTTATAGAACCTGACAGTACGCATGAAAAATATACGGAACTAACTCTACTAGTACTCTCGACCCAGCATTTTCGTCATCATCATCGGCGCGCGCGCGCACACACACACACACAACTGCTTTATTCTAAACTCACTCCGCATCGAGTTCTTTATCTACTACTTGAAATCAGAAGTTGGGCCCAGCAGCGAGAATCTCATCGGTCAGGCTGCCGTCTCCCCCGATCTTGTAGTTGGCAAACACCTCGAAGTTCTTCTTGAACAGGCCAGCCAGCTTCAGGAGCGTCTCGTTGTACGCGGCCTTGTCCGTCCACTGCGTGCGCAACATTTCCGATAAACAATTTGATCGGTATCTATTTTCTGAAGAAGAGAAGCTACATAGCAGAAATGACTGACGAATTGATGAATGATATAGAGCTTACGGTGTTGATCGGGTCGAGGATTTCCGATGGCACGCCCTCGATTTCAGTAGGGATCTCCAGGCCAAAGACCTTAGTCTTCTTGTAGTTGGCAGTGAGGAGCTCACCTGAGTGGATGGCGTCGATGATCTTCCTAGTGTATGGCAGCTTAATCCTCTTGCCAACACCGTACCTGAACAAAGACAAATACATCCCCAAATGCAAAGTTAGTTCATATGCATGGTAGTTGGAAAGAACTTATAATGCCACTGCAAGGATATGGATGATACCTTCCACCGGACCAACCGGTGTTAACAAGCCACCCTGTGGCGCCATACTTCTGCATCTTCTCAGCAAGCATGGCAGCGTACTTTGTTGGGTGAAGCATGATGAACGCTGCGCCAAAACAAGCAGAAAATGTAGCCTGTGGCTCCTTGATGCCATCTTCTGTACCGGCAACCTGTTAAAATGACAATATTAGAACCAATTATCAGATCGATATCCCTGAGAAATGAAGGTGGTAATTGGTGAATGCTTTTGCATCCGAAAATCTTACCAAAGCAGTGTAGCCACTGATGAAGTGGTACATGGTCTGTGCAAGGTTCAGTTTGCTAACTGGCGGGAGGACACCAAACGCGTCGCAAGCCAACAGAATGACGTTCTTGGGGTGTGGCCCGACACACGGTATCTTCGCATTAGGAATGTACTCAATAGGGTAAGCAGCGCGAGTGTTCTCTGCAACAAAGTCCACAATTGTGATATTTGCACTTTCGATATAATTTTTGTGACTGAAATAAGATTAGGCTTTGGAGATATTTACCGGTGACAGATTTATCGGTGTAATCAACTTCACGAGTGTGCTCATCAAAGACAACATTCTCCAACACTGCAAGCCAAACATTTCAACCGAAAGTAAGCGAAAGAAATTATGTCTGCAAAGTTATTCAGAAAAGGAACTAAAGGCCCAGGCAACTACCAGCGCCAAACTTGATGGCGTTCCAAATATCAGGTTCTTTCTCCTGTGAGAGGTCTATGCACTTGGCATAGCAACCACCCTCGATGTTGGAGACACCACTGTCGCTCCAGCAGTGCTCATCGTCACCGATAAGGAGCCTATTGTGATCAGTTGACAGCGTTGTCTTTCCAGTACCTGTTGTGTGAAAAAACAAAAAGGCCAAAATCAGCAAACACGGCAAAGGCAGCAAGAACACATATTGGTCAGTGACAGAACTGGCATTTATCGCATATGTAATAGCAAATCTGAGATGTGTGTATGTATGTAAGCATAACATAGATAGGCCGAGCAAGGCGAACGTCAGATGCGATTGGGCAGGTGACGGTACCACAAAATTCTGTGGATCCATCTTACCTGACAGTCCAAAGAACAGGGCGACGTCACCCTCTTTGCCCATATTGCAGCCAGAATGCAAGGAGAGGATATGCCTCTTGGGCATGAGATAGTGCATGACGCCGAACAGCCCCTTCTTCATCTCCCCGGCGTACTGCGTGCCGAGGATGACCATTTCCCTCCTAGCGAGATTAATGTCTACGCTGGTCGACGACGTCATGTAGTGCGTGTAACGGTTACAGGGGAACTGCCCAGCATTGTATATGGTGAAGTCCGGCGTACCGAAATTCTCCAGTTCCTCAAGCGTGGGCCGTATACACCTGCGACCCCATCCAGTTACTACAGTTCTACTATAGTGAAAGCTTTGATTGATCCCCAATGTCTTGGAAGGCAATAGGATACACACACATAATATATAGTCATATATCATAAGGATTCTGTCATGTGCTGTATGTGTGTGTGTGTGTGTGTGTATGTTCATGAGAGAACAGGCCAACGTCAAGATGAACTTATCTGGGGCGTTGGCGACACGAGCAACCTAAGATACTGCAAAGACAGTATTAACCGCGCCCTAATTGGGAGTGTTAACAAGTTCACTTACATGTTGTGCATGAAGAGCGAGTGGTATGCCCTGGCGGAGATGATACGGACTTTGATCCGGTTCTCCGGGTCCCAGTTCAGGAATTGGTCGTTCACAAACACCTGCAGGATCAGGTCAAACCATGAGTAACAATGCATGTGTAGTGTGTGTGTAACAATAGTAGTTGGATGTAAAATGACTGATACGATCATATCATCAGAGAGTAACTGAGTATGTATGTACCTTGTCCAGGGAGTTGAGGTAGTCGACGGCCCTCTCCCTGTTGGTGAGGAAAGTGTGCTCGTCCATCTCGATGTTCGGCGAACCCCTGTAATCAGAAACACCACAACAGCATGTTCAGTCAGCTGAGACACAAGCAGATGCCCAGATTGACAAGTCTCTCTAGTAGGTTGGGTCAGTGGTGGTTTGCTACTCACTTGCCCCACCAGAGCTCCTGCGCTGCGGCCTCGTCCTTGACGACGCGCTTGTCCCTGGGCGACCGGCCGGTCTTGGCGCCGGACAGCGTCGCCAGCGCCCCGCTGGACGTGATGAACGAGCCCTTCTCGTACTTGATCGCCTGCTCGTACAGCTCTGCTCGGCCACAAGAACAGCAAACATTACTCGCACCAGGCTCCTGCGCACTGCACCACATATCTGAAGCTCTGAGCAAGTGTGTTCATCTGTGCATTACGTACCGCCAGGGGAGAGGTTGTAGAGGACATGGGTGAACTTGAGGGAGCTGTCGGTGACGCTGATGGTGGGGGTGGTGTAGTGGTGGTGGTGCTGCTGGTGCGGCGACGGCGCCCCCTTCGCGGCGGGCTCGCCCTTCCTGGCCGGGTCGCCCTTGACGACCTTGGGCCCGGTCTCACGGGTCAGCGACGCTAACGACGCACTGCATCCATCATCGTGCCAAATTAAGATCGTCCCATGCCCATCACGTCAGTTTGCGGGTCAAAAATGAAAAACCATCCAGAATTTTCGATGCTTGCTTGCTGCTAGTCACTTTTAAGTAACACCGTCAACACGACGAAAGACTGGAGCAGACGTATGCAACCAGCTAGGCCAAAAGGTAGTGTTTTTGAAATGGCAAACGAAGTAGTGCTTGACGAGGCGAAGAGTTGTGAAAAGGATACGAGGTTTCTTGGGAATACAGGAGCAAGTTGTGCGACGGCGACAGCGATGTCGCGTCAAGCTAAGGTTCCTTCTTGGTATCCCACGGCGCAAGTTGCCATCCCAAATTTGCTTGCGTGCGTTAGGTGCGAACCACCGCGTCGGCGGCAGGCGCATGCCAATCCTCTCCTCCAACTTTGCTCTCCCTTACTATTTTTTGTTACAGCCAAATGAGCAGTCGAATTTTGTTACGTTAATTCAACCCCTAAGAAGAATCGAAATCACACAGTAACCCATCTCACCTTCTCTCTTTAAAAAAAAGTTACTTTACGCTGACTACCAGAGTGCTGTGTGCGCTAAGAATCTTACTACTAAGCAGTACCACGAGAGAATCAAGGAACAACAAGCTTTTCTAGTGCCGCAGCTTAGGGATTTGGTGTGCTAAAGCCTACTGGGAATGAATGGAATGGAACTTATGCGATGCGATAAGAACAAAACCGGCGCGAACAAGTGATGTTTCGGCAACTTTGATGCGATGCACGGGAGCTCACGTGAATTCGCATCGAAAAAAGTGTGCATTTGGGTGGGGTGGCCTTCTTGTGATGGTCCTTTTCGTTGGAAAACGACCTGAAATGGTAAATCCGGCACTACTTTTTGTGCAGAGTAGCAGACGGTAAGCGTCAGCAGCCACAACCGCACTGTTTTTTACTTGCCCCGTGATTTCCTTCTCTGTTTCTTCAATTTATTTACCCCTTATCTAAAAAAAATCAGATGCTATTTCTCTTTTTTTTCTTCAGAAAACATTATGGCCCACCCACCAATGTCTACGACTCTATGGGCGAGATGTATAGGTGGGGATGAGCAGTGAGACACCCGTCGAGTACTCCAATGTCCACGTGGCCGTCGAGAGCAGAACCAGTATCATGTTCCGTCCTTTGTTCTTTCTTCCAAAATCCAGCAAAACGTCAAATTATTTTTATTTTTATCTTTATTTTCTTCCTGAAAGGAAAATTTCATCTTTGCCGTTCTCTTCTCCCATGTTCATGGGACATTGTTAATCCATTGATTAATTCAGAAGCAAAAGGCGGTGAGAGTTGGTCAGTTGGAGGAGGAAATTGGTAAGGAGCGCTGCTGTATATAGAGCCAGAGCTGAATGAAGGAGGTGAGGTCACCGTACCTGATGGACTGGAGCTGCTGCCTGTGGCGCTCCTCCTCGGAGAGCGCGGCGGCGAAGGGGGAGGCGGCGCCGTCCTTGATGGGCGTGGTGGGCGCCGAGCGCTTCCGCTGCAGCGAGTGCAGCTCGTCGATGGTCTGCGCCCGCACCGGCGCCGAGCTGTCGTCGTGGCAGATCCCGTTCTCGTGCTTCTTCTTCCCGTGCGTCTCGATCCGCGCCAACCCGTTCGGCGTCGCCATGCCTGTCTCGCGCGATCTTTTCTGTTTCCCCCACAAAAAACAGCAACAGCGTCGTCACATACTTACATTAGCATGCTAGCAATTCTACCATTGGAGCTTAATTCGAGCACCCCAAATGTTGCTCCAAATTACTTGCGAATCAGGAATCAGGGAGAGAGAGAGAGATGGCACGTACGAGAAGAGAACAGCGTAGTGTATTCTCAGTAGGGGTGGCGGTGTACACGACGATACGAAGGAAACGAGTGGAGAGGTGTGGGGTGGATGGGTAGAGCCCGGGCGCGCTTTTAAAGGGCCCGGAGTTAACCGTGGTTAGGTTCTGACCCGACCTTTAGTTCGGGCTGGGGTCAGGGTTAGTTGGGTTGGGAGTTGGGACTCGGACTGAGGGGAGCTTGTGGTTAGGCGTATGCTGATAGTATAGATAGGCGCTATCATAGCAACTATCCATGTCACCTATGGACAACACTAAAGACAATTTCATACAATGGGTTGTGATAATACAGTGGCTATAGGATTACGGACAACACACAATCTTTATTGCTTTTCTTGGTTTTGGTGCTACTGATCATTGCGAGGATTATAGACAACAATATTCTCTCTCTTCGTTCTCTTTCATCCACGTCAAGAAAAATCCTATGTAGCAAATGCTATAGGCGGTGACATAAGCCCATTGTACATGCTCTTAAGGTGAGGCGGAAATCACCACCAAAGTTCATTGCACGTACTAAATGAGTTCGACGGGTAGCGCGGGAGCCAGTGTTTATCAGAGCTATACCATGACAATTAAATATCGAGAGATACTTAAGTATAACTATTTTATATAAAAATTAAAAGTTATATAAAAGACTTTATCACTACGAGGATCGAACTTCCACTAGTCCTTTGTCTCCATCTATGCAAACGAGGTCAATTGAAATACTGAATAACTTGCAGGATTAATAGCCACGAGATGGGTTGTAATTTGTGAAGAGGAATAAAAGGATTGGACGACAATTTCCATTTCCATTTGTAACATACTTATCCAACTATCTAGATTAATTATCATACTGAAATAAAACTTGCAAAAATTAAGGAGTTATCAGGAGTTAATCCACATAAATGTCACCCACCAAAACAACCATCGTAAAAAGTAAGAAAATGTAAAGATGTAGTATTGAGTGTTGCAAAGTTGGCTCTTAGTTGTTGTACGGTACAACTCCTCGATCGATGCTACACACATCTCACGACATAAAAGCCTAGAGGTTCACGGTTAAGGATGTGGAATCGTCTTAGAAATAGGAACACAATATCATATTGGTAAGATAAGCTGTCGTGTTTATGCAAAATCATTGACTTTCCGTGATGACTCAGTCTAAAATAAGTTGAATTTAGTCTACGTGATGTGGTCCATGAGTATGATGTTTAGTACTAGCGAGGCTAGTTTAGGGTGGATGAGACCAACATGTAAACCCTTATGGTACAATGGTAACAACACTTGGTAAACCATTTTGTATGAGTTGAGAGTAAAATGCAAATGTGTTATTGCTTGTGCGTGGTCTATTTCGAGTGGGAGTGGGCCAGAGCTGATTTGGACCCTAGAGCGCTATAAATGGTATCAGAGCCGACCCTCGCGGTTACATGTGTATACGGATCAGGGGCGTAGGCATATAGCCTGTGGCGCGTGTGGCCCCAGATGAGTGGTCATACGACATGGTATATGTGCTGGACTAGACACACAGATGTGTGCTAAGAGGGAAGGTCCTGGTCATTTGCCCCATTTTGGGTATGTTGGACCAACAAGGACATCGGGTCTTCGAAGGTGGTGGGTGTGATATCCAAGCCTAAGATGATTAGAGCCCATGTGTAGCCTATGCATATGTGTGCATGAGTGTTGAGTTTAGTAGTATCTTACTAGTTTAGGGTAAAGGAGACCAACATATAAACTCTTAGGCCTTGTTTGGGAGGCCCATCTCCGGTTGGGATCCACGTGGGCGGGCGAGAAATTTGAACTAAATTCCGGATTGTGGCCCAACCAAACAAGGGCTTACGGTGCAATGGTAACAACACTTGGTTAGCCATTTTGCATGAGTTGAGATTAAAATGCAAATGTATTGTTGCGTGTGCATGGTGTATTCCGACTAGGAGTGGGCCAGGGTCGATTTGGACCCTACGGCGTTACACTTTCTTCAACAAAAAAAGTTGATCTCTATTACGGTTGTTCGCTACATAAGGATTATGCTTTCTACAAAACTTCGTGTAATGAACTAATGATATACAAATATGCATGCAAAACAAAGGTTCATTCTTAGTAACAAACTAGGTAGAGTTGCGCGCTACGCTACGTCGGTCGATTTTAAAAGAGTGCTCAGAAGGCAATATATATTTAACAATGTGTAAACACTTTGACAAATTTGGAGATTTAGATATGACCATCTAGATTATTTTAAATGGGAGTAAGTTAAAAGGAGAGATGTATACCTCTTACAACGACTTCTATGGTGGATACATTTCTTGTCAACTTTATTATGCTTTGGACACCTTTGTATGCGCTAAGAACACCAATCTAAATTATCAATGTAATATATTTCTAAGTACTAACATTTTGCTAATTATAGTTCCTTATAAAGGCATGAATGACACAAATCAAGCAAATCGAATTAAAACATAGAAGTAAACTTACCTCGACATCTACTTCAGAATTAAGGTCATTTCCTTTGTCAAAATGGCCCTCGCATATGCGAAGCAACAAGTTCTCCAGCTGATAGTAGCAACAAGAAACTACAGAAGTCAAGAGAATAAAGTAACAAAATATCATGTAAACATGATTTCTTTTCGTTTATTTATCGAAAACGTGATAGATCTATAACACATCTACCTCAACTATAGCAGGAATCCATTCTCCATTGAAACATTCGATAATATCACCGACTCTAACTCCAAATTTCTCAACTACAGATCCTTCTGATATGTATGTTTCAATTGACAATAATTACTCCATAATATGCATGACTAGAAAAGATTCTAGCAAACATAAGTCTACAAAGACATCTACAAATAAGCAACAACAAATGATCTATACCTCTTTAACAATGAGACCCTCATCAATGTTACAATTTGGGTGATATCTTCTCAACATGTGCGTGGTCTAGAAACACGATTGCCCCAAAGCTTCAATCCAAGGTGGGGGGTGGAGGGATGCACTTATACAAAAAAAAATGATCTATTACATTTAGAAAAAGCTATACAGGAGCATGTGACCCTTTTAAATAAGCCACCATGGATAAAATTCAACTTCAGCGTAAAATGTAGAAAATTTGCCAAAACTTGACCGAATCATTTGATCCGAATGAAGTGAAAAAAAGTTAAGGATTTGCAGTGATCTTATGTTAAAAAAACCATATCTCAATTGTGAGTGGCCATTGTGTTTACAGAATCAATTGTTTCTTTTATCCATCTTTGTTGGACATTCAAATCGACAGTAGTAGTATGAGTCCTAATGAAATGCAGGCATGCCATCACAAGCATAGCACTTCTGAAATCTAGGAAGAGTATTTCATTCTCCCTCCGCCAATGGTAACTATCACCATTCTTTCAACTAATCAAATGGATGGTTTTGCTTACTTTCTGAATCCAGCTGATCAATTATTTTGTTTAGGGTAAAGTTTGGTGGAGTCTTAGCATAGCAACCCAAGGAAATCGATGACTTGCAGTGGTTTGCTTTCGTCCTTGGTTTTATCTACTCTATGCTAAATCCGGTGATGTATTATCTTATTAAAGTAGAGTCAAAAGAAGCCACCACGTTCACTCTCAAATGGTAGAAATTACCACGTTAATTGGAGTAAAAAGAAAAGGATATACACCGTTGATTGATGGTAGGTCTAGATTATAACGGTGTAGATTTATTAGACATATTATAATCTGCAACAATCATAGAAAGCCGTATGAGTTCATATAATCTGCAACAATCATAGAAAGCCGGATGAGTCCATATAAATTCAGTTATGGACATATCATGAGGAGTTTGATTCGTACTGTATCAAGCCATCAACAAAATGTTTTTGGCATCAATAAGAAAAGAAGTATTCTATCATTAGGGTGAAGCAATAATATGTGAATGTCTCTGTCTCTACATGTACGATCAAATAACATACCGATGTGAAAAGAAAAGAAGGTCTCTGTCATCGTTATTGGAGGAAGTTAAGAGGTCAATAGTGTTAGTTTCAATTAGATGTTATGCAAAAAACGCATGGTGCAGTCGGCATGGTGTGTTGTCATGAGATAAGATACCCATGTGAAAAGAAAAGAAGATCAAGACTCGCATGGTGTAGGATTAAGGATAACCGACTAGAGGGGGGTGAATAGGAGGTTTTTAAAGTTTTTAGCAAATTAACTAGTTAAGCCAATTAACAACTTAGTCTAAACAAGTTATACTTCTAGCTAAGCAATATAAGCATAAAGATCAAACTAAAATATAAATACGGAAGAGTAAAGACTAGAAATAACTACAATGAGACAATGATGTTTTCAGTGGTATCGAAGACTTGCAGGTCTTCACTAGTCCACGTTGAGGAAGCTTGACCACTCAAGCCGGCTCCACAATTAAGCCTTCCTCGATCACTATGGTTGTTCTTCCTCCGCTCGGAGATGGTGAACACCAAACCACTCACAATCTCGACACGAGCCTCTTCACACTCTTCTTGAAGAGATCACCGTGCAAGCGCCTCCAAACCGTCTAGGAGTTCGGCAAAAACTCCAAGAGTAACAAATCGATGACCTTCGCTTGACAACTCACAAGTGCAATGGGATCAATCTAGAATGAATGAATGCACTTGAAAGAACTCAACCACTTCACAATGAATGCACAAGGGAATTTTGGTGTTGAGTGAATGCTCAAGCCACTATTGATGTTAAATGAACTCTAGCACCTGCTCTTAAGCAGTTGGGGGGGGTATAAATACCAACTACCAACAAATATAACCGTTGGGGGGGAAATCCTCATAAAACAGCGATTTGCGGTACTACCGCCAAGTAAATGCGGTACTACCGCACTTTACCTCCAGCACAGTAACGGCTAGAAGGGAAGACAATAAATGAACTGATATAGCCGTTAGAATTGCAGAGCGGTACTACCGCCACGAACATGCGGTACTACCGCTTTCCGATCATACGCGAAAGGCGCGGTACTACCGCTCCACGAAATCCCAAAGCGCATTGCTCTTTGGAAAAACGCGTCGTCGCATAATCGGTACTACCGGGGGTGTGCGGTAGTTCCGCACTTGAACAGCGGTACTACCATTATGAGGGTTTACACAGAAACACCCAAAAACATATTCTCTGGAAAAAACATACCGCTTTTTATACGGAACGACCGGGGTGCGGTAGTACCGCACTACAAGCCCGGTTGTACCGTTTGCCAGTACTACCGCGTGAACACGCCGGTACTACCGATTATCTAGACAGTGCAACGGATGCTTTTCAAAGGAAAATCAATTTCATGCATGATCCTAAATTGATCCTCAAAGCACAAGAATATGCTATCAAGTTACTTGGACATGATCCCTCTTAATAGTATGACATTTATCCTATAATCCGGTCTTCCAACTATTTCTTCTAAGACCGGTAAAAAGGTAAGAAAGATCCTAAGCTACTTGTACCTTAACTTTGATCCAAATTTGATCTTCACGATATCTTTTAGTATGCATCTTCAAGATCATACTCACCATTTTGAACTTAACCTAGTAAATACTCAACAAACACATAAGTCCCATATTCACATTTTATCATTAATTACCAAAACCAATTTTTAGGGGCCTAGATGCTTTCACATGGTGAGGACGAGGGTGACCAGCGAGCATCCCTGCTGATAGAATACTTCTCGAAACAAACATAGAGACGAAGGTGCAGTCGAGATCAAGTTGTAAGTACTAGCTGAAAATCCTCAGAAACAAACATAGCAAACAATATCCCTGTTGTGTTTCAAAAATGAATTTAGTATCTAGGATTTTAACACCTAATGCATTATTATGGCTTTAACATAAATGTATTTTTAAAGAAGCATCAAATTGCTTTAACATGGCTTTATTCATACTTTTTTATGTGTGTGAGAGCATGAAAGTCCTTTTTCCAAAACCTCTTTTGTCTGGAACTCAGGACATTTTCTTGTGCAGTTGTACTATTGTGATTTATGTTGTCATTGGATATCCGGATTATGGTTTCAACTGTTAACTGAAAGCACAATTTTGCTTGCACTTCAGGATGGCCTTAATTTTAAAGTTTCATTGATTTGATATGTGGATGATCTTGCTGCTGCTTTTGGGAAGCATGGAGACACATATGGTGGATTGGATCTCTATGTCAATTGTGCTGGAATTGCCAACAATACATTAGTTTATGATGATAGATCTTATGGAACTAGAACATGGAGGCATGCTGTAAATGTGAACCTTGTTGTTGTTATTGATGTTACTTGCAGTGCAGTAAGTCTATCGTTAACTGTTGAAATATAATTACCAAGTTGTTTTGTTCAGTAAGTCAACTGTTGATTTGTGGTAATTCACTGAGTGCTGCTGATGCATGTCGTTTATTATTTTTAGACATATTAAAATATGTTTAGGAAATTCACATACGCTTTCATTGTCTGTTGACCAAGTTGTTTAACAAGGAAAAGGCATTGGATTTCCCTTTCTTTGTTTTTATTAATCATTATTGGAGGAAGTTAAGATGTGATAGTTTTGTCATAAGATAACTTGTCCTTATGGTTTGATTTAGTGCAAGAAGTATGATAGCATTTTGGATCAATGCCAATTGACGAATTGTAATTGCATTATTGGAGTTTGAATTCTTTATTTATGCACTAATTCAATAGATAATATCGATTGTCAAACAGGTTATTTCGATCTACTTCATGTAAATACCATATGATGCCGCTTACGATTGGATTTATTCACCAGAGTCAAATAATGCGATCTCGGAAGAAGCCTGGTGTCATAATAAATAGTGGTTGAGCTGGGGACCTTTATCCTATGAACTTGGATCCCATATAGTGGGGCAAAAGGTGCATATACTAATTCCATATACTGTTCAATTGTTGTTCTTTTTCTTCTTTTTTGGCATCAGATTGCAGTTGCAATATAAGGCTAATACTGATTTAACGAATGTAATATTCACTCTAATTATTTGTCTACATGGTTTAAGATACTGTTCAATCATAGCTTGTACATGAGTGTACATTTCGGTCATGTAAAATGCCAAATGCTATAGTTAGCTATTTTTCCAATATCAGCTATATATTCCTTCTATGTGTTGTATGATATGTTTGAAGCATGTGCAAACTATGTGATCTCAAACTTAATTTTTGGCAGCTAATGTGATTATGTTTACAAGATCACTTGCTCCATGGAAATGCCATGGTGTTGGTGTCAATGTGCTCTGCTACGAGGTATTAAGAAATTTCATGACTGGAGGCAACTATTTATTATTTTTATATAATATGTTGCCTTGCATTTGTTGTAGTAGTTAAGATTGTGCGAAACTGTGCATATATCGTGTTTTTCCTTGTGGGCAGGGGGACCTCTCTATGGATCTGACTGTGTTTGTTTTTTCCCGAGGCCTTTGTCCTCACGTGTTGCTATTTTTTTATCGTAGTGATGTGCGTGTCTTGTTTGGTCACGTTCGTGTTTCTCTTATTGTTTCTTCCTTTTGTTCCTTATCGTCCTTCGTTCTTCTCTGTTGCTATTTGTTTTTCCTTTTCATTTGCTCACTGTTTTTCGCTTCACTTATTTCTTCTATCTCGCACAAATTTCCGCTCACGCTCTGTTTCTATGTGCCTCATTCCGTTTGATTGCTCTTTGTTTTGATGATTCTTCGGCCTCTGATGGATAGTGTAGATTGAGGTTCAACTACTTTAATAGGAACTTATTGTGTTCCTTCTTTGTTCTGTCTTCTTCGCTCTATTGTATGTCTTATGTTTTGTTTTTTTTTTTTGTCCAGGTATCTCCTGCGCTTTGGTGTGTGGGATTCTTTTTTTGTTTCTCCTCCAGCTGCTTAGTTTGTACATCTGCTTGTTCTTATCTATATTATTTTTCCATGCGTCCCTGTTCACTCGCTTCACTTGCTTCTTCGTTCTTCTTCGCTGCAGATTTTCATCGTCGCCTTGGCGCATTCTTGAACACTCTCTGTCTCTTGGTGTTGTTGGCTGCACGACTATCAATGTAAGATTCCTTTTGCTCCGCCCTTTCCTCTCCTCGCTTTATATGTGCTTTATTTGTCATAGAGCGTATCCGTTTATTTATGTTGTATTTTTCGTTCGTCCAAAGAAGATAACAACTAATTTAAGGTATATTTATGTTCTGACATCTTTGGTCATTCTTTTTTGTTTTCCATTGAACACAAACTTACTAGCCCCTTCCCTATTCCCTAATATAGCCCAACTGCTAATTCATTTATATTCTGCTATTTTTGTAGTTGCCCATACGAAACATGCTGCTATCGCATAGCTTCTATTTTGCTCCTGTTCAAGACAGCTATGTCGTACTCTTCCTATCAACGACATTACTAATGTTTTCTTTATCTACCATGCTCATAGGAACATGTGGTTTGGTTTGTTTTAATGTTGTACTGTTATGTAGCTTATGTGTCTGTATGGTTCTATCGACTCTAAAACAATATGTACTGTGTAGTTTAGTTGACACTAGTACTGCACGCTATGACGTTGTCTCTTTTTGCCAGCTCCAGACAATAAAACCTCTAGTCAACTCAGCATCAACTGTATTTTGTGTTACTTCTTTATAGTGTATTTGCTAACGTCAGATACTTACCGTTTTTCTAACTTACATAACTCATATACAAGTCAAGGCTCTCATCGTAGCCCAGGCTAATATTACATCTCATTGTTTCCTGTTATATGTTCCATCATATGTATTGCCATGTTCAGATAGATGTGTCCAGATTTACCACTTTACTGTTATACAATTAAATAAACAAATCTTGCTGATCAAGTCCATCATATATATATATATATATTCCGTACTCCCGGGAGTATGTACTCCCACTTCGAATATACCACTTAAACGAATATATTATATTTCTTTATCATTCTCAGTATACTTAAATACCAATTATAATATACTCCATCGTGACTTGATTGAAATTTTTTCATTGGAGCTCTGTATTTTTGCTATATACCCTTTTTCACATATAAAAAGAAGTATGTACACAAATATTGCAATAAAAAGTGGACTTTCATGAATTTTTTCATGGAACTCACTTTAGTGTATCTTATAATCATTATTGGAGTATACTCAAATATATAGAGGTATCACCATACAATTCAAGTGGTATATGAGAAGTATGAGTGCGTACTCCCAGGAGTACAATACTATTATATATATATATATATATATATATATATATATATATAGAAAAATGATATGTTCATATATATTCGGCTACCTTCTACAGCCTGATATTTATGTAACGCATTCGCTCCCACGTACTTACATATACTAACACCTGCCTGATTAAGATGACGATCTATACACATCACACTCGAATACACTTGCGCTACGCGCCAAGGCGCGCAGGCCTATAGTGTCATGTAAAAATAAGACCATATATAGTGTGTGAACGTTTGATCGAGTCCTAGCTAGCTAGCGTCCGAGTGTTGCAATTGCAGATGTGTGCGTGAGATGGATGGATAGGGACGACAACCTATTATCCCTTCTCGAATTAAAGCATCATTTCGCCATTTATTTTCTGATTAATCAGTACTACTAGTAAATTAGTACTCCTACTGCTGCCCCGTGGTTAGTCTAAAAGCAAGGAACTTGCTATGCATATTCAAGTCAACTAACTCAAGTTCATTAATTAATTTGACAGGTGTTCATCGATTAGTCTACTCTTGTTTTTCTTTTCTTTATGTGCCTATCCTTGTCATTGATCTCACGCCCAATTACTGGCCGCTTACTTTTCAGATAAGAATTCTCTCAAGATTTTTATGAGTGAGATGAGGATACTGCCGGGAAGAAAGTGTAGAGTACTTGAGCCATTCGCCCGAGGAGGTAACAAAGTTGGTTCCGTGAATTCAATTTAATACAGTGAATCAAATGCAATGTGAGATTACGCTCCATTTGGGGTATGGTATTTCTCATCTCCGTTAGTGAATTTTACATGTGCGCAGAAGCGAAATGGAAGTATGAAAGCTCATATGACTTTTCAGATAAGCTTATTCTCCATTAGTGACTCTTCGCAAAGCTAGAAAGATGATTTCTCGTGTTTAAATATGCATCCCCTGTTATAGGAGGTGACATAAGGAGCAAAGGAGATGGATGCGTGCACTGCATCTCTCCGTAATACTAGTACTCTAACCTGGACCCCTCTTATGTTAAGGAGGAAAGTCACAGGATGCACATTTGACTTTGGGTAATCCACAGCCGTCCAATCAGGAAACAACGGGCCAGATCTGATGCTACAGCTCAAAATATATTCGCTAGTGTATTCCCCTGCGACGGCGCGGAACAGTGAATTGCTACACTAGCGCTCCAATACTCCGCAGTACTATCGCTGTACGGCACTATCTGCCGTTGCTCCTCAACGTCCAAATCCATGAGCTTGGCCATGTGCAGATCTCTTTCTTTTATCAATTCATGTTTTTAGATCGTATCCGACGCTAATCCTGGTCATACTCCGCATCGGTATGGCACTGGACCGGGCCATGTCTTAGTCCAACACACTACCCTCAACAACCGGATGCTCTCGATGAGGCGGCTTCTCACGAGCCCCAGCTCCACGAGCATCCGGATTCTCTGCATTGCTGCAAGGTTCATTATGTGAAGAATATTTTGTGAATGTGTAAACAGTACTCTACAGTAGTGGTGTTGTAAAAAACACCGTAGCAATAACAAAATATTTATTGTAGCAATTTTACTGTATTAAAAAAAACATTATAGCTATTGATCTCAACCTTTGATTTTTTGATCGGACGATAGAGATTGCTTCCTAATGTTATGCACTGTAGATCATTGACATTAAATTCTTAATGTAGAGGATCCATTTCTGCTCCAAATAGCTAGCACCAGCATGCATGCCAAGTAGCACAACGTGCCCTTGCCCCTTGGTATCATGGCAGTAACGGTAGGAGAATGATTCGCCGAAGTTATTGAATTGAACCAGCTAGCGACTGGACATGTTTTTAGATCATCCATTCGTTTGGTCGAACAATCCACGGTTAAAATTAAGTGCTAAATCAGTTAAAAGAGTAAAAACTGTCTCAACTATCTATCTATTATATTATTAAAACGATAGAAAAAGAAGCCACAACGTTCGTTCTCAAAAGCTATAAATTCTCACATTAATCAGTGAAAAAGAGAAATATCTACATCGTTTATTATGATAAGTCCAAATTATAACGATCTGGATTAAACGAAAGAGTCAATATCAAGTACAATATAGAAATAAGAGTCTATCTCAAATACAACACAAAAATAATTGAAATTCGGAATAAAAAATAAAATAAAATAACTTAATTTTGATACGAATTCCTAAGTAAAATCACTAGATAAAAATAATTCAAAATAAAATTTTAAAAAATAGTAATTGGATTAGTATACGAATTCTAACAAAAAAAATAACTGAAATTCAGGATAAACATTAAAATAATATTAGCAAATTGATTTCGATGCAAATTCCAAAGTAAAATCAAATTGATTTTTTTTGTTCTGAATTTTATTTATTTAATTATTTTTAATTTATAATTCATATGGAAATAAAAAATAGCAATTTGGATCAAGATATCTAATTCCAAAAATAATAATTAAAAGTAAGGATAAAAATAAAATTTACGATTTGATTTCCATATGAATTACAAAGTAAAATAATAAAATTCGAAACAAAAAAACATCATTAATTTGATTTCCATACGAATTCCTAAGTAAAATGCTAAATAAATATAACTCGAAATAAAAAATTAAACAAAAAATAGCAATGAGATTAGTATACAAATTTCAACAAAAAAATTGATTTTGAAATAAAAATAAAATAAAATTAGTATTTTGATTTCAATACAATTTTCAAAGCAAAATCTATAAATGACTGTAATTCGGCATAAAAATTAACAATTGGATTAGTTTACGAATTTCAACAAAAAAATAATTAAAATTAGGGATAACAAATAAAAGAAAATTACGATTTGATTTCCATACGAATTCCAAAGTAAAATCTCATAATAACTAAAATTTTGAATAAATTAAATGTAAGTTATAATGAGAATATCGTGAATGGTGTCGAGGGAGACCACGAAAGAGTGTAATGGCATCGATTTGTCTTACAATAAGACATTGATTCATAAGAAAGCGAATAGTCAAGGCAGCGGCGTCGAAGATGAGAACAATTCTATGTTGTTCACCTTAGTTGTTCGACAAGAACAATGTTGTTTTGTTCGCTGGAGCCGTTGAAGAGAAAGACCGAAGTCAAAGGACCCAAGTGCTATGACGACGAATGGTGAGTATCAGCGTTATTGAAGAAGTCAATGGTCAAAGAAACTTAATAATGGGGAAGGCATAGCAGAGAGGAGATGAAGCTTTAAATTAAAGACAAACTATCGACGATATGTGATCATCGGGTAGCTAGGAGCATGCCATCGTTGGTGAGTGACATGGCGTCATCGGCGATGGCGAGAAAATTCTCCCTATCGTTAGACAACGACTAAGGTGTACATACCGACATCAGTGAAGATGAGAGGTTCGCAGTTAGTGAGAAAACAACATCGTTGAGTTGGACAACGTCGAAGAAGAGAAGCAACCGACATAGGAGAAGAAGACATCAAGCATGTATAACGTCGTGCATGTGTATATACATGCAAGCATCCTACGAATAGAAGCATTGACGTACAGAAACAAAGGAGCAAAGAGCTCGGAGTAGATAGCACAACGGTAAGGAATAGGCTTAGGACCACTGGAGAGAGCGCAACGGATGTCCCGACAGGGATCCACGATATTTACACGTATATACATGTAGATGTTATAATAGTCATCATTAAGCGATAATTGGAGAGAAGTAGAAGATAACTATGTGGTAGAGTATTGCATTGGAAGGGGTAGCAGCTGAGAGATATCGATAAAGAATTAAGCTTGCTCTTGAAGGTTGAAGCAGGAAAATTGTGGTGAGGAGAAGAAATAGAAGACACACAGTTCGGTGGGGCAACCGACGTAAGGGAAGATAAGTTGAAGGTAGGTCGCACATGGTGCATCGGTATATACGTGTGCAAGATACTTTAATACCATGTAAACAAATAAGATAATTTTGTTGCACATATAATCAATGTATCGCTTAAGATTAACAGATATACATGTGCACACACATAATCAATGTATAACTTAAGATTAACAGAGGTACATGTGCACACACATAATCAATGTATCACTTAAGATTAACAGAGGTACATGTGCATGCAAATATTTTGGAAAAGAGTTAAGGGTATGCAGCTACATAATACGTACATAATGGAGAGTGATTAACTTATTATACTTCCATTAATGCTCATACTTCAATTACGTTACTCAAGTTGTATTTTCTTTCGAGCTTCTATTGTCATTTTCTGATATTTATGATATCTTAAAAATCTAAATAGCTACAAGATACGTAAATATATTCTGAAGCATTTAAGTTATATCATTTGTCACTACAAACTTTAAAATAAATTTAGCCGTGTAAATACGCAGATCACCCTGTTAGTTAACTGTACAGGAGCTTGCACTCTTACAGACAAATTACCGTTCTCGGTGAGCGGGTTGATTCTAGAGCTTGAGCCAGGAACTCAGACGACCTGAGCTGCTAAAGTCTGGACCGACCCGGGGTCCAGGCTTGGGTCATGCTGGCAAAACTAAAAATAAAAACAAAGGAACATCCGATCTGGCTATGAGATGCATGCGTCGGTGACCTAGGGGCGCAAGCCAGGAGCCAGAAACCGCGCGCGGTCGCTTTCCCGCGCCACACGCCCGGCGGAAGGCCACCCACGATGCCAAGCCACAGGAGAGCCGTCCCGCCACGCCATGGACGAACCCTTTATACGGTCCCATACCGATATGTTATGGCCGCCCCAACCGTCCGCCTCCGCCCGATCGGGCAATCTCGAGGCTGGCTCCTAGCGAGTGGTTTTCTGCTCGACGCCTCGTACGTGACTGGATTCACTTAATTACTGTGCAGTAGTAGTAGTAGTACTACCCTTTCTTCGTCATGTGTACGCGTCGCTCCGAGTTTATGGCCCTTTTTTGAATGCATGAATTGAAAAAACACAAGAATAGGAAATCATATTAACTGGGTTTCATGTACACTGGATTTATATAGAAATTAAAAATGCTGGAGTTGTACAAGAGAGATGTTTGGATGCACTATATGAAATTTCGAGGAAAATGTTTATTGAATAGAGAGGGAGAGTGAGAGAAAGTGGAGTACTGAAGTTGCATAGGAGTTTCCAAAGGAATTTGAACATGAAGTTTGAGCTCATGTTTGGAATCCTCCAAAAAGTGGAGGAAAGGGAAGGATTCCATAAGAATTGTAGGGTCATTCATACAATGCGGGTCTGTTTGGAATACATGAATTTTTTTTAAAATTTAATAGAAATTAGTCATTTTTCGCAGGAACAGAAACATAAAAAAAATTCTTCGGACCTACGTAAGGGCGCTATGATAGATGTTTAAGTCATACATCACCATTTCTGTGTACGTGCGTGTGCCTTGCAAATATCCTCCGAGTTTCTTTGGCAGAATTGACACTTTTTTTACTTGCAATAGCAAAAGTAGCCTCGCTTGCATGAAATTGCAAAAATAGAATCTCCATCAGGCTCCCCGTCCGTAGAAACCACGTGCCAGCTCCCAAACCGTGCCACCTGGCACACTCCTAATCCGCGACAGGTGCCTGTGCACGTTCCCACCACGGGCAGGCGTGTTCCTACCGCGGCCTGGAAGTAGGACAGGTGATTTCTGCAGACTAGAACATGGTAGGGATACCGATTTTGACACTTCGGACGCGGAAGCTACGTTTGCTATTTTATTTCCAAAAAAATTTATTTCCAAAAAAAGATGCTACGTAAGCCAAAAACTCTTCTGACGGTTGTGCGTTGTGGACTTTTTTTTACAGGCGTTTGCGGGTAGAGACTAGAGAGGGTGCACGGGCGTCAGCTCGCCGTGCGCTTCCCGTTTTCCTGCAGGTTTACTAGTACTCCTGGCTTTCGAAGGCGCAAGGCGCGCGGCGCGGGGGCACCTGGGGCAGGGTTCTACTGCGGACAGCCGCGGCTTGTGTTACATGTTTCAACACAAAACAACAGACACTAGCCGGTGCGTGCTGCTCGATTGCTTTGCAGGTACGTTTCGCGGGCCATGAAAGGGGCAGCCTTCTGGGCGAATGCGTTCTTGTGGACTCGCCATTTTCGTTGCCAAATGGGCGATTTTACCAACATTTATCCACAAAAAAGAAGAAGAAGTAGTGCTACGTAGGCTTGTCTCTTTTCCTCCACAAGGCTCACTATCTTCAGATCCTGGCCTCCTGGGTGCGGTGGCTTTGGAACGTACTGTTCACGGCTGTTTCGTGGTTTGCGTGCTTCGCGCTGTTGTCGTCGAGTGCGAGTGGAGCATCGAGTGATTGGTTGCCCATCGAGGCATCGTCTCCGGAACCGGTGCCCTGCCACCAAACGAGCCCTCTGATAGCCAGATTAATTCTGCACCTAGAGAAAAGTAAAGTAGTGGAGTATAGAAGAAAAATCAGCCACTTAATTAAAGTGCAAAAGGAGGCAACATATTTCCCTGCGTGTGTGTGTGTGTTAGCTCGACTTTTGCAGGGGCATGTCAAGTGATCACGCAGTAGTACTAAAATTGCAGACGCCACAACAGGGCAGGGTAGCTTTTTTTCCCTAGCTGGTCTGGCGCGGTGGTGCCTCCCCCGGACATTACCTTGGAGTGAGTTTTCACAACGCATCAATTCGTTCACATTGATAGAATTCAGTGGACGCAACGTATACTGCATACCTACCAGGAGTCACCGAGTCAGTGATCTCGATGAAAGCTACATTTGCATGCAGACGCAGGAGGGCGTATCCAAGGGAGGAGGAATAGCCGAATAGCCAAGACAAGGCTTCTGCGGCCTGTCCTCGCTGATTCGCTGGTGGCCTCGTGGAAAAGGTAGGAATAGCCGAATAGCCAAGACGACGGCTTCTGCGGTTTGTCCTCGCTGAGTCGCTGGTGGCCTCGTGGAAAAGGTACGCCGGAAGCAGTGTGCGCGACCTGACCATGTAAAAGTAAAGCAGACGTACGCGCGTGCTAGAGATTAGTCACGGATTTACCAAACCATGGCACCGCTACCTGCTGTTTCTCCGGATCCGATCTTGCATGCTTTGCACGGTATGGTTCTCCGTAGAAATGTCAGCTTAATTTGGGTGTGCAAACTGTTATGAGGTTGTTGCATGGATCGCGTACTCACGAATATAGTTAACAGTAACCTAAACACACATGTCGTTAGTAGGATTTGAACCCGTACCTGAAGATAAACATAGTGGTAGTACCATATTGGCATACTGCACTCTGCACTGGTTAGAAACCTAAAGCCAGAAAGCTCACTTGCGCTATGCTAGGGCTAATTAAGCAGAGGCGTACCGGGGGAGGTGAAATGCGTTAATTTGCTCGCTGTCCGCGTCGAGTCCAGCGGAAATGAATATTTCTGGTTGCATCAAATCCAAATGATGCCGCCAAATTGCCAAACGCCGAGATACTAAAGCAAGGCTTGTTCTATAATGTATCATCATATAGGACAGAGTGTGTTGTATTATAGGGCCATGGACACGAGGTGTTTTTTTTTTTCATTTGGCCTGTTTTGGCTAGGAAATTGTAAATCTAGTTCTCTCCTCGTCGAATTGGTAAAAATAGCACCGTGAACGAATAAGCAGGTGACATATGTGACCTGTAGTGCTACCAGTTAGCTGCAGGTTCATGCCGCTAACCCAGCATGTGCCGCACACCGCACGCCCGGGGACCAACAGTACCCCCCTGTCGCACTGGACCCAATTGCGGTGTGTGCCGCGCACCCGGTCCAATCGCCTGTCTTGTCACCGCATCGCGTGGCTCTCCTGCCACGCACCCGATCAACTGCACTGCGCCTACCGCATGCCCAGAGCACTGCACCTACCTTGTCTATCGTGGTAGGGATTTAGGGCTCACTAGACCCGCGCTACCTGTTACGGAGTGTATTGTTACCACAACCAATTATTTTTTTTTAAAAAAAAAGAGAATAAAATATTGAATAAAGAATAATTAGCGAATTAAATTTAAAAGATGAGATTTCAATTGCGACAATAAGACTTCTTAATGTAGGTGCAAATTACATGGCATGCAGGGTTTGATTATGTGCATATGTCTGTCCCGCTACTCGTACGGTACAAATAACAACATGCACGGATCATCAATGCGATCTACATCTAAAATACATGCGCGCCTTTTGGAATAAAAAACAAGGGGGTCAGAAAGAAGTAAGTGTTGCGGGCATAGATCATATGCATCTGGGCACATCGATGCCTTTCTCTTGAGCACTGTGGGCGTGAGCCTTTGCGCAGGCAGCCCTATACTCGGCTTCTAGGACCTCCATGAGCGTATCCTAGTCCGAAGTAATCGCCCGTTTAGCAAGAGCATCAGGGACCATGGTTGCCTTTCCCTTGTATACTGCGTGTTCGGCCCGGGCGTCCTCAATGAGCTAAGTTTTGGTCTTCCACCACCACCCTGGTTCTGCATGGACCATTGCTGCCTTTGCTTTGTCTTCCCCTCTCTTGGCCGAGTGAGGTTTCCAACGGGTGAATTTCTCAGGCGGCACTGTGTAGTTCAGCATGTACTTGTGCTAAATGAATGACCTATCGTACTTATTCGGACCGTCAATCCATTGGAAGAAATAGTAACGCTCCGACAGCTGCCATTATGCACAGATAAAGTTAGTGATATGTGAAATGCAACGTGCAATATGAAAAATAGATGTGTGTGTGATATTCTCTTACGCAGATATCCCCCGTATGTGTAATATGCCTGGATGGACACATCCTTCGCAAGTAGGTGACTAATGAGGCATGGCACATATGCAGAAGTGACATTCCTATGCTACTATTGTGGCTCACTCACCACAAGTGCGGTCGATCACCGTGATCATGAAATCCTGCACCATGGCCCTTCGCTTCGCGAACGGACCTTGCCGGGCCGCATTCCACAATGCACTTTATCGTAATGGGTGGTTTGACTCGTGCACCGTGTACACAAGGCTAATAGACACGACATACCATGTTATGGCATGTTGCACAACCACCTTGTTTGGGAAGTGCTGCCCAACTAACATGGTGCCATCATGAAATCCCCATCGGGACTTGTGGTCCTGTAGCAATATAAATGATCGCACCGCAAAATTCATCCAATCTGGCTGACACATAAGCCACCTCCGTTGACACAATTCTGGCCACTCGACCAACACACCCTACACCTCAAGTGTGTCCTCTTCACTACCATACGAGCTCAGTTGGCGTCCTCATCTGACTCTAACTCATTTGGTGGTTTGGTAGAAACTCATGCCAGCCAATATGGGCTGACCACCATTTTTCTGCCCCCTTATTTTCAACAAAATTCTCCGACAAGTCTTTTATTAGAGTCTTCCTCCAAACCAACATATTTTGTGCTCCCATCGTCACCCACCGCCCACACTTCTCAATTCCCACTAGCACCAAAGATCATCAATATTTGACAACACCCTTTGTATGAATCGCATGACACCATCGGTTTCCGTGATATCGCTTCGGGATTAGTAGCAACTGGATGTACTGGCCCCATACAATGTTATCCTTCACCTTGTGTAACTCCCATACTCCCTGCCCTTGCCTATTCGTGTAGTTTACCGTCTCGATGACAAGCTTCTTTCTTGTTGTTTCCATGTCGAGCTCTCTTTGAATGCAGCACCTCAGTTCATCAATACCCATCTCATTCAGGCCCTGTGCTTGGACCACCTTACACTGGTATCTTCACATGTCCAACCCACCCGGTCTACCCCGTACGAGAACGTCACTAAAAAACACAAGCAAGTTTTACATGTTGGACATTACCTACGACCATAATAACCCAATACACTTAATATTCATGTTTCCAACAATTCACAGTTTTTTACTACTTATGAATTAAACTAGCTAGCCAGCAATTCACATATTTTTCCTACATAGCCAACAATCGTGTTAAAAACATTCGCAACATTTACCATAATTTTTTTCAGACGCACTCCACCATTATTTGTACACAACATGTGCTAAATATTTTATTTGTAGACAATCACCTAAATAGTTTGCACTACTTAATCTACATTTTCCTACATAGACAAAGCAACTACACTTTGATAATCCCGACCTAATTACGTTACCTAATCAGTGCATATTTAACATACTGGTAAATTAAAGACGGCTATCTTCCTAATCAGGTGTGTCAAAAAATGCCATACCCATGAACGACCATGTTTAAATATTTTTCGTACATAGCCAACAATCGTGTTAAACACATTCGCAATATTTACCAGATTTTTACGGACACATTGCACCATTATTTGTGCACAATATGTCCTAAAATTTTATTTGTACACAATCATCTAAACAGTTTACACTATTTAATATACATTTTCCTACATCGTCAAAGCAACTACACTTTAGTAATCCTTATCTTATTATGTTACCTAATTAGTGGCTAATTAACAAACTACTAAATTAATGACGACTATATTCCTAACATTGTAAAAAACTAATCAAACACTAATTACACAATTAATATAAACCATGCATGTAGAACAAATTATATTCTCAAAGATCTCTGCTTGATCTAGAATTTTATTTGGTAATACAACTGCTAAACACCGCTCTAGAATCTCTCAAATCGCCAACTAAATTAGAAAAACATGCTGCCATGTGCTCTGTCTCTCGCTCACTCCTCGCCGAGCGAATGAGGCTGCTTGGGGGGGGGGGGGGGACCACCTCTTGCACACTGGGTGAGCGACAAGGACATGACCGGGGGACACTGATGCGACACGAAGACGTGATCGGAGGGCGATGCGACGCGGCAACAAGACGGGCTACTAGATCGGGCTCGCGGCAAGCGCGACTGCAGGCCTCTGAGCACGCGGCTGGGCCCTGCGATGCTTCTGGTGCGCGGCATGTGGCGTGCGGTGCTTCGGGTTAGTGACAGAAACCTGCAAAGCACTATAGCATATGTGTCCGCGGTGTTTTATCCACGGTGTTATTTGCTAATTCAATAAGGATGCAGCTAGATGTTCTATTTCTATTTCCTCGCTAAAAAAGAAAGCCTAAACGAGCCAAAAAAAAAATACTTACACGGTAGTGCTATGGAGCCGTGGGGGCAGCGGGCATCTTATCCGTGTGGATAGTTGCGGCAAGCCTACAGTGTCAAGGTAGCAGGAGGAACCGGCCTCACCCGAACACACACGAAGTTTTGTCTTGTCGGTGTTCAATGTTCATAACATGATGTGATTCCTCACTGTTTGGCTGGAGAAGGCGCTGCCCGGGGGAGGCCGTCTGTCCAAATCTGGCTCACTTTCTCCGACAAAATCTCGCTGTTCAACACGGCGCTCCGCTGTTCCCAGTCTTCAGAGCCAAGAGGCCAGCCGGTCAGCCTTGCCTCCCAATCTTGTGTGGCACGAGTGGAGCTAGACCTGTGATGGGATCATGGGAAGACCGACCAACAAGGGTTCTCGTCTGGACACCACGCGCGGCCCAGCCGGCCCCTTCTGCCCCATCCTCAAAGTTGGCACAAGCCCAGGATGGTGGAGTCAGCCCGCGCGGTCAGAATCCAGAAACAAATGCCGCCATCCGCACCATCGGGCGGCCCGCGTGCACGGCGCCTTGTCCGTGCGGAAAAAGACGCGCGTCCGTCCGTAACTCGAGGCTGGGCCGTGCGTGCCGTCGGCGGCGGGCCCACCATACAGGCCGCATGTGGAAGAACAACGGTTCCAGACTTGGCGCCGCGCGGGGCAACCGTAGGCCGCATGACGCCGCCTGCCAGATTGGCAGATTGGGCCGCCTCGGTCTGCACTTGAGTGGGCCTCCCCATCTGACGTGGGGAAAGTTGTACGACTCCCGAGTTTTTCTATCCTGTGCCACACCAAGCGGGCCAGAAGCCCACAACAGCAGTAGCCTTCATTGGTACGTAGGCGGTGGCGACTGAACGGTGATCGGTGAACTTGTTCGCTCTGATTTGCTCGTCTGCTACTAAAGATAATGTTAAAAGGGTATTTTGTCCTGTAATAAACATAGCTATCTACGAATGTCTACCTGCAATGGAACTAGACTAATTAGACCCTATTTGAAACACATGAACTACACATAGGACAGCAAATTTGTCGCACGATCCTCTTAAATCCCCACGTTCCAAGTGGGTCTTAACTTTGCTTACTCTTAAGAGTCACAAGCACAGTGGAAAATAAAGGACAAATCGGCATGTTGATCAACCAAGGAGAAGGGAGAGACTAGTCTGGGTCAATTCTCGCGGACGCAGCACAAGAAACGGATGATGCGTGCCCGGTGCTCCGGCCGGCCGAATTTTTTTCAATTTAACCTTTTTTTCGTAAAAAACACACATTTATACCCCTCGCTATCTTATTTCCGCTTTAGACCAGGGTCGGCGCGTGACTCACGGCGCCGAAGAACACAGCTCGGCGCCGTGAGTCTTGGCGCCGAGGTCCCAACCCTAGCCACCGGGCAAATGGCGTGGCAGCACTCGCTACGCCATGACTCACGGCTGAAGCCAGTGTTACTTCTGCCCGTGACTCATGGCGCCGACCTCGCCGCACAGATCTCGTGGCACGAGCATTAAAAAAACGACCGCGCCTTCCTCCTCTCTCTCTCTCTCTCTCTCGCTCTCGTGAGGAGCCTGCCCGGCCGCCGCTCCCTGCCGCCCGAAGCCGGCCCCTCGCAAGCCGCGCCCGAGCCCGCCGCTGCCGCGCGAGCCAAGCCGCCACGCTGCGCCGCCGCCGCGGCTCCGCCGCACCTCCACCCCGCCATCGCTTCTGCCACGCCACTACATTGAAGAAGAGGCTAAAGTGACGGCTACTGAAGGTAATTTTTTTAATAAGTAAAGGTAGTAAGTAATTTAATTAGAAATTGTAGTTAGTAAATTTAGTTAGAAATTGTAGTTAGTAAATTTAGTTAGAAATTTAGTTAGTAAATTTGGTTAGAAATTGTAGTTAGTAAGTTTAGTTAGAAATTGAAGTTAGAAATTGTAGTTAGAAATTTAGTTAGAAATTGTAGTTAGAATTTTTTTTTAGAGTTAGAAAATTTAGTTAGTAAATTTAGTTAGAAATTGTAGTTAGTTAGGGTTTAGATATAGTTAATGTAGTTAGGTTGAGATATATAGTTAGTCATAGCAATTTTAGTTAGATATGATGTAGTTAGGTTTAGATATATAGTTAGACATAGCTAATTTAGTAACATATAATGTAGTTAGGGTTTAGATATAGTTAGACATAGTTAGAAATTTTAGTTTGTTTAGTTACATATAGTTAGTTAGACATAGTTATTTAGTTTGCTAGGTAGCAAATTACTTGGGTAGTTATAAACTTAAATTAGTTACGTATGCAATTAGTTAGTATACTACTTTACTATTAGACATTAACAACCAACGCTTTTGTATGGATTAGATGGACAATCTAGTAACCTTGCACCATGGAGGCAGTATTGAGAAAGATGGTTATGGAAATGTGTCATTTGTTGGGATGGAAAGTGTGTCCCTGCTGCTTAGTGATCGTCCGTCTTATGGTGAATTGGTCGCTAGAGCTCGTGAGGTTCTATGTTGTCATGGTAATGAGGATGACATCTCAGTTGAGGGTGTACTTCACCTTGGTTCTAAAGACTCTATTTTTAGGCGGATGGTCTCAATTGACTCTGAGGATCAGTGGCAAAATTATGTCAGATCGGTGATGAGGACCCAATATCAATGTTTGGATTTGTTTGTGTGGGAAGTTGTCCATTGATCCTAATCCTCATGGGCACTCACCCCCTCATGGGCATTCACCCCTTTATGGGCATTCACCAGATTTGGGTAGTCCTCCCCCTTTGGACCCTCCGTTACCCAATTGTGATGCGGATGTGAACGAGCTTGTGGTACCCGATGCTCAATCCGGCCCGAATGAGATTGGAATTTCTCATCCCGCGCCCTCAGAGATCCCTTTGACTCGTAACCATCCAAGTAAGTGTCGAGTACCACTTTAGTTTACCATTCATTAATCTATTCCTTTGTCTCAATTGCCATCCTATGTGTGGTTGTGATGCAGAGATGTTCCTGAAAATGATGGTCGCCCTCCCGTGGCACCTTGTGCAACATGGATCAATTCAGAGGGCCTCTAAATGCGTTGATGTTCAGATTGATGATGATGAGGAGTTTTATGGGACGGCTAGAGCCGTTGATTCCGATGAAGACCGGCCACTGCAAAGATTGACACAACAAGATATTGAGCTCATCATACAATTCGCCTAATCGTGATCCACTATTGAAGAATTCAACACTTTAGTCATTCCCAAGGTGCTTATGCATGCGAGACGACGAGTTGTTAGAGGCTCCTGCCGTGGGATAGCATGGAAATCAAGAAGGGTTTGGTCTTCAAGGACTTGCCTACATTGAGAAGGTGGTTACAGGAGTATTCGTGAAGCGCAAAGACCTTTCAAGGTTAGGCATTCCTATGTGCACATGGCACATAGGTGTGTGAGAAGACCGATTGTAATTGGAGGGTGTGTGCTAGGAAATGTAAGGACACAGCAAGTTCAAGATCACAAAATCGTTGACCCACACACTTGTGCAGAATCAAACTTGAAATGAAGCATCGCCATTGACATCTACCTCATTGCGTAGATCACTATACTCACATCACCAAGGCAGCCCAATTTGAAGGTGAGGACAATTATGGAGATGACACGTAAGATGTTCTGATACGACATAAGGTATGGAAAAGCATGGAGGGCAAAGCAATGAGCCCGGAAGATGATATATGGGGATTGGGAGGAGGGGTACGAGCAGCTGCCAGCAAGATTGTTCAATGCAATGAAAGCATTAATCCAGCATGCATTACGCTGCACATCCCCAAACCAAATGAATGGAAGGATGGAAGGCGATTTTCTTCCGCGCATTCTCGTGTTTTCCAAAGGCATCGAGGCATTCAGCATTGTCGTCCCGCTTTCTCCATTGATGGTACTTTTCTTCTTGGCAAGTACATGGGCACATTGTTGATAGCCATTTCGCTGACACAGCATAACACATTGGTCCTCTTGCGCTTGCTTTGGTGGAGAGGGAGAACAAAGATAGTTGGGGATGGTTCCCGCGCTTGTTCTGATACATGTTGTTGGCCCGGCAGGAGGTTGGTGTCATATCCGATGCACACCGTGGCATACTTAGTGCCGACAGAGCAGATTCCGGCACGCACCTATCCATCACCGGTGGTGCACTCGGCACCTCGCCGAGAATTTACTCCTAAGGATGGTACAAAGGATAACTTTCCTCTTTTCGAGGAGGTTGCACGCCACTTGAGGTGTCGTTGTTCAAGAGAAGCCGAATAAACTCAAACCGAACAAACACATAGGGTAGACAAAGTGGTTGAGAGGCTTGCCGAGGGAACCGAGAAATGGACTAGGGCCTATGACCATGGTGGTGGAGGTATGAGTTTCGGACTAGCAACATGGTGAATCATTTAATAGTTTG
Source organism: Ampelocalamus luodianensis (assembly GCA_036346255.1). Lineage (NCBI taxonomy): Eukaryota > Viridiplantae > Streptophyta > Magnoliopsida > Poales > Poaceae > Ampelocalamus > Ampelocalamus luodianensis. The sequence goes on from CM070622.1 coordinate 15,478,148, forward strand.
CTAAAGGGTATACGTGCCATGCCCACAATGCAATCGTATCATTCACCTTCTACAAGCTTGTTGCGTGGTTCAACGAGAGACACTTGGATGCAATGGGACGATAGAGTAGTAATGAGACATGGGCACCTAAACCCAAAAAGCATTTGGAGAGGGCAAAGGATAGGGCTCGCACACATGAGGTATCATGTTTTGATCATAGTACGGGCAAGTATGAGGTCATTGAAAGGGTGGTACAATGGCCGATGGTGAGGTCCGGCCGTCAAGGAGTCATATTGTCGTGCTCATTGATTTCTCTTGCACGTGTGGGAGAACAAGACAGCACCACTTTCCATGTTCTCACTATGTTGCGTAAAGCCTAATCATCGCAACTATGCGCACGAGAGCAGGATACCTAGGAGTTCAGCGTTGATACCCTTGTTCTTACATGGTCTCCCGCTTTGAGCCTTACCGACGAGGACAAGTGGCCTCCTTACTCGGGTCCAAGTACATAGCCGATCCAGTTGTCGTTGGAACAAACGTGGAGTAGAAAGAGGACTAGACACAAGATGGTTATGGATCAAGTTTCGGAAGGACAAGGCGAGGAAGAGCAACCCCTTTCTTACGCACTCGAGCATAACCAATGTGGCAAATGCGGCGCATTTGGCCATAATTCTCGTGACTTGTCATCGCCACTTAGTCAGTGCAAATAAATAATTATCAAGGGTTTATTAATTACTAACTTCGATTTATTCCACTCTTGTACTCAATTTTACATTTTATCAGAATTAACATCCGCTATTTATGTTTGCAGGATGGCGCAGCTTCCACCTCCCGGATCCGCACTCACGAGGAGCACCACCGAGGATGTCGACCGCCGAGGGGTGGTAATGCCAACACATGTTTGTATGTCTCTATATTTCATTTTTTCGATGGATTCATATTAAATAATTGTAATCTTTGCAGAATCGCTTCTTCGCCCTCGAACCCATGACGGGTTCGAGGACATGCAGACGACGATGTGTACACCTCTACTTCGAGGGCTGGCCTAGACGCCGACGCTTCGTTCGTTCGTGGGTTGCCCGTCATCAACCCCGCGCGATCACAAAGCTTTGGTTGACAGTACATTGACTAACAAACCCATGCACTACCACTGTTTGCGTGTTCATTTATGTAGCCGACCTTAGTACTCGCTTATGTTTGTGCAGTGGAGGCCGAACTCACGCTTCCACCTACCTTGTGGTGAGATGATCATACGCTCAGACTCGCAGGTTTCTTGGTCTCGGTGTTCGGGGTCAGCCCGCCATCGGACAAAGTCGTTCGACGGTTGAGAGCCAGAGTGGAGGCCTTCCTTGGGAGAGAGCTTCCTCCAGAGACACATGCTTCCCGCACTCGTGGGTTCTTATCGCTTGGCTCGCAAGCAGCTTGCTCAAGGTCCGGACAATGCAACCGAGGAGACAACACCTACCATCGCAGAGCTTGGATCCTACACTTGTTTGGGTGTGTTCTCTTCCGACGCGACGGAGACAACGCGTCATGGATGTACCTCCTTGCTTGACTGACCGACATGGCGGGTGGCTACACTGGCTTCCGAGTTTTGTCCTTCCTCTACCGCCACTTGTGCTCGGCTTGTCGGCGGTCTTCTCAAGACGCGCCGATCGGGCGGCCGTGGTGTACCTTCTCGCAGCTTTGGATGTGGTCTCGTGTACCGCTTGGTCGGCCGACGCTTCTTCCTCCTCGTCCGTGGTTTGAAGTGGCCAACCTCGACACCGACCGACTGCCCACCTTTGGGACCGAGTTCGAGTTCTGCTTGCCAGACGAGGCGCGCAGACGCTGAGTACGCCAACGAGCTTGACACACTTACGACTCGATGGTGAGTTCATTGCATTTTCATTTCACATTTTCATTCGGCCTTTCGATTCAATCTTTCTTACAATACCTAAACACCTTTGTACAGTGTCACTTGGGAGCCTTACGAGACGGCCAAGTGGTCCAGCTTGGAGTGAGCACGATGTGCGTGGACGAGGACCTCTACACGATGAGGTGTCCGCTGACCGCTTCACGCTGTTGAGTACCACTGCCACATAGAGTTGCACGCCGCTTGGCCTCAGCAGAGTGGCCAGCGGAGCCGCTCGACGCCTCGTGGAGTTGCACAAGTAAGTGGCGACGCTAATTTTTTTGTCCTTTGTATACATAACTACTAATTCACTATATTTGCATCGATGATGTATATATTGCAGATCGATCGTCGAAGCGTAAAAGACGACGCACTTCGAGACGTTGCACCGTGACCACATAGACGTGGGAACTCCTCCATGAGAACGTCTATGCCAATGAGCACCGCACACGAACTACAACTTCCGCATACCTTTCTTGGTACCTTGGTGACACGGACAAAGTTGAAGGTGCAATGGACCCAAGCGGACTGTCGACATGGAGTCTTCGTGATGAAGACACTTCCACGACCTTGCAACCCGGGAGGACGTTGGTGGAGGTCGCGCCAATCTTAGATCGAGTGGTAATGTCACTTCTAACCTTCTTCTTGCAATCAATCATAGCGCTAATGTTATTTGCATCACACTAACCGAGTAACCATATGTTAACAATGTGTGCGTGGCAACACGCTGAGGCGATCCATGCTTGACCTAGATCATTTCCGAGGACAGAGTCGATGAGACGACACTCAACAACTTTCTTGGAGTAAGTCTTTCAATACATGGCAATCAAAATATAAACTTGTAACCAAATATGACATTTGTGAACTAACAAAATGATGATGAACCGCAGAGACTTGCGAGACGGCTACGCAGCCGCGCCGCTGTGGTTGCAGGACGCAGCACCGATGGACGCCCACGTGCCACGAGACATCTTCCGGACGCAGCATCAAACCGTAGGCTCCGGCACTTCTTCACACGAGGTACGCTTCCGGAGGCCGAGCTCGTCCTGCACGACCGAGATACTTTGAGGGACTTGGTGGCGAGGAGGAGGACGAGGTCGAGGAGATTGGTGGCGAGGAGGAGGACGAGGCCGAGGAGATTGGACCGCCTCGCCTGTGGTGCTCCTTCGACACGCCTCGCAGCCTCCACCGCGTAGGCACCGACGTCCGCGTGACCCTTACACCTGCACCAACGCTCTTGGTGGAAAGGGCAAGGCTAGGAGGCAATGAGGGACGTGTTTATGTACCTTGTATGGACTTTTATGGACTATTTGGACTTTTGGATTGTTGTTTCCACTATTCGTGTGGTATTTTGATGAATATATGCTCGTATGATATATTTGTGTCATATTATTAAATGTGGATGGTCGAAAACAGGGAAACTCGCGAATTTTTCCCGTGATTATATGCAGAGTAGTGATTATATGTGGGACCAAAGGAACGTGTGCTTATTGTTGGTCACACCAAAAGTTACCGAAATATATAGGCATAGTGACAAAAAAACAAATCATGCTACTCACATGTTCAAGTTTAACAATATACTCACATGCACATACTGAAAAAGTGCAGTACATGACAAGAGTACAACAAAATAACAAGTCCAGGAAATGATAACATTGTTCATTATTAAACCATAACTACTCACGTGTCAGAACCCGGGAATTAATACTCCCAGATCCTCTGTTCATTTCTGAACTAGTCCCATGATCAGTAGCTAGTCCACACAGTAAACAAAATGATAACAAATTCATATCACAACTTTATTAATAATCAACAGAGTTTATTACAAAGGAGGTTTACAGCCAACAATAAAATAAACACGGAAGATGAAAAGTAGTAGGGTCCAGCGACCGCCACGTGCAATCGATCGGGAAGCGGCCTAGTCGTCGAGATCCACATCGGTAGCAAAGTTCTTCTCCTCTGAAATTTTGTTTGCATAAGCAAGAATGAGCACAACTTCCGTGCTCGCAAGTTACACCCGTCAAGTAACAGAATGACATGCATATATGGATGTAACAAAGGATGGCCTATAAGGTAATTTGCATAAAGCAGTATTTTCTTTAAATACTTGTACTAAGTTCCAAAGCGCTTATTCTATAACTAAAGTTTATAAAATTCTCAATTTTATAGTCGATAACGTTCACACATGAGTGGTGAAGGATATCCTCCTATCACAAGGCTTCTCGCCCAATTCCCATCCTGGATAAACCAGTTTTGAAGAAGTCTTTTCCAAACAAAACCAAAGTCTAACTTTGAGTAGTTCGCTAGCATGTCCATGACCGCGACACGGCTATTCGAATAGTTTTACACTCGCAGAGGTTGTACACTTTACCCACATGACAAGACTTCTCTAGTTTGTCCCAAGATATATCTATGCCACCGCCACTACCTTTGTAAGCGGCCTAGAGCACGTGTCGAGGCCTTTCCAATGTTCTCGTCTTAATGTATTTGTGTCCGCTAAGGTTTCGCTACCATTGATCGCCATCCTCCGAAGCCCTCTTGCGCAGATGGATCTATCACTCGACCAACACCCATACCAACAACATAGCACAAACGACACTAAGACGTCATAAATTATTTAGCCAAGTCCCGCCCATACGGAACATGTGGTGGTACGGTTAGGCGTAGCATCATGCGCCAAGACCGGTCCTTAATCGACTTGGGCGACTTTCCATAAAACCCCGAGCCTTAACCCTAACCGATTAAGCCGTGCATGAACTCGCACTCCACCAATCATCCATTCCGCCAAGTCCAAACCATCATTTTATTTTATTTTCCAAGTCATTTGTAAAACTTCCATGACACATAGATGCCAAGGGTACAATTTAATCAATAATTGATTGATGGCTGAAATTCCCCAAAAACAAGTTTGGTCTAAAAGCATGGCTAAGCAATACGTTTAAATGATCCTAGTTCATACTATTGTATCAACCAGGTTTGATCTAGGGTGACAATGTGTTTGATTCAATATCAACATTGGCCATACAAAGGATTTTAGGCATAACTATATATTTAAAACAGGAATTTAAGATACTGATATAGATAAGCATGCAGTATTAATTTAAAACAGAATATAAATAATTTAAAATAGTAGGATGAATATGATCAAGGGTATAACTTGCCTTGCTTGATGAGGAGCCGGGTGTTGCGCAGAAGAAAGCTTCGGCCAAGAAAGCTCCAGGAGAAAAATGAATGGAGAGTAGAGAAGGGAAATAGGGAATGAAGTAAGGTAGTGAGGAAGAATGAGTCTGGTTGTTTCGGTGGAGAAGATAGGAAAGAGAGAGAAATGGAGTTGAGTAAAGAAAGGGAAAAGGAAATGTATGGCTAGGGTTAGTTTGGCTAAATGGATGGTTGAGGAGAGAGAGAGTATGGGTTAGGTGGGAATTAAAGAGAGGACCAGTACATGGCATGATACTAGCAACATTATAGGACAATGGTTACAATATCTTAGGATAATGATTGCAACATCTCCGGACAACGGTTGCAACATCTTAGGATAACGGTTGCAACATCTTAGGACAACGGTTGCAATATCCCCCGGATAACGGTTGCAACATCCCGAACGACGCATAACATCCCTGACAATGATTGCAACATCTTAGGACAATAATTGCAACATCCCTAGGCAATGGTTACAACATTTTAGGTCAATGGTTGCAACATCCCCGGACAACGGTTGCAACATCTTCATACAACGATTGCAACATCACAAATCAAAAAACACAGCATCTGAAAAAAATTTGCAACATCGCCGTGACCCGCCAAGGCGCTCTGGACGTCCTACGCCTATCATTACCCGTAATAGTTACCAATCATGTGGTCTACGCCGAAGAACTTGCTGCATCCATGATCCATCATGTTCATCCGAAAAAAAAACAGTCTCTTGAATGTTTATTAGATGTTATGTGCCAAAGGGCTTGATTCATCCATCTATTGCTCTTGCCAAAAAGAAAACTTGTTCAACTATTCTTTGGAGAAAATCCATTGAGCTAATCAACTTGTCTTGTGTAACAAAAACAAAAAAAAAACAAAATTGTCACGTAAGCAACGTCCGACGTTCCGAACGTCCTCACCCTATCATTACCCGTTTGGGTGCGACTAGCGCTCGGATGTACGGTCCGAGCACTAGCCCGTACACAGCGCGGAGGCGTTGGATTTGGGAACATAGCGTTGTAGCCGTCCATCTAGAGCAAGCGCTCCCGAACTACCAGAAGGGAAGAAAGGGAAAATAGGAGGCCCAAAAAGCACCGGCCTCAACCACAGCCAGGGCAGGTGAGCTGAGGCACCAAGCCGGGGAGGCGGCACAAGGGCGCGAGCACTAGGGGACCGAGCCGACGCCCAGAGGGGAGGAGTCGAGACGAGGCAACACGGGAGATCAGCCGAGCCAGGGGAGGAGCCGGGTGTTGCGCAGAAGAAAGCTTCGGCCAAGAAAGCTCCAGGAGAAAAATGAATGGAGAGTAGAGAAGGGAAATAGGGAATGAAGTAAGGTAGTGAGGAAGAATGAGCTTGGTTGTTTCGGTGGAGAAGATAGGAAAGAGAGAGAAATGAAGTTGAGTAAAGAAAGGAAAAAGGAAATGTGTGGCCAGGGTTAGTTCGGCTAAATGGATTGTTGAGGAGAGAGAGAGTATGGGTTAGGTGGAAATTAAAGAGAGGACCAGTACATGGCATGATACTAGCAACATTATAGGATAATGGTTACAACATCCTAGGACAATGATTGCAACATCTCTGGACAATTGTTGCTACATCCTAGGACAATGGACAATGGTTGCAACATCCTCCGGACACGGTTGCAACATCTCCGGACAACGGTTGCAACATCCCCGGACAACGGTTGCAACATCTTCGGACAAATATTGCAACATCACAAATTAAAAAACACAGCATCTGAAAAAAAACACGTTGAAAAAAATTACAACATCGACGTGACCCGCCAAGGCGCTCCGGACGTCCTACGCCTATCATTACCCGTAATAGTTATCAATCATGTGGTCTACACTGAAGAACTTGCTGCATCCATGATCCATCATGTTCATCCGAAAAAAAAACTGTCTCTCGAATGTTTATTAGATGTTATGTGCTGAAGGTCTTGATTCATCCATCTATTACTCTTGCCAAAAAGAAAACTTGATCAGCTATTCTTTGGAGAAAATCCATTGAGCTAATCAACTTGCCTCGTGCAAAAAAGCAAAACAAAATTGTGACGTAAGCAACGTCCGACGTCCCGGACGTCCTCACCCTATCATTACCCGAGTTCTAATTCTCCAATTTCCGCCGTGGCTTCTTCTCAACCTCCATGCCCGCTATCTTGTCCAGTCGCGACAGTCGCCATGGAGCCTGTTCGGCTAGATTTCCATCGCATCTACCATTGTGCGTACCCGTGGAGGTCGTCATTGAGCCTAGCGTCCAGGTCGCAACACCTTCAAACTCACTCCCAAGCCTATCTCTAAACGGTTTTGCTAGTTTTAAGTTGTCTGAAATTTTCTTAAGTTTAAATAACTTGTTGTGACCATTAGATTTGTGTAGAGATTGGTGTGTTATATGATTGGATATTGATCCAATAGATGTCATATGATTGGATATTGATCCAATGGTCATAACAAGTGACTTGAACTTTAAAAAAAATTCAGACAACTTATGAATAGATAGTCCCATCTCTAAATACCTCTTTAGGTTCAATGTGCAGGTATTTAGAGATAAGCTTAGCAAATAAAAACTAACTTTTCTCGCCACGTAGGATGGATAAGATGCTTTTTTGTAATATCGATGTTTAATTAGGCGCTGGTGCTTAACAGATGTTTATGTATATAACTATATCTAATAAAAAAATAATACAATCATCTAAACAGTTACAAAAGAAATGCTTACATTGGAGAAAATAACTTTTACATAGGTGCTTGATGATGCGGCTATATTCACTTTCTTTAAGTACCCATGTATAAATATCTTGTATTGTATATATCCGTAGACTACAGTAGCACCTCTGAATTTTAGCCATCCATGCAGAAGTTCCCTTTCCGTCCAACAAGTGTCTCAGGGTACGGACCTTACCGTATTTCTCTTGGCAAGTTTGAACGCTTATTAGCAATTACACCACCGGTTACAAAAATGTGTGAGATGAGATGTGTGCAATCGAGCATATTCTATATTTGACCAACAAGATCCAGGATGATTTTCTTTAGTCATCCTAGATTGGCTATACGAAAACACGGCGAGTAGACATATGGTGCATCACCACGTTTGGTCACAAATTTAGTAGAATTTTGGTTCGCTAATTATATGGTTTCCTTCTTTTTTTCAAGTCTGAAAGCTTCACACAAGAAGAGTGTGTTCATATATATGACTGGATGTTTATAAGAAAATTTTCATTCTTACCATCGGAGGAAGTCAAAAGCCCTGTTAGCAAGTGTGTTATGGCCGATAGTTTTTATTTGCCATAACTTTTACAGCTATGGATGAAAAACTTACTATGTATAAATAATCGTATTGTACTATTATGCCCCGCTGTCAACAAGATAGGGGGTCTATGTTTTCAGAAAGACTCCCTGCCCCGACCCAAAATCACCAACCTCTGCTCTAGCCGTCGTCTCCAGCCCTTTACCATGGTTGCCTGACCTATGCGACAGCAGTATTTACCTTCGCATGGTTGCTCCGTCGCCATCCATCACAACGACGAATCTGCAGTCCAAAGGTGCATGCAAGATGACAAAATCATTTTTTTACTGCTCCTACAAATTATGATTCTTGTACTACATGCCGTGCAAATTTCATATCCTTCGTCTTTGTAACTAGCTGAGCAATTGCGGGTCTCTTTTCTTCTCGTTAACCGCTAGACTCGATCGGTTGCTGATACGATTTCTTTTCCAACATATGTGCGTGCATTAGTCTTTTCGCTGTGTTTTCTTAGTGACTACGATGGTACATGGTTACGCATTTTTTCTTCGGTGGGCTACATGTATATATGCGCTATATGCCCTTCACTAGAGATGGCAATTTGTCCTGTAGAGAGGTTATCCCCTTGGGGCGGGGCCATTCTTCTCCAGGGAGTGGGTCGGGGACGCCCTGCCAGCTTAGCAAGTCTCCCATGGAGGTCCACATGGACCTGTAAATAAAATAAAATATATTGTTTTAATTCGTATGTTCTATATTTTTCATACAATATAGGCATTCTTTTTATATGTGACTAAAACTTGTATCTATATATAATTCAAGTTTTAAAACTATATGTTATGAAAAAGTATACCTAAAGTCCTAAACACCTATAAATTAATAGCTAAAGTCGCATTAACAAGTAAAATTTTATATTTAAACTACATTTTTAGTCCCCATGGGGATCCTCACGAGCTCGGTTCTCCGTGGGGGCGAGGTGGGGATCAGGGCAGGGTTGTGGGTTATTCTCCTATCATCCCCGCCTCGCTGCCATCCCTAAACTTCAAGCACATTTTCGCCATCAATTGCTCATCCTACACAGGGAGTGGGAATGGGAAAAGATATTGAGAAGCTTTTGTAGCTATAGTCATCCCCTTTTTTTTTGTCGTATGCGCTCTTTTCTAAATAGATCTCCAGTATTATTGTTGAATTGTACCATCTAATGAATGAATAAGAATATTTTCCCTTTCCTTGTTTTTTTTTGTGATTAAAAGAAAGACGCACTAGCATGTGTGTGGTGTGTGCGCTAGTGCGTCCCCTTAGCACGTATCTAGACAGACGGATGCCGAGGTTAAATCCTAACCTCACAAAATTCCTACTAAAGCGCACTCACGCAATGTAATATGTGGGTATTAGGATTTGAACCCTAGTAGGTGAAGTCGTATACCCACAACTCTACCACATCAAGAGGTGGTTCCATTCCCTTTCCTTGGTTAGCCATGGAATTTCTAATTTTTTCTCTTTAACCGATTGATATGATAATTTTGATGATTTCTGTCCTCTACATGCGTGTTTTTGTAAATTAAGATTTTTTGCGAGGATATTAAGATTAATATAACACATCTCTATTTCTAGTACAATTTATCTTGTTCCTATCTAATTCTTCTTCTACTTGGCGTGACATTGACGGCTGGTGCTAGCTGAGTCTTAGGTACCTCATGTAGTCATGTTCCTTTTCCTTCCTATGCACAAATGATACTTGTTTTTTGATATGTGTATACATATTTTATAAAAAATATATAGTAAAACACAACTGTCGAAATGTTGGATATAAAAAACTATCAAAATATTGAGCAGTAGCCAACTGGCTTGTGGCTAGACTAACTGGTATATCATCCATATGTTTTGTGGTTAAATGTCATGGTTCGAGCCCCACTGCCTACAGTTAGAAGTGTTTATTTGAGAGTTTTTTTTTTAAGATTTGATCTTCTCGAACTAGAACTCACTTAAAAAATGTGCTGTGTAATAATACATGTTCTGTTCGAGTAATATTTCTATATATAGTTCTATTACTCCACTACTAACAATACTACCTTGGAATCCGTGCAATTAAGTTTAAGTTGGGAAGCATAAAAGCACTAGTAGTTTTGTTAAATCTCATTACCCATACTTGTGTTATATTTAGGTTATAACTTCTTCGATTCAACACATATAGTTGTATTATATTAAATTTTAATTTGCTAGGTGACGTGTCTGAAATTTTGAGAAGAACATCAAACAACAACTGTGGTTAATTGTACCATCTTAACCATCACATAGGAAAATTAGAAGTTAACCAAGGTGGATGAGTAACCCAAGTATTGTTTTTTTTTTTTTAAAAAAAAAAAACTAGCCGAATTTCCACACAACTACACAGCTGGTACTACAATACATATGCTTTTACTTGAAAATAAACTTGTATTTATTATACAACTATAATGCTTATGATTAAAAATAGAGTTGTATTTCTTATACAACTGTAGTAATCCTAATAAGTATATATCTAATTAATCAGGACCCACCAGAATAAGTGGTGTAGATATTTATATTTTTCTCCGCTTATTATGGGAATTTCTAACCTCTTCTAATTATATCATTTTAATAATAAACTAGCCGAATTTCCTACACAATTATGCTTGTTAGATACACACGCATGTGTTATATCAAGCACAGTGTTGTACTTATATTATACAACTCTAGTGCTTATGATTAAAAAGAGAGTTGTATTAATTATATTATAACAACTCTCACACATATGTGATTAATCTGCATTGTTGTCATTTGGACCCATCAAAATCGACAGTGTAAATCATTCTCTTTTTCTCTCCATCAATGTGAGAATTTCTATAACCCATAAGAGTGAACGTCTCTCTCTCTCTCTAACACATAAAACAAATCAAGCAATTAAAAGATGGTGATACGTACGAGCTACATGAAGTGATGAGGAGCTACATGACATTCGCATTAGTGGACAGGAAGTGTGGAACCTATACTCAATATGACATTTGTTACCTAAGACAATCAGGATTCTCGAGGTTTTGGTTATCTAAGTAATGAACATTTTCTAAACCTTACTTACAAATTGACGTATGCCATATCATGGACAATCTACTGCAAGAATTTCAACTTAAGCAAACATACTATATGTACCTGCCATACATAAATAGATAAGCATACTGGAAATAACAACGTAATAAAGAAGAAATATCCATTCTTACTTCGGTATTTCTAGAAGATCACGGGAAATTTAATATCCATGATGCACCTCTAAAATTTCTCAGTGGAGTTTACCAACACCAAGGTTATTAAGTCGGTAAGTCGACACTACCCTCTCAGTGACCGACTTGCCGACTAGTCGCCAACTAGTCGAATGATACTGTTCACACAGCACACACACCTTACAACACACACCACAGCCACACAACAGCACACACCACAGCCACACAACACCACACCACACAGCACAGCACACACCACATCCACACAACACAACACCACACAGCCACACAACACCACACAGCACACACCACAGTGACACAACACACCCACGCATAGCCATCACCCAACAACCACACACAGCATCACAACACAACACACACATAGCGATGGAGAGGGAGGGGGAGCAGAGGAGGGGGATGGCGACAGCTGCAGGGAGCTCGCCGAGGGAGACGAAGGGCGGCGCCGGCTGGGAGCTACGGCCAGGGTGGCGCGGAGGAGGAAGGAGGACAAAGGCCGGCGGCGGCGCAGTAGGAGCTGGCTCCAAGGGGCGAGGACGAAGGCCGGCGGCGCGGTGGGAGCTAGCTCTGAGGGCGGCGGAGACTGGATCTGGAGCTCACGCGTGAGGCGAAGACTGGCGGCGCGGAGGAGGAAGGAGGACGAAGGCCGGCAGCGTGGTGGGAGCTAGCTCCAAGGGCGGAGGAGACCGGATCTAGAGCTCACGCGTGAGGCGAAGATCGACGGCGCGGAGGAGGAAGGAGGACGAAAGCCGGCGGCACGGCGGAGACCGGATCAGGGAGCTGCGCCTCTCCGAGCTCACACGTGAGGTTGAGCCCGATCGCCTCACTCCTCCTCACTTCCCTTGCCTTGCCTCTTTGCCACGCCTCGACACCCGACCCACGCCCTGCCGCTCGACTTGCTCCACTGGTCGACGACCGGCAAGTCGACGACTAGTCTAACAATCGCCCGACTTGCCGGCGCAAGTCGAGTCGGCTCCTCCAGTCGGTTGGCCTCCAGCGACTTGTCGACTAGTCGTCGACTTGATAACCATGACCAACACTATGTTCACGATAGACATCATCTTTTCCTTCCAGTTAACCACAAACAGAATAGTTATTTACATTTCATCTTTTCCTTTTAATATTCAAATTAGTTAAGATAAGATTACATAAACTTGAGAACCCAGGAGACAAAATGTCACCCAGAATACCATGTTAACTACATGTTTATATGCTAAGGCCTAAGGATGTATAACACAAAAGCTATTGGATTAGATCATTGGTGAAGTGTCATAAGAGAAAGTAGAACCAACCGTGATATAAAAGGATGAGTTGAAAACATAACTTGCATTATTGAAGCCATATAGCAACTGTAAAGGATGAAAAGATATGTATCAGTATTACTTAAGAGAAATTATTAGAAGGGAAAATAATCTCATGTAGTCAATCCATGCTACCTATTTCCAAGGTTTACAAGGCCAGTATAACCGGGTCCATATAAAAGTTCAGCATCTTTGCCACTTTCTTGTATTTTATTCCAATCAAAATTTGTGTTGTAATCAAGTTCTCTTTTAGCAGTAGTCATCTCAGTCTGCAAGAACAGAGAAAAAGCCGGTTTAAATAAACATAGCCCCTAAACAGTAAACCATGTAACTAAGCATATAAAGGAAGGGGAATAAAAACTGTACATTGATGCATTACTGGCTGTAACATATTTTCATTTTATTTCTATAAAAATATCGCAGCCACTGATCTCTTATACATCTTTTTTTACAATAATTCCTAGAGCAACTTTTTATTTCATAGTTAAAAATCATACCAGGCATCCACTTGAGATTTTTTTTTTACAAAAGTCTAATCATGCAAAAGTACTTGGTATCAAGCACTAAATGTTGAATATTGCAGCATATCAATATCTAACTCCAATAGGATTTAAGCTCGAAGTTTAATGTAATTATGCGATAAGTGTAAAATGAGGTGTTAGAGCATATATTTGCCATGAAAAAATTTCGTCTGATTTTACCACATTTTTAATCCATAGTATGTAGAGCTAAATTATCATAGGTACATGTCATAAAATAAAGGATAGCAAATCACCTTTTGGAGTGAAGAAAATCAATACCAAAATGTGACAAGTGCTGAGCTAATAATGGATCTTCAACACTATCATCTTCCGGGTATGCGTCCAAGCTGTCACAGAAAATATAGTATGAATAGGTGTTTTAACAAATAATGAAAGAAATGACGAGAGCAACCTCTGCTGCCTGTGTTCCTTGATAGGAAAGATCTCATTAAGAATACTTTGTTAAACTTAGAAGGGTATGCAGGCAAATACCATTATATGAAAAGGTAAAAATACCAGCAAATTACTTCTATTATATGAAGATATATGAGCTGTGTGGTATGAACCACCTATGTAAAGAAAATAACTCTGGAAGTTTAAAAGAACAAATCAGACACCTTCAGGCACTTAACTAAAAATCGTATCTTCAATAATGGTTGCAAAATACTCCCTCCCGTCACAATTTGTTTACATTTTCAACTTTTTTTGTGCCTCCAAATGCAACTTTGACCATTATTTTTATCACAATATATTTATTAAAGTTATTAAAGCATAATTCCAAGTACCTTTATGTTGAAGCTACTCATGTCATTTTCATATGACCAATGTAAATATTCAAAAGGACACTATTAGTGAGAGATCAAAAGGTTTGACTACAAGTTGCACACAGTGACATAGTATTGTCACTGGAGGTAGCAGTAAATATAAAACGATGAAGTCCAAAATGCAAAAGTTCAAGAGTAGCATTACCTGCTGCTTCCAAATCAGCAGTAATTGTTCCAAGCTTTACCGCAAGAGGATATTTAGTCTGTTGGTAGTGTTCAACTGCATGATTATTCCACCACTTCCATCCCAAAGCCACCTCCCGCAAAGGATCATACCATCAGTTAAATTTAACCAGAGATTCTCAGTTTTATCACATTTGCTACACTTCCATCCAGTAGGAGGCACAATAACACTATTGTATAGTTGCTACAGCTCCATAGCATATGAACTGATGTTCTTGTCAGCAACCCAAGAAGCCAGTTGTTGTTTTTTATCAGCACTTTCAGCAAGTATAACTCTATCAACTGCAAGCCTAACCTGCAGATTTATAGTACAGTAAATAACTATGCATATGATAGCTTCAATCTTTTACATAAAACACGAAATTTACCTTCTCTAGCAAGTCAACCGATGGAAACAGGAGAGAGAGATAAATTCAGGCAAGATAACAATTTCAAAAGTCTCATCATATTCAGGTTCTTGATCAGTAGAACCTCCCTCCACTCCTATCAATTATACAAAACTCATTAGTGAAGATGGTAATTGCTTCAACATATAAACTGACCAGAACTTATTGCGTCAGGTTATATGGTAATATTAATCAAACAGACACGATTATCTCTGAATTGCTGACATGATATCTCAGTTTATATGGTAATTGCTTCAACATATAAACTGACCAGAACTTATTGCGTCAGTTTGATCAGTAAAATCTGCATATTCCATCGTAAGCGTGGTCCATGCATTCAGAGATAATCGTAAGTATTGAGTTGCATATACCAACCAGTTCACCTAAAAGCTTAAGCCGATAAGGAAAAACGGACAATTCACTTATATTTCAACACTCCTCCTCACGTGTAGACTTCCTCATGCTTAAGACGTGGAATAGAAGTAGATCGCAATTATTATTATTTAATTGTGCTAACCGGGTCTTGAACTCAAGACTTCTCAGCTCTGATACCATATTGAGTTGCATGTACCAACCAATTCATCCAAAAGAGAGGAAATACGGGCAATTCACTTATACTGATCAGAAAGCGCCACCAAGGTCGGGCATAAGCAAAACAGTAACAAGGGCGTAGAGGTGACTCGCAGAGGCGGTGTCGTGGCTTGGCACGCACTGCATGGCGGGTGGTAGAGCACGGCGACCGGCGTTGGGGAGGAGAAGTGGCGGCGGCGCCAGAGAGAAAGAGGGGATAAAAAGGAGTGAGTGTGGGCATGAGAGGAGTTGAGGAAGCTCACCCAAGCGACGTGGAGGCCGAGGACCGGAGGCGCCCGGCGATGGGAGCCGAGGCGACGCTGGCGCTCATCGTGGAGGCGGCGACCGGGTGAGAGAGGCTTCAAATCCGATGCCTGGGAAGGAGAAAGGAGGTGTGAGGGCGCTCTGGTAGGAGGTAAGTGGGTGAGAGACTCACCGGAGCAAAGATGGCGGCGATGGCAGCAGATTCGGCCGTACATGGGGAAGAAGGTGGTGCGCGGTGCTCTGGTGGTGGAAGATTGAAATTGATTGAGGGGAAGGTGTCCTTGAGGGCTAGAACGCGTCGTGACGCATGTGATTTTGAGGGAGCTTACTGGGGTCGTCTGGAATGCCATGTAGAAGCGGCGGCCGCAACGGAGAGGAGGAAGAAGATGGTCACGCTCCCAGTGCTCCGTCGGTAGAGAGGGATAAAGAGGGCGAGCGCGGGGAATAGGGCACGAGGGTGATGCTCGCGAGCATGATGGCGCGGGCCTAAGCTCACCGGAGTCGCGGCGCGTGGCGACGGTGGCTCGGCTTGGTTCTTCTTCATGGACGCAAGAGAGGAAGAAAATGGGAGGGGAAGAGGCACAAGGTGAAGGCCGGCACCACGCGGTGATCTTTATGAAGGATGGAGAGAAGAGCGAGATGATGCGAGCCGCTCGTGGCGACGAGGGCGCGGTTTGGCGTGGCGTGGCGTGGGATCGCGTGACGATCGCCCCACGCGTTTACTCGCACGAGGGGGGCGCGGAAATCGAAGAGGTCGTATTTTTTCAATTTAACCATTTTTTTGTAAACTCACATTTATACCTGCCGCCTTATTTCCGATTTTGGACCAGAATGGCGCCGTGACTCACGGCGCCGAAGCAACACACCGGCGCCATGACTCATGGCGCCGAGGTACCGCACTCGCCACCGTGGCGCGCGTGAGTCATGCTGCGTGGCGGACTCGGCGCCATGAGTCATGGCGCCGAAGCAGGTTAGCTCGGCGCCGTGAGTCACGGCCACACCCCCGGGTCCAAAATCGAAATAAGACGAGCAGTGGGTATAAATGTGAGTTTTACAAAAATGGTTAAATTAAAAATTCAGGGAAGAGGTGGGACGATGGCCTTTCAGGGCAAACTCAACTATAGTAGTTAAGATATATATATATATATATATATATATATATATATATATATATATATATATATATATATTAATTTTTAGGTTATTATTTTTATCATCTGTAGATAATAAAAAATGTTTTAGTAAAAGTTACGTGATAAAATAGATAGACTTCTATGTGAATCACGTAATAAAATTTTATGATACTTGTTAGTTGTTACGATGTTATCTCTCCCTCTAAATATAACTTTTCTCCCTATCTCCAGTAGCCAAGGAGTACAAGGGAGAGACTGCATCCTTTTGATTTTTTTTTTTCCATACGATTGATATCCTTCCATTGCTTAACGAACTTTTTCCACATTGTACATGCAACATATAGAGGATACACGCCTATATCCTAATACAATACGTCTTGTCCCGTTGATGCATGCAGATACAATGGTGTACGTAGCAGCAGCACCAGAAACAGGTGAGAGGGAGAAGACGGCCAAGCGGATGCTTCACCTCAAGGGGAAGCTGTTGGCTCTGCCTGTGCGCCGGAGCCGGGTGCTGCACTCACCTCATGCAGCCGGCGATGAGCGGCTACGACGGCCCAGCGTGGACGCCGTTCTGCTACATCAACGTGTACCTCGGCGGCCGGCAGCTGGGCTCGTGTGGGCTGCCCGTCCATCATGGCGAGGTCCCGACGTGGAAGCGATTCATCGAGCTCCCCATGGGGTGGGATTGGCCGCGCTTGTCCCTCGAACTCGAGGTCCAGCGCAGCGACTACTATCCCGACGAGAACCTGGTGTTCCGCCAGGGGCCGCACACCTCCAACCACACCGAGGTGCTCGGCACGGCACGGGTGCCGCTGATCGACGCGCTGGTTCTCGGGGAGGACAGCGACGACGACGAGGGGGAGGGGGATAAAAAGAGGCGCCGCGACGGCGGGGAGGAGGATGGCCAGCCGAAGCTGGTGGAGGGGACGCGGATGTTCGACAAGATGGTACCGCTGCAGCGTTGGCAGCTCCCGGCGCCGAAGGACAAGAAAAACGCGCCGGACAATGTTGTGGGCAGCGTGGAGGACGTGTTCGAAGAGCCGGACATGGGCGTGGACGAAGAGCCGGCCGATGTTGTGCTCGGCGGGGCGCCGAAGGACAAGAAGAAAGAAGAGCCGGCCAATGTTGCGCGCGGCGTGGTCCACGTGTTCATGTGCTTGGTCGAGGAATTCAGCTAGGCTTCTTGTTACTTGCTGTGGGGTTTTGATGACGACGGCCTGCATAAGCCAGGATGATTACTGATGATGGAGGCAGAATTTGTTCGTCTGCCTGGATAAAAATTTAAACCTAGGAAGAACTCTGATTATATTCTTTTTATTATTTTCTTTTACAAAATCATTTGCTTCTAGCCTTTCTTTGATTCTGTTTGCAGTTCAGATTATTATTGTCAGCCAGAAATTTGAGATTAAGGGTGATAAACAAGTTGATATGATTTTAATTATGTGATTTTTTTAGTAGAAGGTAGAAAAGCTCTACCTTATGGCCATTGTATTAAAATGGTTGACAAAATGTTACAAATGAAGCTAAAAACAAAAGCTAAAAGAAAGCTAATTATAACCAGGTAACAATTTACAAATAAATTTGACACCACTGTCGAAGGGAAGCTTGGTGCTCGGATTTGGACCGGCAGGACCAAAGATCAATGTACTCTCGAATCTGGCGTTGAATTGCATTGTTTCCACATTCAGTATTTTGGAATATCCTTTTATTCCGCATGATCCATAAAGCATGAGCGCAGGCAGCGAAGCATATAGGCCAAATTTCATGGTGGCTCAATGAATGTGTGAAACAGCTTCCACAAATTCTAGTATGTCCTTGGAGTAGGTAGCTTCGTCGACACCCTAGCTTTGTCCATATATAGTCCGCAGCTTTGCATCCGAGAATGATGTGATCAATTGTTTCTAAAGCGCGATGTCACAATGTGGATTTGTTGTCCATTTCTTGATCACATATTATCCTGGTATTCAGCTTTCCCCAAAAGCTAGCCATAAGAATATTCTCAGATCGATGAGGGATTGATTTGAGCTGTAAAATCGGCCGCTTCCATTTGAGGCCATTGAATGATAGTACTTGGTATATTCTGATGTAGTTACTTTTGCCATGGTCGGCTATGACCCGTCGGTCCATGGTCCCTTGTGTGAGATGTCGCCGATAAAACTTGTAATAGAGCCCGGCGCTCAAAGGTCGCTGTCGTGACAGAATCGATGAAGTTCAACCGCCAGCTTGTTATCAATCGATTGCAGAAATGGCTATGCAGTTCGGATTAATGGCAAATGTGTAGAGTGTAGGAAAGCATAGATGGAATCTTCCTTTGTCCGTCCAACTGTCCTTCCAGAATGATGTGGTACATCCATCCCCAATTATAACCTTCGTCAGTTGTATAGTTGTCTCAGTGACTGTGGATAAAGTTCTCCATACTGCCGTGTCTCCCTGCCGAGGCTGTGTTTGTATTTGGTTCTGAATATACTGTCTACGTAACCAATTGAAGCAAGGTTCATTTGAGTCTGAAAGTAACTTTGCTATGCATTTCATGATTAAAGCCTTGTTGTGAATCCGGAGATCCCGTATCCCTAAACCTCCTTGCTCCTGGGTAGGATGACTGTGTTCCAAGCAACTAGGCAATGCCCACCGTGAAACTCTCTAACTCCTTTCCAAAGGAAGGCTCTTCTGATTTTGTCGATTGCCTCTATGCTGCGCTCCGGCCACTGGATACAACTCATATAGTATGTAGGTATCGCTGATAGAACTGCATTGATCATTGTCACTCTTCCTCCCCAAGAGAGCAACCCAGGCTTCCAACCTGCCAGTTTTCTGTCTATCCTGTCGATAATAGGTTGCAACAAGCTGTGGGGTATCTTGTTACACTACTACACACAGCCTCATCACGCACGGTTCGGTCAGTCATCACGCACGGCCCAACCGCTCGTGTTTTTGTACGCTCGTGATAAGTCGGCGTTATCACGCACGTTAAACATCCGCTCGTGATAAGTCACAACACGCACGGTTCTAATTATATAACCGTCGTGATATCTATTATCGCGCATGGCTCTATTCAAGAACCGCTCGTTATAGACGCATATCACGCATTTCCGCTCTATTTAATAACCGCTCGTGATATACATATCCCGCACGGTTCGTAAATAGAACCGCTCGGATAAAGGATATCCTGCACGGTTATATTTACGAACCGCTGGGATATGTGTATATCATGCACGGTTATATAATAGAGCCGTCAGATTATACATATCACGCACGTTTGATTGATAAACCGCTCGTGATAGTTATTTCAGATAACTATTTTTAAAAATTTCGCTAGCCTCGTGGATTGCTAGCCATGCCCTCTGAAAATAAGCGTGCAGTAAAAGATACATCACGTATATCAATCGTTGACAACCCAAAGTGATCATTGTCATACAAACGAACATATATCAAATACAACAAACATTGTAATATCAACTCGCTCGTAAAATATTGTCATACAACCCAAAGTGACAACCCAAAGTTTACCATTGAATCACAACTATTCAAAGTGAATTACAACTATATCAAATATATTAATTGTTTCAAGGTCGCTCAAGAGTGAAACTCTCCGCTGGTCGCAATGATATTCGTCGTGATGAAGGTGCAGAGCCTCCTCGAACATCCGAGATCTCTTTCAACGAGTGAATCTAAATCTATATTCAAAACCTACAAACAAGAGTAAAGTGTTACACATATATATTTAAATTTATAATTAGCAATTATTGCGAGATTGACCAACCTCGGATCCGCAACCTAGCACTCATGAGAATCTGCATATGATAGCAAACGAGAATGCACATTCTTTCGCTTTGGTCATGCACCGAAAAATAGAATTACATATATAGGTATAGTCGGTTCGAGACGCATTATTACGAAGTATGATATAGGATTATTGTGTTGTAGCACGCATCGAAATCGCGTCCCGTGATTAAGTGTGTATGCTCGTTCTCTTGTATAGCCCTCCTCGGCAATATAGGAGATGAACGACCTACATGTTTCCAAAAAGTTAACCCGGCCATTTCAAACGAAGGAAGACTACAATAGAGTTATGTATGGAGGAAATGAGCACACTGTCGACTACTTCTTGCACAAGGGTGAAGTCGTGGCTTTTTTCATTAGGGAATCAAGGTATAGTACTGATTCCTCTTTGGTATAATGACTAGAAGGATCCAAAGGATGCCTACTCATGTATGTCGCTATAGTCATTAAACCTAAGTTCATATCACGATAAAGTACAAATGAAATTTGTATAGCAAGTAGTGAAGCACTTACTCGGTTGTAGGGCACCATTATGTAGTCCACGTAGTTTTGAGCAAGCAATCCCGCCGTTATGTATTTCGACATAGGATGCGTCGCTAAGATGGTTTGCTCAGAGACCACGTGTGGGTCGAGGAAACCCACCGGTTCTTTCAATCGCCGAGCGCTTTAATCATGTATCTATACATAAGCAATGAGTTGTTATATTACGTGAATGTAGAACTTGATTGTACACACTTACAAAGGTCCAAAGATCGTAGAAGTGAGGCATCGAGGGCTTTGAGGTTGAATAGGTCGAACAAGTCGTCAAGCCCACGATGAAGGGGCCGCTCGTGGAGGAAATAGTCCTCCGTATCCGACGGTGATTCCATCGCACACCTTTCTCTTTGGTCTTCTTCAAGTACCACTATGCAAACTCGACAACCTAATCCAACAGAGGCTAATCATCGTGCTCGCCGCCAACGGACTTCCAAAGAGTATTTCTTAGGGTTAGGAGGCTAAGCGCCTTAATGTTCTTCGATTTCGATTTGTCCCGAACGATTTGCGCGCTACGCGCCTTCCTCCCGCCGACGCACTCGAACCGACACGCGCACGCTTTTTGTTCGTTCGTGTCTTCCACGGAACCGATGAGGCGGGCTTCGGCGAAGGTTGAGGTGCATCATGGAGGGTCCGTTGGAGAGACATGGTCGTGTCGAGGTGGTTGGGGTAGAGTCATCAAAGGTTGAGGCGGCATCGCAGGTCCGTGACGATGTCCTTCAAAAGTTGAATTGAGGGCATGGTCGTGGAGATGGTTGGGGTGGAGTCATCGAAGGTTGAGGCGCACCGCAGGTCCATGGCGATGTCCTTCTTGGCCACCGAATAAAACCGCATGGCATCCCCAGTGTTATGATTTCGCCGCTCGGCGATCTCCAATGGACGGCCCTAAAATTATCTTGTACCATGTCCACCGACTCGGGCGTAACTCGCGCCACCGGGCACCGTGTCGCACTATCCCTTCATTGCATGGATACACCACCCCGCCAAACCTCAATAGACATCCCAACCATCCTCACTTGGAGTGTGCAAGGCCGCTCCTACAAAACGATACGCAATTAGCTAAGGCGCCCTATAGGTCTATCTTTGGAGCATTCCGAGATGTACATTACCTTGATGTCGCCGATAGGTAATTGGACATCATCGTGTTCACACTTTGCGTGGACGCGACGCCATCCGATGTTGAGGAGGATCGCCTACCAAAACAACGGGCGCTCGCGATCGTTGTTGAGGAGTAGTAGTTGATTCACTTGGTCCGCAATCTTGCTATCTTTTCTTCAAATTTTGCGTAAGTACCGTTCTCTTCCTTCAAATTTTGAAGTAAGCACATGTTCCAACACCGTGTCGCACTCGCCTTGGATCTCTTCCCCGCTCCTATACGCAGAGTCGCCCGGGAATCCATCCTCCAAGATACGTTAACCCCTTTGCCTTGCGTGCGACCCGGTGCTCCTTGTTTCCTGGGCCGTAGTTAGTATATCCTTCTCCCCGCTCGCTTGGAAGGAGCCTTCTAACATGCGAACTCAATTCTTGCTGCAAGAGGTCATCATGTTATTATATACATTATGAAGTTATAGACTTATTAACAACTAGGTAGTTCAAGACATTTACCACACGGTTGGCCACATCCTGGCCTCACGGGTTTGTGAAAGAGATTTTGCCCGAAGACGAATCGATGCCCTCGCTCTAACCGTGAGAGAGCGCTACTGTCCGTGATCTCAAAGAAATGGCCTTGTTTCGCTTCGGCCCTCCGCGCCCATTGCGCGGTTTTACCCGCGCACTCAGCCGGTGCCGAGTTTGTGGGGTGAGTGTTATGTCCGAGAGCCTTGTGCGCCGACTTTCTCAAGAAATTCAAGGCCGTCTTCATTTGCACAAAGGCGCCCCATATATCCCGCGACAAGAATTTATACGCCGTGAAGGGCGCTCGACCCGTGTTCACGCATCTTGTGACAAGCACGCCTTGAAGGTCCTCCACGCCTTCCGATCGAGAGCAACGCCGTTGCTCCACGCGCCAGTCCGCGGCCGGGAAAGTGAACGATTTAAAACTTCGTCCCACACACCGCTTCTCCAACATCCGACAAAGTGTCCCACCATTTGTGGTGATGGGGACCCGTTCCTTCCAAGTATCCCGCACAAGGTTCGAATCTCGCCGCTTTGGGGACTCACAGGATCCCATTGGCATTGACCTCCGTGGACGGCCATTATGCCCGAGGAATTCTCGATGTTCCTCTCGCCATCTCGCGACGCATTTCACTTTCCTCGAGATCCAGACGGCGGCGAAGATGGTGCGGACGCCATGTCGCTACTTGCTATCTATATATGCACGAAGCAATATGCGTAAGCTCTAATCGACTGATTCAAGCAGATTTACTCAACTTAACCAAAATGATGCACAAACGTATAATATATAAAGAAGGATTGATGGTAGTTTGTGCTCGTATGAGAGTTGCAAAAGAACAAGTCTTTGCCATCTCAATCCTATTGTCTATACTCTTCATTAAATGAATATGATAGTATAAATTCAAACTATGAGCTCTAAACAATACTTTGCTTAATCACAAATGATCTCAATCGTTATCAAAATGATCTCTTAACTATCACATTCAATCTCAGATAAGAGAAAAGTTCATCACAGAGCGAACTGTAACAAAGCCCACCGATCAATTTCAGTTCACATTATCAAAGACTATCAAAGTCACATCACGAGGGTTCGTCAATACAATAGAGCTCATGAATGAACTAACAAAGATATCAAATTGACGGATGCATTCAACCGTCTGTGACAACTAGCATTCAACCGAAAGTAACAAATTAATGTGATATGAAATTGATAGTAGCAAGTAATTTGTACAATAGAGCTCAAGAATCAACTAACTATCACATTCAATCTCAGATAAGATGAGTTCATCACAGAGCATGTCAACAAAGCCCACGATCAATTTGCCGATCTTTAGGAATACTCACAGAGGATGCCGCACAACAACTCACGGTGCAAGGAGGAGGCCGGTGCAGGGAGGAGGCCGACGCGGGAGGAGGGAGAGGCGCGGGAGGAGGCCGACACGGGAGGAGGACGGCGCGGGGAGGAGGCCGGCAGAGGAGGAGGCCGACACGGGAGGAGGCCGCGCCGAGGCGAGGGCGGCTGCCGATGAAGGGGCGGCGCGCGGGTCTTACGGCCGGAGGTGAACGGCGAACCCTAGAGGAGCCGAGAGCGCGCGAGAGCCTAAGGCGCGGAGACGGCGACGAGTAAAGAGCAAAACCCTAGGTGCGCTTTAATAAAAAGAATATCACGACGGCTCTATTAAAGAACCGCTCGAGATATCAGCAATATCACAGACGGCTCTATTTAAGCACCGTCAGGATAATATCACAGACGGTTTGCTTAAAGAACTGCTCGAGATATCTCAATATCATAGACGGTGCCATTCAAGAACCGCTCGTGATATTGAGGATATCTCGCACGTTCTTTGCAAACCGCTCAGGATATTATCGACGGTGCTTAAATAGAGCCGTCGTGATAATATATCACGACGGATCCATCATAGAGCCGTCTCGTGTTATGGATCTCATTCCTTCATCTCCGCGCGAGTGTCTCTTCGCCTCCCGCCCGCCTTTTATATAAATAGACAACCCTTATCAAAGGGATTTCACGAACCTCCTTGATCATCCCCTCTCTCCACAAATTCCAAATGGCTTTCTCTCGCCCTACTGCATCGCCTACATTTTGTTGTGTACTCGCACCTCTCCGATCGCAACTCGCCCAAGCCGCGAACAAGGCGCCCGTCGCAATGCAATCCGCTGTAGACCCTCCCATCTACCGAGACCATAACGGCGATCATCGGTCGATTGGAGCTCCTCCTCCAATGCATCAAAGGCGAGGCTCTCCAAAGATCCGCGAGTAAACTCGCCGTGGAGATTGTCCTATGGAACTCTTTGGTCCGCACCGAGGATGCAGCCAGCAGAGTCGAGGACGACATCGACATTGCAGAGAGCGGGTCCGCCTAGCCGAGACCGTGGAGACCAGGTTGATGGCCTCGGGCTATATGGGACTTGATTACGAGTCCGAACATCTACAAGAGGAAATTGAGCGCAAGGTCACAGTGGAGGCGCGGTGAGACAACGGTGATCCCGCTCCCACCAAGCCGACGAGAATGCGTATAAAGATTTGAAGACTAAGATAGGATCGCTCATCCTTTTTTATCGCCCGTGATGTAAAACGATAAGGCCGCCTATTGTCCGTCTGCGTGATGTAAATATGGTCTTTTTGTCTGTGATGATATGGTCTTTTTTATCGTCTGTGATGATATGGTCTTTTTTATCATCTAATATTATTACTGGGCAAATCCGTACGCTCCAGCGCCACGCGCCTCCCCATGGCGCGTTCTTTGGACACCTTGTACAAGGCCTTGCAACTATACGCACATACATTCAAGATGTTAGAATAAATAGTAGTATGTACGCACGTATATTGTAGACATAAAGATGTACGACGTTAATCGAGGTCGCATAGGTCCTCCATGGGCTGAGGAGAGCTCGCGTCACACGGCCGACGCATGTCATTTACGACATCGTGAGAAAGAGCGCGATCACCGACCTCCTCGCCTTGGTGTCGCTCGATCGCTCGCATGCTAACCTTGGCGATTGACGTACTCAAAACCGTGAGACGAAGAGCGATGGGAGGAGTTTAATCTTCGTGATTATTCCGCCTTATATCAAGAATTAGGAGTAATCGCACGTGAGACGAAGAGACGCGTATGTATCGCGGGCGGCGAGACGAAGAGACTACAGCGATGGTGAAGAGACCGATCGCGCGGGATATCACAGACGGCTCTATATGGGAACCGCTCATGATAATACTATCACCGACGGTTATTTAATAGAGCCGTCGTGATACTAGTATATTACGCATAGCTTCAAATTGAACCGCTCGTGATATTTCATGACGTTTTATTTCCAAACCGCTCGTGATAAGGCGCCCTCTCACAGACGGTTCATATTACCAACCGCTCGTGATACTTCACGACGGTTCGAATATGAACCGTCGTGATATGTCCTCATCATGCACGTTCATATTACGAACCGTCGCGAAGTATCACAAACGGTTGGTAATAAGAACCGCTCGTGATGAGGACATATCACAGACGAAGTTCCCGCACGGTTCCAAAGGGAACCGCCTCGTGATGAGGTGTCTGCTATTGCCTGCTTTGTAGTAGTGTTAGTGGAAAGTGGCATCCTAAGTAGTTACATGGAAGTGAGCCGAGTGGGCATTGCAGAGCGTGCCGCTAAGGTGGCATCTTGTTGAGACATGTGGATGGGTACTAGAGTACTTATGGTAGTTGATCTTAAGCTCAAAAATTGCAAATGAATCCAGAGCTCTTTGAGAATCGTGGCTTGTTGGGCCGTCCCTTGAGTAGGATTAAGGTGTCATCCGCATATTGTAGCATTGGTGTCGCTTGTATATCCAATGGATGTAGGATCACCATTGGAGGCACGCTGTAGCATTTTTGAAGGATATCCGCTACCAAGATGAAAAGAAATGGAGAAAGCGGGTCCCCTTGTCGCACTTCACGCCTGTAATTAATTTGTTCCCCGCAATCCCATTGACAAGAATCGTGCTTTCCTCAAGAGAGAATAGCAAGCATCCGCTAATCCATTTGTTGCCAAACCTCTCGCATTGCAATGTCAAAGTAATACATTCCCAACTTATTGTGTCAAAAGCTTTATGGAAGTCTAATTTGAGAACTAGCATAGGTCTTTTCCTCTTCATTGCACATTGGACCATGTCTGAAGCTAGAGTGAAGTTCTCCGTAATTGATCTTCTTGAGATGAATCCGGACTGCATATGACTGACAAGGTCAGCGATTCTCGGTTGTAGTCTATTTGCCAAGACTTTGCTGATGAGCTTGGGTATGCTGTGCAGCAGTGAGATGGGCCGAAAGTCCTTGATTTGCGTTGGCGCTTCAATCTTTGGTATCAAAGTGATATAGGATTTGTTTACCCCTGACAAGTCAATATTATTGGAATGTAAATCTTCAAACACATGAACTAGATTAGTCTTTAGAACGTTTAAGAATTTCTTATAAAACTCATTTGTAAATCCATCTGGCCCTGGGCTTTTGTTGTTCGGGGAGCGTAAAATGGCATTTGCTATCTCTTCCCAAGTAAAGTTGTCTGAGAGAGCCTGAAGACTTTGATCTTGCTGATAGAGTTGTGTGGGATCTATTGTTGGTGACCATGTAGAGTCTGAACTGAAGAGCTCCCTGAAGTAATCAGTCGCAATTTGCAATTTGGAGGCATTGTCATAGTATTCAATCCCATCCTTAATGAGCACTTTGATGTTATTCCGTTGGTTTCTTATGGATGATGTTACATGAAAGAAATGTGTATTTTCATCTCCCAAATTGCACCACTTAATCTTTGCTCGACGCTTCCATTTGAGTGTCCAGAACCAGTTAAGCTTCTGCAAATGTATTCTGACATTTTTCCTGAAGGTAAATTCAAGGTTTGTTAAAGGCCTCCATTCCTCGATGTTGTCCAAGTATTCTAATGTGGTTCTGGTATTATCCAGTTGAGAAGGTAGGCTACGTATCCTCTTCGACCAAGCTCTGATTTTTGCCCAAGCCTTCTTAGCTTTAGATTGGCGAGAAATACTAGCCAGATTCCTGGTTCCTCGTGCCCAATTTTGTAACACTAGGTTCTCAAAATCTGTTAAATGAAGCCAGAAGTTTTCTAGTCTGAAGATCTTTGACGCAAGCAATTTTGTTTGTACTTCTGCCACAATTGGACTGTGGTCTGAAGTTGCTGCTACATGTGCTCTGGCCGAGGTGCTTAGGAATGTTCGAGTCCATTCTGTATCAATCAGAATCCTATCTAGCTTAGCCATTGTTGGATTTCTCCTCTTGTTCGTCCAAGTAAATTTCTTGTTTGGAATGTCTACATCCAATAAGCCTTGGTTTTGAATCCAAGTATTAAATATGGACATACCTGCCCAGTTTATATTATCGT
Source organism: Ampelocalamus luodianensis (assembly GCA_036346255.1). Lineage (NCBI taxonomy): Eukaryota > Viridiplantae > Streptophyta > Magnoliopsida > Poales > Poaceae > Ampelocalamus > Ampelocalamus luodianensis. The sequence goes on from CM070622.1 coordinate 15,506,199, forward strand.
TGCTTTTTCTCATATGTGTATCTATAAATGTTGAAGTCCCCCAGGACCATCCATGGTCCAACCAAATTCTGTCGAACACTAGCTAAGTCGCCAAGAAAGGTTGACGGAATTGTCTTCAAAGGTGCATACACATTTGTTAATCGAACCGATTATGTCTGCTTTTTGATTGGAAGGCTATCACAATGACCAAACATCACCAATCTGATGTCTCTAAATTGGCATTGCACAAGCCGTTAGTGTGCCCCCAAGTCCGGATAGATGGATGGAAGTGGTAATTCCTCAAGTTCGGGCAAGAAACTTATAGCTTTAAAAACATCAATGTTAGCCACTTAGTTTCTTGAAGGCATATGATATCTCGTTTTAAATCTACCAACGTCTGATAGACTAAAGCCCTTTTCTGAACATCTCCTAGCCCTCTAACATTCCAAGATAGAATTTTCATTTCTGTCTCTGGCTAGCCCTCTTAGGTAACCACACCCTGCATGTTGTCCAATGCAGCATTGCAGCCCGCTCCCACACCCCAACATGAGAAGTCTAGCAAGATTAACAGGTTGCCAACACACACCCGACCGGACCAAAACCGAAGGACAAAACAACAAATCTACTGAAGCTAAGAGCAAGCTGCACCAAGTCGAAGCAAAAAGAAACCAAGACAAAAACACACCACACACCAATGCTTGATTAAAACCAAGAGCAGAAACCTGCGCAACAAAGTAACGGAGCCAAACCGAGGCGACAAAAAAAAACTCTTTCTCTGCCATTCTGTATTTTCTTCATAAACTCTACTATTATGCTCGTAAATGGTTAAAGCTTAGTATGCAAACTAGGCTCTGGTTTGGAACCTTACATCTAGTGAGAGTGGATGCATACGCATAATATCTTTTGGTCTTGAGAATGCGAGGCATCGACAGATCACACTGGGATTGGATCCCTACCTTCTTCACAAACTCTACCATTCTGCTCGTAGATGGTTAAAGTTTGTGTACAAGCTACACGGTTTGGAACGGAAAAATCTATAGGATTTAGTCCACAATTCCATCAATGTAGACCAACTTCATCGTGTGACACGTGTCTTTTTACGAATATCAAAGCGTGACATGCTAGTTTTCAGTATTCAATTCGTGAAAATTCACATCAGTGATTTATGAGGCTGTGTGCTTTGAGATTCGTGAAAAAACACGTGTCACACGATGGAGTTGATCTACATTTATAGAATTGTGGACCGTGTCTTATAGATTTTTTCCGCTTGGAACCTTACATCTAGTGAGTGACAAATAATGGCTTTTGGTCTTGGAGAATACGAGGCATCCACTGAATTGGATCCTCTACCTTCTTTTGTAACCATTGGGGTTGCATGCTTTGACATTCAAGATTGCTACTACAACACCATGCCTTTTCCTCGCAAGGTCGCAATTGTTGGGGGTAGGAATCACTGTAGCAAAGAGGGTCAGAAAAAGGACTCCTTGAACTACGAGAGGGACTAGAGGATCGAGAGGACCATGTGATCCCTGAGAAAGGGGACCAGCTTGTCAAGAGAAGCGAATATGTATTAATTGTTCTTAGAAAAAGGTCATGTCCTATTACATAGGGTGAGGTGGCTATTTATAGTCTTCCAAAAGGGTACATGATATTACATGTATACCCCTAAAAAGACCCTATGACTATAGGAACTGCAGGGGCTTTTCCTCTCCCTATGTATAGCCTTCGGCCTACGGTGAACCTCCTTAGCCCTAGTCCATCCAACAAGACACTGCCCATCGGTGTTCTCTCGCCTTCACACTGCAAGGGAGGTCCTCGGCCGCAGGGCTCGGATACCTTTTGGCGCCCGTTGGTGGCCTGGGATCTCACTGGATGTGCGGTACTCGGTGGCCCTCTGGCGGCCTTCACACCCGTTCCAGAGCCTTCCCGAAGGTACGCCTGCTACCTTCGAGGAGACCTTCGGCAGGCTTCGCTCCTGCTCCGAAGCCCTCCAAGAGGTGTGCCTGGCACCTTCAGCAGGTTTCGCTTATGCTCCGAAGCCTCCCCAAAGGCATGCCTGGTACCTTCAGGGAGCCCTTTGGCAAGCGCGGCCCTCCTACGGCCTTCATATACCCTTCGCCAGGCTTGCAGTCCTTGGGAGAGGGTCCTTGCAGTCTCGGCCAGGCTGTTGGGATTGGGGGCACTCCTACGACAGAATCCATCTACTTTGTATAGTCGACGAAAGTATTATGAAATTATGAACAATATTGTTTTGGTAACTCACTTGTCTCTTTTATCCCATAGTTGTTCTCCTCGCTAGAGTCGAAGAGCAGCTGCAGGCCGAGGAAGATACCAAGGAAGGGGCAGTCCCTGTGGATGTACTCGCAAAGTGCGTCAGCCATGCCGGTGTGGGTGAGGACAGGGGCGGAGCTGGGCCTCGGGCCTCTCGGGCAATGGCCCGAGGCCCAACGAAAAAACACCAGCTGAAAAAAAATGAAACGTGAAAAGCCAATGCAATTTGATGATTGGGCTGAAAGCGTACTGGGCCGGCCCGAGGCATCGGGCCGCACTGGCTCCGCCACTGGGTGAGGACGTCCATGGCGGAGCCGGATGGCGTTGCACACGCTGCGCATGTTGCTCGTGCGTAGTCTAGTAGCGTCACCGCTGAGGCGACCGACCGACCGGCGAAACGAAGGAATCGCGACCCTGAAGCCATGGATGAAACGGTTCAACTTCCGGAAGGGAAGGGGGGTGGTTCATGTGGTTGCTTACTGTTTGTGTCGCTGGACGTGCGCATGGAGTGGGAGGCGGGGTTGCGCCGCTAGTTCGTCCGCTTCGGATGACCGACGGAGCATGAGACGGTGTGGATGCCAGCACCGATGGACATTGCTGCCTGCGGCGGCGATGACATTCAGCTTTTGGCTATTGGTGCATCTCTCTGCTCTCCACTAATGCTGGCCAAATGGGCACACAACACGGCCTGGCACGGGCACGACCCATTCTAGCATGGCCCATTCCGGCCTATGTAAGAACTGGATCGTGTCGGGCTGGCTCACGTGCTGAAGCGACGACTTAAGCATGGCCCGGCGGCAACCGCCGCGTCAGATCGAATGAGCATGTTTGGCCGTCGAGCTTTGTACGGCCTATTTAGCCCGAAAAACTAAAAGGCAGAATAATAGGGAAAATCTAAATAAAAAATCCAAAAAAAATCAAAAAAATGTGTAGAATTCATAAATACATATGAAAGTTGTAAAAATGAGACAAACATATTGAAAATGTAATAAAGAGCTTTATTAATATTGAAATGGCTACCTCGTTAAAACTTTTGCCAAGTAAAAACTCAACATGAGAAAACCTTGGCAGAGAAAAAGGAATACAACCTATAGCTATATATACATCCTTGTTCTACATGTCATTGTTTATGTACAAATTTTCGAATACCTCCGACAACTCTGGATTTTCCACTGAGTGTTATGTTCACGAAACAGCTTTTTTCTAGTCATTCATGGTTAGAAATATTTTCACTATCTCACTTGTGAGACTTGTTCTTCTCTCCTCTAATATTCTTTCAGAAAGACTGAAAGTAGACTCAGAGGAAACCATTGAGACAGAAACAGTTAACACATCACGTGTAAGTATAGACAACACGGGATATGTTAACTTATGGGCTCGCCACCATTGCAAAATTTCGAAGCCTTCTGGGTTAAAATCCACCGTATCGCTGTCCATATAGGTGGATAATTCCCCATTCCTTGAGGTTGTTCTCGGCTGAGCAGACGGCGTTGTAGAAAAAGAAGACCTAGACTTAGAGGAAGAGTTATCGAAGATCTTGTCCTACATATTTATCTTGCTATTTGAAGTGGGGGCTACTGGAGATCATTGCAAGTGGACTCCCCAAAACTACACTAAGATAATCCTCCCTAGCCCGACCACTCTATATGTCTGATATCAGGGCCATCGAAAATGTGCATGTACTAAATAGTTCCTTTATTTTATTACGACATTCATTATAGTATTTTTCTAGATCCCTAGTTGTTGTCTATCTAGAAACAGTAGGAAATCTAGGATTATGCACAGTCATAATGTAAGTTTGAAAAGCAGTAGACTCCCCAAAGCCTAACAATAAATCCTTAGAAGCAAATAAACGACAGAGAGATTGACGGGCTACCTCAGCATCGTAGTCCCAGCTACGTACTGTACCGTCAGGGTTGTACTGCAGCTGCATCTGCCTCATCACCAATCCTTGCTTGGCCTTATATCTTGTAGCATGTCTAAGCAAGTACCTCGTTCCACCTGTAGATCTTGCAGACAATTCATTGCAATAAATGTTACAAATAGCATATGGTACCTGATTCCCCTATGCGTCTAGCTTGGTTGTCCTTTCAAAATTCTCTCTCACTCCCGATGTAGACGACCTTAACCTCTTTGCTCCGGTGGTTGCCAACGAAGATGCTAACGTGGAGCCTGATGACGAAACTCTGCCTTTCCCTTCCGGTAACAACTCCGGTTGGTTTGAGGCAGCCGCAGCAACCTCTATGGATGCAACATTCCCCGGTGAAAGTCCGTAATCACCAAGAGCAAGCCTATCGTAACTGTCCATAACGAAAACTGCAAAATCAAAACTAACACTATTATTACTTTCATCTTAGCATAACAAATACTAACAATAAAAGTATGCAAAGAATAGAATTGTACTCTTTTATCGACTTACTAGCTAAAAATTGAATTTTTCAAAATTTAGCAAAGTTTGTTTTGAATTTTTTCCAAATTATCTCACAATGAATTTGAATTTGCACACCAGAATTTGAAAGAGAGATTGAGGAATGGATGTGTGCTGAATAAGGAGGCAGGCACAGCCCACAAGCCCGTTGGAGTCCATGCTCGTTAAGGGCGCGCGCGTTCCCTCGCCACGCTGCGCGTGTAGTGCGCCATCGCGCTCGACGCCCGAGGGCGACATGTTGTACGGCGCACGCCCACTGTCGCCTGCCATTGGCGCCACCCTCCACACCGACGTCGCCCCCTCTCGGCCTCCTTCCTCCACGCTGGCGCCGCCCCCTCCTCGTCCTCCTCCACCTCTCCTCCTCTTCCCGACTCTCTCCTTCCCGAGCCGGCCCCGCCGCCTTCTCCTCCCTCCACACCAATGCCGCCCCATCCTCCTCCTCCTCCACCTTCTCTCCTCTCCTCCTCCTGGCTCCCTTCTTCCCGAACTGGCCCTGCCGCCTTCTCCTCCCTCCACGCCAGTGCCATCCCCACCCAGCCTCCTCCCTCCACGCCGACACCGCCCCATCCTCCACCACCTCCTCTCCTCCTTCTGCTCCTCCCGGCTCCCTCCTTCCTGAGCGGGCCCCACCGCCTTCTCCCTCCACACCAGCCCCGCCTCCTCCTGGCTCCCTCCCTCCCTTGCCGGCTCACCGCTCCTCCTCCTCTCGCCGCCGGCCAGCCGCCCTCCTCCTCCTCCTCCTCCCGGCCCCACGGCCACCTACTCCGGCCCGCAGCAGTGCACACTGCATCGTGCTGGGCTCGTGCCTTGCCTAGCACGGCCCGACACTGTTCGTGCCGTGCTAGGTCGGTCCATCGTGCTAGGGGTCAGCCCAAGCACAAGACGAGCCGCATCTATAAACAAGATAAATCGTGGTCGCACTCCTGCTAACTCGACAAGCACGCCCATCTAACCACCTCTACTCTCCACTCTAGGAAGCCACCCGGCAAAGGCCAATTGCAATCAACTTAAGCCCAAATCAGCCCACGGCTCGAAATAAAGCCCACTGCATTCCAATTCCTTAGCGTCGAGTCGATTAACAAATAAACGGCCCAGATGGTACGAAAGAAGAGAATTCAGGGTCCGGATCCCTCCTTTTTCCTTTAGAATGTTGGCTTTTATGGGTGATTAGCTGATTACTGATTTTTTGTGGATCTCTATAAAAAATTTGAACAAAATGATAAAGAGCACCTCCAATGCTCCATCGAATGGTAACTCTACTACTCTAGCCATCCACGTAGGGTAGTAGCTTCAAAAGGCATGTTGGTAGCTTCAGCTAAATCGTGTGAGCGTAGCCTAGAGGGCGTTGAAGAGAGGCATCGAAGTTTCTCATTAAATCTTATGGACCTAGCTTGGAGCTATTCCCCTCACGAGAGCGTTCGAGAGAGATATCCTAGTTTCGCTTCATAATTAAGATCTTGTGAGCCCATGCCGTGCTCGATGCTATTATGCATTGGAAGGGGAGGTTTTGGATGGTAGCTTCAGATGATGTGGATTGTGGCACTCTAAGCATGTCGTAACAAAACAGTCTATACTTCATTCATGGTACTGCAAAACAATTGAATACCAATGAAACAGACAAGAGTTCAAAGTTCAACCAGACATATTGATCGCTCTTTTTGGCATTGTAACTACCATCAGTTTATCCAATATCTTAGAGACAGTACTCTTACAAAACTTGATCATAAGTGATGTTGTACAGCAGGGGCAAATGATGAAACTCTCCCAAGCTACTGGAAACTCTGGTAGACAGCCGACGAAATGCATTTGGAAGAACCACTTTGGCTGTGGCCTAGAATTTGGAGAGATCTTTCTACATGCAAATATGCAATGATGAAAACCGGATTAGCAATCAGTGTTGCTACAAAACTTTTATGCGAAACATCGTTATGAAAACACGATAAACCTGAGTGATCTACAAATTACGGTACTCTAAAACTAGGCTGTCTGTGCAATCAACGTTTGTGGTGAACACTAGCAGAGATCCTCCTTTTCCAATGACAACACATGAGCATTCATCTCGAACTGGGTCCAACTCTGGTAAGATTACGATATGCATCCCCACCTTGCAGAAAGTAGCTTCATGTGGCGTCGTCATATGTGCATCGCTTCACATTTTGATAGTACATGGTTCTGTAGCTTAAAGATGATGCAGTATCAAATTCCCAATTTCTCATCTGGTGTCTCTTTTCGGAGATGGAGCTGTCGGTGGGCGAGCCAAAGCTGTAGGCCCCGGTGGGCGAGCCAAATCTAAGTTTTGCATCTCACTTGCAAGCAGCGCCCTTCTTTCTTTCAAAAAGTTGAGCCGGCTTGTCAGCTTAGCTAATGCAGATGGTGGTGTAGCCCCAGATTCCTGAAACAATAACGGGCACATATAGCTGCATAACTTCATTCCAATAAAGTGGCAGTAGCAACGCCAACTTATCTTGAAGAAAGGCAAAGAAAAGGGGGGGTTTATGCCTTTATGGTGACCAAAAAGGACATAATCTATGTCTGTGAAGGCATACATTGAGATTACCTCTGCTTTAGTACTTGAATAGGCATTAGATCCTTGAAGCCTGCTTAGTAGTGGGCTATTTGAGTATTGTCTTTGTGCAAAGTTCCACCTCGATGTAAGTGATCCTTCTTGACTATCCTTCATAATCTCACCCTTAGAAGACAACATTTTTTGAGCCCTTTGACTGATGTTGCCTGGCTGCTCATTAGATGTGACACCTAGGCAAAGCCAAAGATTTTGAACTACTAAGATCGTTGTTATCAACTTTTGCTTCTTTGGATACTGTCATTCTAATGAAGATCAAGAAGTGTATTCATCAATATTACCACCTGAACTCGTATTGTGTTGATAGTTAGTACTCGGTTGCAGCTTCTGGTGAGCTGGCTTGTCTGTTGAAGATGAATGTAGTGTGGTCTGCTTCCTTGATTGCTCAATATCTGCCTGAAATGAGCCATTTTTTTATTGAGTAATGGAACTGAGCAAAGGAAGAACCTAAAGTACACCCAGAACTTGTTGTGTTGTCATCCTTAACTTCAATGAGCTGGATCCTTTGCTACTTAATCTATTAGTATTTTTCTTTGGTTGTCTACAGCATTGAGATAACAAGGATATTTAGTTCTTTTGGTGTACTTGTTACTGCACACCTCAAACACTTCAGGTCCTTATTGTATATTTGGACATATCAAACTCATGTAATTAACTTCCTTATACAGTTTCATCAGCATACATTATGTTTTCCATTTCCAGAGATTAGGAATAACACAGAGCATAGTAGTCCTAGGCAGGCCTTTTCTGGCAAAGCAGAAGGAAGAGCATTTTACGGTCTTACCATGTCTGTAGCGGATACCATGTCAGATACAGAATTGGGCCCAACAATTGATGATGCTTCGACTGAGGAACTAATCTCTGGAGAAAGGGTGGCACTTTGTTCATCTCTGGAGAAAGGGAGCCCACGTTAGCAGAACTCTATCTTAAGTATGTTCCTTTCCATAACTTACAATTCTAACTAGACAGCAAAATACTACAAACAGTGAGAAAATACTACAAAATGCTCTGGCAAGAAAACCTTACTCGACAAGCTTGTCTGTATTTAGAATTTGTTTGTTGCATGATTCACATAATGAGGTGGAGCTCAGCTGGACCTGGCTGTTGAGTTGTCCACGCAGATCAGAAACCTTTGCTTCAAGTTCAAAATATCAGCTTCAGCAGTAGCAACTTCCTCAAGATCAGCCTTAGTCTTTTATTAACAGAACAAAATTTTCAAATGGTGAAAAACACTCGAGCTTTAACTAAATAAAAAGAGCTTATGAAGAATACCTTGCTGGCTATTGTTGGTGGGAAGGACACCTGCCCTCTACGCAAATTCATCAGCCCAGACTCCAATGAGGCCCTCAAATTTCTTTCTTTCTGCAGCTGATCTCGCAAATTTTCCACCTGTTGAATGCACAAACTATTCTTGTTGAACAGAGAAAATGCACAACTTACTCTGACAAGCACACCGAAACACTTCCAGAAGCAAGGAGGTACTATATAGTTCTGAGTTATAATTTCCTGTGTCAAATAAACGCCGAACAGGGAGGGGCTGGGACATCCCACAGCAACTGAGAAAGCTAAAAGGATGGAAGGAAAGGATTCAGCTGTACATTCCGGTAGTATCCTTATCCCCAATGTATGACAAATTATATGGTCCAATGCGTGATGGCTAAATGGTTATGACAAAGTGGCATCTAAAGGTTTTAGTAACATTATCCAATTTGGGACACCATGGTCAGTCGAGTCCAGGCCATAGCATATCATAGTAACAAGAAATATAACTACTCAGCATGACCATGATTGTAAGAAACGTTGAATTTATTTCAAAGAAGGCAAGAAGTGGAAAGCATGTGCATTGTCACTCCAATAGATGCTTCATTGCGGCCTCATGGTTCACATCGTAGTCTGAGTTGACTATGACAATTACATGGAGCTGTCTGTCAGCATGTGCCGTTAGCTTGTAGCAAGTTACTAAAAATACATCTTTAGATATATGCAATCAAATCAAGTTCACAAAAATCAATATAGCAAAGAATGATGCATTTTGAATTTTGATAAAATTTGAGGGAAAAAATTGGATGTAGAATGAAGTTTGACCATCAAATTGAGCCAGAACTTGGTAGTTTGGTTGTTTTTGCTATGATCTAGGAGTGTGTCCTAAACTACAAAACATGACTGTAAGGGAGAAATATGAGCAGCAGGAAGAAGAATTTTTTTTTGATAAAAGGTAATCAAGTTTAAAAAGGAAAAATAGAAGGAATAATGAGTTTGATGTAATACCGCATGTCAGATTGCCCCGGCATCATGAGCTAACGACTCATCTGAAGGAATGACACGACCAAACCTTGACTAAAGTGCAGGAGTCCATTTTTGACTCTAAAATGTAAGACTCATTTCGAACTTATTAGGGCTTCTTCATTGTGTGTCATATTGCTTGAGTTCAGATGTTTGCATAGTACTTGTGCCTATAACTGATAGCAGAACAATCTTCTTCTCCTCCATATTGCATAGTTTCTTATGTTTTTCTATAGTTCTTGCAAGTTTTCTTTATTCTTGATGGTATAACGATCTCTTATGGAGATAAAGTGATACAATAATAAAAACTACCTAGGTGTTCTCTTTCTAGAATTTAAAAAAAAAACATCGACCTTTAGTTTGAGCTCTTACTTCTTTTTCAAGTGCTAAACGGCGCTCATGTAATGCTTCCTTTCGCCTTTCTAGACTCGCCTGGAGGGTTGCATTTTCTTTGACCTGAAAAAGACATAACATCATTTCATATGGAAGAATTTAATGTTACATCACTTTGTGTGATCCTGGGGGAAAAGGCTGTACCTCCTTTGAAATTTTAGATTGGAGATCAGTCTTGTTGTTCTCAAGCTTCTCAATAAGAGCCCTAGTTCAGAAGCCAAATTAGAAAAATAACTCAAATATATTAAGAGTGTAAATTGTAAAAGTTGTCCTGTATTTTAAAGATTTTTGAGTTTCCAACTGCTTTTTTTATATATTTTTAAATAGGTTTGTTGAAAATAACAGGCAAGCCCCAAATGGTATAGCAAGTTCAAAGAAGGTACAAACTTTGCAGAAGCAAATCAGAAATGGAGGAGGCCTTCCACGGTTTCTTTGTGAATCTCATTGGCAAGCCGGTTCCAAGATCTCACACACTAGATCTTGATTACCTCAATGTCCCTTCACATGACCTCTCCTCGCTGGAAGCACACTTCACCGAGGATGAAGTTTGGGAGGCTATTAAGAGCTTACCTTCTGAGAAGGCCCTAGGGCCGGATGGATTCATTGCCCTCTTCTACCAAAAATGTTGGGGAATCATTAAAGACGACGTCATGGCCGCAATTTACAAGCTTGGAAACTTGGCCGGCAATTATTTCCACCTCCTCAACCAGGCCATGATCACCCTGGTGCCGAAGAAGCTGGCAGCACAGGAAGCAAGAGACTTTCACCCTATTAGTTTGCTCCACAGTTTTGCGAAGCTCTTCTCCAAAATCCTCGCCCGGAGGTTGGCACCTGAACTAGCCAAGGTGGTAGCGCCCAACCAGACTTCCTTCATCAAATCGCGCTCCATCCACGACAATTTTTTCCTTGTCGCAATCGCCCTACATCGCACTAGCAAAAAGGCGAGCTTGCTCAAGCTTGACATTGCCCAAGCATTCGACTCCGCCTCTTGGCCTTTCCTCCTTGAGGTTCTTAGCGCAAGGGATTCGCCCTAAGTGGTGCATTGGCTAGGCATCATGCTCTCGCCAGCCTCCACCCGAGTGCTACTGAATGGATAACCAGGCCGGGCAATTTGGCATGTCCGCAGCCTCCGCCAAGGGGACCCCCTGTCGTCTATGTTGTTCATCATTGCGATGGACGTGCTGAATAACCTTCTTTCTGAAGCTGAAAACTCTTCACTTCTCGAACCAGTTGGAGGATCTCAGGGTATACCTCACCGTCTATCACTATATGCGGACGATGTGGTGCTATTCCTCACCCCGGTCATCACAGACTTGCATGCGATCAAAGCAATCCTCCAGGTCTTCGGAGAGGCAACGGGGCTACATACTAACCTCTCCAAGAGTTCTGTCTCTCCAATCCATTGCACCGAACAACAACTTCAACTCATTGCCGCTGAACTCCAGTGCACCACTGCCGACTTCCCATGCAAGTACCTTGGGCTACCCCTCTCTTTGAGGAAATCGAAAAAGGGGGACTTCCAACCTCTCCTGGACAAGGTCGCTGGTAGACTTCAGAGCTGGCAAGCCGGCATGGTCTCACGAGGAGGTCGCCTCGTCGTGGTCAAGACGGCATTTACGGCTGTCCCCATCTATTGTTTCATGGCTCTAGACCCCTCTATGGATTATCAAAGAAAATGACAACGACAATGTGCTTTCCTATGGAAAGGAACCAAAATGTGTCCGTGGTCACCGCTTGGTCGCTTGGTCATCGCTTGTAGACCCATTCAATGCGGGGTCCGGGCCTACATAACCTATGTGTCCTCGCAATGTGCTCAGATTAGATGGCTTTGGTCAGCGAACATGGCCAACAAGGCCATGGCGGGACTTGCTATCCGTGCCACCGCATAAAGCACCGCATGTTCTAGACTTCAATCTCGTGGTTGGAGGAGCAAGCACCCTCCTTAGCGCCATCCCTTGTAAAAATAGTTCCACCTCAATCCGAAAAAAAGAACGGTTGTCGAGGCCTTGCTTAACAACGCGTGGACTACGCAATGCAGGGGTCGCCCGATGCCTAGGTCTCACGAGTACCTTGACCGTGGGACTTGCTACTGAGCGCTTGCACAACACAAGGCAGGGAGGATACTATCGATCGGTGTTGGGAAGCCTCGCCGCTACACTCCGAGATCGCCTACAAGACTTTCTTTCATGGATCACGAACTTCGCTGCATCGAGGCTATCCGAAATCTTAGGCACCTTTGAAATGCAAATACTTCATGTGGTTACTGGTTAGCGGTCCGTCAGTGTTGTTGGACTACGACTTGAGCATCGCGGTCTTCAAAACCAAGGAGTTTGCGCTCATCGCCGCTCCTCCTAGGAATCTATTGATCATCTTCTTGTCGCGCATGGTCACTTCCCAAATCGGTCACGCTTTCTCGCTTGTCGATTGCGACATCGCTTTCCGGTGGGCCAAACCACCCTGGAAGAGTACTGGATATCAGTTCGCAACTCAGTCTCATGGAAACGTAGGAGGGCACTTGATTCATGCATCATCCTCGTCTCCTGGATGATTTGGAAGGAATGGAATAACAGAGTGTTCAACAATGAGGCCACAACGACCGACCTTCTGCTCCAAATGATTTGTGATGAGTTCAGCCACTGGCGCATGGCAGGAGCTCACTGTTTGGAGGCACTTGCACAATCGGAGTAGTCCCATCTTCCACCAACCCCCCTGGTCTGTGACCAGAGTCTTCCGGTTGCTCTACTTAGTCCCACGAGTGGTTTTGCCTTTCTTTGTTCTACTAAGGTGGTCTAGAACCGCTTTGGTAGCCTTGTAATTGGATGTTGTACTTTCTTCTTCTTAATGGAATGACGCGTAATTCTTTTGCGCGTTCTCGAAAAAAATTTATGCAATGGAAGAAACCAAAATTTCTAGGAGTGAACATGGAAAATGTATTTGTATTTTATTTGTATGCACTTCACATAGACTTCTTTCCACCATCCACTATTCATCCTACAAGTGAGAGTGAAGGGAAGTGGAAAACATGTAGGTGAAGGAAAATGAGAAACATTTTATAGCTAAAAGCCTAAAAAATTGTTTGTAATTGTACCATAGTGGCATAGCCCACCCATTCTTTTAAGGGAAATTTTCAAATATGCCATCGCTCATTTCATTGATCCAAATCTACCATTTGCTAGTGTTTTGCCCCAAAAGTCACACACTATGCAATGGTATTTCTAAGAAAAACTTTTAGTGGCACATTTGTGAGACATCACTTTGCAAAGGGCATATATCAATTAAATCCTTCTTTAATTATGGCGATGAAGAGAAGTGAGACAGCTAGCAACAACTAAAAGAGTAATAATTATTATTTATTCACATTATTATCCCTAACAACAGTGAGTTACTCCCATTATTTTCTTTGGCTCGACATCAGAGGAGTCGTTAATTATTGAGAAATAAAAAAGAGAGCAAAGAGAGAAGATAGTACAACAAGTGAAAACAAGAATGTGGTGCTTTTAAGGGATATGTCTGCAACCCTTTTCAATAAATAGGACATTCCAAGGTGCATTACAGAGCATATAGCAGGCTGCTTACTCATCATCACTGCAACAGTCAATTTCCTCGGTTGACAGGTCCTTTCTTGCCTGTAAATCAAGTGTACAAGTCAAACTATAAGATTATCCTAGTAGCGTTGATATGCAGAACGATGCAAATAATAATTGCACTTACTGAGGTACGGCCCCATAAGGTCCTTTTGCTCTTGTTTGCTGAGCTGCTTGATTTCTCCATAAATTTTGCTCTCGAAGATGATGATGAATGAGAATTTGATTTTGCTATATGATCTGTGGATGCATTTGATTCGCATGATTCTTGTTTTGTGTGGGATGAATTATTGCTCTCCATTTGAGAGGTATTCTCCACTTGTGGAACAGAAGAAATTTGATCAGTGTCTTCCCTTGATGCACCATGTTCTATTCTTGCCGCTTTCATAGGAGGTTGAACAGCCAGATCAGTGTCATTACATGCAATGCCCAAGATATTGTTTTTAGCCTATGGAGCAAGACAAATTGTAAGGGCGACAAACAAGTTGCAAGAGCATCAAATAAGATACATAAAGCTATAATTGTGGATAATCTATATGTTTGAAGCACATGAGTTAGTTATTCGAGCCTCCATGCAACGTTTATTGAGCAGTAAATCTATAGTCTTGTTCAATATCATATCCAAGACCATTGAGCTACTGTGAGTCTGTGACCAATGTTTTTCTCATGTAAGAATAAAATTACAATCTTAAAGAAGATATTTGGAATATATAGTAATAAGTAGTCCCTGTGAAAGATTAGCACTTCAAGTTTAAGCTACCTTCAAAACACTGAATCAGCTGCCGACATGCTTTATCGGAGTGCAACTGATGTGTTCATGGGCTATGTCATGTGGGGCCTGACTTATTCCAGGCACAAGAAGGAGCTGACGCCGGCAGCAGGGAGTCCTGCGACTCCTGCCTAGGGCTGGCGCAATGAAGGCTTAGAGATATGCCTTCCTAATTCTAGTTTCCTTATTTCAGGACTTTCTTTAAATTAGAGTTTGGATTAGAGGTTAGTTTGTTTCAATTGTGTTGCTTGTTAGTCAAGTTTGTTAGGGCCATCTCTATTTAAAGAGACTTGGCGCATAAATCTAGTTTTGTGAAGAAAATCTGAAAACCCAATCTTTCTCTCCCTCTGTTCGCGCCTCCCTGCCCTTGCTGCGCGGCAACCGTGACCATGGCTCCACCTCTGCGCCGTCGGGGTCCAGGGCTACGTCCAGCGACTCATCATGACTACCCTATTCAATCCAACCCGCCTGCGACAGGCTATCAGTTGAATATGAAAGCATGATCTTTATAACTACTCGTGTTCCACCCCCCCAAAATACTAGCCTTTAACAGAATACTCATTATACCAGATTTAGAAGAGAAAAAATCAGTGGTTGTTTTAAGTTGCACATCGAGAAGATACTAGCTGATGAATGAACATGCTCGGTGCATGATATAGCTGCTCATGTTTTAAATAGTGTGTAGTGCAAGCATAGCAGCAAAGTGTTGTTATAACAGATAGCGGTGATATAGCAGGCGCAGCATGGTCAGGTATATTTGCACAAGTATTAATATAATCCATCAGTTTGAACTAAAATAAATTATTTTTGTATTAGGATTACTTGTCATTGTGCATATCTCAAGTCTGAGTAAGGATTCAGAGTGGAAGATGACTAGAATATGCAACAAGATGAACTTATGAAAACCTGTAATGTATCTGTACTGAAGCACCACTACATGCTGTAGCAGACCACTGCAACGTTGCAATTGTACAAAGAGCTACAGCAGCCACTACCCCCTGTCCTTAGAGCAATTACTGCATGTTTTAATCTAATATGTTCTGTCAACAATATTATATATCAACTAGTTAGAGGCCCCCACATTGTTGCAATCTAGATGTAGAGGTAAGGGCGGGAGTTTGTTGCAAGTTTTTCTTGCGAAGGAGTTTGTTTGGGGAAGGGTTTTTTTTTCCTGTGTTTCTTTTAGCAGTTTTTTGTGCGAGGTGGGAGGCGGAGCGCAACAGGGTTAGCTCTTAGAGTGGTTCTTTTCTGGTTGTTTCTTTACAGTTTTGTTTGGGAGGTGGGAGGGGTGGATAAATGAACAGTAGGAACAGACTCTATTTAATAGTAGACATATCAGTGTGTGTTGTACTGAGCTGGTAGCCGTTCTGTTTTGTAACACATGTCCATGATTTTTCAGGGTCTCCAACACACAACATTGATCACTGAGTATCATAATATGTTAAGTGAAAACAATGAAAGTAATTCTGACAAGAAATCTGCTATCATCATTTTTCAATTGGCCAATCTTTATAAATATTACTGGTCAAAATTGGAAAAGTTTGACCACATCTGTAAGCACTTATATTTAGGAATGGAATATAAGAAGCTAATCTATGTATTCCAAAAGGAAGACAAGAAGGAAAACTTATAATTAAAATTCAGTAGTTAAAATTGAAATCAACAAATAATAGCACAATTAAACAAGGGGCATATCATGAAAGGCTACAAAAAACAAAGAAACATGCTCCTTCTGTACCAGACTCTTGTTTTCAATATAAGCAGGGCTATCTTTTGTTTAAAAAGAAGATGAAACATGCTCCTTGCAGGACCTTTCGACACCAGCATGGAGAGTGCCTCATCTATAATGTTTTGAAATCAATGCAATGATTAGTTGAAGTACCTTGTCATATGTAACATCAATCCTTATATTGCTGTCACATTCACTGCCGCCAGAAGAGTGATCAGTATTATCATCCAAGTCTTCTTCAATGTCATCTTCACCAGAATCATAAGAACCATCATCCTCTTCATGGATGTCATTATCGGTGGAATATTCTTTGTCAACATCACCATCATCGGACTCAGTATAAGCGCCTGAAGAACAGGAACCTTCTTCCAAGTCCTATATAGGTAACTGTTGAATTAGAATTCATGAACAGTTCAATGCAGTATAACTTCAAATGGAACTTGATTACAGAAAAAGGAACATGGCAAGGAAAAAAGAGGGTACATCAAATATCTGATCATATTCCTCAAGCATAATAATAACAATAGCTTGTGCATGGTTGGCGGCGGCAGCAGCTTGAAGCAGCTGGAATGAACCATCCCCAGCCATACTAAAGTCACTGTCAAATTCACATTCACCAAGAAGAAGAGGTCGAAGAAGGAGTGGTGCCATGCAAGCTGCCAAAGCAGATTGAGACATCCTATTCACAGCTTTGTGCGATCCAACAATCTGCATCATCTTAAGAATCCTAAAAGAAAACCGATGAGTTTGGTGTCCATTGATGGAATTTGATGTAGTTATTGTTGTACAGACTAAAGCTAATGCATAATCAAATCATTATAAGAATGTAAAGGAATGAGGACAGATTCTTCAAGAATGACAATCCCAGCCACGACACCATGAGCATTTTCAGTATACAGTATGGGGTGAAAAGAAATTTGAAACAAAAGCATCTGGGGGTAGATACCTCTGCAATAATTGTCGATTTGGTTCTGGGAAAACTTCATATACCACTCTATTCATAGCATCAAGTCTTCTTGTCTTGTCAGTTCCTGTACAATCACTTGTCTTTATCAGTGTATAATTCTAAACGTATCAGAATGTTGTCGATAACAGCATATTTTGTGCTGATCTTTTCGGTAGATACTTCATGAAAGATAGCAATTGGGACATCAGTTTTCATAGGCTCAGAAATGCAAGACTGCGCTGACTTTTGAATAAATAAACAAAGTTTCAAGTCAGTCTTACGGTAAGCTCCAACCAGGGCGGTGCAACATGGTGCAGGAATTGGAGATGATGGCATCTCTCGAAGAACATACTGTAGCAAATGAAAACAAAACAAATGTTAGTGAAAAGAATATCATCACTCATCAGTCTACTCCTCTTGTGACACCATAGGCAGCGCTTGCCAAATAAATACCTTAATACAGTCACCAATAACATGTGCATCCTCTTCTGGGGAGAACTCATTTTTTCCTATAAAATCACATTAAAGATGCGGTTTTAAACATTATAAATATGCCAAAGCAGGTGAACAAACCAGACAAATACAACTCTTGCAGGTTGTCCAAAAATTACAACCCTCACAAAATATCTTCGTGAAAATGTAACACACAAGAAAACAGAAAGCATATTGTCAATTCGACTAGAATTACACACAATAGGCTCTTAGTAAATCCCATGTGGCCATGTGACACTGTCAAGTGCCAAAAATATTTGTCTTAAATAATAAGAAAGGGAAAAAGTTAGACCAAAATAAATCACCCTTTTCATAATCCCGAACTCTGCGCTTGACTTCTTCAACATCAGCAGACTGACGGAGGATTCCTTCTACCTTGACACCTACAAACAGAGTAATTTTCCGCTCATTACTGAACTGCAATAGTCCTAAATATCATGCTTCTATTTGGTTGTTATTCAATGTTCACAGGATAGTATGAAAATATATTAAATGTTAAATGCAAACTCCATCAAGATTATGTACTGATTAATAACATTTAAGGAAAAAACATTTACCATAATCTTCAATGAACCTCAAGGCCTTCTCCAGGAAAGATGGACTGCCATCAGCGCCTACAAGTGCAAACTCTGCAGGTCTCCCAATAACAGATTTATCCTCCGCTGCAATGGAAACAATAGAATTTGCTTATTCCAGTGCAACATAAGGACACAAAAACAGGTGTGAGAAAGAAAAATAAATTAGAAATATACATTTGACCCAAGGAAATGAACCATAATATTGTACAGAATATCAACTCAAGGATGAGTTGTCTCTGATTTTAAAATGTAAGCAAACATATATTATGGTATCTGTCACCAGCAAGCATAGATGACATTCGAATGAGGGCTTTTATGGTGTCAAGCAGGAGCACAGTGTTTAAGTTGCTGGTTTCGTAGTTCCTTTATCCTTTGTTGGTTGTTGACTGTTGTTTGTGCTTTTTCCGTCAGTTTTTGTTCCTTTGGTGCTAATCTAGGCCGTGTGCCGTTGTGTTCTCACCCCTTTATGGGTTGAACTTTTTCTCTTCTTTAATGAAAAGATGCGCAAAGCTTTTGGTCATTCTAAAAAAAATATTATGTTATCTATCACCGGCACACAAAATAAACCTACTCGGATCCACAGTATGCAGCTTTTTTCAAGACGACAGATTTAATGCATCTATATTAATAGACAATAGAAGAACCTCCGAGTACATTCACTAAGTGATTGCCAATGTCCCCATCGAGTGCACGTGTATAAGCTTATGTTAGTGTCCTATAAAAACTTTAATTCCTCAGTACATTTAGAACAAATGGCATGAAGTTGCATCAAACTGGAATTTGTCTTACAGAAGTCATTTTTTCAGTGCTCCACAAACTTTCTAAATCATCAACACATTTAGGACGTGAACAATGAAGTTAGTTGAACATCAAACTGGAAGTCTGATGAGGGCATCCTTACGACACCTTCTCCTCCACCTAATGCTCAAGATATACGCTTCGAGTTACCGACTGGGCCAATTACAAGAGCACATGACAAAAAACTACAATCTCTGGTGAACTTGTTCCTTAATGAATATGTCATTGATTTTCATGAGAATTTTATACTACCTAAAAACAGTGTTTTACTTGTGCTCAGGTTTGAAGATTCAGCGATAGACGGAGATCAAGAATATGCGGCCGTCATCCAAGGAAGGCCATCAAATGAGGAGGTCAAGACGATAGCCTATGACCCATTCGGCCAAGGAGGAGAGGGCCAAGGTCCATGCGGACAAGCGAGCGATCACAGCCCAAGCAGTCAAGCACAAAGCCCATACGAAGGAACCAGGAAGGAAGACCAATTCCACTGCATGAACAGTAAATGCGCTACAGTACCAGGCCATAAACAGTAATCCCACTACAGTGCCAGTCATGAACAGTACACACGCATGAATAGTCCCACATGGAAAATTAGACTGAATAGTTATTAGCCCAAGACTATATATTGAGGGGTAAACCCACATTGTAAATGAGACCAGTTTATGCATAAGAATTGAAACATAGCTATTGCTTGTTCTTTCTAAACCAGAGTTCATGCGAGAACTTCTGAGAGAGAATTAGGCGATCCATTGTTCGTTCTGCATTTTAAGGTCAATTTTGCTTTTCCGCTGGGAATTGAGGGCTTGACGATCTCCGCTCGCGGTGATCATCCCAGTGCGTGTTGGCGAATATCCATAGAGATGCAAGTTCGTGCACTGGCGTGTGGTGTATAACTGAGCGGTGTTCGTCGTCAAGTGCTATTTATCTACTGTTCTACTCGAGAAGATCGGGTCACCTCAGATCAAAGTTTGCAACCGACTTTTGCCACATTTTACTAGATATTCAAAATGAAAATGACAAATTGGTGCAACCTCATTGAACAATAATGTCTCAAAAATTGAAGTAAAGAATTTGATATATGCAACAAAATTGTGACTTCTTTATTGTTTATAATGATAGCTGTGTTTCCTTTGGTCTAGAAAACTATGAATTGTTAGTAAATACAACAGCTCCATACTTGCAACCTCTGAGACATGATGTAAGCATCTCGAAATAATTTAGCATCTCAACCGCGAGCAATCGATGAAACTTAGATTGTCTCCACCTTGTCGCATCAATTTGCTAAGTCCGCATTGGGGGCAAAATTCAGAGCTAGGGGGACGTGAGTTGAAGTCGGCAAGCTTCGTGATGTTTTGACGTTTTCACTTAAGCCAAGATGGAGAGCCGAGATCAAAGATATCCATGAATAAAAGCATCCGACGCCCGTGCTTCACTTCAGTATTTACTGCGGTGTCAACAGCTTTTGTCGCCAAGTGGAATCACTAAACTGACAATGAACTTTACTGTTTTACTCAGCTTTGGCAATGTAAAACTTAAGTTGTTCTTGGCATTATACTCCCTCCGGTTTTGAAAGCTTGACGTTCATACAGCATTACATAGCACAAATACAGTTCAATTACTTTGTCTGAACGTCAAGTATAGAAGACCGGAGGTAGTATATGCCAGCATTTTTGTTAATGAAGAAAGGAAGAATAGCATATTCGAGTATCTAGTTTGTTAGATCCTATAGAACCCTAGAGCACTTTCCCCTCCCTCTCATCTCTTATCCACGTTTTTCCCAAATTCTGTCCATTCGGGTTATCTGAAACTTCAGTTCCTGACATTGGTATTAGAGCACACTACGATTCTCAGAGTAGAGGTTTGAGCGAGTAAGGATTCGGCGATCGAAAGATTCGCTCGGGAAAATTCCTTAGCTTGGTTAGATCCGAAGTTTGGCGCAAGATCTTTGCAAGGAAGAAGCTAGCAAAGGAATCGCTAGTAAAATCCTCAAGCCGCCTTTGCAGATCCGAGTAGATGGTGGTGAGAACCCGCTCACACCGATCGATCGAAGAAGAAGAGTTGGAAATGGAGAATCGAGTAAAATTCAAGATCCAAGAATAGCCGATGGAACTGGATTCACCAAGTCTGATGTGGCGTAGATTAAGGCCCGTTGATGGCCAAGTTTTCTCCAAAGAACCTCAATCAATGTCAGAATCAAACATCCAAAGGCAAGGGATCAATTCAACCACCCCAAAATAGGTACGATATCTCAATCACAGTCCCACCCAATAGAGCTGTCAAATGTGATGTTTTCCCAAGCAATGTCTAGAGCGTGTTCGGTCACGGTAACTGGGAGCACTGTTGGAATTCATGAGCATGGAAGAGGGGGTGGAGGCCCAACACCGTTCTTCCCGAACCTAACATGTTTGTACTCACTGTTATGATCCTTAGATCATGGGGTAAACATCACCGGAGAATAGACGGTGGCGTCACTGCTATGGGAGAGGGAAGACTATAGATTGGGGAGACGAAGGGGATTATGACTTAGACTATTGTATTCTCATTGCTTAATGCCAACAATTACAATATGCCTCCTTATATAGAGGGTTCTTCTAACAATTATGAATAGAATCAATCTAAAAGATGACTTTCCTAACTAATAGATAACCTTTTCAATTACCTAATCCCTATACAAGGAAACTAATCAACTATTTAAGAAAATAGATATCCTTATCTGGGAAGATAATCCCTTTCTATTCTCGTGCTACAGTACCATGGTACTGTTCACATGTGTGAATAGTACCCCCGGCCCATGACACAACCTTACACTAGTTTTCTCGCTAGCAATTAGAACCACAACCCAAGTTGATATGGGGGGGAAGGCCTAGTACTCATATGATGGGATTTCAGAACCCACCTGTCCCACTTTCACCAGTGGCTACTCAAGGGAGCATTTATGGGCAGGGAATACCAATAGTACCTCCTTGGTCTTGGCAAGCTGCTAGTCAGCTAGCGACAACTCCAACATATTACCACTCTGTTGAATACAAACACAGCCGTGGAATGTATCATGTTCCAAAGTGAGTGCCACATGTGCCATCGACAACATGGGTACAATTTGCAGGTCTAACAGGAAGCATGGCATGGAATCACAACAACCACAGCCATCAATTTGTAGATGTGGTAATCAGAGGACCTAAGCTGGAATTGTCGTTGTTCTCGTGGGATGAACCTATTGATGGGTGGAGCAAAGTGAGAGATTTTTGAGATGTCTGTACACCCAAGGAGAGTGGGTGAATATTGCTACCAACACTTCACCGGGAGAGCAAATACTTGGTTTAAAGGAATTGGAATATCGTGGTGTTCTCGAATTGGCAGCAGTTATGTGCGATGTTGACTGATCGGTTTGCCGAGGCTAGTGCACATGATGCTTTGGAAAAGTTACAAACCATGAGACATATGGGAACTATGGGTAAGTATATTGATTATTTTGAGAAATGTGTGGAATTAGTCAGAGAGACCATCCCTATTTACAAGAAGTATTTCACGAGTTGTTTCATCGGGGACTTAAGGAGGAGATTAAGCATAGTGTGAGTAGTCACCAACCCAAGGGACTATTAGAAGCATATTGGTTTGCCAAGTTGGAAGAAAAAGCAACCCAGGCTAGAAGAACTAATCAGTCAGGAGTAGTTAACAAAAACAAGGGAATTATTGGAAACAACAGAGTAGTGACACAGAAGGCTAGGGTTTTGGAAGGAACTGGGAGGAATCACACCCAAGGATAGGAAATGAATAGGAGAACATGTTGGCATTGCAATGAACCACGGGTTCCAGGGCACCACTTGAAGTGCAAAGTGAGAAAAGCACAACATGTAATTTTGATGCAAGGTGGAAATGAGGAGGAAGAGGTTTATGAGGAACCTAAACTAACCAAAGAACAGGGTTATGTGACTGCACCTGCAAGTCCTGATGTAACTGAAATTAATCAGGAGGCTGAGCAACTCATGTTGACCTCAAATCATGCAGTGAAAGGCACCCCTGGGCATGCCACATTTTCATTAATTACTATGATTGGGGGAAAGAAGGCAGTGATCCAAGTGGATAGTGGAAGCACTAATTCCTTTATGGATTATGAATTTGATGTTAAGAGCAACTATCCTTTGAAGAGTCAACCCGCAAGGAGTGGCTGTGGCAGGGGGAGGTGAGCTGTGTACCGAGGCAGTCACAGATAGCATTACATACAAGGTACAATGATGCACTTTTGTAAACTCCTTCCAATTACTGAAGCTAAGAAGCTATGACCTTATTTTGGGAACCGACTAGATCTATGATCACAATCCAATTGGGTTGGATTTGAAAAAAAAAGGGTTTTGACTATTTGCAAGGGAGCCAGGACACTGGAGTTCAGTGATTATACTACACCAAATAAACATTACTTAGTTGACCCCTCCAAGTTGGAAAAGATCATGAGGAAAGAAGTACTAGGATTTCTAATTCGGATTAATTGGGTTCAGGAATCTGAGATCATGGAGTTCCGTGAATTGCCACGGAGATAAGAGAGACATTGCAAAGAATATGCGTAAGTTTTCATGGACACCAAGAAATTACCACCTAAGAGGGGTTGTGATCATTCAATCCCTCTTAAGGCTAACACTGAGCCACCTAACATCAGACCATACCGAATCCCACATCATCAAAAGGAAGCTATGGAAGAAATTATCAGGCAATTACTTGAATCAGAAGAAATTAGAGCTAGCACTAGCCCTTATTCTTCTCCAGCTGTTATAGTAAGGAAAAAAGATGGGTCTTGGAGGATGTATGTAGATTATAGACAACTCAATTCAATGACAATCAAGAACAAATTTCCAACGCCAATAATAGAGGATTTATTGGATGAACTACATGGAGCAAGTATCTTTTCAAAACTGGACCTCAGGTCGATATCATCAAATTAGGATGGTAGAAAATGATATTTCTAAGATTGCTTTTAAGACCCACTTAGGTCATTATGAGTATACAGTTATGCCATTTGGGCTAACAAATTTTCCAGTCTCTGATGAATCAGATTTTTGCTCAGAATCGAGGAAATTTGTGTTAGTCTTCTTTGATGACATTTTAATATATAGCAAGAACTTGTCCGATCACATTAAGCATTTGCACATAGTGTTGACAATACTTGCAGTAACCAACTTACTCGAGGATGAACAATCGCAGCTTTTTGGAGGAGATAGGATACTTGGGACACCTAATCAGTGGATCAGGAGTAGCTACAGATCCCAGGAAGATTATGGATGTGTTACATTGGCCAACACCTGTGAATCAGACCAAACTTAGAGAGTTTCTTGGATTAACTGGTAATATGGAAGATTTGTGAAGGGTATGGGACTATTTGCAAGCCTCAGATGATGTAATCAAAAGGACTCTTTTGAATGGAAAGAGGACCAAGCAAGAGCTTTTGAGCACTTCAAGAAAGTAATGACAACTCGCCCAAGACTACCTGTTTTTCAAAACCTTTTATATTGAGACCGATGCTTGTGGAACGGGTTGGGAGCAATATTAATGCAAGAAGGTCGCCCATTGCATTTACAAAGAAGTCCTTGGGGTAAGGCAGCAAAGACAATCAATTTATGATAAAGAAGTTGTGGCTATTCTTGAAGCTTTGAAGAGATGGAGGCATTATTTGATTGGTAACCGACTGCTGATTAGGACAGATCAAAAAAGTCTGAAATATATCACTACTCAAAGATTGGTGGAGGGAATTCAACACAAACTGCTACTCAAACTACTGGAATTTGATTATGTGATTGAATATAAGAAGGGACAAGAGAACTTAGCAGCTGATGCATTATCTCGAAGGGATGATTCAGATAAGAACCAGGAGGAAGGATGTTTTGCTACCATTACTATTGTTCCAGACTGGGTAGAAGATATCAAAGGAAGCTACACTAATGACACATTGTATGAAAAGGTCTGTGGCAATCTTCGCATGATTCGTAAACTAAACATCGCACTGAACTGGGCTATTAAGATGTAGGAGGAGGATATATGTGGGAAGTGGTAATGAGGTCAGTCCAAAATCATGGGCTCTTTTCATTCTTCACCGAGGTTCACTGTATGAGGGCGACTTATCAAAGGATCAAGAAGTTGTTTTATTGGCCAAAGCTCAAAAACAGTGGAGTCATTGGTTGCGTAATGTCTAGTATGTCAAATCACCAAATCGTAACACATTCACATTCCTGGACTATTGAGCCCTCTGGAGGTACCAGACACGGCATGGACACACATTAGTATGGACTTTATTGAAGGGTTGCCAAAGTCCAAGGGAAGAGAGGTGATACCGGTGGTAGTGGATGAATGACCAAATATGGTCATTTCTTGTCCCTTTTCACCCATACTCGCTCAAAGTGGTGCAAGTCTTTACAACAACAACAACAACAAAGCCTTTGGTCACAAACAAGTTCAGTAGACTAGGAATGAAATTTCTCAAGGTCAAAGAGACGAGAGCCTTGCAAATAAATTAAAATAAAATAATAATGAAAAAAAACCTACAAGGCTAAAACTCTAAGCCGTACATCTTGCCATCTGAGCCGAGAGCCTAAAACACAGCCCCTAAACCTTCTTATGGTTCCGGTACGTGGATCGCTAACTTCCATGCACTCATATCCAAAGCTAATTCTTTAGCTACATTCCAATCACTCAAATATTTTTTAACCGCTTCCTCCCACGTTAGTCTTGGTTTGTCTTGGTCGACCTTCTTACGGTTTCAGTACGTCTTAAAATTCCACTACGTACCGGTGCCTCAGAAGGCCTCCGTTGGAGATGTCCAAATCATCTCAAGCGATGGTGGACAAGCTTCTCTTCAATTGGTGCTACCCCCACCCTATCACGTATATCCTCATAGCGGATTCGATCTCGTCTTGTGTGGCCACATATCCACCGTAGCATCCTCATCTCC
Source organism: Ampelocalamus luodianensis (assembly GCA_036346255.1). Classification (NCBI taxonomy): domain Eukaryota; kingdom Viridiplantae; phylum Streptophyta; class Magnoliopsida; order Poales; family Poaceae; genus Ampelocalamus; species Ampelocalamus luodianensis. The sequence continues at coordinate 15,531,964 of CM070622.1, forward strand.
ACTACACTCATCTTCTGTATATGTTGTCTTTTAGTCGCCCAACATTCTGTTCCATATAGCATAGCAGGTCTTATCGATGTCCTATAGAAGTTACCCTTTAACTTTTGAGGAACTTTTTTGTCACACAGGACACTCGATGCTTAGCGCCATTTCACCCACCTCGCTCTAATCTCGTGGCTCAAGTCTTCATCAATCTCTCCGTCTCACAGTAGCATCGATCCCAAATATTGAAACGTGTCCTTCCTAGGCACTACTTGTCCGTCTAGCCTAACATCTCCATCATCCGCCTTGGCATCGCTAAAATCACACTTCATATACTCAGTTTTAGTCCTACAGTCTAAAGCCCTTCGATTCTAAGGTCTTCCTCCACATCTCCAGATTGCTATCAACACCTATCCTACTCTCATCAACTAATACTACATCATCAAAAGCATACATCAAGGGATATCTTCTTGTATGTCCCGCATGACCTTGTCCATCACTAGGGCAAAATGTATGGGCTCAATGTCGACCCTTGGTGTAGTCCTATCTTAATAGGAAATCACTAGTATCACCACCATATGTTCGACATTAGTCACAACATCTTGGTACATATCCTTAATTAGGTAACATACTTTGTTGGGACTTTTTCCTTTGAAGCGCCCACCACATGACTCTTCTTGGCACTTTGTAATAGGCTTTCTAAGTCGATAAACACCATGTGAAGATCCTTCTTTGCTCCCTATACCTCTCCATCAACTGTCGTGTCAAGAAAATCGCCTCCGTAGTCGACCTCCTAGGCATAAAACCAAATTGGTTTGTCGTCACGCTAGTCACTCTTCTTAAACGGTGCTCGATCACTCGCTCCCAAAGCTTCATTGTGTGGCTCATGAGCTTAATTCCTCTATAATTAGTACAACTTTGAATGTCTCCTTTATTTTTTAAAATTGGTACTAAAGTGATTCTCCGCCACTCGTTAGGCATCTTAATCGACCTAAAAATGCTATTGAACAAATTAGTTAGCCAAACGATCACCACTTCTCCTGCATTTCCACACCTCGATTGGAATGTTATCGTGCCCAAAGCCTTATCCACTTTCATCCTTTTAAGGCCCTCTACTTCCGCCTCAATTCTTCGAACAAACCGCCTATCGGTGTCATCAAAAGCATCATCCAGTTCGATCATACTATCGTCATTGTCATGATTGAATAGCTCATCAAAGTAATCTCTCCACCTATCCTTGATCTCATCGTCTTTCACTAAAAGTCTAGGTGGTGCAAGTCTTTATGGATAACATTTTCAAACTGCATGGGATGCCCACTGCAATTGTGACTGACAGAGACCAGATTTTTACTAGTAACCTTTTCCAGGAAATTTTCAGAAGCTTGAAGGTGTCTCTAAGGCTTAGTAGTGCTTACCACCCACAAATAGATGGGCAAACCGAAAGGGTAAATTAATATCTAGAGTCTTATTTGAGAAGTATGACCTTCCCGGAGCCTAGGAGTGGATGAATTGGTTGACCATGGTGAATGGTGGTACAATACCCACCACCTCAAATTGGAGAACTAGCTATTCTAGGAAGTATATTAGAAGAAGCTAGGATTACAGTGGAACAAAGGAGCTTATGTTGAAGTAGCTCAAAATAAACCTACACAAAGCTCAGAGAGAATGAAGTATTTTGTTGACAAGTCTCTGGCCGTGGAGTTAAGATAGGTGACATGGTATATCTCAAATTACAACCGTACCGACAAACTACTTTTGGCATCCGAGGATCTCTAAAACTCAGGTCTAAGTATTATGGACCTTTTCGAATTTTGGACAGAGTGGGTCAAACGGCTTACAGACTACAACTGCCAGTGGACATCGCTATCCATCTAGTCTTCCATGAAAGTCAACTAAAAGCATTTGGGGTTGTTGGCAATACCAATACCAGTACGCCGCTAATGGAGACAACGGCAAGGTCAAGACAGAGCCTATAGTTGTTTTGGACTGAAGGGTCGTTCATAGGAAGAATGAACCTGTGTCTCAATGATTGATTCAGTGGCTGAACTTGGGGCTAGAAGATACAACCTGGGAAGATGTTACTTTCATTCGAGTACATTTCCACGCTTTGAACCTTGAGGACAAGGTCCAACTCAAGAGGAGGGCAATGTCGTGCATCGAATTTGCTAAGTCCGCATTGGGGCAAAATTCGAGTTAGGGGACGTGAGTTGAAGTCGGCGAGCCGTGGACGCTTTGATGCTTTCACTTAAGCCAAGATGGAGAGCCGAGATCAAGATATCCATGAATCAAAGCATCCGACGGTCGATTTCACTTCAAGATTTATCGCGCGCCAACAACTTTTGTCACCAAGTGGAATCACTAAACTTAAGTTGTTCTTGGCATTATATATGCCATTTTTGTTAATGAAGAAAGGAAGAACAGCATACTCGAGTATCTAGTTTGTTAGCTCTGAGAACCCTAGAGCACTTCCCCTCCCTCTCGTCTCTTATCCATGTTTTTCCCAAATTCTGTCCATTCGGGTTATTTTAAACTTCAGTTCCTAACACACCTATGGTGGCTTCTTTATCTAGCGGGATTGTTTATGGGTTTTTCTCCTTTCTTCTCTTTCTTCTGTATTGCTACCTATGTATTCCTATTATGTTGTGGTCTTTGGTTGGATACGGGTCCAAGAATCGAGGGTAGGGCACTCGCCCTCATCTAGCCGCCTGCAGGCCTCTTCCTTGACATGGTAGAGAGGCTCTGAAGCTTAGTTGAAGAGAGGGAGAGACTAGGAACTTTGTTTATTCATTGTCTAATGGTAATGGGTACAATGTTGTCCCTTTTATAGGGGTGGCTAGACTTGACCCGTAAGAAACCTATCCCCATATTAAGGAAACTAATCCCTAATAACCGGAAACTTATCTCTAATATATAGAATATATCTAAAAGGAAACAAACCCAAATAATAAGGAAACTAATTATTCTTATCCTAATCCGCCATATGTTGCCAACGCTACGGCGTGTCACGCCATAACGTATTATTAATATATTTTAAGTAGAGTCCACCCCTATTGTTTCCCGTAAAAAAAACTGACGAAAGTTAACATAGCTTACACTGTTCAACTGGAGCTTCAGCAGGTTCTGTTACGTCAGTGCTGAATATTGGATTTTGCCCCACTGTATTCGCTACACTGGGTGCTAGTGCCAAAGCATTCTCTAATGCACTTCTCCACTCGTTAAGCTCTTCTGTAGTTTCTGCCTGCTTGGTGAAAAACCATACCATTAAAATCCTAAACAATACCACATAGGTATGCTAGTTGTATTAAATATTAATGGAACAAACGCTCCTCCCAAACCACAGCCAGCGTTGCCGCCCTCTGATCCCACCGCCACACTGTTGCCCCACTATTCACTTATTACGGCCAGCAGTACAATTACTACACACTGCCAACCCTCCCGTTGGAAACACAAAGAAAGCTATCCAATAAATTGTACAAGGTGCACAACCAACCTTCAGAGTAAAAGTACGTCCGTCACGACCATCAGGAAATAACACTGTTAAAAGTTTCTTGTCTTCTTTGACTACAATACTGAAATATTGCTCAAGATTATACGCTTATCAGATAATATTGAAGGAACATTTGCCTTTCAGCAAAATTTCAATTCTCAATGTATACCTTCCGGAGTTATTCAAGTCGATTCCACCAAGTGTAACAACTGGTTCACTTCCTCTGGCAGGTGCATTCTGAAAATAAAGCAGAAAATGGGAGCTCATGTTTATAGATAACCTAATATGTTTATTTTGCATTAATTACCAAACCAATTTTCATGAAATTTCACCAATAATCCTAAAAGAACTATGCTTCAGTACTTGTACTTGTGGCTGTAGTCATGTTACCCTCTTGAAAATGGTTGCACTGACAGTCAAAAGTAGCCTTACTATTTGCTTTCTGTCACTTTTGAGATCCAACTAATAGTATGAAAAATAACTACTCCACTTCACGTTCAGGCTCACTCGTTAAATTGTGTAGGTATCGATACTTTTTTTCGAGAACGCGCAATTCTTTTGCTCGTCATTCCATTAAACAGAAGCAAACAACAAGCACAAAACCGGAACTAAAACAAGAAAAACAAAACCTAAACAGAACGAACAAGAGCGAAAGAAAACCCAGAGATTGCGCAACCCTAACAGAGTTATGAACTAGACAAAAGCAGAAGGACGCTAATTTGTTGGGGTATCTGAGCAATAAGGTGTCATTAGCTGATATAACTTGCCTTTCAAGATTTTACTTGGTGCCAGCTCAGGTGCTCTTATGAGTATTTTTATTATGCTCCAACTCAATCTCAGCAAGTAGATGGGATAACAAGGTATACAGACTGATTAAGCATCTAGACTTCAATTTATTTGTTCAAAACATTTTGTTAAGGACTTATGGTTATATGTAAAGTTTCTGCTAGTTGGATTTGTGTACTCCCTTAAAATGAATTTGCAGCAATTCTACTACATTGCAGAAGGCTAAAACAGTTGGAAAGTGATAATTGCTAGCTTCCTAGGGCTGTTGGCATTCTAGCCTCCCATGATCGAGTGGATGGTATTGCTGATCAGATGGTACAGATAGCAAGTTGTCAAATTCTCATTGAAAGGTGTGTTCTCATCTAGTGCCTCTTTCTGAATAAATTAAGAGTATACTATTTGGATATCTACAAGTGGTGTTTTATAAGCTAAAAAAAGTTAGTATGCTTGGCACACTGCTTTTTTACTCTCATTCTGCATAGCAATCAGTGAACATTTTTATAAGTTTTTTTAATAAAAACCAGAAAACACCCAATGTTGTAGGAACCAGGCAGAGGGTACATCCATACCCAGAAGACCCAAAATACAGAACCCAGGAAAGCTGGCAGACACTACCTCCAGCCATCACAAGGCAATGACTAGTAAGGTCATTGTCACATCCCCAAATTAATAAAGAGCTTATTATGCATCTCATTAGCATGCATCATGTTTGGAAACTTTTTAATTCAATATTGTACTTGGAAAATCTCAAAATACAATTGAAACATACACTTTAATTTGAACTCCAAACTAAAAACCGAAATAAATGCTACTAGAGATCCTCTGGAAATAATTTATTCAAATACTATATTAATTATCACGAATTAATATAATTTTTCCCAAATTTTTGGGACTGGTTTGAACCATAAGACCGAACTTTGGGAAGTGTTGGTTAGTGATGGTGCTTCGTGCACGAGCTTTGGGAAAGTGGTTGACTTGTCCGACAATTAAGGACCGAACTTTGTAACGCCGTTGATTCAAGTATATTCGTGCTACCATACGCAGATATGGGTGCTGTATGGTCAAGTAAGGAAGGTCCTATTGTGTTAAGTCTCACGGTGGTGTAGGGACAATTGTGTCTTTGTCAATTGTCCTTAGGAATCGATGTCAATGTTCTATAGTGTGCAAGGAGCACCAATTACCTTTTCATTACATCGGTATTTCCAATATAACATGTGAGCCCCTTAGCAAGTGCTATATGCTACTTGTACTAAGACCGAAACATCTCTCATGGGGACTTAGCTCAATAGGGTTTTCTTCCGAAAACGATCAGATCTCGATTCTCCCCCAAAGATACCAAAGGAAGTGTGCCATTATCCGGAGGCTTACGGGCTAGTCGAGTCGTGTGGGTAAAGTAGTACACCCGCAGGGTATAAACCTATTCGAATAGCCGTGTCCACGGTTATGGACAACCGCTGAGTTCGGAGTTACTATTGTCGACTTGAAAGTAAAATTGTGGGTGAACTCGTGAATTATCATGAATGGGATGTTCATGCTTGTTGTTGTATCAAAGTGGGCAGCCACTTTGCTATTTGTACGCTTTATTTGTTACTCAGTTCGTTACTTATTCACATGCTTTACTTCTACTTCAAATCTGATTTTGAAATGGCACTTGAAAAACTAGTATGCGTAGGTTGTACTTTGTTGCGCCCTTTCGCAAAACTAAGCCAATATGAGCCCTTCCTTTGAATGACCTTATGCATAACTATTTTTATTTATGTAAGACTTGCGAGTACTCTTTGGTACTCAGCCAGATGTTTGCTGGCTTTTACAGGTGAAGACGTTATCGAGATTGATGAGTTCGTCGGTGTCGATTTAGGTGACACCGACGAATAGTATGCTATCTTCTAACTCCCAGTCGGTTGCCGATGGGTTGTGGGCATACCATCGCCGCCTTTTGGTTTATTTACTCGCTTCCGCTATAAACTTGTTAAATTTGGCCGGTCGGCCCTTATGTATTTGTATACTTGGAACTGTGTTGTAACTTTTGCACTATTTATGTACGATGGTTGTATGGGTGTGACCAACGTTGTAATGAGGGTATGATTATATTGGTCGCTGATCTTGGGAGCCAATATAAGTCATACTCGCTGTTCATGGGTTCCCATTTAACTCACTAAATGTCGTGCTTGGCTTGTTGGAGAACTGGCAATCATGCAGTGCTCGCAGGGGAGCAGCGCGCATGATCGTCGGGGCTCTAGTACTCGGTCAAGCCTCTCATTTAGACTGAGTTAAGTTGGAATCCATTTACTGGAGATCTAGAGTTATGCCCCTAAGACCTTGATTAGTCTCGGTCTTAAGGAGATAACTCCGGGGTCCCCATAGTCATACAACTAAGACTTACAGAAACACACTGTCTAAGCAGTAGCTCAGGTGTGATATTGCTAGGGGGATTTGGGAGTGTATCTGGTAGAAGAGTTAGATATCCTGATGAGCAGTCAATAGCAGTTTAGCATTGTTAAAGCTTGTTTAATTTACACTATAAAATTGTGCATACCTTAGAGTGCTTTTTATTACAATAAAATTGTTTAGCTCAAACATCAAAGTAAGTCATTCACAGCAGTTTTACGAGTGACTAGCTGATGCAAAGAAACACAGCAAAGTACAGCTATCCTACAATACAGTATAATTAAAGAAAAAAGGAACAGACGTAGGAGGAACTACTGCAATATGTCTTACAGGGTCACTTCTGAAGAATACTAATGATGTCCTTGTAAGAATAAACCAGCGCTTTTTCCATGTTGTCCAACCAATTCCTGCTACTAATCAAATTTAATGAAACAAGAAGAATAGTGATACAAATATGTAGAATTTCACATCAAATGTAAAAGTGATCAAATGCTAAAAGTGACAGAGTAGGGTAACCAAGCTTCTACAAAATTGCCACGTTCAAAAGATGGAGTTAAACGGCCAACAGAAGTTCCTAGCAAAATTTAGTAAAAATCATCAAGCACATTTGTTGGCTTGACTCTGTTCTACATTGGGCTCACGGTTATAATGATTGTGAAGCAATTAGATAGCCTACAGACTTGCCATTTGACAAAAACATGTTTGTGTTACTCTATGCGCAAACTTTAAGAATATGATTTTATAGGGAAGCAAGCCCTATAATCCCTCCAGGTAATCAGAGAAATAAACAGATATGGTATGTTGCTGGCTTTTTAGTATTTAGTGTTAGATGTTAGATTGTATAGGGTGCTTGTTGCATATTTACCTACACTGTAACTTGTATATTTAACCGTTTGACCAATTGGAATAGATCAAAGTTCATTCCAACATGATATCTGAGCCCAGTTAGGGATTCCGCCGCCGCTGCCCTCACCTCCCCGTGCCCTTCTCCTCGCGCCAGCGCCGCTCTTTTCCCACGACCTGCTCTACTCCCGCCGCTTCAACCGGCGCCGCTCCGGCCCGACACAGCTCCTCCCCGACGCCGAGCGCTTCCCGAAGCAGAGCTCCCATCCCCGACCCAAGCGCCGCCTCGCCGCAACTCCTCCCCGACGCCGAGCGCCGCCCGGAGCAGAGCTTCCATCCGCGCCGCAGTGCACCCGGAGCAAGCTCCTCATCCTCGTGCCGCCAGCGGCCCGGAGCTCGCCTCAACGCCGCCGCGCCGCCTCGTGGACGCTGCGAGCCTGGGCCATGGAGGAGCGAGCAGCGCTCGCTTTTTCGATTTGGGTGGAGCCACCAGCTTCAACTTCACTCCGGCCCATCGATCTACGTGGAGGCGACGGCCGGCTTCATCCGCGCTCCACCGACCACGTGGAGCCAACGTTCGCCGCCTTCACTCGGCTCCGCTTCGCTTTCTCGATTCCTTATCTAGCCGAGCAACCGCCGAGGCTTCGCTTCACTCGGCCCGCCCGCTCTCTCCGACCCGATCTAGCTAGAGCTACTCGGGCTTCGCTCCCGAGCACACCGCTCGACCTGATCCGGTCAAGTCATCACTGATGGCTACTACCAGAGGCTCCTTCGTCATCCCTCTCCCCTCAGTTCGGTTCAATGGGACGAACTTCAGAGAGTGGGTTGTTCACCTAAAGATTCACTTCAACAGCCAGCGTCACTGGGGTCATCTCACCGACGAGTAGCCCTGTCTGCCTCGCCCTACGCCGCCAGATCTGCCAGCTCTTGCTGCTAGTGCGGATCAGGCTGCCCAGGAGGTCATCAATGCTGCATTGGAGGAGGCTTTGGAGCTCTACCAGTCTGAGCTGCACACCTACGAGAGATGGCAGGATGCTGAAGCTCATGCTACCGCCATCCTATTGGGTAGCATGACCGTGGCCATCTCCATGGATGTGGCTGAGCTGCCGACGACGAAGCTAATGTGGGAGCGTCTTCGAGCTCACTACCAGCCGACGAGTGATGCTATGTACCTCTTCATCGTGCACTAAATGCATTCTTTTCAACAACTCGATGCCACCATGGATTACTTCTACCAACAAATGTCTGAGGTGTGGCGTCACCTCGACTCTCTAGGGCCGGATGTCTGCCAGACTTATCCCTGCTGAGTGTGGTTCCGCGCTCACTAGGAGACTCACCGCCTCTACGACTTTCTGACATGGCTCCGCCCTGAGTTCGAGACTGTGCGTGCTCAGTTCTTGACTCGCCATCCACGCCCAATGTGGGAGCGTCTCCGAGCTCACTACCAGCCGACGAGTGATGCTATGTACCTCTTCATCATGCACTAGGAGCATTCTCTTCAGCAGCTCGATGCCACCGTGGATTACTTCTACCAGCAGATGTCTGAGGTGTGGCGTCAGCTCGACTCTCTAGGGTCGGATGCCTGCCGGACTTGTCCCTGTTGTGTGTGGCTTCGTGCTCACCAGGAGACTCACCATCTCTACGACTTTCTGACGTGGCTCCGCCCTGAATTCAAGATTGTTCGTGCTCAGCTCCTGACTCGCCATCCGCGCCCGACCTTGGTGGAGGCTCTCATGGGTGTTCGTGCTGAGGAGACTCGTCATCGTGGCGCGGTTCAGATACAGGTTGTCTTTTCTGCTTCAACGCCTGCTCTTTCGCCAATTCCTTCAGCACAGTCCATGATCCCTCCAGCTCCCAGCACACTAGTGGTTATTGCCTCCACTGCGAGTCTCCACTACACCTATTGGTAGCATGACGGCCACAGGTATCAGGGCTGCTACAAGCGAAGGAGGGACCAGGGTCGCCGAGGTGGACGTCCCTCGAAGGGCTCTGGATGTTCCTCCCACTCAGGAGCTGGCACCTCTCGCTAGGGCTACTCCTGTGACGCCACACAGTAGCTCCTTTCCCGCCGCCGCCGGTGTTGGTTCGCAAGTCTTCTCGCCCCGCCTCCTCCTCGCCGTGTAACTTGTCGCCGTGGATCTTGGACTCTGGTGCTTCCTTTCACATTACACCAGATTCTACCCACCTCACTTCTGTGTGAGTCCCACAGCTCTTCCTTCCACTGTTTAGACTGTAGATGGTACCTCTGTTCCTATTGCAGGCCGAGTCACCCTTTCCACTTCTTATTTTCATGTTCATGCAGTCCCTCATGTTCCTCAGCTTACTATGCAGCTTACATCAGCTGGTCAAATCACTGATCACGACTGTCGTGTTTTTCTTGAGTCTGACTCTTGTTGTGTTCAGGACCGCCGCACGGGGACTCTACTTGGTACTGGCCCTCGACGTCGTGGTTCGCAGCGTCTTTGGGAGCTCGACTAGCTACATCTTCCTTCCGCTATCACCACCGGCCAGCCAACCACTACAACTACTTCCTTCGCTCAATGGCACCATCGTCTGGGTCATCTTTGCGGATCGCATCTATCGTCACTAGTAGGTCGTGGTGTTCTTATTCTTGGGTTTGTTTCTGGGGACACCTCTTTACATTGTATGGGTTGCAAGCTTGGCAAGCAGCTGCAACTCCCCTATCCCTCTAGTGATTCTTTTTCTACTCGTCCTTTTGATCTTGTTCACTCCGATGTTTGGGGTCTGACTACCTTCGTTTTGAAAGGGTGTCATCGATACTATATGATCTTTATTGATGACTATTCTCGTCATACTTGGATCTACTTCATGTCCTCTCGTAGTCAGGTTCTCTCTATTTACTAGATGTTCGCCACCATGGTTCACACTCAGTTTGATTAGGCCATTCGTGTGTTTCGTGCTGACTCTGCTTCTCGCTGAGCAGGGTACTCTTCCTCAGTACTATTGTCCTAGTGCTCACGCTCAAAACGGTGTCTCTGAGCGTAAGCATCGTCACTTGCTTGAGACAGCTCGTGCTCTCATGCTTGCCTCTTCTGTTCCACCTCACTCGGTCTAAGCTCGCCTTCATTGTCGCTTCCTCATCAACATGCAGCCTTCCACTGCTCTTCAGGGTTCTACTCCTGTCGAGCGTCTCTATGGTCGAGCTCTAGAGTACAGTCACATTCGCAGTTCAACTGTGTCTACTTTGTCCATCTTCCACCTCGTGAGTGCACCAAACTGATTGCTCAGTCAGTTGAGTGTGTTTTTTTTGCTGTAGTCTTGAGCATAAAGGGTTATCATTGCTACGACCCTATTGCTCACAGGATGAGGATCTCTCGGGATGTCACTTTCGACGAGTCCCGACCTTACTACCCTCGTTCCCCCACTGTCAGCTCGGATTCTCTTGTTGAGTCGATCTCCTTTCTGACTTTTCCTGACTCTCAGCCTTCCATTATTGTTTCGCTTCATCCTCCACCTTCTTCGCCTCCCTCTCCTCTAGCTCCACCTGTTCCCCCTCCGCCGGAGTTAACTTCCCTCTCTTTTGTTGAGATTTCACCCTTTCTCTACACTACTCGTCGTCCTCGGCCTACTCCTTCTCCGCTGAGCCTCCGTCTTTGTTGGACCCTGCTCCGCCTCTTCTTCTCCATCTTTGCTTGGTCCACTCCGTCTTCTCCTAGATACGATCTTCATAATTGTCACACCGTCAGCCTCCCGAGCGCTACGGCTTTGAAGTCGCCGCTCTTTCTAAGCCTACGACTCATCAGTGAGGTCGCCGCCACCCCGAGTGGCGCTTGTGATGTCTAAGGAGATTGCCGCTTGGAGCGTATGGCACTTGGGATCTTGTGCTCTCACCGCGTATGTCACTCCCATCACGTGCAAGTGGGTGTACAATATCAAGACCCGCTTGATGGTTCTCTTGAGCGCTACTAGGCTCGCCTTGTGGCTCGTGGTTTTCAGCAGGAGCATGGTCGTGACTACGATGAGACCTTCGCTCATGTTGCTCACATGACCACCGCTCACACTCTCCTTGTTGTGGCCTTTGTTCGATAGTGGTCCATCTCTCACCGGACGTCAAAAATATCTTTCTCAATGGCGAGCTACGTGAGGAGGTCTACATATAGCCGCCCGGTATTCTATCTCGATGGTATGGTTTGTCGCCTTCCACTCTCTATAGGCTCAAACAAGCCCTTCGTGCTTGGTTCGACCGCTTCTCCTCTATTGTCACTTCTTGTCGCCTTCTCCACCAGATGATCACAAGTCACAACCCTAGCCTCTTTTGCACACCTTCTCTGGCCTGGACGCACCTCCTTCTATATGTGGATGATATGATCATTTCGGAGATGAATATTAGTACATTGCCTTTGTGAAGGATCGTCTCAATGAACAATTCTTGATGTTTAATTTTGGTCCTTTCGTTACTTCCTGGGATTGAGGTCACTTCTACGCTTGAGGGCTACTACCTCTCCTAAGAGAAATACATTCGTGATATCCTTGCTTGTGCTTGTCTCATTGATCGCATGGCGGATACTACTATCGAGCTTGGTGTTCACCTTCGCCCATCGATGGTGAGCTTTGAGGACCCCACTCGCTACCATCATCTTGTCGGAGCCTCGCTTTGCTCCTACCACTCCACTATAGTCACATTCTTCGTGTTCGCGATATCTTCGTGAGACCATCACTCGTCGTCTTTTCTTTCCTCGCTCCGGTTCTCTGCAGCTTCAGGCATACTCTAATGCGACCTGGTCTAACGATCATTTTGATCACCGGTCTCTTGTTGCCTATTGTGTTTTCCTCGGTTCCTCTTTGATTGCCTAGAAAGTCAAGAAATAGACTGTCATTTCCCGTTCGAGTGCTGAGGCTGAGTTGAGAGCCATGGCGTCATTGACAGCTGAGATCATCTGGCTTCGGTGGCTACTTGAGGATTTCGGTGTTTCAACTCGCGATCGACTCTCTTATCGACAAGATCTGGTGCAATCAAGCATTGCTCGAGATCTCGTGAAGCATGAGCTCACCAAGCACATTAGAGTAGATGCTTCGTACATGAGATCGCAGGTGCAAGACCAAGTTATTGCTCTTCAGTATGTGTCTTGAGTTTCGATTAGCGATTTCTTCACCAAGGCATGACTAGAGTTCAAAGATAGTTTCTACCTCTCCAAACTCGGTGTTGTTGATCCACCATGAGTTTGAGGGGGTGTTAGATGTTAGTTTGTATAGGTGCTTGTCGATATTTACCTACACTATAACTTGTATATTAAACCTTTGGCTCATTGGAATAGATCAAGATTCATTCCAACATTCAATACAAGATTGACTAAAATGAACCACGTCTGCTCCAACTTAATGTGCCACTCAAAATGATTATCTATTTTTAAAATATAATTAACTAACCTGATTAATATCCTATCTACTAAATTATGATAAAATAAAAGAAGTTACGGTATAATTTATCATGTTAGCAAAATCTCCATGACAAATGGCATGATTGACACAAGACAATGTCATAATTGCTGTGACTTGGGATAACAAGTTTTGCTATTCTTCTGTGCTTGAAGCTCGACGATTAATGAACATAGGAGGTTATGTTGGTCTTATTTAGCTCATTGGAAGGACAACATTATAATCGTGATAGAAATATGAAATAGACGCTTTCTGACCTTACCACAAGCATATGTTTTAGATGTAACAGCTAACAGGTAAAGGGGGGAGAAAAATAAATCTACCATGCTAAAACAGCGCTCCCCTCACACGTTATCAGGAAAACATACCTTTAGATGAAAGCAGTAAATGTCCACTCTAAGAACCTGCACTAGAAGAATAATTAAAATTGGTTATGAAAACTACACTAACAGTAATGAAGGACAAAAGCAACCAAGTATATTTTTCTTTTGTCGATGAACATAATTCTGAATTAAGACTTAAGAGTGTGATTTTGCAATAGCAATTTAACAACTTCCATTTTGAGCAGATGCCCATTGAAGCCCAACTGAGACATAAGAATAGTAAATCTGAAGTTGCAATTATGCAAAGTAGCAACTATGCATAGCAGTGACACAGCTTATGCAAACATCTACAGATGGACAGTCTACTAATTAAGCTAAGAAATTGGCAATGTGTCAAGCAGAGTATCACTTGCTCTAGGAAATAATAGGACATTAATAAGGTCATTTGGAGAACTGCATGACATAACCTTTGAGTGCAAGAAGATCCCACAAACCTGGCAATTAGGACAGGTAGTTGGTGGACTGTCACCAGTTTCAGATGTGTTTGTGATCTGGAAGTTTGGGTCTCCTCCCACATCGGCAGACCCTGAACTGACCTGCATTCTCAGCAAGCTGCGAAGATGATACCTGTCAAAAGTACGAAACAAAGTAGAGTGAATACTTAATTACTTAGCACAACGCAACAGTGAAGTGATGTAACAGGCCTGGTGGAACTTGAGTTTAGCTAAAAACTAAAGCAAAAGAGTAAGCCTTTAAATGAACAAATCTGTATGCACAATAGTGTTAAATTCGATTAATCATAACGGGTTTTATAAGACAAAAGTTAGTCTCATGCTATTGAGAAAAGGTGCCACGGAAGCAACTATATATTCATATGTATTGATGATTATCAGTTCTCAATAAAATTTAGAAATCTCCATATTCTTTTTCTTTTCTTTATTGCCTCCTCTTGTATTACATACCACACATGTCACCTTAAACAAAACATATGGAAGCTAGCCAAGTAGGCAAGTACTATAATGTCCAGTGACCTACAGGTATAATAGGATTCAACTTGTTTTATGGAACCAGAGCAGCTTTTTTATGCTTCTAAAAAGTTTGATGACTCGAACAACAAAAGTACAGTGAGAATAAACCTCTAAAATTTATGCATCACAAACACAGCAACAAAGAACCCAAAAGAAACAGATCATAAAACAGTAACCAGAAGCTAGAAGAGGAACAGAGGTCATAGTAACTCCTTAAGCGTCTAAAATACCAGTTCAAAAGCATTTGAAAATATCGTAAGTCTGCTTTTTTTTATTCGCATTCAAAGCGTCATGACTCATGACTCATGAGCAATGGTTTATTTCAATTCATTCAGCATGCCTTTAGAGGGAATGCTTGTCATCTCTGTTTTGTGCAACAATGAAATTCACTCTTCATGCCTGAAGAAGTTGCTGTTACAATATTGTCTGAAACCGCATTCAATATAATTGCAATCAAACTCAGAACAATCATATTCCATTACTCCAGTAAATTACTTGAAAAAACATAAAAGGCATTTCACCTATTGATCAACCAAAGTACCAAACTGAGAAACTAAAAATCAACTGAACTTCACTAAAGTGGCTAAATGGTGAGGTCCAATGAATACTTCACTGACGTGGCTAACCAGATAAGGAACATGGAGAACATACGGAAAAACAAAAAAAAGTTGTGAGTGAAGCATATGAATCTCTTACTTGCTGGTAAGGAATCCTGAATTCCGAAGCAGACATTGTCTTCTTAAATGTCTGACTTATGAACACCTCAGGATGATTTCTGTCCCGCCAATGAGTTGATGTTCTCTAGTGACTGATGCAGTGTACAATGCTAATAGATTAAAAAAAACAAAGAAAATGAAACAAGATATTACCAAACTTCAATAGGAAAACACTAATTTGTAGAGTTTTCATATAAAAAATTCATTCTATTCAGATCTACATTGAAAATCAGTAGGTATTTCAGTTAAATGAATTTTGATTGTACTCGGTAACTGAAAATATGTGCATGAACCATTCCATTAGCCCAATGTCTTCCCTACATACTAGTCTAATATATGTGTAAGATCATGAATCCATCAGCTAAGCCAAGGGCAAAGGTGATAGAGTCTGAAACGTGGTGCGTGCCCAAGAACCTGAAGGTAGTGCTTCACAGGAATAGAAATGTACCAGAAGAAATTGAAGCATGCAAACTTATTTAGTCTCCCATGGAATAGCTTCAATTTGTTGAGTTGGCTTCACCGCTTCAGCATCCACCCTAAGTATCAGCTGCTTCTGAAGCCATTAGTTGGACCTGGGGCTGGGTATTATAGAGCACAAGCAAAATTACAAAAGAGAAGTAAAATTCAACATACACACTTGCTAAATACACAAAGTTACAAAGTATACTAAATATGACAGACTAGTAGCACGAAGCTAATAGCTTCAATTTTATTTTTCTATTTGCAAGGCTCTCGTCTCTTTGACTTTGAGGAGGTTTCATTTCTAACCTACCCCAACTTGTTTGGGATCAAAGGTTTGTTGTTGTTATTGTTGTTGTAGCAGCACGAAGCTGGAGTTCCAATTCCATGATACCGCAAATAATTTGAACTTTGTTTAATTACACCTTAAGACACTCAAGCAACATTTCGCTCATATACATAGACACGTCTCCTTTTCCTCATTAGGCTAATCAAAGAAATTTAATGCCAGCTGAAAATGTTTTGCTTCTGACCGGAGAGTTCACGTTGTACACAGATCAAAAGTACCCCTTCGATCAGAATCCATCAAAGTCCGCCTCCTCTCGAACAAATCAGGAAACAAATTCCTCCAAGAAAATTTGCACCAAAACGCAGATCAACTAAGAAAATTTGCACCATGCATCGCGCAATCCCAAAATTATCATAGTGAAATACCCCTCCTGTTCTTATCTCCACAGCCAAGGAAACATCTCATGGATCAACTCTCCAGCTATCCCGCAACGATCTGCATGCAGATCACACGACGGCACGTAATTGAATACATCGCACCACGCAGGCAATGCGCCACTCCCTCCACTTCCCTTCGGTTAATACTCCTCTCAAATACAAACCTAAGAAGGCACACAGAAATGTGTAGCGTAGTCGAAAACTAAGCCCAGAACGAATGCAGCGCGCGTGTCGAATCCAGATGAAAACGCAACACCATTGCCTCTCATCAAGCATTACCACTTCGATCTCCCAATCTAGAAAAAAAAATCTACATATTACCCAAAAAAAATGCACCGATGAACAGAGGCGGAGGCAGCAATGCGGCTAACCTGCGACCACAGCGCGATCAGAAAATCTCAGAGCAGCGCGCACGATGCCATCAATGGCACTTCCTCCTCCTCTTCCTCCTTTTTTCCCCTTCTCTTCCGCTCGTCTCTCCCGATCCCTCTTCCTCTCTCTCTCTCTCCCCGCTCTATTTTCTTCTTCTCTTCCCTCCTCGCCCGCACTTTCTCCGGGAACTTCTTTTGGCACCAGCGAACCCAACGAAAATAGCTGACAACTTCTCTCACTGCAACGTGGGCCCCTGGTTCACAGGGCCCGACGTGTCAGACCAACGTTCTAATTCCCTTCGCTCTTTCTGCCGCTCCTTCCCACGAGCGAGACGCGGGCGTGCGGACGGGGTCAAGCGATCTGGGCCGTGGGTTGTTGAGCAAGGACGACACGTGGCAGCAGATCAGGGATCGCCCGGGAGGGACCTTGTGTGCGGTGCGGGCGTAGTGGGAAGCATGTCGTGAACGGAAGGACAGGTTCGGCTGCGGGGCCATGACCAGCGTCTAGCAGGGCTCTCTTGCTTTGGAAAAATTTTGTGTTTTTGTTACTTTTGTTCTTGGGCAACGGGCATCAGAGCATGGACCCCAAATGCCACACTTTACCTGTCGTCATGTGTTTTCCTTGCATAATGATCAATCTAGGATTCTCACATGATTTCAGATCAAAGTGCCCAACTTTCAGATGTCATGTGTTATCGGAGTAGCATGATAGATCGAAAAACAAATGTGTTGCTCCAGGCTCCCAACCAACTCTGGTTTCGCGCTATTACTCCACCGTCAGATCAGAAATCAATGCTTTGGATGGGTTTGGGACTTCGGTGCCGTAGAATTTACTATGTAGAATGTCTGTCTGTTCTTCCAATTACACTATGCACCTCGGCATCGCAATGCCAATGGCAGAGATACTGATCCTTGAATCCTTGATAGATACGCTAGTTCCTGCTGTCCCATACAAGCCATGTGCGAGCCAGATGACCCGGGACCCCCCTTCACGGTCGCAACAGAATTGAAGATCCATACACCCGTAAACAGACAAGCAATGCAAGATGTCCGTACAAGCATGACAAATAGTACCGGCAGGGACAACGATTGCACTTCGTATGGCCTTCAAAACAACCCAACAACCAAACCGAGGTGTACAATCCCTCAGCATTAGTGTCAGATGCAGCAACAGCAGCCCAGATTAAGCTAACGACTTGAAATACCTTACCCACAACCACATCATTTTAAGTACAAACATAGACCTGCGACGCAGACTTAACAGATTACTGAGGCAGTAGTCTAGATCTTCATTAATTTTTCGTTGCAGTGTTAGCGTTTGATGGTGACCAGAGCCTTGCTTTGCAGACTCCAAAGCAGCACAAGGAGGATAGAACGGTCACTGTCAACACACCCTGACAAAATGCTTCTGCTCTTAGTTGTCTCCTCTTGGTTCATCGTCCTCTTCAAGGTTGAAACCAGAGATACTCATTCTTCCTATATTTACTGCAGTGCAAGGTAGAAAGAATGAATTAATAGGATAGAGATCAAGAGTCTGCACACTGTTACAGGACAACCTAGCTGTCGAATGACAATAATGTGCGCCCGTGGGGTAAGGAAGTGTACTGTGTACCCTTGGTGCATAGTAACTCATTATCCATGCTTTTTAATGCTGTCCATTCCAAATAGATTCTGCATATGTCCGCTCAATGTCGAATTACCGGTTTTCCATGCTCAAGCAGCAACAACAATAATAAAACCTTTGATCCCAAACAAATTGGAGTAAGCTAAGAATAAAACCTACTAAAGGTCATATAGACGGGAGCCTTGCAAATAAAATAAAATAAAATAATAATGGAAAAAAACCTACAAGAGTAAAAGTATAAGCCGTACATCCTGCCATCTGAGCCGAGAGTCTAAAACACAGCCCATACACCTTTTTATGGTTCCAGTACATGGATCGCTAACTTCCATGCGCTCTTATCCAAAGCTAAATCTTTAACTACATTCCAATCCCTCGAATCTCTTTTAATTGCTTCCTCCCGCGTTAGTTTTGGTCAACATATACCTCTTCTTACATTTTCAGGACATCTTAAAATTCCACTACGTACCGGTGCCTTAGAAGGCCTCCGTTGGAGATATTCAAACCATCTCAAACGATGTTGAACAATCTTCTCTTCAATTAGTGCTACCCCCACCCTATCACGTATATTCTCATTGCAGATTCAATCTCGCCTTGTGTGGCCACATATCCACCGCAGCATCCTCATCTCCGCTACACTCATCTTCTGTATATGTTGTCTTTTAGTCGTCCAACATTTTACTTCATATAGCATCGCAGGTCTGATCATCGTCCTATAGAACTTACTATTTAACTTTTAAGGGTCTTTTTTTGTTACACATGACATCCAATGCTTGAAGCCATTTCACCCACTCCACTCTACTCCTGTGGCTCACGTATTCATCAATCTCTCCATCTCGTTGTAGCATCGATCCTAAATATCGAAACGTGTCCTTCCTAGACACTACTTGTCCGTCCATCCTAACATCTCCATCATCTGCCCCGGCACCGCTAAAAACACACTTCATATACTCAGTTTTAGTCCTACTAAGTCTAAAACCCTTCGATTCTAAGGTCTTCCTCCACATCTCTAGATTCCTATCGACAACTATCCTACTCTCATCAACTAACACTACATCATCAGCGAAAATCATACACCAAGGGATTTTTAGAATTTCATGCTTACCAACTGCATCCATTCCACAAAGATTTGGCATATACTTGCTAATATGCTCTTCCGCAGCTTTATCAGCCTTCAGCGTCTCACATTCGAAAGAGATCAAGACTTTTCGACTCCCGTGTTTCTTTTCAACCAAACCAACAACGTCATCTTCCCATCTG
Organism: Ampelocalamus luodianensis; assembly: GCA_036346255.1. Taxonomy (NCBI): domain Eukaryota; kingdom Viridiplantae; phylum Streptophyta; class Magnoliopsida; order Poales; family Poaceae; genus Ampelocalamus; species Ampelocalamus luodianensis. Next base: position 15,551,351 of record CM070622.1, read on the forward strand.
TACAGAATATTGTTTGCATTAGGAAACATGAAATCATACTAGTGATTCACATAACAGCGTAAAAACAAATTCCTAAATACTAATGAAGACTCACAGCATCAAGAGCACTAGCCTTCACCCGGTACTGAAAGTCGTGTTGTATAAGCAAAGTAATAAATACTAAGCAGAACAGCATCAAATGCCAATCATATGCTAGAGAACTGAACATGAAATCAATAATATAACAGAAACAACGTAGCTAACAGCCTATCACTGTATTTTTCAAAAAACCACTGACATGGACCTGTTTGAAGGAGCTTAGATTGTCCTAAAAACCTCATAAGTTGGACTTCCCAAAAAAGCAAAGGTCAGGGTCTTGAGCTTATCTATATTAAAGTACTAATTCAAGAAAGGCCTTAAGCGTTTTCCATTAATGCAGCCAAAGCTTGCTTTATTGCTTCTTAGTGGCATAATGTAGACTTGTTGCATTTAAAGCGCCATTCATGACTCATGATACATTTGAAGATACCACACCATCTAGATTGAACATTTATAGATTATTATGCCAGAGTGTTAGTTGTTAAGAGTGTTGGTTGTATATTCTCTCTCTTAGTCTATGTGGCCCATGTAGCCCATGAGGCTCATATGCTCTTTTGTATATATACTCTTCTATTAATGAATAAGATGTAGAGTTGTGAATAGCAAAACCCCAGCCTCAAGTTTTTCTTACATGGTATCAGGGCTATCTCCAACCCTACCTCCATAGCTGCTGTCGTTCTGTCGGTGTGTTGCGCTCGCTCCGCCGTGGGCCGGCGGGCCCGAGATGCAGCCTCGTCTCGACTCGATCCTGATCTGCACCTCATCCTCCTCACACGTCCAGCGCTTCATCCTCCTCGCCCAGCGCTGCCTCCTCGCACGCATCGTCAATCTGCGCCCGAGCCATCGCCTGGAGGCCGCCGAGCCATCAATCTGTGCCCACATCGCCTTGGGATTGATGTCACTTCTACGCCTGAGGGCTACTATCTCTCTCAGGAGAAGTACATTCAGGATATCCTTGCTTGAGCTTGTCTCACTGATCAGCGCACGGCGGATACTTCTATGGAGCTTGGTGTTCATCTTCGGCCTACTGATGGTGAGCCTCTTGAGGACCCCACTTGCTACCGCCATCTTGTCGAAAGCCTCGTCTATCTTGGGATCACTCGACCTGACATTTCTCACCCGGTTCACATCCTGAGTCAGTTTGTCTCTGCTCCTACTTAGCTCCACTACAGTCACCTTCTTCGTGTTCTGCGATATCTTCGTGGGACCATCACTCGTCGCCTTTTCTTTCCTAGCTCTAGTTCTCTGTAGCTTTAGACGTACTCTAATGCGACCTAAGCTAGTGATTCTTCTGATCGTCGGTCTCTTTCTGCTTGTTGTGTTTTCCTTGGCTCCTCTCTGATAGCCTGGAAGACCAAGAAGCATACTGTTGTTTCCCGTTCGAGTGTTGAGGCTGAGTTACGAGCCATAGCAGCGTTGACAGCTAAGATCACTTGGCTTCGGTGGCTACTTGAGGATTTCATGTTTCAGCTTCTGCACGGACTCCTCTCTTATCAGACAGTACTGGTGCGATCAGCATTGTTCGAGATCCAGTGAAACATGAGCTCACCAAGCATATTGGAGTAGATGCTTCGTTCATGATATCGCAAGTGTGGGACCAAGTTATTGCTCTTCAGTATATGCCTTCGGAGCTTCAATTAGCAGATTTTTTACCAAGGCACAGACTAGAGCTCAACACAGCTTCTACCTCTCCAAACTCAGTGTTGTTAATCCACCATGAGTTTGAGGGGGTGTTAGATATGACTTGTATAGGGTGTTCTTTGCATATTTTCATACACATATAATTTGAATATGTTGGCCTTTAGGCCCTTTGGAATAGATAAGGTTTCATTGCAACAATCTGAAACTCCATACCAGTAAGACTCCAAACTACTCTTCACCATAGGAATAGCTCTTTGGACTCCTTACCAGTAAGGCTCAAAGCTACTCTTCATCGTATGAATAGCTCTTTGGCTGCCTTGAATAACATGCTAGTAGGAAATAACTCCAAAAACCCCTAAATTGATACACTCCACAAAACTAGATAAGGATAAATTAATTTGCCATTTTAATAGAAAACTTAGTTACTTGAGAATAGAGCTACAGAAATAGTACGTGAGCCCTGACACAAGAACCCATTTATCCTGCTTCGTAGGGTTATTCACAGTCTTGAAATATTTAATAAAAGCACGTCTTGAAACATAATCAGCTACAACTTCTGTTGTCATGATGTTTTCCAGAAGGCAGTTATGTTCCTATCGAGCCTGAAAAAGGATTACGTGGAAATGCTAGAAGAACAAGAAAAGGGGAGATGGGGGCACAGTGCATCTATATTAAGAACCCATATACATCAACGGCGTTTTGATGTAAAATCCTCGGGTATGAGCATCGGGATATCACACCAATTGTTTCACAAATAGTAAATTTGACAACATAAAATTTAGTTCAAATAAATCCATCAATGCGAGGAAGATTTACCCATGCAAATGGTCAATGTTTTGTAATCGAGCAGCATCATGGCCCCTGCATTCCACCACAACCACCTTTTCTGTCTTGCTCTGTCACACGAGCATCATGGTTTCATGAAAAAAGTTAAGTTCTATCACAAACATCAAAGTTTTATGAGAAGTTAACCGCTATTACACAAGCATCATAGTTTCATTAGAGAAGTGAACCTCTACCACAAAACTTCATAGTTCCATGATAAAAGATAATTGGGTGTTAGTACATTTGTATTTTAATTCTGAGAAGTCCAATATAAGCCAAAATAGTTTTATTTTGAAAGGGGGGGTAAGCTAAGATACTAAGATATTTGATTAGTACATATATGCTTGATGGAGAAGTACATAACACATGCCTTACCTTAAAATCAATGATGGAGAGTTTTATAAGGCGGTAATCCTCTCCTCGGCTACATTCCCTCTCACAAGATATTGCTAACATAATAGAAAAAGATAAGGAAATTGATGTAAGTTAAACGTATCTTCTCTTCCATGTAGTAAAGACTAAAGAGTAAAGACAGATGGTGGACCAGTGCAAGAAGCAATGAGCTCCAAGTCCAACCACAGAAATTCACTTGTACAATTAACCATATTATACCATTATTCATCCTCAGACCTTCCATGACATATGTACAAAGGGCATCAACTTTATTAATCTTACAATTGCGGACAGAACAAGCAAAAATCCCGAGTGACTAATGCAACAGGTTACGCAATTTTATAGGCAACACTTCATCTTTGCAATGAAGTGACCGAATAAATATTGGACCAGAATGCTGGTGCGCTGGCATTGCTAATAACGATGCTTCAAAACCTTCCCAGATAAATTTCAACAACAGATAAACCCTAGCTATATATCAGTATGACAGAATCACTTGTGACGGGAAAAAAATGGTCTTCTTGTGAGAACACAAACGATTCAAGCGAGAGACGGTTGGAGCCAACAATGCAATGCTCATGTGTAGAAATTAGGCATGCATGATTAACAATTGCAAGAGGGGAATAAACAGAAAGATAGATACGGGTGCCGTGGAGGCCGTAGCAGATGGAGTCCGGGAGGCGGATGAAGTGGCCGGAGATGGCGCCGGAAGGAAGCAATGCGATGGACGCGACGCCCTCCATCGTCTCGCCGGTCTCGACCTGCGCCCCAGAGTCCTCCGCCTCCGCCTGCGGCGCAGGGGTGGACTTAACGTGGGCCATGGGGGTTCAATCCCACCGGTCCGGTTCAATCCGGGCGTAGGACGACGGTGGCTCGTGGGGTTGGGGGCCTGGGTCTCCACCGCCGGAGAACGCCGGACGGGGCGAGAACTGGGAAGGACGAGGGAAGGGGAAGCGAAAGGCCTGCAGTTGCTATTGTGAGTTTGTGACTGCTCAATAGCAACTGCAGGCAATCTCAGCAGCCCGTTCTCAAATCGACGAGCCAATCCTGATGCTACAGTGACTATACAGCTATGTGGTTTTTGCTGCAGTACCCGGCAATTGTGTTTTAGCCCGGATAGTTTTAGGCCCTCCGATTTGGATCTGGCGGTTGGTAGTGTTACGCGAAAGGAATCCGGAAGCCAGCACGAGTGGGAGCAGCCGGGGGCCAGGAATACAGGGTCTGTTTGGTTTACGACTTCAGATAGTTATACTAAAATTTTGATAATGTTAAAACCTGAGTAATATCAAAATTTGGGTTAAAAATTGTGTTTGGATCATAGCCATACCAAATTACGGGTAATACTAAAATTGATGTGTCTAGATTGCAGCCATGTCAAAATTTACCAAAATTGTAAGTATGACATGTGGATCCCGCATGGCATATATTCTTTTTCGCCCCAAAATATGCCAACAGTGGTCTTGTTTTGATGATAAAATAATAAGGAACACAACGATTCTGATACGGGGTCACCCGATCTTCTCGACGTAGGATCAAGGTACTCACGTGTAGCCTCTCAAATCGTAGTGATCCTCCATTGCTAATGCAAGAACGAACACACTTTAATTCGCGAGAACACACGCGTCAGACTTCACGACCATCAAGCGAAGCCCTATCGCGCTCCCAATTCCCACCAAAAAGGTTGAACGATCTTGATTAGCAAGAACTCTCAATTTTTCCCATTGATGCCATCGGCCATCAAGAAGAACACAAGCAATCTGCTTTCCATCTCATAATATCTGGTCTGTTCCCAAAACAGGGGATTGGTGCGGCTATAAGAGCAGCCACACCCTAACCCTCACGCACACATCATTGGGCCTTGGGCCGGTTTGAGAGGGTTCGGACAGGACCAATGTCCGCACATATTAGTCTAAGCTAATGACCAACTAATGAGTAACTGATTACATGGCATGATGAACTTTCGGCCAAGTCCTTGGCACGTTCACGTAGGCCATGTTTGGACTGAAACGGTCACATGACCGTGACTAGATATCATGGCTACATGACTAGTTAATTTTGCACATGATCATGACCAGATAATTTGTGTGTCTTCTTCTTTCTTCCATCCTTGATCGCTGTTCGAAAGTAGTAGCTCCATCTAGTGCTCTTCCATGGCTTTGGCCTCGGTTCTCTCCTCATATTTAAGTATACACAAAATACTAGAATTAGGTAGTAGCAAATTCCCATCAAAGATAAGCTCTTTAAAGAACAAGTTCACATGTTGTTGTAGTTTTTTGGCTTGTGCTCTTGTCATGGGACCTTTAGGTATATCATGAAAACTTGGATGAACACTTGGAGAACTTGTAGTAGAAGTAGTAGGAATGTCCTCATCAGGTTCAAAAGGATCACAAATCGGATACTCGGTTTAGGAAATATGATCACTTGAAACTGATTAATCAAAAAGCTAAGCATTAATTGCAACCAAAGGGGGGCTGCCACCTCACCAACATATTGGCAAGAGGCCATACCAAAATTGGGGCGAGCATTTTGCTCGCCCGGGAATCGCCTGTGCAGCATTGGTCTGTCAAAATTTCCAGGGCACGCCAAAAAATAGGTACCAATTCAAATGCTAGCTAAATTTTGAGGGTATTACCAAATTTTGGTAAGATTTTTTATGGCTACAAATCAAACAGCCCCATACAGGCGAGAGGAGCCAGGAGTAGGGGTGGCAATGAGGATGTGTCCTGCGGGGACACCCCGACTCAGCGACTCCCGCTAGCATAGCCCCACTAGGTTTCCCGGGGCCAGGGGCAAATGGCCCCGTACCTTGGTCCCAACCCCACTGGTTTCTTAAAGTGTATATTAAATATTTTTTTAAAAAAATAATATGTTATGAACTTGCGAGTTGGCTCGGGATCACGGGAGGGCGTCGGGGTAGACACGGAAGGAGAGGGCGTCGAGCGGAGGCCAAACGCGGAGGAGGAGGGCGTCGGGCCAGACGTAGAGGGGGAGGGCAACGGGCCGGACGCTGGACTCCGGACGTGGAGGGGGAGGGCACCGAGCGAAGGGCGAGAGGCCTAGCTCAGGAGGCGAGAGGCTTGTTGGGTTGGATTCTAATATAAATGAAGCTAAATGAGCTTACCGAGTTACTCGCGAGCTGGCTCGAACTCGGCTCATTAAGATAATGAGCAGAAATGATAACTCGGTTTGACTCGTTTATCACCGCGTTAGAGTCAAGTCCTTAACGAGCCGAGCTAGCTCGTGAGTTTCAAGCCTTTCTTTCCACACCTACCCAGGAAGGTAGGAACCTTGACCGGCAGAGGGTTGTTTGTTTGGTATTTTCGGTTTATACGGTTAGGTAAATACGGTATTATTAGTTCGATAAATATGGTATTTTTAAAAATACAGCTTGGTATCAGTAAATACTAATTTATTTCGGTACGATAACGGTAAATACTAAATTTACCAAAATTGACGCGAATTGAAAACGATACGGCGAGCCAGGGACTTTGGGACTTGTGGTCAACACTCAGGAGGCAGCACGATAGTGCACTGTAGCACCAAGGCACCATGCGGCCATACCATAATTAGTTACCATTAGGAAGCCATTAGCAGCACCAATGCACTAGCTAGCTGCTAGCCCCTTGATGCCTAGTTGTGACAAGAACATCAATGCACACAGGGGCGGACCCTCCATGGGTTAATGGTGTTCAGCTGAACACCCTTTTTTGCAAAATATTTGGTATATAATAGGTATATTAGATGTATATGTTATTAGTTATGTCAAAATTATATATTTTGTGTCCGCAATGAATTCAGCCTGCACTCCTCACACCTCGTGCGCGGTTTATGTAACACATAAGACACATTTTCCTTCCTACTCCAGCCCACCAAACCCTAACATCTATTCGCTCTCTCTCATCTTGTGGCTGCCTATATGTGTATGGGGGGCTCCGACCTTCAAGTGGCGAACGAGTGGAGGCGCGGGCTATGAAGGTGAGCGATGGTCGGTGGGCACTATACTACGATGCAATGGCAAGCAGGCGTGAGGCGACGCAGGGCGAGCATGCGACCGCGCACCTGCACGGGCAAATAGAGATGCGACACGAGCAAGCGGTGGTAGCGCGACAAACAAGGAGGAAGGGAGCTGGCGGCACCAAGGGAGCAACGCGGTGGCCGAGAGGGAGCGTGGCGACGAGAAGGGAGCAGCATATCTAGTTCATCGTCATTGTCCTCTCTCCAGATCTAGGTATTTTTCGCGCACTCCACTTCTTCTCCCCTCGCACGCTCGCTTGACTCCACTTCTTCTCCCTAGCCCTTGCTTTGCTTTCTTGGTTTTTTCCAATGGATGTTGTACAAAGGTACAATCTTTGCCTTGAGCAATGAAGCAGATAGTATGGCTCTTGTTACATATGTTAACATGCTAATTTTTACTCTATAGAAGGAACATTCTTATATGGGTTCTTGCTGATGGGAAAATAGCAAAAAAAAAAAAAAAAGAGCAGGATCAACAAGGTATGCAACTGTCAAAAAATTGAAAAGGAAGGCAGAAGCTCTACGGAGCACTATTAGAGGAAGAAAATAAGTTTTAGCAATCAATGCTACAACCTGCAATGAAAAAGGTGAGAAAACAACAACAACCAAGCGTCAAGCACAAGTTTATTTTTTTAAAAAAAGAAAAGAAAACAAGAGCTCTACAAATCACTATTAGAGGAAGAAAATAAGTTTTAGCAATATAGTTGCTACAGCCCAAAACAGAAAAATAAAAATAAAAACAACAATACTAAGCACTAAGTACAAGTCTTGCCACACTCGCAAAAACAACATAACTCTAAGAAAATATGAAGTTTGGAGCTAAAATAGCTATATTCCTAGTTTTCACTTCCTCAACTGTTATTGATATCTATAATTTGTTGTTTAATTCATGCCATTATGATTGCCTTATATCGTCCATTTCCTCACATGAAATCATTAATTTCTATATATTTTGTATTTTATTATATATACGCGTATCGTCAGACGTTGTTTTTGGGGAAAATGATATTTCACGGTATCGACGTATTGGTATCAGCATATCCGACAACCTAGCTCCGAAGTCTGAACACTCATCCTAAAAATATTAGGTCTGCCACTGAATGTGTAGTACGACAACAAGCAACAAGCCAGGCAAGCAAAGCAAATCAGTATGTGAGTACGTCGGAGGAGCTTTTGGCGGCAGCGCCAGTCGCGGCGAGAGACAATAGCAATGAGCCCCGCGATCGCCCGGCTACCAGGCCCATCAACCAGTTATCAAAGCCACCGAGAAGTAGGCAACGATTCGGTATTTTTGGTTTTTAGTCGGGTTTTTCTCGAAAAAACCGAACCCTGAAAAAGCGAAATTCAAAACCGCATCAATACCAAATCTTTGGTCAAACCGAGTTGATCGGTGTAGTTCAATTTTTTTGGTACAGTTTATTTGGTTCGATGCAAAATTGAACAGCCCTGGGCAGCAAGTAGCGACGACCACCATGGCCAAGGCAACAGGTGTGAAGACAAACAGTCCATGACCAATTTGGTCCCCTGTTGTTTCCAAGCCAAAACCCACCCTCCCATTGGGTTTAGATTGGTGGGATATGGGTAGAGCTGGCCAAATGGGCTGTGCCAGCCCGAGACATGGCCCGAGCCCAACACGGCCCATCCGGCCGGTGTGCAGAGAGGGAGAGAGTCGGCTAGACGGGCGGGGCGGGTTGGGGTTGCGTAGGCGCGGAGGAAGGAGGAGCCGAGGAGGAGAGGAAGGAAGAGGAAGAGGAGGGCGAGGCAGCGCTGGCGCGGAGGGAGAAGGAGGAGGATTGGAAGAGGGGGAGGCGGCGCGGCGCCTGCGTAGAGAAAGAAGGGAAGAGTCCGACGTGGAGGGAGAAAGAGGAGGAGAGGAAGAGGGGGAGGCAACGCGGAGCGAGAAGGACGAGGAGAGGAGAGGAGGAGTCAACATAGAGGGAGGAGCCTGCCCGGGAGGAGAGGAGGAGGCCGTGCGGCACGGGCCAATGGCCAATGCGGAGGGAGGCGGGCGCGTGCGATAGGCCACTAGGAGCACTGCCGCACGACCGCACCGCAGGGGAGGAACCAAGGAAGATGAAAGAGGCGGGCAGGGGGGCGGGCAGCCGGGCAGGCAAGAACAGGCTCGTGGGCCGTGCCTAGCATAGCACAGCCCGACTAGAATCTGGCCGTTGGTCGTTTTTGCCTCTCTCTCTCTCTCTCTCTCTCTCTCTCTCTCTCTCTTTTACCGTTTGGCCTTTTAAAAATAGCAAAAAAAATAAAAAAAATTCTATAAATAGCCACCATACCCCCCTCATTCAGCACCTCTCCATTCCTCAATCTATCTTTGAAATTCTTGTGTGTAAATTCAAATTTGTTGTAGGATAATTTGGCAAAATTCAGAAAAACGTTGCCAAATTTTGCATAATTCAATTTTCGGCACCAAGTCAGCAAAAGAGATACAATTTTAATTTTACATACTTTATTGCTACTACTTGTTATGCTAAGATGAAAGTAATGATAGTGTTAGTTTAGATTTTTACAGTTTTTGTTATGGACAGTTACGACAGCTTCGCTCTTGGTGATTACGAACTTTCACGAGAGGAAGTTGCATCCATGGAGACGGTTATGGCTGCATCAAGCTAATTGGAAGGGTAAGGCAGAGTTCCGTCATCAGGCCCCACAGCAACATCTACGTCAGCGACCACCGGAGCAAAAAGGTCGAGGCCGTCTACATCGGGAGTGTGGGAGAATTTCGACAGAACAACCAAGCCAGATGCATAGGAAAAGGAGGTACCATATGCTATTTGCAAAATTTATCACAATAAATTGTCTGCCAGGTCTACAAGTGGAACATGGCACTTGCTTAGATATGCTACAAGATATAAGGCCAAGCAAGGATTGGTAATGAGGCAGACTCAGCTACAGTACAACCCCGACGATGCATGCGACGAGTGGGACTACGATCCTGAGCTAGCCCGTCAATCTCTCTGTTGTTTAATTGCTTCTGAGGATTTACCGTTAGGCTTGGGAGAGTCTACTGCTTTTCAAACTTACATTACAATTGCACATAATCTCATATTTTCTATCATTTCTAGATGGACAACAACTAGAGATCTAGTAAAATACTACAATAAACAACGTAATAAAATAAAAGAACTATTTAGTATGTGCACATTTTCAGTGGCCCTAACCTTGGACATATGGAGTGATCGGGTTAGGGAGGATTATCTTAGTGTAGTTGCTCATTATGTTAATGATGACTGCGTAATGGAGAAAAGAACTATAGGTTTAAAATTAAATTGATGTATCACGCATGGGTGAGAATATTACGGACTGTATTATCAAAATCGTGGAAGACTTTGGTGTTACAAAAAAAATATTCTCAATTACTTTATACAATTCTGCTTCGAACTCTAAGGCCATGTATATTCTTACTCGAGTGTTGATTACATAGGCCGATTCCTTCTTGCTACATCAGCGATGCACTTATCATATTATTAACCTTATAGTCAAATATGGTTTGAAGAGGTTGAGTCCGTATATTAAAGCTTTTCGCGATGTGATTTCTTTCTTGAATAATTCTAACGTAAGAATAACAGCATATAAGAACTTCTGCGGGGTGATGGGTGTACGTCCAAGAAAGTTTGGTTTGGACATGCTGGTAGGACGGAACTCTACTTACCTGATGCTTAAGAGTCTTTTACCATATAAGAGCATTTTTTTGTTTTTATTCAAACGCACTATCAGAGCACTGGCGACAGTATACTATTGACTAAGCAACATTGGTTCGTTGTTGAGAAGATACTATAGTTTTTAGAAAAATTTTATGAGGCCATTGTTGCTTTGTCTGCTGTCTACTATCCAACATCTCTTATCATTGTGCATAGTATTTTTTATAGATTGCTACTCATTGGAAAATGTGTGAAAATTAGTTAGTTTTATGTGAGGCTATTGTTTTCATGAAAAATAAATACCTTAAATATTGGGGAGAAATCATTTTCCTATATACATTTGCATTTGCTTTAGATCCTAAAGCTAAAATTGAAGCATTTGGTAATGTACTTTATCTTCTTAGTGATGCTACAGATCTAGACTATACTAACTATTATGTAGAAGTTTGTTCTCAATTACACGAGGTAATGTACTTTATCTTCTTAGTGAGTTTGCTTGCAATGACCTCCAACAGCCTCCATCTCAAGTAGCAAGACAAATATGTGGACCAAGATCTTCGGTGGCTCTTCCTCTAGGTCCAGGTCTTCTTCTTCTACAGCGCCGCCTGCTTGCCAAGAACAACTCCAAGGAGTGGGGAACTATCCACCTATCTGGACAACGATATGGTAGATTTCAACTCAGAAGACTTCAAAAATTTGCAATGGTGGCAAGCTCATAAGTTAACATATCACGTGCTATCCATACTTGCACGTGATGTGTTAACTGTTCCTATTTCGATAGTTTCCTCCGAGTCTGCTTTCAAACTTTCTGGAAGAATATTAGAGAAGAGAAAAACAAGTCTCACAAGTGAGATGGTGGAGATACTTCTAATTGTGAAGGACTGTAAACAAGCTGATTCACGAAAACAACACTCTGTGGAAAATCCAGAGTTGTCGGAGATGTTTATAAATCTGTATCTAGACAACGACACGTAGAACAAGGATGTATGTAGAGCTATAGTCTGTACTCTTTTTTCTTTGCTAAAGTTTTCTTATGTTGAGTTTTTACTTGGCAAAAGTTTTAAGAAGACAGACATTTTAACATTAATAAAGCTCTTTATTACATTTTCAATGTGTTTGTCTCATTTTTTTTTTACAATTTTCATATCTATTTCTGAATTCTACATATTTTTTTGATTTTTTTGATTTTCTAGTTTTTTTTGTCATAACGGGCTAAGTTGGTGGAAACGGTCCATCAGACTAAATAGGCTTAGGCCGGCCCAGCCTGGCATGATAGCCCATCGAGCTGTTCATGGGCTGCCTCCTCGGCATGCGTGCCGACATGACATAGCCCACCTATAAACCAGACCATAATGGGCCGTGCCGAAATAGGTCAGACCGCATCGTGCCCGGGCCGGACCGTCCATTTCGCAAGCTCTAGATACATGGTTTCCCTATCTCATACCCAGTAATGGCGGTCAGCATCGGGGCAATGAATCCAACCGTCCTTTGGAACGGACGCACAGGATCGAGTAAAGGCAAAGTTTGCCCATAGGCCAAAGGCAGAGGATACGCTTCCGGCTATCCGCAAACCCAAGGGCCAAGGTCCCAGCCCCCTGGTTTCTTCTCTAAGCCTTCGGCACACGAAACGCATCCATGGCGGCGGCGGCCCCGACGAGAGCGGAGGTGCTGTCCCTCTTCCGGTCCCTCCTCCGCACGGCAAGCAAGTTCTCCGACTACAACATCCGCGAGTACACGCGCCGCCGCGCCGCGGACGCCTTCCGCGAGAACCGCGCCCTCCCCGACGTGCCGGCCGCGGCGGCGGCGTTCGCGGACGGGAAGAAGCAACTGGAGGTGGCGAAGCGGCAGGCGATGGTGTACTCGCTGTACGCACCCAAGGCAAAGAGCATCATGGAGATGAAGCTGCAGTGATCGGCGAGAGAGGGAGAGGTTTCACACCCGTGCTCTCCTCCCCCTTCCCCTTTTCGGATTTGTGCTCTGTTATCTTGACCAATGTTTGCTGGATAATTGCCATGACATGGTTGCTTTGTGTTCAATAAATTAGTGAATTTCACGATCATGATCTCTTATGTTTCACGCATCAATTACCTGCAAAGCAATATGCTTGCGGCTTCGCGATTATCGCACAACCTCAGTCCGGTACTCTGCGACCGACCCTGGCTTTGTCTGTGACTTCTTGCTAGCACGCTGCACGCTATTGATGCTGAGCACAGTGCCGAATTGATAATGTTGCATTGGAATCAATTGCAGCACTCGTCAACTGTTCGATGAAATGCTGCAGTGACACATCCTCAATCACAGAAGCAAAACCAGACTTGTAAATTGCTTGTGGTTTGCGCTGTTTGCTTCTGTGTGAGAAGTAGAATAGATTGCTTATGTACTGACTGCCGGATTCAGAGCCCTTAGACCAGAAGCTGCCTTAGCCCTTAGGTAACATGGCGGGCTCAAGCAACGTCTCCTGAGATAATTGTTTCTGTATTAGTACGGCAAGTAGATGCCACCAGGCAGCTGCAGAATCATGCTTCCTTGCTGCAACAACAACAAAGCCATTGATGTAGAGAGGCCATGATATTCTTGTAGCACCATATCTCCGTATCTCGGTCTTGGCCTTCCTGCCTCTACTTCAAAGCACGCAGCAGGACACTGTGCCTTATTGTGGCTAGCACAGAGAACATGCCATTGCCGCCTGCACTCTATTCAAATGGGGCTGGCGCTATTCCTTGTTTCTACTTCCATGTCTTGTTCATCCGAGTATGTTTTTGTCAGAACATGTTTGAACATCTTTGATTTTCTACTAACATCATCAGATAAGTGTATCATGTTGCAAGTGACCATACTTTCTTGGTGTTTCTGTCAGTCGATTAAGAAATCTTCTGAACTTTCGTTTTGGTAACATTTTCCGATCAGTCCATTAAATCGATTACATCACAAGAGCTTTGGATTTTACAAACTTACATGCACAATATATTTACAAGAGCAAATGCCCACATAACATTAAAGATATTTCACATAATCATGGCCAACCATTAGTCAAGAGGTTGGATAATGCAGCAGTAAGTCGGTGTTAGACAGTTAGAGCAGTATAGAGAAACATGGTCAAGGTTATGGAGGCCTGAAGGGTGGTGATGCAGCAGTGAACTGGTGATCATGACTGTTAGAGCAGTGTAGAGAAACATGGTCAAGATGATGAAGGGTGGTGATGCAGCAGTGAACTGGTGACCATTAAGCAGTATGGTTTGATTGGAACTATAGGAGGTAATGCACCTATGTGCAGCTGTGTGATCCAAATAGTCGAAGCAGAGAATTAGTATATTTGAGGAAACGAAATGGCAGTGTGCTGGTGCCTGGTAGTGACTGGTGACTAGCGGTTGGTCATGGGAGATATATGAAATATATAGTCGACTTGACTCTTTTTGAAACGATACAGTTAATCAACCAATTGGACATCGTTTGTTAGTTTGTACTTTACACGTTTCGCATGTGTATATTCATAACTAGGTAATTTTGGAATTTACACATGGGCATTGCCCCCACCCAAATTGTTGCATTTTGAGCCGGACACAGAGGAAGTTCATCTTCTTGTGCGCACCGAAGCTGTCACCACCTTCGGTTTCAGCAGCCCACCACCCGAGCCATCAGAGTTGGAAATGCCACACACATTCTCATCGCTGCTCTCCAATCTGAAGGCGTTCGTCCTGTGTGAGGGAGGATGGTCATCGTCCGACTCTGAACTGTCATCCATACCGTCCTGGCACGACGTTCCCTGGTCGAGCTCCTGATGGTGTGGAACGCTGTCGTGGCCGTCCTCAATCGCTTCTGCGAGCTCGGAGAAGTCCAGCAGGATATTGTTCTCGGCGGCAATCTCTTTGGTCACCTTCTTCTTCAGCTCCATGTTTGTTGCGTCGCCGGACAACTTCCAAACCAGCTGCAATGGCAACACAAACCAACCCTGTAAACTCCAGCCATCATCCCTCTTCCCAATGAGTCGTGCCAGAAATGAATAAGGCCCGGTTCTAATTACCATGGGATCGACGATGCCGGTGCCCTCCTTGGCCGTGGCGGTAAAGTCGCTGCCGAACTTGTCTGCGAGGATGGTGCGTGCGAACAGCAGCTCCGGCAGGTCGCCGCACCACCCGGCGGCAAACATGAGCCCGGCCGCCGCCTCCCTTATCCCATCGTCGCATTCCCTGCACACCAAACAGAACAGTCATGCAGCCATAAAGGAGACGAGGAGCCAGAACCAAGGATGCGAACAAGATCAGGTCAGGTGTGAAGAAGAGACATACTGGGGCTTATCTAACTGCGCAGCCTGCTCCATGAGCCGCTTGCAGTAGAGCTCAATGATGTTGAACGCCTCCAGCATGTTGTCCTCCTGTATGACCTGCTCTGCCTGCGCGGTGAAAGACGCCAGCATTAGCAAGCCTGCGTTGCAGAATGTGACGTCCCATTCCATCTGTGCTTAGAGATCATTGGTACGTACGCGGTGGAGGGCACGGTCGAGGTGGCCGAGGGCGAGGAGCTGGCCGACATCACCGCAGGCAATGGACTTGCGAGCGAGGCGCGGCCGGCGGGCGACGGCGAGGCGCGAGACGGCGAGCCCGAGCAGGGACTTGAGCTTGGCGGTCTTCTTGGACGTCTTCCTGTGGATGAATCCCATGGCTGGTCGATTCTTGCCGGCGTTCGGACGGTGTTCCTCGGGTGTTGGTTTCGTTGTTCGGTTATATGAACGCCAATCTTAGCTGTATTGCCGGTCGGAGGAGAGGAAGGAGAAGGTAGAGTTGCTTGTGGACTGACGGGGAAGTATGCGTTGGAGGGACAAAGATTTTGTAGGGCCACCATGCTTGTGTGTTGTGTAGTCTAATTTTAGTGCCTCTGCTGTAGTTCGGTTTAAAACGAACTCCTCCTGCATTCGGAAAATGGGGGGACTGGGCAGCACGTGCGGCGTGCCTAAAGAAAGAAAATAAGCAGAAGGTGCACAATGTTCCGGCAGAAAGCAAGCAAAACGTGCAAAGGAATTACCGGAGGTAAAGCAAATGGAACATGCGATACGAAAAGAAACAGGCCAAAGGGTTAGTGCCATACTACAAAGCAAAAAATGAATAGAAGGTGCATATTACCAAGTTTGGTTCAAATTTATTGTTGCCCTGGCACGTAGCAAGGTATGATTTGATTAACTAGTTTAGCCTTTAGCTATCGAATTTCACGAAAGGTGCTTTAATGCTACGCAGAGAAAGTGAAAAACACAAAATTTAAATTATTGAGTTGGCTTCTAAAAGTACAGTACAAGGTTAAGGTTTTGAGATAACATGACGCGTGAGAGTTACAGTAGAAGGCTATTTGCCTCGTGCTGATCCTGTCGTCCAGATCTCGTTGCCCGCTCTGCAACGCTTAAAACTCGGTAGCTGGAGCCAAGGCGACCAACGCCCGGCTGGGCCGCCTGGAGCGACAGCTAGTGCTAACCAGCAGAAAACGACGGGCAGCCGTTCGACAACTGGGCAGCCGAGGGTATCAAGTCCAGCGGCGTCGGCAATGCGGCGTCGTATGGTTCTGTTAGAAATAATGCACGGATCAACAGGGACAAGAGACACGAATTTTATGTAGAAAACCCTTGCGGGAAAAAACCACGGGCGTCAACCGGCGATGATCACTATATGTGGAGCGATTACAAAACGCTGGGGATTACAATGAGGTATGAGGCGCCGCGCCAACTCTCCGTCGCGGCTTACAAGAGGTATATAAAGGGTAAAAGGACTTAGAGTCCAAGTAGGAAACTAATCCGCTAATATGGTAACCAATCCGGACACTTCCATATTAGAAATTCGGATCACAATATATCCCTTATTTCAACAATCTCCACCTTGAGACGAATTTCCTCTTGCAGCATAATGAAGAATCATCAATCATCAAATATCTCCATAATAAGATAAAAATCACCGTGCGCCAACTAGTCTCTAGGACTAGACTGTAATACCAACTAAGCTTGAGCAAATCTCAAACTTAGCTGCAGGGACTGGCTTTGTCATCATGTCAGCTGAATTATCATGGGTACTTATCTTGCACACTTTGACATCACCTTGAGCAATAACACCTCGAATAAAGTGATACCTCACGTCAATGTGCTTTGTTCTCTCATGGAACATCTGATCCTTTGTAAGGCATATAGCACTCGACTATCACAAAATATAGTAGTGCAAGAATTATCTCCACAAAGCTCGTGATACAAACCTCTCAACCAAATAGCTTCTTTACAAGCTTGAAATAGCCATATATTCTGCTTCGGTGGTAGATAAGGCAACAGAGATTGTAAACTTGCCTTCCAACTAATAAAGACAACCACCAATGGTGAAAACATAACTGTGAGAGACTGCTCTTGTCCAAATCACCAAAGATAATCGAATCAACATAACCAACAAGTCCATCTCTAGAATTCCCAAGCGCAAACAAGCATTAGATGTGCCACGCAAATATCGAATATCCACCAATCGCTTTCCAATGCTCTTTTCGAGGATTAGCCATATATCTACCGACAACACTCGGTGCATGAGATAAATCAGACGAGAACAAATCATGGCATACATAAGAGAACCAAGCTCATACTGAATATGGAATTCTAAACATGTACTCAATATCATAATCGACTTGGGACATAAAGTGAAGATAGCCTAAAATGCGAAGCTAATGGAGTACTTACTGGTTTTGCATCATGCATATTAAAACGACGAAGAACCTTCTCAATATAACCTTTTTGACTAAGGTATAACTTGCCAGATTTCCTCTCTCTAATAATCTCCATGCCGAGAATTTTTTTTGCTGCACCTAGGTCCTTCATCTCAAATTCATTACTCAATTGTGCTTTCAGTTTTGCTATTTCTGACTTATCTTTCGCGGCAATCAACATATCATCAACATAGAGAAGCAAATAAATGGCTGAACCATTAACAGTCTTTAAATAGACACAACTATCATAATCAGACCGCTTAAAATTATGAGAGAGCATAAAAGAGTCAAATCTCTTGTACCATTGCCTAGGAGACTGCTTCAAACCATAAAGAGATTTCTTTAATCTACAAACAATGTTTTCTTTTCCAGGAATAACAAAACCCTCAGGTTGGTCCATATAAATATCTTCTTCCAACTCCCCATGTAAGAATGCAGTCTTAACATCTAACTGCTCAAGTTCATAATCATGCATAGCAACAATACTGAGTAAAGCGCGAATAGAACTATGCTTCACAACTGGGGAAAAGACATCATTAAAATCAATATCTCGAATTTGACTATAGCCTTTAGCAACCAACCTTGCTTTATACCTTGTGGTTCAAGAGAAGAAATACCTTCTTTTCTTTTGAAAATCCACTTACAACGAAGCAGAGCTTCTTCTCCTTTGGCAATTTCACTAATTCCCAAGTGACATTCTTTTCAAGTGACTCCATCTCATCATGCATAGTGATTATCCACTTATTACAATCGGTGGAGCTAATAGCCTCAGTATGATGAAGGTTCGATTACCTTCAATTTCTTTCGCTACACTCAAAGCATAAGCAACAATGTTAGCTTGTTCAATCAACCTCCTGGGTGGATTAATTTCCCTCCTAGGTCTGTCAACTGCAATAGACCGTTGTGGTGACTGCTAAACAATGAGAGTATTCTCAACAATAGGTGCATCATGAACAATAATATTTTCTTTATCGATGTGTTACTCGAACCAACAGTGTGCTCCACTGAACACTTGAATTGCTTCACTCTCAACAGAACGTTAGTAGGCGGTTTATCAGGAAGCATAGCGATTCATTAAAGACAACATTTCAACTAATCACAACCTTCCTTGTTTGAGATTCCACAACTTATATCCTTTAACACCAGATTTATAACCAAGAAAGATGCACTTAATAGCTCTAGGCTCCAATTTTCCATTATCAACATGAGCATAAGCAGTACAACCAAAAACTCTCAATTCTGAGTAATTTGCTGGGGAACCAGACCATACCTCAATTGGAGTCTTATTTTCAATTGCAATATTAGGTGATCGATTAATAAGATAGCAAGCGTGGAAGCGGCTTCACCAAAACGCCTATGCAAACTCGCATTAGACAACATGCAACGGGCCTTGGAAATGATGGTTCGTTCATACGCTCGGCTACACCGCTTTTTGAGAGTACCAGAACGTGTAATGCCTAACAATGCCTTAAGCCTTGCAATATGATTCAAATTCATCGAGCAATTCCATCCCATTATCGGTCTGAAGTTTCTTTACCTTCTTTTCGTTTGCCTTTCAATCATAGTCTTCCACTCTTTAAATGTGAAAATGCTTCGACTTATACTTCAAGAAATAAGGCCACACTCTTCTAGAGTAATCATCAATAATTGTTAACATATAACGAGCACCTCCTAGAGATGTCTTGAGATGGCCCCAAAAAATCGAATGCACATAATCTAAAATACCTTCGTAGTATGAACTGAGGTATTAAATCTCACCCTCTTGTGTTTGCAAAACACGCAATGCTCTAAAATTTCAGCTTGTTGATGCTATGTCCATCAAGAAGTCCTCTCTTACTCAATTCTCGCAAACCAAGTTCACTCATATGCCCAAGACGCATATGCCAAAGATTAGTAGCATCGTAATCGGATAATGAACTTGAAATTACAGCAACATTACTTGATATTGTAGTACCTCATGAGATGGTACAAATTGGCGATTTAATATCGACTTTCATCACAATAAGAGAGCCTTTTGATACCTTTAAAACTCCATCTTCACTAGAATACTTGTACCCTTTACCATCAAGAGTACTCAAAGAGATGAGGTTTCTTTTCAAATCTGGAATGTGCCTCACATCTGTCAAAGTTCTGACAATACCATCAAACATCTTGATCTGAATTGAACCAATTCCTGCAACCTTACAAGATGAGTTATCACCCATCAACACAGTACCACCTTCAACAGGTTCATAGGTGGCAAACCAATCCTTATTATGACACATATGAAAGGTACAGGCAGAATCAAGAATCCATTCATCATTGGTCTTAGCACATCCAGCAAAGGCAACAAGGATTTCTCCATTAGGACTATCATCAGCAGTAAGAGAGGCTTTACCTTCATCATCTGGTTTACCTTTTGGCTTATAATGGCCAGTTCTCTTTTCTTTATTCTGCAGCTTCCAGCATTCAGAGATGTCGTGCCCACTTTTCTTGCAATATTTGCATGACTTATACTTGCCTCTAGATTTCGACCGGCTCTTGTAGCCGTTCGAACTTTTGTCTCGAGGTCCATTATTTGAGTTCTTTTCCTTTTGCCTGCCACGAACAAACAAGCCTTCTCCTTTCGAGCTTGAATTTTCAGAAGGTACCATCTGTTTCATCTTTTCCTTAGCATGCAAAGCTTCATAAACTTCATTAAGAGTGAGAGTATCTCTACTATATAATATGATATCTCTGAAATTTGAAAATGAACTAGGCAGTGAACACAAAAGAATAAGACCCAAATCTTCATCCTCATATTTTACCTCTATCGACTCTAGGTCGGCAACAATCTCCTTAAACGTTGAAAGATGATCAAGCACGGATTCTCCTTCTTGCAATTTATGAGAGTACAACTTCTGCTTGAGATGCATCTTGCTAGTGAGATCTTTTGTCATGCAAATTTGTTTCAGCTTCAGCCATAATGCAGCAGCTGTCTTCTCCTTTAAAACATCCTGCAAAATATTATTGGATAGATGAAGGTGAATCTGAGATAAAGCCTTACGGTCTTTACGCTTGTCATCTGCGGTCCATGCGGTAGGTTCTTTTGCAAAACCTTCCAATGCATCATCCAAATCCATCTGTGCCAACATAGCTCTCATCTTGACTTGCCACAGCGAAAATCTTGTGTCTCGATCCAGGAGTGGAAGATCATACTTCAAAGTCGCTATGAGGAATAAAACCTGAAAATTGCTGGTACTGATCTGTGTAAACCTAGCAAAACTCACGACCTCTTTGGTACACCTTCTGTGTACACGAGTCAAAGATCTTCTAAACTCCTGTAAGCTTCTCGAGTGCAAGTAGCAAAATTCACCAGAATTGAACTCCACGTGAATCAACAGGGAGCTTTCGCTTGGTGATTTAATTAAACAAAAAAAATTGCCTTGGGACCTGAGCTGACTTGGTTGAACAGAATGTGCTTGGTGATTAAAATAAACAAAAACTTGGACCTGTGCCGCTGGACGTGACTTCTTGTTGCTTTGAGAACCTCCACGTCAACTTGCTCTGTAATGCTTTGTACGCACGCACGCTCGTGGATCGGCTGCTGGTTGCTTGCGATGAGCGCCGAAAAGCGGATGCAGTGGATGAAGCCTCAATGGCTGGCCGAGGTCGACGCAGGACGACGTGCAATCGAGCCGATGTGTGACGGAGCGAAGACGGCGCGCCGACCGAGGCGACGAAGAACGACGCGCGACGAAGACTCGCGGACGAAGATGCGCTGCGTGACGGCAATGCCGGACGAGACGGCGGCGCCGAATAGATCTATTATTTTTTTTTCGATGTGTCTCTCTCCAAACCCTAATTTCCTGTGCTCTGATACCACTTGTTAGAAATAATGCACGGATCAGCGAGGACAAGAGACACGAATTTTACGTGGAAAACCTCGCGGAAAAAACTACGGCGCCAACCGCGATGATCACTATATGTGGAGCGATTACATAAATTGGGGATTACAATGAGGATGGGGCGTCGGCGTCAACTCTTCCGTCGCGCTTACAAGAGGTATATAAAGGGTAAAAGGACTTAGAGTCAAGTAGGAAACTAATCCGCTAATATAGTAACTAATCCGGACACTTCTATATTAGAAATTCGGATCACAATATATCTCTTATTTCAACAGTTCTGATGGTGCTCGCGACAAAAAACACGATCCGTGCATCAAACCAAACTTGGCACAGTTAGCTGCAGAAAGAACGTGCAGGGTGGGCAGCTTGGACCGGTAGTTGCGGTGACCTGTACTGGCGGGACGCGAAGCAATGGGCGGCGGCGCGCGATGGAGATCTCGCGCCCGCGCAGCATGCACGGCCTGCAAGCCTGCAACGGCGAGTGCGTTTCGCGCTCTGGTCCTCTGGACAAGTGCGTTCTTCCTCTTCGGGATGAACCAGCTGAGTTGTTGTGCATTGGACGAGAAACAAATTTGCACCCAGGTAAGTAGGTAGGTAACCCATCTCAACGCGCAAAACAGCGCCTGCAAAACCTCCAAAACTCCTCCCGTCTTACAGAAAACAATCGACAGTCAATCACGGCTCAATGCTACTAACCCTGCCTCTGTACAAAAATATCAGCACCCATCACGTTCCCCATTACATGCACACTCCCTTCGTTTCTCGCGCAATCCGTTTAATTACACACACCTGATTTCCAAGAAGCAGGGAAATCTCCAGGGATTCCGCATCAAACCGCTGGAACGGCCACTGTGCCGGCGAAGCAGCGGCCCCAGTTTTCCTGCACCGGAATTCATTTCCGGTCACTCGAACTGACGAACCAACTGAAGGAGCTCTCATCTCCTCGTGCGCGCCGAGATGGCCCTCCTCTCTGGGATCAGCGACCCGCGTCCCGGTCCGTCGGAGCCGGGTGCTCCGCCGTACACCCTCTCCTGGAGCACCCGTGCGTCGGTGCCGATCCTGCGCACCTCCTCATGCCGCGCGATGTGCTCGTTGCTGCGCTCCAGCGCGGACACGGTCTTCGCGTACGGCGGGTGGACGTAGGCCGAGCTCTCGTACGCACCGCCGTCCTGGTGGCGCGGCCGCCGGTCGCTTATCTCCTCCTCACGCCGCGCCGCGTCGCCGTTGCTGTCTGCGGAGGCCGTGGGGTACCTCCTGTACGGCGGGCTCTTGTACTGACCGCGTTGGGACAGGGCCTCGTGGAGCGCATTGCCGCCGGCGAGTTCCGAGGCGTACCTCCTGTGCGGCGGACGCGCGTGTTGCGAGTTGTCGGGCACGACGTTCTGGAACGGCCGTGGGTCAGCGCCGACCTTGCCGGCCTCCCCGCGCCACGCACCGGGCGTGCTTCCGCCGCCGCCGATGCCCATCGTGGAGGCCGCCCTCCTGTAGGGAGGCCGGCGCAGCTGCGGAGTCCAGATGACGTCCTCCACCACCTCGTCCTCTTCCTCGTCTCCCTGGTCGAACACAATGCCCTTCCCCTTCTGCGCCGCGTCCGATCCTACCGAGGACACCGTGCTTCTGTCGCTCCACGACGGCGACGGTGACGGCGACTTCAGGGGTTTCCACGACGGCGGCGTCTCCTGCTCAGTTGCTCCCGAATTCTGCACGGGATGCACCTTGTCGTTGCCGCCGCCGCCTCTCGACCCCTTCCCCTGGGACTCCGACCGAGACAGCTCCACGGCCGCCCGAGCGGCCATCGCCGCGAACGACGCCGACTCGAAGGCTGCCTCCGCCGCCATCCTGGCGTCGAGGTACTTCTTCGATTCTCTCAGTATCTTCTCCTCTACGCTCAGCTGGACAAGGCTCGGGAGTTTCACGTTATCATCGACAAGCCTCTGTTTCCCCTGCACCTGCCAGACATTGAATTTCTCAACATTAGATCCCAAAATAAATTCTGGTGATCTTTGTACTAGTAGGACAAGATTATGGCCGTCTTGACCTCACTCTGCTCGACGAATTCTTGGGCCGGCACGCTCTTGGCTTGCTCACTCTGTTTGGCCTGCATTGCAAAGTACAGCCATAGCATGATTCTACTGACTCGTAAGAGAAACTAATGAAAATTTCATGGACAAGGATGACGTTGCAACCAACCTGATGAGTCTCTCTTGGGTTGTCTGGGAAGTCCAGCAAGATGTCGTTCTCCGCGGCGACCTCCTTCGCCAACCTCCTCGTCTGCTCCGTGCTCGCCCTCTCGCCGGACAACTTCCGTACCAACTGCAACGGCAGCGTCAACCAACCCTCTTAAATTCCATCCCCCGTCCATCGATCACAGTTGGCGAGAGTGGACGACATGTGAAGCAGTAGGCGGGTTTAGTTAGAGGAATCCAACCTACCGTGGGATCGACGACGCCGTGGGAGCCCTCCTTGGCCGCCCTGGCGAAGTCGCGGTCGAACTTGTCCGCCAGGATGGCGCGCGCGTTCAGCAGCTCCGGGAGGTCGCCGCACCGCACCGACGCGAACATGAGCCCCGCCGCCGCCGCCTTGACCTCCTCGCTGCACTCTCTGGATATCACCGAAAGAACCAAAGTGATAATCTTTCCTTGTTAGATGGGGAAAACGAAGAAACTCGAGAAGCCAATAACACGAATACGAAGAGTGTGTGTGTGTACATACTTGGGCTTTTCTAGCTGCGCAGCCTGCTCAATGAGGATTTTGCAGTAGAGCTCTATGATGTCGAGCACCTCCAGCATGTTGTCCTCGTCTATGACCTGCTCCGCCTGCGCAAGAACACAAGCTACCACACGTTACTACACTGGCATGGAAGGAAACGGTGCCTTCGTTTCTGCGTGGTGGGTGGCTGGGCATGCACATACGCGGAGGAGAGCGCGGTCGAGGTGGCCAATGGCGAGGAGCTGCCCGACATCGTCGCGGGCAATGGACCGGCGGCCGAGGCGGGGCCGGCGGACGACGGCGAGGCGGGCAACAGCGAGCTTGATCAGGGACTTGAGCTTGGCGGTCTGCTTGGAGGTGTTCTTGGTGAAGAAGCCCATGGCTAGCTGCTCGCATGCGACGGTAGTGCTGGATTGGTGGCTCAGGTGGACGGAGGTGAATGGTGATGATGGCTCGTCTCTTTCTTTCCCTCTCTTTATATTGCTCTCTGGAATCCGGATTGGTACACTGGCGAGAAGAGGAAGGAGGGAAAGAAGAAGAAACCGAGTGGCCGATCGTTGCTTGTGGGCTACGGAGTCTGCGCTGGAGGGGAAAACATTTCGGTGTACCGCTGCACAGTTGATGCTTCCGTTTTGGGAATTGGGTAGGCTGGAAGTTTCACTTCAGCACGGGCTCAGAATAACTGCGCTTCGTAAACGTGTGTTCTTCAAAACTGAAAATGTGAAAGAAAAGGGAAAGGCACTACAGAAAAGGTATCAAAATAATTAATGGGGCAACAATGTTGAAGAAGATTATGGTTACAAGTTACGGCAACTAGTTCTTTTTCCAAGCACGGTAAGTCACGCACCTAACTTAGCCTGGTGAATCCCATCGCTACGTATGTTCGAATCTCACCTGTTGCGATTCAGAATTTACTCCTGTAAGGTTACTAGGATTTGACACTAGCAACGAGCCTTCTCGCTGTCTATATCTTGAACAAGAACGCGACTAGCGCTCGGATGGACGATCCGAGCACTAGCGTCATATGCTGCGAGTTATCGTTCGATCTGGCGTTATGTGATTCTGCCATCCGATCTCAATGTGTTTTCCTTTTCTTCCGAAACAAACGATTTCAACGCGTTTTTCCTTCCACCCAAAACAAATGAAAAGGAATCCAATGCAACGTCACACACGCCCCAACACAACAAAATCCACCCAAAACGCCCCCTCGGCCTGATCTTGTTCGTCGTTCAAACTTGCCTATAGGATTCGAAATTTCTTCTCCAAATTCATCCCAATGGACCAAACACACAGCATTGCAACAGTTAAAAATAACAGTGAAAACATTCAAAAATAATTGTTACAATATTTTTAGAACAATGACAATCAAATAGTGGAGGATTGCAACAAAAAACGATGTCACAATATTGCAACATTTTAAAATAACAGTGAAAACATCCAAAAATAATTATTGCAATATTTTTTGAACAATGATGCAACATCAAATAGTGGAGGGGCCAACAAATCAAAAACACCATTACAACATTTGAAAATAGAAACATCCATCCCTAACAATCCTGAAGTCCTAAACCCAACATTTCAAAATTTTGTTGCAACAATCAAAATAAATAGAAAAAACATTTCGCAATTCTTATTGCAACAACTTGAACAACATATTGCACCATCTCACATATTTGTAGGGTGATGACCTTTTCTTCTTCATCAACCATGACCACATCGTTCATAGAGTTCATGCTCACCTACGATGGAGCGTGGCTAGCCTAGGTGGCGCTCATGAGCACAAGTGAGAGGAGAAGCCATCCACGCAGGGCTCCAACCATTTGCTAGGAGTGGCGAGAGGAGAGAGGAAGAGAAACAAGGAGGAGCATGCGAGCTCCTGCCAACTGCGTCCATGGTAAAGGAGATGGAAGGAGAGAGAGGGAATAGATAAGCTTTCAGAGAAGAGACTGGAAGCAGAGACTCAAAAAGTATGGAGAGGTCATCCCGTGGGCGACCAGAGTGTTCTGAATGGATGAAAACCAACCACGTCTAAGCTAGGCACATGGACAAGTCATATGGGCGATGAAATCGTCTGATTTTTTGTTCTCCCGCCATACGCCCAAACAATAGTATTATCCATCTTTCGACTGTAAGGTCCAACCAACTTTACTTCTTCGGAGAAAGAAAACTCAATTTTTTTTTGGAGAAACACCTTTGTCTACAGGCGCTTGCTGCTGAGGCTGGCTTACTCCCCTGAATATTAGTTTATTATGATGTAGTTCAACAGTGATAATCCTGTGGTTGTGGGTCCATCTGACAGGTGTAAAGTGCGGAATTTCATAGAGCATGTCACCATGAGCAAAGACATGACGCGAGCGGCACATGTAATTCGTTCGATCGGGGTTTGCGGAGTAACGTGTCTCCCCTGATTGCTTTCGATATGACCAAGTAGCTTTTGTTTGCCTTCTCTAGTGGAATCTGCATTCGTAGAGGCAGCGCCACATCGACATGGAACAGGCAGCTAGCACTGATGACTAATCAATAGCCAGACGATCGTCATGAGTTAAAATTAAAGGGTTAGTATAGTATTTTGCTCCCGTTCGTTGGTGCCGCATTTGTCGTGAATGCGTTGTTCTTTTAACCTGTCTTTAGGGATCCAAAACCATAAGCAACTCGTTATTTGGGTTAAGAAGAGCCTCTCGTTTCTTCCGTTGGAACTTCTCTTTTTGTGTGTGTTGAAACTTGATGCACTACTCCCAGTGCAGACACTGCATAGCAATTTCTATAGCTTGCCACATCACATAGACACAAGACTAGAAACAACAATATCAATGCATAATATCTATTGATGGGTCCAGACAATAAATATTCATTCTCCCCCACCGATCCATCCACTACTACCCATCTTCTACCTTGCCAGACGCCGCCATCCCCGAGCATCGCTTCCTCCGCCATGGAGCTAACACACTCTCTCTCCTCCTTATCACCGGCCAAAGCCGTCGCCCAACACCACCTCCTTCGCCGTCACCGAGCACCACCTCTCTCTCCGTCCTTCGCCCGCCTCCTCCGCAATCCGTCCAGATCTACACCGATAGCGTTCAGACCTAATTGGATCCGACACGTCCATGGGCGTCCACGTCGACATGTGGATGAAGGTGGCATCCATGGAGACGACGACAATTGAGGCTGTGGTGGTGATGCGAGTGGGCGGCGTGCCGGCAACAAGAAATAGCTATCCACACAAGAGCTCTTGTCACGCAGAGGCAGGTGATGATGGCAGGTGACAGTGGGCAACGCGGAGGCGACAACAACTTGCGATGGCCACGATGGGCGACGCGGAGACGTCGATGACGTCGTGCCGTGGCCACGACGGCGTGTGCTAGCCACGACGGGCGATGCGGAGGCATTCTTGAGCTTGGTGAGGCTGTCGTCGCAGTTGAAGGCATAGAAGGGCCTGGTGAGCTGCGCTTGGTTGACGGTGATGGCTGGCGGTAGGGCCCAAGGAGCAGCGGTGCAAGCGAGGAGGTGAGCTTGTCGAACTCACATTGTGTTATCGGTGTCCATGGCGGGATGAAGGCAGGACACCAATTAATGCATTGGCCCAACAAATAATGTAGCTGGACACTACTCTCCTCCCCCAATTCAAGATTTTGTTGTTTCTTGATGATTGGATTGCGTGTTCATGCAATATCTCCCGCAAGACATTGTTTTCCTCTCTCTCTTCTTTAACTCTTTGCTACATCATCTCTCATCCTATGCATATAGCTAATTAATACTATGAACATTGAAACAGACATCCTAACACATATTCCCTCGCTCACAAAACAAGTTATTTTGGAATACGTGTAGTCAAACTTTGGCTATCAATATCTTTTAAATATTTAGATTAGATACATGAAAATCATATGTGTAGTTTCGTCTCGGAAAATACTTTCATAATATTATAATTTTACTAGGTTTTATAAATATATTACAATAATAATTAGTGATCAAAGTTGCATTTTAGAGACCGTGTTGATGTCAAAACGACTTTGTTTTTGTGAACCAAGAAGGGGCAGTATGCATATGTTGTATCTAAGGCCCACAAGATCATTATTTTCTTCTCTCCTACCCTACTCTCCCCCTCCCAATCCCTGTCCTCTAACTTTGTTTTCTCAAATGAGTTGTTTCTTGTATGAGATACAACTCCACTCTCTCTCTTCCTTAACTCATTCTACATCAGATTTTTGCTTAGTTGGCACTTTATAGAAACTGCTGATATCATTGCTTGGGAGCGGCACCCTAAAGGCATGTACAATGATACAGACAACTGCTGTTTATAGCAACTCTTCATGTCACCTGTAGACAACACTAAAGGTGGCTCATACAATGGTTGTGGTGATACAGTCGGCTACAAGATTATAGACAACCAACAATCTTTTAATATATTTTTTTTGTTTCTGGTGCTACAGTCGACTACAGAATTGTAGACAACATCCTTCTCTCTCTTCATTCTTTTTCATCCACGTCAGCAAAAATCCTATATGGCAGAAGATATAAACAGCTGACATAAACTCATTGTACATGCTACATGCTCTAAGAGTACAATGACTTGGCACTGTACAGTGGTTGAAACACTGCAAGGTGATATCCTGAATTTACCAAAACTTCAATTCTCTGAAAGTTCTTTCTTTTTTTAAAACTCGGTGCAGAGTATTTGTAGCTGGACTGAGAAATTCAAGCTGGCGTTCATCCAACGCAGCTCTGATGCTCTCTATGCAGCTTGAGCCTTAAGTTTTATATCCAGATACTAGAGCATTATCTATGCCTCTCAGAAAAAGAAGATGGTTGAGCACTTGAGCCCCTTTACAGCTAGAACCGTAGTGAACAGTGACAAGGCTGCTGAATGGTAGCACCAGCAGGAGTATATATATAAAAAAATCTGAAGTGCTTTTCGCTGGTTTGAAGAATTTTGACGGTGGCAAAGCAAAGCATCATGACCCCTAAGTATTAGTCCACCTAGTTTAGTAATTGACGACGCTTTCTCCTTTGCTTTTCGTAAGCGCCTGCTCGGTTCCATCTTCTACGACATAATATCTGGGGCTGTTCGGTTTGCTTCTAATGCTTTCTAAAGCTTATTATACCAAAATTTGGTAGCCTAGATCGAATTTGGCAGGTATTTGCTGTTTGCTACCAAATTTTGGTAAGATTTCTTTTTGTCATTGCTGTCTAGTTCATTTTCTTGTCGATCTTTGGTCAAAACGTTGTTGGTATTCAAATTGGTGACTAAATTTTGGCAACACTAAATTTTGGTAAAGCTTGGTCACGGAGTGTTCGGCAGCAAGGACGGGAGTGTTGTACGCTTGATACTCTTCCTTTCTCTCACAAGCCTCTGTTAATTGGAACCAGTCCTCCATTAACCACAGTGAGCCGTCAGTTATCGATTCAAATGACTTCATCTAAAAAAGGGCATAAAAAAGGACAATAATGGAGCGAAAGTGGCATAGCTAGCTTTACCTTAGTTTTATTTGGCCGATGCTGATCTTGATGTGCAAATGCGCAGATGTACTTGCGTAATAAACTCTTCCAACTTTGTGTTTCAATCAGCTTTTTCAGTCATGTAACCGGAATTTCGTTAGGATGTACTACTCTCCTCCCTCCGAGGAATGCGAGGCGGCACACATTCGAGTCGTTATTTTCCTTTGGATTAAGTATATTATTGGTCTCTCAACTCTTGTTTTAATTTATTTTTCGTTCTTGAATTGTAATACCAGGTAAAACGTGTCATCGAATTGTCAATACTGCGTAAAAGATACCACTTCGTTTGTTTTAGAGCGATTTTGACCAGTGTTTGACCCACATGACTCACTCGTGGTACTGACACGTGACATGAAACCACTCTCAAAAGGAATAAATGACGGTTTTGATACGGTATTGATACTTAAAAGATACGTTTTATCCAGTATTACAATTTAAAAACGAACTTTAAATTAAAACAAGAGTTAGAGATAAGCAATGTACCTAATCCTTTTCCTTTTACGTATAGGACGACTGACGAGCGCACAAACCGTGAGTTTTACGTCGCATCACATCAAATCCATGGAGCGAGAGAAAACTAGTACAACTAGTACAGTAATCAATAGAAAGCACTACCGGTCAGTTCTTCTCCGTCTCCATCGCTAATAAACGCTTTCAGATCAGACAAGAAACACACAAACGTCAAATAAACCGGCCGTAAATCATCAGGCCGCTCCACAAGGAAGCGACACACGCAGCAACAAACGAATCCTGGACGTTATCACGCACGCATGGTGGTGTGGTGGCGCAAGGAGAAAGCTCCCTACGCACAGAACAAAAGCGCCATCTTACAATTACCAGCGGGATAAAAAAGGCATGGGTAGGATTAGGAAGGGGGTTTTGCTCTTGATGGCGACAAGAAAAGCTAGCGAGCTGTTCTCCAAAGCAAAGCAGGGAGTGACCAATAGGCGATACCCATCGCTTGAGTGAGTGGACTGGCAACACGAAACCAAGAAAAAAAAATTTGGCGTAGGCCGACGTGCGATGTGCCGAGCCCGGCGGTTCCCTATGCTTCTGATTTCTGAAGCTTCTTGTGTAGAGAAAGCGATGTGCCGAGCCCGGCGGCACCCACGCGCTGCTCGGCGTCCACTACTGCCCCCTGACGCGGACCCCTGTCGTTCCCGTCTTGATCCGTTCTGCCCGGCGGTGAAGGCGATCGGGATAAACTTTCTTCTTCCTATCCCGGGCTGCAAGGATCAACAAACCACGTCCCGAGCATGGATGTATAGGCCATATGTGCGCGGGGACTGCCGGAAGCCTGGAAAACAGTCAGAAACAAGTACGCAAAGCTTAATTAGCTACTCCTGGCCTGGGAGCATCGTGCCTTTCTGTGGGTAACACAATACAAATTCGTCCTGATGTCTCGTGCGCATCATTTTCTCCTGGATGTTCCTTCAAAAGAGGGAAAACCACCTAGATACAACGTTGTTAGAATCTCGATTATATTCATACGATTCTACGTTTCTATGATATATATTGACTGAATCGATTCGATCCTATGGTAGAGTCTTAATTTGGTAGAATTTTAATATTATTATGATTTTAACAAAAAGATTTGTAGAATCGTGATCAAAATTTTCATACCATCCTACCCGATTCTAGTGATGTATTACAAATAATTATTTACATATGTCCCTTTCGTTATAAACTTTTACTTTTTATTTCTTCATATCCATTATAATCTTTACTATTATAAAAGGAGGACTTGTTGATGTTGGTGAGTATACCATCTGTCCATCTACCATCCCTTGAGTCGGTGAGATATTTTATGGATATATGTGCACACATGTATAAGATATTTGAATGATTTTCCGTGGATAATTAGATTATCTGTGTTTGTGGTTTGTAATAAGATTCTCTACGGCTTGTTGATTGGATACAATTATGTATGAAACTTTTTATTTGTAGGATAATTACCTTATGTATATTTTTCTAAGTTTATAACTTATATTATGTTTTATTTGAAATCACATTATAACATTTGAGCACTTGGCTAGTTTACATAAATAAGAAAAAATATTTCCTTTGGACTACATTTTGGTAAACAAAAGTTTTAAAAGTATAGTCTTAAAAATGTAAAAGTGTTAAAATACAAAATAGATTAAAAAAATATTTTTTTGGTAGAATCAGATTGGATCTTAGATTTTTATATCGATCCTGCTAGAGAACCTTCGATCCAATTCAAGATCGTGATTCTGACAAACTAGCCTAGATGTTTTGTGAACAGATTGGTTGCTTTTAACCCGGATAAAAGATCTAAAGTTAAAGCCGGGTCAAATAACCATGCATCAAGAAACACTTTTGTCACCTAATGAGTTGAGTGCACCACAGGCGCATATACGCGCTGTTCTGTTCGTGATGCCACCCGGCATTTTACTAGGAGGGGTTGGTGCCAAAAGCGGCGAGCTTGGCAGCATGCTCTCGCCAGTTAGCCGTACGTACCCCTACTGGATTTTGTCCTGGTTTGGTCGTTGTTGGTGAGCGGATTGGGGTTATCCCTATCCACGAGTTTGTAAGGATCCATCCAATCCAAGAGTCTCGTGTAATTGTGTGAAGCTGCAAACAACTCTAACCATCATTGGTCCCATATGAAGCACCACGAGAATGATACGATAAGAGGAGACATGGTACACATACATAGTTTGGAACCGATTGTTTCTATAGAAAATCTAGGGGAATTTTCCTTTCCTTCATATTTTTTGGAAGATTCTTTTGAAATTCCTATGTTCTTGACGGGCCCTAGCAGTAGGTATGTGTTCAGCCGAACTTGGTTGTAGGCAAAAGACACCGAAAAGGGAGAAGAAACCCAAAGAATAAAGTGAAACTATCTGCAGAACAAAAGTAATTTGCCAAGTTGGGTCGATTAAGTTGGGCTTCTTGGGCCGATCGAGCTAGGATTTTTGGGCTGATCGAGCTAGGATTTTTGGGCCGATTCCAGCAATCCAAATGCCCGTTCTCTAGTCTCCACGTTCTCCCTTCGCCCACCAAAAGATGGGAAACACACACAGAGAGAAAACCTTCCCGTCAATGTCCAAGGGCGTTAGGGTTTAAGTCCAGTCCAACTGCTGGATCTCTCTCTCACTGTTCTCTCTCCTGATAGCTCAATGGGATACCTCCAGGAGGCCAGGGAGAATCACGTCAAGAAGAAGGTCGAGGAAGGTGAGTCATCCGTCCAGTTCTCCTTGAAGCCTTCCAATTTGTTGGTTTGGAATCTTGAAATGTGCAAAGCTAGTCCTGGTTCTCTACAGTCGAGGAATCGAACAAAATTTGAAGTCCGTTGGTGCTCCGTTGGTGCTGGTTCTAGATATTCGAGCACAACCTGTGGTGGGCTGATGCACCGGGCGAGGTTAAGGAGAACGGTAGTTGCAGTTTCACGGAAATAGGGAGGCTTTGGTTATCGAGATGTCTGATTTAGCATCTGCTGGGCGGGGCCGTGGGGTTGACTCATTTGATAGTGCCTCATAGTGCCTTACGCTTACCGCCTGGCCAGTTGATTAAGGATGTTATTCAGAGTTCATGTACATCTCCTCCCAATCCTAGTTAAAGTGGTTTGCAGAAAGTTTTTTTTTAGGGAAAGTTGGTTCCATAGCATCAAAAGGTACACGTTTTAGGAAAATATCATCAAAAGATTTTCGTTTAGTTTTAACTGAAGTTTGCTCGTTCAGATTTTACCATTCCGTCCATTCTAGTGTTAGTAGTACGGTGAAATAACGAAAATGCCTCACCCTCGGAGGATGCAATGCACGATGGTGAGGTATTTTCGTCATTTTACTACACTAATAACACCAAAATGGACGGACAAACTTTCATGTAAACGACGGGAATCTTTGATGGTATTTTCTAAACGTACCTGATGGAACCAATTATTCTTTTTAAGGAGAGAATCAACACTGCATTAAAGACGGATAGAAAAACAAGGTTCAAAATTACAAAAGTCCCAAACAGGGCCCAAGAGAATAAAACAAAACAAAAGATACAAAAGAAGAAAGAATAAACAAGGACCCAAGGGACTCAAAACTGGGTTATAAAAGTGCCGCGTCGCCCGAGGGAAGATATGCCGCCAGGCTGCTTGCCCCACTTAGAATCCAAACTGGTTTGTAGAAAGTTGAATTCAATTTGATGCTATTAGCTCATGTAGTCATGTTATCAACGCATTTATGAGAACCACATTCCGACAACATTTGTTTATCTGAATACTAGTCCGTTGGTTTTTTAACCTTTAGGAGTTAAGATCATTGGGGAGCTCTCTTATGGAAATGACCGAAAGAACTATGCTTGAAGAAATGCCTTTACTCCTTTAGTAATATTTTTTTGATCTGTTTTTAGTGCATGTTGACTCTGATAGGACCTAGACCCGTCGAAGACCTTTTTCTTTTTAATATCTAGGCTGCTAATTTCAAAGCATGCTGTTGCATTTGAACAGATTTTTCAGTCAATTATTGTTGTTTAGTGTTAAATGAGAATAGTTTGTAGATTGTGGTCCAACGTATTAAGGGGAAATTTCGTGCTGTTTAAAATACCCTTTAAAGATTCGTGTCCTTACTTATGCTGAAGAGTTAATTTGGCCTGTTATCCGTTTCACTTTTCAGCTTTGCGCAGCAAAATGAAGCAAAAGGCCCTTAGGGTATGTGATTTCTACTGT
Organism: Ampelocalamus luodianensis; assembly: GCA_036346255.1. Lineage (NCBI taxonomy): Eukaryota > Viridiplantae > Streptophyta > Magnoliopsida > Poales > Poaceae > Ampelocalamus > Ampelocalamus luodianensis. The sequence goes on from CM070622.1 coordinate 15,585,421, forward strand.
TCAAAATATGCCGAGCGTGCTCGAGGAAGAACTTTCTCCGTGGTATGGCAATGCCGTAAACAAGCAAAAGAGTTGAATGATTGCCTTCATCAATTGTAAGTGATCACTATATGCCAGTCTTGTAATTTGTTCGTATTTGGACAAATCATGCAAGTAGTATCTCTATCTTGGTTCTTTTTCGAACTTTAAGGTCGAATCTCTCACAGGTAATCTTTAAAAATCTTGTTTGTATGTAGCACTTTTCAGCTTTGAGACTTCCATAATGCTCTGTAAGAATATAGTCATATACAAGGAAAATCATGCATGGAGCGTAATCACAGAAACTAATAAGCTGGGTTTTACTGTTCATTTAGTAGATGGATATGGTTAAAAATATCTACAGGTGTTGCATCTACAAATGACGAGTTATAAATGACTGTACAAATATCAAGATAATGTGGAAAAGTCTATGAGTCAGTCAACATTCTTACTTCGTACCTGTGCACCGCATGATTCTACAACAACTGTTCCTATACTATTTTAGACGCTGGAAAATAGAAATTTCCATTACTTTCAAGAATATGTCTCATTTATTCTTAGTCATTCATATGATGCAGTTCTGGCAGTTGATTTGAGTTTAGAAGCAGTCTTATTGACAGCTATGAGGTGGTTAGTATTTGCAGCTAATACATTAGTGTTTCCTACAATATTATGTTGACACTAGGCACCAGGTTTATTTGGAATTTGATATGGTCAATCTGTTTCTAGTGTTTTCATTGATGGGAATTTGATGGAGCCAAGTTCAATGTAGGTTTTGGTTTAGAATCCCAAGTCCTAACCTGCCAGGAACTGGTACTGGCAACATTCTAGAGAACAGTGCTTAAATAGATTCTGAAACCATTGAACAAGATCAATGTAAGGTGATCTCCGTGTCACTATAAATGGTGCATTTGCAATTTGAGGATCCTAGTGTTGAAACATACTCGGGGATCAATGCATTTGGGGTAATCGGAAAAGGAGTATTGATGCATTTCATTGTGACCACAATGTGTCTGTTTCTAAGTAGCAATCATATGATCAAAACCAGTTATGGGCTGGTCTAGAAAATCTGGTTCTACTTGTTTTTGCTTCTGTCAATTTGGGTTGGGGGGGAGGGGGGGGGGGGATTTCACCTTTTTTTGAAAGATGTTTATCTTTCACTTTTGTATCCCCGGAAGTTACCTGTTGCATTGCTTGACTAAACTACCATTGGCATGACAAAGACACCACATTCATGTAGGTATTGACCATGTGTTTTGTATGCTTGGCAGCACAAATGATGCAGTCCTGGAGGAAATGAAGAAGGCTTACATGGTCGAGCAAGAGATAAAGGAGAGGAACCAATAAGCATCATGCAATGGACAATGGGCATCGCAAGGTTCGCCATTCTTGTACGTACATTGCTGCTTTTGGAATCTGGCAGTTGCTTACTGGTTATCTTTGTTGATCGATGCTAAATTTCTGGAAACTTTTGCAAAATTGATTTTGTCTACATGCATAGCCTGGTATAAGCTCGTGAGGAGTCGAGGCGTCCATGTAAAAACCATGTGTCTCCGTTAAATATACAATATCAGATGCTACCTTCTAGCTGCCTTTCATTCAAATAGATACTGTATGCGTGCAGAGAATGCGGTCATGTTTCCATCCATCATCATTAGTGCTAGTCATTGTTCGGCTTGTTATTATAGCTTAAAAGGTTTTATCACTGGAAACTTGTTAGGCAAACACGCAGAAAACTAACAAGCAATTATAAATCAAGTTTACATCATCCTCCTCCTGAGAGATCAGACCCAGAACCAAGGCTCGTCGTTGGCGACGACGCATCCAATACGGCGTATGACTTGAACCTCTCATTCTGCAGAAACATCAGTGTGCTATAGTCCAGGTTCGTCAGCGACATCTCCGGGACCGGCACGGTGCCATCGAGGTACTGCAAGACTTGCCTCATGCTCGGCCTTGCACTAGGCAGCGGCTGCGAGCACAGGAGCCCCAGCTTCAGCACCAAACTCGCCTCCTTGGCGGCGTACTCGCCTCTGAGCTTGGATCCACCGTCTCAAGAATGGCTCCTTTGTTCCAGTGCTCGAGCACCCAATCCAGCAGCACCACCTTGTTGTCCTGCAGGTCATGCTCCAGAGGCCTCCGGCCACAGGCCACCTCCAGCAGAAACATGCGAAAGGCAAAAACATTGGTTGCAGGTGATGCTTTCCCTGGGCGGAGCAGCTCAGGGGATAGGTACTCCATAGTGCATGCCGACGAGGCGACGACGTGTGTGGTCCTTGGGTTGGTGCCATGGTCGAAGCCGAAGTCACCCAAGCGCCTGTTCATCTCGCTGTCGAGAAGCACATTACTTGCCTTGATGACTCGGTGTATGACGACTTGTTCCCAATCCTCGTGGAGGTACAACAAACCGGATGCAATGCCTTTAATGATGTGACTGTGTGAAGCATTAGGTGCCAATCTAGGACAGGTTTGTTCCTGTCGTGTAAGTGCTTGTCGAGACTACCATTTGACATGTAGTCATAGACCAAGAGAAGTTCACCCTTGTGGCGGCAATAGCCTAGCAGCTGCACTGGGTTTCTGTGTCGGAGCCTCCCATGCTGACAACCTCCACAACGAACTCCTTCACCCCTTGCCTAGAATCATGCGACACCCTCTTCATTGCAATCTCTGTACTCTGTACACTCTCCCAAATCCTCCATCCCCAAGCAAATGCTCGCTCCCGAACCCTTGGGTTGCATGGAACAATCTTTATATGAAAACCTATGCGGTCCAAACTCGATCTCCCAATCTTCCCGCAGCTGCCGGTACCGGAAACGTCTCCCCACAAGCATGAACACAACGAGCAAAGCGATGGCGAAAGCAACCGTGGCTACCGGCAGCACAATCACCAAGATTTCAGATCGAGGGCGCCTCTGGTCTATTCTTGGCAACACGGGTAGATTGGACGAGTTGAGGGCAGGTTTAATGCAACTCCGTTCAAGCTGAAGCTCCAGCCAAGAACATGGTGGTAAGCCACGGAGAGGCCTGTCGCCGACGAGAACCTGAGGTACACCGTATCAGCCACCGCCGTCGAGAGGTTGACGGTGGTCGAGAGCAAAGGCTTCTTGTGCTTGCACACACCCACAGTAGCTAACGTGACATTGAGCTCCATGGTATGGCCGTTGTAGTCCACCCACACCTGCATGGCCGTGTGGCTCATCAATGTCAAGTTCAGGAACGCTCTGGTGGGGTCGTCGTAGTAGCCGGCGGTGTGGGACTGCACGGACTGAGGGTGAGGTTTGCGCTGGCGAAACCTTCGAAGGCGAACTGGTCGTCGATAGCAGTCTAGCAGATGGCATGGTGACACCAGCCTGATGCTGTGGAAGACAGTGAGTGCAAGAAAGAACTAAGGAGATTGGCCTGACGTTAACCATGGCTTCTGTGACGCAGGAGCCAGGGCAAAGTTCTAAATACTTGTGCATGAGGGTTTGGTAAAGTTTGATTTTGGATTGCGCTTGTGTACCTAATGAATATATGTGGATTGTTTTTGTTGAATTGGATGTGTCGATGTCACTTGGTGGTCTTCTTCCAAGTCAATTCAGCAATGCAACATCATCAATAATAGATGGATACCAGATGTCTGAGACACCTTCCTAGAAAGGAGGTCGTATGAATGCCTTAGTGAGTACTGACCACCAAAATTTCTCATGTATGCTTCTGGGGAAAGAAATATTTCTTGTTGTCTAGTTGCTTAGCCGGCCGGGCATGAGGTCTTGCCATGAATACTTTGACTCGTTCTCGGAAAATTAAGTGGCGAAAACGATGTCTCTGTCAGCTAGTTACGCAAATTCCAGAAGATTTCGACATAAAACATATCGTATATCTTGCTCACTTAGATTCATGCTAAAAAACAACAATTTCAGATTTCTGTCACTCATGAATTTAGTTTACCACCCTTTCTATGAGAAACTAAAGTATTGATTTGCACAAAACTGTATTTCTGCACTCGTCAAGTTCCCAGTGACTTGCAGTCCTTCACAATTTCGCAGCACCACTACTACAGCCCACAGGCATACACATGCTTTGCTGACTTGCAGTCTCAGACTACCAAACACTGAAACTTGTAGCATTTACATATCAACAGACCACCAAAAAAAAAAATCTAGAATCAGACACATACTCATCTCAAAGCTAATCCAAAAGCCAAGAAAATAGACTTAAAGTTAGCAGAATTTTTTTTTGACAAAAGGACAACCCAGCTTTTATAGAAAGCAAATAACAAAGTTCTTACATTAGCAGAAAAAATTAGGCAACTTAGAAATAGCAAACCTGAAGACATATTATCATCTTCCTCCCGAGAGAGTACTAGACATAGTGCCAATGCTTGACGGCGACGACATCGCATACTCCATTCCATGATTAGCATCTGAGCTAAGCCCTTCGTTCTTCATCAGAGTCAGCATGCTGAAGTCCATGTGCGTTAGCTTCAGCTCCGGGAAAATCGTGCCGCCAAGATACTGCACAACCTGTCGCATGCTCGGCCTTGCACTAGCCAGTGGATGCGAGCAAAGCAAACCAAGCATGAGCACCAGCTCAACCTCCTCATCGACATAGTCATTTCCGAGCCTCAGGTCAACTGTTTCCATGATCGAGCTGCTGCGCCAATGGTCGAGCACCCAGTCGACGAGCACAACCGGGTTCTCCTGAGGTTCTTGATCAACGGGCCTGCGCCCGCATGCGACCTCGAGAAGGAATGCACCAAACGCGAACACATCGGTGTGTGGTGTTGCCTTGGCGGTGTGTCCTAGTTCAGGGGCTAGGTACCCCATTGTGCCAACCACGTGGGTGGTGTTTGGATCTGTACCATGGTCGTACAACCTTGCAAGTCCGAAATCACCTAACCGGCCATTCATCTCAGCGTCAAGTAGCACATTGTTGGCTTTGATGTCTCGGTGTATAACAACTTTCTCCCAATCTTCATGAAGGTATAACAGACCCGATGCTATGCCTTTGATGATCTGAAACCTCTGACCCCAACCTAGAGTAGGTTTGTCTCGATCATGCAAATACTTATCGAGGCTGCCGTTCGGCATGTAGTCATAAACCAGAAGAAGCTCACCTTCCCGTCGACAATAGCCGAGCAATTGCACAACATTCCTGTGTTGAAGGCGTCCGAGGCTCACAACCTCGGCGACAAACTCCTTCATCCCCTGCCTCGACTCATGGGACACCTTCTTCACCGCAACCCTCGTCTTAGACTTTGGAAGCACTCCCATGTACACCCTCCCAAATCCTCCTCTTCCGAGCAACTGCTTGTCTTTAAAACCTTCCGTGGCATAGAACAAATCCTTGTATGCAAATCGATGCGGCCCGAAGGAAACCTCCCAATCCTCGCGCAGCTCGGCAAACTTCGCCCGCCGTTTGGCAATGACGACGGCCGCTGCGGCCAATGCGAGAACGAACGCCACAGACGCGATCGGCAGGACGATCTCGAGGGCCTTTGGCCGGAGCTTGCCGCTCGTGCGCGGCAGAGCCGGAAGCATCGAGATGTTGAGATATGGGGCAGTGCCGTTCATCTTGAAGCTCCAGCCGAGCACGTAGTGGTGCGAGAAGATTATCCCCGTCGATGACGAGAACCCGACGTACGCCGGGTCAGTGAGCACAGCCGAGAGATTCACATTGGTGGACAGCAGAGGTTTCTTGGGCTTGGGAATCTCAACAGGAGCCATGGTCACGTTGAGCTCCATGGCCTGGCCATCGTATTCCACCCACACTTGCATTGCCTTGCGGCTAATCAGGCTCAGATTTTGGAACAAGCCGGTCCTATCGTCGTAGTAGCCGGCGGAGGCGGCTCGGACGGAGGTAAGGCTGTTGACGTCGACACCCACGTGGTTGTCGTCAATGTCCCGGAACTCCGCATTGAGGACCGTGTCGAGCTCCACGGCGAAGAGGTGGTCGCTCGCGTTGCCGTTGTCACTGGCGTTGACGAGGCCCAGGAAGTGGCCCGGCAGTGCTGTGGAGAAGTTATTGTTCGGGGAGATGAAGAAGGCCATGCCTTGGCTGCTCACGTCCTCGTACTGGCCGATGATGCCGAACACGAAGGCCGTGGAGAAGGACATCACGGTGGTACTACTGCTGCCGTTGCGTGAGCCGTGGAACTTCAGAGGGGTGGGGTAAAACGCGTGCCCTTTCAGCGCCGTCGTGCCGTTGGTCAGCACGAGCAGCCCGTCAGGCGTGACCGTGGCCATGCCGTCGAGGGAGAGGTTTGCGCCGGCGAAGCCATTGAAGGCGAACTCCGTATCATCGACCACGGCGGCTACGAGGTGATTAAGTTTGAGGAGTAGCAGAAGGAAGCATGTAGGATTCAGAAGCATGGCTTGACAGCTTGAGGGGCACTTCGCTTCACGAAAGGATGGTTGTAAATGGTTAAGGGGACTTCAGAGACGGATGCTTTGTTCGCTAGTCTATTTGTGTAGTTTTCTACGTCTCACCAGACAAAAGATTGACGGTGTATGTACGCGTTTGCATCTACATCCCACTAATAATTTTTTTAATGCTCAGTCACCAACTCGTCAAATGCCTCTTGTTCATGGTGGGTGATTTCCTTCCCGGTAATGGATAGTGATGTTCTTTGACTAGAGCCCGCTGTTGTGTAGTGCAAGTGGCACGGATCCCATGGGTGAATTACCATTAGCAGATGCGACGTGATATCGAATTCCTTGGCTTGATTTGGATCTTGAAAGGAAGTTTTCAGTCACCGTCTCACCGATGTTGGTCCAATTATTCTCTTGCCGTGGCGGATCAGACGCATCGATGCAGACATCGGAATGACTGAATGAGTCAAATTGGAACGGCCAGTCTAGTCAAATTTCAACATGCGAAGACGAAGTACGGAGGAAAGTGTTACGTTCCTCTCAACGATTCGCCAAAGGAACGAAGGATCGTCAGTCTTAGAAGGGGAAGGAGATTGGGAAAGGCAGAGGATTAGGAACTGGAGATAGAGGAGGAAGAACAAGGCAGATAACAGAATTCAGTTTTAGTGTCTGTACTTCGTTACCCCTTTTCGACAACTCTCTGGCCATAAGTAGCCTTACTTACAAGGATTGACAGGTGGGCCTAATGCCAGCTAAACAACAGCTAAAACGCAACTCATACCGTCCATTCCTCATATGCGAATCTCACATTCGGCCTTCTATTCCTTTTGCCGCACTGTAGCTCGTCAGGTTTCTCCCGGTAGCTCTCCAGCATCACACGCGTTGTGACATTCCCCCCTTCTTCAGCTTCGGCTTGCCCCCCAAGCCGATATGTGCAGGAACCTTGCCTTCAATTTGTCGAAATCTTCCTAGGTAGCACCTCCCGCTGTCCCGCCAGACCACTGGACTTGTACTTGAGTACCGGAAGCTGCTCCAGATCGGTGGAATCGGTGGCCCAGAATACGCTCCGACACTCTGTCCTCCGCTGTATCAGGCAATTCCGACTGAACAACTTCACTTGGAGCCAGCGCTTTCTTCAACTGCGAAACATGTATGACCGGATGAATCTTGCAGGTCGGAGGCAGCTTCAATTTGTATGCGACAGCACCCACTGTTCCTTCTACCTGAAAAGGGCCAAAGTACCGGAAAGCGAGTTTGTGGTTAGCCCGTGTTGCAACTGAAGATTGAACATATGGTTGAAGTTTCAAATACACCCAATCTCCCACAGCAAAACTTCTCTCCGAGCGCTTAGTATCTGCCTGAACTTTCATCCGTTGACGTGCTCGGTTGTCGGTTCAAATGTTGGCGCAAGAGAGTAGTCATCAGCTCCCGATCCTTTAGCCAAGTAGCTAATTCAGATAAAGCACAAGAGGATGAGTCCACAATACCAAAATGCCGGGGGCTATGACCATATAAGACCTCAAACGGTGATTTTCCCAATGTGGAGTGGTATGACGTATTGTACCAAAATTCCGCAAGAGCCAACCAGTCAGACCACTTGCTAGGGCAGGTGTGTACAAAACAACGCAAATAAGCTTCCAGACACTGATTTACCCGCTCTGTTTGACCGTCTGTTTGTGGATGATAGGAAGAACTCATGCGCAATTGAGTATGAACTAATTTGAATAACTCTCTCCACAGGTTGCTGGTGAAAATACGATCCCGATCTGAGACCAAGGACTGAGGAAGGTCATGTAATTTGAAAACATTAGCTAAGTATGCTTGAGCCACTTGGAATGCTGTGAAAGGATGTGACAGAGGCACAAAGTGAGCATATCTTGAGAATTTGTCCACTACCACCATGACGCTGTTATAAGACGACGATTTCGGCAACCCTTCAATGAAATCAAGGGACACCATTTGCCAAGCATGTTCGGGAACCAACAATGGTTGCAAGAGACCTGGGTATTTAACATGTTCTACCTTAGCCTGTTGACATACTGAACAAGATGACACAAAAAGTTGTATATCCTTTTTCATTCCCAACCAAAGTAACAATTTATGCGACACGACGAGAAGTGACTTGAAACCGGAATGTCCTTCGATGGCACTCGCATGCATAGAGGTAATAATCTTCACGTGATCGCTGGATTATCCCCAACCCAAATCGCTGCCCGACGCAGAATACCATCCTCAGAATCGAAATGTTGGGTGCTTAGTTCCTCTATACTTAGTTCGGACAACTGCTTTTTGGCATGAGGGTCCTTCTCATAACCATTTGCAACTTCGGATAGCCAGGTTGGCACACAACTAGACACTGCTGCTAGTTCTCCTTCAGAAGGACCCGCCCGGCGTGACAAAGCATCGGCTGCTGTGTTATCACTCCCTTTTTTATATATCAAACGATACTGCAGGCCCAACAGTTTAGTCATTGTCTTATGTTGCCAAGGGGTAGTCAACTGTTGGTCCTCCAAATGCACTAGGCTTCGTTGGTCAGTCTTAATCACGAACATTGCATGCTGTAAGTACTGCCGCCAGTGATCCACTACTAATATGATGGCCAGACTCTCCTTTTCATAGGTCGATAATCCTTGAGTGCGAGGACCTAATGCTTTACTGAGGTAAGCTAAAGTATGCCCTTCTTGCATGAGCACCGCACCAATCCCCTTATCAGATGCATCAGTTTCAATTTCAAACATCTTCTGAAAATCGGGAAGAGCCAATACAGGAGCAGTAATCAATGCATCCTTGAGAGCTTGAAATGTTGTTGCCTTGTCCTCAGTCCAAACAAACACAGCATGTTTCTTGAGCATGTCAGTAAGAGGCCGACTGATCAAACCAAAGTTGCGAACAAACTTCCAGTAATAGCCGGCTAACCCCAAAAATCCCCGAACTTCTTTCACATTTGTGGGCACAGGCCAATTGCTTACTGCTGCAATGTTTTTTGTATCAGTAGACACACCATCCTTGCTAACAATATGCCCCAAGTAGGTGAGTTGCTGCTGTGCAAACAAACATTTGGATCTTTTGATTTTCAAGCAGTGCTTCTCCAGAATTTCCAGCACTTCGCGCAGAATATCAGCATGTTCTTGCAGAGATTTGGTATACACTAGGATATCATCTATAAAGACCAACACTCCTTTGCGTAACAATGGCGAAAGGGTCGTATTCATTAATCCTTGAAACGTTGCTGGTGCACTTGTCAAACCATAAGCCATAACCCGAAATTCAAAGTGACCGTGATGAGTTTTAAATGTCGTTTTGTGTTCATCCTCTCGTACCATCCGGATCTGATGATAGCCCGCCCTCAGGTCCAAACTCGAAAACCATTGTGAGCCCGCAAGTTCATCAAGCAACTCATCAATAATTGGCAGTGGATATCGATTCTTGACAGTAGCTGCGTTTAAGTATCTATAATCAACACAAAAACGCCATGTAAGATCTTTTTTTCGAACAAGTAACACTGGGGAAGAGAATTGACTTGAACTATGCTGAATAATCCCCCGGGATAGCATTTCTGAAACCTGCTTCTCGATCTCATCTTTTTGTGATGGATTGTAATGGTAGGGCTGTAGATTAACTGGCTTGGCTCCTGGTAATAGCGGTATAGAATGATCAAAATCCCGATGTGGCGGCAATCCTTGTGGCTCTTCAAACAAATGTACAAACTCTACCAACAGGGCTTGAATAATGTTGGGCATATCAAGTTCAGAATCTACTAAAGTACACACTTCAAGCAGAGATGTTCCGAACTACTCGCCAAAGATGCGCCATACTGATAAAGATTGAGGTGAACTATCCTTAATACCTTGTAAACATATTCTTCTTCCCGCAGTCCAAAATGTAAGACTCTTTTTCAACCAATGAACAGTCATCGGGCTGTTGATTTCAAGCCAATTCATCCCCAAAATAACATCATAACACCCTAATGGCAAGACCTTGAAATCAGTACAGAAAACAATGCCCTGAATGCTCCACTGACAGCGAGGAAACTCCCTGGTACATTGCAACAATCCTCCATTGGCAATGCGCACCTGAACTGATTTTGCTGCCACTTGATCACCAGTAAACAAACGAGCACATTCTTCGCTGATAAAACAATGGGAACTCCCGGAATCCACCAACATAACAACCTCATGGCCTTGGATAACTCCTTGTAATCTAAGAGTTCGGCCGGTCTCTGAACCCTTCCATGCCTCCGCGACAGAGCAAACACCACCGCCCATCTGCGCCTCATCATCATCTACCGTAAGAGTCAACTTCAGTATTTCTCAACATCTCCCAAAGCTCTTCCACAACATGAAGTTGCACTGTAGGACCACACTTGTGTTCACGTGACCAACGTTCCCCGCAAGTGTGACATAATCCTTTTGCTCGCCGATAAGCACGTAGAGCTACCAGCTTCTCATCAAAAGGTGTACTCCTAGTTCCCTCCGTGCTCTTGCGATCATCTATTCTAGGTCCCCCCATCGATGGTGTCCGTCCAGGTACAGATGGTGGCTGCAGGGTTGATCGGACCAGAGAACGTGAACTGGACTGCAGATCCAGACGACGAGGGTCTCTTCGTGTGGATTCCAAAACTTCCTCATGCAAGCATGCTAATGCCACTGCGGTATCTAAATCATGTGGTCGATGCAACAACACCGTTGATCTTACTTCACCACGCAGGCCATCAACAAATTGAGTAACAAAGAATACTGGATTCCAGGAAGAATGATCTGTGAGCAAATTATGCATCAGTTCATTGAACCTTTCCGCATATTCAGTCACTGAGTTCGTCTGCCGCAATCGATTGAACTGCCGAATCAGGTGCTGAAATTCCTCCCGACCAAAACGTATACAGACTGCTTCTGCAAAAGCCTCCCAAGTCTCGTAACGTATGTGAGCTCTGGAAGCCTGTAACCAAAGCAACACACCCCCAACAAAATACATAGTGGACAAGCTAATCATAAATTATGGTTGTACAGAACAAATTCGGAAGTAGTTTTCGCATTTGAGCTGCCATGCCTTTGGATTCTCTCCATCAAATGAAGGAAAATCCAACCGAGGAGGTGCAGGATGATGATGATATACTGGTGGTCGCCCGGAACCAGCAGCGTAATCAGGTAAATATGGATGCGAATCAGAATGTGTATACGCACCAGCGCCCGCAGGCATGATAGGAGAATTTTTTTTCCCAATTCGCCCTTCCTCGGAATGCAGATCCTTCTCGACGACTGATCACCCAAGGGAACCGATCTTCGGTCACGTGTCGAAGTTCTTCCCCTTCCAGCGATTCAGAGTCCCGCCCTGCTACGCCCTCTGGCTTGATCGTCGGTGTAGGCAGGATTGGTGGCAACTCTTCGGGTTTGATGGTGAGGACGGGATTACGGGCTATCTGCACCACTTGTGTTCTCAGCTCTCCCACCTCCGATCGTAAACCATCCACCACCTGCTCCATTTCTGGCTTCCACCTCTGCAACTCCAGTATCGTCGGTTTGATCTCCTCTACAGAGGCATGGATCGCATCGTTCTGCACTTGCAGCTTCTGGATTGCCTTGGTTAACTCAGCGAGTTGTTGATCCATCTCTCCCGCTCGGACTTGTGCTCGGGTTTGGTAGCGTGGAATCTCCAGGGCTTCGGAACCTGACTCTGATACCAAGATGTTACGTTCCTCTCAACGATTCGCCAAAGGAACGAAGGATCGTCAGTCTTAGAAGGGGAAGGAGATTGGGAAAGGCAGAGGATTAGGAATCGGAGATAGAGGAGGAAGAACAAGGCGATAATGAATTCATTTTAGTGTCCGCATTGTTACCCTTTTTCGCCAACTCTCGCCATAAGTAGCCTTACTTACAAGGATTGACAGTGGGCCTAATGCCGCTAAACAACAAGCAAAACGCAACTCACACCGCCCATTCCTCGATGCGAATCTCACATTCGCCTTCTATTCCTTTTGCCGCATCAGAGCTCGCCGAGTTTCTCCCAGAGCTCTCCAAAGATCACAAAGCGTGTGACGTAAAGCCACCAAAAATCGCAAGTACCCAAGCTAATCTTATTTGGGCCTGAAAATGCTTGTCACAGGTGACTCGAGAAGTGTTCGTGAAGCCCAAGAAGGCCGGCCTTGGTCGCACAATATGTTTTTGTTTAATCTTTACCTCTTTTTTTCCGGTTCGGTGAGTTTTTATTGCTCCGCTTCCCTCGCGACGCATAGAAAACAACAAACGTTTCGACCTGACAAGTGACAAGTGTCCGGATTCGCTGGAGCTTCCAAATTTCGTGCATTGCTCTGACTTTTCCCTTCTGTAATGCAGCTAAGTTGGTCCTTTTTGGAGTCGGTTGATTTTTATTTATTTTTTTGAGTTGAGTGGAAGGGCAGCTGGTCCTATACTATGAACCCTAATGCTTCTATTAGGAAACCGGGCCCGGCCAGGAGTCCGGGTCCGGGTGGGCACCTCATCCACCCTAGACTATATATAGGAGAGGGGACACCCTCCAAGGATTGTACATAATTCATTATTGGAAGAGCAATAAAGAGAAGTCTGCAGTCCCCTCTCATACATGTGTTTCATCTATTGTTGCGTTCTTGTGTTCTTGCATCGTTATTACGATTCTGATTTTGTATACGAGGTAATCGCTCGGACTGGACTTGCCAGCGACGGTTCCTCAACACGTTATCAGCACGATCGACTCTCCTCGCATCGAAAAGGTAACCGTTAATGAACGACACTCGTATATTGAATCGTTTTTCTATATTGCTTTCAATTATGCAAATTTGGCTTTCTAGACTCGTTTTCTACGGTGCAAATTTGCTCTAATCTGTCGCGAGCCGACTTGAAGTCGCCGGCACAATGCCGATCGACAGATTGCATGAAAGAGCAGATGTCGATTGTACCGTAGATTGAAAATTGCAAATCCGTTCTAACCTACCGCGAGCTGACTTGAAGTCGCCGGAAAATCCGATCGGAGGTTGCATGAAAGAACCAATGTCGATTGCATTGTTTTACATCGCATGGCATTGCATACAATCATTAATGAACAGTATTCTCGAGAATTTTTTTTGTCTGCCATGAAGAGCAGACCGGCGCCGCACGGCCCCACCCCCTCGTGACCACCGAGGCACGACGGCGCCGCGACGCCGCCGCCGCCGCGACGGCGCCGCTCGGCAAGATCCCGTCGCCACCACCGCACATGAAAAAGAGGGAGAGGGAAGAAGGAGCCGCCCGCGCCGCCCCGCCGCTCGCCGCGCTGGTCCTCTCCCGCCGCGCGCCCGCTGCGCGGTTCTCCCTCCCACCTCCGCCGCCCGTGAGCGCCAAGAAGAAAAAAAGAAGGGGGCGCGCGCTCGCGGCCGTAGCCGCCGCCTTCCGCCCGCACCGCGTAGCCGCGCGCGCGCTGCGCTGCCTGGCGCCGCCATAGCCTCGCCGACGGCCGCCGCGCCGCACGCTGCGTTCCCACCACGGCCGCCGCACGAGCACCCCAACCCGCCGCCCCGCCAAAAGCGCCGCCATATCGGGGCACGGTAGGAAACCCTACCTCGCCCTTTGAAGCCCCGAACGGGCCTTTTGGGCCGGAAATGATTGGGCCGGCCGGTGAAAGAAAAAAAGGAGCAAATGATTAAAAAAGGAAATTTTACGAAAAGGACCCTCATAGTTCTGAAAATTACGAGAATCTTTTCGTGAATAAGGATTTTTGTGTAAAACCCCTCGGAAACTATGGAAATTACGCGTAATTTCTCTCGAATCGAAGCTGTTTTAGCCCCCGAAACTTGCGCTTTCAAAAGTGACTTTTCCAGCAGAAAGGCCTCTGAATCCAAATTTTTGCATATTTTTGAAATTTGAAGCATATTTATTCTCATATTGTTATTTCTATGCAATTTATTATCAGATTTATGCTTTGATTATTTGTAATTATTTATATTGCTTTTAATCACTGGAATAGCAAGAATCTTGAAAATGCGAGAAAATACGGAACATTATATGAATTCTTGCAACCTTTTATGTACATTACTAGTAGTAATCTTATGCATACCTTGCATGAATATGCAGATGATCGGAATTACGAACCGGAGTTCGAGGAGTCGCCCAAGATGGCTGTAATTATTTGACTTGGGCATCGATGTCGAGATCGCATCGAGCCAAGAAGCTCCGTGTTGCTATTGGACTCGCGCCGCAGATGTCGCTCCAACCGCCGAGGAGAATGATCAGCATTTCATTTTCTCGACATCATCTTTGCCTAACTCTCAAGAATGAGTATATGGCGTAGAAGAGCGATTGGCCTTATGGACCGCTCAAGAAGCGGTTTGAGAAATCGGTACACCATCCCGCCCGAACGAGAGCAGAATGGACTCGACTACGCTTTGTCGACTACAAGACCGTGGGGAGTACAACCGCTTGCACGTAATTTGTACAAATCTTCACTGTGGTAAAGTAATCACGTGATGAGGAGAAGATTGAGAAAACCCTATCTACCTTTCACCCAAATGCGGTGCAATCCGCACGCAACTACCGCGGGATGGCTACAAGGAATACGCGAACCGATTGATATCATGCAAGTTGTCGGCTCGGGATGAGGTTCTCGTAAAGAACTACATCTCACACCACCTAGTAGAAAAGTTGGCCATGAAGTCAACGCTAGCGCCATAAGGTGAGAAAGCCTCACTCAAAACAAAGAGGCAAGAAGGGTAAGGTCATGAGTCACAAGACCAAGCAGAACGCTCAGGCCAAGAAAGGCGAACAAAAGAAGCGCGATGAGAAGCCCTATGGTCAGCAAGACCAAAGTCGCTATAAATGCGTACTTGGGGACATTGGTCACGTGTCCGCCGTGAACCGCAGATGTGATTGATGCTTTCAAGGCAAAGAAGAAGGGCAAAGGACAGATGAGGCGCACTCGCCATTGCAGCATAGAAGATCCACGTCATTGGTCGCACTATGGATGTGGACATCCTCGCAAAGAACTCCTACCACTCCTTCATTGGACATTGCAGCAGCCGCAACCATTGTTGCCAATGAAGAAAATATAGGAGAAGATCAGATTCAGGCAGAAGTTGCTTCATACTTCGCTGATTCGATCTAGTACAAGAATAGTACTTATTTTTACAGTCATTTGCAGTTTATGTTAGGATTTTCTTTTGAATAAAGGTTGCATCCATAATCGTGCATCCGACCCAATGATCGAGATTTGCATACACTCGCTTTTGTGATAGCATATTTGATGAGGATAGTTTCCCGTCATTAGGGGGAGGAAATCAACCTCTTGATGAAAAATGTCGGAAAATAACGTGGCAAACCACGGGAATTAATGCACATGGCCCACGCACTAGTGAAGCAGATAGAGAAGTCCAGAAGATAATTGATTTGCAAGCATTAGCGAATCAACTGCCTGACCACTTTAGTGATTTGAAGAGCGTGACCAAGTCGCATGTGTCTGTACGCAATGCACCGGAGAGGGTTGAAATACCAAAGAAAATAGAAGGTATCCCTAATCCCGCCCGAGGCCTCGTAATAAAGGATGAGAACTCCGCCCTCGAATCCCATGTAACCGGGACGCCCGCGAAAAGGATAAGAAGGACTTGTCACACCGATCATCAAGTACCCTACAAATGTATGGGAGCCGCTTGAGACTAGCGCTGGTATGGAACCTTCACAAAGTGCATACCAGATTTGAATATTCCCACGGAGGAGACATCAAGATGGATGTGTGCGCACACATCGGAGTAAAAACTAAGGACTTGCCCCGCAATTGAAAGCAGCAAGGTGTAGAAGCATTAGCAGAACCGCCTCATGAAGAAATAGCTATAAATTATGTGACTATGGGAGAATCTATGAATTGAGCAACAGCCAATGTCGACATCTATTTTGCAAAGAAAATTGTCACAATCATTGATCTTGATTCGAGCTCAGATCGTCATTGAATGCAAGAAAAGATTGGAAAGATTGGGAAAAGGCAATAGAAGGCATTAATATCTCCGAATAAAAGAGAGGTGTTTGTCAGAAGTCGCACACCTCCCCATGTGCACCTGTAGGGCATAAATGGGTATTTGTTCAAAGAGAAATGAAAGAAATGAAGTTGTAAGATATAAAGCAAGGCTTGTTGCACAAGGTTTCACTCAAAGACCAGAGTCGATTATGAAGAAACCTATTCCCTGGTCATGGCGGAACTACCTTTAGATATTTAATCTCAATGGCAGAATCTGAATTTAGAAATGAAATTGATGGATGTGGTAATCGCATACCTTTATGGGAACTTGATTCGAAATTTATATGAAGGTACCCAAGGTATCCCTGCATCAACCAAGACAGAGCAAATAGAAATCAGACAAAGGTCCAACCTCGTAAAGTCACCGTATGGATCAAGCAATCAGTGTAATGTGGTATAATCGCTAAGCGACTTTCTCGCAAGAAAGGCTACACGAACAGTGAGGATTGTCCTTGTGTATTTATACGCGATCCTGTGATGGATCAGATAATCTCAAAGATATGTAGATGATCCGAATATCATCGGACTTTGAAGATATTGGAAAAGCAAGCTCTTACCGAGTCGAGTTTGAAATGAAAGATTTGGGAAAACCAAATATTGCCTAGGCTTGCACTTGAGCATACCTCAAGGGATTTTAGTACATCACCAACCTACACTCGTAAGGTGTTGGAAAGGTTCGGCTTTGAAAAGGCATATCCTCAAAAGTGCCGATGATCGGAGATCCTTGCAGAAGACAAGGACCCGCCTGCACTCTAGAGAAGAGGGGAGGAAGTCCTGGACCGAATTCCCATACTTGAGCGCAGCTTGAGCACTCATGCATTTGGCAAATCAGACTAGACCGGACATTGCATTTGAAGTGAACCTACTAGCAAGGTAGTAGTGCGTAACCTACCAAAAGGCATTGGCAGTGGGAATTAAGGACGTGTTCCGATACTCCAAGGAAGTAAAGATCTTGGTTTCTTCTACATAAAGAACCAGACTTACAATGATCAAGCTATGCAGATGCCGGCAACTGCCGACCCGATACACTAAGTCGCAAACAAAGCTATGTATTCTGTGGTGGTGGAACCGCAATTTCATGGAAATTATCTAAGCAAAGTATGGTATCAACTTCACTTAACCACTCGTAAATCATAGCATCGCACGAGGCCGCACGTGAATGCACTTGGCTTCGCGGATGATTCACCACATCCAAGATCATGTGGATTGAATACCGCACAAACCCCACTATTATCTATGAAGATAATGCAACTTGTGTTGCACAAGTGCAGATGGGTTATGTGAAGAGTCCTCTCACAAAGCATATCAACCCCAAGTTCTTCTATGCTCATGAAATGCAAAAGATGGACGAAATTAAGGTATTGCATACTAAGTCATGTGAAAATCTTGCAGATTTGTTCACTAAATCACTTCCAGCATCTAGCTTTGAAAGGTGCTTACGTGGAATTGGAATGATGAAACTTAGAGAAGTGCGATCTGTGGGGAGAATCTTCACAAACTCATTACTAAAGCTTGATCACTAAGATCGAGTACACAAAGAGCAAATCTGGAGATTAAATAAAATTGGGTAGATTGTACTCTTTTTCCTTGACGAGTTTTCCAAATTTTCTCTGTTAAGGTTTTTAATGAGGCACGTGCAACATAGCGTAACATGATTCATGTACTCTTTCTCCAAAATTTTTCCCACGGGTTTTTATGGAGTTTTAGCGAGGCATGGACATGAAGGATGAGAGCCCAAGGGGAGTATTAGGAAACCGGCCCACCAGAGTCCGGTCCGGTGGGCACCTCATCCACCCTAGACTATATATAGGAGAGGGACACTTCAAGGATTATACACAATTCATTATTGAAAGAGCAATAAAGAGAAGCCTCGCACCCCTCTCATACTGTGTTTCATCTATTGTTGCTTCTTGTGTTCTTGCATCGTTATTACGATTCGATTTTGTATACGAGGTAATCGCCGAATCGAATCTTGCTAGCGGTTCCTCGACATCTTCTATGTCTTCTACCACTCTGCTCGCTGGGGTAAAACAGCACACGGCGACCCTCGTGGACGTGGGGCGTTTTGACCTGCACATTGACGCTGCCGGGTGAGTGCCAGCCAGATTATCACCGGCATTTGCCTTGCTAGAGATGAAAAGATGGCTTCTGCTTCCTGTACATGGACCCTGTAGCGAGACGCAGGCTGTCTACCGGGCTGTCGGCCGGCCCTTGGGCCCATAAGACGTACGGAGCAACTGTGCCGCTGTGGAATGCGAAAGCACCTCAAATATCGTTCGCTCAGGTCTCCGGCCAAACAGTCCCTTGATCACGTGCCGCTCTGCCGGCCAACTCAGCTCCAGTCGAGCCCAGGGCCCAGCCGCTGCTACTCGCTAGGAATAGCGTGGTTTACTCCACTACGGATTATGCTTTGACAAAGCCGCCTGGCCGCTCCTCCATGACCTTCGGAGATGCTGATACGGCCGCGGGGGGAGTAATTGAGTGCGGGGGAGGGTCTCCTGTCGTCGGGCGACAAACCGGGCAGGGGGTGATTCCCGTGGACAGCATTAATGCCGCCAATGATTTTCGCTGATTGTTAATTTGTTGCGAGTGGAAGGTCGACCAAGGCCAGTCTCAATGGAGGTTTTATGGGGTGTCATGCACATTTATTAGGGTACCACATCAGCAAAAAGAGAATCTTTACATGAAACTAGGAGGAGAGAGAAGGAGAAAGTTTCATGGGGATGAAACTTATCGCGTTGTTTCCAAAACGTTGGTAATCGGTGAAACTCCCATTGAGGACTCAATTCGCTTTATCACAAAGACCATACTAAAATGTGATTGAGCCGATGGGACCCACGAATACTAAAATAAGCTATGAAACCGCAATGAAACTTACATTGAGAGAGAGCCCTGCTTTCATATCAAAGTTTCACGTGTTGGAAACCGAGATAAAACTTGGCATTGAGACTGCCTAAGGATTGGGTTGCCTAGCTCGCTAGCTAGCTTTTGTTGAGTAGTGTGGTAGTATGGTCTTGTCCCTAGCTAGATTGTGCCGCTAGTATGGTACATGGTTTATCACTTTTGTTGCCTCTTTATTATGCCTTATTTTGTCAACTTATTGGTAGTATTATGGCGAGTCCACGTTAGTTGTTACGGTTGCCACAATGTTTGTTGATAGGAGGAGGTCTTAAAGGTGGCCCCACGCTTTAATAAAAATAGCAAAACCCCTACCAACTACCAAGTGGTCAACCGCCTCCTTTCTCTCTCAACCACCTTCCCATGCCCTTCATCTCACCCGCACCTCCTCACTCCACCATCGCACCGGTGGACCAGCCTCCTTCCGCACCGCCACACTCCACAACCGCACCGACTCCCACCAACTTGCCCCTTCTTTTCCCTCTCTCCTTCCTCTCCCACTCGCCCACCACACCGCCTCTCTCCCGCCATACCCAACGCCTCTCCTAGCCCCAAGCTACGGATCCATGCACGCACCCTCCTCAAGGTTTAGGAGGACAGATCTGCACCGCCATGTAACACCCGCACCCAAAACTGCTCATAGCCCAAACCACCGCGGAGTAGGCCCACGCATGCGTAGCACCTCACTTAAACTTTCGCTCTTGCTTTGCCCAAAAAGGTTAACCGAAAGTGCTACAATTTGAGCTAACAATATTATATGCTAGTGGAACTCAATGTAAACTAGCAATATGGTACCAAAGGACGTGGTGCTACATTCTCCTCCTTAATGGCCGCGCCTGAGTGTGAAATGCCGAAACACCTCTCTCAGACACAACTCGTGTCGTGTCGCACAGGCCACACACACAGCAGCCCGCACAATGAGGGTGGATGCTCGATACCATTTGTACCACCCTTGCGCCCAAACTGCCAGAGCCCAACCCACCGTGGGGTAGGATCACACTTGTGCAAAGACTTACTTGGACTTTCGTCCTTATTTCACCCAAAAGGGTTAACCCAAAGTGCTACAATTTAGGCCAATATGTATTACATGCTAGTGGAACTCAATGTAAACCGCAATGAGGTACTAAAGGATCGGTGTTACAACTCCTCTCCCCGAGCTCAAGGCATCCGGATTCGCCGTTGTGCATCTTCTCTCGAGCTCCATGCGATGGATCCGTGGCCGCGCATCTCCACCAAGTCAAGGCAGACGGATTCAGCGATTGCACATCCTCTCCGAGCTCGTATGTCCAATCCTATGGTCGTGCATCTTCATTGATCTCTCGGTGGCCTCCACTAGCTTCTTGGTGGTCGGATCTCGTGGCGCCATCCCCTTCGCCTCCCTGCTGATTCGCTCCATTGTCCCCAAGAGTAGCGGTAAGAACAATAACAAGGCGAGATAGTGAGAGAGGAGAGAAAAGATAGATGCAATTTTTTATTGCTTGTGATCAACCATAAGCTTGTGGCCGGCTTTAAGCTTTTTTCTCCCTAATGCCAACCCCCACAATGTTTGATGTCGACCTCAAGGATGCCATGTAAGTCTTATGTCCTACTTTTCTACGATTTTTCTCTCTAAATAAACCATTTTTAATCGCTTTACAAAAATAACCCTCACGCTACCACTCAGGCGATTAGGCCCAATCGCGCAGTGGGCCTGCTATTTGAGTCCTATCAAAACTCAGTCGCGTGATGAGCAGACAACGTTGAGCCATGTCGTGTAATCACGATAGGGAAGCGCGACTGGCAGGCGCCTGACACCCATTTGCGCTTCCCTTGTGTGGCTGATAGGCGTGCAACCTCAGTCGAACCACACTATCATGATTGAAGGCAAATATCTGTCTGGCTGCTTTCAAATCGTGTGACAAACAGAAAGAGGGAGAAGAGGAAGTGACGGTGGCAGAGAAGAAGAGAGGGGAGGGTAGGTGAAAGCATCTAGGCCCCTAAAAGATTGTTGAGTATTTTAAAAGGTTTAGTCCCAATGACAAATGCAACAACTTGGAGATGCATGCTAAAGGTCAACATGGAAGTCAAGGTGGTTCAAGACAAGGTACAAGTAGTCTTGGAGTCTTTTTGGTTTACCGGTCTTAGGACAAAAAGGATGGAAGATCGGATTTTAGGTTAATTGTCGTACTATTAAGAGGGATCATAGCTAGTAGCTTGAGAATCAAATTTTGTGCCATCTTGATCAACTAGGAGTCATGCATTGCTTTTTTTTTTTTTTTTGCTTCTGGAAAGCTGTTGTAAAAATCAGTAAGACCGCAAGTCTTGAGCGATATTACCGCATCTAATACCAAATATACATGGCGTATGTTTTTCCATAGAACATGTTTTTGACTGCTTTTCTTGAAATCCCAAATTGGTATGACTGCATTTCCATTGCGGTACCACTATGTCTTGTCATAGACCCGCGTGGTCATAGACCTACATGGTCATGGACCTGATCGTGGTTGTAGACCTACGTGGTCGTGGACCGATTATGGTCGAGACCCGCCGCGGGTCGTGAGACCCTAGTCACGCAACGCTGGTCGAGACATTAGCCGCACACGTTGGTCGAGATCGTCGCCGACCTAGTCGTGGATCCGCCAGCGATAACCGCATTTCTATTGTGGTAATATCGCATATGAATACCAAATTTTACTTGATAGTTCATTTTTTCGAGATGGTATTTTTTTGAGATCTCTTGAACTCGAAGTTGTTGTTCCGCTTAGCCAAGCAAAGATTACCATGTCACAGTAGTACCGATTTCTAGTTGGCGATAGTATCGCACCTCCTTTTAACGGCTAGTTCAGAGCATTAAATATGACTGCTCTAAATGGGCAAAACATCAGAGTACCTGTGTTTCTACAATGCAGATTCACCTAAATCCTGATTTTCTCAGAAAGTGGTTGTAATAGTTAGTTTTGTCTGGGGGGTTATAAATACCTCCCACTTGCCTCTAGACAGATGTTGTCGAGCTTATTCACTCTTATTGAATATCTTGAGCTCTTAGACACTCTCTACTACTCATTTGCTTTGAATTCTCATTTTGAGGTAGTTAAGAGCATTTAAGTGCATTGCATCATTAGTTGATCTTGTTGGCACTTGATTCTTCCTCAAACAAATACTTGGTCTATTACTCTTGGTGCTTGCCTAGCACCTAGACGGCTTTGGAGGAAGTCTTGCACGTTGAACTCTTCAAAGAAGATTGTGAAGAGTCCTCAGACGGCTTGTGATTAGTGTTGTGCTCACCAACTCCGAGCAAATGAAGAGCAACTCTAGTGATCGAGGATTGAGGCTTAATTTGTGGAGCCGGCTTGATTGGTTCAAGCTTCCTCAATGTGGACTAGTGAAGACCTGCAAGTCTTCGATACCACTAAAAACTTCTTTGTCTCCACTGTGGTTTATTCTTGTCTTTACTACTTTCGATTTACATTTCTATCAATTTATTTTTGTAGAATTGCTTAGCTAGAATTGTATCTAGTTTAGACTTTGTTCATAATTGTTATTTTGTCAAAAGTTTTAAAACCTCCTATTCACCCTCTTCTAGTCGGTTATCCTTAATCCTACAAGAGAGAGGAGAGGGGAGGAAGAGACCTCGCCTTGGCTCGACGTGCATTTGTGTTCTCATATTTTTGTGGTGAATTGCTCACTGATGTAATTTGTTAGTCACTGATAAAAACATTTTAGGTTAGAAACAATAAACATAGCGAGTGATAAAACTAAGGTTTGTAGTTGTAGATCGACAATGTTAGGTTAGGTTAATGTCACGTATTGTGTTACAATGTAGGATATTTATATATTTACTATAGCATGAAAACGTTAGGGTACCGCCATTAGTAGATCAATTATTGGAATATCTAGGATGCTTAGGTTTAGATCCGCGAGGCCTAGGGATACCGGTTTTAGGTTATTTATATTTTTTAATTTAATAGTGTTCAGGGTTTAGGCATGGTGGGTCTAGGTGGTGGCGTTGCTTGGCCATACGTCATTTTGGACCGCAGGCTGGATGGTCGGCATCGCAGCTGGGTACGTACTTCACTTTCACCAGAGAGACATGCTCTCGATGAGCTGGGAGTGTTGTCGACTCGCACTTCGTCAAAGTCTTAGAGGCTGGACCGGCATTGATTCTCCAGTTACGACACTTGTTAATTGTCCCATACAACATTTACTAATGTTCATGTACTTACATCCTTCTCTTCAATGTTGCACTGCAGGTTGCGAGCCGTCGGACTCCTTTCTCTTGCTCATATGTTGTAGGCCACTCAAGAGGATGACACTGAATAGGATGTTGCCCCGGGGGCGGACGCTGAGAGGTTTCGACACTTCCCTTTTGACTACTCACTCCTCACCGCTCTCGTGGACCGTTGACGGCCGGAGACGCACACTTTCATCTGCCGTATGGTGAGATGGCGCCCACTCTACAGGATATGTGCATGCTTATCGCGCTACCGATCCACGGTCTCCCAATCGTGCCAGAGGAGCCTGGGGACAACTGGCAAGCTGATTTGCTATGGAGGTCCCACGGAGTTCTTCCACTAACCGACGCAGAGATGGCTACATCAGTTCAGGAATAGTTCTTTTATAATTTTGTAACGCTTACAGGTTGAGAGGATGGCACCTGACACAAACGACTACAAGGTGACGCGTCACCTAGAGGGTACCTGCTATGGGTGTTTAGTAGGGTAATGTTCACGAGTACCCACGGCAACATCATCGATGCCCGATTCATCCAGTTTGTCTGGGCGATTGCCGATGCAGACATCGAGGCAGCACCACAGTTCAGCTGAGGTTCCGCTGTGTTGTGCAATACATAACGTGCCCTCTGCGATGCTTTCTTAGGAGCAAGCCGACGCCTCTATTAGTCGATTGCCTCTACTACTCTAGCCGTGGTCGCTCAACGCTTCGTGTCTGACAACCGTGAGTAGAGGGCGGAGTGTATGATGAGGACAATGTCGATGGACGATCGTGGGATCCCTTTGTGCCGTTCCGCGATAAGTGGTTCTTAACAATAGCAATGCAAGCTCGCTACACCCACCTTCTTCATTATGTTTTCACACTATGTCTTCTCCTTGCGCACGTGTGTGGGTGTCCAGTGCGTGAGCGTGTATGAGTACTTCACGAGGCCTTTGGCCGATCACAAAGCGATCGAACGCCGCTCACCGTGCAGTCGCCCAACCTTGCACAAGGGACTAAGCATACCGGTTCACATGGAGGAAGTTGGTGTTTGACGCTTCATCGAGGACTACGCCATGCATCGTGGTGATGGGCGCTCAACGATGGCAATAGTTCCCGCTCTATTAGGACAATTGGTCCCACCCATGATGCACTCGTAAGTATTTTGTCTATGTTGGTCGATATGTTGTAATGATATTTTCTTGACTTACTAACTAACATGAACTCTTCACAAGTACTCTAGAAGAGGGCACAAAGGTATGCACTAACTAGAAGAGACTCCTTGGATTGCACAAAGGAGGGGGCCTTGAAGGATGCAATGAGGAGGATACTTCCTATGACCCAACATCGCATCAGAGTACCGCAGAGTACACGCCACTCACCTCACACATCCTCTACCATCTACTTTTCGATCGAAATGACTGCACCTAGTTCAAGCTTTTCAATCTTAGTTGACAACACGCACTCAGGCTTCCCGTGAATTGACAATTCTCTAAGCTATGGTATAGAGGATACTGTAGGCTACACTAGCTTACAATTCAAAAAAATCACATAAACCAAAAATCATGCAAGCAAAGATCATAGATCGTTACCACTAGACATGCAAAGGCGTTGAAAGAAGAGTTAGAGCAACAGAATCCAACATCGAGCAGTGTCGATGAAGTGGTTGTAGTCGATCGTCCAACGCTTCTTGCATCGATTGTTTCTCCAAAGAACCTATGATGTTTCTTGCGTAGGCCGTGAATCATCCTCGATTAGCGCAAAGAAGAACCGCATCAAGACTCTTACGATTCACATGTCTAGGGTGGAACGTCAGACGCGCGGTGCTAGCACCAACGCCAGCATTTGTAAGGCCTTTGAGAAGATTGCGACTAGGGTTTTGGTGAGCAACTCACGACATCCTAACAGCCCCATGCATCCTCTTTAGGATGGCAATCGGGCGCAAACGGTATGGGTAGTGCTCGCCATACCCATGCCCGCAACCCCGATTTTCCCCCACGGGCATGCCCGCAAAGGACGACGGGCGAAGAACCTCGCCCATGCCCGTCGCCCACAGTACTCGCCGCGGCATACCCGTTTATCCGCGAACAATGCATCGCCGCCCGTGGGTATCCATCGTCTGCGGGCATGATCGTCACACATAAACAATGCATACATCAAGTTCATCACAATTCACACATCAATAGTGCATCACACATTCAACAATTAATAAAGTTCATCACAATCCACACATCAAGTTCGACAAGACAACAAATCAAGTTCAACAAATAAAATAAAAGTATAAACTGACATAGTTCCTCACACAAACAAATTAAGTTTGCAACAAGAGTAGAACATATGAAAATGGTTCAATTTCAACAATTCAACAAATAGCTAATCAGAGTTGATAATCGAGATTGAACAACAATCTTTAAGCTCCTCTTCAATGTCTTCAAGGCATGTTCATAAATCCTCAACTCCTCCTTCACCTGAAAAGTAAACATTGCATTGTATCACTAGCTTCCAATCGCATAAAAATTTGAAATATTTACATCACTAGTTGCGCACTTTAAGGTCATCTCGGCTATTTGTTACATCACTAGTTGCATACCTATAATTAGTGTAATGGCAAAGGAAAGGATGTGCATCCCTAGTGCTACATGAAGATTTTTTAAGGCTAAGCTTTATCGCTTAGTGATTCTTATCGAGCAGAGGCTATTTTAAGCTTTTTAAATTGCATAAGCCATAAAAGTTTCCAAAGAAATTTGATTAGATGGAACAAAAGTAAATTGACACTCATAGACGCCAACATTTCTAATAGGTGCATGACCTCATACCACTTAAGTGTCAGTGTAATAAAACATTGAGTACACAAGAGCACAAACCACCTAAACTGTTGATTAATTATAGATGTCAGATTCAAGCAAACCTCCTAATTTCCGCTCGAATGTAATGTGGAGCAGCTCACTTGGATCTTCAAGATGGCACTGAAATTATAATTTGTAACACAACAACAAATCAGTTCTTAGAATAAATCACGAGATGATACAATGTGGGCATTAAAATATGCTACTTTATCACTTGATCTAGAATAAGAAGGAAACAATACTTATCAGATGTCGAAGTGTCAATCTCTCAGCAACTCCTTTATGTTAACCTCGAACCTTTCTTGCACCTTTAAATATCATATATGAAATTACAGCTTAGGCATTGCTCATCACACCAAATAATTACCAAAGTTAAAAAAAAATTTCTACAAACTTGATTGAGAACATCGTGAGTCGAGGTTAGTTTAGGTAGTAATTACAAGCTCCAGAGAAGTCGTGAGTACCGACATTTACATAGGAGTTCAATGATAAATGCCCACTGAGATGTTAAATGCACAACTAAAATGACATGTGCATATGTAAAATAGGACTCACATCGCTAAATGGGACTCGCCATTCTTACCAAAAACTAGTCAACTATTGGTCAAGACTTAAGAGTGAATGAAGCAAAAAAAGGCATTCCATGCGTAACTCAAGTTGACTCAATGTGCAATGTCCAATTCGATTTTGTGTCACAACCACAAGCCTTCAAGTAAATCTTAGGCACAAAAAGACCAACAAGATGAATGTATGATGCATCTCCACTCCCGACTTCATAGCCCTCGTGTGTGTGTGTGTGATGCACATCATAATCATTCACCCTCCTCTCACATCTCAATCCCAAGCCGAAAAACTTGAGAACCAAGGACTTTCTACAGAGGAATGTAATGAACTTCATGCACTGAGTTTGTATGTAGTATGTACATAAAGATATTGCAAGATACAAGAAAATTTATGACCTTACTTACCTCCAAGTCGACTGGAACAAATATGAGGAGTTCTGGGCTGGTCGGATCCGGAGTTCCGACGGGGCGGCGGATCCGAGAGTTCTGGGCGGTTGGCCGTGAGGAGAACAAAGGCGCACTGGCCGGAGGAGGACGGTGATGGGGCGCGTTGTTTCGAGGGGACGGGAGGAAGATCCGGAAGAGCGTGGGGATGGGGGCGTGAGAAAGACTGGAAGAGTGAGGAAGAGCGTGTGGGGATGGCCGAATGGGGCTTCTGGTGGCTGGGAAGTGGGAGGCTGCGAGCAGGGAGCCTGACTTGGAGCGAGATCGACTGAGTGACTAGGGTTTTATATAGTGGGCCCCACCTATTAGTGTAGGTTGTGGCACCTGACGGCGGCATGGGTGGAGCTTACCCATGCCCACGCCCGCTACCCGATGGGCATGGAATTGTGCCCGCTTTATACCCATGGGCAAAGAAAGACGCCATACCGCTCCATTAGGTATTCGCATCGCATGCGCACCGCACGATTGCCGCTCCTAATTCCTTTATAAAGAGCCCATAATGGATCCTTTCCAACTCGCTTGTTCTAACTCGTTATGTATACGCACGAGCATGTAGGTTCATGCGTAATCGGTTGTGACTCGTAAACCCTTTCGACCACGAGTTGTTAGCGGTTCCTAGCAGGACATAACAATTTCAACACACATAAATATTATATCGACGAACCTTATGCAAGATGATCTCGCGATCAAGTCCTTATTACTTATGACTAGCTTGTATCTCCATACAACCAGTTCATATTTTATTATGATCATTCAGAACTCCTTATGAACGCTTAGTGATCATGTCCAACTAGTTTACTACTAGTCCAGATCTTTATACGCACTAGCTCAGATCCGCCGGACTAAATGACCTACATGCGATTCTCCCATTGCCTCACGATATCCGGTTGAATTTTAGGTGAGATATTTTATCATCCATGGATCGCTCAATACTTCTCGATCAAGTGACATATAACTTCATGTGGTCGACTCTTCAACCACTAGTGGCACGATCATGCACTTTCTTTATCCGACCACATCGAAGGGTCCAGAGATATCTCTCCTGTTATGTTAGGAGTGGCAAATCCCATACCCGAGCAGTCACATCCCTCCGTATATTTCATAGCATACCCAAAAGCTACCTTTATAACTACTCGCACAGAGTAGCGCTTAGCAACCCCTAAGTATACTATTACATATGTAGAAAATCATGTTGATCTCAAAGTCTAAGGATCATACATCATCATTGCTTGAGACCAACCGATGATATATAAAATTATAACAATCTCAATAGTATCTTAAGGTGGTCAATCCAACACCATGTTCTCTAACATGTGTTCATATTATTGATTCGATATCCTCATATATATGACCGTGAAACATAGTCATCTATCAATACATGTGTTGGTCGATAAGTCACTAGTATTCACCAAAGGACATTTGACCGTGGACACATTTTGAATGACATCACATAAGTTAAAGAGCTTCACCAACAAGTCATGTACTTGTTAATCTTTATAAATAATAATTCATCTAAGGAACATAATAACATTTATTCTATAACTCATAAACATAGATGTGATACAATCATCTCTACGATTGCCTCTAGGGTATATCACCAACATGATGTACCTAAAAATTCCT
Organism: Ampelocalamus luodianensis; assembly: GCA_036346255.1. NCBI lineage: Eukaryota > Viridiplantae > Streptophyta > Magnoliopsida > Poales > Poaceae > Ampelocalamus > Ampelocalamus luodianensis. The sequence goes on from CM070622.1 coordinate 15,614,344, forward strand.
TCTGGCGAACACGAGTGACTTCCATTCACCACAATTTACTCCCTCAATGCTACACCCTAACCTCCTATAAACATGAGGAATACTCCAGCACTACATGCAAGACTCCACTCGAGTTAGTTTGGAAAACATGGAGAGGGAAGGGAGAAAAGACGTACATGAAGAGAGAGGTATAGGAGGTCACATTGCCTAGTTTGGGGATGGAGGACTACGGGTCGATGCTCTGGAAGTGAAAATGGGCTACAAAGAAGGCACGAACATGGACATACCTTGATTGTTCTTGCAAGGATGCCTCAGTAGCACAAGAGTTTCCACGTCCAGAGTGCTATTGCATTGTAATCCCATGAGGATCATTCAATCTACACATCCTAGTAGCACCGCAAGGGCTTAATACATGCGGAGATTGCCGTGTAAGTTATCGCCATACATCGATATTTCACATTGCGTGTTGCATTTTAAATATCGCTGACTTTATCCGTGCATGGCAACCGTCGGAGTGTTGCTACTTCTTTCAATAGATCGACGACCTGGAGAAGTACAATAAGACATTCATTCTGCAGAAATACATGTTGATCTATGCAGTTGACTCGAGGTGTTTACCCGTTGGAGACCTCCCACAACCGGGAACGGGAAACACGAGGGAAAGGCCCCAATGGTCCCTGATGTCACTGACACTCCTATTGCACCGAAGATTATTTTGGATGAGGATAGACCCGAAAAGGACCTTATAGCCGAGTATTGGGAGGTCCGCGCTAGCAAGGGGTCGAGGACGATGTAGCTTGGGTTGATTTCTATCCATCAAGTATTTTCCTTACCAAAAGACGTGTTTGTATTGTAGTTGTAGTTCGGGTCAAATGTTCGTATATGTAGCCATTTGTAACGTAGGAATAGCCAGGCAAACATATGCACCTAACCAAACCCTACGTGTCATGTAATTGATACCTCCATGGTTAAATGTTATGCCGAGCTTGCAATCTCATCTTCATTGCTCTATTCTCATCTCGTTCGAACCAATGCTTACAAAATATTTCACCAATTTTTGAGTTCTTTGTGTAAAAACTTAAAAGGGGTTCATCCCAAGGTAGTTAGAATCGCGATCTTACTCTTAGAATCTTACGATTCTACGAACCCACGATCGCATGTCGATCCAAATCGCACCGTGAATCGAATCGTAGAATCGTAGAGTCGCGATCCAAATCGTGAGAATCGTAGAATCGTGTAGAATCGCATAGTAGAGTCGTTGGACAAAAAAATTGCATTTTTTGCAATTTTTTTGATTTTTTAGAGGTCGAGTTTGGTGATATTTTGTTTTAGAACAAAATTTATTGATATTAATTTCTGAATGAAACTATAAATATCGTGATGGTAATGCTAGTACAAATATCTATATTATGACATGAGCAATGTTGAGCTTGATAATGATAAGTTATTTTTATTCCTGTATGTCTAGTCGCTTTTAAGGAACATGCAAGTGTTGCAATTAGATATTGATTTACAAAAGTTGTGAACATTTCTCATGTAATTGTAGTAAACTAGTCATGGTCATTGGTTGTTCTCCGTAGTTCGTAACTATATCACCTATCAATGTCAGACATTATGCATTACTCACAGCAATAAAAAGTGCTTTGTCCCTTTTGGATTATAAGTAAGTGGTAAACCATATAAGAATCATACAAATTTATAGTATAGGTATTAAATATGTGTATTTTTACAATTCGTAAGAACCGAGATTAACATCTCGATCCTCTCGTATAATCAACTAGTCCCATGATCATCGAAACAATTAACATAGCTACAAACACAAATAGAAACAAATGTGATAACACAACCACAAACGTTAAAAGTTTATTTAAATAACAACAAGGTTGATTACAAGATAGCCTTACGAGGCAACATTAAATAAACACAAATGGAAGACGATGAAGAAGTAGTAGGGTCGAGCACCGCCACAGCAATCGATCGGGTAGCGCCTAGTCGCCATGATCCACACCGAAGTGAAGTCCTTCTCTCTCAAATTTGTTTGCATTAAGCAAGAATGAGCACAACTTCCGTGTCGCAAGTTACACCACATTAACAAAATGACATGCATAAATGGATGTAATAATAGAAAGGCTTATAGGTTATTTGTGCAAAAACAGATTTGACGTTAAATACCATACTAAGTTCAAAAGCTCAAGTTTTATAAAATCTAAAATTGATCTTGAATTGATAACAATAGTGCGGTGCACCAACCTAACACTAACATAAACACGGCACCAACCCGGGTCTGCAACCCATAACTTTTCTCATGGACACCTATCCATGTCAAACTGCTTTACAAAAGATTTAAAATCAAGTCTAACTTTGAGTGGCTTTGCCAAGATGTCCATGACCGTGGACACGGCTATTCGAATAGTTTTACACTCGCAGAGGTTGTACAACTTACCCACAAGACATGAATTTTCTAGTTGTTTGGCATCCGTCGATACCACCGCCACTACCTTAGGTAGGCGCTTCAGAGTACGTGTCAAGGCCTTTACAATACGCCATTCCACCATAGTCCTCCCTCGCTAAGGTTTCACCCCTTTGACTACCCGTCACAGGTTCAGGCCCTCTGCGCCAAGTGGGACTAACAAAGGTCATGAAAGACCATCCACCGCATCACAGAACGACTCATGATGGAACTTTGCAAATTAATCACCAGTCCTGCCTGCACAGACATGTGGTAGTACGATATGGCTTAGCAAGATGCGGCTCAAGACCGGTCCTTAATTGACTGGCGACAACTAACAATCCCGGGCCTCAACCTACCTTGGCTTGAGCCTGCATAAACTGCACCCACCGCACAACATTTCGCCAAGTCCAAACCATCATTTTATTTTATTTTTCAAGCTTGTAAAACTCCCATGACACACCAATGCCAAGGGTACAATTTAAACAACATTTAACTTTTAATGAAATTCCCAAATGAAACATATGTGATCTATAAGCATGGCTAAGCACAATATTTTCCAAATGATTCTAGTCCATACTATTGTATCAACTAGTTTTTTATCTAGGGTGACAATATGTTTGATTCGATATCAAAATTGGCCATACAAAGGAATTTAGGCATAGCTATAAATTTTAAACAGGATTTAAGTTAATGAGTATAAATAAGCATGCAGTAATAATTTGAAACAGAATTTAAATAATTTTAAATAATAGGTAATATGATCAAGAATGTAACTTGCCTTGCTTGATTACTCGCTATGCCGAAATCCGGTCGATCAAGTCGTCCAAATCTATATGCCGCAAACGATCCGAATTCAAATAATACTCAAATAAAATCCAATAAAATCCAAAATAAATACTGGGAGGAAGGTATTTATTTTATATGAATATAGGAAGTTGAATCGACTGAATCGGAGTTCGTATGAGGAGAAACGAAATTCGGAAGGTTGAAAATCACATGAATGATAGAATTCCGAAAATACTATTCACTAGAAATTGTATTTGGATTGCATGGGATGAAGGAAAGAGTTTTATGGACATGGTGAGGATGTACGATGTAGAACATGTCGAGGCGAACCCAACGCCGCAGACGGTTCGGGCCGAGACATCGGATAGTGGCGAACGCGATGCAGACGACTTCGGTTGACATCGCTGCTCCGGCAAACTGAGAGGAGTTAGCGGTGAGGTCTGTGGCGAAATTAAGGAGGAACCATGGGGACGCAACGCTCACCTTGGTTGGGAAAACGCGCAAGATTGGCCATATGCAGGAGAAAGGCGACGACGGAAAAAGGACCGAATAATTAACAGATATTAAATAAAATCTAAAAATTACAAAATAAATACTAAAAATAGTAGATGAATTTAGATGAATTTAGGAGGAAGAATCAATGGATTCAGAGTTTTTATGAGAGAGAATTTTTTGAAAGGATTAAAATGTGTATGTACAAAGTTGAAGCCATGATGACTAGATAATTGAGCATCGTTCATTATCTTCCTCAACGAACAAAGACGCATGGAAGTAAAGAAAGGATGATACGCACGCCAAAGGAAGGGAAGAGGTGACCGCAAACGACAAAAATGGATTGCTCACCTTGCAACGAGGCAGAGGAGGTGGCGCATGGGTGAACGGTGACCGGTGATTTGCGGGCGGCGAGCGACGGTCTCACTGGCGGCGACGATGTTCCGCGGTTCCGGTTGGGCGAGGGAGCACCGTGTAGAACGTCGCGAGGCGGCCGTGGTGTGGTCGATGGTGGCGGGCTCCACCGTAGGACGACGAAATTGCCGATGAACGGCGTCCGTCCCACGACGGAAAAACTTCGATTGTGGAGAGGATAAAGGAGGAGGAACTAAGATTTTCGGGATGAATAAGGAGATGAGAGGCACCTGTGGCTCTCTTATATAGGGGTGGAGGTGGACCGTGGAGAGATCGACGCGCGTGGTGAACGTGGCGGCAAGGAAACCGACGAACTGCAAGGCGCAAGAAAGCGTGGGGAGGCGGGTGGAATGGGAGTTTAGATGAGGTGGTTTGAATGCCTAAGATTCGGAGAAATCGTGAAGAAAATCGTGGGATTAGGAAGCTTCGCAGTGGGCGCAATGGAGGTTGTGTCGCTGCACACGCTCGACAAAAATTGTTGGGGAAGAAAGGATGGGAAGGAAAGCATAAAGGAATGAGAGGGGGTTAGAGTAATGAAAGAAAGAAGGAAAGGTGGTAGTGCTTTGGGAAGTTTTTGAAAGTTAAGTGTGTTGGGCTTGTGGCAGAGTTGGGATGTGACCAACGGAAGTTTGAATTTTTTAAATATATATATTATTTTATTATTTTTGGAATAAAGATTTAGTAATAAATCAAATATATTTAGAACAAGGATTTGAATTGAGGCTCAGATTTTAAATAGGTGAATAGGATCAACCCATCTCTGATGAACTCATCAAATGAACGGAATGTTCATCGCATCGCTATGTGAGTTCGGTCGAGATGTTTGAAGGATAAAATAGAGAATAAAATTATAGGACCAAAATAATTTGTCTAACTCATTTGGAGTTCGAAACATTTTATATGAATTTTCCAAATTAAAAGCATTTCAGAGTGTGAAAACAATTCGCTTTAAGGATCAATTTTCAAAACTATATTTTATATGCACTAAACAAGTTTGAAACCTATTTTAAAATAAAATTAATTTAAAATAAAAATATCAAAACTGGTTTCATTTGATTTGGAGTTGAAATGAATTAGATATGAATTTTCAAAGTTAAATAGATATTCATAGAAAAAATAAAAATAAAAGAAATTGTCACTATACATAGTTACTGTTCATGAGGTACGGGAGGTCCGAACAGTTTTTCTTGATTTTCGGATTTAAAAAAATCAATAAATCAAATTGATTTTTAGAAAATAGCAAATAGCGTCCAAAAATTGTAGAAACATTCACAAAAATGCCTTGAATTATTTTTCACTTAATAAAAATAATTCCAATTTAAATTTAGTTTTTATTTTTGTACAGTAATTATTTTTGTTTTAAAATAAATAGTAAAAGCTTTTAAAATTCCCAAAATTCCGTAAATTACTTAAAATTTATTTTTCACTTCAAATCCCATAAAACTCATAAAACTCAATAAATTTTCTTTTGGCTTTGAAACCACGAAATTAAATATTGATTTTGTTTTCTTTAACAAAGAAAACTTGTTTTAAATTCCGTAAAATCAATAGAATTATTTGACAACTAGAAAATCCAATAAAATAATATCTTTATTTATTTTATTTTGGCACAGAACTTTGGGATGTTACAAATGCTACACCCAACCTCCTATAAACATGAGGAATACCCAAGACTACATGCAAGACTCCACTCGAGTTAGTTTGGAAAACATGGAGAGGAGGGAGAAAAGACGATATGAAGAGAGAGGTATAGGAGGTCACATTGCCTAGTTTGGGGATGGAGGACTACGGGTCGATGCTCTGAAGTGAAATGGGCTACAAAGAAGGCACGAACATGGACATACCTTGATTGTTCTTGCAAGGATGCTCAGTAGCACAAGAGTTTCCACGTCCAGTAGTGCTATTGTCCGTAATCGCAAGGATCATTCAATCTACATCCTAGTATCGCCGCAAGGGCTTAACACATGCGGATATTGCCGTAAGTTAATGCCATACATCGATATTTCATTGCGTGTTGCATTTTAAATATCGACTTTATCCGCATGGCAAACTCGCCGGAGTGTTGCTACTTCTTTCAATAGATCGACGACCGAGAAGTACAATAAGACATTCATTCATAGAAATACATGTTGATCTATGCGCATGACTCGAGGTGTTTACCCGTGGAGACCTCCCACAACCGGAACGGAACACGAGGAAAGGCCCCAATGGTCCCCGATGTCACCGACACTTCTATTGCACCAAGATTATTTTGGATGAGGATAGACCTAAAAGGACCTTATAGCCGAGTATTGGGAGGTCCGCGCTAGCAAGGGGTCGAGGACGATGTAGCTTGGGTTGATTTCTATCCATCAAGTATTTTCCTTACCAAAAGACGTGGTTTGTATTGTAGTTGTAGTTCGGGTCAAAGGTTCAGATATGTAGCCATTTGTAGGTTCATCCACGTAAAACAATTAACATATGATTTATTTACAAACAATTGCGATCACAAACTCCGTTTTTACCACTAACAATTATTCACAAACAACTATTCCAACCATTTAATTTTATAAAATTAAAGCTAAGTTTATTTAAATTATTTCTTAAAAATAGCTTTTTGTCGTGCGTTGGGAACACGATCGCACTTAGTTGCGTTCGGGTCGGTGATTGTGCTCAAGACAGGTCTCAATCGCGCCACCAGCCCACGACTAAGACACGTGGTCGACCAAAGCCTCGATTCTCGTTCGTGCATGATCGAGCCTCCTACGTTAGTTAGTTCTTTGGTCCACCATGCGATTGAGCATAATCGACTGGTGATTTTTTTATTTAATCCTTTATTTAATTTTATTTTAAAGTTAACCTATCGTGAACTTTATTTCCAATTCTGACTCCTTTGGTCACGCCACCACTCGTGGTGTGACAAAACAACACTATCACGTCAGCCCATTTCTGGTCAAAGTCTTGTCACGCCACTGGCGTGACAAAAAGTGTGATTTTGGGGACTTATCCTGTGGCTTGACAGTGTTCTTTTGTCACGCCACGGGTGGTGGCGTGATCAAAGGTGTCAGAATTAGAAATAAAGTTTATGAGGGGTTAATTTTAAAATAAAATTAAAAAAAGATTAAATAATAAAAAAAAGTTCTCGACTGGTGGGTCAGCGACTGAGGATTATTTTTGTAAGAGAAATAAAACATAGGTTATTTATGTAAAATGATAAAAAAATTTAGTTTATTTAAAAAATCACTTTTCTGCAATACCGTGGATGCCCTCAGCGAGAGGTGGCAAAACTTCCCCAGTAGTAACAACAGACTGATCAACGGCACCGCGTGAGGACTATTTCAAGGCACAACTTTTGTTGATTGCGACCAGTCAGTTCGGCACGTACAGTGAAGCGCACCACCTCCTTCTGACATTTTGTTTTGGGGTTGCGTCCTACATATTCACAAAGTTGTCACGTTGCCACAGAAAGCAGATAACGCCGACGGCGAGGGCCACTGCGAAAGCTTAAGGACGATCTTCTTTTCGCCTGGACGAAGAAAAGTCGGTGTCCAAAGCGAAGCGTACGTGCTGCCTGTGTGCCACTTTGGTTTTGGTTGGTGAACCAAGCCCGAGGGCACCGATGATACATCCACGTACGAAGCCTTTCCGTGTCGCGTGTGTTGCGTGCCTTTCTGATGCGACACCGAACTAAAGAGGGGCGCGCGGGCGCTGAGCCGACGAGCCGTCTAAGCGTATTTACGATGGTTTATCTTTTAGGATTGTTTTTAAAGGTTTTAACTTATCTGCAGATAATCTTAGAGATAATATATTTAATAATTTATTTATAAAATTATTCATTTTTAACACAACTTTTCTCTTTACATACTCACTATTTGTGATAGTTTGTGTGTCCAGTTTGTCTCTTATATAAGAGACGATATATTCTCTCTCTTTATATCCCTTCTCCTTCAACTAGAATTTTGAGTGACATGACAGGTAAGAGACGGCTGACGTGACGACTATTGAAGATACACTAAAGGGACGACGAAAAGATAGCGATCGAGCTCGTGTATAGTGCACGCGCGTGTGGGAATGGGAACTCGTGACGTCGCCGTCGATGTGCCAACAGCGATGATAATAGATCCCGTGCCTGCATAAACAATTATATTTATATTTATTTCATTTTATTGGAATCACCGTTGTGAATGTACAGCTCCACTTAAAATAGCTAAAATCCTGCTGTCCACCTATTACATATACGCGAGCTATTCCCGCCCTCCGTCTGTCTAAACATGCACCAAGGAAACGCACTCATGTGTATATGGTGTGCGTGGGCAGTGGTGTGCGCGTTTGCATCTTGTTTGGATTGTGTTTTTTTTCTTCTTCAAGTGTTGAGAGTTGGAGAAGAATTAAGGAAGGAAGCTTGATTTGGACTTTGAAGGGGCGTCAACTCAAAGTTAGGCCGGTTTCTACTCCCTTAAGAACACTAACCTAAGAGAATTAAAATACATACATGGACTGAGATGATGGCTACCTTAACTTAGTTTATCACAGGGTGGGCGGATGTACTGTCATTAAGCTAGTCGATCTACATAACTCATCGTCTATTCGTCTGTGTTGGGGTGTGGGTCGTGCGGGAGAACCAAAAAAAAAAACAGTATTTGTCAATCGGTTGGATTGATAGGGGAGATCATACATGGTATCACTAACCTTTTATTTGGTTTCAATCAAAAGCAGGATTTTTTCTTTTTTTTTTTTTTAAAAAAAAACATGGTATCGCTAATTAAGGTGAACACTACTGAAAGCATACAAATAAGACTACGTACTTACGTAGCCATGTTTGCCAGTTTCCTTTCCACCCAGGTCCATGTTTCACAAACGTGTGCTGTTTTGTGGCATTCATCCTGCATTGCACAAGCTAGCAGCACAAGTCGGTTGCACTCTGGAAAGCTATTACATTCTTGACCAGGTAGGCAGGTAACGAGATCTAATAATCCTCTATTAATTACGTTATTTATCTATATTTATAGATAATAATATATTTTATATAACTTTCAAAGGTACTTCTTAATATTATTAACAATGAGGAAGATCGTACACACCTAATGGTCGTAAGCTATTTTACGACCATCCTATATAGTCGTAAGTTCTTCTATGACCACATATTGATTGTAAGTTCTACTACAATCACATTATATGGTCGTAAATTCTTCTACGACCACCTATTGATTGTAAGTTCTACTACGATTACCTCATGGCCGTAAGTCTTACTACGACTAGGTCATCTACGACTACCCTATGGACGATAAAGTCTATAGACATGCAGCCCCAATCGATTAGGAACATTTGTGTGCTGTGTTTAATACACGTAATAGTTAATATATGTCGTTATTTTTAAGATAACTGCACGTATTAAACATGTCTCTAACATAACCGCAATGCTACGTGAGAGATGCGTTTCTGATAATAACTTCCATTAAATGTGTGCATTGCATCAAACGACAAGGTGTCTCTTGACGTAAATAACTGTCACCCCTTCATACGCTATATAAGGAGTAAAGTCGGTGGACAGAAGAAGGGACAGACAAGAAGATTAAGCCTTAACTTTAGTGATTTCTTATTGTAAACATAATCAATAGAGCAAACACATGAGTAGAGTTATTATTCTCTCATAAGAAGACTTGAACCTATGTAAAATTATCATGTTATTTTTTATGTAATTTTGCTCCAGAAAAGATTTGTTGGTGTTTTACAGCGCGGCTCCGTGTACCGCGCATGGAAAGGAAAAAAAGACGATTTTCTTCCACTTGGTTTGCTAGGAAGGCAGCCGATTGGAAGCCAAAAGGCACCCACGAGACCACAGGCCCACCCACATCCACTTGCCCTGTAGATGACCAAGTGCTGGATCCTCTACAACCACCGCCCACACGTCCGTCCATCAATCAACGCTAGAGTCAACGGCAATGTCGAAGCTACACGTTGCGGCGCTACATGTCCGTGGTTGGATCCTGAACCTACTCGGGGTGGATTGACGCCTCGTCGAAGGTCCGAGGTGACTCCCCCGACGTGTTGTGCTTCATTGAGATTATCATCGGTTCGGGATAGCATGAAAACCTTCTCATAACACAATCATATGAGCCACGATTAGATATAAAACACACGGGTGCACTGTTAGCCCGCAACGTGCTAAAACTCTTGGCAATAGCACGAACGAATAGACCTAGAGACGAGATGACCATGGGTTCCAAGTGTCCACCAAATCCGACATGGTGGACTTTGGTGGAGTCACGCATGAATGGATTTTGTGCCTCGCCATGCGCGTGAATCACTCACCTTCACTTGGCGAGCCCACTTTTGCCATTGAGGTGATGTAATGATAAATTCTAAAATTCATCTTTAGACAGTAACAAATAATTAATTATCTTTTTTAATATCATGATATATGATAAAATAAATCAATCACCTCTGTATCATGATTTAAAAGATGTCTAAACAAAGGCTATGTCTCATGGGATTTATTTCCACCGACCCCTGTCCCACCACCCCCTCCCCGCTATAAAACCCAGCGCCGGCCGAGCTCCCCCGGACAAGGCTGCATAATTGTGTCCGGCGCCGGCTCCCGGGACACGACACAGCGCACATCCAAAGAGTGGTACTTTCGCGCCTGCCTGCCGTGCCGGTGAAGAAAGTCGGCGCGGGCTTTGCATGAGGAGGCGGAGGATGGGGGCACTGCACGTCGGCGAGCCGAGGGTCAGCTTCCAGCAGGTCGGCAAGAACGACCAGCCCGGCGGGGGTGGGCATGGTGGTCATGGCGCCGTGGTCGAGGAGATCCACGGGCTCATCAGGGTGCACAAGGATGGGTACGTGGAGCGCCTCCCGGCGATCCCCGACGTCCCGTGCACGTGGGGCACGACGGCCTCGCCGGGCGTCGTCGCGCGTGACGTGGTGGTGGACGGTGCCACGGGGGTGTGGGCGCGGCTGTACGCGCCGGCCACTGGTGGGAGGGTCCCCGTGGTGGTGTACTTCCACGGCGGGGGGTTCTGCGTCGGCTCCGCCGCGTGGAGCTGCTACCACGAGTTCCTCGCCCAGCTCGCCGTGCGGGCGGGCTGCGCCGTGATGTCCGTGGACTACCGCCTTGCCCCGAGAACCGCCTCCCGGCCGCGTTCGACGACGGGCTCGCGGCGGTGCGGTGGCTGCGGCAGCAGGCGAGCTGCACCACCTCCGACGAGCTCTCCTGGTGGCGCAGCCGCTGCAGCTTCGACCGCGTGTTCCTCATGGGCGACAGCGCGGGCGCCGCCATCGCCTTCCACGTCGCCGCGCGGCTCGGCCTCCTCGGCGCGCTGACTCCCCTCTCCATCAGGGGAGCCATCTTGATCCAGCCCTTCTTCGGCGGGGAAGCCAGCACGGCGTCCGAGAGGACCATGCCGCAGCCACCGCAGTCGGCGCTGACGCTCTCAACCTCGGACTGCTACTGGCGCATGGCGCTCCCCGCCGGCGCCAGCCGCGACAACCCCTGGTGCAACCCGCTGTCCCGGGGCGCGCCGCGGCTGGAGACCCTGCCGCTTCCCCCCGTCCTCGTGTGCATCTCGGAGGCGGACATCTTGCGCGACCGGAACCTGGAGCTCTGCAAGGCCATGCGCAAGGCCAGCAAGAGCGTGGAGCAGGCCATGTACGGCGGCGTCGGCCATGCGTTCCAGGTGCTCCACAACTACCACCTGTCCCAGCCGCGGACGCAGGAGATGCTTGCCCACATCAAGGCCTTCGTCAGCGCTAGGTAGCTACAAGCTACAAGCTAGTAGCTAACACTCACGCAGTTATGTTAATTAATCCACTCTAATCAAACCAGCTAGCTGCAGAGTAGATGTCGTGTACGCTGTAGTAACTTGTACGTACTCAAGGAGAAGAAGAAAAAAAAACGTCCAATACCCAACTTGGATCGTTGTAGCGGTGTCGGAAAGCAAACGTGTAGCAGAAAAATAATACTACCACGATGTGATCTTTCTCTCCATGTATATCATTGCTAGTGATTAGTACTACTTAACAAAGCCGGATACTATTTTTAACTCGTTTGCCGTCCTCTATCTACGTCACTGATGGTGTTGCATCAAGGAAACCGGAAAAGGGTCCAAGAGCAAATCATTGTCTGCTTGCCTGGTGCTTTGCACTTTGCAGGCATCATGAAGCGAACAAAATAGCTGTCCTTTTTCGTTTTTCATCTCTGCTTTGGGAAGGTTCAGGCTAAATGGAGCCCGGCTTTGGCCGGCGATTCTCTAACACAATCATCAATTAGCGGCTAGATTATATTAGCCTCTCGCAAGAACAGAACAGAATCTTTGGCCTCTTCCCGATGCCCCCATGATGGAGAGATGCCTTGCGCCCTGAGGCCATCACATGATTCCCAATGCAACAGGTGAGGAAGCTGCAGGGCAAAAGCAGCGCTACTGCTAGTCTGCTGCTACACTAACATCAGACAAACTGGTCGATCGCTGCTGGATGCATCATTCTCGCTCATTGCGCTCTTGCCTCGAGTACGTTTCTTCTGCAGCTTGTAAATCGGAGCGCACGCAGCGCGCCTATCATTGCCTCACCAACCCCATCATAGTGGCAACTGATTGCGTGCAAGCAGGCCAACATAATGTGTGATCATACAAATCATGCTTGAAAGGAGACTCAGCAACGCTGGGAAGTAGTATGGCCAAAACGCATATTTTAACAAAGTAGTTAGTTGCCTCTGTCAGAATGTAGTGAGATAATATTTCGAGTACTGTTCCACATTTTAATGCCTTGTCAGATGCATACTGAATATTAATATGTGTAAGATGTAGGGACATGTACATGCCAATGCAGAGTTTGTTTATACGTTTCAAAATGGACATGGCAGAAACTTCAGACACGGTGGTTCATCTGCCACTGACAAGAGCACTACTCAAAACTAAAAATGTGAAATTTCTCATGTTTGACAACAAAAACAGATCATGTCACGAACCTTTGTTCATAATAGGGTAAACACCGCCAAAAAGAAGATCGGGCAGCATCGGCTTGGTGGGATGAGATATTAGACTATAAACTGGGATGATAGAACCTTCGAATGAAGACTAGATTAATTTATCTTTCTTGCTTCATTGATAATGAATACATGCTATCCCATTTATACCCTTTTACAAGAACAACCCGACTTGACCTCTAAAAAATAATCTATATTTCTAAGAAAATCTATCTCTATTAGATGAAATATAGCTCTAAAGAAATGAACCCAACTAACAAGCAAGCTAACTATTCTTATCTCTATTTCATAACTACTAATGTACTCGCGGGCCCAAAATGAATAGTGCATGGTGCTACAGTACCATACATGCTATTATCCCAGCACGTGTCAACTTCTCCCCCCTTCAACAGCAGCTCGTCCTCGAGCTGTGGCGGCAGCCATGGCTAAAGCCTTAGGTGACTCCATGTTGACGAGAGGTTGCGATGGCGACATAAGTCCATGAAGATTATTGCCTCCATGCGTGGTTGCGACAAATTCACCAGTTGCTACGGCAGGCAATGCAGCAACCCTGGCAACGCCGCGGTGGCCACAACGTACTTGGTGAGATGAGAGATTAAATTATAGATTAGCATGATAGAACCTTAAACGGAAGATTAGATTAATTTATTTTTCTTACTTGATTGATAATAAATACATGCTATCCCTTTTATAGAGACAACCCGTCTTAACCCCTAAGAAACAATCTCTATTTTAAATAACTCATCTCTATTAGATGGAATATATCTCTAAAGAAGTGAACCCAACTAACAAAACTAGCTATTATTATCTCTATTTTCTGACTACTGGTGAACAGTATCCTCGCGCGTGACAGATCAATCGGTGGGTTGAAGCACGTATCTATTTAACCTTTTGTACTTCTGAAGTGGCCTTAAAGCTTTCACAATTTCGGCAACAATCTGGCACGAAACACCTTTACAGTCGGCTCGACCCTTCGGCGTTGCAATTTTCAGCAGATCAAAATCAGCATGGCACCGATGTGATCATGATCCGATATGCTAGATATTAAAAATCGACATGTATCCTATGTAGCACCGACACGTGGGTGATGTGCCGCATCAGTGTTGTTTACTGTGTCTGACACGGATACACAGTGACACGCCGTCAATACGTGTCGCTCAAGTATCGGCCAATTACATGACCAAAATAAATTATTTTAATGTTCGACACTGCATCAACATTTCTTCAACACGGATGTGACTCATTGCTATTGCTGACACGGCCCGACCCACCTAAGCCAAGTAAAGGGTAGCCCTAGTCACACCGACCACCCCTCGATCTCTAGACTCGTGCTGCCTCACAGACTTGCTCCCTCGTTGCCCTCGATTCAGAGTCCAAACGCAGTGATCGGCCGCGATGCAGCGACCTCCTTGGCTCCTTCGACCTCCTCTCCTCGCCAGTGAGTGGTTCTCACTTCTCAGTCCTCTTACCATCCATTCTCTCTTGAGTTCTTCTCTGAGTTAGATTGGATGAGTTCTTGGCTTCTTGTTCTTTTTCCTTCCACTCTTAGGTCTAGAAAATGGCAACCAGTGATTCAAGTTCTCCGTTAGAGAAGCAAAACACCAACATCATGGCTCCATTGTGGAATCATGTTTATACCTTATGCTATTTTGGTTTGACAAACACATAGAAAATGAAAAATAATATATTATTACTATTATTATTATTATTTAAATACATATATCCGTGTTGCTGTGTCGGCATTTTTAGGAAAACGATGTATCCATATGTCGTGTCGTGTCGACGTGTCAGCGTCGGTGCTACATAGCATGTATCCCAGATGAGAATCTCAATCTATCCCGGCAGATTTCTTGAGAATCCTGACTTCATCCTCTTTTGCCATCTTCTACACATTCAGAGTACCGCCGGTCAGAGAACCGTTTCATGGCCACTTGTTTCTCGCCAAGCACCACGATCAGATCACGAAGAGAAGCTTTATTCCTGAACAATAATATTCTCATATCTTTAGCTGATGTAATTGCACAGCCTTGTAATTTGCTTGTATTGACCGTCGTGCAATTTGTGGTATCTGATAAGTGATAACTTGGCCGATCTTATCTTCAATGATACATGCATGACTTATCTGAATGCATATAAAGATTTGCTTTGGTACTTCGAATTGCACGTGTTTGAAGATGCATATATATCTAACAGTGCAATATCTTTGAACGTATCATCCGAATGAATCGGAACAGCTAAAGAGGAGCTTTGAAAGGGGGACGAGTTAAGACGAAACGAAGTTTTCCAGAACATGTCACAGAAGCAACTGATGCTGAATTGCAAAATGCAGCCTTGAGGCATATCCTTATCCTTTGTGTACAAAGGATAGTCGTTATTATCTTGTTGATTTAAGCTAACAATGATCACACTATGAACACATTAACCCTGCCGACCTGACGTAACATGACTCCACTACCTCAGAATCTGGCAGTAGGGATGAACACGAATCTCTGAAAATATACGTACTGAAAAGAAACAAGCACGTCATGCAGCATGGAAATCCTTCATAAAAAATGGGTAGTCTAAACTATAAAGAGCACATCAGACTATTGAAAGGATGATTACGTTACCATAACCACACGAGGATTATTGGATTAAGAAGAACATCGTGCTGGTTAGAAGAAACAATGCACATAAAAAATGGCTACTTTAAAGACGACGACGACGACAAGATGGCACGCATCACGAATTCCTTCCAGTGGTACAGATGCATTATCATGAGTAGTAAGGCGAGGCACGGGCAAAAGCGGCCGAGATGCAACTCGAGAAGAATGTCGCATTTGTGATTTGCCGGATGCTAACTTGACAGGGAAGCATCAACATGACCCCAACGCTCCTTTCTTTAGCTTGGAGGCTTCCCGGGCTCCTGACCAAACCAGATAGATGCCTTTGACCAGGGCATAGACAAGAAGGGTTGTCCTCCTGTGTTACGGCCTCACAGATGGATGGATTTGTTGCATTATGGCCCGCCAGTAGCTAGCTAGGGAGCTTCGCTTTTGGAGGTCACTGATTGAGAGAAGAATCCTTATTCCGACGAATTTTGGCTTGCCTTGGATATTCGCTTTGCATCGTTCTTGATGCGCATAGCTTCTTCTGAGGCTGTAGTTCATGCGCTGAAATATCAGGTGCTTTTCTTGCACTGCATCGAGATGGATGGAGCAAGCATTTGACTCCCAGTTTTCACTATCCTACCACGAAAGAAAGCTATTCTGAGTGGAATTTGACTCTCTAAGTTTCTTTGTGGAGATTGCAGTGAAAATTCCAGTAAGTTGTGAATGGAAGTAAACCACTTACAGGTAAGGAATATGCGGACACTCTGATCACACTTCAAAAGCATCAGAAGAGTCTAGTCCCATTTTCTTCGGTGCTATGCTGCATGCTATGTCAAACTTGAGCAAGGAAACTGGTTTCTGAATTGGCACAGCACTACTACTTGTGAAAACGCAGTATTAATGTGAACATGTCTTAATGAGCACAATTAAAATTAATAATCTGCGTTTTGGAGAGTTTGTGCTTCAAGTCAAAGAAAACGTTATGGATTTGAGCATTGATAATGTTCAGACTGAGAATTGAGCTATGCTGAACTAGATCACTTGCGAACAAAGCACACTCCCTCTGCAGCGCGGCCTGAAGACTGAACTTCTGGTTTTGTCTGTTCTTTTTGACAGTTGACAATAATTCGATCCTTTGCTCTTTCAACGTACTTTACGTGTAGATAAATAAGCCATCTATTTTCATGTGTCATCGTGGAATCTGCAAAAAAAGAAAAGAAAATGTCCGTTTCGATTGGAGTGCCGCGGAACCGTCCAAGTGGTAAAAGGCACTTTGCATGGTCAGAATGGGAAAAAAACTACTTTCCAACACAAAGATAAGTTGAAGTGAAATTATGTCCGCAGTACAACATCTTGATTCTATTAGTACCTTGTTTGGTTGGACTACAATCTCAACTCATCCAAGTGGATGGATCAAAATTTTAGTTTAACTTTCCGATACACCCACGTAGATCTCGGCCAAGAATGAGCCTCTCAAAAAAGGACTCAGTGGGGAACTAGGGATTGACGACGAGGTCATACTCCAGGCCTAAATGAAAAAAAAAAGCAATTGGTTAAGGTCAAATGTAGCATTTGTGGTGTTAGCACATTGGCCAAGTAAAAACATAAAAGGATTGAAACTATGCAGCATGGTTGATTAACGATAGATATTAGTTAATGTTGATTAACGATAGATATTAGTTAATGTGATTATACTTAGAGGAAATTATATTCTCTTTCTCGAAGCGGCAAGGATCGGCGGCCCTGGGAGTATCCATGTCGCTGTTTTTGCGAAAACCCCCTGGTGGTTTCCAGAATCACGTCAAGCTCCTGGCCAATCCAGCGACGATAATTTTTGCGTTCGCCTATTTGCATAATGCCCCTCGTTGCTTTCTGGCAATGTGTTGGGATCCTGAATGCTTGTGGCTGTCCGATCAGCGCTAAGGGCTAGATTAGGCCGTCCGCATGCGCGCGCGCTCCAAGCCCCGTGCCCTAGCCCCCCATTTCCCTCACAGAGGCCTTCGCCCGCCGCCTCCCCTCTGCCCGTCACCTCGCCCGCGCTGCCCACCTCCTTCCCTTCACTCGCACCATCCTCGCCACCGCTGCCGCTCCTGGCTCGTTCCACTCCCACTCCCATACCGCCGCTCAGAGCCCTCCTTCTCCCCTTCGACCCTGCCCTTGCTAGCGCTGCACCACGCCACCCACCTCCTCCCCTTCGCCCGCTCCACCGCCGCCATCGCCGCTTCCCCCAGCTAGCTCCTCTCCCGCTCTCTTAGTCCCTCTCCCATGCCGCCGCTCGGAGCCCTCCTTCTCCCCTCCGACTGTGCCCTCTCCTGCGTCGCCTACCTCCTCCCCTCCGACTGTGCCCTCGCCTGCGCCGCCCACCTCCTCCCCTTCACCCGTGTCGCCCTCGCCATCGCCGCCGCCGCCGCCAACTTGCTCCTTTCCCGCTCTCTTCCTCCCTCTCCCACATAGGGGTGCAAGTTGGTAACGGATAATCCGAAATATCCGACATCCGAATTCGATAAAATCCTTATCTAGTACGAATTTCAGCATCCGAATACTTAATCGAATTCGAATACGGTATGGCACACCCTGTCATATTCGAATTCGAATATCCGAATGATTTCCGACTTAATAACACTCGCCCGTACTCCCAAAATGGTCGATTCTTTGGTGTGGTGTGCCATGTCTCCATGGATTGTGTCCTCTTATGGTCGGTGTGGGCTAGCGAGCGATGTGCATACGCTTCGCGGGGCCACTCGGTGCGATCGATGTGGCCCAATAGCGCAAAGACAGACCAGTGAAACGCGTGCGCGTGTGTTGTTATTTTGGAACCTGGATGGCTACATGCAGGAACTAACATATATTATGCCCTCTTGTTATGTCATCAATTAATCACCACACGATTGGATTAGTGGTGGTACTATAATGTTGCTCTCATGAAACATTGCCTCTAATAGTTATAGTCATCTAGTGATACGTTTTATTAGCTCCCATGATACAATTGCAATGCTCCATAAAAAGCCTTTCAATTTGTTGTTAAACATGAGAATTGAGTCCAAAATCCGATTCGAATTCGTATTCGGTGCACATCGATTCGAATTCGAATTCGGTGTACATCCGATTAACATTCGAATCCGACTAAAGTTATATGGAAACGAATATGGTTTGACCAATATCCGATTCGAATTCTGACCGTTTACACCCCCTACTCCCACACCACCGCTCAGAGCCCACCTCCCTTTCGATCGTGCCCGCGCCCATCGTTCACCCATCTTTCCAGATTGACCAAGTACCCCTTCCAGATTTTTTTCGTTTTAAAGGACAGCTCTTACCAGATTTGGCACGCACTTTTCAATGGCAAAATGGTAGTGACACTCTACGCCTCTACTTTGCTAAACCGGCATTCAGGCCCCTTTATCCAAGGCAGCCCAGCCCGTCTTTGGGTTTGGCCTTTCGGCTTTTTTCAAGTGGGACATGTCAGGATTCGGCCTCACCTGGGCACAACCTGGGCCGGCCATCTAGATTGAGGCAGCTGCTGTGTTCGTATTCATGCAGCTTTAGACCATGTTTGTTTAGTCTTTTTTTAGTTTAAAAGCAAAAAAATCTAAGTCTAAATAAGGGAATGCATTTTTCATTCAACTTATAAATTTTTTTAATTATTTTAAGCCTAAAAACCATAAACTATGAGAGATGTTTTTTTTTTTTTTTTGCTTTGTGGAATGAAATCCCTTTGCGACATGTGGTTAGGTGGTTCTGAACTATTCTCCGTATCTACATGATTTCATATGTCACTATATTTATTTCTTTCTTCTCATGAGTGTTGTAAATCTAATATCCATCAGGTATCACTTGGCTGTTCTCGGGGTTGATCCATCGGATTACACTAAAGAAACATCAGAGGATGATGAAGATGAACCAAAAGTGGCGCAATTTGTGTTCTTTCGAGACAGGCCAGCTGCTACACCGGTTCCCATGAATCTATTCCACCAGAGATAACTAGGCTTTATGGGATAACTACACTGGTTCCCATGAATCTATCAATGTGCGATGAATGGCGTTGCGGAGGAAAAAAATATCTTACCATGTTGATAGTATCACAGTGTTACTTGCTATACCCCACCAGGTTCTTCTAAAGTATCTAATGTGGAAACATCCACTATTATCTATGCTCCTAGCAATGGAGCTGGCACATCAATAATGGCATCATCTATTGTAAAATCGAGGAGACCGACTAGAGGGGTGAATAGACAGTTTTAAAATCTTTTTGGTAAATTAAATCGGTTTTGCACAATTAAGACCTAAATCAATTAGTTTCATTAAGTGCACCAACAATATAAAACTATTGATAATAAGCAATTATATAAAGATATGTAAACAATTTAATTCTAGAAATGTAAATTGCACAAAGTAAAACACAAGAGAACAAACCACAATGACACAATGATGTTTTACCGTGGTGTTCGGAGATTTACCAGTCTCTCCTAATCCACGTTGAGGTAAGCCCAAACTAATTGGATCGGCTCCACGAATTAAGCCAAACACCTCCAAACCACTAGTGGTAGCTCTTTCCCGCTCCGGGTAGGTGAGTTCTAACCTTCACAACATGTCGGGCCTCTTCACATTCTTCTTTGAAGAGATCACCGAACACGACGCTTCCAACACCGTCTAGGTGCCGGCAAACACCAAGAGTAATAAGCTAAGCCCCCTTACTTAATTCTCACCACGTGCAACGAATGCACAAACTCAAATGGATACGAAATCCAACTTTAGATGCAACACATGCAACTAGACACCTCTCTCCTTGCTCACAAGGTGCAACACATGCACAATTGAGAGGAGAGGCTCACACTAGCTCAAGAGAGTGAAATAGAGTGCCAAATGTTGTCTCTCAACCGGCCAAGTGGGCATTTATAGCCCCCCAACAAAAATTAGCCGTTGGGGATGAAATAGTTCAAAAACTAGCCGTTACAGACTTGGTGCGGTACTATTTTTTTGCGGTAGTACCTCTCTTATAAGGGTGGTAGCTCCGCAGTCCATTTTTAGTACAAATGACATTCGGTAAAAAGGTCATAACTTTTGACTCCGATGTCGGAATTGAGTGATCTTAGACTCAATTAAAAGCTTATTCAGAGGGCTACACAACCCATCTGATTGCATGATCTCAAACACATTAGATCAACACAGAAAGCACAAGAAATTCAGAGAGTCACAACCATGGTCTAAGTCCAACAAAATATCAACAAGCAATTCTTAGACCATGTCAAGGGAACATGCATGAATCCTAACAATTTGTAAAACACATTTACAAACTTAGATCATGCCACAAGGTGTAGGAACATGGACTTCAACCATTTACAAAACACATTTGCAAAGTATAGTCACATGCTACAAGGATTAAACGCATGAGCCTCGACTATTTGTAAAACACATTCGCAAATAATAGCATAATGCCACGGTGAGCTAGAGCAAGTGAGATTAAGCTATCAACACATGATGAGACTCAAACTACTAGACAAGACCCCTCTTAATAGTACGATAATCTATACTAGCAATCCGATTTTCCAACCAAACACCAAAACCGGTAAAAGACTAGGAACACATCCTTAGCCCTAGCTAGTCATACTTTTGCCTTGAGCATCTTCTTGAAGCTCGATGACATATATCTTTACTTCAAGTTCGGGTCATCGTCTTGATATGCATCAACCCATGATGCATCATTTATTTGACCTCCATCAACACACGATGGATCTTCTTTTGACTTGATGATCAACTCATGATCATCTCTTTTTTTGATATCTTGATATGTATCAACATATGATACATCCTCTTCTTGAATCTTGACTTGATGACGATCAACTCATGATGCCATCTAAAGTCTTCATCACCCTAGAACATAACCTATTCATCAAACTCATGAAAAATGTTAGTCCCACAATGTCATTAACATTAATTACCAAGATATATCCGCATTAAATGCTTATAAACAAGCTATTGCAGAAAGGTGCGGTACTACCACCATTGATCATGCGGTCATATCGCGATGCGGTAGTTCTGCCAAAAGAGCACCGGTACTACCGCACTTCCAGAGGAGCAAACATGCTCCAAAGGTGTCTCTCTGTAAAATACGTACCACACGAAGAATCAGAACTTCCGGTGTGCGGTAGTTCCGCTCAAACAACAGAGGTACTATAGCTCTTCCAAAAGAGCAACAAATGCCTCTCTGGAAAGCATGTACCGCCACTAAGGTTCGGTACAACCGGTGTGCAGTAGTTCCACTCAAGGAACGCCGGTACTACTGCTAACACAGAAATGACCAAACCAGCTCACCCGATCGGACTGGTCACGTGGACGGCTCAGATTCGTTTGAACGTTCGAACCACGGGTTTTAACCACACGATCGGTTGATACGTTCGGACTGTCTGAACGTTCACCGATAGTTCCGCCAAAGGATTTGCGGTCATACCGCTACGCGGTAGTTCCGCCACATAAACTCCGGTACTACCGCACATCGGTAGTACTGCTTATCAAATGCGGTCATACCGATTTCCACTGAACTTCTTCCAGAAGCTTTTCGAAATGCAATGCATGACTCTTTTGTCTTGAACCATGTCAATCTTTTATCACATTTGCATTTCCCTTTTCATGTCATCATTCAAACTCCGGGACTAAACCTTGAAAACATCTTAGTACATACATTAGTCCCATAACACAATTGCAAATAATTGAATATAAAGCAATATGAGTATATATGAATTACACAAGTTTTATATACTCAAAGGATATGTTTCAAAGTAGAGATCCCAAATATATGTGGATAAAGAAATATGGATCAATACTAAATAAACCAAAAAACATAGAGTAAACTCCCCCTAAATGTGTGCATACACGAATGTATAATGGAGACATATGCACATATTGAAGTTAACCTTTTGGTGGAGTTCAACTTATATATTGGATCCGAGGAATGTAACAAGATATAAGAATATGAAGTTTAATACATACCTCTTTGATCTTTAAATACAACTGAGACTAAACATGAGATATAGTAATAGAAAAGTTAGTCTCACAAAAAGATTTATCATTATGAATGCATACCTGTTTGGATTTTTCCTTTTATATCCAAGCTGAGACTGAACAAGGTATAACAATAGATGTGTTAGTCTCACAAATAGATTTGTCATTAATACATACCTCTTTGTTTTTCACCTTTATATCCAACTGAGACTAAACAATAGACATTACAATAGAAGTGTTAGTCTCACAATTAGATTTGTCATTAATAACCAAAATACCCCATTTAGCACATAATAGCGGGTCTAGATTCTTCACCTATCGATATAGAAAAACTTCCTCATTCGATTTCCATTAAGGTTTCTAGAGCTCCTATATCTACACCTTTGTCAACTGACAAAACAATTAGCGAGCATCATCTATCCCAAAGTCTTAATATTGTATCTACCCATCAATTAATCAGTGAACAAGATGGTGTGTAGCCTGTGATTTCAACTGGGACTACTGGTGTGCAAGCTATGATGCCGATGAACCCACTCATGGAACTATTGCCTCAACACCTACATCGAAGAGATCAGATAGTGCCGGATTCAAGAATGAACTCAAGCTCCTCTTCATTGATTGATGAAAGATAAGCCAAAGAGAAACTCGAAGACTCAGAAAAGCCACCATCATGAGATTTCCTAGAGGGATCAACTACCAATGCCATGTTTTCTTTCTTGGGGTGGCCAATTTTTTTGATCTCATGGGTCTTGATCTTGCTATACAACAACTCCAAGATGAGATCATTCAAATTGATATTATGCTCAATGGCTGTAGCTTTCATCTCCCACTCCTTTTTGTTTATGGTGGCCAAGAGATGAGTGTCATTTTTTAGATTGAGAATACTCAATATCAACAGCTCTCAACTGATTGAGCACCTTGTTGAACCAAGTAAACACGTCATCGATGCTCTCCCTAGGAAGCATCTCGAATTTGTTGTACTCTCGCTTGAAGACCGTTTGACACCCTTGTTTGATTTGGAAAGAGCCCTCATGATAAGTCTCAAGAGTGTGCCAAATCTCATGCACTGTCTCAAGGTGACAAATCCTGCCATACTTCTGTCTACCAAACCTGGCATATAGGAGGTTCGTTGCCTTATGGTTGTTAGCCAAAGCAGCTGTTGAAGCTAGCGTAGCAACCTCAGGTAGAACGAAGGGATCCCGAATGACCTCCCATATGGCATGACCTTTGCTTTGAAAGTATACTCACATCCTGTTCTTCCAATAGGCACAGTCGAGTTTATCAAAGACATGCGGCTTGCTAGAGTACTTTTTAGTCACCAAGTTAATCGATCGGTTAAGATCAAGTATGAACTAATCGGGCTCTGATACCACTTATTGGACCAAATTAGTGACTAGAGAGGGGTGAATAGGAGTCACCTCTTTTTCACCTACGATATTCAACTTCCTTTTCACTCCAATAGCTATTAAAGCTATGAATATCAAAATCTCAATATCACAGTGGAAGTCTTTAGTTGAAACCCGAGAAAACCCCAACTCAAACACCCTCAGCTAGTCTAACCGTCGAGCACCGTCTAGTCTGACCACCGCCTGGAAAACAACACGACGAATGATCCACAAATCGACTTAACTTTTGATTTAGTGATCCAAATCGACTGAGATTTCAAACATAGCTCAACAAGAAGGTTGAGAACCCATTCCAATTGACGATCGAGATGATCATAGCCAAGGTTCCATGGATTTCTTGAATGAGGGTAAGAAGGCTCAAAATTGGGGGAAATCCTAAACTTGATCTAATGTCTTGCTCGTAGGTGGAAGACGGTCAAGGTAACCTTAGATCAGATCCCATAAGTCCTAGTAAGCTAGATCACAACAAGAGAACAAAGCAAAACCCTTAGAACATAAATACACCAAAATCACCAAAGAGAGCAAGAACATGTTGGACCTACAACATGACTAGAGGGGGAGGGTGAATAGGAGCACCTACTCTTTTTCAACCCTGATGTTATTCAACTTCTTCTTCACTCCAATAGCTATGAAAGCTATGAACATCAGAAACATAATAACACAACGGAAGTCTTGTGTTGAAACTAGAAATCCCCGAGGTCAAAACCTCTGGCGGTCTGACCGCCAAAATTTGGTCGGTTTGATCATGGTCCAGCTGGTCTAACTGCCTGGTGGGCGATCTGATCGCTTGCTACAGGGCAAGCAGCCTAAGATGATCTCAAAATGACCTAACTTTGATTGTGAGATCCAAATCCCCTCATATTTCCACTATAGCTCATCAAGAAGGTCAGAAACATATTCCAATTGATGATCGGGATGATCGAAGCCAAGGTTCCATGAATTTCTTGATCGAGGTCAAGGAGGAACAAAAACTGAGAAAATTCAAACTTTGATTTAAAAACTTACTCATAGATGAAAGATGGTCAAGATGACCCTAGATTAATTCTTGTAGGTCCGTGCAAGCTAGGTTACAACAAAAGACTCAATCAAAATCCTAGGAACACAAAAATCCCAAAAGGCATCAAAGAGAGTAAGAATACGATAGAACTCATCTTGGGGCAAACCTTATTTCGATTGATTCAAGAGAGTATTAGTTTAAAGCCACTCCACCATGAGGGACAAAAGCTTAACACTTGAGTACCTAATCAATCTATCTCTCTCAAACCCTAGCCTCTTCTATCCCCACTTTCCCCAAATCACAAACTAGGGTTTCCTAGACTTGAGAGGATTGAGTGCAAATCCTACTCTATTCTCTTTTATAGTGCAGGCTAGGTCTAGAGAGAAAACCTTATTAGGTACTCATTAAGCCCATACTCAAACGGGTCTACATTCACGCACTCTTCTCAAAGTAGATGACGAATCGGGTCTGCTGAATTCGTCTCTTCATGATCTTCATCTTCTCTTGACCTAAACCACCTCTCCTTGCGCCGTCTTGCGCTGCTGTTTCTTCAAGGTCATCAACCTGATATTTTGGCGAAGATACCAAAATACCCCTCATCGATTCTTCTCTAAAGGCCGAGTCCAATCAACGTGAATCAATTCCATGCTTTGCCACATATAGGTTGATCAATGACTCTCTTCATGTTGGCAAGTCCTCCTATTTGGCTCACACTGGAACCACCATGGTACTTGTACCGACTCCCAAGCCACTTGTTGTAACATGTCGCACCGAATTTCCTGTTTATTCATTCTTGTCCATCTTGTGCCATACTTGAGTCTAACCACTAGCATCCTCGATCATTCTGGGCTCCAGCTCTCCTAGCCTAGTCCTGATCATTCTCGTCGCTGACCATCACTTAATGTAACCCGTCGCACCGAATTTTCCGGTCGATCGTTCTTGTCCATCTTACGCCATGCTCGAGTCCAACCACTGGCATCCTCGATCATTCTGGACCCCAGCTCTCCTAGCCTAGTCCCGATTATCCTCGCTACTGACCATCGTTGACTCCAAGCCATCTGCACAACAATAGACCAATAAATAAATTCCGGGCACAAGTTCTTCTCAACTTGATCCATGTTAGCGAAAACATGCATAATGCAATACCTATGCACTGAATCGCATGACTTTGGCCTAACTCACGAAATTCACCACCTTCCCCACGCATGAACCACCTTTGGACGGTCAGACCGCCTTCTTGGACCAATCCTTATATAGTGGAGGCTAGGTCTAGAAAGAAAACCTTAATTGGCACCCATTAAGCCTATGCGTAAACGGGTTTACACTCATACACGCTTCTCAAAGCGGATGGTGATCCGGGTCTCCCGAATCCATATCTTCGTGACCTTCTCCTTTTCTTGACCTAATCTGCTTCTCCTTTGAGCTATCTTGCTCCGCGATTTGTTCAAGATCACTAACTCAGTATTTTGGCGAAGATACCAAAATATCCCTTCGCGATTCTTCTCTATCAAGTCTAATCATTGTAAAGAAATCCCATGCTTAGCCACGCGTAAGTTCATCAATGGCTCTCCTCATTTGGCTCCCACCGGACCACCTTGGCACCTGCACCGGTCCTGGGCCACTTGATGCAACCCGTTGCACCAAACTTTCTGTTTGGTCATTCTTGTCCATCTTGCGCAATGCTTGAGTCCAACCACTTCACCCGACATCCTCAATCGTTTTGAACCTCGTTCTCCTAACCTAGTCCCGATCATCCTCATTGTTGATCGTAGTTGGCTCCAAGCGTTCCTGCACAACAATAGACTAAAAAATCGATTCCGGGTATAAGTTCTTTGTAACTTGACCCACGTTAACCAAAATATGTATCATGCAACACTTATGCACTGAATCTCGTGACTTTGGCCAATTCCCATAGTTTAGCACAACCCTCTATGCTTGAACTTGCCCTGACCGGTTAGAACGCCAGCCCTCAACCAGTCTGACTGTCAGCCTCTGGCCGATCGATCGCACCTGACCGATCTGACCGCCAGCCCTAGTTCCAGGGGACTGGTCAGACCACCCGCCGGTCTTACCGCCAACCCGTGGCCAGTCAGACCACTTGCTAGTTGTATAAAACATCATTTCTAGACTTTTCGGTAGAATTCTATCTAGTTTCGCGTCCAATCTCTATTTTCAATGGCACCTGCTTGCAAACTCACCCCCATGGCTTTTGGTGCCCATTCCTCAAAAGCTCATACAAGCTCACACCACTGGTCTAACCACCACTCATGGCTGGTTAGACCGTCCTGCAGGGCCGGTCAGACCACCAGCTCCCATCAGCAATGCAGATAATTGTTAAATCGAGGGTTTACTCTCTAAACTCATCAACACTGATGTCAATTGTTAAACGCTAAGATTAGGACCATACCACGTGGCCTCCACAGGTGGACTACTGTAACATTTTTATTTTCATTTATACTTTTACTTACAAATTGCTTTCTGGGAGGATAGTGGTAGTAGGGGTAGGGAAAACAGCGGTGGCTTACAACGGGCTTGACCATGCCTATCTCAGGGTCCATTGAAATCTGAACAGAATATTTGAGCCCATGAACAAACATAGATCTTTCGAACTGGCCTATATTAAAGAATTTGGAGTTAGCCCTTTTAGCCTCGACCCGTTTTGGAAGAAGACTGTAGGAAAAAGAGAGTACAGATTTGGGAGCAACCAGCGCTCGGACGTATTTCTAACGTACGTTCCGATGTAACATTCGTATACAATATTTGCAACAAAATTAATCCATGTGTGCAACAAAATACACAAATGATAAATACAACGACAAGAAAAAAATATATGAAACCATCGGTACAAAACACAGCTGCGCTTTTTAAAAACTAGTTCAAATATCCCAAACGAACAAATTACGATGTTACAACATTGCCATATTTCAAAATAAATGTGGAAACATCCGAAAATAATTGTTGTAACATTTCTTGAACAAAGATGTAACAATCAAATGGTGAAGGGGCTACAACAAAATGTTTACTCTTGTGCAACAAATAAAAAACACCATTGTAATAAAAAAAAGAGTTTTGCTAGAAAACTTGCGACTGTTTTCTTCAGTTGAAAACAGTCACATTTTGAACCATTTGATATGCGTTGAGATCTGTGTTGAGTTTCTTTTTAAAAACATGTTTTTATGATGAGTGATATCTGATCTCATCCTACGGTTCAAAATGTGACTATTTTCAATTGAAGAAAACAGTCGCAAGTTTTCTAGACAGTTCCTAAAAAAAATACCTTTTACCGCAACATTTGATGCAACAACATCGCAATAATAAAAAACACTCAATGCAACATTTCAAGCCAACTGTTGCAACAAATTTAGCAAACACTTACAACAAAAATCGTATCCGAAGGCCGGAGGCTGAGCCTGTGGGCACCGTGAATACGGTCGCTGCCGACGCAGGGCCCGGTGGCGGTGTCACATCTTCCCATCTTCGCCTCATACTGTTGCTAGGGGCATGACACACAAGGCCACGAGCGTGGAGAAACCAACAGGGATGGCCGAACGGGTGATCGTGCGAAGGATCCACGGCGATATGCCCGATGGTGGCGTCGCGGCCTGCGTGCGAGATGCGAGCGAAGTAGTACCTGGAAGGCAAAGGTGGCGACGCCAAAGACGAAGCCATCGGGAAGTCGACGCGGCTCACTTCCGCCTCGTGCCCCGTGCTCCCCATTCCCGACAACGATCCGGCCTCGATGCGGTGTGCACTTGGTTGGTGAGGAAGGAGTGGGCAAATCGCTCGCGGACATGGTCGTGGGAGCAATGGAGAGAGTAGAGGATGGGTCGTAGGAATAGATAAAGAACGATACGTGTGTTAAGCGTACGATGGGTGATGCTAGAATCCGAACGGAAGAGCCATATCAGTTCCCTAAAGATTTTGAAGCCTTGCAGTCATGGATAATGTCGACTCGTACTGCTGCTAGCCAAGCCTTGCAGTACTATATTATTCCTGAGTTTTCTTGCTATAGGGTCGATCGCTAAGGCCGACTCCCATCTATTCGACTATTCTCGCTTGGACAATGAACAAGGCATGGAATTCCAGCTCGGTACCATGGCCCAGCCCACAGTATGGTGAGCACCATAAACGCCAACACGCGGGGTTCTCCATCTTCCCTCTCGCGTGGGCGTCCAATATCCACTGTTTGTCACGTTCCGCTGTTTGTTGCCGTCTCCTTTTCCTTCCAGCTACGCCGAGCTAGCTCCCCGTGGACTGAAGCCATGCATGAGCCCGGCGCCCCTGCGCGCGCGCGCTACTGCACGATCCGGCGGATATTTTTTCCGCGCTGCATGTGGCCATGCATATGGTGGGGGCGCGCCCCGGCACGGCGAGGCAAGCGGCGACATGAGCCGCCGCGCAGATCGTCCAATCCGCACCGGCACATAGGACGGTAGGAGTCTCTCCTCTTTGTCTTACTCCTATCATCATGTCGCGCAGTAGTGTGATGTTTGTCTTCTCTTCGGCGCTTTCCTCGTCTCGCGCAAGTCGCAACGCAAGGATTGTCTAGGAGTGCACGGTTCTCTCTCTAGATCCACGATTTTTTTTGTTTTTTCTTTCATGTTGCCCTTGTGCCAACGTGGATAAGGCGGTTGCCATCATGCAGCTGTCGGATCAGTAGGGAAGTCCAAGTCCTCCGATCCGCCTGTCGACCATCAAAAAAGGAACAGCCCAATCAACATACTAGTACTACACTGTCATTGTTCACGCACCTCATCAGGAATTCAGGAACAACTTGTAGAACAATGTTTTTGAAAATCACAAAATGTACTTACCCTACTATTAGTGTTGGGACATTTGTGCCAGAGCATTGCGAAAACGACGAAAATGAGCAAGACAAGAAGAGAACAAAAAAATTATTTATTATTAGGAGGTAATAGAGTGTCTGAATGCAGCCTCACTGCAGGGTTCTGGGCTCTGGCCTTGGAAGCCATCAGGTGCCACGCAAAGCTGGTAAATCTGAAAATATTACAGTACTGAAATAAGGACAAGACACTCGTTTGATCGACATGCAAAAAAAAAAGAGAGTAATCTTGCCAAATGGTGGCTAGTCTAGCCGGTGTGGCACCTATATCATATCGATTAAGGCTGTGGTCGAATCTACATGGATTTATTACGGATTTTCCAATATTTTCGTCGCCCATGGTGATGCTCGGGGAGGAGGGCGGCACACAGAGAAAGGAGGTGCCGGTGCAGTAGAGGCATCTCCAATAGTTAGAGACAACATTGTCTTTAACATATGTTACGTCATCTTTAGAGACAACATCTCCAATAGACAGTCTAGTACACTCGCAACACTTATATTTTATATTTTTTCTTTAAAACGGGCCTACATGTCAACTAGAGTAAATTAATGTATCATATCTTATTTCGCGTGCACGATCATCTCTTCAGGAAGAGACGACCTGCTCCCTCTCTTCTCCCCCTCTCTCCTCCACGTAGGATTTTATTGACGTAGCATAGCTAAAAGACGACAATAAATGCACTATTGAAAATGCCCTAAAGGAGAAGTGTGTGTTTCAGAATTGAACATGCTCTGACACCATGTGAGTTTCATGCATTAGCCAGTTTACCCAAAAGCATAAACTATTGATAAAAGATGTGTAATATACATCAACACTCCCCCTCACACTATAATCCTCAAAGCCTGTGGCGTGGACTCAAAGTGGACCGCAATTATTATTATTATTTCTGAAACTTCCGTTAGCTAGGTCTTAAACCTAAGACCTCTTGGTTTTGATACCATATTGAGTTTCATGCACCGACTATATTACGTATGAAACACATCGAGATTGATCTCCACTTTGTTTGTGATCACGTTGCCATGGGGCAGATTCGTGTGCAACATGTTCCCTCATCATCACAGTTTGCCGACATCTTCACCAAGGAATTGTCATCACCGCTCTTCCTCTACTTTCGGGCTAGTCTCAACGCCCGCTAAGCTGTCGATGCGGTTGCGGGGGAGTGTTAGCATGCATAGTATGTGTGGCATGCATAGCAATGTATTATTGATTTGATATTCTTTGATAGCGTTTTCATCTTGTATTTCTGTATAGTTGGAAACCTATATGTTCATGTGATACATTGTACTCTCTATATATTGAATCAATGGAATGCCACCTCTTTGTGGCTCATTCCCCAAACTCACAATTTTATCCCGTGACTTCTCAGTTCCCCTTCCTATCATGTTGACCAACTACACGCCCCTTCGTTAAAAAAGAAGTTCTCCAGCACATCCTCCACCAGAAATTTTAATCCATCCTGCATTCCTACTACAAGATCTGGACCACTTGTCCCGGGCATATCTGTTCAAGAAAACAGGGTAACACGCAGAAACTGAGCGAGCCAATTACCGGGCGCTGGTCAAATCATGAAAAGATGGTGATAACTGCGTCGTTATGCCCAACATAAAACCAAAACATCACAAAGCCGTCAAAAAAACCATAACACCATAAAGAACAAGTTAATACAGGATCGAACTACCAAATCAAAACCAACCTGGCCAAAATAATGATAAATCCGTCTCCTCGGTAAACCCAATTCTGAACGTAACCTAAAAGAAGGGGAAAATTGGTTAAACCTGCTGCATATATACAGGCTTGCTGACACTCGGTACACCCGTGCCTAACCAAGAGTCCGATACCAAAACGAACAAAACCTCATAGCGTCATCACAAGTAACCATGAAGCCAACATTACTTCGCAACTGTATCCACAACCTCGTTCTTCTCCTGCTCCTCGCCTACGCTGGCATTGCACCTGTGAGCGGCGCCGGCGGGAGGTGGGACCTCCTGCAGCGCAGCATCGGTGTGTCGGCGATGCACATGCAGCTCCTGCACAACGACCGCGTGATCATCTTCGACCGCACCGACTTCGGCCAGTCCAACCTCTCCCTCCCCGGCGGCCGCTGCCGCCACAACCCCCGGGAGCGCGTGCTCACCGTGGATTGCACCGCGCACTCGGCCGAGTACGACGTCGCGTCCAACACGTTCCGCCCGCTCTCCGTCTTCACCGACACCTGGTGCTCGTCGGGCACCGTCGCGCCCGACGGCACCCTCGTCCAGACCGGCGGGTGGAACGACGGGTACCGCAACGTGCGCACAATGCCCGCGTGCGAGGGGGACGACGACGATAGCTGCGACTGGAACGAGACGCAGGACGTGCTCGCCGCGAACCGGTGGTACGCCACCAACCAGATCCTCCCCGACGGCCGCGCCTTCATCGTCGGGGGCCGGAGGCAGTTTAACTACGAGTTCTACCCAAAGGCAGACCCTTCCGATACCTCGGTCATCTCATTGCCATTTTTGGTTCAAACTAAGGACCCCGAGGAGAACAATTTGTATCCCTTCGTCCATCTTAACATCGATGGCAACCTCTTCATCTTCGCCAAGAACCGCGCCATTCTCCTCGACTACAAGAAGAACAAGATTGTCCGGACATACCCTGAGCTGGCCGGCGGCGACCCAAGGAACTACCCCAGCTCGGGCTCGTCGGTGCTGCTGCCCCTGAAGCCGTCCCCCACCGAGGCCGAGGTGTTGGTTTGCGGCGGCGCGCCCGCCGGCTCTTACAACTCCACGAAGGACAAGATTTTTTCCCCGGCGCTTGTGACGTGCGGGCGGATCAAGATCACCGACCCCGCGTCGTCGTGGGTCATGGAGACAATGCCGTCGCCGCGGGTGATGGGGGACATGATCTTGTTGCCGAACGGCGCGGAGGTGGTGATCATTAACGGCGCCATGGACGGCACCGCCGGGTGGGAGTCCGCCAATACCCCGGCTTACGCACCCATCATTTACCTGCCCGACCATTCGCCAGGGGACCGGTTCAAGGAGCAGAGCTCGACTGACATCGCGCGGCTGTACCACTCGTCAGCGGTTCTCCTCCGCGACGGCCGCCTGCTCGTCGGCGGGAGCAACCCACACGTCGACTACAACTTCAGCAACGTGAAGTACCCCACCGAGCTTAGCCTCGAGGCCTTCTCGCCGGAGTACCTGGACCCTTCCAACGACATGCTCCGTCCGAAGATCGTCGACCCCTCGCCCACCGACACACCGGTGAGCGTGACCTACGGGGCGCCGATGACACTGCAGTTCGCGGTTCCGGCGTCGAAGAGATCGCGCGGCAGCATTGGCCTCGTTTCAGTCACAATGGTCACGCCGTCGTTCACGACGCACTCGTTCGCGATGAACCAGAGGCTGCTGTTCCTCGACGTGGCGAAGACAGCAGCGTTGCCCCGTGCCGGCACCTACGAGGCGTCGGTGGTGATGCCGGCGACGGCGGTCTTGGCGCCACCGGGCTACTACATGGTGTTCGTGGTGAATGGACACATTCCGAGCGAGGGGATCTGGGTCCACATACAGTGATCGTCTGATCGATGGGGGTACAGCATGTCTGTTCCATTTTATTTTTACCACCGCACAGATCACAGGTGAATAGGTGATAGCGTGATTGTTACACTAGTGTTCTTCGCGACATGAGATAGGAAAGAGAGAGAGAGAGAAGAATGTCTGTAAAGTTCACGTGAACCAGGCGCACGTGATGTTCCTTAACCGCATCTGCTCTTGGCTCTAGTATACGTGCCTAGTACTAGTTCCAGTACCTTCTGTGCAACAGTAAAAAACTTCGGGTTTTTCTTGCCAGACGTGCATTTGATACGGGCACATCTTGTTGACGGACAAGTTGGAGAGTAGTAGTATAGCTGCTCAGGCGACCCGTTCGGTTGCATTGCTTTTCTTGGAAAAACATGTCATTTTAAGCTGTGAATGCCATTCGTGCGCGCGCGCGCCGGTGGGCTCGGGTGCGTACGTAACGTGTGCTTTGCGGATGACGGGAGGCTGCGGATCGGCGCGGAAGTTGGCGAGTGCTAGTACTTCCAATCAACTACGATCTGCGGCCGGCAACGCCAACGGATACGTCATATCCCCAATACATTGGAAATCTTTCGCTGTTATTAACGTATGAAGTATGATTGTCGTCGGCTCGTTGATAGCGTTGTACTACTGCTATGCGCATTAAGCCAGTAACGCTAATGCATTTGTTTTTAAATCGAGAATAGACATTAGATAGCCATAGTCTTCCAAACAGATATATTCACTCAGTTTCGTTTGTTCAGGATTATATATATTACTGCCAAGCACTTACATCAACTTCATCTCATGGAGGTATGGAACATATATAAGTTTCAGTCTGCACAACGCTTTCTCAACAAAAAAAAAAGGCTTGTACAGAGCTATCATAATATCGGAAATTGTGCGTATGTGTATTATGTAACATGGGAAACACAAAAAATGTAAAATTATGATGTAGCAATACTGTTGATTTGTGTTGGTGCAGAGCTTAGAACAAGCATATGTAAATGTGCGTAAGGCGCCGCGCCGCCCAGCTTAGAACCTGGCATATTAGCAATGCATATGAGCATAAACGGTATTGTTTGTGTTCAAAAGAACATGTAAGCGGGACTGCCACTACTACAAAAAGGCTAATACTGGACGTCTCATCACAGACGGTTGACCAAAACCGTATGTATTACATGCAATCACAGACGATTTTGGTTTAGATATCTCTGTGTTACTAGTTGCGCTAAAAACCATCTGTGAAGACGTAATATTACAGACGGTTCATATTGAAAACCGTCTGTGAAGTATCACATACGGTTTTTAACACGAACCGTCTGTGATAATTGTAGACTTTACAGACGGTTCATGATACGAACCGTCTGTGATACTTCACAGACGGTTCTTAATACGAACTGTCTGTGATAAGTATAATAACACAGACGGTTTGTATTAAAAACCGTCTGTGACTTAGAAATTCCCCGCCTCTGTGATTTTACCATGGCTTGAAATCACTTACTCTCTGATTTTACCATGACTTAAGATTTTCTTACTCTCTGATTTTACTATGGCCACTTACTTTGTGATTTCACCGTCTGTGAAGTATCACAGAGTAAGAAAATTTCAAGCCATGGTAAAATCACATACGGTTTTTATTTGAAACTGTCTGTAATTCACGGAAATTTTTGAACGCTTGCGCGGGAAGCGAAATGTTTTAGCGTTGTTCTTATATATTATACCCACCCCCGCTTTGTCTTTCAGTCTCTCCCTCTCCCCTCCCCACGCCGAGCTCTGACGACCGCCCTCGATTCCCCAACGCGGTTCGACGAGGAGACGTAGCCGACGAGGAGGAGGAGGAGGGACACGTAGGTGCTCCATGTCTGCCGCAGGAGGTAGATCGCCGGAAGGTACGTATATATCCCCAAAACATATACAATTTGTTGGTTGTTTGATGATTCTTATTTTATTTGTACCTAATGCCGGAGCGCCGCCGGAGGTTTTTGGTCTTCTCTCCTTGCCGACGAGCTTGAGTCGAACTCAGACGACATGCAAGAACAGCTTGTGATATGCTGGTGAGGTACAGAGAGAAGCAGTGTTGAACCAATCCAAGAAGCCGATGAGTTCTCCAGGAGCTTGGAGGCACAGATGGTTTCTAGCTAGTTTAACTTCGTAACTTTATTCTTTTTTTCCCATTCGGAGGGGGCGTTGTGAAACCTTTTGGTTTCCCTTTCCTATAATGTGTTTGCCATCAGAATTTTAATTGGATTTTAGTTGTCTCGCTAGAGGTTGCATATGGAAGCTACAGTCCAGCAATTGATTCGTTTGACTCAAAATCTATTTTTTTTTGCAATAGAAAAATTATCACAGATGATTCTGAACAAGAACCGTCTGTGATAAGTAATTATCACAGACGGTTCTGAATGACTCATGTCATCACTGATCTATAGATTCAAACGGCTCACGAAACCGTCTGTGATGACATTTTTGAACCGTCTGTGAAGACCTTTTCTGTAGTAGTGTGCATGTTTTATTCTCGAGGGAAATAAAATAGTGAGGCTTGGTTTTTGGTCAATTGCAATGGATATTATTGTTTCCTATAATCTTTTTTCTGCATAACTATTCCTCTTAATTTGTTGTTCGGTGCAAATCCAAATTTGTTATTAATATTTCACTTGAGAAAGTTTTGGTCTAAGTATCCATTGCATAACAATATCCTGCATTATATAATCGTGTGCATAATAAAAAAGAAGTTGTGGCTGATGTGCTGGGAGATGGGTTTGGTTCCTGTTCGTAGAACTCTGATTGACAAGAACCTGGCAATGGCATCAACTTAATATGACATGTAACAATGTTAAGCT